>OY754978.1:2888870-4343870 GCA_963576475.1 Molanna angustata | reverse complement strand
TGAAAAGGGTCAATTGAGTTAAAAAGTTGATTATAAGAATAGCAACTTCGGTTGATAAATGAATTTTTGTAAGAGTTGGTTTTACACGTGGTGATTTTGAAAAGTTCGTTCTGTCTGGTGGGTCTAGTAGGGACTCTATAATTTATTAGGCTTGTAAGTTCGGGGCAATCAATCAAGTTATTAATGATTTTATAAAGGAACAGAGCATCGGTTAGAGTTCTTCTGTTTTCGAGACTCATTAAATTATAGGTTTGAAGAAGAGTGAGATAATCGTCAACATTTGAGAAACTGAATCTATAGTTTAATTGTCTGATGAATAATTTTTGAATTCTTTCAATTTGGTTTTTATATATTTGGTAAGAAGGGTTCCAGATAATTGACGAGGATTCGAGATGACTCCGAACAAGAGCATAGTATAATATAATGTACGTTTTATAATCTCGAAATTGTTTGGTATTTCTGAATAGAAAGCCTAGCATACGGTAAGCTTTACCGGTTATATGGTCAAAATGTCTCTCGAAGGAAAGTTTACTGTCAACATAGACCCCCAAGTCTTTTATAACCGTTTTTTTTTCAACGGCTATACTATCTATTGAATATTCGTAATTTAGTTGGGTTTTATTTCTTGAGAAAGTAATGGAGTAACATTTGGAAGCATTAAGGGATAATTTATTGTGTTTGCAATACTCGAATATTGATAAGAGGTCTTTTTGAAGATTATTACAGTCTTCCCAGGATTCTATTGTGCAGAAAAGTTTCATGTCATCGGCGTAAATTATAAATAGAGCAAAATTAATGGAAAATTTGATGTCATTAATAAAAATGTTGAAAAGGAGTGGTCCCAGATGAGAACCTTGAACGACCCCGGAGGAAATATATTTGGTTTTCGATTTGAAACCATTTAGAACGACCGTTTGAGTTCGGAACCGAATATATGATATGATCCATCTCAGTAAACTGCCGTGGATACCAAATTTTTTTATTTTTTTCAGAAGAATATAATGGTTAACACGGTCGAAAGCCTTTGAGAAATCGGTATAAATTGCGTCAACTTGGGTTCTGTTGTCCATTTTCTTGAGAATAAATTCAGTGAACAGTGTGAGATTTGTAGAAACGGATTTATTTGGAAGGAAACCATGTTGCTCAGGGATAATTCTGTTTTTGAAAGATGTTAATAGTTGTTGATATACAATTTTTTCAAGGATTTTCCCGAATAGAGGTAATTTTGAAATTGGACGATAATTTTCAATGTTATTTTTTGCCCCATTTTTAAAGATTGGTGTTATGTAACTTTGTTTCCATAAGGAAGGAAAGCAACCGTTACATACAGAATTTTGATAGATTATAGTTAGGGGAACAAAAAGATTATCTGCACATTTACTGATGAAAATTCCGGGGATATTGTCACTGCCTGGTCCTTTGTTAATGTCTAGTTTATTCAAGTGAGTTTTTACGATGTTTTCGTTAATGTCTATACTATGTAAGGTATCATGGTCAATGTTTACACCGTTATCGTTGTTTAGTAAAGCGTTTATTTCGTCTATAGATAAATTTTTTAATTCGTCGTCGTCGATAAATGTTGAACTGAAATAAGTCGAGAATAATTCGCAGATTTCGGGAGCTGAGTTGGATGTGGTTCCTTTGAGAGTCATCGTATTTGGTAAATCGGAGGAGTCTTTTTTGGATTTAATGTATGCCCATATTTTTTTAGGGTCATATTTGATCGAGGATTCGACAGATTCTAAATATCTGTTGTAGCATGTTCTTGATAAGTGCTTTTGCCGAGATCTGAGTAAGCTAAAAGAGTGATAATCGGATGGCATTTTAAATTTTTTCCATTTTTTTAGATATTTACTTTTTTCTTTGATTATGTGAATAAGAGCTGGGCTAAACCAAATAGGGTATTTTTTCCGATTAGCAGATGTCTGTGGAACGTTTAAATTTATAATTTTATTTATTTGATTGTAGAAAGCATCGACAAGTGCATTTGTGTCGGTAGATTGTAGAATAGTTAGCCAGGGGATTTTTATGAGTTGATCATTGATTCTAGAATAATCAGCTCTATGGAATGAAAATTTCCGGTAGTTGGAATAGGCCATTGATTCAATTTTATTAAGGTCGACTGTAATTTCTAACGATGGGTGGTGGATGTCTTCGGGAACTAGTGGGTCATTTGAATTGGAGACGGTTACCACAGTATTAGAAAGAACTAGATCTAAAATTCTGCAGTTAGAATTATATAGGTGGTTGAATTGACGTAAATTACAGAATTCCATATAGTCAATAAATATCTTAGCTACGTTGTCCGTTATATTGCAAGGTTTCATTGTATTGTTATCATCCAACTGAGAACTCCATGTGATATTAGGGAGGTTAAAATCGCCTATTAATAAGAAATTATCTAAGTTATTTGTCGCTGTAATGTTAGATAAACTCTCTAAAAAGTTATTTAAATGTGTGTTATAATTTTGATTTCTAGGGAGATATATGACACAAATGTGTGTACGAGTAAAGGAATTTCTTAATTCAGAGGTTTTTAAGTTAATCCATATATCTTCTGCTTTTGAGGACCATTGTTCGCAAAGTAAGGCATTAAGTGATTTTTTTGCGGCTATGACAACCCCACCACCCAAGGACTGGCCGGTAGACAAATAGTCACGATCTCGACGGAAAATATCATATCGATCGTCAAAAATTTCTGCGTTAAATATTCCATCGATGAGCCATGTTTCAGTTAGGACAATTATATCGTAATTGCTATGTAAAACATTATTGAAGAATAAGTTAGTTTTAGTTCTTAAACCGCGGACATTCTGATAATATATTGTTATTGTCATTGGAGATTTGTTTAAAGCATAATAATTTACCACGAAAAGATGAAGTTTTGTATGTTTTCATGAAAACACTGAGTAGATTATATAATGTTTAATGTAATGTAAATTCTATAATGTTTAATGTAAATTTTGTATGTAAAAAAATGGTTTGTGAAGCAATGCACCCTCTTGTTCACAACTGGGATAAATTATTAATATTTGTTTTATTTAATAGAAATGTAAATGTAGAAACTATTTCTCAATTACTATTCTCATACGTGGATTGAATTCAATTGCTGGTAGAGACACAGTGTTTTAATGTGTTTTCAGTCTCGAAGTCTCCAGAATGTGGGAACTTTTTAATGGATTTGTTTTAAACTAGTTGCATGTAACACATGAGATCCAACTGTCGATAGCAATAGTATGTATAGTTGAAGAATAAGAATCAAACTATAAACCCATAAATCCAAATTATTGAAAATTTTAACACATGTTGGTATGTATGTCAAGATAGGACAGTATGGAGGTCAGTCCTGTTTTCTTACCCGGAATATGTTAACAGCATGATGGTTCTGTATGTATGTTTGGAGATTAAGTACCTATCAAACTATTCTAAGTCTTCTTACATATTGTGTATAGGCGACTGCCATCCAAATTGTATGAAGTAATGTCGTCACTAAATTAAATTTTTATAAAAATTGTTAAAAAAAGTTTGAGATGTTCTTATACAATGTTGATATTTTTATAGAAAATTAAATTCTCTAATTGGAGTGTTTCGGCTTTTTTCGATATTTTTAAAAAATTTGGAAATATAAGCAGTTAAACTCATAAATTTGTCATAAAAAAAATATTTTTCTTAATAAAAAATGTTTGAGAAACCCTGGAATTTTTTAGAAAAAACTAATTTGAGATTTTGTATTTGTTTGTTTTTGTTCTGGTTGGTTGGAAGAAATTGCCTAGTGGCAATAAGCCCGCCAGTGTACAATTATATTTGTTTATAGTATGTACAAGAAGATGTATAAATAAATAAATATTTGTCTATAATTGTGCCAATTTTCAGCGTTCTAGCTTTTATGGTTTCTGAGATATATGGAAAAATAAAGTAAAAATTCAAAAGTTGATAACCCCTGACTGAAACAAAAATTCAAAATTCTGAATAGAAAAGTTTTGTAGGCCTATAACTGTTTATATATTCTGAAATTTTTGGCTCTGTAAATTGAGCGGATCAAAAGTTATAAGTGGGGGACGGAAACACACAGACAGACACACAGACACACACACACACAGACACACGAAATGTTCTACTCCGAATTCTGAGTAAATCCGTATATGGAACATATATGCTGCAAAGCCTCTAAATTGGTGTTTTTTGACTTCAAAGGTGGAAAAGCCGTGAAAAAAGTAGACCCTGCATACAAATTCTCGCGTATCCTGGCTTGAAACATTGTCGATATGTTAGGAGAACAAAGTTCTCTTGAACAAATCGACAGTTGGATTAATATTTGACATATTATCTGTTAGTTATCCGAAATAAAATAGATAAAAATAATCGTGAAGAAATAATAAAAATTATTTGACAAATATTTGTACGATGTAAAAAATTACCGCGTATTTAATTTCAATCATGGACACATAATACATGTGCTTATAGAAGCTCAGTTAAAGCAACTCAAAGAAATTATCTCGAGACAATGATCCTTTGATCAGATAAAGGTTTTAATTCTCAGCAAGATGAAGAACAATTAATCGAAGAGGGCACTCGATTTATCTTTGATTTATCGGCAGTACATAAAATATGGGGCCGCTTTGATAATGGCTAAAGAAAGCTGAAAGGATTCATTAATAAAGCGACGCTTCTGTAATTGAGGGTTTTCTAATACAGACATGTGGAAAAAATAAGGCAGTAGGGAACTGAAGTAAAAAGTAAAGGTCATGAAGGTTCCTCTCAAAAAAAAAAGTACTCCGTAAGATGTGAAATCGACAATTATATTTTTTGGGGTATTTAGTTGTAGACAGTAAAATTAGGTGTTTTTGCATAATTTTGTATATTCATTCATTAACGGCTTAAAGCCCTTTTATAAACAAAATTTCGCTACCTCCACCACCACCCGCTCTGCCTATGGGGACTGTAATCGGCCCCTTCACAGAACGCTAAGTGAACGACAAAAAAAAAATGCATAGCACGAAAAGTAGCTCATGGAGCCCTCTAGATTAGCAATCTCGGCACCATAGTGCAAAAAGAAACAATCAACGAGTGCGAACAGAAAATTCACACTCGTGGACTGTCTATGACCTCAGATCCCCCTACATGCAGACCATCAGAGAAGTGACCAAGATCTCTTGAAATAATTAATTTAACGGGAATCTTCTAAAAGTAAGGTACCATATCTATGACAGAAAACCTTAAAATCTTATAAACAAATTATTACACAACACGCATTGCGACATGCCCTGCCAACTGCCGTTTGAGCTTCGCTATGTGATCCACGACGTCCATTACTCGGGTCTGGCCCCCCTAGACAACATGTCATTAAAGCTAAGCGTTATATCGCTAAGCGATAGAAATGTATGAAATTGGTGGCTGTCACGTGATGTCTTAGCCACCAATTCCATACATTTACTATCGCTTAGCGATATAACGCTTAGCTTAAATGGCATGTTGTCTAGGGGGTCTGCCCCCCTAGACAACATGTCATTAAAGCTAAGCGTTATATCGCTAAGCGATAGAAATGTATGAAATTGGTGGCTGTCACGTGATGTCTTCGCCACCAATTCCATACATTTACTATCGCTTAGCGATATAACGCTTAGCTTAAATGGCATGTTGTCTAGGGGGTCTGCCCCCCTAGACAACATGTCATTAAAGCTAAGCGTTATATCGCTAAGCGATAGAAATGTATGAAATTGGTGGCTGTCCCGTGACGTCATAGCCACCAATTCCATACATTTACTATCGCTTAGCGATATAACGCTTAGCTTAAATGGCATGTTGTCTAGGGGGTCTGCCCCCCTAGACAACATGTCATTAAAGCTAAGCGTTATATCGCTAAGCGATAGAAATGTATGAAATTGGTGGCTGTCCCGTGACGTCATAGCCACCAATTCCATACATTTACTATCGCTTAGCGATATAACGCTTAGCTTAAATGGCATGTTGTCTAGGGGGGCTGATGCCTTATTTGTTCATTTCGGATTCTGTTTCTCAGACTTACTACAGCGTGGACCTTTTCATGGATCGCTGCGTACATTTCAATCTTGAAGTGCTTCCTTTGGTGAAAGTAATTGACACTAGTTCATATGTCATTTTTTTATGTTTGCATACGTTATTGATTTTTTTTTTAATTTTTGAGTTTAATGTTTTTTATTTTTGAATTTACTGTTTTGTTTTTTTTTTGGATCCTTATGTATATATTTTTTTATGTTTGCTTACATCTATTTTTATGTTTGCTTACATCTATTTTTATGTTTGCTTACATCTATTTTTATGTTTGCTTACATCTATTTTTATGTTTGCTTACATCTATTTTTATGTTTGCTTACATCTATTTTTATGTTTGCTTACATCTATTTTTATGTTTGCTTACATCTATTTTTATGTTTGCTTACATCTATTTTTATGTTTGCTTACATCTATTTTTATGTTTGCTTACATCTATTTTTATGTTTGCTTACATCTATTTTTATGTTTGCTTACATCTATTTTTATGTTTGCTTACATCTATTTTTTTGTTTGCTTTCATCTATTTTTATGTTTGCTTACATCTATTTTTATGTTTGCTTACATCTATTTTTATGTTTGCTTACATCTATTTTTATGTTTGCTTACATCTATTTTTATGTTTGCTTACATCTATTTTTATGTTTGCTTACATCTATTTTTATGTTTGCTTACATCTATTTTTTTATTTTTTGTCTGTCTGTTTAGGTTTAAGTTTTTTTTTTGCAAAGTGTATACCTAATTGTTTTTTTTTATTCTATCTATTATTATCATCAATATATGTTTTTATCTATGTATGTAAAAGGCATTTTATGCCGTTTATAAATAAATAAATAAATATGTCATCACTGTCATCATTAAAATTGGATAATGTCGTAAAATTAGTTTTTTTTAACAGATTTTTAATTATCTCAATAGAGACGAAGTTGGAATATTTACTGTAAGAGAACCGGGAAATCAAGGCACCTACAGGGCTTACGACCTGTCATCGGCTGGTTTATCGACAGGTCGCAGCCCTGTAGGTGCCTTGATTTCCCGGTTCTCCTACAGTAAATATTCCAACTTCGTCTCTATTGAGATAATTAAAAATCTGTTAAAAAATATTTTTGACATGGAAAAAAATCCAATGTTTGCGCATATGCAATAATAAAAATATTCGATCGTAAAATTAGTATCGCTGAAGTGAAAATTGAAGAGTTTGATGATTTTCTCATAGATCCCGTGGTCAGATCTTGACCAAATAGAAATGAGACCAATTGGAAGATATTTTCTTTCTAATCTACTAATCTCTAATGACAAAAGAATCTATGAAATTGGACAACGTGGTATAAATTTGTCTCTGAACACATGAAAAAATTGATAAACTCTGTTTTTGAAAGTCGGTTAGTAATATTTTAAACGAAAAAAAAAGAAAAGTGATATAAACGGTCCATTTGGTTACACTCAGCTCATGATACAACTTGAAAAAGAAACGTATTGTGATGTAAAGTGCAATAAATATTTTTAGTACTGAAAATACATTATAGGATATTTTTACTGACAAACTTTTTAACATCTCAATAGAGATGAAGTTGGGATATTATAGAAGAACCAGGAACTCAAGGCACCTCCAGGGCTTACGACATGTCATCGGCTGGTTTACGTGATCACTTGATGCGCTTGCGCAACTTTCACCAATTATGCCTTCTTATTGAGTTCCCTTATGAATGTTATTTTTGAAAGTTCTATGTATTTGAATAATCTGTAACCACCTGAAAATAAGGAATGAGGAAATAATGAAGAAACCTTTTTTTGTGTAACGCCATCTATTGAGAAATTAGTTTGTTTGTAAACAATGAAAGCAACAATCCTTGTAAATGAGGTGACGGTGTCTCGCACAGATGCACCCCTGAACTGCGCCAGATATATTATTTCATTTTTTATATTTTTCCATTGAGATGTTAAAAAGTTTGTCAATAAAAATATCATTTGACTCCCGACGGAAAAAAATCCAATGTGTGCGTATATGCAATTAAAAAAATATTCGATTTACATTGTATGATGTTAAAATTGTCTTATGATACATCTTGTAAAAACAATATTCAATATTTCAACGATTTGAAGTGACAATTAATCTGATTGAATATTATTATATCAACTCCTCTACGGTTAGTTAAGAAATTGACTACAACAACAACGATTAAATAATCCTGCGGATATATACCAGCTAAGACAATCTAAGAGCTATTTCTAGATCAGAATTAAATGAGTTCATTTGTCAGCTATTCACAAATATTTTGGATACGATAAAGCAAAGATAATTTTACATCCGAATCTGCATATTATAATATTACGAGTATAGTTATTTTAATATGAGATATGTTGCGGCTTAGTAATCTTTCAATTCTCATACCTTCCCGACATTTCCTATATTTTTGCCCTAGCAACATCCATGAATCCAAAACCTACCTAATTACCCCATTGCAACAATAAGACCACGAACAAATCGACACCAAAATTCAACTCAGCCAGTATGTAGCGACTAGCCGACGGTAACGTTAATGACAGCCGCCAGTAGTGAAAACCGAAAAAGCGCCGTACGGCCGTAACGTGTTTTTTGAACATTAATTTAACAGTTATATACTTGTGGGATCAACGGAGAGTGCAGTAAAACGGGGTAAGTCCTTTGTATCTTTCCTTGATTTACCAATTACCATAGTTGTGATTTTGCTTCTCCATGAAATCAAAGTGTCAGAGCTGCATTTAATCGCTTCGAAACCGGAGATTGTTGAATCCTCCATTTTGCCGCCGAAGATCACGCCAGGCATTAAAATCATCAATTCTTTTCTGTGTGAGCTTTAAGCATACACAAGATAATTAAGTTAAAATAAAAGATAAATTTGTGATCACCTGTTCTCAATTTTCTCTCCTTTCCCATAACTGTTATTTTCTAACCAGTGTCATATTTCAAGTATCTTGGGTCCGTGTTGACAAGTAATTCCCAAGTAGATGAGGATGTTAATCATCGTACCAGTACAGCATGGTCTCTCTTTCTGCCAAATCTCTGAGATACAAGGATGCGTATTAAAAATAGTATGGAGAGTAAAAATGAAAGTACATAAAACCGTGGTAAGACCTGCATTGTTGTACGGCGCCGAATCCTGCACAACATTGTAAAAAAAGATCACTGATACAAACTCTTAGGACCTGGGTATGGCTGGAATGCACTGTTGAGGAAGTAATGATACATGAATGATTAGATTTAATTTTTTGATCGAAAGTTCTTGATGGAATTCTATTAAAAATTTTAATAAACGTTTTTTTAGATACGTCTCTGCAATATTAAATATAGGTATTAGAATTTAGTATTTAGGTAGGACTCTGCATTCGGACCATAATATCAAATTGAAAGATAAGATACGCTGGCAGAAGGCACCTCCTTAAGCAGATCACAAATGAAAAACAGGCATCTACCGCAAATCGTCTGAACGGTTCACGTCCTCCTATATTCTGTTTCTAAATGGCATCGAATTTATCGGAGCAAGAAAAAGTTCACCCATTAGGACACTCTGACACAACAGAGCAATTAGTACTTACTGCACCAATTCACAAATCTCCAACACTAAATCTCAATCGGTAGCAAAACATACAGTGAATTCGCTAATTATGTTTGACAAAAACCCATTATTTATAATCCCCATTTAAAACTATTTATTTTTAGTTTTCTTCAATTCTATTGGAAGCAAATTGAACATTTTTACTCCAAGTAAATGATAATTTCTTTGTCCATAAGTCGACTTGGTCCTCGGTTTCTGTATATTTGCTTGTCTAGTCTGACGTGTAGTTTGGGTCGATTGGAAGTTGTTGAGGTGTGAATAAATATAGATGCAAATCTTTTAGCTTGATTTTATTTATTTATTTTTACTTCAAATCCTCACACAGTCAGTCAGGCACATAACATATACAACGTAAATACCTTAAAATATTTGCATCCCACTAAGGCTAAGCCTGTATGTGGGAATAATATTCAAAATAGATACAACAAAATCTACATAATTATTCATTAATTATTTTGATTCATTAGATATTTTGATAAAATTGAACAATTTTGTATTTCATACAAAGTAAGCAATGTGGCGATGTTATGCACCACAAATAATGAAAACGTCATTTGTCGGATAGTCTCGTATCTCATTCATATTAACGACGATGGCCGAAAGACATCAGTTCCTGTACCGAATATGCAGCGCGGTTCACCATTCGCACATCAACCGGCGAGGCGATTACAGTGTCAATTCTTTAACAATAAATTAGTATAAAATCAATATCTACCCAGACATCGCGAACATCTGTAAATTTGTCTAGTATTATATTGTAATTTATTTAAACTGAAAATAGATGTAAATCAAGTAAGTCATCTTTTATAATGAAACCCTTCATCACTCAATTACTATTTCTATTTCTACTAATTAACTGATTATCAAATTGCATTATCTTAAATAACGGTGTATGTTATTGGGAAGAAGTAATATGAACACGCACTTTAAATCGCAACCTTCTGATATATTATATTCTTAATTAAATAACAACCCCAATAGCATTCTTATGAATTTCTCTTTATGTGAAGAAAACTTTGAAATATATGTACTATTTTTTTTATTTACCTGTTTAATAGATAACAGAATGCTTAATTTTTTATCTTGACATATTTCAAACATGTAATAGGTGTAATGTTATCATATAGATGTCAGCTTTGTATCGTAAGCAAATAACTTTTGAGGTGTAACCAAATCACGGTGATGTAGTGGCGCATCCACAATACAAACACCACGAACTATATCACAGATGATGTTTCGCTGAACATACATAATTCAAGCCTTTGAAAATAATGGAAATGCATGAAATCTGACTAGTGAAAAGTGCGGCAAACCGCCGACGGATGGCGCCCGAGTATAATGCGTTTTTCATGTCGAAATACAAACTTTCTCATATCAACCAACCACTCACACAGTATGTATTGGATTTCCATATCATACACAAGCCTCATATTGGGTTGATCGTACAGTCATTCCTTTTTGTTTTTTTGGAAAAATTGTCTTCTGCAATCTTCTTAGTAGGATTTACTCAGAATTCGGAGTAGAACATTCAGTGTGTCTGTGTCCCCCCCCCCCCTTATAACTTTTGATCAGATAGGGGTTATCAACTTTTGAATTTTTGTTTTATTTATCCACATACATATCTCACATTCTTCCATTATTGTACAATGTTTACACTGATTCAAACAACTTGTCAGAGTACCTTTTTAAAACAAATCCACTTATTTTTCTAATCATGGACTCCTATTACGATATGCTGAACGTACAACACTATCCATCCCGATCTATAACACAGAATTTATCAGCTAGTAGGTACCTTCCTACATTTAACCACACTGGAATAGTCAAAAATCGGATCATTCTTCAACCAACTCATTTATAGTATTTAATAGGCAAAATAGCACCCATTGTAAATGTAGTGCCTTTTTAGGTGAGAGGTGTGTGGGCAAATACGCATGTGTCGTACTTCATTAAATAAAATTATGCACACCCGCACACCTGTCGCTGGTTACCGAACATTGTGGGATATGCCTTGATAGTATGAATGAGTTAATTATTGAGCTTTAACTGGCCTTTCAGAACTTGGTACTTATTTAACATCAAAATTGCCGAAACGAAATTCCTTTTCAAGAAATCACCTTTGGCTCTTTTTTTCTTGCTTGCACAGCATTGTGACCCTTTTCGATACTAAAAAAGCCGAATATACTGCTTTCGACATTCCGTATTGGATAAGGTATAATCTCCGACAAATTACCTGAAAATATTCGTCGTGAAGGGGGTTATATCAACCAAGCAAAAAAACACACATTTGCGCTATGCACACCCAACATCATTTCTCAAGTTATTTGCCGAAAACTATACCAAACAAAGGCTTTTTTATGCATAGTCAAACATTTATTTTCACATACGAGAAATGCGGCTTAAGTGTGAAGTTGGCTTAGAAAAATAATTTTTTTCCTCGGTTGCGAAAACGACTTTCCGAACAACCTAATATTTTTACACCGTATTTGCATACATACGGAAAAAACGTAAATCCAATGTACGAATACACATTGTTTCCAGGGAAACGAAATTTATATGACAAAATATCAAACATTTAATTTTTTTATAAAAAATATAACCAATAATAAATTGACTATGGACGGGTATTTTTTCAACCGAAATACAGAGTAAAAGATTATATCGAAATATTTGTTTTATATACAGAGACAGAGAGTGAGTGAGTGAGGGAATGTGAGGGAGGAGAGTGAGAGGGGGGGGGGTGCAAGAGAGAGGGGGGGGGTGCAAGAGAGAGGGGGAGATGGAGAGAGTGAGAGAAAGAGAGAGAGAATGAGAGGGTGGGAGAGTGAGAAAGAGGGGGAGAGAGGGAAACAAAAAACAGAATAGTTTTGTTTCCCTTACGAAAAATTCTCAGTAAAATTTGTTGCTTTCACAACATTTAATTGAAAAAATTGTTTAATTGAAATCAATAAGAGAGTGACTGCTGCCAACGTACCTATTTTTTCATTTTGAATTTGCATCATTACTACAAAACGAATCATTTTGAAAAAATAACCTAGTTAGTTTGGATATTAATAAAGAAAAATATATATTGTTGTAGGAATTATATTTCTGTTTAATTATATTCATGTAGGAAAATAATAAGCATACCCCGATTTTTGACATTTATCTTGAATTTCTAAAAAACTATAAGGATTATACTATATTTACTAAACATTATATTTTTTTATAAATTGAAGAAGATCAAAATATCTGGAAAAATACGATGTAACGTTGCATTAATGCATCAGATTAAGTTAATAAACCAAAAAAAAATTATTTTGCAATGGAGCTGTAAGGAAAATAAATGTTTTTTAGGTTTACTTACTAAACCTGAAGCATTAATGCAACGTCACGTCATATTTTTCTAGATATAATTGCCTTCTTTAATTTAAATAAATATGTTGAACTACGCCTTATTTTTTATTAAAAATATAAGATAAACGTTGAAGATCGGGGTAGGTATGCTATTATTTTTCTACAAGAATTTATACAGAACATTATCAAAAAGTAAAGATATATTTTTCTTTATTAACACCCAAAATATCTAAATTATTTTTTCAAAACAATTTGATAAGAAATAATGATGGTATATCAAATTGGATAATAGGTACGTTGGCAGCAGTCCCCCCCAAAAATATTTATTTTATATTCTTATAGAAAATAGTAATAAAGTTCACTTGTTTCATACCTGTGTGATTGAAATCAACTGTAATTTGTTTTTACAATAATTTGTTATATTTTGAGTTTAATGAATTGACATATTTTACTATTGTTACAGTGCCGTGCTAGGTGGGGTTCTCGTGGCAGCTTGTCTTTCGTGCTACTGCTGCGGAAGGAGAAAAGAGCGAAATCGCGGCAGGGGAGCGGGGACAGCTAAATTTCCACAGGGCGCTGTGCCCTCACCTCAGAGGGACCCATCCATATACACACTGCACTCGGACTGTCCTCAACAATATCAGGTAAACATACAATGAACATATTTAATTTTTTTTTCACAGAACCCAAAATTCCAAAAAAATATATAAAATGTTAGGCATACAAAACTTTTATACTCACAATTTAGAATTTTTATTCCGGTCAGGGGATATCAATAATATAATCTATATTCCGGTCAGGGGATATCAATAATATAATCTATATTACATGTTTTCCTAATATAACAAAAACCATAAGAGCTTAAACGCTGAAAATTTATTTATTTATTTAATCTTCTTGTACATATATTTAGTACACTGGCGGGCTTATTGCCTAACGGCAATTTCTTCCAACCAACCAGAGTAAATGTTAAATATACAAAACAATGTGTACTATGGCAATAAGTTAAGCACATTACAAAATAAATAAAGATAGCAGAAGAAAAGTAATAAAAAAAAAGAAAAACACAAAAACATAGAAGATAGCACATAAGAACAAATCATAGCAATGATAGGAAGACTAAGGGATAAGGAAAGGAAGAGGAGAGGAAGATGTAATCCGGTGTTGTCAAATAAAATTTGTATAATATTAACAAATACAATATCAAAAATTTATTTTTTCGAGTTTTTTTTTTTTGAAAAATAATAAAACATAAAATATCTTCATACTTTGCTGCTTATTCTTTGTGGTACATTTTATCTAATATAATTATATAAAGTTATTTTATTTAATTAATTATATTAAAACATAAAATATAACAAAAAGAAAATAATGATTCTGAGTCACGCCAAGTCTAATTTCTAAACTTGTCGGCGTGTTCTCAAGACAATATCTATGTATACTCTAAAATAACAAACAACATTACAGTAAAAAGAGACACACAATTGTCACACAAAGATGATCTCCCAAACATACAAAAAAAATAAACATATTAAGAAAAATATTTTTTTTTATGACAATTTTATATGTTTAACTGTCTTTATTTATATTTTTTAACAAGATGATTTAATATTCTATAAAAAAACACGTGATAGAAGTATATCTCAATTTTTTTCAACAATTTTGTTAAAATTGAATATAGGGACGATATTGATTCATACAATTTGTATGGCAGAAGCCATAATACCAACGGGGACTCTCAATAGTTTGATACTTAATCTCCATCCATTCCATCAAGCTGTTTGATCTCGTGTGTTACATGCAACTAGTTTAATAATAAATGGTGATCATATCTTGTTCTGTAAAGTACCTACGTTTATTGGTAAGCTCATTTCATGCATCTTATACCAGATGCTGGATTCGTATTCATTGTGTAAGTATCATGGTTCCTTTTTAAGAAGTACCTATGTATGTATTTTTATTATTGTGAACATGTGTTGTACCTGTCTGAGGTCATGCAATACTTGGTCTAACGAGCACTTATTCCGTTAGTTCCACTCCGTTAGGACTCACGAACCTCTAAATTGGTCAGACATCTGCACACATTCAGTACAATTTATTTCTATGCTCTTTCAAAATCATACACGTAATATTAATATTTATTCGCAATAGCGATGCAGTCCTAATTCTGTTTTTTTTTGACAAGATCACAAGCTTAGATCAATAATTTTTGTTTTAGTTTTCGGACCCGAATGCACAGGCCTAGGTAACTAAATACTACATCCTAACCTCACTGGAGTATTAAGTATTCTTTTGTTAGTAATTGCATTGCAGAGACACCACTAACTAAACACTAAATACCTGCCTACTACGCAAAACTTAAGGTCGATTATTATGTACGAAGAAAAGAGATAGATAGATTTCTATGTAACCAAGATAGTTTTCTACAAACACATGTAACCACGCTCACACTGATATACCTATGTCACGATTTTTCTGAAATTCCAGCGAATTTTCGGCATCTTGAATAGATCGCTGAATACTCTGTGTGGTATTTAAATTTACAAAATTACCAAATACATATTTGACGAAGTCGCATAAATCATAATCCATCGAAAACATCTCGTATTTTAGTATAAAACCACTCGTAAGGTTCCTCGCGATCAACCTTACTTTTTGACAGTTCGCTAATGTTAGTTTACGCCAACGCGCATGCGGTAAGTATTTAATTATGTCTCCGCAGTAACTATACATACACGATGTTTTTAAAGTCAAATAATTAGTACGCTATATTAAGTTTTAACCTTATCAATTTCACCACATACCTGTATCAAACATATTATATATTTTTTTATTTTATTTTTATTTTATTGGGGGTATACACAGATGTACATTCATTAAAATATATATGCTTAGTGGTACAATCTATAGCTAAGCCTGTATATCCAATTATGTATATCCACTGTTATTATATTTAACACAACAGAAGAGAAAAAAAATGTAAAGAAATAAAATTAGGAGATGGTTAAGGATAGTGGGATAGGAAAGTGACGGGGAATGTCAGAGGATAACTAAAAGAGGGAGAGCAAATTAAGTTGTACAGTATTCATACAATAAAATAAAACAAAACATCTATATATTGTTATCTCGGATCAGGTTGGATAATTCTTTCATATACCTGCTATACGTATATGAAATATGTCTAAACTATTGAAATTTTTGTTAAATGTTTCGCAGATACGAGGAACGGTAGAATGTTTTCGGTGATTTGTTTCATAATGTGGAATATATTTGCTATGAAGATAAGTCTTTAACACGATATCACATTGAATGTGGTAAATTTGTCAGGTAAATTTTATGTTTTTCTAGATCGTTGACATTTTCGGCTGTGTAATTGGTTGGAAGGGTGTTACCAATTTCCATATACATTCCCATTCTTGGCAGTCCCTTAAAAATGTTACGACATAATAATAAAGAAAATAGCTGCGAAAACTGACCCATACTAAATAGTTTTATGTTTTATCGCGAGAATAAATATAAAATTTGATGTCCTCATAGTTTGGACTTATTTTTAGAAAACCAAAACATTTTTCTTTCACTTCCATCCATTGTTTATTCTTTACCGTTTCGTTCACTGCTGATTGTCGCTGTCCCTTGACAAATCTCCAATTCAGTGCATTTTCTTAACCGTATGCCTCTGTTTTCTCAAGCTTCGTAGAGATATCTTGAATAGTTTAGACGTACTACCTAATTCAGAGGTTTACAATAAAGACAAGAAGACTACATTCACGCTTATGAAAGAAATTTAAAGATTCACGTCTTTCTTCTTCTTCGATTCCTCAATGCTGAGGGTTGTGATCTATGAGACCGCCAATGGACAGAACGAGTCGCCTCCAGTCCTCTCTATCCTCCGCAGCTCGCACCGCCGAATAAAGGTCATTCCCGGCCATCTCCTTAATTTGGTCACACCATCGCGCAGGAGATCTGCCTCTACTTCTTTTGCCTGGTACACTTAGGTTACCTGGCTCTCTCCTGGCGATGTGACCAAAGAAACTGCACACAGTAAACAATCTTTCTTTTACTTTGAGCTCTATAAGGACCGATTCATTCGTTCTTCTTGCAGTCCACGGAATCCTCAGCATTCGACGCCAACACCATATTTCAAATGCGTCAATCCTGGCACTACCACGGGACTTCATTGTCCAGGTTTATTTTTATTTTATTTTTTTTATTTTAGGTTTCGGCTGCATATAGGGATATTGGGAAGATGGGAGTTCTGATGATTTTAATTTTGGTAGAGTTGGAAATATCTCGATCTTTCCAGATCTTGTTCAGACGTGTTAAAGAATTTTCAGCCATGGCTATTCGTCTTTTTATTTCCTTGTCGCACTCACCCTCAGCACTGATATCACGTAACAGTGGAACAAATGCTAGTACTTATTTTAAAAAATAATTTATTTTTAACTGACTTCCAAAAAAAACGAAAAGGTTATCAATTCGACGTTCTTTATACTGCGTTGTCCGATTTCAATGATTATGTTTTCATTACAAATGGTATATCTTACAATTGGTCCCATTTCAATAGGTGTCAAGATCTGATCATGGGATCCATGAGAAAATCATCCAAATTCTTCAATTTTCACTTCAGCGACAGTAATTCTTTAGCATCTCCGATTAGAAATGACTTTTTTTATAGGAAGGAAGTGCTTCAGAGGTGATCGTTCACACATATAAGTTTCATCGAGTGCTGATGATAGGTCTCAATTTCCATAGGCGTCAGCAATATGTATAACACGTATGATTGTATAGGCGAATAATTGTATTAAAGATATCATAACTACATAAATACCATCACGTCGTGTCCTTCATGGGGTATGCAGAGAGAACCAAACGTCATTTTTTCTATCGTGACACTTATTTATTTTGAAGTCGGTTTTTTTATCTTCTTCTTTACGTGTCCTGTCGGGTCTAAAAGGGGAAACTCTCCCTGTCCTGTGCGGTGCGGAACAGCTTCTCCACATGCCTGATGAATACAAAGATGAATCGTCATATTGGCACATTAATTTTATAGTTGGTAGCAAAAAAACGGTTAGTTGAAAGAAATTTCTATTTGAAAATAAGTTAAATGCACTCATAAACTGAATTTTTTTGTTGTCAATAGTAACAAAATTTTATGTTAAAATTAACCAAACTATAGTGACTTCAAAACACTAGGTTTTGTGCAGCCAAACGTTTTGTACACACAGCCAAACAGTACAATCATAAATACATAAACATTTTTTACTGATAACAAAGGTTTGGCTTAAAAGCAAGTAGCCAGTTCGGTTGTCATAACATTTTTTCAGTGTAGGTGTACCTATTCAGTGCAGGTGGTGATATAAAATAAAAACTTACTCTACTGTATAAAAATACTACAAATTTAGCACACTATTATACACCTATACATCGAATTGAGAATTTGGGTAATCAATATAGTCATGTGATTTTTTTTAAATTTCCTTACCTGAATTTAAAAATGGACTAACATCAATGCTTTTTAAAAATCAGTTAATCGTAATATCGTTTTAAAATGTAATATTTTTTTATTTTTACAGATCTTTTTTATAGATCTTTTCTTTTTTTAATAAAAAAAAATATAAAATCAATTTTGTTGTACTTTAAATGCATATACCTATTTCAATTTTCTTTTATCTTTTCTATAATTTGTTATAAGACAAAGAATTTTCGTTTCTATAAAAGGAAAAACATTTTTTTATTTTCAATTTCACTTCATGATCTCATTATTAATTTTTTCTTTTGATTTATTGTTTTCTATGTATATATATTTTTTCTTTTTTATACATTAACATTAAATAATGTTGTCTGTTTACTTAAGATGGTGTATTTTTATTTTTGTATTTTTTTATGTAAATGTTTTTTTTAACCGTAAAATAAAATAAGTAAATAAATAATGTAATCAGATGTTGTATTTCTGAATAAACAAATAAATACTTAAAAATAAAATATATGAACTTAATAGTTAAACTAGAAAAAATATTAATACTTGCTCTTTTTGAAAGAAACAATTTGTTTGAGATTCTAAATTGAAATGACACAAAGTATGCCGCATTGTTATCGTCGACAAAGTTCCTCGATGTGAATTTTATAAATTTGTATGAAAAGTTTTCATTGGCGGTAGTTGAGATTGAGGTAAGGTTAGAGTATGATATAATATTGAAGTTGAAACGAGACATTGCATCGAATCCATAATATAAAAATTCACATTTCATTGGACGTGATGTTGTGTGGAAACTAGGAACGAAGCCAGCGGCAATCTATTATGGAATAAAATCCAGATTTAGTCTAGACTTGAATCTACGGAGTAGAGCTATTATGAACGGGAGTGAATTATTGAGGGAGTTTGAAACGTCAAGCCGTTTAAGATTTGATACATATCGTTACATAATCACTGAAGGACTATTGATACTTGTCAATTTATTCCAAGCAACCTAATAAAGCCACTTTGAATTCGGGATATTATCTCAACGCTCATCTCATTGGTGTTAGTAAGAATGCTACCCAGATACGTGAACTTATCCACTTCTTCTATCCTATCCCCACTGACAACCACATCATTGTATGAGGAAATTCGTGCATTGACAGGACAACCTTTAATCACCAGCGAAATCAGGTCCAGAAGATTAGCTTGGATTGGACATGTTGTCAGATCAGGCGAAGAAAGAGCCACAAAACGTATTCTGCAAAATAATCCTGTGGGCGAGAAACCCCAGGGAAGACCAAGTCAGAGATTGATGGACAATATTACCCGAGATCTGAACGTGCTGAATGCTTGTGATGACTGGGAGTCCACTGCAGCTGACAGGAAGGCTTGGAAAGCTATTGTTCAGGAGGCTAAAGCTCTACCGGAGTTGTATGGCCATCGGAAGTAAGTATGTAACCTAATAAAGTAAGATAACAAAAGGTGTGTGTACTATAGTTTTCGCCAAATATCTTGAACCTGGTTGCCGGGTGCACAGGGCGCAAATTCGTGTATTTTCGCTTCGTTGGTATACGTGCAAATTGCCCCCCTCCTTGGCGAAACGGCTCAAGATATTTGACGACAACAACACAACACATCGACAACACACATACAATCCTCATCCCTGTTTCCCTTCTTCCGCGTTCCTTACTGACTATCCCTTTTTTCTTAAACTTTTGTTGCAAGAATATATTTAAACATAAGGACACCATGATATTCAAAGGTGAGTCGAGGTAGGTACCTACTCTTTCTTGTAAAAAAAATGTTTCATTGTTCTATTAATATGTAGTACGTGTACTCACCATTTGAGAAAATAAATATAAAAAGAATGTTAAGAAAAATAAATGTGTATAATATTGTTTTGTACTGCCTCAGAACAGACACGTTTAGTGAGGCAGTTAATTTCCAAATTGGAACACCATGGTACAAGATATGTTCATTAAAAGTTTATTTCAATATAGATATTTTTTATTTTGTTATTATAACTTGTAAATAATGGAAAATAACTAATTACATTAAATTCAATTTCATTTCATTTCAATACCAATTGAAGCTTGATCAGAGAGTGTTTATAAACTACATTCGCATTGATCTGCTAATTATTTCGAGAAGGTGTATAAGACGGAGAACAGCTGATAAAAAGATTAAAAATAAGATATCGAATGTCGACGGCAGTGACTTTGTGTTGAGTCGTTTGTTATCTGTGCGGACGTCTGAGGTTCGATTACAGCAGTGGTAAAATTTATCAGTTAATATTTATAGCGCAATTCTTGTTTTTTTAAACATGTCTAATAATAACCACTCACACTAAAGCATCGATCACAGTAAGCTCTGTGAAACTCCTAACGTAGAGGACACCAACTATTAAGAATTGGGTGCATTCCACACATCCGAAAAGCGCGCTACGTAGCGTTGGTTGTTATGTCTTGGTTTAACTTATTATGCTAGGTATGTATAGTTTTTTTTGTCCTTGTGTGATTTTCATTTTTTTTAATTATTTGTAGTGTTAATTTATTTATTTATTTATTTTTATTTGTTGGCAAATTCACAGAATGTATTACAAAACATTATTTACATAATATTTTAAATATAAAAACATTCCAATTATGAATTTACTCGTGAAATATTACAATTTTAAAATCTTGGTAGAAAAAAGTATTAAAAAATAAAACAAATCGAACTATGATGACAGAGGAAGTAACAATAACAATGAATTAATTTACAATAATTTGAAAGAGAATAAATAAATACATTAATAATATAGAGAAGAAATCTTAACACATTGTGTAATAAAAATGGTAGAAAAATCAGTAGAAAAATCGAGATGCACAATCTCTCAAGACTTACGTCATGAATTTATCGAATATAAAATGAACGAAAGAGAAAAAAAAAATATCTACACATGTTAAGGTGAATTTAAAATTCATTTCAGGAAATATCATTGCCTGAACTGAGGATCTGTTTGACTTTACTTGATTTTATTTTAGGTACTTCTTCAAGATTACATGGTTATAATTATCTTATGGAGTTCTATGATATCTTAAGATGTTATAGAAATCCATAAGAAAATTATACTTTTTTTTATTTATTTAAATATATAAATTACATTTATTTTTATTTTATTTTATTTATTTTATTTATTTTTTTTGGATATCCAACAGTACAGTAGAGCATAATTATATTAAAGACAATGAAAAAAAACAAGTAAATGTAGACTACAGTACATAATAATAGGACATCATATCAAATAATTTTAAAAGCTAACATACAATTTACGAAAAATGAGAAAAAACAAAATTATAGGAACACACCTGAAACATACAGGGAATAGTACAGAGAGGATTGTATGTATTCTAGAATCATAACATGGGATTCTAACTTACTTAAGGATCAACGAAGAAGGTGTTGCAACCATTATGGTGACACATACATATACTCATGTACATATATACTAGAGAGTGGAATTTTGAGTTATGTTATCAGTGCAAAGTTGGCGCTTTATCGCAATTTTGAACGAGTGTAGAGATTGGGTATGAAAAAAGTCATATAAAAAAAAAAGTTTTTATAACATTTAGTACATGTTATAAAAAAAAAGAAAAACAACTAATCAATGTTTCTATTCCTAATTTAAGCTGTAAGCTTGTGTTTAGGAAAGCAGCCCCCCCGGGTGAAGCCTCTACACCACAGATGTCGACAAATGAAACAAAAAACATAGTAGTTTCAAAAAAACAAAGTAAATCAGCGTTGCTCTGTGGAGTGACGGCATCCATACAGCGACGATTCCAAGGGCCGCGATAATTATTTTTACTCTGCACTACTATGGAATAATGGGGAGTTGTGATTTTACGATTTTTATTCTTCTTCTTCTTCTTGTGCCACTCCTAACGCAGGTTGGCGACCTTCACATGAAACTCATATCGATCTTGCGCCAACCTAATGAGTGACGGCGCACCCGGAATCACACACCAATGAGAATTTAAATCCACTATCTTCCCATTATCTTTCCCTCCACTATGAAATGTAGAAGGAATATGTGGCCAAAGTATGCGAGTTTGCGTATATTGACAGTGGTCAGTAATTCTCTCACTTTCTCTGTTTTAAGCATATTTAATTACATTAATTTCCCAACAGCTATTCTAAAGAATGCACTTTGTAAGATTCGTCGTGATGTTTTTGTGTGCATGGCATGTTACGTATAGCGTACAATGAGATGTCGTCTGTATAGACCAAAATACAGTGAAACATTTAATGATATTGACGTGTTTCACATAAAATTTGTCGGCCTTTGTGGTTCAGTTGGTTAGGTATCTGACTGCTGATCCAAAGGTCCCGAGTTCGATTCCCGGTGGAGACACAGTTTGTAATTGTGTTTTCAGTCTGGAAATTTATATTTGACATAGTACCTGTTAGTTGCCCGAGAAGTAATATAAAATAAAATAAAATAAAATGCAAACCATACACAATATCTTAATAAAGTCAAATAGATCTTCAGCGCAGGTCATGATAATATAACTGAATATTAATTTTAATGTAACTCAGATTGTTTTATATCGTTAAAACATAATGAAATTTCTTACATGAGTTTTGAAAAATGCGTATCATAATTATTTAATTTATTATGTTTTTATAAATTTAACACAAATGTGACTGGTACTTATAATAATATTAAGAATAAATATAATTAGCGTGCGGATATAATATATGGCTAAATAATGGACTTATTTTTTTCTCTCTTTTTCCTTGTAACAATCTTTTTTTACGTGCTTAATAGTAGATACTAAAATAATCTTTAAAGATTTAAAACATAATTTGTAAATTAAAGTCCGGAGAACTATAAAACCTTAAAGACACAGAAACAGCTGGCTCGCCGTTGACTGAAAGTATGATAAGAGGGAACCGTATTCGAAAAGTCCTGAAGTTGCTCAAGGTCCTGAAGTTGTGGCTTCAGGGTCCATATGTCCAATGGGTCCAAAGAAATTCTCTCGGACATCGTTGTAGAGTTCTCGTCGGAAAGTTGACACGGAGAAGTTAGTGCATTATAGGATATGTCAGCAGTCTAATCAAGCTGATATGAGGACGAATCGGATAAGAAAAAACGAAAAAGATAGCTTTTGAAACTGCTGTGGCCAGTAAAGAATTGGTACAATTAAAAACTCAATAAACAATATTAAAACTGTGTCTTCGCGGGGAACAGATCCTGGGACATTTTGATCAGGAATCAGATAACCAACTAACTGAGCAAAGAAGAAGAAATACAGGGATTGAATTTGTAGCAGAACTGAGGCATGAATATAGAGATATTATGTACATTTTTCAGTCAAACTATACGTACACAATCAAATAGATGCACATTGGAATAGAGAAGATTATAGTGTTGGCTACAATCCGCTCGTTTGTCACACAGATTACTCCTCACCCCGGAACGAGATACAGACTGGTCCCATTACATTACACCGGGTGCATCCAGGTTCTGGCATTTGGTACCGCGTGGTAGGTACTTTAGAGGTACCGTGCAATCCGTTGAACATTGGAAAGCCCTCGCTGGCTAACGAGGACCCGTGAAGAGGCCAGACAGCCCGAGGACGAAAGGGGAGAACACTCAAAAACGTCGGCGCACTGCGACGGCCGGATAAAAAATTATGGAGATTATTCAGACTTGATATCGAATGATACGAGCGTGTTGCCAATGCTGAACTCTCCATTATACCAGTAAAATGCGCTGAGAGATTAATGATAAAAAATCTGCAATCAAAATAAGAATAACGAAAACTCCTCAATAAGAATCTTCCCGGGTTGTCCTTGACTTTTAGATTTACCAATTTTTCACAGAACACGGAAATTTTAAAAGTTCTCTTTACCGATTTAAGTTTTTTGAAATTTGAATTTGTCTAATACTTTTCTTGTAAAATTAGTTTTAGTTTTATATTCTAAGTAACTTAAAAACTACAAGGCCTATGAAGTAGATTTTTACTTAAATCGAAAGAGAATATGAAAATCTACCGGCTGAGTTTTTAATTATTATAATGTATTAATAACTATTTTTGCTATTTAAAAAAACTCTAAATTTTACCTTTTTTGCAAGATAGAATGTGGTATATCACATATCAGGTGATATACAATATTTTTTCGCGTTTCATACATTAGAAGGTAATTTAGTGTGCATTTTTTGGTACATCTATATACCCAGGGTATACAATGGCCTTAAATAAACTTGCCATTTATGAAGGGTAGGAAGTATAATTTTTTTTTATTACTAGTTGCATGTAACACATGAGATCCAACTGTCGATAGCGATAGTATGTATAGTTGAAGAATATGTACCAAACTATAAACCCATAAATACAAATTATTGAATATTTTCAGATATTTTGTTTTCTATACAACATATATTATGTAGGTATGTATGTCAAGATAGGATAGTATGGAGGAAGTTCCTTTTTTCCTACCCAAAATATGAAAATAGCATGATGGTATGTATGTTTGGAGATGAAGTATCAAACTATTAAGTCTTCTTACATATTGTGTATAGGCGACTGCCATACAAATTGTATGAAGCGATATCGTCACTAAATTCAATTTTAATAAAATTTTTAGATTAACTTGTTCAATATTATTATTTTTTATAGAAAATTAAATTATCTAGTTGGGGTGTTTCGGCTTTTTTCGATAATTGTATAAGTTTTGGAAATATAGGCAGTTAAACTCATAAATTTATCATAAAAAAAATATTTTTCTTAATAAAAAATGTTTGAGAAACCCTGGAATTTTCTTGAAAAAATTAATTTGAGATTTTGTATTTTTCTATGTTTATACCAATTTCCAGCTTTTATGGTTTCTGAGATATATGGAAAAATAAAGTAAAAATTCAAAAGTTGATAACCCCTGACTGAAACAAAAATTCAAAATTCTGAGTATAAAAGTTTTGTAGGCCTATAACTGTTTATATATTCTGAAATTTTGGGCTCTGTGAATTGAGCGGATCAAAAGTTATAAGGGGAGGACACACACACACACACACACACACACACACACACACACACACACACACACACACACACACACACACACACACACACACACACACACACACACACACACACACACACACACACACACACACACACACACACACACACACACACACACACACACACACACACACACACACACACACACACACACACACACACACACACACACACACACACACACACACACACACACACACACACACACACACACACACACACACACACACACACACACACACACACACACACACACACACACACACACACACACACACACACACACACACACACACACACACACACACACACACACACACACACACACACACACACACACACACACACACACACACACACACACACACACACACACACACACACACACACACACACACACACACACACACACACACACACACACACACACACACACACACACACACACACACACACACACACACACACACACACACACACACACACACACACACACACACACACACACACACACACACACACACACACACACACACACACACACACACACACACACACACAGACACACAGACACACGAAATGTTCTACTAAGTTGGTGTTTTTTTGACTTCAAAGTTGGAAAAGCCGTGAAAAAAGTAGACCTCTCCATACAATTGTCGCGTATTCTGGCTTGATACATTGTCGATATGTTAAGAGAACAAAGTTCTCCTGAACAAATCGACAGTTGGATTATTTCCAAATAAAAAAGAATCACATTAGCCATAATTACATAACAATATTAATACAAAATACAATACAAGTATAATATATATATATATATATATATATATATATATATATATATATATATATATATATATATATCAATATTAGGTACTTGGATATATTGTCTCACTAGGCAAAAGCCTGTTTCGAGGCAATACCTATTCAAAATGAGTAGCTGTGCAAGTATTTAGTCAGTCAAAATTTAGTCAGTGCGTATTGTATGTATACCTATGTATTGGTTGATATTAGGAGTCTACTTTATTTTTTACTTAAGTCTATTTTTGTTTGAAGGTTCTTTTTGTCAGTATTTACGTAAGACGCTATTTATTTTTAAAGTTTTGACAGATGGATAATCTTAGAGCATAAAATATTCAATGCGAAATAAACACATAAAATCCGACATAAAATTTCCCCGTAACAAAATGACAAAATAAATTCAGATAATTTCCGAATACGCTCTTGTAGCTGGTGATTAGTGAGCGATGTTATCACCTCGGACGATCTCGGTTCATTTCCTGGAAAGTCACAGAGAGTGAGAGAATATTTATACATTATATTATGTACATATATAGCTAGGTAGGCACCCATATGGCGAGGAACGCAAAGATAAGAAGATTAGCGACAAAACAAACATCAGATTTCTGTCAAAAACAGCGAAATTGAAATTTTTAATTTTTTTTTATAACAACGAAAATAAAGGACTGATAGATGTCATGTCGAAAATGTGTCTAAAATGAGTGGGTTGTGGCCAACACTAAACTCTACACAAAAATTTACACTAGTGATTTACTATTGATATAATTAATAGAAAAAGAGGCCTATTAATTGATATAATTAATAGGTCTCAGTGCTATTTATATACGCTATTTGATTGTAATCTGTTTGAAATTGTTTTTTCTCTAACTTATATGACTTTTTTAACTTCTTATGTACTTACCTATTTTTTACTTCTTCTTATGTAACTTATATAACTTCTATATTTTTTTTTCTTAAATTATGTATCTATTTTTTTTTCTTCTTTTTTTACTTTACTTTTGTAACCGAATTTTATCTTATTTATGTAACTCATACTTGTGTAACTTACGTGTGTGATTGAATATGAGATTTTGTGTGCATCCAAAATTGGACGTCCAGCGCTCATAATAATAACCAATATTATTTTCTTTTTATGAAAATTGTAATTGTAATTGTCTGTCGATGTACCCTTTTAATAAAATAAGAATAAAATATCATAATTTGGGGGTACATGTTTTATTTGTTAATTTATACCATAAGGATTATATTAATATTACATATTTGCGTGTTCAAAAGGATCTTATTCATTTAAAAACATCTACCTCAAATTATGATATTGCCTATGTCAGTTCATTAAATATTTGATTAAATATTATATTATATATAGTGATGAAGAATTCAATAATGGTACAATAAAAATAATAGTTATGTTAAAATATTAGTGATGTCGTGGGTCGGAACTAATAATTAAGATTTAACGTGACTCTATTCTGTTAGACGATAAACGCATGAATGATAACAATAATTATTTTTCGGTTGACGACGATGGGCTAAGGTTCGTCGATCTTCGTTAATTGTCGTGAATCTTCGAGAATCATCGAGGATATACACAATGCAGCTCGCTGCCAGGAGTGCCGCTACAATAGCTTTTTTACTCTCAACTACTGTGGGATATGATTTAATTAAATTTTAGGCGTATTTTTGACATTAGTGTTTAGTAGAGTGCAAACTATGAGGTTCGTCATGATGCTTTAAGGTTTTTGGAATTTCGTTCTCTGTACATCCTATTTTATAATTTCTTTTGATCATATTGTGTAAAGTATAAAGCAAAATTTGCAATAACTTGATTGACTCGTCGGACATACTCAATAATATATCACTCCATATACCAAATAGACATACCCGCTCACATAATTTATTGCACTTACCAGTATGCCACACTAATTACAGATACTTTGCACCTTTGTTTAGAATTCAGGGAGATTACAATACACATTTCAAACACACGGACATTTCTCACGACACATTACAGCATTATCAAAGACAGATAAAGATGTTCTTAAACCCTAACACACAATCCAACAATCTCCTCCTCAATCACTAATGATCCCTCCTTGTCATCCTAAAACATATTATGTACCTACTTGTTTTTTTCTTATATTATTGTACTTTTATATTATTATTTTTTATGTATCTTTTCTCTCTTTTTTTTAAATTGATGTTACTTGTATAATTTTTTTTTCATAACTAAGTATGTTACCAAACATTGTACATTCACAAATGTAAATGGAAGAAAGCATTTTTGGCTATGTTAAAATTTAAAAACTGAATTGTAAATGATATAATTAACAGCTGTAGCTTTCTGAGAGTAAATAAATAAATAAAGAAATCATATTTTTCCATAGACAACTGTATATTTCATCTCAATAATTTCATCTATCAAAGCCTACAAAATGTTCTCACGCTATTGAAAATAAGTTTTCATAGTTTTGTTTTGAGAAAATTCAAATATTTACTATTTTTCTATTTACGTAATTATTCAATTGTGCATATTACAAATACATTAAGGAATTATCAACTTTTTAAAAGGATAAAATTGTTCTCCTATCCAGGAGACACCCGTTTCGCCTGGATAGGAATAAAATAATTGTAGAAGAAAAAAACAGTGTTTGATTTTTATAATGGAATTCTACAAAGTCAAAGCTTTTATTATGAAAAAAATAATAAGTATAAATTTTTAACATTGCTTCTCGGGCAACTAACAGGTACTATGCCAAATATTAATTTAACACGCACCCAATAACAAGTTGCCACAATCTTGAGATATACGATATTAATCCACCGGGAATCGAGACGGAGACTAAAATCATGAACATGCAAATGAATCAATCTTCTCTATCAACTAAATCTAATTCATTACCAAATACACAAGTTATATTTTAAATTTAAATATTTCATATGAAGAGTTATAAAAAACTGCACTTTCATTAGCCCCACCGAACCGCCATGACAGATTGGATTATTGGACATATCCGTTTTCGGTCCTGTGATATTATCAGAGCCGCATCCAATACGTTCAAGAGGTGAAGTTGCACCGGGCGAAAAACAATCTTGGGAAACAAATATATGGGAAAGAAACCAAAATAATAACAAAAAAATAATCAACCATGACATTGAAAATAATATGAATTTCATAAATGTTGCCTGTTTATATGAACATATCTTAGAACTTATAGTAAAAAAGCAATTAGTTGAATACGTCGAGCCAAAAACTTTAATACTAAATCAACAATCCAGATTTTGAGATAAACATTCCAGCGAAACAGTGATTTATTATTTAATTCCTTAATAGAAGACGCATAAAGATAAGAAAAGAAAAATTGTAGTGGTGTTTTATAGACAAAAAACGACCATTTACAACAATAGACAGAAATAAACTTATCAGGAGAGGTACTAGGTATTTATCTTACAAAAAATACGGGTTAAAAATCTACCCCAAGGGTCAGTTCGTGGTCCTATATTATTTATTATACATTTGAATGATGTTGCACGATGCATCTTGAACGCAGAACGCCAGATCACATGGTAAACCAAGCAATCTCCGTGGATCTTCCTCTACTTACATCCAGAGGAACACCAAATAATTCATTGATCGTGCAAAAACGAAACCAACTGCAGAGGCATGGCCTAGGTGACTTAGGACAGCACAGAAGGACCTATTATTTAAGAATGAGGAGAACTGACCCCAGCAGTCGGCACGGACAAAGAGTAATAAAATGACTTGAATATTTTTTAATATTATTTGCAGACAACAGATTCATATATGTATATGGTGAAAATATTGAAAACTGTATTCATAAAACTCAAATCGAATCGAATCTTATTGCGATCTAGTTTCTGCTCGGTGGCGAAGCGGCTAGGGCGCTAAATTAGTAATCCAGAGAACGCGGGTTCGAATCTAGCCTCAACCAACTTTTTCAATGAATGTTGGACGCCATTTAAATAAAGTGCGTCGCGCGCCAAAAACTGTCGAGCCGGTCCTGGCAATATTGTGCCGCATCCGCCTTTAGTTTGGTGATATTTTGATTTTTGACATATCCGCTTTTAGATGGACATTTCCTTTTTTATTTGGACGTGTTTCCGAATAAATTACAAAGGTAGATGATTTTAAGGGTTTTCAAACTGCTGGAAATTCTTGTTATATTTTATATAAGTGTTTTATACTCCTCACTATTCAAAGGGGATATAGTGGGGAGTTATGAATTTTTACGGCAATTTTTATGGTTATTTTTTTACTACAGATTATCAACTAGTATCATGTTGAGATTGTATTCTGAAAGTTTCATCACAATATATCTGTGTGTGTGCTGTGTACTATGTGCAGTGTGCTATATACGACGTGTGTAAGTACTCTTTCGATTCTTTTCAATTTTGTAGATCTAATCCGAACAGTGCTTCTATTTTTTTCAACTGTCAAATATTTCAAAGTGACCCCAAGCTCGGGAAACTCAACACTTATTAATTTTTACTTTCAAATTGGTATAAAGGCTCATCACTTTCACAAAATGGCATTGAAAAATTATCAAGTTTTCATCAATTAAAAATAATTTAGCAAACTCAATTTATGGAACCATACTATACAAAATTATCCCTATATAAAATTTGAATAATTTGTGGAGAGACTTGTTAGTGAGGAGTTTAGCGTTGGCCACAACCCACTCGTTTTATAAGTTTATCTTTTTTCAACATAATGAGAGTTATACTGTTCTTTCGGGCCGGACCTTCAAATTGGAATAAATTAATCCTTACACGTGGAGCAGGCACAAGGTCTTGACTCTTCCAGACAATTATAAAAGACTACATTGTTTCGAAGACCCATTACTTTTTTTACGAAAAAAAACTGGTTTAAGTATCCAGAACGAGTACACTTCAAAGTATGCTATGTATGTATAATTATGTCAAAAGAATAACATCAGAATTAATCTTATATTTATTTATTTTATTTTATTTGTTTTCTGGAAATTTACATTATAATAACATTTCTTATGCAAATATTTTATATAAAAAAAAACTAAAACCAATTAATAATTTCTACAGTATTATATCTTTCAACATCCCTACCCGTAGAACTAGACACACTCCTCTTTTCCGCCTAACCACTCAACACACCAACTATGCTCAACATGCAACAATGTACAGAATCTGTAATACATACAATAGGCATTTCCAAGAGATCGACATATTCTTACTTAGCGCCCCCATATTTAAACAAATTTATCAAACTTAAAATTTCATCCTCATAATCAAACTCAACACTTAATATACTGCACACATTTATATATGCAATTTCACACATCATTCACACAATATCTCACCATAATATGTAACCATTCCTAATGTACCTGAATATACCTACTACAATAACTTCAGCGACAACATGTAATTGGCTTTATTATTAATCAAATCATCTTCATTTTATATAATTTATTATATGCTGTATGTTGTCCTCTAAATAAATAAATAAGTATTTATGATAAACATTAACTGGTGTGCTATACTAAAAATATGAGAGTTTTATAGCAGTTATTACAAGCAGTAAATACATCAGAATGTGAGATACTGCCAGAGAGGTTAACATTACATGTAGAAGCGACATGCCCTTTTGATAAAATCGTTTTGATTTGACTCGGTGTTGCCATTTATTGAAATTAATTTTACTTAATTAATCTGGAAAGTCAACTTTTGAATTAATAATTTTAATTTGAAACGTCTGATCCACGACTTCTCTACAGTGTATTATCTTAGTTATTCGGATTTTTTTCTCGATTTAATCATATGTACTATATAAGTTATAGGTACGATTTGAACTCTCTCCAGTCGATTAACATATTTATTGTATTTATAATAATAATTAATACAGCGCCGTTTAGTGATACAAGATCACTCTAAGGGCGCTATAGCTTATTTGTTGGCTCTACGAAACAACGCAGTCTTAAGAAATCTACCGAAGGTGTCAATGCTCTGAGTTCCACGTATGTCAAGGGGCAATTTATTCCACTTTTAAGGCCCGTTCGCTTATGAAACCGCGATCATAGTAAGCCGCCTTATTGACGATTCCAAATGAGTTCTCTATGATCCATATGATCTCAATGTTAGCTGTATTCCTATTGAATGTTGTATGAGCCAAGTCGTTCAGAGCCTTAAACACCATCAGGCATACCTTATAATCTATCTACTCGTTCCACATTACAACCAATGTAGTTCGTTAAAAAGAAATGTTAAGGACATCTTCTGACAGATCCATATATCATTATAGCTCTATATATCATTACCAATCAGTCTAAACCTACAGTTATACAGCTAAAATTCAGATACCTACTGTTAAAAAAATTTGGTTAAAATATCGGTAAACAAACAATGTAGCATTGCATTTTTTTCAGTGAAATTTGTATTACCAATATAATTTTATGGAGTCCACAGTATGTCCTTTTCTTATTCGTTTAAGAATACGAAAACGTCTAACTTAATGGACGACCGTGGATAAAAATATTTTATCCGCGCGGTGTGACATAATGAGTCCCGTATAAATTCAGTCAACTTTTTGACATTTCTCATATGCTAAAATTCAGTCGAATAAATTTAGACGAATCAGAATAGGTCATAACCTAAATGCTTCCTCAAGCGCTCGTGCATATAGTTTAGCCTAATAGGGGTGACGAATCTAGATTATATCGGGATCAGCAGTCACCGGAGAACCTTTTGTACGTCAGAGGAGACATTGAAATGTCGAGTGTGACTGGTGAGATCTACTCGCATTCACCGTTGGTACATCAATCCCTATTAATTTATTGGTAGTGGTCGCAAGCCAGGGACGACAGCGCCTAACAAGAGACTAGAAACCGTAGGAGGTAATTAACGCAATAGGAACCAACTAATACCACGACAATCGACTCGTTAACAGGAACTCTGAATTCAAAATCATAGGAATCATTTCGTATATATTTATTTATCCTTATACATTGCAGCTATTTCCTTGTGGAACATTTTAACAAATTCGAATAAATATCTTAGTGTCAACCACGTTTATGCAGTATTAGGTCCGAATGCAGAGTCTGACCTAAATACTAAATTCTAAATACTAACCATGTTTTCATTGCACAGTCGCTCACCTAAGTTAGGAGATCACGTGGCTTCCCAACTGGAGGATGCTACGAAGTTATTGTATGAGAATTGCATTGCAGAGACATATCTAAATACTTGGCGTAAACTAACATTTGGTTGATCGCGAGGAACCTTACGAGTGGTTTAATAATAAAATACGATGGATGCTGATTTTAGCGACTTCGTCAAATATGTATTTGTTAATTTTGTTAAATTAAATACCAAACAGAGTATACATATTATATACAAGATGCCGAAAATTCGCTGGAATTTCAGAAAAATCGTGACATCGAGCTGTCAGTGTGAGCTTGGCTACATGTGTTTGTGTTGTCATGACAAAAAAACATTTTAAACGTCAGTTTAAACCTATAGAAAACTATCTTTCTCTTTTCTTCATACACAATAATGTGAAATACTACGTTGGTTTCCGGTAGAGACACAGTTTTAAAATGCGTTTTCAGTCTGGATCTGTGAGACGATTAATATCGTGGTCTCCAGAATGTGGCAACTTGTTATTGGGTGCGTGTTAAATTAATATTTGACAAAGTACCTGTTAGTTGCCCGAGAAGTAATGTAAAATACATTTAAAAAATATAAAACAATCTCAAACTATGTAGAAAAAGATGCACAGTAAGTTAAAACATTTTTCCCTTTACCAGAGTGCACTCGTGTGTAAAAGAGGAAGGACAAAGTTGTTAAACGAAGGTATATTTGTGTTTAAATCCACCAATATTATTGGTCTTCAGTTAGGGTCTAATGTTTAATGGCATATCTTTAATCAATAGCTGACACACAACTTCCCTAAATATATCTCCAACTGCCTCTGCTAACCTGATCCATCTATTTTCAGTAGTTGTAAACTCTTGACCTCTCTGAATCGATACCATTTGACACACTAAATTCTCTACAAACAATACGAGAAAATGGAAATTCAGAAACACTTCTGACGTCGTAACTAATTTAACTTTATTCATTCATTCCTACCATCACGGCATATCCCACAATGTGGGGTAACCGTCGACAGGTGTGCGTGCATTACCTTACATAAGGGAGCACAACACATACGTGTATAATCACACACCAGTCTCGCCTAACCTAAAACGGCAATCCATACAGAATGGATGGTGAACCTTATTACAGACCTATGTGATATTTTATTGTTGCATAGGAATTTTGTTGAATTTAACTACCTACTATCTTTCAAAAAAAATTATAAAATATTAAGTTTTTTAGTTTGTATTGTTCGTCCAAACTTGATTTTGGAATATTTCATCATAAAATTATGAAATTTATTTGATACCCATCGTATTTTTCATATCTTTATATAGATAATTATTTCATTTTTTTTTTATTTAAATATACCTACTTATAAACATAAGAATTACATAGAATATTACAAATGGTTTCATTCCTAATTTAAGCTAGAAGAGTAACGTAAGTAAAGATAATTTATTACTATGAAAATATAAATAAAGGATACAGAATATATCATGGCAATAAAAAGTATATAAGATATCACAAATTTGAAAAAAACAAAACGACACTATTAAAATAAAGTTGTTAAAGAACATATGAAACAAGCATGTTATTAAATATTTTTTAAATTTCATATACCTACGCAAACATTGGATTTTTTTCCCTGTCAGAAGTCAAATGATATTTTTACTGAAAAAATGTTAACATCTCAACAGAGACGAAGTTAGGATATTATAGAATAACCAGGAACTCAAGACACCTACAGGGCTTACGACCTGTCATCAGCTGGTTTACGTGGTCACTTTATGCGCTTGCGAAACGTTCACCAATTATGCCTTCTTTTTGATATCCGTTATCAATGTTATTTTTGAAAGTGCTATTTTTTTTATTTATAGTAAACATGACATTTTACATAAAGATGTTTGACAACAATAATAAAGGTATATAAAAAAAAATATTATATATATTTAAGACAGAGACAATGGAAGGCTACACATACACATCCAGACCATTGACACTCTCTTGCGCTTTGCTGTCAATTAGAGCTTTTGCTCTCCAATATGCTAGGGATAATCCCTGTGTTATATTGGGTGATATATTTGAATAATGTGTAATAATTCACTTGAAAACAAGACATGTATTGTTTACCATTGCCATCTAAGCCCGAGATCGTGGGCCTTAATATGAAAATAACAACTGAATAAAGATACTAAAAGTGTGTAAAATAACAGTCCCAGAACAGGATTTTGACTAGTGGGGCGTTATTAGTCAAAGTATATATTCTATATTTGTTATGTGTAATAATAATAATAAATAAATAAAATAAATAAATGTTCGGCACACTTTGCGATCCCGCGAGAATATATTCAATGTTTTATTCATTATTTATAAATACCAATTACCTGTAAAAATACAAAGAAAAAATAATAATTCTTTTGCCGTTACACCTGTAACGAAATTCATGCCAGTCATGATCGGTGAGTTTTATTTGGTCTTCAATTTCGGATTACATAAATCAAACATTGCTACGAGATTGAGATAAAAAAATTGTAACAAACTCAGTCTGATTTTCCTTAAATACCAAAGTTTTTACACGTTTTGGGCGTTTCTATTTGTTCAAAAATACGAGGTATAGATTTGTGTATACAAAATATAAATAAAAAAAAACATGTAAGGTTACTAAACATAGGTATATCCAAATCCTACTGTAGAAATGTATTGATAGAACCAAAATATATGTTTAAACACACATAACATCATGGATATTATATAACATCGGTTCGGAACATATTAATGACGTAATAACACCAAATCAAACATAATAAACTGCTACATTATTTCAATAACATGGCATTATTTCATAACCAGACACGGTGTGTCTGATTTCTTCAATTCAGACGAGAACCTCATCATTTGTAATATGTTCTCCAAGATATCCAGTGCAGTATTCCTTGGTAGTTCCACACCTCGAAGGCCTCCAATCTTCTACGGTCTCTTTCACATATGCGCCATAACGTCCAATTCAGTAACTTTTTGAACCAAAACAGGTACATTCTAAAATTTTAGAATCAATGTCACTTGAACTTAATTTCGTATTCTGTAACTGACGCTGTTCCTAAAAAATAAAATCTAGAAAATAAGTGTACCGTAGATAATCATTTAACTCAAATAGTCTACGGTTCAGACTACGCATGCGTACTGCGCACTGTTCGGCTATGTTTATTTATGACATGTCGCCGTGGATGTCGCCTAACCTAAAATTTCGATTGAACTACACTAATATATATGTTTTCTATATGTTGTATTTTATTTTTTATTTTTCTTGTCTAACAATATATTTTAAATACACTGATTTTACATGTTATTTTTATGCAATTATTTTTTCTCACATTGTTATTATTATTATTTTTTGTTTATTGTTGATCATGTGGTTGATGTTTATGGTGTTATTGTTTTGATGTGTGCGTATGTATGTGCATATATGTATGTGTATATATGCATGTGTGCATGTATATAATTGTATTGTCTAAATAGCCTCACCTTAAGACAGGCGTAGCCGTTTAGGTGAGGTTATGATGAATTAAAAAGAGAGGAGGAAGTTACTATATATTATGTTTTGTTGACTTTTTAGTTTCTTTTCTTTCTTTTTTTGTACTTGCATTTTTACTGTTTAAATAAATAAAAATAAATAAATATTCTTAGGTTTTTATTTTCATCATAACGTAACACATGTAAATTATCCATTTTAAATTTTTGCAGTACATAACTGATGTTTTCAACTTGAATAAAATATCCCGGACTGCTGTGAACATAACTATTACGCATTTCTTCCAATTAGGTGTGAACTAAAATTAGGAACTTTTTGACGGTTGATTCGACTACAGTATGTCCTATTCTGATTCGTCTAAATTTATCCGTCTGAATTTTAGCATATAAGAAATGTCAAAAAGTTGACGACATTTATACGGGACTCATTACGTCACAACGCGAGGGTAAAATCTTTTTATCCACGGTCACCCGTTTTTATAGACGTTTTCGTACTCTGAAAAGAATCAGAAAAGGACATATAGTGGTTATAGAATAGGGAATTTGACTAATTCGTGACTTACTTGGAGTAAGAAGTTTTCAGCGTATAATAGAATATCAACTTATTTATTTAATACAGATTACAAATAGAAAAAAAGAAAATATAAAATAATAAAAAATAAAAAAAACAAGTCCCGTACAAATACCGTGATGTTTATTCAAAAAAGCAAAAAAAAAATTTTTTTGTTAATTAAAAGTGTCACTTTCCACCAATGGAATAGGAACGCGTCTATTTTAACCGGAACGTTCTTAAAAAGTTATAAAATGAATCGGACGCATAACTTCCTGTTTCCCCATTTTGATAGTCAATTCACATTACTTTCGACACAAATATCGAAATTGTTAATTATTGCCAAATAAATGTAGTGGAATTTGTCAGCGCGGTACGTTGCATTGTTTTCGATTGAATAGTGGACTGCCCATTAGGCAATCGATTGTAAGCAACAAATAAATTGCTGCGCTGGAAAAAGCTCCGTTAATAGATTATGAAGCTTTCACGGGAGAGATATTAATAAACATTAATTTTCAATGGGAAAAAATGGAAATATATAAACGATGACATTTATATGACGCAATTAAACAACAAAAGAGTTTTATACGAATGCATTTCACAAACGCTATATTTGAACAGGGCATATAAACTCAACGATCACATTTTGTAATAAAATTTCTCAAATATCACAATTGAAATGAAATTTCTCAAATATCACAATTGAAATAAACAAATATGGCTCAGAAAGCTCTCATTGAAGTGATTATATTAAAAACCTTTCCATTTCCCGACCATTCAACTATTTAAAGACTACGGTCTTACTTATTAGATTTCGTTAATAGCTTACTTAACGCGCAACTAGATAAGCACGACTAAAATAGTTAAGATTATATTAAAAACCTTTCCATTTCCCGACCATTCAACTATTTAAAGACTACGGTCTTACTTATTAGATTTCGTTAATAGCTTACTTAACGCGCAACTAGATAAGCACGACTAAAATAGTTAAGATCGGTATTAAAAAATCTTACTTATAAACGTATACTAAGATATGACTTACTAGTTCACTAAATTGTTTACGAACACCCTCATTTATTTTTTTCATATGGTCACATTGGCTTCACAGATGTCAAAAAATAGAAAATTGCATGTAATTTTTGGATAGCTGACATCGAACGAAACCGCGTTGTGCCGTGTTGAGTCAAATTAAACACGATTGCGATGAAGAATAACTAGGAAAATCGTTATAAGTATTAAATTTTTCTGTCAATCTCAAATATGCGTCGGAACATATGTGAAAGATCCGCCATTTTGAAATATTTGTTATGACGCGTTAGTCAAGCGTTAAACAACCTCTGGACCTGTCTTAACTTGACGTATATGAAATTAAGGCGTAATAAAGATAGTCACGGTTTATAAGTAAACTTTTACGTTAATCACGCTCTATTACCAGGTACTATAGATAGTTTACGTTTATAAGTAAGACGGTAACGTACTAACTACAGCACAACTCTATATTAAACCAGTTCTTATTCACTTTAAAAATGACAAGAAAAACCATATGACTGCTCAACATTCTCACGATACAAGACACAAACATCAACTTATCACTCCGAAGACAAACACTACATACGGACAAAGACATTATCAATACTTGGCTCCAAAGATCGTAATTTTAGTTGCAACAGATATAAAGAACATACATTTAATAGAAAATATAAGACTTAAACATACAATACAAACATGGTTATATAACAAAGGGATCAACTATTGTCAGCAAATTCTCAATTCATAACAACATACACGACAAAACTACTAACATAGGACTTAAATAAGTGGACCATGGGCTACACAATCATTCTATATAACAACTTACAATGACTTAGTAATTAATATTATGTAACTAGTCTACCATCTCGGAACAGGCTTGGCCTAGTAAGGTGGTCCAAACCAAACCAATTTATTTGTTATGTTGCTTATATAAAATTATGTAAATTTTGGTATAATATGTAACAAAAAAAATTCTCAAATATCACAATTGCAATAAAATTTCCCAAATATCGCAATTGCAATAAAATTTCTCAAATAGCACAATTGCAATAAAATTTCTCAAGTACGTTAAACAGTGCGTTCCGAATTAAATACCATAAATATTGTAAATATTTCTATATTGAATGAGCGTTACAAAATTTTAAACATAGCATAAATTCCCTTAAAAAATACCCATTTTATTTCACTTAACATGTCCGTTCTGAAATTTTTCAATCAATTTTTAACAAACTACTCGACCAGTTAGAGCTCTGAAACTTTCAGAATGTGTATTCTCGATGACAAAGCATGCTTACACATGTTGTTATTAAGCTCGATTCGTTCGATATTTTGATAAAATTGACCATTGTGACGGCTATAGGTACATATTGCGTAATATTCAGGCGTTATTTATAACTACATTAGATTGATTTCAGTTTTCTTTAACTTCACTTGTTCTTCATTTCAACGCGAAGACAACTATGAAAAAGGTGTCCATATTTTTTTGTGATTTACTTATTTACATTTTTTTAATTAGACCATTATTATACGTCGCGTCGCGCGTCGTAGTGAAAATACTTTTATTTTGTCTTAAAGACTTCATCAAATCAAACTGTAAGTTCATTATGGTTTTTCATTTCAGGTCTGGGAAGGTTCAAGTTCGTAATGGTTTTATTTTTCAGGTCTGAAGAGGTTCAAGTTCGTGATGGTTTTTCGTTTCAGGTATGGGGAGGTTCAAGTTCGTGATGGTTTTTCATGTCTTAACATTTTATAGAACTCCATAAGATAATTATTATATCCATTATGTGGGTTTTGATTCCACCGTTTGACGGGACTCGCCCCCCAGGTATGTTCGAAAATGTAAAAAAAATACTAATTTTGTATTTCAGATTATTTATTCCATAGAACTTCGTCGATAGCTAGTTCGTCCACCGTGGATATTATCCCTAGAGGTCACTCCTGAGATAATTATATAGACCAGGCGAATTTAGTGATGTGCGCTGTAGCAGCTAACAAGAAATGAAAAGGCTGGCGGACAACAGATATATGTATTTGTATTGGTTTATCCTCCATAGGCTCCCAAGCAGAGCACTCGTAGTCGTCATTGATTATAAATAAACAAATTATTATAAAAAACAAAGAAAAAAAAACTCCATGCTAAATGAAAGAGATTTCAATTTCGTCAGTTATATAAAATGATTTATCGACGAGATACTTCTTCGTCTCTCTCTCAAAACAACCTTCTTTCAAAGACCGTATGTGAGGTGGCAGTTTATTATACAGCTTAATACTCTGTCCCACAAAGCTATTTGCGACTTTTGCCAGTCTGCACTTTGCAGGTCTGATGTTGTTTGCACCTCGCGTGTTATACCGATGATATTCCGAGTTAAGAGGAGTGTTTTTCATATTGCGCCGAGCATAGGAAAGGCATTCCTGAAGACGCCAGCCAATGTGATTACGCCCAATCTAAATATGTAAAGAGATGGATTTCTTGGTGCAAACCAAGAAAATGAAGACGAAGAATTATATCTACGCTGTCTCACTTGCCTAAATCAAAAATTTATATCTTGCCCTCCTCAACCATACTCATCCGATATAGGTATACTCGAATTTTTTGAAATGTGGTAAATAAATGTCATTATATCTTAGTCCAGCTATAAATGTTGTCATTTATGACACTCTACAATACATTAAATAGATATTATATGAACCGGACAATAGAGGGAGTCATAAAGTATTTTTCATTAAGATTTTTATTGCATCGGAATCGTTAAAATTACGCTCTAAAGTACTCAGAGTGTTTAACGGTTTTTATTTTGACCAATGACATCTTTCTGTTAGATTTATCATCATGAAAACGATGCATTACTTATATTATAGTTGATGCAGAAAGCCAAAAACCCAAGCATTACATAAAACACATTGAGGTAAATCAAATTTTTAATACTGGGTACTTATTTCAATATGTTAATATACCATCAAAAACATGTCCATTAAGCACCTCTTTGAGTCTGGTAATCCATAGTTATTATATTTTACAAATTTCTTGTAAACACATAGTTAAAATAAAATTATGATAATTAAATAAAAATGTTATTCCGTTGAAAGTCTTTATTTTTTATTTTTTTAAACGGTATTCTGGTTTAAAAATCGAAAATAAAACATCAAAATTCCATTTCACATAGTACAGCAATTAGGTTAACCACCCATTCTGAAGGTTGTGCCTTTTTAGGTAAGACGAGACTGTTGTTTTGGTATGCACGCATGTGTCGTGCTTCATTTTGTAAGGTTATGTATACCCGCACACCTAGCGCTGGTTACCTCATGGTATGGGATATGCCGTGACAGTATTAATGTAGGATTTTTTTTTCATTTTTCAATATAGAATATTACAGATGGGTCGATGGCAGAGCGGTTAGCGCGCTAGGCTAATAATCCAGTGGTCGCGAGTTTGAATCCAGCCTCGACCGATTTCGTTCACCTACAGCACAAGCATTTATGCTTAATTTAGGGAATATAGGAAGATGTATATGTACTTATTTAACAAGGGCATATTATTTTTTTTTAAATAAAAAAATACAAATAGATTTAATGCATCTCCAGTATCATTATTATATTTATAGTCAATGTCGGGTTTTTCAGTTGACAATTATTTAATGTATTTACATAATCAATTTCGCAGGAGTATATCGGCAATGACGCAGTATACGAGGCAGAGAAAACCTAACTCCTTTATCCCTCCCCACTACCCCCAACTCCTACATATCCCATTATTATCATTATCATTTGTATGTTTATGTTTTAAAATACTTATGGTCTTCGTTATTTATTTGTTTTTTTTTATTTTTAATATTTAAAAAAAATATTAAATGGAATTCCATCCGTAAAAATATTAAATGAAAGTTAGGTTAGGTTAGGTTTTGTTAGGTTAGGTTAGGTTAGGTGAGGTTAGGTTAGGTTAGGTTAGGTTAGGTTAGGTTAGGTTAGGTTAGGTGAGGTTAGGTTAGGTTAGGTTAGGTAAGGTTAGGTTAGGTTAGGTTACCCCCATATTGCTGTTCATTCAATACAATATTTATATATTTATTCCTTTATTTCATTTAAATTGCATAGTACTACTTAATGTCGCTTCTCTTATTCGTATCCTCGTTTTGAATCAATATGCATTAGATTCTCTTTACCACTATTGTTCAACATTTAGACGATGCTCCGCTGAGAGAGATACACGAACTAAATTAAATATTTTTCATTATAATTATTATTTAATATTGTAAAATACTTACTAAGCTGCCAGAAGTAGTATGTATGTATGTTACATCAGTCTGGCAAATTTGAAATTTATCACAACTTCACCAACGTCGATCTGAAAAGTAAAAGAAAAACAATTATTTGTATAATATTATTTTGTGATATTCAATTATAAGATGGCGATAAACAATGCAATGGATGCGGGTTCAAATCTCCCCTCGACCGATTTCGTTCACCTATATGTAGTACGTACAAGCATATTAGCTTAGTAATTAAATTATTCATAAAAATAAATAAAAACACACAAATAAATAAATTGATTCGATCGCCAAACAAAATAATCTATTAATACTATTTAAAAAAAAAGTATTACATTTCTTTTTAGATTTATTTGGCAATTAAAAACTGTGTCTTCACCGGGAATCGAACCCGGGACCCAGTAGTCTAACCAACACAGCCACGAAAATCTATAATTTAATATTTTTCTCGATTTGTTGTGTTACCTTAATCATCATCGAGTTTCGCTTTACAATCATCAGCTGATATATCAATAAAGTAATGAATATGTTTTTTTTATTTGCATATGTTTTTAAATAATGAATATATCCTCGTAATACGCACATTCATACATTCCTCAAATTAAGCAAATATAATTTGAAAGTTTTTTTGTTAACACAGCGGATATTCATAATTATAAATTAAAAATGAATTAAAACATGTAGTCTTAAACCACAAATGAGAACGACTTTAACGAGTCTAAGCACTTTCGCCGAACACAGCCGGCATCCTCAGAGGTAAGAATTAAATATAAGATTAGAAATTGAACAAGTGGGTTATGGCTTATAGGAGTCAGAAGCATTATGAAAATAAAATAAAAGAAGCATTTTGTTTTGAAAACAAATCCATTTCATGATTTTTAACAATATCTTTTTTTCAACATCAGAAAATCTAAAATGGGTGTCTAAATATGTAGGTATGCATAAAATTAAATCAATGTCCGTGTTATCTCCCGCCAAAGGCCATAACTGGCGTTTAATGCCAAAATACAAAATTATGGAATCCATCTTGAGAGTTTGAACGTCAAGTCTTAGCGGGCTTTATGACGCTCGCCTCCCGCGCTTCCTAATTCAAATCATTTCCCGCGCGATTATTTCCGGAAGCGGCGCCATCTTGGAGGAAGACATCTCCTGAGCGCTCCTCACTTCCGGCTAATCTACCTAAAAGATGGATGCGATTTACTGCAGGGGAGGTGGCAACATCCTACATTATTTTATCGGCCAGTAGGTCAAATGTGTTGTCATCGTCGTATGATTATATAACTTCCCAATCATTTTATCGTACAAAGATTACATTTATATTATTAATATATCCCTCTTACAAAAGCCGACACCAACATTAAACGAGTGGGTTGTAGCCAACACTAAACTCTCCACACCATAGTAATTGTTCATTTTTTTTTCTTGAAAGGTTGACAATCTCTAAATGCATTTTTAAGAAGTACATTTCTATTGGATTCTTAAACAAATATAAGATTCCCAGAGGACAAAAGTTTTCACAACACACCATACACAAAAAAACATTGTCACGAAACTCATAGTATGCGTTTTCTACATGATTCCTGCTGAGAAATTTTAAGTAAAATTGCATTACTAGCAAGATGAGCACGTACGAAACAGTGTATCAATGTTGATGAGGCGATTTATGTGTCAAGATAGAAGAATGCGGTGTTCGGTTCTCACTGCCTACCCCTTGAGGAATATAGAATTAGAGAGTAATAAAAACACTTGTCTATAGAGACACATACAATATCAATATGAAGTTGATCACACAATTTTCCCTTACAGAAGCTATTTTACTTCTGTTATATACATTTTTCATACAAATATGAAATTTATTTCACATTGAAATGGCAGACCATAGATTTTTTTCTTTAAACTTTGACAATCCGTCAATGTATTTTTATTGTATCAAAATTTCAAACAGCTCTAGGTCTATGCACTTTACACATTATGATGTTAATTTGAAGTCGATCGGACTTATAGTTTGTACGCCATACATACAAACACATTACGACGAAACTCAGTGTGCACTCTCTACATGATACCCGTTGAAAAATTGATGTAAAAAAATATGCTTAAAAATTGTGAAATCATGTCTCTCCATTATTCCATAGTGTGGAAAGTAAAAAGTCTATATGTACATGAGGAATACTCGTTACATAGACGTTGCATGTGAACGAGCGCCGAATTTTTTTGTGCTTTTGTAAGATAATTGTCACATAAAAATATTCAGCGCTCTGATACTTCTACCAGGTACATGAATATTCATCAATTGTAACTACTCGGGGATGTCAATTTTGTTATTTAATATTTTAAAAATGTCGATTCTTTTTCTTCTGTCTGATAACTAATTGAGATGTGTCATAATAAATACGTAATTCAAATCTTATCTCTCTCTGAATGCCCATTTTAAAATTAATGTATCTCAAAAACTTATTTTGGATTCTTTCTAATGCGTCACAGTGAGTTTTGTAATAAGGTGTAATTATATATATATATATACCTATTATATAAATTAATTAATTAATTTATAATTAATTTTATTCAGGCGTAATTATTTTAGTTATAAGTGTTATACTTTTTTATTTTAACAATACTTCTCGGGCAACAAACAGGTACTATGTCAAATATTAATTGAACACGCACCCAATAACAAGTTGCCACATTCTGAAGATATACAGATCCAGACTGAAAACGCAATTTAAAACTGTGTCTCCACCGGGAATCGAACCCGGGACCTCTGACTCAGCAGTCAGATACCAAACCAACTAAGCTGCGAAGGTCGACAGTAAATCTCATTCAAATTTAATAAATCCCATACTGAAATTCACGTAATTTTGACACAGGTTGTCATAGTGACAAGACGATACCACATGATTAATAGTATTTAGTTTGAAAGGGATTTGAACCCATATAAGATGAACAATGGATGTTTCACCATGTAAGGTGTTCAATAGGAACATTAGTTTTCGGACAAACGATGGTATTCAAATTTCTACATATTTATATATTTCATATTTAAAATGAATATATTTAAGCAATTACAAGTATAAACGAGTGGGTTGTGGCCAACGCTAAACTCCTCACTAACAAGTCATCCTATAAAGTATTCGAATTTGGTATGGAAAATTTTCATCATTTTCATGAAACGACTTTGTTAAATTATTTTTTATTTAAATATTTTATTATGAAAAATTGATAACTCTTTAATGCCATTTTATTAAAGTGATGTGCCTTTTTACCTATTTGAAAATAAAAATTTCAAATTTTAATTTTCCTGAGCTTAGGGTCACTTTGAAATATTTGACAGTTAAAAAAATTGAGAAGCACTATTCAGATATCCTTCAAAATCTAATGGGGTCTAAGTGAGTATTAGATATACAAATTTGCAAAATATGAATAGAATCGAATGAGTACTTTAGTATATAATCGATAAAGTAAAAATTAACACGCCGTACATAGCACATAGCACACAGCACATAGCACACACACACAGATACATTGTGATGAAACTTTCAGAATACAATCTCAGCATGATACTAGTTGATAAACTGCAATAAAGAAATAGCCTTAAAAATTGCGAAATCATAACTCCCCACTATATCCCCTTGGGTTAGTGAGGAGTAAAAACTGTTATAAATTACAAAATGATCTAAACAACCTATCCTTATCATTTTAATATAAACAAATTAGATATCAACGTATCGAAATGTGCTTTGGTATGTATGACGCGCAAAAGAAATCCAATAACGTATCCATATTCTATAAATAACTCCATACTGAAGAAAGTCAAATACATTAGGGACTTGGGAAAAACAATAGATGCCAAATTAACCTACGAAAAACACATACAAACCATAACAAATAAAGCCTATTTGTAATGGTTACGTTATCCGCAGCTGAAAACAACTTAAAAACATTAATACGCTAAAAACACGGTATACGATACATACATTCGTCATCATCTGGAATTCTGTTCTGTTATTCTGGAACCCATACAACAAAACATACGTTAACCAAGTAGAGAAAAATAAAAAAAACCTTCTTGAAACACATAGAGGGGACGCCTCTATGTTGAACACACTAATTATAATACTTATAACCGAAATTGCAACATGAATAGATTGCAGGATAGGGGACTATACTTCGATCAAATATTACTTTATAAAATTAGCAATAACTTAATCGATTCCCCTGACATACTCAATACTGTATCACTCCATATACCGAATAGATATACCCGCTCACATTACTTTTATCACAAATTTATTTCTCAACTTTGTTTAAAATTCAGCGAAATAATAATACACATTTCAAACATAGATATTTTTGACATTTTACAACATTATCATAATCAGATAAAAAAACATGTTCTTAAAACCTAATACACAATCCAAAAACCCCCTCCTCATCCTGAATATGTATGTATATATATGTATGTGTATATTTTTTTTAAATTTTGTTTTATCGTGTAGCTACTATTTTTATGACTTTTAGAACTACGTTATCAATTATTGTATAGTCATTAATTTAAATTAAATTAAGCGTTGTTGGCTCAAGCTCACTGTAGCTTTCTGAGTTGAAATAAATATTTATATATTCGAATATTTTTATTATTGCATATGCGCAAACATTGGATTTTTTTCCCTGTCGGGAGACAAAAATAAAAATATTCGATTACTTACACATTGGTAAAGGAGGTAAATAAGACAAAAATGACCTTATAAGTCTGGCGCAATTCAGGGGTGACTTCTATGCGAAAAATGCATTTGTCACCTCAGGTATAAGAATTGTTGCTCTCATTATTTACAAAAAACCAATTCTCTCAATAGATGGCGTTACAACAAAAATAAATAAAAAATAATAAGAATGTTGTTCATAATTTCACACATAGATGGCTGTAGTAAAAATTCCTTATTTTCAAGCGAAAATAATTTCAGTATTACAATATATAGAACTTTCAAAATTAAATTGATAGGGATCTCATTAAAAAGGCATAATTGGTGAACGTTGCGCAAGCGCATAAAGTGATCACGTAAACCAGCCGATGACAGGTCGTAAGCCCTGTAGGTGTCTTGATTTCCCGGTTCTCCTACAGTAAATATTCCAACTTCGTCTCTATTGAGATAATTAAAAATCTGATAAAAATTTATATAGGTATTCATTGTTTGCACATAGTACACTGCCTTTGGTCAATTTCTTTCAAGCAACTGGATTACAGAGTAAAACAATAAAGAATGTGAAAAAAAACTGAAAAAATCAATAAAAAATGGTGATCAATAGAGCAATAAATTCTACGTATTAGCATATATATTTTTATTTTATTTATTTATCTATTTAGAGAAAAAACAATTACACATCACACATATACATTTTTGTTTTATACATAAACTTGATATTATATGTGTTATCACATTATTTCCCATAAAGAAGTTACAAAGATAGAAGTAACAAAATATAAAAAAATCTATAAATATTGAAAAAATATATATGATGAAGTCTAAAGTATAATTTTAAATTCAAAAGAATGGCGTTTAAATATCATCCATAGAACGCCATTTCCTCAACAGTATATTCCAGCCATGCCCGGGACCTAAGAGGCTGTATCTGTGATCTTTATTACAATTCCCCTTTTGAATATAGATTCAGATACAAAAAAATATCAGTATTGTCATTAAATTGGTCATTAAAGTTTTTAAATATTCTGTAAAGCGGTATCCTGAATCCTGCATTAGTTTTCGGTGTATTTGTGAAAAAAAATTGGCACTTATTATTCTAGATGGGACTTGAATTTGAAGTACACTGTTATATATAAGGCATCAATTATTTTTCTTCTGATGCAATATATGCAATCATAAAATATATTCGATATAGATAAAATATTGAGAAGAAGCGTTTTGATCCTTGAGCATAACGTTAAACGATCCTTGGACATACCGTTAATAAATTATGTTATAGGAGTCAGTCAGGTTATGTTGTGTGTATGGAGACAAAACATGGTGCAAAGTCATTAATCCTTACTGGACCTCCATACATATTGCCTTCGTCCGTTACTAAACCACATCATACAACCACTGTCTTTCCACATCATACAACCACTGACTGTCTTTCTTTCGTCCGTTACTAAACCACATCATACAACCACTGATGGATTGCACACTAGGCAGTAACCCCTTGAATTATATTCAGGTTGAAAGAGAATTTGTTTATTCATTTATTTACTAGTTGAATGTAACACATGAGATCCAACTGTCGATGGCAATAGTATGTATAATTGAAGAATACGTACCAAACGTAAATACAAATTCAAAAATATTTTAAGATATTTTGTTTTCTATATAAAACATATGTATGTATGTTTGTCGTGATATAATAGTATGGAGGTCAGTCTGTTTTTCCAATTACATGAAAATTCTTCGAAACACAATTGTTCGAATGCGCAATTGTACGAATAACAATTTTTCGAAAATCAGTTATCAGAATGACAATTGTCCGAAAGCAAATTATTCGAACTAACATTTGTTGGAAAACCAATTAACCGAATTTAATATATTTTTGTGTCATTATGTTGCCTCCTTTGACATATTAGTTGCCAGTAAAATATATTCGATGAAGATTATTATTACTTGTTGTATTATTGTTGGGTACGTATGTTTGCACATTTTTAATAACTGATGTTTGACAGCGCGGGATATCCTAGTTTGTACACCAGTTTATGTTTATCTAGTATTCACATCAATTTAGTTATTTTATTTTAATATTATACTTCCTTTTTTTAATATATAATGCAACTGGGTCACGCCAGTCGCAATTATAACTACAAACAAACCTAACCAACCTATTATTACCAAAGTTTTGTAGGTTTAGGTTTAAAAAATAGGTGTACATCCTAGGATATCTGACAGCGCGGTGCGTCGCCATGTTTTTTATTCCATAGATTTTTATTATACATAATATATTATGTAGATGTAGTACTCCGTGCAAAAAGTGAGTCATTTGTTTTCGATTCATACAAAATTTGCTAACTACGACATCTAGTATATTATAATAAAAATCTATGGTTTATTCTTCTCACAATACTACCAACATGACGTCATAAAAATTCGAACAATTGTAAATTCTGATAATTGTGTGTTCGGAAAATTGTTTTTCGAAAAAATGTGATTCGTATAATTGCCATTCGTAAAATTGATTTTCGTAAAATTGAGCATTCGAATAATTGTTTTTCGAATAATTTTCCTGTCACCGTTTTTCCTACCCAAAATATGGAAACAGCATGATGGTATAATATATTTCTGTTTGTAGATTAAGTAGGTATCAAACTATTGAGTGAGATGAGTTCGTGTATCAAAAAATAGCAGTGAAACAATGTATTACTTTTTATTTCAATTTGTCTTATAGTAATTTTGTGATTTGTGACAAATATTTTTTATTAAGTTGGCTACGTAGGGGTCACCAGCTATTAGAATTTGGGTCCATTATAATCTTCCGAAGAAGCGCACTACGTAGCGTTGGGAAGGGTTTGCCATCTGCTCAGGAAGATATTGATTCGGGTTTTTAAAAGATCAGGGTTGTAAGAAGGTGGAAACACAGAATTCGGAAGATCGTTCCATAGCCGGGCAGCTGACTCTTTGTAATCATACAATATTGAAGTAGATAATATAATTTAATTGATGGCATGTTTTAACTACTAACTTATTCAACAGTATAAAGCATACATCTCCCTAGGAAGAATGACCAAAGGTTCTAAGTATGTACATTATTTATTTTACACTTTTGAAAGGTGATGAGAATGAATGCGGGGAGCACAGCGCCCTCTCGTTACTGCTTCAGTAAGCATTGAATCGTGTCGTCAAGTGTCGTCGCAAGCGTCATTATAGCACTGCTATTCCCAGAGCTGTCGTGTTTCTAGTTATTAATGGCGTCGCTAGATGGTGTATCTTTAGTCGCTGTCATTACAACTGTCTATAATATCGTGTCATATCCTATCGTTTCGTTGGAAGATAGCGTGCGTTTTTTTTTCAATTATATATTTTAAAGCATTACAATACTATTCGATGTTTTTAAGCTTGATATTTTCTTTACTTAATTTTATTTGGGACAAAAACAGCTTGATATTTTCTGTACTTTATTTTATTTGGGACCAAAAAAAGCTTTTATAATCAATGCGAGCTTGCAGATATATATTCTCTCTCTGATACTTAAATACACATACATATATCCCAACCTCGTATACACATGCATACACTACTCTTAAAAATATATTGTTTTCACTTAGTTTTAAGTATGTAAGCACACCAGCAAAATTTTTTATTAACAATTTTAATTAGTTTTAGTTTTTTTACATTTTACATATTTATTTATTATTATATATATGTACGCCCTTAATAGAGCATTTACAATAAAAGACAAGATAAATAAAAACAATGTAGGCACAACAATAAGTGCAAATACATCAATAACACAAATAATAAAAGAAAGGTCAATATAAGACAACATTATACAATATTATAAAAGAAAATAGAGATAAATGATAAAAAAACAAGACAAAAAAAGAAGAAGAAAAAAATAAATAAACAGTATTACAAATTCTATTTAAAGAAGAAAAATAAACAAAGCAAAAATCAAAAAATATAATTTGCACTAAGCATCTTTTTGAATCCATCTACATATAGTGTGTACATTAAATATATCAACAGCACTATTATTGGTTTCCAAGACGGTGCAATTTATTAAATGTACAAGAATTGTTATTATTCTGTAAATATCCCAAAAACAAATAAAATAATAATTAAAATAAAAAATAACTAGAAAAAAGTATACATATGTACATATACTTACATAACATCAAGCAATGTCCCTTACGGGGTAAGCTGAGAGAACTGAGCGTCATACTCCTCTGTTTTTGTATACATTCCTGACTTATTTTACATCCATGCATCATCTCATATAAAGGAAAAGATCTTTCGATATATTGTGTTTCAATTGTTCTATTTAATAATTATTAATTTGATTACAATTATATGTAAGTAAATATAGACATTACATTTACTTAGCGCCGCGGATATATAATAAAATAATTTATTTTATTTTTATTTATTTATTTATTACAAAAAGACATATTTTACATAAAAAAATACATAGCGAAAAAGAAATTAATACACTTTATAATATGACTTCCTTCAAAAAAAGATATACTCGTGTTTTGAAGGGAGTTGCAACTATTTACATAATATAGAACAAAAGCAAAGTAAAATAATCATAGTAACAAAAAACATGCTTAAAAATAGACATATATATGTTATAATAAAAAAACAACATTTAGATATCAATTATGATTAATAAAATAAGTGCATAATAAGTACCTACATATATAACAACAATGAATAAATAAAACCAGTTTTCAATAAAACCCTCTTTATATCTACATAAAATTTCTTTAGATCGATAATATCCGTATGTCTCTGCTCAGGCAATAGTTCGTTAAACCACTTGACGCCAAGATACGTAAAGTGGTTTTGTGCGTAGGCCGTTCTTTTTTTTGGTATATTTAGTATCACATTAAATCGACGAGTATAATACCTGACTTACTTCAATTACTCCAACTAAACAATAGCAATATAAACAAATTAGTAACAAAGTGGCAGTAACAATGGACAGGGGCAGAGAAGAGTGTGAGAGGGATCTTACTCGTGTTTTGAAATGACAGATCTCATTCATGTCCTAATATCAACCAACACATGTACCTACATACAATACGCAAAGACTAAATTTTTGACTGACTAAATACTTGCACAGCTACTAAAGTCTGGGGACCACTGATGATACAAATAAATGATACAATATTACCAGTAGGCCAAATCCAATTATATTAAGCCGCGATGTTGTATCAGATGACGTTTGCTATGCCCACAACCGTCAGTGTGTGTACTGAGCTGTCTGCGCTTGCTGATATCAAATATCAGACCGCGGTTGTTATTATGACGGGTAGGGGCGGGTGGTGGAGGATTGGTCAGAATATAATATTATGGAGGTATCAGCAATTATATTATAATCATTAACACGCGGTAAATTAACACCAGCCGTATTACGAATATCTCACAAATTATTTCGAATTGAAAACGCTTTTAATATCTCGATTGGAATCGTGGAATATAATACCAAACGAGTGGGTTGTGGCCAACACTAAACTCTTCACTAAAAAGTCATTCTATAAAGTATTCAAATTTTGTATGGAAAATATTCAGCATTTTCATGAAATGAGTTTGTTAAATTATTTTTTAATTAAATATTTTATTATGAAAACCTGATAACTCTTCATTGCCGTTTTATGAAAGTAATGTGCTTTTTTACCAATTTTAAAATAAAAAATTCAAATTTTAAGTTTCCCGAGCTTGGGGTCACTTTGAAATATTTGACAGTAAAAAAAATTGAGAAGCACTACCCAGATATCCTTCAAAATCAAATCTTATGGCTTCTTAACGAGTATTAGATATACATATTTGCAAAATTTGAAAATAACGAAATTAGTACTTTAGTCTATAATCGATAAAGTAAAATAAACACGCCGTACATAGCACACAGCATATAGCACACACACACACACACAGATACATCGTGACAAAACTTTCAGAATACAATCTCAGCATGATACTAGATGATAAACTGCAATAAAAAAAATACCCTTGTAAATTGCAAAATCATAACTCCCCACTATATCCCCTTGGGTTGGTGAGCAGATAAAATAGGGCGAAGATAATCAAATCATACGATGCACAATAATCGTGTGAATTAATGAACTAAAGAAATGATACCTATTAGCGATGCAAAAAGAAACATTAAGTACATGGTATTATTAGTTGAAATTTTGTGAACTCATTATTTTATTTTATTTTAACATTGATTCTCGGGCAACTGACAAGTAATATATAAAATATTCATTTAACACGTACACAATTACAAGTTGCCACATTCTGGAGACTAACGATATTTATCGTCTCACAGATCCAGACTGAAAACACAATTAAAAACTGTGTCTCGACCGGAAATCTAACCCGGAACCTTTGATTCAACAGTCAGATACCTGTTCAACTAAGCCACGAAGGCCGATAATGAATTGAAAATATCGTATAAACTAAACCATTGGTTTACATACTGGTATTTATATAAGATAGTATTTATTTTCATATTTTTGGAAAGCAAATAGCCAAAAATATAAAAATGCCTTCTCAAAATCCTGGGAACTGAATATGAGAAATGATGCCAAAGAGTTGATTATGTTATTCGATTCTCTCTACCTACCACTAACAGCAGTTACTTTTTGAGTTGACTTGTACTTTTTTTGGTGGTTACTGAAATAAATATTTCCCATAAAATAATCAACTCAAAAAGTTCAACGTTTCCGAAATTTTGAGATTCAACAGATAATTTCAAAGTAAAACTAATTAAATAAACACATACTGAAACTAAACTCATTTAAATAATTGTTGTTATTTCGTTTGTTCTAGAGCTATGACCCTCCAAGTCTACCGCCTTACAGAAGACCTCCAACTCCTGGTCCTCCACCAGCCTACGAATCCGTCGTCAGCAAAGACGACATGTACAGACGCTTCGGAGAGGACGGCGAATACCAAGAGGAACACGACAAATTGACCAAATACAGCTCCAACGATCTCCTAAATTGCCAACACCAAGATTCGATGAACAGCTTGGACAAACTGAGACAGTGCACCTTCCAAGGAAACTGCACCTGCTATTCGGAACAAGAAACGTTTTGTGAAAGATATCCGATGCCGGCTGATGAAGAACGAGATGCCGAACCAAACGCCAGACCAGTAGAAACTGACCAAATCTACGAAATCAATAATGATACCTTCATTAAAATCCAAGATGATTACCATATTGTAGACAGAACTAAATGCAGACATCAAAGTTGCAAGGAATCAGAAAGAAACACAAATGAAACTTGTAGAAAAACCAAAGAGATAGAAATGAAAGATCAAACAGATTCAGATCTGATATTAAACATAGAGACGAATGAAAACAATTTGCAACAAACTACATACACGTCTTGTTTTGCAGAATCGAAGGGGAATCGACAGGTAGGTAGAAAAAACGTATTATATTCAATAATTTAAAAGCACAATATCAACTGTACTGAAACAACACACCGATATGTTGTCAGACATGCCAAGACTATAGATAGCCAAACATCCACTGCATAAGCGAGTGTACCCATTTTTTATTCATCAAAGGTGTACAAACTCTGAATGAATTTTTTGTTGTAGATTTCGATATTATCTCTTTAAACAAAAATTTAAAACAAAATTTTCCAAAAGATGAAAGAATTTTGAATGTTTTAACAGTTGAAGCCAAACAAATGAAATTAATCCGCTCTACTTTAGACATAGAATTATCGACTATTGAGAAGTAAAAAATATACGCTAATTTATGTAGCAGAGGGTTGGCTACAACTCATTCATTTTTAATAGTCTAAAGACTTGGAAATATTGTTTATTATGCACATATTTTTTCCGATTAAGATTATTTGAAATCCTTTGCATCACTCTTTTCATCATAAAACCTTACATTTTAAATTGTTGGCGATTTGAAAAACCACAATTTGTCTGCATCATTAACAACACTACTGTTGATATTTACAAAAATGCAAAGAATTTTATAAAAACAAAACACTACAAGATTTATTTTTTGAATTCCATTAAACTTCAATACTTAAGTATCCTACGAAAACCAAATAACTTAACATATCTCCCGATGGATATTGATTTCGTTTTGTAACACTCGTCAAACAGCAAAGATGGTTTAACGACTGTCATTCTTAAAATCGAGTATAGCATTAGGTACACCACAGATTTTAAGTTACAACCCCATCAAGTATTTATTATGTGAAGATAACACAATCTTTGGTTGTCATAATTTATAGCAAAACATACGAGTCTTCGGATAAGGGTAGCTATAAATTATTTAATGACATAAGCTTTATTAATTAGTCGATTAGCTAATACATTTACGCCGTTAAGATTACCGGAAGCTTGATTAACAATCCGTAAAACTTGCATACTAAGGTTTAAGTATAATTTATTTTAATGACGAAAATTTGTTTAAATGTCAAATTGAAAAATGCAACTTAAAACTGTAACTAATCTAAAACGAGTGGGATGTTGCCAACGCTACACTTCTCACTACCAAGTCACTCCACAAAATATTCAAATTTCTTATGGAAATTTTTCATCAGTTTCATAAAATGAATTTGTCAAATTATGTTTGATGTAAAATTTTTATTACGAAAACTTCATAATTTATCAATGCCATTTTATGATAGTTAAGTGCCTTTTTAGCTATTTGAAAATAAAAATATCAATTTTCAAGTTTCCTGAGTTTGGGTCAAAATATTTGGCAGTTAAAAAAAATGAGTAGCACTATTCAGATATCCTTCAAAATCTAATAGGGTCAAAATCTAATGAGAGTATTAGATATATAAATTTGCAAAATTTGAAAAGAATCGAATGAGTACTTAAGTCTATAATTGATAAAGTAGAATAAACACCGGCGTGCATAGTACATAGTTCACAGCACACACAGATACATTGTAATGATACTTTCAGGTTACAATATCAGCATGATGCTAGTTGATAATCTGTAATAAAAAAATACAAATTCATAAATCCCCACTATATCCCCTGTGCGATATCGGCAAAGAACAGATTGGACTAGACGGAAAATGAAAAGGAGTGGACTTACTGTGCCAGCTGGTTTCTTCTTTTCCTCTGTCGCGTTTGTCCTTCCTTCTCGTCACTGATTCAATAAAACTATGTTCACAATTTTGTCTGTAATATACGTGCGAAAGCCGCGAACGTAATTTAATGGTTTTATATGTATGGCGCACGGCGCTTGTGTAACACGAGATGGTGCAAAGACGCGTATTCTCGAGAGACTGGAGAACGTGGTTGGCCCGCGCGCGAACAGAGGCGAGATTGTTGTTGCCACGTTCAGGTATGGATGTAGGTATGGTGATTTTAGGTATGTCAGGAAGATGAGGATAGGTACAAAAAGGAAGTATCTGTCATCTGCGCCAACATACCGCCCACCTAATTTGGTCTGCAAATTAAAAGTGAAAAAGAAAAGAAAAGCAAACACAATATTTTATCCTATATTCATGTTCACGTAAGTTGTCTGTATGCATAATATACATAATATGAGTATATTTATATATAAGTACACAAAACAAATTTTTATTCAAAATTACAAATTACATATGAAGACGCAACTAGGTCTTAAAACACAAATAAAGCGAAGACGCAACATGGTCTTAAAAAAAACAAATAAGGCGAAGACGCAACATGGTCTTAAAAAACAAATAAAGCGAAGACGCAACATGGTCTTACAAAGAAAAAAAATAAAATTAAATAAAGCGAAGGCGCAACATGGTAAACAAAGAAAATAAAGACGCTAACTGGTCGTATAAAATTAAAAAAAAATAAATAAATAAATAAAATTACATTATGTTTACCTATTCGATCGGTAATGGACATAATTTTAATGCAGGACGAACAAAAGTACCGCTTTGGGTTTTAACAGTAGCAACCCTAACGACGTTATCCTTTCCAGGATGGACATGTGTTATTCTTCCTAAAACCCATTTTAAAGGAGGAAGACGTTCATCCTTTATAAGTACTAACTGTCCTACTTTAAGGTTTGGAGTAGACCTTGACCATTTTGATCTCTGTTGTAAGGTATTGAGGTATTCGTTGTGCCAGCGTTTCCAGAAGTGTTGAGACATCTTCTGGAGATGTTGCCAACGACTAAGCCTATTTGAAGGAGATTCAGACCAATCATAATCTGGGACAGACATTAAATTCCCACCAATCAGGAAGTGACCTGGGGTAAGTGCATCGACCTCCTCAGGGTCAGTACTTATTTGACATAAAGGTCTGGAATTAAGAATAGCTTCGATTCTAGTCAACAGCGTAGCGAATTCCTCGTAAGTTAATTGAATTTCACCCATGACCCGTTTTAAATGATATTTTACAGATTTTATTCCTGCTTCGAAAATACCTCCAAAATGTGGTGATGATGGAGGAGAAAAAGACCAAATGATACCCCGTTCTGAAAGCGTATCATAAATTTTCTCACGCTGTGGTGAGGTTGTGAAAAACTTATGTACATCCTTCAAGTGACGATTCGCACCAACGAAATTCGTACCATTGTCACTAATAATTTCCGAACACAAACCACGGCGGTCTGTGAATCTATTGAGTGCCGCTAAAAATGCTTCAGACGATAAGTCAGATACTACTTCTAAATGTAATGCCTTGGTGGATAAACAAACAAATAAACATAAATACGCTTTTGAAGATTTCGCTCCGCGTCGCTTATGGTCTTTCAAAAGGAAAGGACCCCCAAAATCGACACCTACTTTTGCAAAAGGACGACTTTGCTGGACACGACTGGGTGGTAGGTCACCCATGAGTGGGGGAAACGCAGTCGCTTTTAATTTATGGCATATAATACATTTAGAAAGTTGAGAACGAATTTTGTTTCGTGCTCCCAAGATCCAATATTTTCGCGATATCATGGATTGAAGACTTCGCGGTCCGGCGTGAAGATATATTTTATGATAGTAATCTATTATGAGATATGCTAAATGACATGTTTTCGGAAGTAAAATAGGAAATTTACTATCATATGGTAATTTTGAATATTGTAATCTTCCGCCCACCCTGAGGATTCCGCATGAATCCAAAAATGGCTTTAAAATTTGAATATGACGTGAGCATGGGATTCCGTTTTTTAATTTATTTATTTCATCAAGAAAATATGTATCTTGCTCAATACAGATAATTTTTGTAAGTGCAGCATTTAATTCGAATGTAGTAAGAGATAATTGATTTTGCTTAATTATATTGAATTTTCTACATCGATTAACGAATCGTAATATCCAAGCAATAACGCGTTGTAATTTATTTAAAGACGAATATTTGCATAAAATAGAATTCGGTACTAATTGAGATATCAAAGTTTTCGTATTTACTGATTTAATATCAGGTATATTTTCAAGTTCGATATTGACTGAACACGGCCAGTCATTCTTGTGCTTATGAAGCCAAGAAGGTCCTGAAAACCACAAGGGGTGTGAAACAATGTCTTTTGGAAGAAGGCCTCTAGATCCGCAATCGGCGCAATTTTCTTCCGAGATAACATGTTTCCAAATAGCAGTGGGTACATTGTCCAGAATTTGGACAACCCTGTTTGCGACAAATGTTTTTAATGAATATGGCGGAGTTTTAATCCACGCTAGCACAATAGTCGAATCCGTAAAAAGAAAAACGTTTTCTATCTGTTGAGAAAATTTAACGGATGACATAATGTATTTAATAAGTTTGGTTAGAAGTACAGCACCGCACAATTCTAATCGTGGAATAGACAGTGTTTTTAAGGGGGCTACCTTCGATTTTCCCATCATAAGATGAGTAGTATTTGTATTTAAATTTACTAAGTAAGCGACGGCCGCGTAACCTAGTTGTGACGCGTCGCAAAATCCTACGAGGATCAAGCGACTGGTGCTTAATGTATTATAATATCTAGGTATTTTTAAGGTACGAAGAAGTGACAGTTGGCCAACAAATGTATCCCACCTATTCTGAATATCGGATGGAACAGGATCGTCCCAATCGGCCCTCAGTTTCCACAACTCTTGCATCAAGCACTTTGCGAAAAAGAGTACAGGGGTAATCCAGCCCAATGGATCAAACAGTCGAGCCACAATTGACAAAATATTTCTTTTTGTACAGCTCTCAGTAGGTATAATTTTTATATCATAGGTAAAGTTATCAGTTTGGGGGAGCCACTGAATGCCTAATAACTTAACAATTTTGTCGGTTTCAGTATTATCAAACGATCTTGATTCAGAAGTTCCGATAAAATCTTGCTTCAATAGTGAAGGCGAATTTGACTGCCATTTACTTAGCTCTAATTGTCCAAGTTTTAACAGTGCAGTTATATCATTTTTAAGTTGACAGGCTGACTCGAGGGTTTCAGCGCCTGTGGCTAAGTCGTCGACGTAAAAGTCTTCCACAAGTGCCCGTGCAGCCTCCGGATATTTTGAATTTTCATCCATGGCCAGTTGTCGTAAAGTTCGGATTGCTAAGAAAGGGGAACTCGACAATCCATATGTGATGGTTTGTAACTCGAAATCAATGAGTGGGCTATCAGGAGATTGTCTCCAAAGAATATGTTGAAATTTACGGTCGGATGGTAATATTAATATTTGTCGATACATTTTACAAATATCTGCAGTGAAAACATATTTATGAAATCGAAAATTTAACATCATGCACGGAATTTCTGTTTGCAGTTTTGGACCACTAAGAAGCAAGTCATTCAGACAAATATTATCAGGTTCGGTTTTACTTGATCCATCGAAAACTACCCTGACCTTCGTCGTATCGCTAGAAGGATTAAAAACGCAGTGATGGGGCAAGAAAAAAGATTCAGAATTAATAGGAACGCGTTTCATGTGTCCTAAACTTTCATATTCCTGTATAAATTTTCCGTAGGTATTTGCTAAATCTTGATTTTTTTGAAAACGAAATTGTAATTTCCTTAATCGCGTGTCTGCGAGTTGAAAGGAATTGTTGATAGGTATATTTTCTGTTTTCAATAACATCGGTACTACATATCGCCCGTCATTCTCGCGATAATGTTTTGACGCAAAAATGTTTTCAGCTAAATTATCATCCGTATTTAAATTCGAATACGAAAGTGTTTCTTCGACTTCCCAAAATTGTTTTATCATGTCACATAAAGAGGTATTTGTTTCAATTAAAAATGAAGAAGAAATTTCATGTTGTTTCATTTCAATTCGTCCCGTTATTATGTAACCAAATATACTATTGATTGCACCAGGGGTGCCACGAATAATTTCGTGATTATTACTATTTATTATATCTAGGTACATATCAGCGCCTAATAACATATCGATTGGACCTGGTTTGTGATAAAACTCATCGGCTAAATATAAATTTTGAAATTGTGATATTATTTTCGAAGAAAGGTTACATGCAGGAAGATGTGACGTAATTTCGTTTATCACAATAACGGTGCATTTGAGCATTGGTCCTGTTTTATTTTTCGGTTTAATAAAACAGGTTGTTATACCTAAACAATTATTTATTATTGAATTTCCTAAACCGTTTAGAGGTATGTTGCATTTGTTAATTTTTAATTTTAAACGTCGTACACATTCCAATGTAATCACAGAAACTTGGGAACCGCTATCGATAACAACGCGTATACATTCAAAAATATTATTATTATTTTTTATTTGGATCTGCGCCGTCCCCAATAAAACTGAATTGGCTCGACACGAGTACATATTACGGTCGGCGGCTCTAGCGTTCAGGGCCGTAGCCGGCGCACTGACGCCCGCGCCGGTGCCTTGATGCGTCGAATCATTAGAGGGCGTAAATTCAAAATGTAATAAAGTATGATGGCGTTTACTACATGTTCGACATGTATATTTTGAATTGCAGTTTTTATAAGCATGTTGTTTGAAACAATTAGTACAACGATTAAGACTCTGTATTTCTTCTTTGCGTTGATACGGAGACATTTCCATAAATTGAGCACACTTATATAGAAAATGTGCTCCACTACACAAAGGGCATTTTGAAAAATGGGGATTGTTTGATGATAATAATGTTTTAATATGACCTTTTTTCTCTTTACTAACATTTGGCGTTACAATTTCTAGAGTGCGACAATGATTTCTAAGAAAAGAATAGACAGTTTCTGAACTAGGAATTTCTTCAATTTTGAGCTTCGACTCAATAGTGCGACGAGTGGTTACGTCTAAATTCTTTATCACCATGTGCGCGATAAACTTATCAAATAAATTTTCAATTTTCATACTTTCCAGAGCTTGAATATTCTCTTGAAAAGTATTTAAAATTTTAGAAATTCCGAAAGCGGATTCAGATTGCAGAGTGCGAATATTCAGAATCTCGTCGACATAATGAGCAAATAATATTCGCGAATTTTGATACTGATTTACTAATATGTCCCACGCGATGTGATAATTTTCATCTATTAAAGGCAAAGATTTAATAATACCTAGCGCCGGCCCAGATACAACAGACAATAGGTAATGAAATTTTTCGATATTTGAGTATGTAGGTACATCGTGGATAACACTTTTAAACATAGAATAGAAATATGACCAAGACTTAATATCGATACCGTTAAATGTAGGTAGATTAATAATCGGCGGTCTTATATTATTATTATTTTGTGTTTTTGTAACTTTGGATGTTTCACATATATCTGACTGAAAGGATTTTTGTTTACATAGGATTTCAAAATATAATTGATCAGTTTGCGTGGATATGGCATTTAACTGACTAATTTCATTATGTTTATTTTCTAAAGATAAAAGTATCTCATGTATATCTTCTTGCAATGATTCGAATTCATTATACCAATCCAACAATTTGGTACAACGCGATAAAAATATATCTTTTTTAGAGTTATCTTTTAATAAATCATATGTTATTTGTAATCGCGATATAATTAAACCTAGTGACGAACATAAACTAAGAATTCATGATTACTGTACCGAAAACTTAAGTGATCAACCAACATGTAGCTGCCCGATCATTGAACGAACAGAGAGCATGAAATATCTAGGAGTTATATTTGATGAAAACTTGAGATGGGACTGCCACATTGACTGTATGACAAATAAAATGAACAGATTTATATACTTCTTTAAATCAATCAGAAATGTTATTGACCTAAAACATTTGAAAAATATATACTATGCTCTTTGTCATTCAATAATGGAATATGGAATTATTGGATGGGGAAGTGCAACGCCAACAATAATAAAGAAAATAGATATAGCCCAAAAAGCTATCATAAAAGTTATACTTAAGGTACCTATTCGAACGAATACTGAAGAGATTTTCACTAAATTCAAAGTTCCAACAATTACAAAAATATATGCAAAAAATCTGCTATTATACAAGCTAAAAAGAGAAGACCAATATACTAGCTCACAACAATATAAACACACTAGGTTAAGTACAACAAATACCTTAAATATACCATACATAAAAACAACTTTTGGACAACGTAGCGTACGATACTTTTCAACAAAACTCTTCAATAGTTTACCAACAAATATTAAAACCATTAAAAATGCAAAAGAATTTAAAAAACTATCACTAAGATGGGTTTATGAAATAGATGAAAAAATCCTGAAGGAAATAATTCTACCTAATAAAATGTAAATGCACTATTACAAACAACAGAATAGACAATTGAAAAAAGTGAAAAATAAGTACTTTTGTTGTTTTTTTTTTGTCTCTAAATCAATCAATTTTTTCAACAATTATTTTATTTTTACAATTTTTGCTGTGTGTTAATGACTCATAATGAAATATTGTGTTTGGAAAGAGAGAAAGAAGGATGAATACGCTTGAATGCGTAGCGTATGTATGTACATTTACTTATATTATATGTAAACGTATCTATAAATAAACAACGCAATAGACAATAATATAAAACTAGCTCACCTTAGCACAGGCTATGCCTAGTGAGGGGGCTAGTAACAAAGATACAAACAAAAAGGATAGCTTTAACTATGTAAGCAATGGTGAAATAATGAAATCATATTTATTGAAATGAAATAACTTATATTTAATTTGTATGTCTACTATGTATGAATAAGCTTATAATACCTTTAATTATTTTGTATCTTATATCTACTCTATGTTTTTGGATAGAAATAAATAAAAATAAAAAAATAAAATAAAAATAAATTCGATCGCGTTTAGCTTGTAACGACAATAACTTTTTGTCGGACATTTTATATTTAAATTTACAAAATTACAATATATTGTAGGTATACAGAAAAATATGTTTAGATATAATCTACGTATAATATATACGTAGAAACGCATAAAAGATGATTATTTTTATATAAATAATCTATTTTAAGACAACTATTGTGAACATAAATATAAATGAAAATAATTGTGTGAAATCACGAACTAATTACTTCAATTTATACAGTCAGTAATTGCGAATTACTGATCCGCTCGAAAGGACCAAAATAATTATGTGCGATATCGGCAAAGAACAGATTGGACTAGACGGAAAATGAAAAGGAGTGGACTTACTGTGCCAGCTGGTTTCTTCTTTTCCTCTGTCGCGTTTGTCCTTCCTTCTCGTCACTGATTCAATAAAACTATGTTCACAATTTTGTCTGTAATATACGTGCGAAAGCCGCGAACGTAATTTAATGGTTTTATATGTATGGCGCACGGCGCTTGTGTAACACGAGATGGTGCAAAGACGCGTATTCTCGAGAGACTGGAGAACGTGGTTGGCCCGCGCGCGAACAGAGGCGAGATTGTTGTTGCCACGTTCAGGTATGGATGTAGGTATGGTGATTTTAGGTATGTCAGGAAGATGAGGATAGGTACAAAAAGGAAGTATCTGTCATCTGCGCCAACATCCCCTTCGGGTAGTGAGGAGTAAATATGAAATTTAATTGCAAAGGAGTTCCGAGAAAAATTTAAAAAAATAGACGTTTTGTCCATTTTTCAACTCAACGGCATTTTACAGTTGCAACTTTTTCAACAATGTCCCAACACACCAGTTATCGACAAATAACTGTAAAAAACACGTGAGCTTTTCAGAGCACATTTTTTTTGTTTGGTTGTTATCTATGCAAACCGTCCCTCGAAATTTTTCAATTTATCTGCCGATATTAATACCATCTCTAATAAAATCGTTTCTGTCTGTCTCTAAGACAAATCGTCAACATCTCTCGCTCATCGGCTTTCAATTTATTGACGCATTTGGCAAAGGTGATGATTTCAAATCCGTTCTCATACCAGAAACTCCGATAGTATTCATACATTTATTTCTTTTATCACACCATATTTTATAACAACAACAAGTAGATCTGCTGCCCAACTAGGAAATCCTGACATAGGGCTAGCAGTTTATTTTTTTCATGTGACAATTTATGAACTGGGTGATATTTCCCGCTCTACATGTGGTAGGCACACAATCACAATACTCTATACTCATAACCACTACTTCAATAAACAACATAGCAGACACATCGATCACACAAAACAGAGGCGCTAATCATGACACTTTCTTAATACGTTCATAGCTTGCCTTAATCTTAAAAATGTATAAATCAGTACTCGATCATAATATAATCTTAATCTTTTTCTAAATTTAATCATGAAAATTTGTTCATGTCAACGTTTATTATGAAATTGTTATGACCACTTACTACTTTGGCATACGCTGATGATATCGATATTATTGCAAGATCAGAATCATCCCTACGAGAAGCATTTTCAGTTGTAGAGTCATCAGCTAGAAGAATGGGTCTCCGAATTAATGAGGCAAAGACTAAGTACATGCCAGTCACAATGATACCCGGCACCAGCCAATCCTCAATAACTATCAGTAATTACACATTTGAAACAGTGGAGCAATTTACATACCTCGGTTCCATCGTTAATAACGAGAATGATATAAGTACTGAGATTGGGAAGAGGATTCTTGCAGCTAACCGGAGTTACTTTGGTCTCATTGGACAATTTAAATCACGCCTATTGTCCAGAAAAACTAAAGCCGCACTATACAAGACACTAATTAGACCAGTCTTAACATATACCTTGGAGACTTGGACACTAACCAAGCACGATGAAAACAGAAAAATGAAAATGAAAAATGCCTTTGAAAGAAAAATCTTACGCAGAATATATGGACCAATTAATGATGGTCAAACATGGCGTAAGAGATACAACACTGAGCTCTATGATCTTTACCAGGACATCAGCGTGGTCAAGTTTATTAAGATTAGCAGACTACGCTGGCTGGGTCATGTACACCGTATGGATGATCTGGAGCTCCCAAAAAGGGTGTTGACTAACAACCCAATCGGTAGAAGAAGCGTAGGGAGACCTAAGCTACGATGGTTGGACGGCGTTGTCGCAGATTGTCGGGCTATGGGGCAGCAGAACTGGAAAGTGGCAGCCAACAATAGAGCAGTTTGGAGAAGATTCTTGGAGGCAGCTAGGACTCATCAAGGGTTGTAACGCTGAGGATGATGATGACAATAAGCATCAAAGTACCCTACAATTAGATATTTTTCACAACTCGCCCTACCAATATAAAAACTTACTGTTCAATTTAAAATCAGCATAGCAAGACACATTTTACACATCATTTTACACACCTCATTACGTCATTACACATTTTCACCCACTACACATTCACATCCCAGTATGTTATTATTTATATGAATTGATTTGCCACAAGTAATTGACACTAGGTAGGGATAGTTTAACAATTATATATTAAGCCTACTCATTGTAATTTTTTACCTAGTGTTGTTTGTGTGCAGTTTAATTATGTAAATAAAAAATAAAAATTGTCATTAATTGTTGTATAAATTATAATTATTATTCAATTAATTGAACCTCAAAGATTGTTAAAGTCTGAATCTGATCTTAATTTTACTATAATCAACTTCATGAGTAGCAGGGACGTGCCTATAACCTTTTGTTTTTTTTAGCATCGTTGTTCATTTGAGTGCCCATGAAAATATTTTAAAATCACATACAAAAATTATGTTTACATTTGTGGCCCTGTCAAGCATCGTATCAACACATTCGGTTCAATTTTCAATCGTGTAGTATGGTTTCAATATAACAGACAAAAAATATTAGGTCTTGAATTCAATAACTTAATATACATAGGCAAGCCAAGATTTTCGGCTTCTATAAGCAATTCCGCTACTGAAGAGTAGCCCGGAAGATCGACCAGGTCCAAAACACCCGTCATAATACTATATTTATTTATTTTCGTTACAGGTATTCCACAATGGGACATGTGGACATTGTGATGATGCGCAGGGGACTTCGAAGAGCTACACCATAGACGTTGAAGATTCAGCGGCAACAAGCACCGGCACATATCAAACTGAAGATAGACAAGATGGAGATGAGATGGATTCTACAAAGGAGGAATTTGACACATCGCTACCAACGTACGACGCAGCCGTGTGCTTGGAAGCACAACAAGAAATAAGAAGACACTAAATAAATATTGTAGATTAACACGTCACTTTTGTAATTTAGATATAATTCCCAAAAAAATAACACCAAATTTTCATTGTAGTCATAAGTGTTTTAGGTTAAAAGTAATCGTATATTTTTTTTTCAAAAAATGTCCTACAACAACAAGTACGTATAAATTAAGACAGATTGTATAAAAGCGAATTTCAGACTATACGTTGTTTAGTACTGTCCCTCCACCTTTTCCCCAAACGTCGGGTTAGGCCACCTTCACAACTAATATGACATGTTCCGAAATAATATTTCGCACGATATTCAATTAAAAACTAATACACCATTTCGTTTTGGTTAGTTCAGAATGTTATCATTGCGAGTCGCTTGAGCGAGTTGCATAACATTATTAAAAATTGTATGGGGGCGGTACATAAAAGTAATAAAGCATAAAATTAATATTATAATGCTTATTTCACAGCTTATTCGAACGAGATGGGTAGAAACTACAAACTAATAGTTAAAGCGCTACCGAGTCTCCTTAAGGTCCTTGTATACCCCGGGTATACGGATGTACGCAAAAATGCACACTGAATTACCTTCTAATGTATGAAACACGAAAAAATATTGTATATCACCTGATATGTGATATACAACATTTTATCGTTCTAAAAAGGTCAAATTTAGAAGTTTTTTTTAAATAGCAAGGATAGTTATTAAAATGTTATCACTTAGATTATAATATATGATACAGATACCTAGTCAGCGCAATGAATTTATGCCAATTAAAACTACGAGGAAAAAGAAGAATTTCTTGTATACGTACACCTACCGACACGCACACCTACATAAAACGTAGACCAACCGATCTACCGCCTCACACACACATGTAAAAAAAACTTGGCATACATTTGAACTCAAAATTTGTACTAGACGCGGTTTCTGTACATTATAATTCTATGTGTTATCATAATAAAAAAACTCGACCGGTAGATTTTCATATTCTCTTTCGATTGAAGTAAAAATCTGCTTCATAGGCTTTGCAGTTTTTTATTTACTAAAACTAATTATACAAGAGAAGTATTAAACAAATTCAATAGGTATTCAAAAAAAACTCATGCAATAGAATAAAGATGTACATATGTACAAACTGTTCCTAATTTCAAAGACGTATCTTTTGAAGATATTAGGGAAATAATTTTCAAAATATACTATATAGCCTACTAATAGCCTCTTAATAAAATGAAGCTTGTGCAGCCGCGCATGCCCGAACAGCCAGGGAATGATGGAGATACAGTGCTAAACAACGTCTAGTAGTAAGTACGATTGTACCTTCTTAAAAAAAGACCTCAGAAATCGAATTATTGAACATCGCAAGTGTGGTACGTTCAGCAGTTCATCAAGAGACATATGATAGCAAACACTTACATCGATATCCCGAATTCTAGTAATATCTAATTAAATAATTATTTGATATGTTATAAAAATATAAAAATACTTGGTTAAAGTTCTATTATATTTATTGGATTATTGACGCGTTTCGTGCAAAGCACATCGTCAGAATAATGCTCTACAAGACTGAGACTAGTGGTTATATACAAAATTTACCGATGAAACCGATGGGTTAGACAGACATATACCTTCCTTTGTTGCATTAAGATTAAAATTAAGCTGTTCATAATTATAACTACCAAATTTCTATGAAATACATTGGTTTTAACCACACTTAAAAGATAACAATAAACCAATAAATACAATATTATTTACCTATCGAATTTTACTGCTGTCGTTTTCTTTTGTTACAGACCTAATGGACACAGGGGACTACAACCAGTGACCCAACTACTTTCATTGTATTAAAACATAGATTTGTATAGATTCATTTGCATTATATAACTTCCTTTCAACCGTTCAAAAACCAACATTTTTATACACCTGTCATGTAAATTTTGTATATAACCACTAGTCTCAGTCTTGTAGAGCATTATTCTGACGATGTGCTTTGCACGAAACGCGTCAATAATCCAATAAATATAATAGAACTTTAACCAAGTATTTTTATATATTTTTATAACATATCAACGTACAATGGAGTTCTATCAAGAATTGTCGATCGACAAACTAAACTTAGTTAAATGATTATTTGATTCATTTTAATGAATTATAGTTAATACAGTGGAAGTTCATGATAAACAACTGTGCAATTTTATCACTGTTCATCAAGTTCATCTAAACAATAAATTTGATTTTATGTTAAATATAAATAATCCATAGATAATTGAAAATTTAAATTAAATTAAATATTCATAAAAAATATATGTATTTTTTTATATCAACCTAATTTGTGTATTGAAGATGATAACATGATGATTGATTGAATTTAAATTTTTTTGAAAACGTAAAAAGACAGTTTGTTGACAAAAAAGTTGATAGTTCGTTGAACTATCCTTCACTACTAAACTTGAGTATTGATGCACTCGGAAGTTACAGCCATTGCACTCTGTGAATCCATTCATCTCTGTTGATCAAACACTCAGGCTGTTGGGAGACTGAAAAATCAAATTGCTTCTGAGTGAAGCTTAAATACACCCATGGGCTGAGCGCCTCTCAATACCCTGTACACAAGAGTCAATTTTATAAATCGACTTTCGAGTTGTTTATTTGTGAAAGTCTCTTTGCAAATATTTCGTGATTTTCAAGTGACGTCTTTTAAAAATATTTATAAAAAAAATCTGCTATTCCAAATACATAAATACATAGGAAGGTCGCACCATGCCTTTGTACGTGTGGCAAGTAATAATACAAAATATAGGGGGTCAATAATTGTGTACCCCATTAACACAAACAAATTTGCACAGCACTACTAGACGTACAAAGGGGTGGTGTGGTTCAATCAACTTGAAACAGATTGGAGACTGGCAACTGAATATAACGAATTCAAAATAAAAATTAAATAAACCTATAAAATTTGACTGATTTGTAAATTATATTAACTTCTTAAGTTTTGTAATGATGATAATTATGTATCTGCATAAAAATACAGTAGACCTCGTCTGTCGGCCTTGTGTCGCATTGGTTTTAAATCCGCCAATGTCATACAGTAGAGCAAAAAATTAATAATATTGCATTCTTATAATATTACAATTGAAACAATAAAAAACACAAAGACGTACGAGCACAAATGTTTTTTTTTTATTATATATAATATTTTGTGTCTTTTGTTTTTAAATTGTGATGTGCTTGCACTCTGGTAAAGAGAATTTTTTTTTCCTACTATGCACCTTTTTCTATGTTTTTTGATTGTTTTTTTATATGTATGTAGATATTATAAATTACAGTGTCCTTGTACACTAATATTTGTTGGGGTGGAACTCTTATTATTTGCTAGTAAAAGATGTATGTTCTTTTACACGTTCAACAATATACAATTCAAGGTCAATACTACAATATTATACGGAGGTATTACTATTAACGGCGAAACGATGAATGACCGCCCGCGCGTCCATTCCAACACTATATACACACACAGACATGCTATCTCTTTCACTCACATATCTCACATAAATTATATATAAAAAATATATATTATACTACTTTCTATATTCTTGAAATCGCTGGTTGAAAAGACATAATATAATGGACAATTTGAGAACAAATTTCTTAAATATGTTCAACAGTGTGTTTGTAAAAAAAAGCGTAAAAATTTTCAAGAATTTTCGTCGCACAATTTCTAAATTCAGCATAAATTTTACTTAATTTTCCTTCTAATAAATATGAAACATACATATCCCTTTTTACAGCATTGTTTTAATTACTCCATAAATACGTGACGTTGATAAATAAATATTTTATGTACTTAAAGAGTGCATAAAATCAAAGTGAATGTTCGTGATAGGAGGCAAGCCAAGGTTTTCGGCCTCTTTAAGCTATTCCGCTACTGGTAATCATATATAATTTTATTCGGCAAATAACTTCCTTTTAAGACGAGTAACTACTAATAAAAATTCCATGAATGTTTATTTGTTTTGCTGTGCATGTATGAACGTATGCGAAGTGATTTTATTGATGAGCCACAATTTGTCTTTTCAGCGTCGGAAATCCTATTCCAATTTATAGATTTAAAAACCTTTTGAAAACCCAAATTTATACAGTACGTATAGGTCGCCTATAGATAAGTATGTATTTTATAGAAACTAAGGGAAAATATGACCAGAGCCCGGTTTTCGATTACCTGTACACAATACGACTCCGATTATACGAAACCAAACAATTAAGCGGGATGTGGCCAACACTCAATTCCCCACTCCATAGTTTTATTTTTATTTTGTAGTGCTTTTCGGTCAACTTAAAAGTTCTAAATCGAATATTTTTATATTTGCATATACGCAAACATTCAATGATATTTATGTCATTTTTTTTATCTCAATAGAGACGAAGTTGGCATATAAGACATCTATGCGAAAGCACTGTTACCTCATGTACAACAACTATGGCTTTCATTGTTTACGAACCAATTTCTCAATAGAGTGCGTTACAAAATAGTTTCATAGTCATTTCATCAACAATATCTATGAATAAAATATTTAATTTTCAAAAACTTGGAAATTATTATTTTTTTTATATATTTTATTTTAGGAAACAAAACAGTCATTACATATTTTACATTAATAAAAAAATAGAAATAAAGAAAGTAAGCCAATAACATTGTTCCACAGATTAATATAACAAAAGATGCCAGACAGAATTCTTTCATATACCGCACTTCCCATTTTTATAACTCCAACATTAGTGATGCAGACCTTTTTAACTCCCCATTGATTATGGTAAAGAATGGATTATTAAGTACTCTAATATAATCCTATATACTCATGCTGATAAGTTGGGTTCATCACATAAAGGTTCACACACATCCTCATACACCCCCACACACACCTACACATACACATACTCACACACACACTCCCCACTCACATATCTGATTTTTACTGTTTTCTTTTTTTCTCCTACACTACATAAATATATAAATGGTAATAATGTATACATGTAAGTGATGCTGGGCATGCTAATTTTTTTTTATATTTGTTTCACCTGTATATTTTGTCCAGTTATTGTTTGTATACTTTGTATAAAATAAAATAAAATAAAATAAAAGCAATTCAAGCGAAAAAAGAAAAGAAAAATATTTGTGGTAAGTTAAAATTGTGGTGTAAGTGTACAATTGTGATGTGTGTATATTTTATGAAGCAAGGGTGAGGCATGGAGAAGGGTAGGAGAGGAGGAAAGGGTGAGTTGTCATATTAATATAGACATACCAAATTGGACATACCAAAAATTATGCAATTTGGTACAGAATGTATTTACTATAATATTGATGATAGTTGTTTTTTTATGATTGTAGGATTGATTGGAAACTGAATAAAAAAGCATAATTGGGGAATGTTGTGCTTGCGCATAAAGTGATCGCGTAAATCAGCCGATGACAGATCGTAAGCCTTGATTTCCCGGTTCTCCCATAACATTTCGACTTCGTATCTATTGAGATATAAAAAAAAAATTGTTATAAAAATAACAGTATTAATTTCACACACAAACGAATGACAAAGAAACTATTTTCAACGCCATCTATTGAGAGAGAGAAAAATATTCGTTTTCTGTAATAATTCACACACTTGCCGTGCAAACCACCCGGCTTATAGAGTGGGTTTCCTTAAAAATAAAATGAAAGAAACAAAAATCCAGGTTGTAGTGTATTTCAATATAGGGAACAGCGTTACGTGCTTATCTGGAAAAATGAAGAATGCCACAGACTGTATAATAATACATAGATTGAGGCGAAATTTCAAAACAAAGGGATGATCGAGGTAACGGGGCAGAAGGGGAGTGAGGGGAGTGAGGGGACGGGGTGGGGGTTAAACAAAATATTTTGAGGTAATCGAAATAATTTATGGTGTTACACAATATACACGTGTACATACAACAGATGTACTAACAAACAACAGCCAATACATAATAATATTATAACCAATATGTCTTTATTGACATTCTCTGCTTTTGCTCATAACACGTAGCTAGGAAAAATCTGTTTTTTTTTGTTTTCAACGAATATTGAAAAAACTCGACGTCTTCGGACATAACCTAAAAAAATGCAATAGGACTGTCGAAATTATGAGTCATCCTTCGTGACTAAAAGTTATAAATTTGATTCCCGGTGGAGGCACAGTTTTCGACTGTGTTTTGAGACGATTAACATCAAAAATGTTTCAATTTGTAATTGTTTAATTTATATTTGGCATAGTAACTATAAGAAACTCGAGAAGCAATAAATTATAATTTTTTTTTTTTACTATTTACATTATTTATTTTCCGTATGACATAGTGGATTTACAATACATTAAAATTAAATAAATAAATACACAATCAATATAAAAAAAATATGATCATATATTTAGGTCGAGGGCCCCGAGCCAGTCCACAAATGCAGGCGTCAGCTCGCAAATATCCGTCTTTAGGCCCTCATACATATGCACGGACGCTGCATTCCTCCAATATATGTTGCATTGTTTGAGAGGGATAGCCGCAATCGTATTGAGCGGATGGAACAATGCCCCACTTTACCATGAGGTAGTTACAGCGTCCGTGTCCAGTGCGGATCCTATTTAGAGAAAAGCGCGAAAGAATAATAAGGGTTTAAAATCAGCCGTGACGTGAATTTCCGTCGTTAGATCTAATCTTCCCATTTTAAAGTTTTGACGAGTTTTGGAAATATGGTAGAAATGTAGCAGCAGGGGGTCCACCAAAACCAGTAAAGTTTTAAAAGTGGTCTACGAGAAAAAAGTTTGGGAACCTCTGCTTTAAACCAATACATTATTTTGAAGATGGTGAGAGATACATATAAACTTTTATAGTGTTCTTCTTCATCTTTCTCTGGTTTTAGGCTGTAGGCTTGTTTTTTCAGTCGGAGACTGCTTCTTGTGATCTAGATGTCCAGACGTCACTCCATCTTTTTGCTGGTCTCCCCCATGCTCTACGACCCTCCGGGACTTCCTTGGAGACAATTTTGTCTCCCATTCTCTCGACATGGTCTCTCCATTGACACATTCGCCCTCTACCCCAGCGGATGATGTCGTCTACACCGCATGTCTTCCTGTTAAAGTGTTGTGGCAGCGCCTGGTGGACTGCAACACGTACGGCCCGGGATTCTCGAATACTTCCGAAGGTTGACGAGCCCACCTTCGTTGATACAAACCTACAAATCCTTATTCATGTGTTGATCGTTGAATAGATTAGAGTCGCGTTTAATTTTTATCCATTAGTTCCGACCCACGACATCACAAATTTATCAAGTTATTTTTTTATATTGTATTTTCAGTTGTTACGAAATAAAATTCCTTCCCTTCTTCATTAATATAATTAATAAACATATACCTCCAAAGTGTTACCTTATTATTTTTTATAAAATTGAACGTATAATAAAACTATAAAAAAACATATTTTTTTTAACTTAATTCAGAAGATTACAAACCCTCAATAAACTAATAAATGCATAATAATTAATTTGAATTTGTGTTTGTTAATTATTCCTGACATTCAACATACATAATGGATTGACACTGCTCTCCCTATTCCGGTATGATAAAGGGATGGTAATTGGTAATTGATGGTGATACGAATAAAGTTTTAAATAATACTATAACCAAATTTATCTTTGAGATTAATTCAAAATTTGTTTAATACTGAGACCTTAATAGGATCAAATGGAGCTTACATAATAATCTCGAGATATCTATCCCAAAATGACACATCATAATGGATTATTTAAGTGAAAGGATAAAATAAATTATTATCAACCTTGTATTTTATTCCTTGTCATATTCGATCGGATTACTTTTGTGAGGAGATGGTATTTTAATTTAATAGCAATTGAAAAAATCAAAATTGATTTGAAATATGTGGTTAAGAAGCATTTGAATACTGAAACATATTGCTTTATAAGTTTATTTTTTTATTTATTCGGGAGTTATATACACTTTCGTAAAGTATATGTATACTTAATACATAGACAGAATCAGTAAAGTTCCCTGATATGTTTAGGTAAAAATACCTAATAATCAACACTTCCTTGCACCCTGCGCAAATTGCAAGTTTATTGCCATATCGACCGCTTACCACCAATACCTCCTAACTCAAATTTCAATTAAATTTGTACCTTCAACTGCTATCTTACACAGAAGTGTTAATTAACATCAAAAACGAATATAGAGTTATACATTGTAAAAAACAACTATTTTTTAAAGCAATGTTCATAGTAGTTAGAGCTATTATAAAACATTGTTTTCAGAATGTTCTGTAAAATTTATGCATATTTAAGATAGGAGGTATTGGCGGTAAGCGGTCGATATGGCAATTTCTTCCAACTACCCAGTTTTTTCTGCCTAGAGAAGCAAGAATTGCGTGAGAAATAAATTTAAATAAATTTCTCTGATAGGGATCGAACCCAGGACGCCTGCAAAGAAACCAAACGGCTTACCAACTGTGCCACGGCGGTAGGAATATAATCAAGTAATATTTCTTGCGTTGTGCGAACTTACACGATAGTTAAAACTTTTAAATTTTTTTTTTTTATTATTGAAACCAAACAAAATATAACAATATAGTTACAAACAATAAAAATATTACAAAAAAGTACAATTTAAATAAGTTATTTGAAACATTTTTTTTATAGGATTATTTGGTATATACCACCTCACTAGGCTGAGCCTGTACCGAGGTGGCAGATTTGAATATCTTGGAAGTCTTCTCACTAATGATTTGGATCATGGTAAAGAACTAAGGTGCCGCATGGAGACAGCTCTCGCGATGTTTTACAGAATAAAGACGCTGTTTTGTGACGATAGCGTAAACTTTAAAATAAGGCAGAACCTGGTGAAGTGCTACATATGGTCCATACTTCTAAATGGAGTTGAAACCTGGACCATAAAGGTCTATATGCTTAACCGTCTGGAGGCCTTTGATGTGGCTGCATCGCCGCATGCTGAAAATTTCCTGGGTCGATAAAGTATCAAATGTGGAGGTACACAGGAGAGCAAATGTCGAGCGTGAGCTGGTTGACACAAGCGACGAAAAATATCATATTTGGGTCACGTTCTAGAAGACGAAAAGTGAAGGCTGCTCCAAGTGATTATGAAGGGCTGCAAAGAGGAATTCCTCAGAATAGGAGGACGTCAGATGTGATGGCTCCGCAACATTCGTGAGTGGACCGGCATCAGAGACATCGGCAGATAGAGATGCCTTCTCAGCAGTGATCGCTAACGTCAGCGAGACCTGATATGGCACGAAGAAGAAGACTAGAGCTTGGAAAACGCACTTATCATTTTACCAATGTCGGATGAGCTGTCAAAGTTTATATTAATCGCGATTTAAACATAACAAATAGTATTCAAAATCATAAAAGTAGATAAAAATATGTTGACATATATAATTTTATTTTATGTAGCTTCTCGGGCAACTAACAGGTGCTATGTCAAATAATTATTTAACACGCACCCAATAACAAGTTGCCACATTCTGGAGACTTACGATATTTATAGTCTCACAGATCCAGACTGAAAACACAATTTTAAAAACTATGTCTCCACCGGGAATCGAACCCGGGACCCATGGATCAGCAGTCAGACACCTAACCAACTGAACCACGAAGGCCGATAATTTATATATTATATAAAACAATTTATAATTCATATATTATATGTTGACAAATGACTTGACAAATACGAATACATAATAAACTTTTTAGTAACCTCAAATGGTTAAAGTGTTGAATATTTTTATCCTGCAACCAATTTCTATTCGATTTCTAAAGCAACTCGCTCACGAGTCGCTATTATCATTACACCCTAACTAAACTTAGCCGAATATTATACGGGATATAATAATATACGACAGCGAAATAATAGTATATGTAAATGTATCTATAAATAAACAACGTAATAGACAATAACATAAAACTAGCTCACCTTAGCACAGGCTATGCCTAGTGAGGGGGCTAGTAACAAAGATACAAACAAAAAGATATGGCTTAAACTATGTAAGCTCCAGTGAAGTGGTAAATTGATATTTATTGAAATGAAATAACTTATATTTACTTTGTATGTTTACTATGTATGAATAAGCTTATATTATCTTAAGATATTTTGTATCTCATATAATACTGTATATTTTTGGATAGAAATAAATAAAAATAAAAAAAAATAAAAAAATGTGTGCGTAAATCTCCATTCCCGTTAACTTTTTGGTTAGGTTTAGTTAGTCTTTAATGAAAATAGCGACTCGCGTGAGCGTATTTAGTGATCACATTTTTCAAATAAATAAGTTTTCTCAACGAATTATTTAAGTAATTGTATCATACTTACTATTTTTTTAATACTATTTATTATTTATTATTTGTGTTAAAATTTTCGCGTTTAATATCAACTTAAGACAGCTCTTCCGACATTAGTAAAATGAATAGTGCGTTTTCTAAGCTCTAGTAAGAAGATGAACTTATATGTACGTATTACATGTTTTTTTATTATTTTATAACTGGTATTTTTTTCTGTTTAATTTCACTCTTGTTTATTCTTCACTTCACTCCTATTTATCATATGATAAATAAAAAATATCAAATAGGGTAAGAAAATTAAATGATGGATTAGGGATACATAAACAAGAAGGAAAAATATGTTTGATCTAATAAAAACATGACGTATTTCGTACAGTTTGTAAAAATAAGTATCAGGCAAACATAATCCATTGCCGGTGTTTGTTACAAAAGCTGCGATTTCCATTAGATAGAGGAGGCAACGCGGCCTCCATTGTCAGTAGCGTTGCTACAAAATGTGGGCCCTGATGGAAACTATATGCAAGGCCCCCCGCTAACGCGTTGTTTTTTTTAAATATTAAATTAAATGTTTATTCATGTCGAAGAACAACTTTAAGAAGATCTGTCATAGTTATGGTGCCTTACTATTGGTAGAAGTTATTTTTTTACAGAAAACTTGGTCACACCTCTGATGCTTTTCATTTAAAAATAAATAAATAAATTAGGATGATTTTTATAGCGCCGTTTTTGTGATAACCTCACTTAGAGTGCTGTGAAGGGGGCGTTTACAGTCACCATAATATGCAGAACGGGTGGTGGTAAAGAATTTGTAAATGATCATATTAGCTACACCTTTGTACATATTTCAAAAAAAGATAAGTAAAAATACCTACACATCTATTTTAATTTTTTTTTTCGTTTAGAGATCGGCTATTTTGTGATAGGTCCTTTCAGAAAAAGGAAAAGGATGGCTCGACCATGTGAATGATATTCTGAAAGACGGAACGTAAGAAGCGTGAACAACAGAGAGGAACATGTATGAGAAGATTCATGAATGTTAACGAGACGGTGAATGTGTGTCAAGATACAAAAAATGTGGTGTTCGGTTCTCTCTGCCTACCCCTTGAGGGTCATGGCTTGATGATGGTATGTGTGTATGTATGTGTGTACGTATTCTGAAAACTATATTATCTCTCAAAACGCACCTTCTTCGCAAAACCTACCAGAGCCAAAATGATACATGACATGTTGATCAAATTCAGCGCCATTGGGGAAAGATATTCGCAAAAAAGGCGCTATATAAATCATCCAAATACGTTAATATCATAATAATTGCATATATTTTCTTCAGTTTCCGTTTCAGTTCTGGCAACTCGACGTTTATTATACAAAAATACATGAATTACAATGTATATTTTCTTCTTCTTCTATTATCTGATAAGGTCCCCCCAAAGTAGACGATCACTTGAGAGTACAAATTTACAAATAAAAGATTACAAATAAAAATTAATTTCTCAAATTCTCAATAGATGGCCTTACAAAAAGGTTTCTCCGTTACTCCATAGTTGGCAATAATTATAATGCATTATTTTCAGGTAAAATGTTACACACTATTGAAATATATAGAACTTTCAAAAATGACATCGATAAGGGAACTCTATAAGAAGGCATAATTGGTGAACGTTGCGCAAGCGCATAAAGTGATCACGTAAACCAGCCGATGACAGGTCGCAAGCTCTGTATGTGCCTCGAGTTCCTGGTTCTTCTACAATATCCCAACTTCGTCTCTATTGAGATGTTGAAAAAATGTTTGTCAATAAAAAAAAGTATATTTCCCTTTCTTTAGCAGCTCTAAACTGCTCCTCCAAGGTCCTTGTCCCCGTCCATTCTCGTATCAATATATTTTCCGTTACATTTTTTAAGAAGTTATCTTGAATCATTTACGCACTTATTAAAATTATTGGGTATGTATTTTCTGTTTGAACATTCGATATATTTCAACATAATATATAATAATAAATATCCTATTATTATTCCGAGTTTTAATTAAATGGGGCTGATATAATAATCTAGCTGGGCCCTCGTGCTTTACATGACACTGCTGTTGGGTCGTTACACCACTGGCGATGTCGTAACAAATACCACCACGACTGTGAAAATATTTATCTCCTCTACTATTATCAGCTCCTGATAGATGAATCGGAACAATGAGCTCCGGAAACCACAAAAAATCGGATATTGTTAAAAAATCGTACGTATTAATGGCGTACCTTTTCCATAAACATCCGGAACCATTATCTTTTGGTACTTACCTATATTGTAAACTTATACGTAGATATACTAACGAAAATGGTGAATTTGGCTCTAAAAATATATTCAAACGAACTGGCAGAATACAAATGTAAGAATGAATGAATACGGGTAAGAATGTGATCAAAAATCTTGATGCGACTTCTGGATTGGAACTTTATAAATAGCAGACATTAAAAATCAAGGCGATCCAATTATTATTCTCGATTATATCTCAAAAGATATGAAATAATTAAAATTATAATATTGGTATAGTAATTTGTATTACGCACACTTCGTTGTCTAGGTACATGACATTCGGTGGGTTGGAAAAAATTGCCGTAAGGCAATAAATCCTTTAATTGCCTTACGGTAAAAAAAAGTCGTTAGTTCTTTGCTACATACTTTATTTATTTTGATGATATATAAATTTAAAAATTCAATCATCTCATACATATTTTTTACATCTCAATAGAGATGAAGTTGGAATCATCTCCATGAGCTACTTTTCGTTCTATGTATTTTTCCTTGGCGCTCACTTAGCGACAAGAAAAAATGCCGCTTACGGTCCCCATATGCAGAGCGGGTGGTGGTGAAGGTAGCGACACATTTATATAGCAGTAAAGTATTTGTTATTTCGTTTACTTTTTTTACTTACGTTTCATTCGTGACAAAATTTGTGGGAAAATTTACGAAAAAATTAAAAAAAGCATAATAAAACATTAAAGTCTATTTTTTATATGCCTAAGTTACTCACTGGTCGCAAAGGAAGCGATATGCAGAATATTTAACCTTTAAAGTTTTCTAGTTGTTGATTGAAAAGATCACTAAAAAAATACCCGCATACATACATATAAATATACATACATATAACTTTCTAAAATATTATGGTGGGGATTCTGTATTTAATTTTTACTTCATACATTGTTAGATTCAATTTGAAAAATATACCTAAATAAAATCCTATTCCGTCATAGTGCTCGTGGTGTAAGCAAAGAGAACTGAACGAAATGCACAACAAGTCCAGTTATAATTTAATATCTTAAAATGAATAAATGAGTACAAAATTAGAGCGCATGTAATAATGGATAATGGGACTCCGGATAAAAGGACTCAATGAATTTCAATAAGCCAAGCCATGGTGACATTCAACTATACATATTAGTGGAGGACATCACACCATTCGCAATTACCACAATGGCGTACTTCTCCGCAACACAATGTTTCACAGTTAAGAAAACCCAAGAAATTACTGCATTAACCCTCGAGATCCAGGTCTTAAAAGAATCAATCCGATTATAATTAGAAAAAATAACAAAAACACATATTATTCCACAAAGTATTTATTTTGTATACCGACGATCGTTTCGGCTTATAGGGCCGAAAATGTGTTCATATTTTTTGTTCTAATTATTATTGAATTCTGCAAATTAGAAGCCGTCTCAGTGGTCTATCTAAGACAAACCCTGATATTTTGGTGTATTACAGTGTTTCACTGTTTCTCCCATCTATTTCACGTTCAGCTCTCTCATATAACAAATCAGCTCAGCTCATATAACAAATATGTAATTTAACTTGTTAATTTTGTCGACGGATAATTCGTGGTGAAACTCCATTATTCTTCTTCTTTCGTGTGAGCAACGCATTTAAATAATTTTCTGCCAGTGCCTAACAACGCCAATAGCACAATCATTGCCCACCATAAGATCGTGCATGGTGCAGTTGACTGGACTTGAGGGGCAGCTGCACAGATGTGCGGTGGTCTGCTGCTCTCCACAGTGACATGTCATTGGTAATCCCAGTTGCAGGAAGCCCCATGTAGACAGGTTATCCAACGTTTTCCCAACGCCCGTCCTCAGTCTATTTAGTGACTTCCACGTACGCCACTCCACGTTGTGGCCCGGGGGAAGACTCTCCTTAGGGCGAACGAAGTTATCGGGTGCTTCTTGCTGCCATAGACGGAGCCTTTCCTGCTAAGGGTAAGATGGAAGTGGCTGCGTTGATGTCAGGAAACTTTTGCGTGATCTTAGTCTTATGTCAGGGGGGGGGCGAACTCCATTATACTAGGTATAAACGAAAACACTAATTTGTTTAAGTTTCACTATTTAATTTAACACTGGCACTGAACGGTATCGATCTGTTGAAGATCATCGTCAGAGTGCGAAAATGAATGTGAACAGAGTATAAATATAATTGAAATATTGGTAGGTACACAACCTTTTTTTTGTAAAGTTCTATCAGTTCGATTAGTATTGCCAGAAAGAAATGATGAAGAAAACTTGCAAAGAAAACATTATGGTAAATATGTGTGATGAATATAAAATAAACCCTATATATATATATATATATATATATATATATATATATATATATATATATATATATATATATATATATATATATATATATATATATATATATATATATATATATATATATATATATATATATATATATATATATATATATATATATATATATATATAGGCGATTGAAGTTAGTCAGAAGAGAAGGACTAAATAAAAATTTCTAGAATCTTCTCGAATTGTTTGTTCCATAAACTGCCACAAAATCAATCAACAGCTATTGAATTAATTAATCTCTTATTGCAACTCACCAGCTCTTTTTGCAACTCAACAGCTCTTATTGCAAATCAATCAACAGCTCTTATTGCAACAGCTCTTATTGCAAATAATCAATCAACAGCTCTTACTTTTCTATAGATACTACCACGGGAATTGCTCAGAAGAATTGCATCTTTGGTCCCTCCTCCACCCACTCGCAACAGAGTCACTCGCTTCACTCAATCGCAGCATCCATTCACAGTGGACCTTCAACATATACAGCAGCCCGACTGTGGAACGATCTTCCGAATTCTGTGTTTCCATCTTCGTACAACCCGGGTCTTTATAAAATCCGAATTAATAAACTCTTTTCTAGATTGCAAACCCCTCCCAACGCTACGTAGTGCGCTTCTTCGGAAGAGTAAAATGGACCCAAATCTTAATAGCTGGCGTCCCCTACGTAGACATGTTAAAAAAAAAAAAATACTGATTTCAATTGATGATTGTTGAAACATAATTTTATATTTAATATAAACTATGTGACAGACGCCTGGCATTGGGACACTGGATACCTTATGTGTTTGTATCATGTGTTGTCTTGTATATGTATGTATACTCCAATGTTATGTTGGTGTCTTAAATAAATAAATAAAGCTCTAAATAAAAAGTAGAGAGTAAAAAATATTTATATTCATGTTGAATAAAATAAAATAAAAGAACAAGTCAGTGCAGGGTTAATATGAAAATATCACAAGACTCCTTTAACCCAGTAAAACACAGTTAAGTTTTATTCGAGTTGGCGTCCCATTTGTCTAAAGTTCCGGAAAACTTTTAACGTGAAAGGATGGGGAGTCGAACCCGAAAAACTACAAACCCAAAAGAAATATTTATATCGAACAATAATACAATTAATACAGGCACCTCAATAACACCACGATTCCTACTCTTGACATCCAATTCATATCCATATTTCGAATTTTGCTGAGGAATAATGCGGCATACATACATACATACCGATACCATCACGCCATGTCCCTCACGGGGTAGGCAGAGAGAACCGAACGCCACTACTTATACATGTTCGTCTGTTGTTCACGCTTCTAACAAAATACTATCAAAATACCGTTCATATGGGGCGTGCCATCCCAGTTGGTTAGGTATCTGACTGCTGATCCAAAGGTCCGGATCCGATTCTCGGTGGAGTCACAGGTTTTAATTTTGTTTTCAGTCTGGATCGCCACGTCGCAAATGTATGTTATTTTTTTCATATTTTCGTGTATTATTATATCAGGTCTGTTAGACATTTTAATAGCATTTTAAAATTATTCATATTATTATTAAATAAGTATAAAGTGAACTAAATCGACCTTAAAATTCTGAATCATCGTAACTTTCCACACATTCTAGTTATGAAATATCATTGAAATATTAATTATCTCATTGTCATATAGTGAAATCACATTGAAATTGTATTTAAATAATCCCCATTAAAAAATCAAACGATTTCGGAAGAAGTAAAATAAATATACTAACAAGATTAATTTCAGGTTATTAAACTAAAACGAAGTTAGCAATTGTTCCGGGGGAAATAAATTAGCAATTTATAAAAAGTTTTTTTCGAGGAAAACTGTAAACATTACAATTTTCGGCGAAAAAAAAAGAAATCTTGAAAACAGATTTAAAATACAATTTTAAATATTATTTAAGTAGAAATTAATCTGTTTAGTTGAGAAGATTAACTGCGAACCAACAAAAGGTCAAGTTTAAAAGTGAAGGTAAGAAAGAAAATATTATTTTAATCTCAAAGGAATGAAACACGAAGTCAGGGTCCTGTAAGAAAACAATAGCAAGACAAAGAAGCTTGAACAACAGACGAATATGTATGCTAAAGATTCGATAGATGCGTGAAGAGATAGAAAAAATGTGGCTTTCGATCCTCTTTGCCTACCCTGAAGGAACATGGTGTGGATCTTCAGTTCACATTCGTTGATTGTTATTTAAACAGATCGAGATCGTTAGTCTAGAAGGATCCATGCACTACTCTTCTGGCCAGGCATGTTTTTTGTCGCTCACTTAATGATCTGTGAACAGTAGTGATGAGCGCAAAAGTCTAAGTTGCAGTCTTGGTATTGATATCGCGAGACTTGCGAGACCAAAACCAAATGTGTCGCTGTAAGATCAAGACCAGTCTTAATATACTAAGAGTCTTGCATAACAAAAAAAACTTTTTACTTTATAATTTATCTTCATAATATGTAGTTTTATCAAGAATTATTGTCGATCAACAAACTAAACAAAATATGTTAATGTATTTAGTTTTAAGCAAATATCTACGTTCTATCGACATTATAAAATAAATTGATGTAGATATATTACAAATATAAAAAAAATACGTGGTATTAGTTCTATTGAAATTTATTTGATTATCGACGCGTTTCGTGCAAGGCACATCCTGACATTATTCTGACAATGGAGTTCTATCAAGAATTGTCGGTCGACAAGCTAAACTTAAATAAATTGGTGTCTATTGTCATATTTCTACGTATTTTCTCATATGTATCAGAAAATCATTTCGTTTTTTTTTTTGGAAGAAAAGTTCTACAAGACCGAGACTATGCAAGACGACCAAGACCATTCCGGTCTAGGTCATGCATTTGATCATCACTAGTGAAGAGGCCGATTACAATTCCCATATAACATATACCCTCAATATCGCATGAGTATATCGGCAATGACCCAGTGATATGAAGCATAGAATACCTAACTCCTTTACCCCTCCCCACTCCCCCCCAATTCCTACATATCCCTGTATCATTTGTGTGCTTTTAATTATGAATTACTTATCTTGTATGGTCTTCTTTGTATAATTTTTAATTTTGTTTTTTATATATTTTATTTAAATTTTAATAACTATCTTTAATTATTAACCTAAACACTACTTTTTTCATATGTAATTTTATTTTTATATTACGCAAAATGTAATGTATGATGATGAGGGAACTATTTTATTTATTTATTTATTTTAAGGGGAAACATACAGCAATTTATAATCCATGAATAAAAACATTAACAAATATCAGTAATTAGCCAAAATAGTTCCCACAACATGCGTAATATGTAAAAAGGAACAATTAGCTTAAAAAACATAATATACAGTGGAGTGAGTTAAAAACTAAATTAAAATTAAAGTACACAGATTAAAAAAAAATTGGCAAATATTTAACATTCAATGTTGTTCTTTTGTATTTTTCAAATTGCTCTATGTTTCCCTTTAAATTAAATAAATAATAATACAAATTTAATTTATAGTAATAACAGAATGACAATTTTGCTTAAAAGATGAAATACAAGTTATTTAGAAATAATTGTTTAGGTTGATAGATGCGACTGACAGTAGATTGTGTAAGGGTATGAGGAAAGAAGAAGAAAAGATGAAATTTAACGACAGACAACAGACCAGAAGGAATATGTCAACCAGAGACGAGATAAATAAATTACAATTTTGACAAAACAATGGCAGAAAATCAGCGATGGAGAATTTACTGGCTGTAGCCAAAATATAAATGCTGTGAAAAAAATAAGGACTCCTAACATTTTTTATCTATGAAGAAGTGAAAAATCCTCATATCCGAAAATTTATGTAAAATTTCAAATTCTCAAAATCGACTACAAAATGAGAGTGAATTGAAAACAGAATTTTTTAGTTTGTGAATCGAAGTGTTTTTGAAAATTTTAACCTGTCTTTTTACTCCTCACTACCCCGATGGGATATAGAAGGAAGCCTAAGATTGTCAAGATATTTGCCGATACCTATTAAACTGTTATAGTCAGTGATGTCATGTGGATTTGTCCACTCTACTCTTCATCATCATCATAAATTCGACAGGCCCTGGTTGGGCCTTGGCTGAATGCAGGAGTCTCCTCCATTCCTGTCTACCCGTTACCTTCTTTCTCCAGGCTCTAATAATATCTACTGCGGAAGCATCGTCATCGACACTGTCCATCCATCGAGTCCTTGGTCTTCCTGGTCTCCTTACACCTTGTGCCACAGAGAGTGTGAAGCGTTTTGTGTGGTTGTCGTCGTCCATTCGGATTATGTGACCAGCCCATCTCAAGCGCCCTATCTTGATGGAACTGATCACATCGGGCTCTCCATAGGTCTCATATAGCCCCTTTTGTTGCATCGACGACGCCAACCATTATTCTCTTATATTGGCCCGTAGATCGTTCGAAGGATCCTTCCCTCAAGAGCCGCTATGGATCCTTCAGTTTGCCAAGTCATCACCCAGGTTTCTGAATCATACGCGAGGACCGGCTTGATGAGTGTTTTGTACAGAAGGATCATTGTGTTTCTCCTATCCAATTTTGACCTTAGCTGCTTTAGTAGGGCGTAGAAGCATCTGTTAGCAGCCATAATTCTTCTTTTAAATTCTTCTCGTGTGTCATTGTCGCTGGTGACTGTGGAGCCGAGGTATGTGAACTCTTTTGTCACTTTAAAATTGTAGTTTCCGGCTGTGAATGTCTGTGGACCTGAGTTATGAGCTTTAGAAGCGATCATTAGTTTAGATTTATCTTCATTTATGCTAAGTCCCATCATCCTAGCTCTTTCCTCCAATGCTAAAAATGCCTCACGGGTGGCTTGGGGTGATTTTCCGATGATGTCGATATCATCTGCATAGGTTAGAAGCTGGACAGACTTGAAGAATTAGTGCCTCTAGTGTCTATATTTGAGTCTCTTATTACCTTTCCCAGTGCTAATATATTGAACATGAGGCATGTCAGTGCGTCCCCCTGTCTCAAGCCGATGTATGTATGTTTGGAATGGTTTAGAGAGGTCTTTGTCGATGGTTTAGAGAGGTCTTTGTCGATTCTAACTTTGGTGATGGTTGGACTCATCGTTGTTCTTACAAGCCTGATTAACCCACGAGGTATTCCCAGCTCCATCATCGCCTTATACAGTTCGTTTCGATTTATGCTATCATAGGCTGCTCGGAAATCAACAAAGAGATGATACGTATCCATATTATATTCTTGGCATTTCTCTAGTATCTGCCTTATTCCGTCCTCTCTACTGCAAACCTAGAATATTTTTTTGGATTTTCTTAAATCGACTGAAATTTGTCACATGCTCTACCTACCACGATACGAAAACACATTTTTTTTATTATTCGTTTACTTTGTATAGCACTCTAAAAAAATGGTTGTTCATCTCTACAAAGAAGACATTTTAATCGTAGATCTACGAACGTTGGCAGACATGATGAGATGTATTCATTTTATATCAATTCCAGAGTCGATAAGAAAACATATAAAATTGTAGCAGGCACACCAGCGGCCTTACTCTCCACTACAAATCCGATCCCAATACGATCCCATTCGCTAAGAACCTACCTTTGTAACGTAGAATGAATGCGGTAGGTAGGTATGTTTTAATAGTAATAGTCGATAATTTGAATGTACGCAGGCGACAGATAGGTAAGTTCTAAATGAAAATTTGAAATTGGGATCGGATTCGAGTTTCAAGAGTAAGGCTACAGACCGTCCTTCAATGAATCACAAAACATAATTATTAATCAAGGCAATGTGAAAATAAAACAAAGAGTTTCTGGCTAATTTAGTCAGACATCTGACTTTTGAGACAAATTTCCGAAGTAAATTCCATGTTTTTACTATTTTCTGTATGGATTTTTTAAGCGATTGACCAATGGTTTTTTCACACTTTGAAAATGGTCACGAGATGACCGAAACTAGTCAGTGTCATTAAATTAGTAGAACTGAAAACTTTGGTTTTTTTTACCATTCCAAATTTATTTATTATTTGAAATGGAGCTCTACCAAGAATTGTCCGTAAAAGTTAAAAAAAATTTAAGGCTTTTCTGGTGTCGGATATAATTTGGTTAATTAACTTATATATTTACGGTTACAAACAGTCACAATAATTACAAAATACATTAAATAAGACAATTAATTACCCATATAGACCATAAAATGTAACACAAATTTTATAAAACTAATTAACACACATGAATGATGGTGAATCTGAATCAAAAGGATTTATTTAAGGATTAAAAGAGAAAATTAACAACATTACTAAATGCCACCACTGTTATCGGTGTAAATGTTTTATTTTAATTCGTTCTTAGTAAATAAATAAAAAAAACATGTTTATACAGTGCATAAAACAGTACTAGCAGCTTCGCCTGGCGGCAGGACTAGATGATATTGAAATAACTATTTCGCGAGGAATTTCCCAGAATTCCTTCACTCGGGAGGATTACCAAAATTTAGGCAAATTAACATAACTCGGTAATTACATACATATTACAGACGGCACGAGATTTACTCTAATAATGGACTGTGACGGACTGTATAATCATACACAACTTTGCTCTTCTAGACCACAAAGGCTCTGGGCCCCAACAGATACGAATTTGAGGTTCGATAGAATCATTTTTCTTATTTCAAAACGATCTCAAGGAAGAAAAAATTAACTAGCGGACTGAAAGTCAAATTGATTATTTTTTTTTTATATAATTCATTTTATAAAAACTTTTTGAAATTCTCTGAAAGGGATGTTACACACCGCCCGTGTGTATGTTACTCCTGTTATAAGCTATGTAGGTATTTTAAGGAAGGAATTTGCCCTGAGGGGTCGACCTATCTCTCCACGGTATCTTCACACAGGCAATACACATTTTCCAGAAGCTTAACTTACCCGCATTCCTCAACCACGCTCAAAGACTATATGTTCAGTTTAACATTCACAGCTTCGCATGCAAACATACAACGCAAATATTGCTTCTCTGGACTGGAAACACTGGTTAGTTGGAAGAAATCGCCATATGGCAATATACTCGCCACTTGCGTAGGGTGCAAGGAAGTGTTAATATATATTATTATAAATTTAATTTTGTATACATACCATAACGCCATGTCCCTCAAGGGCTAGGTAGAGAGAATCGAACGCCAAATTTCTCTATCTTAACACACAATCATCACCTTGTCAACATTCATACATCGTGAGTTGAAACTTTGTCTATAAGTGAAATATTCCCTACTTTACTTATTTGAGAATATTTGAATTGGAGAAGAAATAGTGTTTTTCAATCAAATAAAACTCTTGTAGTTTTAATACATGTATTCCACATACATATCAATAATATTATACAGAATATTTATATATCTATTGTTCACAGTAAGGCAGTCTAAACCAGAATGAAATTATACATTTTTATATTCTTCACAACAATTCTTTATTGTTGTGAAACTAATTGATATTGTTTTAATTTTGCCAATAAATATAATTTCTAGACTATTCCATTTTCATTTTAATTATACCTAAATAATAATCATAACACATGTGTGACATCTATAAATAAACCTGGTAAGTTATATTCCAAAGAGTAACAGAACACAAATTAGCATGGCCCCTGCGCAAGGATGACACGCAAAATCGTGAAGCGTTCCACATTTTTATAAAATGTCTTAAAAATAATAAGTCTCCAGGCTGCGATGATATACCATCTGAACTATTAAAATATGGTGGCAGCAGGGCAGTCTTCATCAAATCATCCATAAAATATGGGAAGCCGAAATAATGCCAAGAGACTGGGATAATGGCCTGATCTGTCCCTTGCATAAGAAAGGGGATGCTCTGAACTGCTCAAACTTCCGAGGTATCACACTGTTGTGCACAGCATACAAAGTACTTGCTGGAATCCTATTCACGAGATTACTCCCATTTGTGGAGGAAATGGTGGGACAATATCAGAGTGGATTCCGACCGGGTAGGTCAACCATTGACCAAATATTCACACTGCGGCAGATACTCGAAAAAACGCTGGAGCATAATGTTGAAACACATCACCTGTTTGTGGACTTCAAGGCTGCATATGACAGTGTCAACAGAATTAAGCTCCACGAGGCAATGATGGAGTTGGCCATCCCCCCTAAACTTGTGCGCCTTGTCGGAATGACCATGTCCAATACATACTGCAGTGTAAAAATACAGTGTAGCACCTCGAAACAGTTCACAACATATAGAGGGCTCCGACAAGGCGATGCATTGGCATGCTTGTTATTTAATATTGTCCTGGAAAGAGCTGTTAGAGACTCAGGCATAGAGACAACAGGAACAATTTTCAGAAAGTCGAGTCAATTACTTGCATATGCAGACGATATCGATATTATATCTAGAACGTTGCCTTGCATGAAGGATAACTTCTTGAGACTTGAGTCTGCAGCCAATAACATGGGTCTAAAGATCAACGCTTCAAAGACAAAATACATGGCAACCAGAAAAGCATCACTGAATAGCATCACCGTAAGAAACGAGTCAATATCAGTGGGAACCCATCAGCTAGAAGCCGTTGAATCATTCACATACCTGGGATCTCTTGTTACAGCGGACAACAACACCAGTGCGGAAATAAGGGCAAGAGTTGCCGCGGCAAATAGATGCTATTATGGCCTGCTAAAGCACTTAAGGTCACGACTCATCTCTCGTAAAACAAAAACCCTCATTTACAAAACTCTTCTTAGACCGGTCATGACATATGCATCAGAATGCTGGACATTGACCAAGAAGGACGAAAATGCATTGTTGGTGTTCGAAAGGAAAATACTTCGCAAAATATTTGGTCCTACCTGTGAAGGAGGATCTTGGAGGATCCGGTTTAACCACGAGCTAGAAATAATGTATGGCGAACCAAACGTTGTCCAATACATCAAAATACAACGTCTACATTGGCTCGGACACGTTTGTAGAATGGAGGATAACCGGGTCCCAAAGAAAGTATTGGACACCTGTCCTGAAGGAAGAAGAAGCAGAGGGAGACCTAGGATGAGATGGCTGGACGACATCGAGGGCAATATAAGAGCGATCGGACAGACAAACTGGAGGAGACTTGCTGTTGACAGGGCGGGATGGAGGCAGTTTCTTGAGGAGGCCAAGGCTCGCACCGGGCTGTAGCGCCATTGCTGATGATGATAACAGAACACAAACTATAAAATGAACTTCAGATAAATACTTTTACTAATATCCCATAGATGTCACTCTATCAAAATATTAATTATTTTATAATATTTTACAATAAGAGAATAAAATTCTCTTGAACAAATCGACAGTTAGATAAACACATAAAAAGATACCTACATCTGATGTTGAAAAAAAAACATTTTTTCTTTGAACAAACCGCTATAGCAGTTGTATAATATATATGCCGATCGCCGTGGCACATTTGGTAAACCGTTCAGTTTCTGTGCGGGCGACCTGGGTTCGATTCCCAGCAGAGGAGAAATTTAAATTCATTTCTCACGCAAATATTGCTTCTCTGGGCTGGAAACACTGGTTAGTTGGAAGAAATTGCCATACGGCAATAAACTCGTCACATGCGCAGGGTGCAAGGAAGTGTTCATTATTATTATTATTATAAAACTCATCATCAGAACTAAAACTCATTTTTACTTGAGAATAAAAAAAAACGAAATTATTAATGCGAACGCGCCAACCGCTTGTGTAGGTATACTAATTTTGATGGCTCGATGGCGCGCCTGTGAGTATGATGAAAATTTTACAATGCTTCAAATGGAGTCGGTTCATATGGAGTGACGCCGAATGATACGATCGTGAATGGGCTACCTTAAGTGGCCAAACAATCTCAATGTGTTAACTTTCATTATATTAATCATATTTTTCTTCGTCTTACATTCATTCCTTGTGTCCTCGTTTCGAACCCTGACATACTCTATTAAAAATTCGTCTTAGCTATCTCATTTCAACTGAATGTATTGTAAATATTTTCCCTCCGCTGAAAACCAAAATTGGGATAAATAAAAAAAATTTAATCAAAAAAAAATCGGCAAAAATAATTCGTAAACTTGAGTCGAATACGTAAGAAATAGAAATATATAAATTGTTATCTTTTAAGAAAAATCTTCGTCGACAATAGAAGGAGACAAAAGGCAGACGAGGAATAACTTGAGAGAGGAACAAAAATATATTCTACGCCAGTTTCAACTCAAGGTCGTGTTACAGAGGCCGTCACAGCATCACTTAGTTTAATTGAATTCAACCCTATCTGATGAATTTAAGTTAAACAATAAGAACATAGTTACAAAAATAATTCACTGTGCTAGATCAATCAGTACCTAGTGAGGTCTGCTTTGTAGGGGGTGCTGATTATAGTTTTTATTGGACAAAGGGAAAGTTCCTTTTACAATGGGACGAAAAGAACTAAAATTAATAACAGATTTTTAATTATCTCAACAGAGACGAAGTTGGAATATTTATTGTAGGAGAACCGGGAAATCAAGGCACCTGCAGGGCTTACGACCTGTCATCGGCTGGTTTACGTGATCACTTAATGCGCTTGCGCAACGTTCACCAATTATGCCTTTTTAATGAGATCCCTATCAATTCAATTTTGAAAGTTCTATACATTGTAAATCTGTTAAAAAATATCTTTGACTCCCGACAGGGAAAAAAATCCAATGTTTGCGCATATGCAATAATAAAAATATTCGATATAAAATTAATATTCATGTATACACGCCAAATACCTATATGTATAATGTTTACCCACAATACGTCACGCTGGTCACGCATATAGACATATTGGAAAACATACAAAATAAATTCTTAAAATATTTAGATCAGACGTTTTTTTGGTGATCCCGTGAAATCTGCCCTATATCATAAATTAACTACCTTAGAAGCCCGGAGAACTGCAGCTGACATGACTTACTTATACAAGTTGGTGAACAGCATAACGGATTATTTATTATCCAAATTAAGCTTTCATGCACCAAATAGGCTTACTAGAAAGACACATACATTTAGGCCACCCAATTGTAGTACAAATTATGCTCAGAACTCCTACATATTATAGAACGATTTAGATGCTCAATTTTTAGGTTGCTGCTCCGCGGTTAGGTGGTGTACGTGTGTTCCCTTTTTCCTACTTTTCTATTCTATATTTTTGCTACCTACTCTCTTCCTCAAAACTTCTTTTTGTTAATATAACTAGATGCATGTAACACAAGAGATCCAACTGTCGAAAGCGATAATACCTATGTATAGTTGAAGAATAAGTACCAAACTATAAACCCATAAATCCAAATTATTGAATATTTAAAGATATTTTGTTTTCTATACAACACATGTAGGTATGTATGTCAAGATAGGATATTATGGAGCCAGGTCAGTCCTTTTTTCCTACCCAGAATATGAAAACAGCATGATGGTATGTATGTATGTTTGGAGATTAAGTATCAAACTATTAAGTCTTCTTAGATATTGTGTAAGATTCAAAATTCTAAGTATAAAAGTTTTGTAGGCCTATAACTATTTATATATTCTGAAATTTTGGGCTCTGTAAATTGAGCGGATCAAAAGTTATAAGGGGGGGGGGACACAGACACACGAAATGTTCTACTCCGAATTCTGAGTAAATCCGTATAGGAATATAACATATATGCTGCGAAACCTCTAAGTTGGTGTTTTTTTACTTCAAAGTCGGGAAAAGTCGTGAAAAATGTAGATAGTGCATACAGATCTCACGTATCCTGGTTTGAAACTCTGTCGATATGATAAGTCACTCGTTTTACTCAATCTCAACACCAGTTCACAGTAAACCTTCAATATACACCAACCAGTCGCTTCTCGCACAATTTTATTAACACAGCAGCCCGGCTGTGGAACGATCTTCCGAATTCTGTGTTTCCACCTTCTTAAAACCCGAATTAATATTTTCCTGAGCAGATTGCAAACCCTCCCCAACGCTACGTAGTGCTCTTCTTCGGAAGAGTATAATGGACCCAAATACTAATACCTGGGGGGCAAGTCTGGTCCAACCGGCGAAATCAAAACCCTCACGATTACCCATATCATGGATATAATTATTATATGGGGTTCTATAATATCTTTTAAGTATTGTTCTGAAGAACTTTTTAAGCAATTCAAAGTATTGGATGTGAGGCAGCTTTATACCAGATCAATATTAATTATATTTCTAAAAAACAAACCTCCTCAAAAATACTCCATCTTGAATAACACAAGAGGTAAAATATCGGGTAACTACTTGGTGCCAAAAATGAATACTAAATTTGGGCAAAGATTTTTTGTATTTACTGCACCTCGAATTTATAATAAACTGCCATCGGACCTTAAAGGGTTAACTCAATTCAAAGCCCGTGGTACCAAGTGGCTACTCGATGTGGGTAGAACCCAAAATGAAAGTAACGTTGCAACAATAATTTCTTAACTAATTATTTTTTGTTGTCTGTTTATATTGTGTTTATTTTTATTTATTTCACTTTTAAAACTGTATTTTTTAATTTAAAATTATGTGAGTATTCCTAATGTTTATTTTTATAGCTTTCTTATTCTTTTGTTTTTTACTGTAATGTAATAATTTCACAAATGTACAGGTGGCTGCTTCAGAACAGATTTATTCTAGTGAGGCGGCTATCTTATATTAAAATAATGTATATGTTTATATGATCATAAATAAATAAATAAATAAATAATAAATAAATCTTTAGATGTCATAGAATTCCATATGATAATTATATCCATAGACCACTAGTAGACTTGCCCCCCTGGTCATATTTAACACAAGTTTCTCTCGTTAGGTAGGCGAATACCCATTCGTGTTGGGGTTCTATATAATATTTATTTTAAAATTATTTTTGACATTTTTAACATCTCAAAAAGAGACGAAGTTGTAATATTACAGAAGAACTAGGAAGTCTATTGAGATGAAGAGGCCCCAAAAGAAAAATGCTTATGCTCCATCCCTGCTTTTAAAGATCCAAATCCCTGCTTCCTTTAGAAACAATAATACAATGGATAGGATTATGGTCCTTGGGTTCTTATAGTCTCTTGTCTAACGAATATATTGTAGAAAATAAATAGGAACAGTGTGCGTGTAGTAAGAACTATGGTGTACAGGATACATAAGTTATCCAAGGTCTCAAACAATCGGCACGGGTTTAATTAATTAAGCGAAACAATCTTCCACCTCCTCCGCACCGCCTCACCCCGAAACCATTTAACAAAGACGAGTTGGAACGATCAATTCATCACATTTAAGTGCCTCCTTAACTAATATGTACATCCAAAACTGGGCCTCTGCGTTTAATTGCCCTTATTTAAAGTTTGAGAAACCCAGCCTCCACAAAAACCATACAACAAACTACTTTAACATCAAGATGTGAGAGTAACATACTTGCTTCGTATAGGTACATTTAATATGCATGTTACTCCATTAAATCCAAGACACAATATGTCCTATTCTCATTCGTTTCAGAGTACGAAATCGTCTATAACCAACGGGCGACTATGGATAAAAGGATTTCTTCCGCGTGGTGTGACGTAATGAGTCCCGTATAAATGCAGTCAATTTTTTGACATTTCTCATATACCTACTAAAATTCAGACGGATAAGATTCGTTTCAGAGTACAAAAACGTCGATAAAAGGATTTGATCGTGCGGTGTGACGTAATGAGTCCCGTATGAATGCAAGCAACTTTTTTACATTTCTCATGTACTAAAATTCAGACGGATAAATTTAGACGAATCAGAATAGGACATATTGTGGTATTAGATAGATGCCTCAAATAAATTTTCAATTGATACTTTATTTTTTAAATTAGATTCATTTTCAAATATAAAAAAAAAACTACTTCAAAATTAATGTGTGTCAAGAAAGAAATAATGTGGATTTCGGTTCTCTCTGCATACCCCGTGAGATATGGCGTGATAATATCTTTCATGCAGTTCGTCAATACAATAATAATATACGTGGACTCTCAAAGTTTTATATTATAAACCGCCTTGATGCATTTGAAATGTGGATCCACCGCAGAATACTGGAGACAATGGACTAGCATGGTCAGTAACACTGAAGTACTACGTAGAGCCAACACCAGCAGAGAATTATTCACCAATTTCAAGTTCCGAAAAATGTCGTACTTCGGCCATATTCTGAGGTGAAAAATATACCATCCTTCAGCTTGTCATGAAGGGGAAGATCGTGGGTAGTAGAGGAGTCAGTCGAAAGAAGGCAACTTTCCTGGATTCGAAACATCCGGAAATGGACCGGTTTGAGAACTGTGGAGGAGCCGTTTCGTACTGCACGGGACAGGGAGGCTTTTTCTATGGTGGTCGTCAACGTCGGGGGGACCTGACATGACACAAGAATAAGAAGAAGATACATATTGCAGACGCCTTTGGAAAATGAACAGTTTTTTTTCTAACAAGTCCTATCATCAGAACTCGATGAAACGTATATGTGTGATCACCTCTGAAGAAATTCCTTCCCATTAAAAACGAGTAACAAGCAACTCCATAAAGTATTCAAATGGAAAAATTTCAGCATTTTCATGAAATGAATTTGTTCAATATTTTTTTTATTTAAATATTTTATTATGAAATATTGATAATTCTTCAATGGCATTTTATGAATGTGATGAGCCTTTTTACCTATTTAAAAATAAAAATTTCAAGTATTAAGTTTCCTGAGCTTGAGGTCACGTTGAAATATTTGATAGTTAAAAAAAAATTTAATTTTAAAAAAAAGTTATGAATGACACCTTTGGCATCTTCTGATACGATACGATCATTCATAACTGATCAAACTGATATATTCACTCTGTTTCCTGCCATGACTCTTCTTTCGATATCCTTATCAGGCCGTCCATTCCGTTGAAACATTCTTCCCAGATATACATACTCGTTGACTTGTTCGATCCATTCATTCTCTACTCTTATTTGACACGCTGTTCTGCTTTCACTCTTTTCAAAGACCATTAACTTTGATTTACTGGCATCCATCCTAAGTCCGTTCTCTATGCATTCTTCATTGGAAAAACTTTATTTTAGTATTTTGTAGAGGATGTTTTACTCTTTAGCCAAAGGTTGATTTAATTAAAGTTAATCCATCAAAGTAACATATACATACAGGGCCAGTCTTACAGTTAATCCACAATTCCTGCAGTTACGAAATCACAGATTAATTTTATTTATTTATTTTTCAAGGATGCGGTATAATTATTTAACAAATTTCATTTAACATATTATTATATGTGTCTTTGACTTTATTTTATATTATATCTATATACAAATCAAACTACGTAATTTGATAACTATACGAACTTTATTCCTTTTATTTTGTCGATCGTTTCGCCTCGTAAGGCATTTTTTTTTATTTTTGTTATTTATTTATTTATTTACTTATTTATTTATTTACTATATATTTATTTATATATTATTTATTTATTTACTTATATACTTATTAATATATTTATTTATTAATATATTTTTTTATTAATTTATTTATATATTTATTTACTATTTATTTATTTATCAATTATTTATTTATTTACTATTTATTTATTTATCTATTATTTATTTATTTGTTTAATTAATTATTTATCTATTATTTATATATTTATTTAATTATTTATGTATTTATTTATTTATATATTTATTTATTTATTTATTTATTTATTTATTTATTTAAGGGACAAATACAGTCTTATAAGATAAACCGAGAAAACACTATGAAAGAAAAAAAACAGACCAATTACTTTTTTCTACAATTGATGTACATTAAATATTCATATATTTTACACATTTGCCCGTGACGGGAAAGGAAGGCAGAAAGACCTTATTTGTTACAGTTGTGAAGTATAACAGAATCTGCTAGATAAAAAACAAAAATCAAAATAATTATGTACAGAAATTAAATTTTTTAACAACACACAGGTTTACGCCGATTTGCATCTGAATATGGGATACTGGCCGAGAGATTAACATTATAGAAATGACATGCCTTTATGATAAATTCGTTTTGATTTGAATTGGTATTGCTTCGAGAAACGTAGAACAACTTTAAAGTGTACTATATTACTTTAACACAAAAATATAAAAACATTGTCAGTATGAGAATTCTCGTACAGTATAATTAAATAAAATAAAACTGACAATATAACAAAAAAAAACTCTTTGTTTTCTTCATAAACGTTTTTTTTAATTAGACCGTACATAATTTTGTAGAAAGTGACCATTGATAAATTGTCTATTTTTAATCCTTAAAATATGATGCGCCAAGATATATTTTTTTTTGTTTCGGTTCAATTTTTCCTTATTTATTTTTTGTTTTATCTTTTTAGTTCAACTTTTGTTTTCTTACATAATTATATGCTTGTATCATTTGTACATAAGTAAATGTATACATATGTATATGTGTATTTTAAACTTTCGTTTTAATTGTGCAGTGTAATGACTTTTTTTTATAATTTGAATGCTCAGGAGACGTTGATTGTACCTACCTAACTATGCACAATAGCCATGCGGGAGATACCTGTTATTGGAGCACTGGAGATTCTTATGTTTTTGTATCATGATTTCTTTGTGTTGTTCAGTGTTCTGTTGTGGTGTCTCTTTATATTAAATAAATAAATAACTGGAAATGAAAATTATTATTTTTGCAGACTGAAAGACCAGACCATAATGATATTAATACAGAATCATAAGTGATATGTATCCACATTCACTAAGTTAATATCTTCTATAAGAATATTTCATTTATATCTCGAAGGAACCAACTTTAACTGACGTTCGTCGGAATACATCACATCTGCTACCGTTTGAGATAACAGACAAGTTTAGCTTATAACTGTAATAAATAATTTCATTTCATCTTTCAATGTGAGCTTAACAGCTTAGACTATAGAAGTATTTATATAGGTAAGAATTTAATAATTCTGCTTTTTTTATTATTGTTAGTATATTTGCGATGTTCTTTGAGTAATACATAAAATATTTTATATGTTTTGATTTGATCTGGGACACATGCGAGTCTTATCGAATGCATCAACACACCTGACGACATTGATATATAACCTCTTCTCTATGGTTTTGAAATGTCAAATCGCGTCGGGAATTGATTTGTTGACAGATATTATTATGACGGGCATTTTGACCTGATTGATCTGTTTAATGTGAGCTATGTGTCTGTTTTGTCTGATGTTTATTGAAGTAGTGGTTAATTAGTTATTAGTACAAAGTATCTTGATTGTGTGCCTACCTAATGTATGTAGAGCGGAAACTATCATCACCCAGTTCATAAGTATATTGTCACTGTTTAATGTGAGCTATGTGTCTGTTTTGTCTGATGTTTATTTAAGTAGTGGTTAATTAGTTATTAGTACAAAGTATCTTGATTGTGTGCCTACCTAATGTATGTAGAGCGGAAACTATCATCACCCAGTTCATAAGTATATTGTCACTGTTTAATGTGAGCTATGTGTCTGTTTTGTCTGATGTTTATTGAAGTAGTGGTTAATTAGTTATTAGTACAAAGTATCTTGATTGTGTGCCTACCTAATGTATGTAGAGCGGAAACTATCATCACCCAGTTCATAAGTATATTGTCACTGTTTAATGTGAGCTATGTGTCTGTTTTGTCTGATGTTTATTGAAGTAGTGGTTAATTAGTTATTAGTACAAAGTATCTTGATTGTGTGCCTACCTAATGTATGTAGAGCGGAAACTATCATCACCCAGTTCATAAGTATATTGTCACTGTTTAATGTGAGCTATGTGTCTGTTTTGTCTGATGTTTATTGAAGTAGTGGTTAATTAGTTATTAGTACAAAGTATCTTGATTGTGTGCCTACCTAATGTATGTAGAGCGGAAACTATCATCACCCAGTTCATAAGTATATTGTCACTGTTTAATGTGAGCTATGTGTCTGTTTTGTCTGATGTTTATTGAAGTAGTGGTTAATTAGTTATTAGTACAAAGTATCTTGATTGTGTGCCTACCTAATGTATGTAGAGCGGAAACTATCATCACCCAGTTCATAAGTATATTGTCACTGTTTAATGTGAGCTATGTGTCTGTTTTGTCTGATGTTTATTGAAGTAGTGGTTAATTAGTTATTAGTACAAAGTATCTTGTAAATTTACCTATTGTATACATATTGTATAAAACTAATGAAAACTGTATACTCAACACCAGTTGATTATGGCTTTGTAAGCCGAAACGGTCGTCAGAAGTCAAATAAATTCGTTGTGGAATATATATATGTGTTCATATTTATCATAATTATTAGACAAATTATTTAAACTTACAATAAATCGAGAAGAGAACAGTAGAGTTATTAATCTAAACTTTTTTATGTATAATGTGTTTACTTGGTCTTGCAGGTCTCACAAAACCAAGACTAAGACTGCAAGACTTGAAAGACTTTTGCTCATCACTATTTAAAAAAATCCGTAAAATAGAAGCAGTGTTATTTATATTTCTACCATAATATTTACAAATACGAAATTAATAGGTACTAAATACAGTATTTTTTACACTGGTACAAGGCAAAACGATTGTCCTATTTACTGAATAAAAAATACAAGAATTGCTATCAGAAATATTTTTGATGTTTACCTATGCAGTTACTTATAATTAATTGGACCTAGTGTTTTGTGACATATATAACCCAACCTAAACATAACTACTGGCGGTGGACTGGCTCTCAGCACTGGAACCAAGACTATAATCTGATACACCACACGAAAAGTAAAGTAAAGTAATTAACATAACTACTAAAGTAAGAAAAATTTTAGTGAATTATTTCAGAAGTAGAATTCAAAATTTATATGACACACCACCACCAAATAAAGGTAAAAAATATATCTAGTAACATTCAACATTATAAATGATGAAATTGGAAATGGTTTAACCGAGAGAGGAGAGATGAGCAATTATGAACATTGTTTATTTTGTCTATATCGGCGCAGGGGGTTGAGGGGGGAGGTGGGCGTGGCCTGACCGCCCAATGACGTATCGGCGTAGTGTCCCATGACGTCATCCACGTCACTTCTATGACGTCGGCGTACCAACATGTAATAGAAAATTAGTGGGGCAGAAAGTCATCTTGTATATTATTTACATGTAAATAAATATCTGTAATACTTTCCTATGCTTATTTCACTAACTTATAATGCTTATTTTTGGTAAACAAATATCATTTCAATTCAAAAATAAATACAATCACTTTATGTCCCCGTTATTGGGGTGGGCAGAGACAACAGAGCGCTATACACTTCTGCTTTTTTAGCATATTTTTGGAAAACAGTTTTTGATCATTTTAGTGCAAAAACATATACTATAACCCCATGTCCTTGTTATTGAGGTAGGCAGTGAGAACATAGAGCTATACATTTCTATATTTGCATAAATTATATATTTTTTTACTTATAATGTTTATTTTTGGTAAACAATTTACGATTATTTCAATTCAAAAATATATATCATCACGCCATGTCCTTAATATTGGGGTAGGTAGAGAGAACAAAGCGTCATACTTTTATGTCTGCATAAAAAGTACATTTTTTTACTACTTATGCATATTTTTAATAAAAAAATTCTGATTATTTCAATGCAAAAATACATACCATCGAGTCATGTCCCTATTTTTGAGGAAGGCAGAGAGAACAGTGAGCCAAACATTTCTGTCTTTATATAAATTATATTATATTCTTTTATTTAATATGCATATTTTTGGTAAACAATTTCTGATCATTTCAATTCAAAAATATATACCATCACACCATGCCCCTGTTATTAGGGGGGGGGCAGAGAGAACAGAGCCATACACTTCTGCCTTTGTATAAATTCGTCAACTCACACATATTCATACATCGTTTCATACATGCTTGTCTGTTTTACGTAGGTACTTCTAACGATTCCTTCTTTCAAATCTATATTTTTTCTTTGTCAGACGTTCTATGTTCATTCTTTCCATGTGACCAAACCAACGAAGTCTGTTTACTTTCGTTCTGTTATATATAGTTTTTTTTTTATATTCTTCTAAGCGAACTCATTTATTCTACTCTCAGGCTTTTCAAGGTAATTTAAGCAGGCACCTACTTATATATTTCAATTCAATTTAAGCACCTAAGTATTTATATATTTCAATGATATTAAAGTAAGTAGGTACTTAGATATATTTCAATGCAATTTAAGTAGGTACGGATATATTTCAATGCAATTTAAGTAGGAACGGATATATTTCAATGCAATTTAAGTAGGAACGGATATATTTTAATGCAATTTAAGTAGGAACGGATATATTTTAATGCAATTTAACTTGGAACGGATATATTTCAATGCAATTTAAGTAGGAACGGATATATTTTAATGCAATTTAACTAGGAACGGATATATTTCAATGCAATTTAAGTAGGAACGGATATATTTTAATGCAATTTAAGTAGGAACGGATATATTTTAATGCAATTTAAGAAAGTAAATAATTTCTGTGTTATATCGTTTATTTCTGTTTCATGACATTTCCCAGTTTTTCTTATTACAAAATTTGTTATGCTCCAATATGTAATAGTGGAGAGTTATGATTTCAATTTTTTAATTACCTATATTGAATTCATCATTTTTTTAACAGGTTTCATGAAGAGAGTATCTATCTACAAAAATACGAAAATATACTTACATAATTAAATTATAAAACATTTTATTTATTTTATACAAAGCTAATTTTTTTTATTTATGTAATAGCATTTCAAAACTGAGTAAAATACTATCTTAAACGCCAAAATATTCAATAACGTATTCATAAAAAATAATAATACAAAAATAGTGTTAAATATTCTTACCTATTTAATTGACGTTGAAACTTTTGACATATATCTGAAACAAACAAAATAAAAATATAATTTAACTTTGTCATATACTAATAGAAGTAAATAAAAAAAATCCTGGAGATAATTAAAAAGAAATACAAAATCAATATTTATTTTATTTAGTTAGTAAAAAGAACACGATTAAATTTCGTTCACTGTGGGCGAATAGCGAAAGTTTTTTCAAACTTATAACAGTATTTACTGTAGAAAGTTAATAATTTCTCTACTTCTCGGTAGATGGCAGTTTCGCGAAAATAGTTTGTGAGAAATATCGACAGATGGCAGGCGAATATAAATGAATATAATTCTGAGAACGAATACATAAGTATTAATTATTTACCTATAAAAATAAAAGGTAAGTAAATTAAATATTTTTGAGGATAAGATGAAGATGATGTATGTATTTTAAATGCATAACTGAGCAACTTTTTACGGATCATTACGGGGTCTGTAGAAAATAACTCTTTTCACAAAGAACACAAATTGATGTAAAAAAATATATTAGACTTAAAAATTGACAAATAATTACTTCCTACTATTACATATCATTAAACATTTAACGAATTAAAAATATGGTACATTTAAAATAATTTATTACATATATCTATATTAAGTGTAATGTCATCCATCTGTTTTTTTATAAATATTCACTGCCTTCAACATAACACTGGGACGTTCCGAGCAATTTAAAAAAAGGGCTTATTATTCACATATACCTACAATTTATATTTAAAAACGGAATTAAAAACTTAAAAAAATAAGACAGACAAAAAACTATATAAATTACTTTATGAAAATTTACAATGACAGACACACACGCACTAAAATCATACACATAATATTTAGATAACAGGTTCTTAACATAGTGGAGTAATTCACGTTTGTTTCTAGGTTTTAGAAGTTTTCTGTATCTTTGTTTGTATCATATTGTATCTGGACGTATAAATGCTTTAATTGAATTGTATTTTGCTATATTTTTTTACATATCTGATGTCAATTTAAACAATTTGTGTCATAACGGCGACAATTAAAACTTTACCACGTCCGAGAATGGTAATAAGTAATAGCCATCGAAAGCGATCAGGGGGCAAGTCTGGTCAACCGGAGGAATCAAAACCATCCATGTTTACCCATATCATGGATATTAGTATCTTATGGAGTTCTATAATATCTTAAGCTCTTAAGATATTAAAGAACTCTATATCATAATTATATCCATGATATTGGTAAACATGGGTGGTTTTGATTACGCCGGTTGACCACTTTTAACACTGTAGCGGGTGCAACCAGCCGAGTTGACCACCCACTTCAAGGAGTAGGGGGACGTCGGCCGGCTATTTAAGATCCTGCACATCACGTTCCCGTCGTTCAGTTTAACCAAGGCCAGCGGTAGATCGTCACTCTGCTCGACTCACATTTCGATTCCGCGTATTCATCGATCTATTTTATTTAAATTATTTAATAGTCAATTATTGAAGTATATACCAATCTTGAATTATATTTAGAGTCAAACTATCAAATAAACACGTAAGTCAAATTCAAACTATTTTAATACCTGTCTGTAATATCAATTAATTTATATTTCATATGATAAATTTATAAATGTTTTATGGTGTGGCGTGGGTACCTCATTCTGCTGTGTAACGTTCTTTAATTAGCTTGCAACTAATTACCGAGTTACGCACGGCAGGATCGAGTACACACGCGACATCATTTCGCGTTGGATTTGGGGAACAGGCGACAGGTTATCACCTAGTGCCTTTCTAGACCGGAGAACCCTTCTGTAAATAAATAAATTAACATTAAAATCCAATTCCCAACCTAGCGCGAAAACTGGTGACCCCGACGTGACCACCGAGCGTGCAGAACAGGTATATTTGTTGTGTAAAGATAATATTTGTAAAATAGTGTGTAAAACTGGTAAAGCTCCATCTCTGTTGCAATTTTGTCGATTTTTAATTTGTGATAATAATTTTTTTTGTGTAACAAACGATAATCTGTTATCAGGAACAAATTATAATATTCGTTCAATAACAATTATCTAGTCACTTTGCACATTCTAAACTCATACGACAGAGATTAAAATTTTATTGAATAATAATTATTTCGGTTATTGGACCTGGTTGGACTGAACCCTACGCAGTAAAACATACGCAGTAATAGTATGTTATCCCTAATTGTTATAAACCATTAAAAAAAACACATTTATAACGTAATTATAAGTATTATAATTAGTTATATTGTCGTATTCAAAACTAAAATATCGAAACTGGTATTGAATAAATATATGCTAAATAAATACCTACCAAAAATTGAAAAATATTTCCCTATGTTAATTGTAAAAATATATAATAATGTGTATTTATTTTTTTCATGAGCTAATACTACGCTAAAACGGACCAAAAAAAACTACCAAACGGAGGTAAAATAACGGAAGGAATACCAAAAAAAACTAAAGGAGATTTAAAAAAAGATAAAAATATAAAAATAAAGAACCTAAAGAAGCATGTATTATGCGCAAAAACAGCACGCATAAAAAGATAAGTAAAAACCACATTTTATTATTTAAAAAAGCCAAAGTAAATTCATTTGCAGTAACATAAAATCATTGCAGAAATAAAAATAAAATATCTATCTAAAAATTCACGTAAAATCCTTATTTTTTAATACCTACAAGACAAATTATTAACCTGTAAAGTAAATACGTAGGTAAATAAATTTTAGTATTATTGCTTAAAAATAACGCATAAATGTTACACGGAATGTAAAATAAAATTATTGTCTAAAAAATGTCACAAAAAAACTTGTTTACCATGACGCGCACATTTTTATCGCGATAATAAAAACATGTAACAAAATTAACCAAAAATATTATTTTTAATATTATTTTGCGGTAGTAAAAATATATCCAAAAAAAAATATCCTGTAAAAAATTACAATAATAATATCTTCCCGAACATCAATCGGAATACATTATCTGATACCTACTTATGAAATAGGTAGAATCCTATAGTGTAAATTTAAAATATGTAACCGAGGTAATAATAATAAAAATATTCTCCACGAAAAAAATCACGAAATCGAAGCTCGAAACGAAACATTAAATATATTCGAAGTACATACAATAATCATATTCCATTGAGCGTACAGTGCCGTGCACATTTGAAACAAAAAAATAAGAAAGATAATAAATGTAAATGTAACAAAAATATTTATTTTAAAATAAAATAGAAATATTATATCGAATAATAATAAAGTACGAACGCAGTCATATTAACAAAAGTATAAAAAAACGAATATTAAATACGAAATCATAACATAATTTAATAATCTATAGAAATATCGAGTAAACATCATCGAAAAATATATTCCACTCCGCGATACTGTACACCGAGACAATACCGGGTACGTAGGCGTAAATACGAAATACCAAAATCTAACACCGCGACGAATCACGCATGAATCTAGGACTATTCGCCACCAACATTTGTTAGCCAGCGAAACGTAATATAATATACCTCATTGATAATATATACATAACTTGTACTTTTATTTCAGATTAAAAACGTTTAAACATTTATTCATTTTAAATTATTAAATCAAATATACATTTAAATTTAATAAAAAATTATATCCTATTTAAAAACAAAGCATTTAAAGACTTTACGCTGAATATATTAAATAAAAAATACGTTATTTTTTTAAATTTTTTTTAAATATAGTTACCTAATCACAATAACAACAAACATATATACGTATAGGAACGTCCACAAACAAGAGACCTTATAAGCATCGAACAAAAATAAACTCTAAAAATATTTACAATTTAAAATTCATACAATTAAAACAAAGCAACTTCAATTATAATATACTGATAATATCATAATAAATAAAACACAAAAAATTAAATTTTAGTTTAAAACAACTATAAGAATATTTTTATTTTTTATTTTCTTAAAAAAAATAGTTATAATATTTTTTTTATTTTTATTTATATTTATAAACTGTAATACAACTTGAAGAATATAACTCACATCAAATGTTATACGATAAAATGAACATCACGGACAAAGAAAATACAGAACAATCGTCACAAGACCAAGCAACCGAAATTTATTCAACAAACATCAAATTGCCAAGCGTATGGAGACATCAGATACAATTATGGTTTTTCACCATAGAAGCCCAATTTTCAAACGCAAGAATAACTAAGGATGAATCCAAATATAATCATGTATTAGCCGCATTAGATCCAGAAACCATGTCATGCGTCGCTGACGTCATACAATTTCCGCCAAGTATGGATAAATACAAAAACCTCAAACTCACACTTCTGAACCGTCTACAAGAGTCTGAAGAGAGAAGACTCACGCAATTACTCCATGGAATACAATTAGGAGACAAGACACCATCAGAACTATTGCGAAGGATGAAAAGCCTAGCTGGACCAACATTAAATAACAACACGTTAATTACAAGATTATGGATAGAACGACTACCTCATCGTATACAAGAAATAATTTCAGCCATTAATACAGATGACGTCACAGTACTAGCCACAACAGCAGACAGAATAATGGAAGTCAACAGTAGAACTGACGTTCAAGCAGTAAACCTACCATCAACTTCTTCATTGAGCAACACAGCAACAAGCGACCAAAGCACAGTAAACCTACTTTGTACAATGCAGCAACAAATACAAATGCTAACCGACAAAATAATGGGACTTGAAATTCAACAGAGGCAATCAAGACCATTCTACAGAAATAATCAACGCGACCATTCAAGATCAAGATCCACAAGCCCAAATAGATATCAAAAATATAATAATAATTATAATCGGCAAAACAAACGCAATTTTAAATACAATTATAATAACAATAACTTCCAACAAATGTCAAATAATAATAATAATAACAACTATCAGCAAATGCGTAATAATAATAACGATAACGTCAAGCCGCTGGATATATGTATACCACATCAAAAATATGGAAGTCAAGCAAAATACTGTCGACAGCCTTGCACCTATAACCATCCGGAAAACTAAAAATGCGACAGGTGTGTGAGACAACACCGTCGCAAATGAAGCATCGTCTCTTTCTACCAGATATAATCACGGGCGTGCAATACCTTATCGACACAGGAGCCGAAATAAGCATCATACCAAGATACCTAAAAAACGACAAGGCAACCATCGCTACAGACAGTATCATCACTCCTATTTACGCAGCAAATAGAACAATAATACCTTCATATGGACACCGAATTATCAACTTAAATCTCGGATTACGCCGGAATCACAAATGGAAATTTATAGTCGCCGACGTAACCAAGCCGATCATAGGGGCAGATTTCTTAACCAATTATGATATATTGGTGGACTTAAAAAGAAAATTACTCATTGATAAAAAAACAGGGTTGACAAGCAAAGGAACCGTCTATAGAACAAGTGTTATAGACATAGCAACGGTACAGTCAACATCAAAATTCCAAAAAATTATACGAAAATACCCAAGTTTAACAAGAGCAGATATGGCACAAAAAGGATCAAAAACAAATATTACTCATCACATTCAAACCAGAGGACCACCCGTCACAACCAAAATGAGAAGGCTCAACCCATTACAATTAGAAATAGCAAAAAAGGAATTCGCATATATGATCGAACAGGGAATATGTCGCCCTTCGAAAAGCAATTGGTCAAGCCCTTTGCATATGGTAAAAAAGCCAGATGGAAATTATAGAATGTGTGGAGATTACCGACGCCTAAATTCAATAACAAAACCGGACAAGTACCCGATTCCACAACTTCAAGACTTCTCACATAAACTACACGATGCAAAAATATTCACTAAAATAGACCTCTCAAGAGCTTATAACCAAATAAACATGGAAGAAGAAGACATCCAAAAAACCGCCCTACTAACGCCATTTGGACTGTATGAATTCACGAAAATGCCACCAGGACTGTCCAACGCCGCACAAACATTTCAACGACATCTACATAACATAACAAGGGACCTAGAATACGTCTTCACGTACATTGATGACATTCTGGTCGCCTCCAGAAACATAAACGAGCATGAGAAGCATCTCGACAAACTTTTCGAAAGATTATCCGAAAACGGATTAATTATCAACCAGGATAAATGCAAATTCGGCGTAGAAGAAGTACACTTTTTGGGTTACCGAATCAACAAAAACGGAAGTACACCAATACCAGAAAAAGTGGAAGCAATAATAAAAATTGAACCCCCAAAGGACGCAAAAGGACTCCGACGTTTCATGGGCATGCTAAATTTTTATAGAAAATTTTTGCCAAACGCAGCCGAAACGCAAAAAATATTATTCGACCAATTAAAAGGGTACACCAAAAATGATAAAAGAAAACTACAATGGACAACTGAATTAAAAAAAGCGTTCGACAAATGTAAGCAAGATTTGACACAAGCCGCACTACTCGTACACATAAACTCCTCGGCAGAGATAGCAATAATGGTCGACGCATCAGATCACGCCATGGGCGCAGCACTTCAAAAAAAAACGGATAACAGCTGGCAACCTATATCATTTTTCTCCAGAAAATTTAATAGCGCACAAGAAAAATACAGTACGTATGACCGAGAACTCACCGCCATCTACGAGGCGATTAAATATTTCAGACCACAAATAGAAGGAAGAAACTTTGTAATAATCACCGACCACAAACCGTTAATTTTCGCCTTTAATAAAATCAAGCTCAACTCTCCTAGACAAGAAAGACAGCTGGATTATATAAGTCAATTCACCACGCGCATCAAACACATATCAGGCGAAGAAAACATAGTCGCAGATACTCTATCAAGAATCGAAGAGATAGAAATAAAATCAAACATCGACTATATTAAAATGGCAAGAGAACAACTCACAGACAAAGAGCTCAAGAAAATGCAGGAAAATTCATCTCTATCACTAAAGAAAATCTCAATACCTAACACTAACAAAATGTTATGGTGTGACATCTCAACCAACACGTTACGACCATATGTACCAATCACAATGCGAGAAGAAGTAATACTATCAGTACATAAATTAAGTCACCCCGGAGTAAAAACAACATCAAAGTTATTAAAACATAAATATATTTGGCCCAACATTGACAAAACAGTAAAAAATGTCGTGAACAACTGCATCGAATGCCAAACTTCGAAAATTCATCGCCACACTGTAACACCTTTGAAACAATACAAACCAGCAGATGGAAGGTTCAAGAATATACACATTGACCTGGTGGGGCCGCTAACTCCATCCAGAGACTACATATACCTGCTGACGATAATTGATCGCTACACAAGATGGCCCGAAGCGATCCCATTAAAAGACATGTCTGCAGAAACCGTTGCAGACGCTCTCATGTATAATTGGATAGCAAGATTTGGCGTCCCGAATTCAATCACGACCGATCAAGGCCGCCAATTCGAAAGCTCACTATTCAATAAACTGATGAATAAGCTCGGAATAATACATAACAGAACGACTGCATACCACCCACAATCGAATGGGATGATCGAACGTTGGCACCGCTCATTAAAAACATCACTAATGGCCGCAGGAAACATATCATGGTCGACGACATTACCACTGACACTCCTAGGACTACGAACCGTAATCAAGGAGGGGTCAGACTATACACCAGCAGAGATGACATACGGAACAACCCTCAGACTCCCCGGAGACTTCTTCGAAGATGGACCACCTGAGGAGCAAAACACCTATGGACATAAACTACAGCAAACAATGTCAGAAATCCGACCTATCCCAATAGCAAATCACGGGAGAAAAAAAACATTTGTGTACAAACAAATGGCAAACACCAAATATGTCTTCTTAAGACATGATGCTGTGAGACGACCTCTACAAAAACCATATGACGGACCATACTTGTTAATAAAGAAGGATGACAAAACGGCTACCATCACAATCAATGGTAAAAACAAACAAGTATCATTGGACAGACTCAAACCAGCATTCTTCCTGAACGAGAACACAGACTACGGCGTAGAACCAAGCAGTAGACACACCACCTCTACAGAACAGAGATGGACGTCCACGCCACAGACGCACCAAGCCACTACGCCAGATGACACTTCAGATGACACTTCAGATGACACGCCAGATGCCACCCCAGAACGGCAACCACATACAACCACTAGAGCCGGAAGACGAGTATATTTCCCGGAGCGATTCACCAGCTACAAATATTTCTAAGCTGAGTAATTTTTAATCATTTTTATAACCTGAATAATTTCTATTTTTAATTTTTGTATAATTGTAATATGTATTCAATATAGATAAAAAATTTGGTCAATATGCAACCAATATTTGAATATAAAATCTTATAAAATTCCAACTTGACCAAATCAAAATAAGAAAATGCTGTATAATAAGAAAATGCTGTATACTAAGAAAATGCTGTATAGAAATGTAAATTTAATTGTAATTTTATCTCCTTGTTCAAATTACAGTACATATAAAAAAGTACATTGAACAAGTTAATATAAACAATATTTTTTTTTAGAAATGTATAAGTATAGAAATAAGAACATGATAAATATATGACCTCTAAATTTTTATTAGTAAAATAAACTGCTATATATATATATATGTAATGCCATTTCAGGTAACCAATATAAAATTTCTTTGTATAAAAAAAAAAAAAACATATGTCATTGTTACAGACAATCAGAGGAAATGCTGAGGAACGGACCAGGGTGGCGCTATCCAGCTGGCAGGGGGGTGATGTAGCGGGTGCAACCAGCCGAGTTGACCACCCACTTCAAGGAGTAGGGGGACGTCGGCCGGCTATTTAAGATCCTGCACATCACGTTCCCGTCGTTCAGTTTAACCAAGGCCAGCGGTAGATCGTCACTCTGCTCGACTCACATTTCGATTCCGCGTATTCATCGATCTATTTTATTTAAATTATTTAATAGTCAATTATTGAAGTATATACCAATCTTGAATTATATTTAGAGTCAAACTATCAAATAAACACGTAAGTCAAATTCAAACTATTTTAATACCTGTCTGTAATATCAATTAATTTATATTTCATATGATAAATTTATAAATGTTTTATGGTGTGGCGTGGGTACCTCATTCTGCTGTGTAACGTTCTTTAATTAGCTTGCAACTAATTACCGAGTTACGCACGGCAGGATCGAGTACACACGCGACATCATTTCGCGTTGGATTTGGGGAACAGGCGACAGGTTATCACCTAGTGCCTTTCTAGACCGGAGCACCCTTCTGTAAATAAATAAATTAACATTAAAATCCAATTCCCAACCTAGCGCGAAAACACCTTGGTAAATCGGTCCTGCCCCCTAGACAACGTGTCATTAATCTCAAGAAAAGAAACAAGAAAAGATACATTGAACTATCTTTCCTTGAGCCGAATGACACGTTGTACCTATAGGGGGCTCAGTATTCAAATAAGGAAATAGGGAATTTGATATATAATATGCTAAAAAATTATATGAAATATAGTACAGGGCTGTGCTTAGATAGTTAAGGGGCTGTATGAGGATGTAAATGTACAAGTAATGAATTATTTCACATTAAAAAACCCTACATGCATTGAATCAAGAAATTTTGATTTTCTAATTCTAAGAGAATATTAATTTGATTGGAAACAATAAAAATGAGAAACTGATATTCTTTAACCAAGTATATGTTTATTTCATTATATATGAAAAAAAAATTCTTAAACCAATGCATATTTCTTTGATTAAATAGAACTTTTTCCCGTGTAGAGCGTCACTAAGTGCACTCGGCGTTCACCGTGAACGCAGCCCAGGTTAAATGCATTTACATATAAAATCGTATTTTTGCTTATTTTTATCCCTGATTTAACTGCGCCCGATACGCCTTCACATTTTCAACACATGCTAAACCGGCCATGGGTATCCAAATAAATGAACCCGGAATCTGATACCTGCCTAAAAATTTATATCAAACATAATATAGGTAAGTATATTATATGAATGGAGTCAAATTAACTTCCCGGATATGGCAATCATTAGTGATCAACCGGACATACTTATATGTACCAAGTACATGGTGAGGTGTACAACAATCAACACTTACCTACCTACTTTTAAAATTCGGCATAGGTATTTCTTTCTTGTCAAAAAATGTACGAGCTTTTTAATTTGAGACCAGATATTATTACGTCGAATCTACAGCGCGGTGTGGGCCTTGGCCTCCTCAAGAAACTGCCTCCATCCCGCCCTGTCGACAACAAGTCTCCTCCAATTTGTCTGTCCGATCGCTCTTATATCTCCTTCGATGTCGTCCAGTCATCTCATCCTATGTCTCCCTCTGCTTCTTCTTCCTTCAGGACAGGTGTCTAATACTTTCTTTGGGACCCGGCAATCCTCCATTATACCGTCTGAGCCAACGTAGACTTTGTATTTTGATGTATTGGACAACGTTTATAGTTCGCCATACATTATTTCTAGCTCATGGTTAAACCGGATCCTGCAAGATCCTCCTTCACAGGTACGGCCAAATGTTTTGCGAAGTATTTTCCTTTCGAACACCAAAAATGCATTTTCGTCCTTCTTGGTCAATGTCCAGCATTCTGATGCATAGTATGTCATGACCGATCTAAGAAGAGTTTTGTAAATAAGGGTTTTTGTATATAACGTCGAATGTAGAGATAACATATTATCGTCGCGTCGTTTCCCGATTTCTAGAGATGAGCAAAGTTCCTGTAGTCAGTCTTGTACAAAATAAAATGTATGTGTCACTGCGAGACCAAAACTTAGGATCCTAGCCACAAATCCAAGTATCTTACGATCTAACAAAACGAGGTAAACCTCAATTTTAATTCAAAATATTTCATATGATATTGCTATTACTTTGTGGCACATTTTTACAAATTATAAATAAATAAAAATATGTTTAGTAATTTTATAGATATTAACCACAAATGAGTATTTTCGGTCAAACGCTTTTATATGAGATTATCCGGAGGAAGTAGCGGTTAGCTTCAAATAAGTTATTATACCAATATTTTTATTTATAATTTAAAAATATTTATTTTTTGTTAATATGGCACACAGGGAAAGTTTTCGTTATAATAAATGGCAGAGCGATTAGCGCGCTGTGTTAGTAATATTGTCGAGCTTTGTGGCTCAATTGGTTGGGTATCTGACTGCTGATCCAAAGGTCCCGGGTTCGATTCCCGGTGGAGACACAGATTTAATTGTATTTTCATTCTGGATCTGTCAGACGATTAATATCGTAAGTATCCGGAATGTGGCAACTTGTTATTGGGTGCGTGTTAAATAAATATTTGACATAGTACCTGTTAGTTGCCCGAGAAGCAATATTAAAATACACAAAAATAAATAAAATACAGTGGTCGCGACTTTGAATCGTACCAAGACCGATTTCTTTCACCTATAGCACAATCATATTCTTAATTTAGGGAATACATGTACTTGTTATAAAGACACATTCATTATTGAAAAAAAAGAAACAAAATACCGAAATAATATTATTTAAAATTAGATGGTAAGCAATTAATCAATCCATGTTAATTCAATGATATTTTTTTATGTTTCGTTCGATTTACTGATCTTTCACAGAAAAATAAATAGCTTTTATCGTAATACCTAAGTAGTTACAAGAGCAATACCGATACCAAGACTCAACCTATAACAATATATAACAATAGTGAAAATAGATCAAATGTAAAACCAAAATCAAGACTAGCAAAACTTTTGCTCACCACGAGAAGTAGACTATCATATTGGCAATAATGATGAGCAAAAGTCTTGCGAGTCATGCAGTCTTGGTCTAGCGAGACCATGACCGCATGTGACACTGCAAGACCAGGACCAAGACCAGGCTTTGCATGACCTAATGCAAGTCTTGCGGTACTTTAAATTCATGTTTTTTTTTGTCATATTTTTGGAAAAGTTACAAAACTTCCAGCACCAAGACTAAGACTAGGTATGCAAGTCCAAGATCATGACCAAGACTTGATCGAGTATGCAAGACCAAGATTACATTTAAAAAAAATGTCTGTCTTAAAACAGCAATTACTCCTAGTTAGATAGACAAAGATTTATTGGAGGAACTAAAAAACATGGTACTTCCCAACAACTATTTTATTTTATACACTATAAAATATAAATTACATGTTCAACAAATAAACGTTCCTGTATGTATTTTACTATGGAAAAATAAATAAATATTATTATTATTTGTAAATGCAAGACCAGGTCTTGGTCTTGCATTTGCTCATCACTAATTGGTAAGTACCTACCTACTAAATAAATAACAAAAAGAATTGAGAGGGAATCGTAAGAATGTAACGAATTCCAGAATGAATTGCTGTCAGGGTATTTACCCCAGCAGCGCACGTTATGTGAAAATTGAAATATTTCTAGGAGAGGAAGCTTAGCTCAGTTGGCACAGTTCCAACCTGGACTGGACTCTCGCTAAGTGTGGAAGATGAGTTACGAAATCGTTAGGTGATTAGGAAAAGATACATTTTTCTTTTTATTGTATGAAAAACACACAATGGATGACAACTAGCTATTCAAACGAACCAAAAACATACAATGGATTATTAACTATTCAAACGAACCAAAAACATACAATGGAGACTAACTATTCAAACGAACCAAAAACATACAATGGAGGACTAACTATTCAAACAAAGCAAAAACATACAATGGAAGACTAACTATTCAAACGAATCAAAAACATACAATGGAGGAATAACTATTCAAACGAACCAAAAACATACAATGGAGAATAACTATTCAAACGAACCAAAAACATACAATGGAGGACTAACTATTCAAACAAAGCAAAAACGTACAATGGAAGACTAACTATTCAAACGAACCAAAAACACACAATGGATGACAACTAGCTATTCAAACGAACCAAAAACATACAATGGATTATTAACTATTCAAACGAACCAAAAACATACAATGGAGACTAACTATTAAAACGAACCAAAAACATACAATGGAGGACTAACTATTCAAACGAACCAAAAACATACAATGGAGGACTAACTATTCAAACGAACCAAAAACATACAATGGAGGAATAACTATTCAAACGAACCAAAAACATACAATGGAGGAATAACTATTCAAACGAACCAAAAACATACAATGGAGGACTAACTATTCAAACGAACCCATAACAGAAAAATGAGAACACTAAACTCAATAACCCAATGAATGACTATTTTTAGCAGACTTATAAAAATGGAGTTTATCAATTCGAAATTTTTTTTTTTTTGAGAATGTTCGTCCATAATTCTTTACTGCCTTGTCCAATTTCAAAGATTTTTCACTCCTCACTAACCCAAGGGGATATAGTGGGGAGTTATGATTTCGCAATTTTTAAGTCTATTCCATATCATATTAAAATAATAAAAAAAGTGTTATTTAGTATGGGTGCGCGGATAAAAAAGGGATATTAACCAGTTGTAAAGGCCAGCACCATCTATATAGAAAATCGTATGATACATTTGTATCCATTCTATTCACGACCGAAAAGGTTGATTATTGGATACGACTATTTGAACGATGATGACATTGCAAAAAGTATAGTGGAGATGAGAAGAGTTCTATATATGAGAATGTATGTAGGTACCATCGTTAAGGCCCTTTAAATAACGATATGTGAAGAAAATGGTTTAAGGGGCTGTAAAAGGCACCGCTGTACGTGTGTATGGTCCTTGAGAGACTAACGCTTAATAGTCGGGACGTGATCTAAAGAAGAATAAACTCACACCAATAATGGACCTAACCAACATATTATATAGATTAATGGGTTTACATGAGCTTACTTCACAGAACAATAGGTACATTATCAAACGTTACGTCTGATATAACATTATATCGACTGATATTACTTATATTTGGTGGAAGTTCTATCAAGAACATCGACCGATACTATTTCTCATATTTAGTGGAAGTTCTATCAAGAACATGGAGCGATATTATCTCTCTTATTTAATGGAAGTTCAATCAACAACGTAAGTAAGTTCTATGAAGAACTTACTTACGTTTATGTAAGTTTTATGAAGAACATTGACCGATATTTATTTTATTTGATGTAAGTTTGACCCCAGGCAAGGTAGTCTTATGACATCAAGAAATGTGCCGGAGGCAGATGGATGCAGTGCGCCAAAGACAGGGAGTTGTGGAGGATCAAGGGGGAGGCCTACATATGTCCAAGAATGAAAAAAAACAGGCTGAAGAAGAAGATTGACCAATATTTATTATATTTGCGGAGAAAATGTGGAGAAAACTGCAAACCATAGCGAGGAAAACTCAGAAATAAAATGAGAAAAAAATAAGAATGACCTGTTAGACAAAAGACATCGCGCAATGGGGCAGGAAGCATCTAAGAATTCTCAGGCAGTATATTAAGCCGTTTCGCCGAGAAGCGGGGCGATTTGCACGTATACCAACGAAGCAAAAAGACACAAATTTGCGCTCTGCGCACCCGGAAGCCTGGTTCAAGATATTTGGCGAAAGCTATACCTACTGTCAGGGCCGGATAAATTATAGAACAAGCAGGAACAAGAAGTCAGGGCGGTTGTCTTAAAAAGGGCGCTTAAAATCCTAAAATGTTAATTATATAAATAAAATATTTAGACCCGATGTAATTTTACATAATTTTAAATTTAAAATTCCAAAAAAATGTGAGGGGGGGGGGCGGTTTCAGATATATTGCTACGGGCGCAAAAACACGTTTATCCGGCCCTGCCTACTGTTGGAAAGCAACGGCGAGATTGAACATTTTGGTTTAACAAGGAGGAAGAATAATAAGTAAGAAGCACAACGATGGGGTAAAAGCACAACGATGGTTTCAGTTTTGTCAATGTCCGGACCAAACTTCGGATCACATCCTTTGGGAGTGTTCCCATCCAATTGTGTCCTCTTACAGATCGGAGCTCCTCGTTGCTGTCCGTGGGCCTTTTCAAGGTCCCATTGAACAATTACAAAGCCTTCAAACGATTTTGCCATATATATATATATATATATATATATATATATATATATATATATATATATATATATATATATATATATATATATATATATATATATATATATATATATATATATATATATATATATATATATATATATATATATATATATATATATATATATATATATATATATATATATATATATATATATATATATATATATATATATATATATATATATATATATATATATATATATATATATATATATATATATATATATATATATATATATATATATATATATATATATATATATATATATATATATATATATATATATATATATATATATATATATATATATATATATATATATATATATATATATATATATATATATATATATATATATATATATATATATATATATATATATATATATATATATATATATATATATATATATATATATATATATATATATATATATATATATATATATATATATATATATATATATATATATATATATATATATATATATATATATATACTTACCACCTTACCACCAAGTGAAAGTTTGAAAGGAAGCCATGTCAGTTGTTAGTGGAGGGGTGGGTTTCCCCAATGACGTCATTATTGCGTTTTGTTTGGCTTCTAGTGACTCGAGTACTTAACGGTATATTGTTTACAGGTGGATTATCAGTTTTCGGCTTACTAAGAATTTTACTAATGTTTTTAATGTGACTATTGTTTGAAATATCGGTAGTTGGGTTAATTTGATTATTATGGTTTTTCAAAATATTGTTTTCAAGTACACTTGTCCATGCGGTCGGGATTCGAATGCTATCGTCCCTGCTATTCATTATACTGTTGCTTCTTCTATATATTTCTATTGCTTCCCTGTAAATTCTAAATGTTTCATTGTTAATATTCGCGACTACTTTTGAATTTTCAAAGTCTATGGAGTGATTTTCGGTCAATGAGTGATTTACTAGAGATGAAGTTAATTTCCGGTTTTTAATATCTACGCGATGTTCAGAGACGCGTGCCGAGATTCTGCGATTTGTCCTGCCTATGTAAGTTTTTGTGCAATCACCGCAAGGGATTTCGTAAATACCGTGTGACTCTAATGGTATTTTATCTTTCGGACTTTTTAAAAAGGATGAAATTTTGTTGTCTGTTCTAAAAATGGTGCGAATATTATGTTTGTAAAGTAGGTGACTTATTTTGTCAGTAGTGCCTTTTATGTAAGGTAAAAATGCAATGGCGAGTGGCTTTACTTTAGTTGATGTATCTTTTTTATTAAAATTTTTATTCGTTTGATTTTTTATTGCATTATTTATTGTGAAATTTGAAAAACCGTTATTTCGTAGCGCGTTTTTAAGATACTCTAATTCATTTTGAATGTTTTCGGAGTCGGTTATCCTTAATGACCGTGTTACCAAGGTGTTTGCTACAGAGGCGATTTGCGCTGGATGATGGTTCGACGATGCGTGGAGATATCTGTTGGTATGTGTTGATTTTCTGTACACAGTGTGGCCGAGAGTGCCATCGTCTTTTTTGATTACGAGAACATCAAGAAAAGGAATTTCACCGTTGTTTTCGATCTCCATTGTGAATTTGATGTTATTGTGGAGATCGTTCAGAAAATCAAGAAATTTGTGAAGTTCCTCCAAACCGTGAGGCCATATAACGAAAGTATCGTCCACGTATCTAATCCATAGCTTTGGTTTTAAGCGCGCTCTATCTATAGCTTCTTTTTCTAACTTGGTCATGAATATGTTAGCGACTGGCGGTGAAAGTGATAGACCCATTGGTGCTCCTTTTACTTGTTTGTACATGTCGTTATTATAAGTGAAAAATGTGTTATTGAGGCAATGTTCTATTAAAGTTATTATGTCATTCGGTGGGTCACTCATTTCTTTTATTGCTTGAAGAGCTTCGTCTGTAGGTATATTGGTAAACAGGGATACGACGTCAAAACTGACAAGGATGTCGCCCTTGTTTAATTTTTGATTTTTAATGATTTGTATAAAATGTTCCGAATTTTTGACAAATGATTCCGCTGATTCTACATCTGGTTGTAAGTAGTTGGCAAGATACTTTGATAACATTTGAAGTGGCGAACCGACAGAACTGACTATGGGTCTAAGAGGAACATCCGTCTTGTGAATCTTTGGCAAACCGTATAATTTCGGAAATCGTGACGATTTTTCTCTAGGTATTAACGACTTTTTTAATTCTGGACTTAATTTGGATGACATAATTTTTGTTTTAGTCGTTTTTTCTAAGTATGTTATAGGATTATTAGGATGCAGTTTATAAGCCGGATCGTTAAGCAAATTAGTTATTTTAATGTGATAATCTTCGCTTTTCATGATGACTGTTGCGTTTCCCTTATCTGCCGGAAGAATAATTATATCTTTATTTGCGCGTAATTCTTTAAGAGCTCGTATTTCATCGAGAGATATATTTCTTTACGGCGGAAGTGATTTTCTAAGTATATGGCAAGTTTCTTGTCGTATAGTTTCGGCTATATTATTTGGTAGTTTACACACGGCTGATTCGATACCCGTAACAATGTCTTCTTTCGGAATTTTCGGAGGAACAACACCAAAATTAAAACCTTTACTTAGAACAGATATTGTATCGTTATTTAATTTTAGATCAGTGAGATTGTGAATGATTTTATCGGTATTTAACGACTGTTGGTATTCTTGTTTTTTGATATTATTTTCGATACGCGTGAATTTACTTATTTGGCGGTCGGAGTTTATTTTATTATTCGTTTCAATCCTATTATGAATGAGATTATCTAATTCGGACCATATTAACGGGTGTAATATATTAGCAAGTTTTATATGAAGATTTCTAATATCAGTACCAAGTGTATGTAATTGTAAATGAATGTAACCGATTTCGTCGCGTATGAGGGAAAAACTAGTATTATAAAGAATTTTTCTCACCGATTTTCTGCTACCGCGTTGTCTCAGTTGAAAACACTTTGGCACTACTTTTTTATCACGACATCGACATAAAAAGGTTAGGTCACATAGAAGCTTAGCGTGTTTTGACTTTAATTTTTCAAACTTTTTTGTTTCACTGTATATTTCCTCCCCGTAGAGGTTATTTATGTTAAATCTAAGGTTTTCGCGAGTACAAAATATGTTATTATTAAGTATTTTGGGGATAACCCGCGTCAAATTCTGATTCCCGAGAGAATCAGTCGTCTGCCGACGTTTCGTCTGAATCACATCAGACATTTTCAATAGGCGCCTTGTTAATAAATTTCCGTCGCGAGGGATAGTGCGCGCACGTCCGTTCGCGTCGGAAGCTTACCACCAAGTGAAAGTTTGAAAGGAAGCCATGTCAGTTGTTAGTGGAGGGGTGGGTTTCCCCAATGACGTCATTATTGCGTTTTGTTTGGCTTCTAGTGACTCGAGTACTTAACGGTATATTGTTTACAGGTGGATTATCAGTTTTCGGCTTACTAAGAATTTTACTAATGTTTTTAATGTGACTATTGTTTGAAATATCGGTAGTTGGGTTAATTTGATTATTATGGTTTTTCAAAATATTGTTTTCAAGTACACTTGTCCATGCGGTCGGGATTCGAATGCTATCGTCCCTGCTATTCATTATACTGTTGCTTCTTCTATATATTTCTATTGCTTCCCTGTAAATTCTAAATGTTTCATTGTTAATATTCGCGACTACTTTTGAATTTTCAAAGTCTATGGAGTGATTTTCGGTCAATGAGTGATTTACTAGAGATGAAGTTAATTTCCGGTTTTTAATATCTACGCGATGTTCAGAGACGCGTGCCGAGATTCTGCGATTTGTCCTGCCTATGTAAGTTTTTGTGCAATCACCGCAAGGGATTTCGTAAATACCGTGTGACTCTAATGGTATTTTATCTTTCGGACTTTTTAAAAAGGATGAAATTTTGTTGTCTGTTCTAAAAATGGTGCGAATATTATGTTTGTAAAGTAGGTGACTTATTTTGTCAGTAGTGCCTTTTATGTAAGGTAAAAATGCAATGGCGAGTGGCTTTACTTTAGTTGATGTATCTTTTTTATTAAAATTTTTATTCGTTTGATTTTTTATTGCATTATTTATTGTGAAATTTGAAAAACCGTTATTTCGTAGCGCGTTTTTAAGATACTCTAATTCATTTTGAATGTTTTCGGAGTCGGTTATCCTTAATGACCGTGTTACCAAGGTGTTTGCTACAGAGGCGATTTGCGCTGGATGATGGTTCGACGATGCGTGGAGATATCTGTTGGTATGTGTTGATTTTCTGTACACAGTGTGGCCGAGAGTGCCATCGTCTTTTTTGATTACGAGAACATCAAGAAAAGGAATTTCACCGTTGTTTTCGATCTCCATTGTGAATTTGATGTTATTGTGGAGATCGTTCAGAAAATCAAGAAATTTGTGAAGTTCCTCCAAACCGTGAGGCCATATAACGAAAGTATCGTCCACGTATCTAATCCATAGCTTTGGTTTTAAGCGCGCTCTATCTATAGCTTCTTTTTCTAACTTGGTCATGAATATGTTAGCGACTGGCGGTGAAAGTGATAGACCCATTGGTGCTCCTTTTACTTGTTTGTACATGTCGTTATTATAAGTGAAAAATGTGTTATTGAGGCAATGTTCTATTAAAGTTATTATGTCATTCGGTGGGTCACTCATTTCTTTTATTGCTTGAAGAGCTTCGTCTGTAGGTATATTGGTAAACAGGGATACGACGTCAAAACTGACAAGGATGTCGCCCTTGTTTAATTTTTGATTTTTAATGATTTGTATAAAATGTTCCGAATTTTTGACAAATGATTCCGCTGATTCTACATCTGGTTGTAAGTAGTTGGCAAGATACTTTGATAACATTTGAAGTGGCGAACCGACAGAACTGACTATGGGTCTAAGAGGAACATCCGTCTTGTGAATCTTTGGCAAACCGTATAATTTCGGAAATCGTGACGATTTTTCTCTAGGTATTAACGACTTTTTTAATTCTGGACTTAATTTGGATGACATAATTTTTGTTTTAGTCGTTTTTTCTAAGTATGTTATAGGATTATTAGGATGCAGTTTATAAGCCGGATCGTTAAGCAAATTAGTTATTTTAATGTGATAATCTTCGCTTTTCATGATGACTGTTGCGTTTCCCTTATCTGCCGGAAGAATAATTATATCTTTATTTGCGCGTAATTCTTTAAGAGCTCGTATTTCATCGAGAGATATATTTCTTTTCGGCGGAAGTGATTTTCTAAGTATATGGCAAGTTTCTTGTCGTATAGTTTCGGCTATATTATTTGGTAGTTTACACACGGCTGATTCGATACCCGTAACAATGTCTTCTTTCGGAATTTTCGGAGGAACAACACCAAAATTAAAACCTTTACTTAGAACAGATATTGTATCGTTATTTAATTTTAGATCAGTGAGATTGTGAATGATTTTATCGGTATTTAACGACTGTTGGTATTCTTGTTTTTTGTATTTTCGATACGCGTGAATTTACTTATTTGGCGGTCGGAGTTTATTTTATTATTCGTTTCAATCCTATTATGAATGAGATTATCTAATTCGGACCATATTAACGGGTGTAATATATTAGCAAGTTTTATATGAAGATTTCTAATATCAGTACCAAGTGTATGTAATTGTAAATGAATGTAACCGATTTCGTCGCGTATGAGGGAAAAACTAGTATTATAAAGAATTTTTCTCACCGATTTTCTGCTACCGCGTTGTCTCAGTTGAAAACACTTTGGCACTACTTTTTTATCACGACATCGACATAAAAAGGTTAGGTCACATAGAAGCTTAGCGTGTTTTGACTTTAATTTTTCAAACTTTTTTGTTTCACTGTATATTTCCTCCCCGTAGAGGTTATTTATGTTAAATCTAAGGTTTTCGCGAGTACAAAATATGTTATTATTAAGTATTTTGGGGATAACCCGCGTCAAATTCTGATTCCCGAGAGAATCAGTCGTCTGCCGACGTTTTTGCGTCAAAATCAGATCCTTGGAAGGATCTTTCGTCAACCGACGTTTCGCCTGGATCACACCAGGCATCTTCAGGGCCTTGTTGATAGATTCTCGCTTCGTGTGTCAGTGCATGCACGTCCGTTCGAGCCGAGAACCTAGCACCAAGTGAAGATTGGAAAGTTAAAGTTTGAACTGTTGGGGTAGACGGTTGACGCGACGAAATCGGTTACATTCATTTACAATTACATACACTTGGTACTGATATTAGAAATCTTCATATAAAACTTGCTAATATATTACACCCGTTAATATGGTCCGAATTAGATAATCTCATTCATAATAGGATTGAAACGAATAATAAAATAAACTCCGACCGCCAAATAAGTAAATTCACGCGTATCGAAAATAATATCAAAAAACAAGAATACCAACAGTCGTTAAATACCGATAAAATCATTCACAATCTCACTGATCTAAAATTAAATAACGATACAATATCTGTTCTAAGTAAAGGTTTTAATTTTGGTGTTGTTCCTCCGAAAATTCCGAAAGAAGACATTGTTACGGGTATCGAATCAGCCGTGTGTAAACTACCAAATAATATAGCCGAAACTATACGACAAGAAACTTGCCATATACTTAGAAAATCACTTCCGCCGAAAAGAAATATATCTCTCGATGAAATACGAGCTCTTAAAGAATTACGCGCAAATAAAGATATAATTATTCTTCCGGCAGATAAGGGAAACGCAACAGTCATCATGAAAAGCGAAGATTATCACATTAAAATAACTAATTTGCTTAACGATCCGGCTTATAAACTGCATCCTAATAATCCTATAACATACTTAGAAAAAACGACTAAAACAAAAATTATGTCATCCAAATTAAGTCCAGAATTAAAAAAGTCGTTAATACCTAGAGAAAAATCGTCACGATTTCCGAAATTATACGGTTTGCCAAAGATTCACAAGACGGATGTTCCTCTTAGACCCATAGTCAGTTCTGTCGGTTCGCCACTTCAAATGTTATCAAAGTATCTTGCCAACTACTTACAACCAGATGTAGAATCAGCGGAATCATTTGTCAAAAATTCGGAACATTTTATACAAATCATTAAAAATCAAAAATTAAACAAGGGCGACATCCTTGTCAGTTTTGACGTCGTATCCCTGTTTACCAATATACCTACAGACGAAGCTCTTCAAGCAATAAAAGAAATGAGTGACCCACCGAATGACATAATAACTTTAATAGAACATTGCCTCAATAACACATTTTTCACTTATAATAACGACATGTACAAACAAGTAAAAGGAGCACCAATGGGTCTATCTCTTTCACCGCCAGTCGCTAACATATTCATGACCAAGTTAGAAAAAGAAGCTATAGATAGAGCGCGCTTAAAACCAAAGCTATGGATTAGATACGTGGACGATACTTTCGTTATATGGCCTCACGGTTTGGAGGAACTTCACAAATTTCTTGATTTTCTGAACGATCTCCACAATAACATCAAATTCACAATGGAGATCGAAAACAACGGTGAAATTCCTTTTCTTGATGTTCTCGTAATCAAAAAAGACGATGGCACTCTCGGCCACACTGTGTACAGAAAATCAACACATACCAACAGATATCTCCACGCATCGTCGAACCATCATCCAGCGCAAATCGCCTCTGTAGCAAACACCTTGGTAACACGGTCATTAAGGATAACCGACTCCGAAAACATTCAAAATGAATTAGAGTATCTTAAAAACGCGCTACGAAATAACGGTTTTTCAAATTTCACAATAAATAATGCAATAAAAAATCAAACGAATAAAAATTTTAATAAAAAAGATACATCAACTAAAGTAAAGCCACTCGCCATTGCATTTTTACCTTACATAAAAGGCACTACTGACAAAATAAGTCACCTACTTTACAAACATAATATTCGCACCATTTTTAGAACAGACAACAAAATTTCATCCTTTTTAAAAAGTCCGAAAGATAAAATACCATTAGAGTCACACGGTATTTACGAAATCCCTTGCGGTGATTGCACAAAAACTTACATAGGCAGGACAAATCGCAGAATCTCGGCACGCGTCTCTGAACATCGCGTAGATATTAAAAACCGGAAATTAACTTCATCTCTAGTAAATCACTCATTGACCGAAAATCACTCCATAGACTTTGAAAATTCAAAAGTAGTCGCGAATATTAACAATGAAACATTTAGAATTTACAGGGAAGCAATAGAAATATATAGAAGAAGCAACAGTATAATGAATAGCAGGGACGATAGCATTCGAATCCCGACCGCATGGACAAGTGTACTTGAAAACAATATTTTGAAAAACCATAATAATCAAATTAACCCAACTACCGATATTTCAAACAATAGTCACATTAAAAACATTAGTAAAATTCTTAGTAAGCCGAAAACTGATAATCCACCTGTAAACAATATACCGTTAAGTACTCGAGTCACTAGAAGCCAAACAAAACGCAATAATGACGTCATTGGGGAAACCCACCCCTCCACTAACAACTGACATGGCTTCCTTTCAAACTTTCACTTGGTGGTAAGCTTCCGACGCGAACGGACGTGCGCGCACTATCCCTCGCGACGGAAATTTATTAACAAGGCGCCTATTGAAAATGTCTGATGTGATTCAGACGAAACGTCGGCAGACGACTGATTCTCTCGGGAATCAGAATTTGACGCGGGTTATCCCCAAAATACTTAATAATAACATATATATATATATATATATATATATATATATATATATATATATATATATATATATATATATATATATATATATATATATATATATATATATATATATATATATATATATATATATATATATATATATATATATATATATATATATATATATATATATATATATATATATATATATATATATATATATATATATATATATATATATATATATATATATATATATATATATATATATATATATATATATATATATATATATATATATATATATATATATATATATATATATATTGTCACGTTACGTTATAAATACTGGCTAGGAATTAGATAAAATTGAATAATTTATATTTTTTTTAAAACTGACACACTGAGTTATTTTGCAAACTAGCAACATTTATCGTTTGACCGCTTAAATAGGATTGTCATTCCGAAAAGGCGCTTTTTCTTAATAAAATTGTTGTGTTAACGAGTCACAGCCATTTATAAGATGGCGGGTGACGTTATTTAATTAAAAATAGTGAAACGGGAAAATGGGAAAGTCTAATGTCAGATTTCCCATTATTTCCACCCGTTTTATTTTTTGTCCTGTCCTTCGTCTTTTCAAGTCAATTTGATTACGTACCACGTTTATTTCGTCCTGTTTCGTTCATGTTTTGTATTGGTACTTGACATCTTGCTTGAACATCTATAATTTATCATGAGACGACTCATATTGATTGTATATCAATTTTTATCGACGAGAATGTGACCATGGGAAGTAAAAATTATGAAAAGTTCTATTAAAGATGACTGTGAAAAGAAAATTATAAATTTGGATTTTAACTGAGGATTTACTTGAGGGATGACATTGAGAGGATTGATTTCATGTTAATCTATCCAAAAAGGAAATATTTAGAAGATTCGACGTGATATTGAAGTTTGGATTGTTCATATGATGATACCATTCACTATGAAGAAACTCTGTACTAATTGATTACCACAATATGGATTTCAGAATATTAAAAACTCATTCACGCTTCTTTCATCTCTGAAGGGGTGAATTTTGATGTATAAAGTTCACCGTATGAAGAGTGATGATGACGTCCTTGACTCATGCTGGATTTCTTTATTTGTTGTATTTGAAATTAATAAATTATAACATTTAATAGGATTTAGATTGAGACGAGCGTAGGTAGAATGATTTTATTTTTGATTGTCTATCGGTGAATTATCAATTTGTGAATAACTTAATATAAATTCTCATACTTATTATTAGTTCGGTTTATTTAACATTCCAATAAAAAGAGAATTCTCTTTTGACGATTTAAATCTTTTGATATTTTATATTTTCAAGTAATTTACATTCTTAATTTTACTTATATTATTTAAGAGTTAACAGCCTTAATATTTTAGTTAGTCTTCATATCTTTTATTTAAATTATAATAACTTCATTCATGAGATTGAAACTAATAAACTTGTACAATACTTAATATTAAAAATAAATGTTAATTTGTTCTTAAAAACTTTGTCTTTATCTCAAGAATCCTTGCAACAAATCCATTTCTTTAAATTTGATCTTAATTATTAATATAATATTTTTTTTATAAAATTATTTTATTTCTTATTTGGTCTCATTCAAGTTTATGACAAGATAGAACCCCTGAGAGTCATTGTAAGCACTAGTTATGACAGCAGAGACTTTTGCTTTTCTATCACTGAGCTACTGGTGAACGATGACAGTGGAGTTGGATCCTGTAATAGATCAGGCTCTCCAAAACCGCTGCCTCGCAAATGGCGCGTGCACGTGGGGCGCGGATTATAAGGAATTGATAATACCATCATTTAAATCAAACGTGGTGGCCGTTTAAAAGTCATTGGGGAAGGGAGGTCCTGTGGGGACGAGTCTTACACCTTGTTAAGCTTGTTTTCCCGTTTTCAAATGTGAGTAGGTCGTGTGAGGATGGGTTCTGTGTTTTGTTAAGCTTGTTTCCCCGCTATCTCACATGTTCATGTGTGGACAAGTCTTACGTTTTTTCAGGCTTATTTCTCCGTTACTTTACATTTTTGGGGTCAGGTCTTACGCTTTGTTAAGCTTGTTTTCCAATAGCAAACCTTCTCTCAGTGGTGTGCATATCGCGTATACGTGGAGATTCAATAATCATGTCGAGTCATAAATTTGAAATGTGACCTGGCGCCCATATTAAAATCTTGTTGCTTGGTTCTTGAGGAAAGACGTGTTAATTAGATTAGATTAGGAAGATATAAATTGGTACGATAGGAAGATTCCCAGTCCTTGTCCATTCCTAAACCTTAAAATCTGACAGAGAAGCCAACGAGAGATGTCATACATTGAAGACTACCATGAAATGGCTTACGAGGAAATCTTCAATTGAAAGGACGACGAAAGTATAGTGAAATTTATTCATCTCATCGATTCTACATATGAGCTAAGTATTCATGTTAATTTTTTCATTGTGATTCCTGAATAATCAAAATTCATAATTTAAATTGTTTTCTTTCAGCATTGTATTTTATTGTTCTCAAAAAGTGCAAAAAAAATATTTTATTGATAAATTTATAATCAATATAAAAAATGTTACAATTTGATACCTAAAGTACATATTTTTATTTGCAAAATTAATTTGCTTAGCAACAAAAATAATTAATTTTTAGTTACCGTGTGAAAAAAGTATTGTTAAAGAAAATTATTTTATTATTGTGAGGGTGAATAATTTTTTTCTTGAGGACTATAGGAAGATATAGTTTGATCTTCGCGTTGAATAGTTCACTAATTTATATTTTTCCCGTTTAAAATTTTGAAAGTTAACTTTGAAGTGATTTTAATTTTAAATTTTATATTGCTTTGTTGTTTTTCATTTAGAAAGCATTATTAAATAAATATTGATAAAAGTCTTTACAGTTTTCTTAGCTGTTTTATTTAATTTAAAATTGTAAATTCAGTTTTAGTTAATTAAAGTATTTTGAGTGTGTGTGATACTGGGAGAAGATAGTTGTTATTAAGTGTTTTACATTTATTTTAAAAGAAACTTAATAATTTTTCAGAATGTCATCTTGAAACTCGACGACGAAGTTTATTGATATTTTTATTTGGGATGAATAGTGATTGCCGTTTCGGAAACAAATTGAACCATTTTATTATAAAACGAATAAATATATTCTATTGGTGAGTACAATATTTAAAAATTGTCGTTTCATTACATTTGGAGAAAATTATCGCTTAGTATTTTTCAAACATAAACATTTTTCAGTTTTAAATTTGAATCGTAAAGATAATTTATTAAAAACTAAATAGTATTACTATTGAACATTGAAGTTTGCTGTTAGTGTTGATGTAGAATGATTTATTAAGTTATTAAATAAAAGTAGTTTCTCGGTTTGATAAGAAAATTTCATTTGGTGGACATCTATTGTTGAACTTTATAACAAAATTTTTTAGTCGAGACTCAAACCATTTCGCATTGATTTTTCTATTGACCTATTTTACAAATAATTCCTGTTTTCACCGCAAGATACCGGGAGGAGTGATTAAACTGTTTTGACATTTCCAAATGTCATGGATTTCAACTTTCATAACTTCGGAAATATTGAATTTTTATGATTTGGAGTTGTAAATTCGTTTTGATTCAAATTGAAATACAACTTTGTTGTGATTTTTAAAGTCAGTGGCTATAGTAAACCATTTTTTTTATATATTTTCGTGTTAAAATTCATCAACTGTCGTGATATGTCAGATTCATTTTCAAGTTGAAACATCGTAATCACAAGTGATTTTATGACTTTTAAAGGTTTAATTCCAAGTGAATATTTATTTATACTGTTGTGAAATTGTGTTTTGTATCGATTTGATTTATATTTGGTGTTATTTATTACCAAATATCGTCTTAAATACAACATATAGTTTGACGTTTAAAGGTTATGTTTTACGATATCATACATTTGAAAAGATCAATAATTGATTGATATTGTGCAGTTTTTGTTAGAATATTAAAATTATTTGAGTTTTGTTTTCATTGATAAAGTAAATAGTGAATAAAAATTTCATTTTATATCAGTTTTCATATAATAATTTTTTTGTGATTCCGAGTGATCATAATATTAGAGGATTAACATATAGAATTTTACGATTCAATCAATATTATTCAATATGGAAAATATTCTAAATTCAGTTTTAAAATCGGTTATTGTTTTGAAGAATCATTTGAAATTGTTTAATGTCAAACTTTATATTTTACAAATTCAAGTATTGTCTATACACGATTATGTATCGTCAAATATAATCATCTTATTACAATGGTATAGAAAGAAAAAAGTTGAAAGAGTTCAAGTTATTTTGTTTGGAATATCCACGGAGTTGCATGAATATTTGATAGGAGAAGAATTAATTACAAATTTAAAATTTTTGATTTTGTATTTGAAAAGAATTATCATAATCAAAATTTTTAGTTTTATTTTCAATTAAATTAATAACTTGATGTATGGAAATAAAATCAATAATAACATTTCACCATTGCTTTATTCTTTGATTTAACTAGATTTGAAGGGGATTAGAAATTTTAATATTAATATTTTTTTTTGAAACAATAAATTCGGTCAAGTTAATAAAAATTGATTTTTGTTTTAATTTTCATGTTTTTAATATTGTAATTATGTTTCAGAATCAGTCGTCATGATGGTACAATGATGTAAGTTCTATTTGAATGAGATGTGATATGAGACGGTGAGGATGGTTCAAGAAAAGTATTTTTTTTTGTTATTTGTTTGTATATATTTTTGTTAGGTAAATTATATGAAGGAGTTAGAAACATTATGTTTCACTATTTTATGTTAGTGGGAGATATTTTGAACTTCTTTATAAACATTTTTAGGAGAAGTCAATTATTGAAATCTTGATTAGTGAAAGAATATAATCAATGAATTTCTTTTGTATATAGTTTGTTTATAGTTTGTAAAATTCATTAATATGATTAAATGGATTATTCCAGGTCATATAATTTTAAAAATTTTACATAGTTTTTTATTATTAATTTTTAGGGTATAATATTTGATATACCAGTCATTTTATTCAAGGTTGATAGTTGTCAGCGTAGTTTTTTTTGTATAAATCATATAAGATCATCTAATATAGAGTCAGAAAATTTTAATATTTGATTGATTTTGTTTTATGTAAGATGATTGATTGTTTGTTGTCAGAGTTGAATTAGAGCTTAGATGGGGAGATATTCTCACTCCATATCTTCATGTTGTTGTAAATTCTGGTCATAATTTGAGTGGTTGTGATTTGGAAAGAGCACTTCGATTAGTTCACTTCGATATCTGCCCACAACGAAAAGATCAATTATTATAATCATAATGTAAAAAAAAAAAAACAAAATTAATTATACATTTAATTAGTCAGTTCAATATCTGTCCACAACGAAAAGATCAATTATTATAATCATAATATAAAAAACAAAAATAATTATACACTTGATTATAGTTGGGAGGAATACATGATTGAATCAATTCGAGGGCTGGCAACGATATAAAAAAAAAAATCAATTTTCAATTTTTGCATAATGTAAAATTTTTGAACAATTATTTGTTTTGTTCATAGTCTATCAGCAGTGCGAAAGGTTGGTTAATATTGAGTAAATAAAAAAATAATTGTCGTTCGATGAAATATTTTATTATTTATTATGCTGATATTAGAATATTAAATTCAAACAAAATATAAATGAGAGTTTCACTTTAGAACTTGTTGTAAAGATGATCATATTAATGAAAATTGTAGTATCTTAATGTATAGCCTTGAATATTATGTCTTAATATATCAACATTAGTTAATTGTATGGTTATTGATGTTGACTGAAGTTTCTTATGTAAAATCATATTTCATTCAACATGTCAAAACAAAGAAAATCTTTTTAATTTCATATTGGGGTGTATATTGTGGGTCAGAAAGATATTTCAAAATTAATTTGAGTCGTTGTATATTTTTTATGTATAATAATAACTTTTTTTTTATATTTTTATGTTGGTGTTAGATATTATTAATTAAGCTCAACACAATGTGTTATTTAATGAGTTTAAAATATTTAATGTTTGATGTTTATCGTTTCATTTTTTTTTACATATTTTTGGATTGGGGTAAAGAACATTTTTCTTGTGATGTGCGAATTGGGTAAATAAATTTAAATTTTTTTTTGTGGGATGATGATAGTGTCATTCTAAATTTTTTTAATATTTTCTTTATTTTGTTGTGCTTGCACACAGATAAATTTTTCAACATTATAGCCTCTTCCGCAGATTCTAGCTTACAATGAGAATTAGCACAACATGATAGCTAATCCAAGCTCACAATATGGAGACACGATGAAAATCTAAGAGGGGGTTTCCTTAGTTTTCCATCGATTAAAAAAATAATGAATACTTCACGGGAGTGTCATTGATGGAAAAAAAAAAAATCAATCGTGATGGACTGAAATATGTTCAACACTAGCTTTGTAAATATTGTATTATATTTGTTGGTTACATCGGTTTATAAACGAATGGGTTATTTAAATGTATGATGAATCTTGACAGCAAAAATGTCAAAATTTTATTTTATTTAATATGAAAGTTTTCTGTTTCAGGATAGTAGTTAGAATTTTTAAAGTGTTTAATATTTTTTTTATGTAACTGTTTCAGATTGAAATTTCATACATTGTCATTTTCCAAAATATCTTATTTTCGTTTAGAATATTGTGTCAGGTCATGATCTCCACAAAGTAAACAAAACATCAACTTTTAATTAATTTTAATATGAAATTTTACATTTAGTTTCTGCAATGGAAAAAAATTAATTAATTAATTGATTAATTAATTAATTTTTTATATAAGTATGGATGTGTGTCACGTTACGTTATAAATACTGGCTAGGAATTAGATAAAATTGAATAATTTATATTTTTTTTAAAACTGACACACTGAGTTATTTTGCAAACTAGCAACATTTATCGTTTGACCGCTTAAATAGGATTGTCATTCCGAAAAGGCGCTTTTTCTTAATAAAATTGTTGTGTTAACGAGTCACAGCCATTTATAAGATGGCGGGTGACGTTATTTAATTAAAAATAGTGAAACGGGAAAATGGGAAAGTCTAATGTCAGATTTCCCATTATTTCCACCCGTTTTATTTTTTGTCCTGTCCTTCGTCTTTTCAAGTCAATTTGATTACGTACCACGTTTATTTCGTCCTGTTTCGTTCATGTTTTGTATTGGTACTTGACATCTTGCTTGAACATCTATAATTTATCATGAGACGACTCATATTGATTGTATATCAATTTTTATCGACGAGAATGTGACCATGGGAAGTAAAAATTATGAAAAGTTCTATTAAAGATGACTGTGAAAAGAAAATTATATATTTGGATTTTAACTGAGGATTTACTTGAGGGATGACATTGAGAGGATTGATTTCATGTTAATCTATCCAAAAAGGAAATATTTAGAAGATTCGACGTGATATTGAAGTTTGGATTGTTCATATGATGATACCACTCACTATGAAGAAACTCTGTACTAATTGATTACCACAATATGGATTTCAGAATATTAAAAACTCATTCACGCTTCTTTCATCTCTGAAGGGGTGAATTTTGATGTATAAAGTTCACCGTATGAAGAGTGATGATGACGTCCTTGACTCATGCTGGATTTCTTTATTTGTTGTATTTGAAATTAATAAATTTTAACATTTAATAGGATTTAGATTGAGACGAGCGTAGGTAGAATGATTTTATTTTTCATTGTCTATCGGTGAATTATCAATTTGTGAATAACTTAATATAAATTCTCATACTTATTATTAGTTCGGTTTATTTAACATTCCAATAAAAAGAGAATTCTCTTTTGACGATTTAAATCTTTTGATATTTTATATTTTCAAGTAATTTACATTCTTAATTTTACTTATATTATTTAAGAGTTAACAGCCTTAATATTTTAGTTAGTCTTCATATCTTTTATTTAAATTATAATAACTTCATTCATGAGATTGAAACTAATAAACTTGTACAATACTTAATATTAAAAATAAATGTTAATTTGTTCTTAAAAACTTTGTCTTTATCTCAAGAATCCTTGCAACAAATCCATTTCTTTAAATTTGATCTTAATTATTAATATAATATTTTTTTTATAAAATTATTTTATTTCTTATTTGGTCTCATTCAAGTTTATGACAAGATAGAACCCCTGTTGATTGTTCTTTTTGCACCATGGTGCCGAGATTGCTAATGTAGAGGGCTCCATGAGCTACTCTTCGTGCCATGCATTGTTTTTTTTTTGTCGTTCATTCTAGCTTTCTGCGAAGGGGCCGTTGACAGTCCCCATATGCGGAGCGGGTGGTGGTGGAAGTAGTAACGATGGGGTAGGTCGGTCCTAAAACCCGCTATCGCTTTTTATGAAGCGATGATACAATATATTTAATACGCCATACAACATATTATGTACTCTAATCTTAATTAGAATATAATAGACATGATATATTATATTATCTGACTGTATGTCTGCGGGATATACCTATACTCTCTATCTAAGTATAACAAGGGGACTATTCGGATGATACAGATATGTCAATATAACTATGCACAACTATGTACATTGGGAAGCGTACCAACAATCAATTGATTCTAATATAAACACCCACTATTATATTTTATCGTGTATTAGCACCACATAAAATCTAAGATATGACAATTCACTGACAACCGATTCCGTTACCAACTCATTGATGGTGTTTTGTGTTAGATTAAATTTCGATTAAAAAACTCATACTTTAAGGGTAAAAAGTGATTTTAAATTTTTGAGTTTGAAACGAAACTAAGATTACAAATCTCATACATTAGGGGCAAAAAGTTTTGCTTCTGTTTAAGTTTGGAAAAGTCGGCGTCGATTACAAAACTCATGCATATGGGGCAAATAGGTTTGCTTGTATTTAAGTTAAAAAAGAAACGTCAGTTACAAAACTCATAAATTAGGGGCAAATAGGTTTGCTTGTATTTAAGTTCGAAAAGAAACGTCAATTACAAAACTCATACATTAGGAACAATTAGTTTTGCTTCTATTTAAGTTTGAAAAAGTCGACGTCGATTACAAAACTCATGCATTAGGGGCAATTGTTTTTGCTTGTATTTAAAAAAGAAACGTCGATTACAAAACTCATAAATTAGGAACAAATAGTTTTGTTTTCATATAAGTTTAGAAACGTCGGCGTCGATTACAAAACTCATGCATTAGGGGCATACTTTTGCTTGTATTTAAGTTCGAAAAGAAACGTATAGAAAACTTAATCATATGGGGCAAATTAGTAGTGTACCTACATATTTCAATTCAGTTTAGGGATTGAAGTTAGATGAAGTTAGATATAAAAACTCAAAAGGTTGATTTGCTATATTTAAGAAAGTAAAATACAATTAAAAAGACAAATCATTCAATAAATTTTACCAAGAACGGAGCATAGTAGCAGAGCGGATAATCCAGTAGTCGCGAGTTCTGATTTCGTTACCTATATAGTTCAAGCATTAATGCTTAGTTAAAGGAATGTATGAGGATCTATTTGTTGCAAGGGCATATTCATTATTTTAAAAAATGTGTGGAATTATTTACGATGGACTTGTTACGTAATTGTTAATAATTTTAATGCGCTAAAAGGTGATATCAGACGGTTCATTTTTTGTTCATTCGCATCTTTCACTATTCATTGTTCACTCGAAATGACACGTCTGAACACAAAATGAAACACAAGTGCCGAATGAATTCACTAGTGAACCAATCCGACAATGTTGGATCGGTTCATTTTTGTCAACAGGCATCTTTCACTCGCACTCCGAATGAACGAAAAATGAACCGTCTGAACACAGGAATCAGTGCGACCGTTTTTGGTATTTTTAGTACTAAATTGGTATTTTTTCGCCGCTTTGGAACACGTTTGGTATTTTTTTTAGTATTTTTCAATTTTTTTGTATATTTTGTGATTTTTGGAAAATTAAATACCATTTTTTGGTATTTTTTTAATATTCTGTCTGCATTCACTTTTTTCTCTATGATAATTTTATCGCTCTTTACTTCTATTATTTACTCATTGATGTACATGGTAGTGGCGGGATCTTTTGAATTACATTTTTCAATTGGTGACTCTTTAATTAGCAAAATTTGATGAATTTCTGAAATCACATTATTTTAAAAAATACTAAAAAGTATCGAATATTAAATAACTTCTGTAAAAACGTCCACATTGAACAAATTTTGTTGACATTTTGTGTTTTGGTGGAGTTAATGATTATTATTATGAAGCGAAAATACGAACAAGAATATTGTCCTGAATAGGAACAGAAATGAATTTTCTTTCAGATGCACCATCTTAAATCTTTAAGTAATCTCAATCTTTTGTTAATCATACTCTTTGTAGGAAAAATTAAGATTTTTTTATATCTACGAGGCGATTAAAAATATCTTTTTTTTTCGAAAGTAGTTAAGTGACAGTGCTAAGTATTTGATACTTAACAGCTCCAGTACGGAAGCAGATCAGATTTATAAGATATTTTTAATTATATATTATTTTTTCCTTGAATAAATATTTGGATTTTCAGGTACATGACAGCCGATTGTTTTTAATTCTCTTCAGCAAGAGCTAATGTGTTTAATTTGACTTTACTTCAAAGATGATCATTATTATTCTGTACATAAAACCGAATTTCATATGATTCCATTACTTACTCGCGACACATTCTTTCTCCCCAGCCATATTATTTTGTTTCTACGGTGTTTTCCTCGTTTTCCACACTCTTCCTTCTTATATGTATACGTAACAATTTTACTATAAATATATGCGTGTTTTCTTAGTATGCTCCCAAATATCGTTAAAAAATTTAGTATTTTTTTGGTATTTTTTCCACATTGGGTTTAGTATATTCCAACTGTCGATTCGTTCATGAGAATTCAATTCTCTTAATGAATCGACATTATTAAGCCAAGATGCGTGTACGAAGAAAGACCCCAACTAGAAAATTTAATTTTCTATAAAAAATATTGTAACGAAATTTATATTTATTTATTTTATTATGGTTCAAAGTCTTATTTATTTTTACAATTTATATTTCTACAATTTATATTTTTACAAGGTTTGTCTAGTTTTTCCAACTCACTACTCAAATCTTTTGTTTTCATTTTTCTTGGGTTCTTATTTTCAAAATATTTCTATTTAAATTTTAAAATTTTTTTATTTTTTTTTTTTTTTTTATAACATAAGCACATGGAACAGTTTTACAGGTCACAACTTAAGAATCATAATCAGAAATCTAATGAAACTCTCCAGGAATTTGAGGCGGATATAGCGCATCTAATTAGATATGCATACCCTACGGTTCCTGATGATGTGTGTGAAAGCCTTGCAGTAGAAAAGTTCTTGGATGGATTGTGGGCAAATGAGACACAACAAGCTGTAAAACTAGCTAGACCACAAACTTTGAGTGACGCTCTAACCCAGGCACTCGAATTTGAATCTATAAAAAAATCTTTACGAGGTCATGCTCAAGCCCGCGTTGTTGAGGCCGTTGAAGAGAATCAAAAACTCATCGAATGCATTGTCGAAAAGGTGATGAAGGCATTGCAAGGAAGAAAAAGACAGTTTCGCTGCTGGGGTTGTGGACGAGCTGGACATCTACGTAATCGGTGTCCAAATGAAGCAACAACGCAACAGCAACAGCCACAGGAAAACTAAAAAGGGTTGATGGGAAGGGGCAACTGTTGACCTACATTACCAATGCCTCAAAGAGATCTGCAGTTGTTGCATCATTCAGTGGTCGAGATACCAGTATGTTCATAAATGGCAAAGTAAATGGAAAGAATTTGAAACTTTTGCTGGATACTGGAGCAACGATGACAATCATGAGACCAGATTTGCTTTATAATAAAAAGTGTATTACACCAACTAAATGGACATTACGAACAGCTACTGGGGAGTCGGCATCTATATGTGGTGAGACATATGCCAACTTTCAAATTGGTAGTTCTATCTTCGATCATCAGGTGCTAGTGGCGAATATAGAGGAGGAAGTTATTCTCGGAATGGACATAATGGCGAAATATGGATTCCAGTTGGATCTAAAGAGGCGATCTTTGAAAATTGGAGATGAAGATGTTCTCGTGCAAGAGCGTGAGGAATTTTCTACACGTGTTCTTGCAGCGGATGTTGTAACTATTCCAAAACAAAGTGAGATGTTAGTACGAGTCAATTTAGACTGTGTTATCCCGAATGGACATGTTTTGGTTGTGGAGTCCAACGCCAACAATGAAGCAGGAAAAGGAGTATTAATTGCAAGAGCACTGATTCAAAACCAAAAGGAAATTTTAGTCAGATTAATGAACATAAATGAATATCCAGTAACTGTCAAAAAAGGAGCTTATTTAAGTGTGTGTTCATCAGTTTCATCAGTAACACAAAATGCCTGCATCGCACAAGTTTCTTCAGAGGATGTACCAAAACATCTTGAGGACTTTGTAAAAGATGCTTGTAAGGAACTTACCATTCAAGATGTTTTTGAGAATGCGAGTCTTTCTAAAGGAAGAACCAATGTTGTTCAACATCAAATAGATACGGGTGACGCAAGGCCTATCCGCCAATTACCTAGAAGGCTACCATTAGCAAAGCGGGCGGAAGCAGATCAAATTATTCAAGACATGGAAAGGGATAGCGTTATTGAACCATCAAGCAGCCCATGGTGTTCACCAGTAGTGTTAGTTAAAAAAAAAGATGGCTCAACTCGGTTCTGTGTGGACTTTCGCTTATTGAATAATGTAACTAAGAAGGATAGTTATCCACTGCCTCGAATCGATGACACCCTAGATACATTGGCTGGTTGTAAGATCTTCTCAACTTTGGATCTAAAGAGTGGTTATTGGCAGGTTGGATTGGAACCCAAGGATAGAGAAAAAACGGCGTTTTCTGTTGGAAGTGGATTGTGGCAATTCAAAGTGATGCCATTTGGACTTTGCAATGCACCGGCTACGTTTGAACGACTAATGGAAAGTGTGCTAAGAGGATTATCGTGGGAGACCTGTTTGGTATACTTAGATGACATCATCGTACTTGGGAAGCGTTTTGAAGAACATTTAGGAAATTTGGAACAGGTATTTTCACGATTGAGGTCGGCCAACCTTAAACTCAATTGCAAGAAATGTATATTGTTCCGAAAGCAAGTCAACTATCTAGGTCATGTTGTCTCTGAGGAGGGAGTAGCAGTAGATCCTGAGAAGATTAAAGCTGTTCGAGATTGGCCAGTACTTAAAGACAAACATGAAGTAAGAAGCTTTTTGGGTCTGAGTACCTACTATCGACGATTTGTTCCAGGCTTTGCTGACATCGCAAAGCCACTGACAAAACTCACGGAGGAAAGCAGTGAATTCATATGGGATTTCAAGTGCCAACATGCATTTGAAGAATTAAAACAGGTTCTAATTAATTCTCCGGTTTTGAGTTATCCTCGAGCTGAAGGAATGTTTATTCTGGATACAGATGCAAGTAACGTTGGTATCGGAAGTGTGCTCTCCCAAGTACAAGATGGGGCAGAACGCGTGATTGCTTACTTCAGTAAAGTATTGTCGAAACCAGAACGCAATTACTGTGTAACACGAAGAGAATTGCTTGCTGTTATCAAGTCAGTTGAGCACTTTCGCAAGTATTTATATGGACGGAAATTTCTTTTGAGGACAGATCACTCGGCACTTGTGTGGCTTTTGCGATTCAAGAATCCTGAAGGTCAAGTGGCAAGATGGATAGAGAGATTGCAAGAATATGACTATGATTCTGAACATCGAGCCGGACTTCATCATAGAAATGCCGATGCACTGTCAAGGCGACCATGTCCAGAGGATTGCCAGCACTGTAATAAGGCTGAGGAAAAGTTTTTTATAGCTTGTAGAACCACGGTCGTTGACAATTTTTGGCAAGATGATGAAATACGAGCAGACCAATTGGAAGACCCAGATCTCAAGTTTGTAATGCAGTGGAAGGAAAATGATCAAAGACCTTTATGGGAAGAAATAGCTTCACTATCTCCAAATATTAAGTCATACTGGGCTCAGTGGCAATCCATTGTCGTGGAAAATGGGTTGTTAAAGCGTGTATTGGAGAATGAAGATGGAACACAGCAGAGACAACAACTATTGATTCCAAGGAAGAGAATTCCTGAAGTTCTTAAACTGCTTCACAATGATGTGTCTGGGGGACACTTGGGAGTTAAAAAAACCACAGAAAAAAATTCGTCAACGTTTTTATTGGGTCAATTACAATGGAGATGTAAAAGATTGGTGTAGAAGATGTGTAACTTGTGCCACTTCAAACGGACCTCAGAAACGAAGGCGTGCGCCAATGAGGCAGTATAATGTTGGTAGCCCATTTGAAAGGATAGCCATTGACATAGCGGGGCCGTTTCCCACAACGGAAAGAGGGAATAAATATATTCTGGTAGCAATGGACTATTTTAGTAAATGGACAGAAGCCTATGCACTACCGAATCAAGAAGCTACCACTGTTGCTGAAGTCTTGGTAAGGGAACTGATAAGTCGTTTTGGAGTACCATTGGAGTTACACTCGGACCAGGGAAGAAACTTTGAATCAGCCGTATTCCAGGGAATTTGTGAAGCATTAGGAATTCGAAAGACGAGAACAACTGCTTTGCATCCACAGTCGGATGGAATGGTGGAGCGAATGAATCGAACAATTGGAAGATTTTTGTCAAAAGCAGTGTCCGATCACCAGAAGGATTGGGACGAATACATCCACTTGTTCTTATTAGCTTATCGAGCAGCAATTCATGAGACAACAGGGCAAACACCGGCAAGTGTGATTTTTGGCCGTGAGTTACGGTTACCTTGCGACCTGCAGTATGGATCTAAGCCTGGAGAAGATCTAGTTGGAGAAGATTATGTGTCAGATCTTCGGAGGAAAATGAATGCTATACATGACCGTGTACGGTCCAATATTCAAGTAGCTAGTGAGAAGATGAAGGAGCGATACGACATTAAAGCTGTGGAAGGTGGTTATCAGGCTGGAGACTTGGTTTGGTTATTTAATCCACAACGACGACGAGGCTACTCACCAAAGCTTCAGAAATCCTGGGAAGGACCGTATGAAGTGATCAAAAGGATTAATGATGTGGTTTATCGTATACGAAGAAAACCAAATGGGAAGCCAAGAGTGGTACATTTCAATCGCCTGGCTCCCTTTTTAGGTGATAACAAGGATGAGGAAAAAAATCCAGTTGCTCAAGTTTGCAATGTCCAAAGTGAAGAAAAGACCTTCGAGGAATTCATGATGACTCCTTATCGACGCACTCGCCATGGTGTGACTGTGGAAATTGAGCAAGACCTCTTCGATATCCCAGAAGATAATGTTTTAGCTTACTGTGTGGCTCAAGACATGAAGATGACTAGTGGTATAGCCAAAGTTATCATGAGAAAGTATGGGATGTTATATGAGCTAAAAGCCAAGAATCTGAAGATTGGAGAAGCGGTCCATTCACAGCATGGAAAACAGCATTTATTCTACATGACGAATAAGGAAACGTCTGAGGAACGAGCAGAGTATGCTCAGATGTGGAACTGTCTACGAAGTATGCGGGATCAAATGTTACAGTTGAATCTTATGAAGCTCGGCATTCCAAAGATCAGTGATGGTATGGATTGGAAAGTGGTTCGGAATATGATAGAAGAGATTTTTCATAATACTGGAATTAATGTTCTAGTTTGCTGCTATAATCCAAGATACAGTAAAAATATAAAAAAAAAGTGTACCATGTTACTTTTTCAAAGCATCTCACTGTAGAGAAGGTTCAAAATGCCGATTTATTCATCTAGAGAATTCTGTTCGGGACGAACTGAACTAAGAGGGAGGCAGTGTTATGAAATTAAGTACTATTTCTATTTAAATTGAAAATTTAAATAGAAATAAAAAAATATGTAGATAACTCGGAGTTATGCATTTTTTTCATTTGGAAAACACTATCACTTGCTAGCTTGTGTTTCTGTTACTGTGATATGCACTGGACACATTTTGCACCAACTTTACACAATTACGGTGACAACAAGTTTGTTTAGCTACACATTTTTCAAACACTCAAAGTGACCCATAGGCAGTAAATATAAACCACCTGCACATAGAACGCAAAGGTAAAAAAAATCTTTGGAATATAAATTTGTAAAAAAGATTTATGAACCCGCTACATATAAATTGTGCAAGCAAAAAAGGTATTGTGTTATCAGATAAATTTGTTAGAATATATTATATCTGTAGTGGAAGTAAAACAGATTTACTGGAGTAGGTAATTAAGAAAAGAAAAATTAAAAGAAGTCAGTGATAAGTTTAAATTTCAATATTTTGTTACACAGATAATGTAATAAGCATAATACTTTATACCTAAAACTTTCATCCAGAAATATTAATTTGAAAAGTACTCAAATTATGCACAAAATCAAATTTTTCATAAAATTATAACATAGCTCAGTCTACCAAATAAAAAATTATCAACCACTGAGCCAAATCAAATATTGCCAATGGAATTAAATAATACACAAAATGATTCTTTACGAGTTCTGAAATAATAAAAACTAGCGAACCGCTCATAGAATCATAGAAGATAACAATCAACATAAGAATTAATATGTAAAAATTTGTGACATAATTTATAAAGATGACAAAATATACACAAAATTTTATCATCTCATTTGAGAAATATTTTGAAGGAGCGGCTATATACGAGATCTGGAATTCCCCGTTTTGACTTCAAATAGTTTTCTTACAAAATATACTTGAAGAGCGGATGTAGCAGCGATGACAAGTATCTGTACAATGGACCAAGTCATCACATAGTTATTGTTGCTTAATAAGAGATTATAGTCTCTAGATTCCCTTCCTCTGGAGTAGTACTGATAATGCAAAATCTCGTTGATGTTTTGTTCCACAAACTTAATAGTTGTCGTAAAAATCTTCCAATTGTTCGATTCATTCGCTCCACCATTCCATCCGACTGTGGATGCAAAGCAGTTGTTCTCGTCTTTCGAATTTACATTTTACATCTCAACAATGAAGCAGGAAAAGGAGTATTAATTGCAAGAGCACTGATTCAAAACCAAAAGGAAATTTCATTTATCTTCTCATCAAAGGTCATAGAATAATTCATTTATCTTCTCATCAAAGGTCATAGAATAATTCTGGAATTTCTTTAAAAAAATACTTGGGTATTTTTATACCCCACACCTGACACCAAATGTAACGAAATTTATATTTATTAATTTACTTAGGATTATTGATATGAATTATTAGCAAGTTTTTATTAGATCCTAACCAAAATATACAATATCTTGATAAGGATCTAATAAAAACTTGCTAATAATTCATATCAATAATCCTAAGTAAATTAATAAATATAAATTTCGTTACATTTGGTGTCAGGTGTGGGGTATAAAAATACCCAAGTATTTTTTTGTGTAAGAAAAAAATACTTGGGTATAAAAATACCCAAGTATTTTTTTGTGTAAGAAAAAAATAAAATAGTTATTTATAAAGACATTTATTATGGCATCAAAAAAAATAACTCTTTTAGAGTTGAAAGTGGTTGATTTAAAACATGAGTTGGAGGAGAGAGACGCTGATACATCAGGAAATAAAAATGCACTTCAACTACGATTGAGAAAAGTGATGCAAGAAGTAGGTGAGGATCCAGACACATACCTTTTTGAAATGCCTTGCTCTAACAACGATCTTTGTCAAGTCTTAAAAGAACATTCCAGAGACATAGAAGAGAAGTTTCAAGAACATTCCAGAGATATAAAAGGAGAAATTAAAGAAATCAAAGGAGAAGTAGCGATGCTTCAAAAGCATTCAAATACTATAGAAAAGAAATTCCAGAATTATTCTATGACCTTTGATGAGAAGATAAATGAATTAACTAAACAGATGAAAGTTTTGGAGAATCAAGTGCTTCCTTCAATCACGCCAATGAATTCCGAGCAAAATTCAGCTGTAGATACAAATTTTAAGTGTGTAGAAGATACAAGAGTACCAACAGTGGAGTGCGTGCGAAATGATATGCCAACCTTTGATGGAAAATGTCCCTGGGAAGAATATTTAACATTGTTCGAGACAGTGGCCATGATAAATGGCTGGTCCATGACAAGAAAGGCCTCAGTGTTGAGTGTATCATTACGAGGTGATGCTTTAAAAGTTTTGGAGACAATTCCTCTAGCTGAGCGACGAGATTTAAAATTGTTGATTGAGAGACTTGAGATGCGATTTGGACATAAGCACATGGAACAGTTTTACAGGTCACAACTTAAGAATCGTAATCAGAAATCTAATGAAACTCTCCAGGAATTTGAGGCGGATATAGCGCGTCTAATTAGATATGCATACCCTACGGTTCCTGATGATGTGTGTGAAAGCCTTGCAGTAGAAAAGTTCTTGGATGGATTGTGGGCAAATGAGACACAACAAGCTGTAAAACTAGCTAGACCACAAACTTTGAGTGACGCTCTAACCCAGGCACTCGAATTTGAATCTATAAAAAAATCTTTACGAGGTCATGCTCAAGCCCGCGTTGTTGAGGCCGTTGAAGAGAATCAAAAACTCATCGAATGCATTGTCGAAAAGGTGATGAAGGCATTGCAAGGAAGAAAAAGACAGTTTCGCTGCTGGGGTTGTGGACGAGCTGGACATCTACGTAATCGGTGTCCAAATGAAGCAACAACGCAACAGCAACAGCCACAGGAAAACTAAAAAGGGTTGATGGGAAGGGGCAACTGTTGACCTACATTACCAATGCCTCAAAGAGATCTGCAGTTGTTGCATCATTCAGTGGTCGAGATACCAGTATGTTTATAAATGGCAAAGTAAATGGAAAGAATTTGAAACTTTTGCTGGATACTGGAGCAACGATGACAATCATGAGACCAGATTTGCTTTATAATAAAAAGTGTATTACACCAACTAAATGGACATTACGAACAGCTACTGGGGAGTCGGCATCTATATGTGGTGAGACATATGCCAACTTTCAAATTGGTAGTTCTATCTTCGATCATCAGGTGCTAGTGGCGAATATAGAGGAGGAAGTTATTCTCGGAATGGACATAATGGCGAAATATGGATTCCAGTTGGATCTAAAGAGGCGATCTTTGAAAATTGGAGATGAAGATGTTCTCGTGCAAGAGCGTGAGGAATTTTCTACACGTGTTCTTGCAGCGGATGTTGTAACTATTCCAAAACAAAGTGAGATGTTAGTACGAGTCAATTTAGACTGTGTTATCCCGAATGGACATGTTTTGGTTGTGGAGTCCAACGCCAACAATGAAGCAGGAAAAGGAGTATTAATTGCAAGAGCACTGATTCAAAACCAAAAGGAAATTTCAGTCAGATTAATGAACATAAATGAATATCCAGTAACTGTCAAAAAAGGAGCTTATTTAAGTGTGTGTTCATCAGTTTCATCAGTAACACAAAATGCCTGCATCGCACAAGTTTCTTCAGAGGATGTACCAAAACATCTTGAAGACTTTGTAAAAGATGCTTGTAAGGAACTTACCAAAGAACAAAGCAAACAAATTAGATACCTCATTGCTCATTATCAAGATGTTTTTGAGAATGCGAGTCTTTCTAAAGGAAGAACCAATGTTGTTCAACATCAAATAGATACGGGTGACGCAAGGCCTATCCGCCAATTACCTAGAAGGCTACCATTAGCAAAGCGGGCGGAAGCAGATCAAATTATTCAAGACATGGAAAGGGATAGCGTTATTGAACCATCAAGCAGCCCATGGTGTTCACCAGTAGTGTTAGTTAAAAAAAAAGATGGCTCAACTCGGTTCTGTGTGGACTTTCGCTTATTGAATAATGTAACTAAGAAGGATAGTTATCCACTGCCTCGAATCGATGACACCCTAGATACATTGGCTGGTTGTAAGATCTTCTCAACTTTGGATCTAAAGAGTGGTTATTGGCAGGTTGGATTGGAACCCAAGGATAGAGAAAAAACGGCGTTTTCTGTTGGAAGTGGATTGTGGCAATTCAAAGTGATGCCATTTGGACTTTGCAATGCACCGGCTACGTTTGAACGACTAATGGAAAGTGTGCTAAGAGGATTATCGTGGGAGACCTGTTTGGTATACTTAGATGACATCATCGTACTTGGGAAGCGTTTTGAAGAACATTTAGGAAATTTGGAACAGGTATTTTCACGATTGAGGTCGGCCAACCTTAAACTCAATTGCAAGAAATGTATATTGTTCCGAAAGCAAGTCAACTATCTAGGTCATGTTGTCTCTGAGGAGGGAGTAGCAGTAGATCCTGAGAAGATTAAAGCTGTTCGAGATTGGCCAGTACTTAAAGACAAACATGAAGTAAGAAGCTTTTTGGGTCTGAGTACCTACTATCGACGATTTGTTCCAGGCTTTGCTGACATCGCAAAGCCACTGACAAAACTCACGGAGGAAAGCAGTGAATTCATATGGGATTTCAAGTGCCAACATGCATTTGAAGAATTAAAACAGGTTCTAATTAATTCTCCGGTTTTGAGTTATCCTCGAGCTGAAGGAATGTTTATTCTGGATACAGATGCAAGTAACGTTGGTATCGGAAGTGTGCTCTCCCAAGTACAAGATGGGGCAGAACGCGTGATTGCTTACTTCAGTAAAGTATTGTCGAAACCAGAACGCAATTACTGTGTAACACGAAGAGAATTGCTTGCTGTTATCAAGTCAGTTGAGCACTTTCGCAAGTATTTATATGGACGGAAATTTCTTTTAAGGACAGATCACTCGGCACTTGTGTGGCTTTTGCGATTCAAGAATCCTGAAGGTCAAGTGGCAAGATGGATAGAGAGATTGCAAGAATATGACTATGATTCTGAACATCGAGCCGGACTTCATCATAGAAATGCCGATGCACTGTCAAGGCGACCATGTCCAGAGGATTGCCAGCACTGTAATAAGGCTGAGGAAAAGTTTTTTATAGCTTGTAGAACCACGGTCGTTGACAAGTTTTGGCAAGATGATGAAATACGAGCAGACCAATTGGAAGACCCAGATCTCAAGTTTGTAATGCAGTGGAAGGAAAATGATCAAAGACCTTTATGGGAAGAAATAGCTTCACTATCTCCAAATATTAAGTCATACTGGGCTCAGTGGCAATCCATTGTCGTGGAAAATGGGTTGTTAAAGCGTGTATTGGAGAATGAAGATGGAACACAGCAGAGACAACAACTATTGATTCCAAGGAAGAGAATTCCTGAAGTTCTTAAACTGCTTCACAATGATGTGTCTGGGGGACACTTGGGAGTTAAAAAAACCACAAAAAAAATTCGTCAACGTTTTTATTGGGTCAATTACAATGGAGATGTAAAAGATTGGTGTAGAAGATGTGTAACTTGTGCCACTTCAAACGGACCTCAGAAACGAAGGCGTGCGCCAATGAGGCAGTATAATGTTGGTAGCCCATTTGAAAGGATAGCCATTGACATAGCGGGGCCGTTTCCCACAACGGAAAGAGGGAATAAATATATTCTGGTAGCAATGGACTATTTTAGTAAATGGACAGAAGCCTATGCACTACCGAATCAAGAAGCTACCACTGTTGCTGAAGTCTTGGTAAGGGAACTGATAAGTCGTTTTGGAGTACCATTGGAGTTACACTCGGACCAGGGAAGAAACTTTGAATCAGCCGTATTCCAGGGAATTTGTGAAGCATTAGGAATTCGAAAGACGAGAACAACTGCTTTGCATCCACAGTCGGATGGAATGGTGGAGCGAATGAATCGAACAATTGGAAGATTTTTGTCAAAAGCAGTGTCCGATCACCAGAAGGATTGGGACGAATACATCCACTTGTTCTTATTAGCTTATCGAGCAGCAATTCATGAGACAACAGGGCAAACACCGGCAAGTGTGATTTTTGGCCGTGAGTTACGGTTACCTTGCGACCTGCAGTATGGATCTAAGCCTGGAGAAGATCTAGTTGGAGAAGATTATGTGTCAGATCTTCGGAGGAAAATGAATGCTATACATGACCGTGTACGGTCCAATATTCAAGTAGCTAGTGAGAAGATGAAGGAGCGATACGACATTAAAGCTGTGGAAGTTGGTTATCAGGCTGGAGACTTGGTTTGGTTATTTAATCCACAACGACGACGAGGCTACTCACCAAAGCTTCAGAAATCCTGGGAAGGACCGTATGAAGTGATCAAAAGGATTAATGATGTGGTTTATCGTATACGAAGAAAACCAAATGGGAAGCCAAGAGTGGTACATTTCAATCGCCTGGCTCCTTTTTTAGGTGATAACAAGGATGAGGAAAAAAATCCAGTTGCTCAAGTTTGCAATGTCCAAAGTGAAGAAAAGACCTTCGAGGAATTCATGATGACTCCTTATCGACGCACTCGCCATGGTGTGACTGTGGAAATTGAGCAAGACCTCTTCGATATCCCAGAAGATAATGTTTTAGCTTACTGTGTGGCTCAAGACATGAAGATGACTAGTGGTATAGCCAAAGTTATCATGAGAAAGTATGGGATGTTATATGAGCTAAAAGCCAAGAATCTGAAGATTGGAGAAGCGGTCCATTCACAGCATGGAAAACAGCATTTATTCTACATGACGAATAAGGAAACGTCTGAGGAACGAGCAGAGTATGCTCAGATGTGGAACTGTCTACGAAGTATGCGGGATCAAATGTTACAGTTGAATCTTATGAAGCTCGGCATTCCAAAGATCAGTGATGGTATGGATTGGAAAGTGGTTCGGAATATGATAGAAGAGATTTTTCATAATACTGGAATTAATGTTCTAGTTTGCTGCTATAATCCAAGATACAGTAAAAATATAAAAAAAAAGTGTACCATGTTACTTTTTCAAAGCATCTCACTGTAGAGAAGGTTCAAAATGCCGATTTATTCATCTAGAGAATTCTGTTCGGGACGAACTGAACTAAGAGGGAGGCAGTGTTATGAAATTAAGTACTATTTCTATTTAAATTGAAATAGTACTTAATTTCATAACAATATTAACATTGTATTATTAGCACATCTTACATTTTTTTTAACAATTTTTATAAAAATTGAATTTAGTGACGACATTGCTTCATACAATTTGTATGGAAGTAGCATACTCACAATATCTAAGAAGACTTAATAATTTGATACTAATCTCCAAACATACATACATACCATCATGGTGTTTTCACATTCTGGGTAGGATCAAAGGACTGACCTCCATAATATCCTATCTTGACATACATACCTAGGTACATGTGTTGTATAGAAAACCAAATATCTTAAAATATTAAATAATTTGTATTTATGGGATTATAGTTTGGTACTTATTCTTCAACTATACATACTATCGCTATCGACAGTTGGATCTCATGTGTTACATGCAACTAGTTAATAATAATAATAAATTTGGATTATTTTTATAGCGCCGTTTTTGTGATAACCTCACCTCAAGGGCGCTTTGAATATATTAGGGGTTATTGTAAGACTCGCATATTTTCGCCACAAGTTTTGTATTTTCGGCAGTTTAGAAAATGGTCACAGTGACAGGAATGAACGTTCACTCGAGTTCAGTCATTTCGTCTCGACTCCTCTAGCCGACGGACGCGTCATTGGTATTTTTGTTTGTGTTGTATTATTTCACGCGTCAAAATGGTGTTTGAATGAAGTGGAATGACCAAAACACTGTGCTGTTTTTGGAGAATTAAACTTCTTCTTGCAATCCATGATCGCACCTACCACCATCTACGTTTTCTTTGCTTCTTTTTTGCTAACTCTTTGATTAAATTATCACAAATTAAACTTATTCCGAGACGTACGACTTCATTCGATGACATGTTGAAAAAAACGAGTGAACGTTCATTTCTTTGTCTTTCCGTATAGAAGTGTGAACATGGAATGAAAGAAAAATGAACCATTCACTCGAGTGAACGTTCACTCGAATGAACCGTCTGATATCACCTTAAAGGATTCCAAAAACAGAAAACAAAGTTTATCATACAACTACTGTGAGTAGGTCCAACATATACAGTATACATATTTTATCTGCAAGATACGGTTGTATAATATTTTAATAAAAGATTCCTACATGTTAAATTATGTATAATTCGCGTGGGTTTCATTCGCCCGCCATTTCGGTCCGAGATTACTCTATCGTGGTCCTTTAATAATCGTCATTTGCTGAATCATCAGCACGTACCAACCAACCAAATGTATGAAAAGTTAAAGCAAATTATAACTTCATCTCGGCCTTATTCAATAACCTGAGATTAACAACCGAAAATAATATGTTTCAGAACGAGACCCGCAAAAATATGACTTCCTTAGGATTTGTAAAAATTTGTAAATTGTGACCTATGAACTCGTTAATTTAGCGATTATGTCAGCTTTTATAATGTAGAGCTTAACAAATCATAGATTTAGAATTTCTGGGGATCCATACGCTACACAATCAACCCTGTCGATTCTTGGAAATTGCCACACCATCACGCCATTTCCCTATTCGGGGTGAGCAGAAATTCATGCTTTGTGTGTCACATCCATGCATCATCTCATACACGATATTAATTCTTAATTCTAACATCTTAGGGTCAAACCACCAAAAAGCATTTATTTTCATTTTACGATATTTATTTATTTGTTTATTTAAAAATCCTCTTTTACATGCAGCGTGAAATAAAATGTATAACACTTAAATTAAGTTAAACGTTAACAGTTTTATGTATAAACGTGGTTCAAATATTGAATTACGGTTTAACCCAAATATAATCACTTTTCTTATATATAAACATGGATCAAGAACTAAACCGTGATTTAAATCAAATGTCAAATCAAACGGCGAAGGGGTTAGTTAAACTCTGGTTCAACTTGCCATTTCACAATATTGAAAGTACCTATGACCATAATATATTTATTTATTTAATATTGCTTCTCAGGCAACAAACAAATACTATGTCAAATATTAATTTAACATGCACTCAATAACAAGTTGCCATATTATGGAGACTTACGATATTAATCGTCTCACAGATCCAGACTGAAAACACAATTAAAAACTGTGTCTCCACCGGGAATCGAAACCGGAATCTTTTGCTCGGGAGTCAGATACCCAACCCACTGAACCATGAAGGCCGACATATGAGAATATATATATGAGAAATATTAGAAAAGAATATATGAAAAAAAACATATAGGTAAAAAGCGATTTAATCCATTAGAATTTTTGATTGACATTGAATTCAAACAAAAATTAATGAAAGACGTGATTTCGTACGTGACCGTAGCCTAGAGTTCTCTTCTAATGCTTGGCAACGTCGCCGGTCATCCTCTTCCGTGAGCAATTGACCACGCAATTCCTTACTGGACACGGCAGTTTCAAAAGTTATCTTTTTCATTTTCACTTATCCGATTCATCTTCATGCCAGCTTTGTGATAACCCCGAACAGACGTAATCCGAGAATTTCCTATGGGAATACAATAACTTACCCGTGTCAACTTTCCGACGAGAACTCAACGATGTCCGAGGGAATTTCTTTGGACACAATGGACATGCGGACCTTGTAACCGCAAAGTGCAACTTTGGGGCTTGCAACACTTATTGTCAAAAAAAAGGTTCACTCTTATCTTCACTACAGTGAACGGTGTGCCAGCTAATAAACTTTTTTTGGTACTTTAAGTGCAGTGTCTGCAAGGTTTTAGAGTTCTCCGGACTCTTCGTATGTTCTTTATGTGTTCTTTCAGAATTTTGTAAGAGGGCGTTATTAGTCCCCACAAGCAGAACGAAATGGTGTAGGAAGAACAGTCTTTCTTGCTATAACTGACGTTTTGAATTAGCAATTTTCAACACCTTGAAGACTGTCATCTCCAAAAGCCACCTCTTCTCAAAGTTCATATTATTCAATCGTTGTTACCTGCTATGCGTTGTATCCTTTTGCAGAAAAAAAATCAGCCTTTATACCATGACGACAGTCCCTGGCTCTCGCACTATCAGATATTCGTCATTGTTTGCTGAAATATATACGATTTATTATCTTCCTTTATATTTGGTTATTTCGAGGAAATTGTCCAAAGACAACAGCAAAAATATAATAAACAAACAATGATAGTAGTAAAATATGGAGATCGATTCTCGGAAACTTAATAACAGATAAAGTGTATTTCTGCTATAAAACAAAAAATTAAAAAAAATCTTGGTTTAGCATTCTGACTATTATATTGTACGCTAGTGAGATATTTTAGACTATAGAGGATTTATGATATTAGAATTAACACGGTTGAAATGGGATCCCTGAGATGAATGTATATTAAAAGGATGTATGATAGAATAAGAAATGAGGATAAAAGACGAAAAGGATGTATGATAGAATAAGAAATGAGGATAAAAGACGATAATGTTTAATTGAAATAGATAACATAGGATAAAAATAAATGTATTGAGTTTGGTAACAGAAATAATGAGAGTTTCGGTTGAAAAAAATAATAATAAACAAGAAAGAATAATAATAGGAGAGCGTGTATGAGACGATGCATGGACGTGAACAAAGCGAGCAATGTAAATCAAGATGAGTCTGTCGTTTGATTCCCTCTGCCTACTTCTAATAGTGATGGATTAATTATAGTTTTAATTTAAATAAATAAACAAACACAATTACCTTAAAAAAACACTTTGAAATATTAAAACACAGATTTGTTTTACACTTTAGTACACAAACACACAAAAAACGATAAAAAGTGAAAACCGACTCTATAATACAATATTATAATTCAAAAATAATTATTTTCTAAAACAAATATAACCTCAAAATATTGATACATAAAAACACTAAAAAAACTTGAAAAAAATAACAGAGCACATCCGAAATATTTAAAAATACGAATCACACCGATTGGAACACTGATTTCGAATTTCGAAAGTGGTATTTTCAAACAGGGGGGCGTTCAAACGTCAAAATGACGGATGAATATATTTTTGAAAAGCGAACACGTCTGCATCAGGACGTCGCCGACAAATCGCGCGACCATAAATCAGACTGGCTAATTACCGACGACTTGCAGTGTCCAATTTGTCGTGTGCGTCAATTAAACACGCTTCTGATACGATAAATATACCGGTGTTTATTACTTCGAAATGTTTTGTTGTGAAGCAAGCCGGTGGTGTTGTCGAAGACGACATTAGGGAATGCTTGACGGCGAAGTGACATTTGTCGCACATGCGCAGTGCGCGAACTACGCATGCTCACTGCGCCTTTCCTTGAAACGACACACATCACAAAAATGTTATTTTTGTTATTAGATATGCCATTCCAACGTCCCTTTTTACTCTCGACTACTATTTAATAGTGATTAATAAAACCAAATGGGTTGTATCCAACGCTAAACTCTTCACTAACAAGTCATTCCATAAAGTATTCAAATTTTGTATGGAAAATATTCAGCATTTTCATGAAATGAGCTGAAATATTTTAATGAACACTTGATAATTCTTCAATGCCATTTTATGAAAGTGATGTGCCTTTTCACGTACATACATGCCATCACGCCATGTCCCTCACGGGGTAGGCAGAGAGAACCGAATCCCACTTAATTCCTTGACATACATTCATCACCTCGTCAACATTCATACATCGTCTTATACATGTTCGTCTATTGTTCACGCTTCTAACATTTCCGTCTTTCAAAATACCATTCACATAGACGTGCCATCCCTTCCTTGGGCGGCCCCGACCTCTCATTCCATTCCTGTCCGTAATGTATATTTTCTTCGTCAGGTGTTCCTCATTCATTCTCCCCATGTGGCCAAACCATCTCAATGTGTTCACTTTCATTATATTAATAACATCTTTCTTTATCCTACATTCTTTCCTCATGTCCTCATTTCTGACCCTGTCATACATCGTTCTATTACAGATTCTTCTTAGCGATCTCATTTCAACTGCATTTATTCTACTTTCGTGCGACTTCTGCCATGTCCAGATTTCACTTGCATACGTCAAGGTTGACACTAAAACAGCGTTATGAATGGCAACTTTAGCATTCTTTCATATGTTGCGGTCATTCATAACTAGTTTAAGTGCTCCATTCGCTCTGTGCCTTTTTACCAATTTGAAAATAAAAAATTCAAATTTTAAGTTTCCTGGGCTAGGGATCACTTTATCCTGAGCTGATTCTAAACGATAATTCAATATTGGGAACGAACTGAGTACACAGTCGATCTGGATCACGAACCTGATTGACTGTGTACGGGCTGCCTAAGGCTACTGATATAAAAATATAGAGAACTTTTTCTACATACGTACTCTGTGATAGACAAACTTTGATATTTGTATTCAGGTAATGAACAGCTGTGACACGTCTGTTGAAGATCAAATAACTTTCTTCTGAAAATTTTAATTAAATACTATAATGTACCTTCTTATATGTAGGTACATAGTGGGTACAGAACGTTACTCAGTAGCGAAACATGACCTTATCACGAAATTTTAAGCCACTTCATTAGTTAACCCAAAGGCCCTTACCTAATAAATTTGATGAGCCAACACAAAAAAAAATAATATTTTTATTGATAATTTTTTTTGAACATCTCAATAGACGAAGTTGGGATATTATAAAAGAACCAGGAACTCAATGCACCTACAGGGCTTACGAACTGTTATCGGCTAGTTTACGTGATCACTTTATGCATTTTCGCAACGTTCACCAATAATGCGTTCTTATTTTTTATTTTTTATTCGTTTAGAAACTTAACAGCTATACATTTATAATGCTTAATTGTAAATAAGAATACAAAAGAAATAGCCAATTATAAAGTTTCACATATTTTAATTATTACATATTATTATTGTATGATGGTGAGTGTATGTGGGGGAAAGGGAAGGTCAATGGATATAGACAAGCGTTGATAAGGAAAGGATGAAGGTTTAAGGAAAGTAGGTTTGATTTTTATCCAGTACCTAATATTACCAATAACCGCGCGTAGTTGGCGTTTTATCGATGTCTTTGTGAAGTTAAATATATCCGGTTGGGGGTCAAGACTGTTGTAATAGTTTAAGCATATGTTAAAATAATTATTCTGTGCGTACTTTGTTCTGCAGTATGGAGTATAGAAAAGGTGATTTTGGCGTGTTGTTTTCATGGGGCAGTTGAAAGAATTTTTTTGAAGTAGGTAAGAGCTGCCTAAGAGGTTATTGAGTAGGTATTTCATTACTTATAGAGTTCCCTTATCAATGTAATTTTTTGAAAGTTCTATATATTCGATTTACAAAATAAATCTTTAGGTGTCTTTTTTATTGTATCGAGTACCTTTTTAAGTCATTTATTTTAAGTATTATGTACTTTTTTCCACAGAACTACAGGCCCACCGTTATTATGTAATTTTGAATCTGGTCTTTAGTCATATAATTTTGCCCGCCTCGCACTCAATATATTATTAGTACCTAAACTAACTACATAATAGAGGAAAGATAAAAAAATACGTAACAAAGTACTACTGACATTATAAAATTCTTCTAAGTTTCATCATCATCAGCTATTATTCGTCCAGTGTTGGACATAGGCCTCCCCTTTCAACCTCCATGCTTCCCTATCCTTCACCACCCTGTGCCATTGACTTCTTGCCACTCGTTTTATGTCATCAAACCATCTTGTTTGCGGTCTGCCCGGGTTTCTGCGTCCAGTTCCCAGTTTATAAATATAAAATCTTCTGAGACATTAGTTTAATTAATTAATATGCGAATTTATTAATGATAATAATAACAATTAAACACTACAAATAATAACACTCAATTATTATTATTACCACTATACACTTCCTCAATAGAATTAGCAGATCAATGCGTAAATTGTAAATTATTTAAAAGAGCAAAATAAAATGCAACAAACGCATCATCAAGCTTTCAATTGGGAATAGTTCACCCATCCAGATACATATCAAAGGATTAGGCTCTGAGAACCTGAGAAGGTCTCTATACTACCTATCAACCCTACAGATTCCCGAATATTAACGTTTAAAAAATCTTTAACGATTCTACATGTATTATTATTACCTTTTTTTCATTTTTATTTTTAAGTTTTTCGATAAATCTAAAATTTCTAAATTACGGATTAACGATTTTGGAATAATGCAAGTGGCTGAAATAATGAACGGTGATATTATTATTTTACGAGAATGCCAAAGTCTTTTAATCTCGTTACCTAAAGCGTTGTATTTTCTAATTTTTTACCAAAAGATTTTATAATATTACTAGAATTTGAAATAGCCACGTCGCAAATGTATGCTATTTTTTTAATTTTATCATGTATTATTATATCGGGTCTGTTATGTTTAATTGACCGGTCAGTTGATATTGTCTCAAATTTAAATATTATTATTTTCCAAAAATGAAATCGGTTTATATTCATAATATAGTTTAATGTTTATCGCGTAAATTAATTCATATTTAATTGCTAAATTTTACATTAATTTATTTAATTCTTTATATTGCTTCTCGGGCAGCTAACAGGTACTATGTCAAATATTAATTTAACACGCACCCAATAACAAGTTTGACACATTATGGTGGCCAACGATATTAATCGTCCCATAGATCCAGAATGAAAACACAATTACAAACTGTGTCTGCACCGATAATCGAACCCGGGACCTCTGGATCAGCTACCAAACCAACTGAGTGACAAATGCCGGCTTCTATGAAACTTAAATAATATAATAAAATATATATTTACATAGTTACTATTTTCCAACGTTTGCAGTTTGCGAAAAGCAATCGAACGAATTCTTTCCAAAGCATATTCTTGCGTGCGAACCAAAGATAATCAGATTAGAATATTGACAAAACATAGATTAGAAACGGCTTACAATCAATGACATTTTATATATAGACACGTTATATGCGAAAAAACGCTCTACAAAAATGGTATAGTAAAACAAATTATTACGCACACATGACAGAATACATTATGTGAGAAAGAGATCATACAACATTAGACACACACTTCAGATATATTTTCTCTTTTACTCCAGTGCAATCATATAATTATCTCAAACACCAAGTAATAACTATGAAAGATACGAATTTATATTATGTTATACTTAGCTGTATTAAAAAGCGAATTCAACAACAGAATACCTCTGTTTACCTACAAACGAATATGACGACACTATAAAAAAATATGACGAAACATAAAAAAATCGAAAAGTCTATATAAATATATATATTCGACCTTTTCCTCATGACTGAGGATAGCGGCTGCAGTCCGTCGCCACACGAATGGCCCGCCTCCATGCCAATCTGTTTTGGGCTGAACGCAGAGCACCAGTCACCGAAGACCCCATTGTGGACCAAATCGCTACATATGGTCGGTGAGCGACCACGAGATCTCCGTCCTTCCACGCTGCCCATCACAACAAGCTTCTCGAGGAAGTCTGGTTCCCTTCTGGCAATGTGTCCAAAGAATTGAAGGATACGTCTGTAACATATTGTCGACAGACGATCCTCGACCTTCAGCTCGTCTATATAAATATAAGCCTATATAAATATAATAGTCATCTAATATGAATAACTATCGATTATCAGAAATGATATATCTGGTCGTTCTTTCACAATTCAAGTGTAACTTTTACATGTATTCATTATAATTCAATAATTGATTTCTTTTTTTTATTATTTAAATATGAAAATAATTTAAAAAAATCGGTAATATCGAGTCTTCGCTGGTCAAATATTTCAATGTGACCCCAAACTCAGTAAACTTAAAATTTGATATTTTTAATTTCAAATTGCTAAAAAGGCACATCACTTCCATAAAATGGCATTGAAGAATTATCGTGTTTTCATAAAAAAAAATATTTAATTAAAAATAATTTAACAAACTCTTTTCATGAAAATGCTGTAAACTTTCCATACAAATTTTGAATACTTTGTGCAGTGACTTGGTAGTGAAATATATCAATGGCTCGTTTTTACAGAGTTGTTTGTTTATTGAAAAGTTATTAGGTATCATATTACCAATGTTCAGGAATGGCACGAGTGTGGCTAGCAGTAAATATCCTACCTAGACATATTAATATATTTTCTTAATTGACTGACTCAGACAAAAGAAATATGAGCTGGTTATTTTTAGAAATGAAAAAAAAACACACACATACTGAATATGAAATGTTGAGTGGGGCAAGAGTGTGTTATGGTGACAAACCTAAAAGATCGTATGTTGTATGGTAACAATGATGTACCTGTAGTATTGTATGTTGTACCTTGTACCTACCTATGTAGTGGTTATAATGTACAATACTGTATTGTGCTCAGTTTGTTCTATGTACAATACTTGTCTCGGTGACTGAACACGATGGCTCATCACGCTGTGTATCATGTAGGTAATGTTACACAGGGTTGACAAAAGATATAAGTAATGAAAAAAAATACATTTTGAAACTATCACATAGAATTATAAAAAAATACATAGGTATATTATTTTACGTTCTATTTAATTAAGTTCGCAAACGCTACTCCCATTCTCTTGATATTTCCTCGTCCTTTATTATGATTTGACTCCTAGTTTTGAATATATTATATAAAGATGGTCTTCATCACTATTGCTCACCATTCTGACGAAGCTCGGCATTGAGCGATACCGGTGAATGGGAGTCGCAAATTAATAGAACGTAAAATTATATATAATAAAAATAATAAATTGGGATAATTTTTATAGCGCCGTTTTTGAGATAACCTCACATGCGCTTTGAATATATTACAGGTTTTTGTAAGACTCGCGGAAGAAGTGAATTTTCAGGTGTTTCATGAATAGTGCTATGTTGTCGATTCGCCTCAGTTCAGGGGGTAGTTTATTCCACGAGGCTAAATGTGCATTGCTCGAAACTGATCGTAGTCAAATAACAATAATAATCACAGCTTACTCCTAAATTTAATGGGCATTGCTCGAAACTTATCGTAGTCAAATAACAATATCTAATAATCAAAGATTATTCCTAAACGTGCATTGCTCGAAACTGATCGTAGTCAAATAACAATAATAATCACAGATTACTCATAAATTTGCATTGCTCGAAACTGATCGTAGTCAAATAACAATAATAATCACAGATTACTCCTAAATGTGTATTCCTCGAAACAGATCGTTTTCAAATAACAATATCTAATAATCACAGATTACTCATAAATGTGCATTGCTCGAAACTGATCATAGTCAAATAACAATAATAATCACAGATTACTCCTAAATGTGCATTGCTCGAAACTGATCGTAGTCAAATAACAATAATAATCGTAGTCAAATAACAATAATAATCACAGATTACTCCTAAATGTGCATTGCTCGAAACTGATCGTAGTCAAATAACAATAATAATCGTAGTCAAATAACAATAATAATCACAGATTACTCCTAAATGTGCATTGCTCGAAACTGATCGTAGTCAAATAACAATAATAATCACAGATTACTCCTAAATGTGTATTCCTCTAAACTTATCGTAGTCAAATAAAATTTAATGGTGAATAATTAAAAAAAGTGTCTATTATTTTATTATCTGAGATTCAGATAATTATTCCAGAAGTGATAACAAAATAATAAAAAATATAAAAGGGGCATATTTGAAGACCCTGACATAGTTTGCTGGGAGTGGTCGCATGACCTGTCCTTACCGGGAACTTATTAAAATCAGGGGTCAACATGATGTATCTTATTATTTAAGTACCACGATGAATACTAAGACAAGATTATTACCATAAGGCTATTTCGACTAACTACAACTCAACTGTTGATTTAAATCACGATTTAAACATTATAAGGGACCGTTAAGTTTATATTTTAACGTGTGGTTTGTGGCCAACACTATAATCTTATCTGTAAATGTTCACTTTTATCTCCACTTCTTTGAAATATGTAGGTAGTGGAGGGTTAAGATTTTACAATTTATAAGCGTATACTTTTTTACATCAATATCTCTGCAGATATCGTGTTAACATTGCATACAGTGAGTTTCGTCATGTTTTGTGTGTATGGCGTACTGCGTAGGTACTGTGTTCTTTCTCCACCACCACCCGTTCTGCTAGTGGGAACTTTAATGGCCCCATGCAAAAACTCAATAGCGGCCATATCGGACTAATTACGGCCCATGAGGGAACACATAGAGTCCGGCGAACTAAAACCTTTAGACGCTGCACTTAAAATTGTCATAGAGAGCTAATTATAAGGAAGCAGCCTGCCATGCTCGCCGTTCACTGGAAGTGAAGATGAAGAGTCAAGTGTATTTTTGACAAAAAGTCTTGATAGCCCTGAAGTTGCTGTGCTTGGATAGGTAGGTACTTGAAAATTTGTTATTATTTCTGCGCAGCCCAAACTGTAAGCTTAACTGTAAACTTATGCCAAACTGTAATATTTCATTAAGTTTAATGTTGTTTCGTTTACAGAGTGGAAGTTCATAATGAAATTATTACGAATATAAACCATAGTTTTAATCCACAAATTAAGTTAAAATTAGCCTGAGCGCTTTCGATGGTTACACCATCATCCTCGGAGGCGACAATAAAAACTAAATATAATATAACAAAATGGCCAGTACATAGTTTGGGGTGGGGGGGTGTGGTAAAGAGAAAGCGGTACGTACATACATAAAGCAAACAATCGGTGCACATTATTTTAGCAGTGGAGAGGACATAGCAATGTGGAGAGTAACGCAATGTATATTGGTCAATGCGGAAGGGACATAGGTACTAGAATAAATGAACACCTTAGAGCATTCAGGGGTCTTTCTGGATATTCTGAGATGGCGGACCATTGCATTGAACATGACCATAATTTTGATCGTAACAGTGTAGTGGTTCTACATCTGGAGTCGAAGGGACGAAAACTGGATGCTCTAGAAATATTAGAGATTAACAAACATCTCAAAAATAATGATAATCTCATGAATATTCAAATACCTATGTCCTCTCCACTGTTAAAATAATGTGCTCCGATTGTTTGCTTTATGTACATATGTACGTACCGCTTTCTCTTTACCACACCCCCGCCCTAAGAACCCCCCGCCCCCCCCCCCCCCCCCACCTCAAACTATGTACTGGCCATTTTGTAATATTATATTTAGTTTTTATTGTCGCCTCCGAGGATGATGGTGTAACCATCGAAAGCGCTCAGGCTAATTTTAACTCAATTTGTGGATTAAAGGTAGGCGCGCATGGAAGCTAATTTCATCGGCCGATTAATTATCGGTGAGCTACAACATACGAATTACATGTAAGAGCGCGCATGAAAGATAACAGAATCGGCCGATTTAAAATCTGTGACGAGACACAAAAAAATCGGCCGATCGAGATCGGCCGATTTTTTGTATCCAATACTGTTGTATGAGAGGGCGCGCATGGCGCATGCTCACCGATAATTTAATCGTCCGAGCGCAGTAGATCGAGAAGTACGTTGTCAGTGTTGTCAAACGAAATGTCAGAAAACATGGATGAAATAAATATTGATTCCGAACAATTAATTATATATGTTGAAGCACGTCCTTCATTGTATGATTAAAAATTAAGCGAAATATTAATAACTGGTTGAGAACAGCTAAATCATAATAAAAAACTGAATTGGGTAAGTTATTACTTAATTGATTAATAGTTAAATAGGAAATTTAATAAATATTCTACTTAATGAATAAAAAAATCCATATTTCTAATCATATGTATATTAAAACTTGTGAATATAGATATTGTATTTTAAATATGTGAATGTTGACCGCCGTGTTATTTCCAATCGTACGATTCTATAAGCTTCCATGCGCGCTAGTACCGATCGGCCGATTATTATCGGCCGATTAATTTATCGGCCGATAATAATCGGCCGATTAATTTTAGCTTCCATGCGCGCCTTACTATGGTTTATAAACTATGCTTTATATTCGTAATAATTTGTAATATTTCAATCGACACTATGATTTATTTATTTTTTTTATTTAATGTAGCTTCTCGCTAAACACTTGAGCCACGAAAACCAACGATATTGATATAATGAGTTTACCTACATCATTATCATCATCATAAGAACTACTACGATGATTCTATGTAACTATCTATGTATATTATGTTTTATATGTATTCCTATGTTCTGTTTCTTTTAATAAATAAATAAATAAATAAGCTCGACAGCCCTGGGTGGGCCTTGGCTGAATCCAGAAGTCTCCTCCATTCCCGTCTATACGTTGCCTTCGTTCTCCAGTTTCTAATATCTACTTTTTACTCCTCACTAACACAAGGTGATATAGTGGGGAGTTATGATTTCGCAATTTTTAAGGGTATTTTTTTTGTTGCAGATTATCAACTAGTATCATGCTGAGATTGTATTCTGAAAGTTTCATCACAATGTATCTGTGTGTGTGTGCTATGTGCTATGTACGGCGTGTTCATTTTACTTTATCGATTATAGACTAAAGTACTCATTCGAGTCATTCAAATTTTGCAAATATGTATATCTAATACTCGATTAGATCCCATTAGATTTTGAACGATATATGAATAGTGCTTCTCAATTTTTTTAACTGTCAAATATTTCAAAGTGACCCCAAGCTCAGGAAACTTAAAATTTGAAATTTTTATTTTCAAATTCGTAAAAAGGCACATCACTTTCATAAAATGGCATTGAAGAGTTATCAAGTTTTCGTAATAAAATATTTAAATAAAAAATAATTTAACAAACTCATTTCATAAAAATGTTGGAAACTTTCCATACAAAATTTGAATACTTTATACAATGACTTGTAAGTGAGGAGTTTAGTTAATTTATTTTTACAAAAATTAACTAAATTTTTAAGCTTTGTTTACACCACGTGAGAATTGAATTTGCAACCGGTTTCGGAACTAACTGTTCCCTCCTCAGGCAGAATTTCAACTAAACGCAGAATGTGACTGTGTGCTTAAAAGAAGGCTATGTATTTGGATATTGGTGGGAGGTCATTAGGGGCGGATCTTGTGTAGAATTCTACACAAGACCCGCTGTTGTGATTTATTTTGTAGATTCTGTATTTTTATTGTGTGATTTATTTTTTAAGTTGTGATTTGTTTTATGGATTCTATCTTTTAATTGTGCAACTTATTTTTTAAGTTGTGATTTGTTTTATGGATTCTGTATTTTAATTGAATAATTTATTTTTTAAGTTGTGATTTGTTTTATAGATTCTGTATTGATATTGTGTAAGCAGAGAGCTGCTGCTTTCCTAAACACAAACTTCTAGCTAAAATTAGGAAAGGAAACATAAAACTTGTATATTTGAATACTCGTATGAAAATGCATTCAAGGATTGTCAAAATTTAAAGAAAACGAGTGGGTTGTGGCCAACACTAAACTCTCCACACCACAAATATTGACAATGAAATAATTTATTCATTCTAAATTTTACTACCAGGAATATAAATTTTCTAACGATAGTATATTTTCATGTTAAGATAGACAAACTATTAATGCCGTATAGTGAATAATGCTTATGTTGTATGAAATATTTTAAAAAAAGCAGATAAATTTTGTTTTAAAGAACGCGAGAGCATTTTCAAAATTTTGACACGTGATATCATATGAAGAAATTTTTTGTTATTTATGGAAAGCTAATCAGTTCTATGTTCAAGCTCTTTACATTATAACATGAAATCAAATTACTGAACTTTTCCATACATAGAAATTTATCTAATTACATTTTTATTCATACTAAATGTTACTATCAGGAATATAAATTTTCTTCCGATAGTATATTTTTATGTTAAGATAGACAAACTATTAATGCAGTATAGTGAAGAATGCTTATGTTGTATGAAATATTTTTAAAAAAGCAGATAAATTTTGATTTAAAGAACGCGAGAGCATTTTCAAAATTTTGACACGTGATATCATATGAAGATTTTTTTGTTATTTATGGAAAGCTAATCAGTTCTATGTTCAAGCTCTTTACATTATAACATGAAATCAAATTACTGAACGTTTCCATACATAGAAATTTATCTAATTACATTTTTATTCATACTAAATGTTACTATCAGGAATATAAATTTTCTTCCGATAGTATATTTTTATGTTAAGATAGACAAACTATTAATGCAGTATAGTGAAGAATGCTTATGTTGTATGAAATATTTTAAAAAAAGCGGATAAATTTTGTTTTAAAGAACGCGAGAGCATTTTCCAAATTTTGACAGGTGATATCATATGAAGAATTTTTTTGTTATTTATGGAAAGCTAATCAGTTCTATGTTCAAGCTCTTTACATTATAACATGAAATCAAATTACTGAACTTTTCCATACATAGAAATTTATCTAATTACATTTTTATTCATACTAAATATTACTACCAGGAATATAAATTTTCTTCCGATAGTATATTTTTATATTAAGATAAACAAACTATTAATGCAGTATAGTGAATAATGCTTATGTTGTATGAAATATTTTAAAAAAAGCAGATAAATTTTGTTTTAAAGAACGCGAGAGCATTTTCAAAATTTTGACACGTGATATCATATGATGATTTTTTTTGTTATTTATGGAAAGCTAATCAGTTCTATGTTCAAGCTCTTTACATTATAACATGAAATCAAATTACTGAACTTTTCCATACATAGATATTTATCTAATTACATTTTTATTCATACTAAATGTTACTACCAGGAATATAAATTTTATTCCGATAGTATATTTTTATGTTAAGATAGACAAACTATTAATGCCGTATAGTGAAGAATGCTTATGTTGTATGAAATATTATAAAAAAAGCAGATAAATTTTGTTTTAAAGAACGCGAGAGCATTTTCAAAATTTTGACACGTGATATCATATGAAGAAATTTTTTGTTATTTATGGAAAGCTAATCAGTTCTATGTTCAAGCTCTTTACATTATAACATGAAATCAAATTACTGAACGTTTCCATACATTGAAATTTATCTAATTACATTATTATTCATACTAAATGTTACTATCAGGAATATAAATTTTCTTCCGATAGTATATTTTTATGTTAAGATAGACAAACTATTAATGCAGTATAGTGAAGAATGCTTATGTTGTATGAAATATTTTAAAAAAAGCAGGTAAATTTTGTTTTAAAGAACGCGAGAGCATTTTCCAAATTTTGACAGGTGATATCATATGAAGATTTTTTTTGTTATTTATGGAAAGCTAATCAGTTCTATGTTCAAGCTCTTTACATTATAACATGAAATCAAATTACTGAACTTTTCCATACAAAGAAATTTATCTAATTACATTTTTATTCATACTAAATGTTACTACCAGGAATATAAATTTTCTTCCGATAGTATATTTTTATGTTAAGATAAACAAAATATTAATGCAGTATAGTGAAGAATGCTTATGTTGTATGAAATATTTTAAAAAAAGCAGATAAATTTTGTTTTAAAGAACGCGAGAGCATTTTCAAAATTTTGACACGTGATATTATATGAAGATTTTTTTTGTTATTTATGGAAAGCTAATCAGTTCTATGTTCAAGCTCTTTACATTATAACATGAAATCAAATTACTGAACTTTTCCATACATAGAAATTTATCTAATTACATTTTTATTCATACTAAATGTTACTATCAGGAATATAAATTTTCTTCCGATAGTATATTTTTATGTTAAGATAGACAAACTATTAATGCAGTATAGTGAAGACTGCTTATGTTGTATGAAATATTTTAAAAAAAGCAGATAAATTTTGTTTCAAAGAGCGTTAGAGCATTTTGACAATGTTGACACGTGATATCATATGAAGAAATTTTATGATATCTATGAAAAGCTAATCAGTTCTAAGTTCAAGCTATTAATATTCTTATATCAATATGAAATCAATGAACTGAACATTGCCAAATATAAAAAAATTCTCTTGTTACATATAAGTTTCATACAAATATCCATTAAATAAAATATAATTTTTGAAACCGTTGAATATTTTTCTTTTAACATTGACCAACTTTGAATACAATTTTATGAAGATTCTTGGTGTTGTATAAATAGTTGAAACCAAATTAAAATATCTCTAATTTCCAGGTCGTGAGAGCATTTTTTCAGTTTTAATAGATGAAATCATAAAGAAACATTGGGAAAAAATGAACCGTTGTCTATGGAAAACTAATCAGCTCTAAGTTTATGGACTTAACACATGTGATATCAATATGAAGTCAATCGGACTTATAGTTTGGGCTGCAGAGAGGACACAAAAAAAAAACAACGTAAATGATGAATTCATAGAGAAGAAATCAAAAGTTGTCTATGGAAAACTAATCAGCTCTAGGTCTTTGCACTTTACACATATGATGTTAATATGAAGTCGATCAGACTTATAGTTTGGGCTGTAGAGAGGACACAAAAAAGATAAATGCTACGGCGTACGGCGTACAGCGTATACGCCATACACACAAACACATCACGACGAAACTCATAGTGTGCATTCTCTACATGATACCCATTGAGAAATTGATGTAAAAAAAATACGCTTAAATTTTGCGAAATCATGACTCTCCCCTATTCCATAGTGTGGAGAGTAAAAATCTATGGTTGGCCATATCAATGTGAAATAAATTTCATATTTGTATGAAAAATGTATATAACAGAAATAAAATAGCTTCTGTATGGGAAAATTGGGTGATCAACTTCATATTGATATTGTATGTGTCTCTATAGAAAATTGTATTTTTTACTCTCCACTTCGACCCTCCTCAAGAGGTAGGCAGTGAGAACCGAACACCGCATTTGACACATATATCGCCCCATCAACATTGATTCACTGTCTCATACATGCTCATCTTGCTAGTAATGCAACAAGTATCATGTAGAAAATGCATACTATGAGTTTCGTGACAATGTTTTCGTGTGTATGGTGTATTGTGAAAACTTTTGTCCTCTGGGAATCTTATATTTGTTTAAGAATCTAATATAAATGTACGTCATAAATATGCATTTAGAGATTGTTTACATTTCAAAAAGAAAAAATGAACACTTTCTGTCGAGTGGAGAGTTTAGTGTTGGCTACAACCCACTCGTTATAAGTTAAGTTTAGTTTGAACAGATATTTGATATCTGTTTTAAATAGACTATTTTTCGAAGTCCTGAATCCTCTTTACTGATAGAAAATCTGTTTCAAATAGATTGTTTTTCGAAGTCTTGAATCCTCTATTCTGATAGAAAATCTGTTTCAAATAGATTGTGTTTCGAAGTCCTGAATCCTCTATTCTGATAGAAAATCTGTTTCTAATAGATTGTTTTTCGAAGTCCTGAATCCTCTTTTCTGATAGAAAATCTGTTTAAATAGATTGTTTTTCGAAGTCCTGAATCCTCTATTCTGATAGAAAATCTGTTTAAATAGATTGTTTTTCGAGGTCCTGAATCCTCTATTCTGATAGAATATCTGTTTTCGAACTCGGATTTCTCTTTTCAGATAGGAAATCTGTTTTAAGTAGATTATTTATCAATACGTGATTTCTCGTAAATACCTACCTGTATTTTTCAAATACAATATTTTATGTATACCTAACACACTAGTACCGTCACAATCGATTACAATATATCACCGATTCGAATCTCGTGTGGATACGGATAATCAATTTTCAATACAAATATCACAACAAACAATGATGAAACAAATCTGTGACATGAAACGTCACGCGTTAAGAAAAATGGAACATTGTAAAAACCGACACACTAATTTAAGTATATTTACTTAATAATACTTACATACTTACGTATGTAATATCAAGTTGTTTCTGTATACTAATAACAATTTACTGTCATGGAATATGTACATTTTTCTGCTTTATTACGTCATCACATATTTATTTATATGAAAATTTAAAAGTATTAAACAAGACTTAGATTTTGAGTAGGTTATCATAGGTAGTATATTGACATATTGATTTAAATTTACCTATTAATTATTTGGTGCATTTAAAAGTATTAAACAAGACTTAGATTTTGAGTAGGTTATCATAGGTAGTATATTGACATATTGATTTAAATTTACCTATTAATTATTTGGTGCATTTAAAAGTATTAAACAAGACTTAGATTTTGAGTATGTTATCATAGGTAGTATATTGACATATTGATTTAAATTTACCTATTAATTATTTGGTGCATTTAAAAGTATTAAACAAGACTTAGATTTTGAGTAGGTTATCATAGGTAGTATATTGACATATTGATTTAAATTTACCTATTAATTATTTGGTGCATTTAAAAGTATTAAACAAGACTTAGATTTTGAGTAGGTTATCATAGGTAGTATATTGACATATTGATTTAAATTTACCTATTAATTATTTGGTGCATTTAAAAGTATTCAACAAGACTTAGGTTTTAAGTAGGTTATCATAGGTAGTATATTGAATACATATTTGAATATTGGAAATGAATTCTCCTATAGATGTGTCGTGTCGTGTCGAAACGCACTTAGTGAATTAGTGCTCATATACAAAATTAAAGAAATCGACCTTTGCTATAGGAACATATTGATCAAATTGACCGAATATCACGCTCATAATACTCTTACGACATCGAGTAAAGCGTGTACTTTATTTTTATTACCTACAAATAATAATTTAAAATTATTGATGAACTTTGTATCTCAATGGAGACAAAGTTGAAGAATATAATATTATTAGAGAACCGGGAAATATGGAACCTAAAGGTCTTACGACCTGACCTTGGTTGATTTCCGTGATCACTTTAAGCGCTGGTGCAACGCTCACAAATTATGCTTTTTTATTGGGTTCCCTTATCAATCCAAATTTGAAACTTGTATATATTGTACTTACCTAATATAAATCGTTCGTCAGTCGTCTCCGTAATATCGGTAATGAATACTCTCATTTAGGTGACATTTTAATGCTGTCCAGTCATAAATATAAACAGACGATATGACACATTTTTTTATGAGAGAAACAACTTATGATATTTTCAGTGAGGATTTGTACCTATATTTTCAATAATATTATAATGTTTTTTTTGTATACCTATATGTTTTGTTAATTTTGATCTACTGCTATTTTGTGTTTGTAATATTTTTTTATTTAATGTTTTGTTTTATTTTGAGTCCATATGTAAATATTTTGTTATGTTTGCTTACTTTTATTGTTTTACTGTGTACGTTTATATTTGTTATTGCTAAGTGTAAGTATGCCTAATTTTTATTCATATTCTTTATAATATTTATTTCTTCAATGTGTTTTATAAAAGTATGTAAAAGCCAATTTATACAGTTTATTAGTGAATTAATAAATAAATATTATATATAATGATGTGCGATGTTTTCATATCGCTTGAAAATAAACTAAAAACACTATAACCATCTATGAGAGTGAAAACGAAACTTTTACTAACGCCATCTATTGGGTAATTGGTCGTAAAACATGAAATTATTATTGAATTGATCAAAATGTCTCCTTGATTGGATATCCAGCGAAGTATATTTATTGAAATTAATTTCTCGCGCTTCTATTTATATCTTCTCTGAAATGGAAACACTAATTACTTAGTTGGAAGAAATTTGAAATATTTGACAAGAATCAAGACACAAGTCTAGTGAGTACACAGAGACGGCATCTCATAGGAAATATGATGATACCGAAATGTAATAAGACGCATGCCCAACATCACTATAAATACCTACCTGGGTATAAAATATTTTAACAAACTACCTGCCATTATTAAAATCTAGTGAGTACACAGAGACGGCATCTCATAGGAAATATGATGATACCGAAATGTAATAAGACGCATGCCCAACATCACTATAAATACCTACCTGGGTATAAAATATTTTAACAAACTACCTGCCATTATTAAAATCTAGTGAGTACACAGAGACGGCATCTCATAGGAAATATGATGATACCGAAATGTAATAAGACGCATGCCCAACATCACTATAAATACCTACCTGGGTATACAATATTTTAACAAACTACTTGCCAGTATTAAAAAAACACAAAAATGTTATGACTTTAAAAGAAAAATCAAATATTTAAAATAACAGTAAATTTTTATCTATTCCTTTTATCATATTCATTATGTATATATGTATGTGTGTGTATATGTATATATGTGTGTATGTGTATGTATGTGTATTTATGTGTGTATGTATGTATGTATATGTGTACATACCATCATACTGTTACATTTTCATATTCTGTGTATGAAAAACAGGCTGATCTCCATACTATCCTATCCTGACAAACATACCTACATGTTTTATATAGAAAATAAAATATCTTCAAATATTTATTAATTTGTGTTGTTTATAGTTTGGTACCTTTCTTTGATTATGCATACTATCGCCATCGACAGTTGGATCTCATGTGTTACATGCAACTAGTTAATATTGTATGGCAGAGGCGATGTAATTGATTCTATTACTCATAGTGCAATAATTATGTAATTATGCACATGCAACTTAACGTTATATTCATAAAGTCGGTACTATGTACAAGTTGTAAATAATTATGATAATGGCTCAAATAACCTCGTGGAAATTACAAAAAATATTATACATTTGATACACAATCATTGACCTTGTAGTGATATTATGTGAAGAATTTAACGAGATTTTATGTTTACGACAAAAAAATACATCTTATTTAAAGCATTTTTTCATATTATCGTGTTAAGTAGGTACATAATGAAAAATTGTAACAATTGTTTATTGTTACTATAGTAACACTTGGACAATAAACTATCACTCGACCTGCATATTTCTAAAACTGTTAGCTCATGTTTCTTCCATCTGAGGCAGCTTAAAGGTATCCGCCGAAGCTTGCCCAAAAATGAGGCAAAGACACTAATTAACGCATTTGTTGTGTCTAGGTTGGATTACTGTAACGCTATATATGCTGGTCTGCCCAAGTGTCAACTTAACAGATTACAACTGGTGTTTAACGCAGCTGCGAGGCTTATCTATGGGGCTGACAAAAGATGCCACATAACGCCTCTCCTTAACGAGCTGCACTGGTTGAGATGCCCAGAGCGAATAGACTATAAAGTGTGCTTGATGGTCTTCAAAGCTCTGCATGACTTGGCTCCGCACTACATTCAAGAACTATGTCAAAGGAATACACCACCACAAAGACGTTTAACATTGAGATCATCAGAATCACAAAGTATAAATTATTTAAGGGAATTGGATAGAGCCAATAAAGCGGCCTACTATGATCGTGGTTTTAGTGTAAACGGACCCATTAAGTGGAATAAATTGCCTTCTGACGTACGTGGAGCGCAGAGTCTTGGGACCTTCAGTAAATTACTTAAGACTTCTTTGTTTCGCAGAGCCAACAACTAAGTGAGAGCGCCCTTGGAATGGTCTTGATATCATAAAACGGCGCTATATAAATTTGATTATTATTATAGTAGATTAGGTTATGAATTGCAATATACACATACACATAGGTACACATTTATTCCACCTTCCAATTCATCGCACCAATTATGCACAAAACATGGCAATTCGTAGAATGTGCGACACATACAATAACAGGTTTCAAGAGTTTGACATCTTCCACCTCAGTTCCACAACATTTAAATACTCTATACAAAAGAAGATCAATAACCGCTTATTATAGGAAACCTTGACGGTATTAAATTCTCTTTTTTCTTTTTTTTTCCTTTTAGTTAAATATTTTGTTTTGAATCATTGTTAACTTGAAATTTTGCTCTTACCTACATACCAACCAACCTATGATCATATTTTATGATTTTTTGCAAACTTATTGTATTATTTTATATTAATCACAACGACAAAATGTAATAGGCCTTAATACTTGATGTTACTATTGTATTGTACTATGTCTTAACGCTGTTTTTTGTCTAATTTTGACCTAAATAAATATAAATTAGAGATGCCACGAATATTCGGCCATTATTCGGTATTCGGCCTATTCGGCCACTTTTTTTAATATTCGGCCGAATACCGAATAATCATGGAAAATAAAAACCACATATTATTGAAAAATGCGATATTTTAATCACAAATGACTATACTAATACTTAAAATCTACCAATGGTAAGTTGTGATGAATAAAAACAATTTTTTCAGCATTTGTTGACAGTAAACGGTTGTGCTTTTCTCTCTCACTATAGACAATAAAAAGTCTCTCACTATAGACACTACTGCCAGGAGACGATAGATAAATCTTTAAATCTTTCGTCAAGACTGGGTATGATTTTGCATTTGCTGACCACCATTCGTATGGGTCCGCCGTCCGATTTAGGCGAGCAGTTTTCAAAGAAAAATCAATTTCATTTGCCACAGAACTTTTTTCTGCATCTTCATCGTTTTGCTTATCTGTAGCGACTTCTTCAAAACAGTCCCAAAAGCTGTCGTGTATTTCTTTTTTATTATTTTTTTCAGTTTAATTATTGTTTTTTTCACAACTCATTTTCAGAGCTTCTATAAGAATTTTCTGTCTTGCTCTTTCCGTTTGAACTAATCCCAAGAAACTAGTTTTAAAAAGTGAGTCGGAATGTAATTTTATGCACACGTCTGCGACCGAATATTCGGCTATTCGGCCGAGGGGGAAGCCGAATATTCGTTATTCGATTATCCGGCCAAATCATTATTCGTGGCAACTCTAATATAAATCTATTTCAATAAATAAAAACATTCAAATAAGATCCGAAAATACCTTCCACTTACCCAGGGCCGGATAAATCATAAATCAAGTCAGGGCGGTATTCTTAAAAAGGGCGCTTAAAATTCTAAAATGTTATATAAATCAAAAATACACAGGTATGGCGTTCGGTTCTCTTTGCGTACCCGGATAGAGGCTCCGCATGATGGTGTAAATATGATATATCATTATGAATCTCCAATTGTTGTGGCTATTTTTTTATAAACAACTATATAGGTAGGTTTACGTAATATTAGCAAACTAATTCGTCATTTGAGACCCGATGTAATTTTACATATTTTTAAATTGTTCTACATTTAAAATTCCAAAAAAGTGGGGGGAGGGCGGATTCACATATATTGCTACGGGCGCAAAAACACGTTTATCCGGCCCTGCACTTACCAAACAAATAAATAAGGGATATTTATTTATTTTATTTGGATGCAAATGAAGTGCATCTCAATAAGCTTGAACGACATGACGTCGGGGTCACCAATTATTTAGATGGTATTTACTTGCTTTTATCTTATATATGAAATCAGAAGGATTTTATTGCGTGTTAAAAGTTAAAATATGTGTTGTAATAAATATCTTCTAAATGTTTTACTTTTATTTATTAACTTAATCAAATGCAAAAGGGGAATATTTATATTGATTGGAATGAAAGAGTTCACTTAAATGACACGACACATTTAATTTAACTTTGAATTTTAGATTACAAACAGTTACAACATTTAATGCATCGATATTTCAAACATGGATGTAAGAAAAGATAACTTAATGTATTGAAGTGACAGTTGCCAGTCATGTGACAACTGTCACTTCCATACATCGAGTTATCTTTTCTCGTTTCTTTTCTTGAGTTAAATGACATGTTGTCTAGGGGGGCAGGTTTGTTCTTCAAATGCAAAAAATCAAAAAACTTTTTATCTTCGATAAATTTAAGTCACGTATAAACCCTTTTTAACACACCGATTATTACCCTTACTAACACGTACTATCATAGTGTACTTATTAGGCGGTTTTAATATATCAGGTTATCGATCACTATATGGGTGATTCTCATATAAGAGGTCATTTCGGTGTCTCGATTAAAAAAAACACATTTTTACTCTCCACACTATGGAATAGGGGAGAGTCATGATTTCGCAAAATTTAAGCGTATTTTTTTTACATCAATTTCTCAATGGGTATCATGTAGAGAATGCACACTATGAGTTTCGTCGTGATGTGTTTGTGTGTATGGCGTATACGCTGTACGCCGTACGCCGTACGCCGTACGCCGTAGCATTTATCTTTTTTGTGTCCTCTCTACAGCCCAAACTATAAGTCTGATCGACTTCATATTAACATCATATGTGTAAAGTGCAAAGACCTAGAGCTGATTAGTTTTCCATAGACAACTTTTGATTTCTTCTCTATGAATTCATCATTTACGTTGTTTTTTTTTTGTGTCCTCTCTGCAGCCCAAACTATAAGTCCGATTGACTTCATATTGATATCACATGTGTTAAGTCCATAAACTTAGAGCTGATTAGTTTTCCATAGACAACGGTTCATTTTTTCCCAATGTTTCTTTATGATTTCATCTATTAAAACTGAAAAAATGCTCTCACGACCTGGAAATTAGAGATATTTTAATTTGGTTTCAACAATTTATACAACACCAAGAATCTTCATAAAATTGTATTCAAAGTTGGTCAATGTTAAAAGAAAAATATTCAACGTTTTCAAAAATTATATTTTATTTAATGGATATTTGTATGAAACTTATATGTAACAAGAGAATTTTTTTATATTTGGCAATGATCAGTTCATTGATTTCATATTGATAGAAGAATATTAATAGCTTGAACTTAGAACTGATTAGCTTTTCATAGATATCATATAATTTCTTCATATGATATCACGTGTAAACATTGTCAAAATGCTCTAACGCTCTTTGAAACAAAATTTATCTGCTTTTTTTAAAATATTTCATACAACATAAGCAGTCTTCACTATACTGCATTAATAGTTTGTCTATCTTAACATAAAAATATACTATCGGAAGAAAATTTATATTCCTGGTAGTAACATTTAGTATGAATAAAAATGTAATTAGATAAATTTCTATGTATGGAAACGTTTAGTAATTTGATTTCATGTTATAATGTAAAGAGCTTGAACATAGAACTGATTAGCTTTCCATAAATAACAAAAAAAATCTTCATATGATATCACCTGTCAAAATTTGGAAAATGCTCTCGCGTTCTTTAGAACAAAATTTATCTGCTTTTTTTAAAATATTTCATACAACATAAGCATTCTTCACTATACTGCATTAATAGTTTGTTTATCTTAACATAAAAATATACTATCGGAAGAAAATTTATATTCCTGATAGTAACATTTAGTATGAATAATAATGTAATTAGATAAATTTCTATGTATGGAAAAGTTCAGTAATTTGATTTCATGTTATAATGTAAAGAGCTTGAACATAGAACTGATTAGCTTTCCATAAATAACAAAAAAAATCTTCATATAATATCACGTGTCAAAATTTTGAAAATGCTCTCGCGTTCTTTAAAACAAAATTTATCTGCTTTTTTTAAAATATTTCATACAACATAAGCATTCTTCACTATACTGCATTAATATTTTGTTTATCTTAACATAAAAATATACTATCGGAAGAAAATTTATATTCCTGGTAGTAACATTTAGTATGAATAAAAATGTAATTAGATAAATTTCTTTGTATGGAAAAGTTCAGTAATTTGATTTCATGTTATAATGTAAAGAGCTTGAACATAGAACTGATTAGCTTTCCATAAATAACAAAAAAAATCTTCATATGATATCACCTGTCAAAATTTGGAAAATGCTCTCGCGTTCTTTAGAACAAAATTTATCTGCTTTTTTTAAAATATTTCATACACCATAAGCATTCTACACCATACTGCATTAAAAGTTTGTCTATCTTATCATAAAAATATACTATCGGAAGAAAATTTATATTCCTGATAGTAACATTTAGTATGAATAATAATGTAATTAGATAAATTTCTATATATGGAAAAGTTCAGTAATTTGATTTCATGTTATAATGTAAAGAGCTTGAACATAGAACTGATTAGTTTTCCATAAATAACAAAAAAAATCTTCATATAATATCACGTGTCAAAATTTTGAAAATGCTCTCGCGTTCTTTAAAACAAAATTTATCTGCTTTTTTTAAAATATTTCATACAACATAAGCATTCTTCACTATACTGCATTAATAGTTTGTTTATCATAACATAAAAATATACTATCGGAAGAAAATTTATATTCCTGATAGTAACATTTAGTATGAATAAAAATGTAATTAGATAAATTTCTATGTATGGAAACGTGTAGTAATTTGATTTCATGATATAATGTAAAGAGCTTGAACATAGAACTGATTAGCTTTCCATAAATAACAAAAAAATTCTTCATATGATATCACCTGTCAAAATTTGAAAAATGCTCTCGCGTTCTTTAAAACAAAATTTATCTGCTTTTTTTAAAATATTTCATACAACATAAGCATTCTTCACTATACTGCATTAATAGTTTGTCTATCTTAACATAAAAATATATTATCGGAAGAAAATTTATATTCCTGATAGTAACATTTAGTATGAATAATAATGTAATTAGATAAATTTCTATGTATGGAAAAGTTCAGTAATTTGATTTCATGTTAAAATGTAAAGAGCTTGAACATAGAACTGATTAGCTTTCCATAAATAACAAAAAAAATCTTCATATAATATCACGTGTCAAAATTTTGAAAATGCTCTCGCGTTCTTTAAAACAAAATTTATCTGCTTTTTTTAAAATATTTCATACAACATAAGCATTCTTCACTATACTGCATTAATAGTTTGTTTATCTTAACATAAAAATATACTATCGGAAGAAAATTTATATTCCTGATAGTAACATTTAGTATGAATAAAAATGTAATTAGATAAATTTCTATGTATGGAAACGTGTAGTAATTTGATTTCATGATATAATGTAAAGAGCTTGAACATAGAACTGATTTGCTTTCCATAAATAACAAAAAAATTCTTCATATGATATCACCTGTCAAAATTTGAAAAATGCTCTCGCGTTCTTTAAAACAAAATTTATCTGCTTTTTTTTAAATATTTCATACAACATAAGCATTCTTCACTATACTGTATTAATAGTTTGTCTATCTTAACATAAAAATATACTATCGGAAGAAAATTTATATTCCTGATAGTAACATTTAGTATGAATAATAATGTAATTAGATAAATTTCTATGTATGGAAAAGTTCAGTAATTTGATTTCATGTTATAATGTAAAGAGCTTGAACATAGAACTGATTAGCTTTCCATAAATAACAAAAAAAATCTTCATATAATATCAGGTGTCAAAATTTTGAAAATGCTCTCGCGTTCTTTAAAACAAAATTTATCTGCTTTTTTTAAAATATTTCATACAACATAAGCATTCTTCACTATACTGCATTAATATTTTGTTTATCTTAACATAAAAATATACTATCGGAAGAAAATTTATATTCCTGGTAGTAACATTTAGTATGAATAAAAATGTAATTAGATAAATTTCTATGTATGGAAAAGTTCAGTAATTTGATTTCATGTTATAATGTAAAGAGCTTGAACATAGAACTGATTAGCTTTCCATAAATAACAAAAAAAATCTTCATATAATATCACGTGTCAAAATTTTGAAAATGCTCTCGCGTTCTTTAAAACAAAATTTATCTGCTTTTTTTAAAATATTTCATACAACATAAGCATTCTTCACTATACTGCATTAATATTTTGTTTATCTTAACATAAAAATATACTATCGGAAGAAAATTTATATTCCTGGTAGTAACATTTAGTATGAATAAAAATGTAATTAGATAAATTTCTATGTATGGAAAAGTTCAGTAATTTGATTTCATGTTATAATGTAAAGAGCTTGAACATAGAACTGATTAGCTTTCCATAAATAACAAAAAAAATCTTCATATGATATCACCTGTCAAAATTTGGAAAATGCTCTCGCGTTCTTTAGAACAAAATTTATCTGCTTTTTTTAAAATATTTCATACAACATAAGCATTCTACACCATACTGCATTAAAAGTTTGTCTATCTTAACATAAAAATATACTATCGGAAGAAAATTTATATTCCTGGTAGTAACATTTAGTATGAATAAAAATGTAATTAGATAAATTTCTATGTATGGAAACGTGTAGTCATTTGATTTCATGATATAATGTAAAGAGCTTGAACATAGAACTGATTAGCTTTCCATAAATAACAAAAAAATTCTTCATATGATATCACCTGTCAAAATTTGAAAAATGCTCTCGCGTTCTTTAAAACAAAATTTATCTGCTTTTTTTAAAATATTTCATACAACATAAGCATTCTTCACTATACTGCATTAATAGTTTGTCTATCTTAACATAAAAATATACTATCGGAAGAAAATTTATATTCCTGATAGTAACATTTAGTATGAATAATAATGTAATTAGATAAATTTCTATGTATGGAAAAGTTCAGTAATTTGGTTTTAATGTTATAATGTAAAGAGCTTGAACATAGAACTGATTAGCTTTCCATAAATAACAAAAAAAATCTTCATATAATATCACGTGTCAAAATTTTGAAAATGCTCTCGCGTTCTTTAAAACAAAATTTATCGGCTTTTTTAAAAATATTTCATACAACATAAGCATTCTTCACTATACTGCATTAATAGTTTGTTTATCTTAACATAAAAATATACTATCGGAAGAAAATTTATATTCCTGATAGTAACATTTAGTATGAATAAAAATGTAATTAGATAAATTTCTATGTATGGAAACGTGTAGTAATTTGATTTCATGATATAATGTAAAGAGCTTGAACATAGAACTGATTAGCTTTCCATAAATAACAAAAAAATTCTTCATATGATATCACCTGTCAAAATTTGAAAAATGCTCTCGCGTTCTTTAAAACAAAATTTATCTGCTTTTTTTAAAATATTTCATACAACATAAGCATTCTTCACTATACTGCATTAATAGTTTGTCTATCTTAACATAAAAATATACTATCGGAAGAAAATTTATATTCCTGGTAGTAACATTTAGTATGAATAAAAATGTAATTAGATAAATTTCTATGTATGGAAAAGTTCAGTAATTTGATTTCATGTTATAATGTTAAGAGCTTGAACATAGAACTGATTAGCTTTCCATAAATAACAAAAAATTTCTTCATATGATATCACCTGTCAAAATTTGGAAAATGCTTTCGCGTCCTTTAAAACAAAATTTATCTGCTTTTATTAAAATATTTCATACAACATAAGCATTCTACACCATACTGCAATAATAGTTTGTCTATCTTAACATAAAAATATACTGTCGATAGAAATTTATTTTCCTGGTAGTAAAATTTAGTATGAATAAAAATGTATATAATAAGATAAATTTCTTATGTATGGAAAAGTTCAGTAATTTGATTTCATGTTATAATGTAAAGAGCTTGAACATCGAACTGATTAGCTTTTCATAAATAACAAAAATTTCTTCATATGATATTACGTGTCAAAATTGTCAAAATGCTCTAACGTCCTTTAAAACAAAATTTATCTGCTTTTATTAAAATATTTCATACAACATTAGAATTCTTCACCATACTGCATTAATAGTTTGTCTATCTTAACATGAAAATATACTATCGTTAGAAAATTTATATTCTTGGTAGTAAAATTTAGAATGAATAAAATATTTCATTGTCAATATTTGTGGTGTGGAGAGTTTAGTGTTGGCCACAACCCACTCGTTTTAATATATGTTACAAATAGCGTATTATTCTAGTAAAACAAAACGGTTAGTTTATGGGTCACTCATTATCATTACTGTAGTTTAGTTATAATTGCATCTTAAACACGCAAAATATCCCTACCCTGGCCTGTCCCTTAACCGGATTTTCAATTGGTCAACAACTTTTAACACATCTAAATATATTAAAAAAGTATGTTGCCTTTAATTAAATGAACCAGAATAATTAATTAACGTATTCAAATTATTAAAATTATCAAACATTGTATTTTTCATTTAAAAAAATCATAACAGATTTTGTCCCTCAGGTTTTGCATCCCTTCCCCTGGGTTTTTATAATCCTTCAAAATATTAAATTATCATTTGGTTGTTACAAATTCGAACCTTTCAATGTCACGGAATTCGTATGAAGTTAGTGACTAGTGTTGAGTGAGCCATCTGGGCGATCTTATAGACGTTCAGTTCGGTTTTGACACTGTGTCGCGCAGTTTTGTTACGGTGAGTCCTGTCTCTACTCTGGTTAGTTCAATTTTGTAATTATTTATGTAAATACGTAGCTTATAACAAATATTTACTGGAATATGTGTTTATTTTAATGTGTTTCTTTGTTATTGTTGTACGATTTATAGTTAAAAACTTATCTTGATTTTTCAATGAAAAAATCCCTCCCCTGCCATCTTTCCCCTGCTTTTTAAGACGCCAGGGTAGAGACAAGTGTCCAGGGTAAAGACAAATACATCAGTTTAGAATATAATATGGCTTAAGTTATGGCTTACTTAAATTAATTTATTATTTATTTTCATAATGCAAGTATTGCGATACAATAGAAATATTGTATGTACATATATAATGTACACACAATATTTCAAAACTTTAAAACTTTACGTGGAATTACCACGAAGCTGGCCACAGCAAGGGAGCTCCCGATGGAGTGGGTGCAACATGCAAAAGGACTGCAGACAGATCAGTTGCTAGTGGCACTGATATTTCATCGTTGGAAGACTTGACCAGTGCTCTCCAGAAAAGTTGCCCAATCATCAAAGTTTTGGCCATTAATGATGCAGAAATCCTAATCAAAGAATCATAACTTGGATCAGCTGCAAATCTAAAAATCCTTTACAGGCACTCTGTAGGTCCACCAAGTGTGTTTCGTCCTCATCACCTAGTGATGAAGGCTTTAAGCTGCTTCTGCGATGTGGAAGATTGCAGTAATTTTATATTAGGAAGCGAGGATTATCCAGCCATTAATCCAAAACCTCTACTTGATGTTGAGGATGTATTTGGGTCAATATCTGATTCTGACGATGAAACACTGGTGTCAATAATGGCTAACCGAATTGTAGAGTCCCAATATATACCGCAGGCTTCTGGTGCATTACATGAAGATGAACAACAACCTTTAGCCTCAACATCTGGGAAAAGATTTCTGAGAAATGGCGATTTTGTGTTGGTTAGAATTTTACACATAGAAACAGAATATCGTTACGTTCCAATGTAGACTGGTGTTGAAGAAGACAAAGTTCAAGTGAACTTCTGTAAAATCTGTGACGATACAGGACGAATCATAATTATAGTGATTAATATGAGACTCAAATTTGTAATGTCATTCATAATAATAAAAAAAAATACTTTATAAAAGATATCAGTTTCTCTTATAATATGTAAGTCAACATTCATGACTGTCCAGTCCAGTTGATATTGTTACCAACATTGCACATCATGTCTTTCCCCAGTTAATAATTTCCCCTACCCTATATGTTAGTAATGTCTCTCCCCTGGATGCAGTAGGTACATATCTTCCCTGGTCGCTTTTAAAATGAGAAAAAAAAGACTCAATGACTGGCCGTGTTACAGATATATACAAAATAGGTGCCTAGATAGAAATGTACTAAGAAAAAATAAAATTTCAACAAAAAGTATTGTGCCGCCTCTCCATACAACGATTTGCCTCTTATATGAGAATCACCCATATATATATATATATATATATATATATATATATATATATATATATATATATATATATATATATATATATATATATATATATATATATATATATATATATATATATATATATATATATATATATATATATATATATATATATATATATATATATATATATATATATATATATATATATATATATATATATATATATATATATATATATATATATATATATATATATATATATATATATATATATATATATATATATATATATATATATATATATATATATATATATATATATATATATATATATATATATATATATATATATATATATATATATATATATATATATATATATATATATATATATATATATATATATATATATATATATATATATATATATATATATATATATATATATATATATATATATATATATATACATAAAGCTGGCTCATGTAAGGTAATTATTTTTTTAAATGTAAAAAAAAATCATCGAAATACTATATATTTTTTCTCAGTGAACCATGAGTGATAGTAAAAATTATAATTACACAAGTGAAACTGTTTTATCTTATGCAATGCGGGCTGCTATCTACATAATAAATACTATTATCTGGGTTAATAAATTTTGAAAAGTTGTATTTCGACTTGTTAATTAGATTAACATCGCATAAATTTTATGCAACTATAACCAACTTATAATCAACGCATTAATGATTTTGGTATTATATTATTTAATTACACTTATCAAGATAATTGATTATACTTACCTCAAGAGAGGCAAAGCGGGAATTAATATTTATAAATGTTATTATTTAAAACAAAAAAAAATCACCCAATTTCGCTACAGCATATTTTGGAAACAGTGAACAAACATAATTAATTACAATACATAAATAACAGGATAAAACTATTATGATAAATAAACAACCAGAACAGCGCAGCAGCCAATCATCTCAGTCGTTCAGAACCGCAGATTGAGCTGGCTTGGCCATGTGATTCGTATTTCACCCGAGAGTGTTGATTATGCAAGCCTTTTTTTATACTCCGGACGGGACGAGAAGACGAGGCAGGCTAAAACTCACCATCAAGCGAGCATTCTCTGCGGACCTGCATGATGCTGGCTTAAGCTGGGATGAAGCTAGAGAGGCTTGGAAAAATTTCGTGGCGTCCACATGCTCCACACTTGGAGCGAACGTGGATTAAGTAAGTAAAACTATTTATAAAACAAATGGGATTTTCATATTCTAGTATAAAAACGAATAGATTGTGATTAACACAAATCATTCCACTACATACTTAAATAAATAAAGATGTCATTAACATAATGAAAGTGAACAAGTAGAGATGGTTTGGCCACGTGGGGAGAATGAATGAGGAACGCCTGACGAAGAAAATATACATTGCGGACAGGAATGGAATGAGCAGTCAGGGCCGCCCAAGGAAGGGATGGCACGTCCATGTGAACGGTATTTTGAAGCGTGAACAACGGAAATGTTAGAAGCGTGAACAACGGACAAACATGTATAAGACGATGTATGAATGTCGACGAGGCGATGCATGTGTGTCAAGATAGAAATAAGTGGCGTTCGATTCTCTCTGCCTACGCCGTGAGGGACATGGCGTGATGATATGTATGTATGTATGTATTCCACTACATTATTTCAATTCCATATTTTTAATATCTTATGTTTTTTTGTATTTTTATTATTATTTGTTATATTATATGGATGCATTTTTTATGTACGATTAATGTTGGCATTAACTATCTTAGTTTCTCCGTTTTGAGGTGTATTAACCCCGGCACAGGTTTTTCCCTAATGGAGAATTGCAGACATAATTCTTATGATATGTCTATCAATGTATGTATATATTATAAAAAAAAAACAGCGCACAACTTCTTCTTCTTCTTCGTGAAAGACATACATTTTAATTGTCAACTGTTTCCAAGAATCGCACCCAGGATGCCCACACCAAAGCCAAACTGTTTATCACTTATGCAAGGCGTTCGACAATTTATTGTTACTTTTTATTTTAAATTGTGTCATGAAAATAACCACAAGATAAACGCAGAGGTGTATGACACAGGTCTGATAGTACAATGGCACACAATGGGTTGGGCAAAGTCAACATAGTCTGCCTCATGACACGAATTTCGCCTAAATTAGTTTTAAAATGAGCCATTTTTAGGGCCATCCCGTTACTATTTCGAGACAAAATTACAAACCCTAATACATAAATTGACCGCGCTATAAAATATACATTTTTTTAAAATTAAACGCATACATCTACTATCTACCCTAACGACCTTTACCTATTCTGGGTTGACAGAACGAATTAACCTATATATTATATCCTTTGTATCCTCTGTTGATGTACAATTTTTACTTCATTTTTCTATTACCTACCAAACTTAGATTTTTTTAAATACTGAATACTGATTACATACTAAGGCTGGGTTGTTTCAACAAAAGCATCAGTAATAATATAGTTAAAATACTTTAATTTGATAAAATTGTTCAAAATTTCGTCGTACAACGGCATTAGATTTCAATGAAACAACCAAAAGTAATACAATTTTATGAAATCAAAGTATTTTTATTATACTTTTACATTAATCTTTGTTCGAGAAACACAGCTTCGTTGTTAATAAGAATCCTGTAGTCTTATATTGACACTCGAATACGAACTAAATTAAGAATATTTGCTAAATTCCTACCTACCTATACCTATAATAGAAAATAAGGCGACAGGCGATATTTTATTTTTTACTTTACTGTACAAAGGGCAGTATCTACACAGTATATAATTGCATACAATTATTTTATTTATTTAATGTAAAATAATATAATGGTTAAAAAATACGTTTTCATATTATATTTATTAATCCACTGAAAGCGTAAATCTCGTGTTGTGTAACAATTCACATGAAAATAAGGAATTAAACTATTGCCATCTATGAAGTAACGAAGAAACCTTTTTTGTAACGCCATCTATTGTTTACAAATAAACTCAATAGTAATAGTCTCTATTGAGATGTTAAAAAGTTTGTCAATAAAAATATCATTTATGTCGTGTCTACAGTTGATTTACTAAGTACAAAAATATATAGGTACATAATATTATGTGACATTAATTTTTAACAGTTATTTGAAAATATATTATCGATGAATACTTTTTTAAATATTCTGAAGGGCTTCGTTTTTTTTTATATTTAAAGAAATATCATTATAGTAGTTGACTCCTGAATAAGAATAGTGATGCTGCATGGTTAATGTATTGCATTTTGGAACTGTAATTTGTCCCTTGTCCCTCTACATAAGGACGGATACTTATTACAGGATCTGTATGATCGTTGTTATCAATAATATTTTTGTAAGTTTGAAAACTGCACTTCTTTTAAATATGCTTTTCAGTTTATTTAGTTGTCTTTCTATGCCTCGTGTCGGTTCTGTCAAAACCCGGACTAAACTTATCAAACTAAACATATCCTGAGGGATTGTTGCTACCCAATGGTGTCCTCTTATAGATCGGAGCTGTCCGTGGGCCTCTTCAAGGTCCAATTGGTCCTGCGGATTTTGTGATCTCGAAGAACAATTTTAAACCCATTAAAAACTTATGTCATAGTTATGGCGCCTTACCATTGATGTATTCCTAGGTATGACCTTTTTTATTTCAAAAGATCTTGGTAACATCTGATGCTGTACATTTGTCGATTGTTCTTTTTGCACTATGGTGCCGAGATCGCCAACCTAGAGGGCTCCATGAGCTAGTCTTAATCCAACTGTCGATTTGTTCAGGAGAACTTTGTTCTCTTAACATATCGACAATGTTTCAAGCCAGAATACGCGAGAATTGTATGGAGAGGTCTACTTTTTTCACGGCTTTTCCAACTTTGAAGTCAAAAAACACCAACTTAGAGGCTTCGCAGCATATATGTTCCATACACGGATTTACTCAGAATTCGGAGTAGAACATTTCGTGTGTCTGTGTGTGTGTCTGTGTGTGTCCCCCCCCCCCTTATAACTTTTGATCCGCTCAATTTACAGAGCCCAAAATTTCAGAATATATACACAGTTATAGGCCTACAAAACTTTTTTACTCAAAATTTTGAATTTTTGTTTCAGTCAGGGGTTATTAACTTTTGAATTTTTATTTTATTTTTCCATATATCTCAGAAACCATAAAAGTAAGAACGCTGAAAATTGGTACAAACATAGACAAATACAAAATCTCAAATTAGTTTTTTCAAAAAAATTCCAGGGTTTCTCAAACATTTTTTATTAAGAAAAGTATTTTTTTTATCATAAATTTATGAGTTTAACTGCCTATTTTTCCAAAACTTTTACAATTATCGAAAAAAGCCGAAACACCCCAACTAGATAATTTAATTTTCTATAAAAAATATTAGCATTGTAGTAGAAGATCTCAATTTTTTTTAACATTTTTTTTAAAAATTGAATTTAGTGACGACATTGGTTCATACATTTTGTATGGCAGTCGCCTATACACAATATGTAAGAAGACTTAATAGTTTGATGCTTCATCTTCAAACATACATACAAACCATCATGCTATTTTCATATTCTGGGTAGGAAAAAAGGACCTTCCTCCATACTATCCTATCTTGACATACATACCTACATATGTTGTATAGAAAACAAAATATCTGACAATATTCAATAATTTGTATTTATGGGTTTATAGTTTGGTACATATTCTTCAACTATACATACTATCGCTATCGACAGTTGGATCTCATGTGTTACATGCAACTAGTAATAATAAACACTTCCTTGCACCCTTCGCATGTGGAAAGTTTATTTCCACATGGCAAATTCTTCCAACTGAACAGTGATTCAACTCTTCGTTCTATGCATTTTTTGTAGCGCACTTGGCGTTTCTGTGAAGGGGCCGTTTACAGTCCCAATGGTGGTAAAATTAGCGCGAAAACATAACTGACCTTCAATGTTATATAATGCAGATTGGCGTGGGAACAAATAATATAATGAATCCATCTATCAACACTTGAGATAATGCAAAAACAACTATAACATCATCTTAAGTGCACTGTGAGATAAATTTATAACAATACATACTGTGCATCCGATGTACATATTATGTATGTACCAACATTGTTATGACGTTAAGATCTTTTTATAAAGAAATATAACGGTGAATGCCACGCACTGCACTTGTACGGCCTGTAAACATTCAACTCGTGATCATTGTTAATGGTGTTCACGTATAAGTTTATAACTGTTCTTACAGACTTTATAAATATATGGATGCAAATGTTTTTAATTGCATATATACGCAAACATTGGATTTTTTTGCCTTTCGGGAGTCAAATGATAATTTATTTAAAAAATACATACATTTTTTCCTAACAGAAAACAGCGAGAACAACATATTAGCTAAAACAACTATACACAAATAATTGCCACGATTAACAAACAAAAAAATCATTTACTGAAATAACATTACATAATTTTAAAATTATGCATAAATTCCTCTAAATTTTCATATTAACCTTCTTCTCCTACGTTTAGTAGACCTGTCGGACCCTATTCTCCAATCTCGCACTATCGATGTCGTATAAGACATATTACTTTCGCACGATTTATAGAATATGCTATTCTTGAGTCTCGCATGCGACATTTTGACGAGTGGTATAGGACCACTCGACATTCAATGTCGCATGATTTTATCTGTCAAAAATGGTCGCCATATTGCATTTACATACGGCAAGCGTCTGTATCAACAAGTATTTTCGTTATTTTGTAGTCACAATGGCAATTCGACGAATAAGTTATTTTATCTATTTAACAGTAGATACATATTATCTATTTAACAGTAGATACATACACGGATAACAAAAAATTTTAAAACAGTGGATTCTTTCACTTTGTTAATATATCTCCATTAATAAGTTTTGTAAATAATCTTGTAAAGAACTCCATAAACAAGTTTTGTTTAATGTTCATTTTTACTTATCACATATTTCTCCATTAATATGTTTTGTATTTGTTTGCTATTGAATATTTCAATATAGGTACACAATATTTCATTATATTTGTCTTGTTTGTATGCTTGTGTTCTTTATTTGCAAATGATTTGAGGCGACATAGTCAAATAAGACATTTACTGTGCGAGATAGATACCTTGGTCTGTTATTCAAAAACTATGCCTCCTGAGATGACAAAAGTCCAACTATCCTTCCATCTCTTGGTTGGTCTTCCGGGTAGACGGCGCGCGGCGACCGGAATGGATTTCATTTGCTTCAGAAATCTCGCGTGATTTTCATTCGGCTATGTCGCGTGCGATTCTCGAGAATAGCATTTTGTAGGAATCGTGCGAAAGTAATAATATTATGTCGTATACGACATCGATAGTGCGATATTAAAGAACAGGGTCCCAGCTTTGCATATATATTTTCCTTAGAATATGCTTAGCAACAGTTTTACTAAGCATATTCTAAAAAATGTATTGAGATACCAGTGCCCAAGCCACGTTCACACAATACTTGTCAGGTAACTTATTTTATTATTATCTTAATGATAATTAGCAACGCCATTATCAAACAAAGGTCACATTGCACAAATTACATAATTATATATCAAAATAAATACACTGTATCCGATTGAAGTGAGAATAAAATGCATTTTAATAATACCATCCTACGTTTTGGATATATAACATCATAGACCAAGAGCCAGGGACTGTCAGACTTTTATTTTTGCTGTTTGAATATGGGAATTCACACTTTATTTATTTATTTATTCATATAAACATTGATGACATTACAATAATTGATAATTCATTGTTCCTTGGGTCGAAAGCTATGGGTGAAATAGTGTCCTCTGCATAGTGTCTGCCTGATACAGAGCCATTCCTTTATTTTAGTTTAAAAAAATCCTTTTTTTATATAGAGTGCTATATGCCATTAATTAAAATATGATTAAACGAGTGGGGTGTGGTCAACACTAAACTCTCCACTACATAGTATGTATACATTTACATAGTATGCATACATTTGTGTATACAACCTTTTGAAAGGTTGACAATCTCTAAATGCATTTTTATGAAGTAGGTATATTTCTATTAGATTCTTAAATAAATATAAGATATCCGGAGGACAAAAATTTTCACAATACGCCATACACACAAAAACATTGTCACGAAACTCATAGTATAGACTTTCTACATGATACCTGTAGAGCCTATCAGATAATATACCTCACAACTGGCAACCGGAGTTGGAATTAAAAAATATTTGTCTTTAGATAACAAAGATAATAATATGTACTTACTAAGGTATATAAATATTATGAACTTGTATGGGGAATCAACGTACTTTTTTACAATTCAAAATAATCATACTATCACGGCACGGGTAACCAGCGACAGGTGTGCGGGTGTGCATTAGGTACCTTTTAAAAGAAAGCCCAAAACATGCGAGTATACCCACATGGTAGCGGGGTGTAGGGCTCTAAGCAACGCGCCCTTATAGTGAGGCAGACTAGAGTTAAATATATCTACTAAATGTGCATACCTATTACCTACCCATTTATGTTAGTTATGTATGCATGACAGCGGTAGCGGGGTGGGGTGAGACAGACAGATTTGGTAAAGAAAGCGCTCAACAATCCAACTAGACCTAGTGAGTAGCGTCTAGCCCCTGAGTTTCTTTTCTGCATTCTTAGGTTAGGTTTAAGTTTGTGTATAATAATAATAGCGACTCGCGTGAGCGAGTTGCTTTATAAATTGAATTATAAATTATTATAAATTAAATATATAATATTCTTTTAATTTTTCGCATTTAATATAAAATTTCACAGCTCATTTGACTTAATACTACGAGATAACAAAAACCAATCAGAGAGCCAACCGGAAACAGAATGCAAACGGGTAGATTCAGATTGTAGACTCTAGTGACCTAGTGGGCAGACCCACAGCAACACGGTGGTCCAGCATTGAGAAGGAGCTGGCGGCTCAGAGTGTTCCCGTTCTGACAATCAGGAAAGAAGATCCAGGCGCTTACGTACAAGGAGACCCGACCCTGGATAAACCGGAATAAAGAGGAAAGAAAATGAGAGGTTCGTTAACACTAAAACCACGACCAAAGTAAGCCGCCTTATTGGCTCTATCCAATTCCTTTGAAAAATTGGTATACTGTGATTCTGGCGATCTCAATGCTAAGCGTCTCTCTGATGGTACATTCCTCTGACACAGTTCGCGAATATAGTGCGGAACCATGAATTTTATATAAATATTTATTTTATTTATTAAAAATCATTTTTTACAAGTATAATAATATCTAAAGTAGGTAGAATATACGAGTATGTTGATAAAATAGTAAATAAAATGTATAATACTATAATTAAGTTAATAGTTAAAGTTTAAGTCATTAGTGTATATATATTTATTTTAATTTGTGTATTAGGCTACTCTACTAGGCTATGCCTGTCTCAGAGTAGCGTTATATAAATCAGTTCTATTACGTTTTATTCGTCAAGTTAATTTTTATAAGGTTTAGTGGTAGTTTGAAATGAGACAAAAGTGCATGAATACGTTTTAGTGTAGTATGAAATTAATATTAATGCTATTATATTTGTACTTCATATAGATAATATTACAAATAAGGCCCTAAAAATGCTCGGTTTCGTCTTGAGGGCAATAGCTAAATTTGAATCAGTAAATGTATTCAGGACGCTATATCTATCATTTGTTCGTAGTCAACTTGAATTCAATTCTCCCGTCTGGTCTCCATATTATGCCGTGCACTCTGCATCCATCGAAACTGTCCAGCACAAATTCTTACGATTTTTGAATTATAAGCTGAAAATTCCTGCACAGGATTTAAATTATGATTCATTACTAGACTATCTCTAACTTCATGAACTCTCTGATAGAAGGATTGTGTCTGATCTCTTGCTTCTCTATAAAATAATTAATAATAACTTTAGCTCCTCTTACCTTGTTAGTCGGATAAATTACCAATCCAAGTACATTAGGTAAATTGTTACCTAATGTACTGTTACATTTTCTAATCCAAGTACATTAGGTAAATTGTTAATTAATAATAAAGACAAGGTTGAACAGTTGGATAACAGCGGAATTTATAAACTAAATTGTAACTCATGTACGGGAACATATATTGGACAAACAGGCCGTGCCTTTAAAACAAGAATTAAAGAACACATGGCATGCATTAGATTAAAGAAAGACACCTCAAATTTTGCAGAACATATAAACGAAAACAACCACCAATTTAATAGTGACCATAATATAAATATAATACATCGGGGAATAAAAGGGAAAAAACTTGACCGACTAGAAATATTAGAAATAAACAGAGTAAAAAAGGATCCACAAAAATTACTCATCAATAAACAAATTGATCATATATATTCACCATTATTGAAACCGATAGGTTAGACAGACATATACCTTCCTTTGTTGTTAAATACATTAAGATTAAAATTAAGCTGTTTGTAATTATAACTACCAAATATCTATGAAATACATTGGTTTTAACCACACTTAAAAGATAACAATAAACCAATAAATACAATATTATTTACCTTTCGAATTTTACTGCTGTCGTTTCCTTTTGTTACAGGCCTAATGGACACAGGGGACTACAACCAGTGACCCAACTACATTCATTGTATTAAAACGTAGATTTGTATAGATTCATTTGCATTATATAACTTCTTTTCAACCGTTCAAAAACCAACATTTTTATACACCTGCCATGTAAATTTTGTATATAACCACTAGTCTCAGTCTTGTAGAGCATTATTCTGACGATGTGCTTTGCACGAAACGCGTCAATAATCAAATAAACACAATAGAACAATTACCAAGTATTTTTATATTTTTTATAACATATCAAAGTAATATTCTTATGTTCATGCTATGTAGTATTTTTTATTTGAGTTTTTTTTTTTTGTTATTTATTCTTTGATTTTTAATGTATGTACTTTGTTGTTTAATTTACCTTTCTTATATGTTTTTATTTTTCTTTATATATCCTCTGCTACCGTTGTTATGTCTAGATGTTTATAAATTGTATTTCTTTTGTTTATGCTGTGTCATGTAATATTTAATTTTGTAAAGGGCTTTGAGCCGTGAATCAATAAATAAATAAATAAATATAATTTAGATTTTTTTATAAATCAATTATGTAGAAATATTAAACAAATTTTCAGTTTCTTTTCTTCCTAGATTAGCTTGGATTGGAAATGTTGTCAGATCAGGGGAAGAAAGAGGGCAATAGTCCCCAGAGAAGACCAAGGCAGATATTGATGAATGTTACCCGAGATCTGAACGTGCTGAATGCTGGATGCTTGTGATGACTGGGAGTCCACTGCAGCTGACAGGAAGGCTTGGAAAGCTATTGTCCAGGAGGCTAAAGCTCTACCGGAGTTGTATGGCCATCGGAAGTAAGTTAGTTTTCTTCCTTTAGTAATAACCAGTTGTTTGCTATAGCTTTCAATTTGATATGTGTATAGGTTCTTATGAATGGAAATTCAGTTTTAAAGAGGTTAAACATTGTATGACCTATGTACGCGTAATTTTTCTGACCATGTGTTGTCTTAGTTTTTGGTATTTCGTCGAGGTTTAATAATGTTAGTAAAGTATTGTGTGAAAGCGAGTTGCTGGTTCTCGGTTATATACTTATTTCTTTCGCCCTTACACTGTATGTAAATTGGTAGTTTATTGCCAAATGGCCACTTATTAAACTTACAAGTGATTTCAGCCCAGAGATACGAGAATCGCGTGAAATCATCACGTAGGCACAAAAACCCGCACGCCTTACCACTGTACCACGGCTGTCTATTTTTTTTCATTATTTTAATCCCATTTTATTTCAGTGATGGCAACCCTTAACATATCTACGTCGACAAACACATCCTTATCTTATCATAACTGAGAGAGAAAATAAACATTGGAAACATTTTTGTAATCGTTTTATAACGCATGCCCGATGAATATTATTTTCACTATAAGATATGGGATAAGGTTGTGCCTATGTGTATTATTATCAAAATTAAACCGACTTGACTACTGCGTATGTTCAATGCTAATGCCTTCCCATATTCCTTTGGTACCCGATTATGTTGTCATCAAAAGACATAAAAATGGTATGCGCCCAAAACAATCAGACGATAAGGATATTATCAACCGAAACTTGTAAAGTCGAGATAAGTTCTACAATATCAGCGCCGTCGAAATTGACAAAATAAAAATAACGAAAAAAATTATGAGTCTGCAATGAAAGAGAGATCCTACAGCAGGATCCTACAGGCTAAGATAGCATATAATAAAAAATCGAAAATTATCGAATCCACCAATATCGACCTAAGAATAAGGAAAAACCTCATTAAGACCTTTGTCTGGAGTGTCTTGCTATATGACTGTGAGACATGGACCATAGGCCAGAGAGAAAAAGAACGCCTGTCTGCATTCGAGATGTGGTGCTACAGACGCAATGTTGAAGATCCACTGGTCGGACCACATCCAAAACTGTGAGGTGCTGAGCAGAGCCGGGGAAACAAGGCAACTCCTCAAAAGAATCGCCCAACGAAGATCCAACTGAATTGGCCATAACATGAGGCACCCGGGTCTGCTCATAACCATCGCGGAGGGAATGGTAGAGGGCAGCAACTATAGAGGCCGACCAAGAAAGAGCTACATGGACCAGGTGATCGACGACATGCGCTGTAGTAGCTACGTGGAGATGAAGAGGCTGACAGAGGACAGGGCGGAGTAGAGAAGAAGAGAGGCAGCCATAGCTGTTGCAAACCAATCCCAATTAGAAGAATTACCTTTTATGTGTATTATGTATGAAAGTAATAAAGGAGATGGTTATTTATACTAGTTGCATGTAACACATGAGATCCAACTGTCGATAGCGATAGTATGTATAGTTGAAGAATAAGAATCAAACTATAAACCCATAAATCCAAATTATTGAAAATTTTAACACATGTTGGTATGTATGTCAAGATAGGACCTTTCCTACCCGGAAAGGTCCTATCTTGACATACATACCAACCTATTTCCTATTTTCCTACCCGGAATATGAAAACAGCATGATGGTTCTGTATGTATGTTTGGAGATTAAGTACCTATCAAACTATTAAGTCTTCTTACATATTGTGTATGGGCGACTGCCATACAAATTGTATGCAATGTAGTCACTAAATTCAATTTTTATAAAAATTGTTAATAAACGTTTGAGATGTGCTAATACAATGTTTATATTTTTTTTATAAAATTAAATTATCTAGTTGGGGTGTTTCGGCTTTTTTCGATATTTAAAAAAAAATGGAAATACAGGCATTTAAACTCATAAATTTATCATAAAAAAAATATTTTTCTTAATAAAAAATGTTTGAGAAACCCTGGAATTTTTTTGAAAAAACTATTTTGAGATTTTGTATTTGTCTATATTTGTACCAATTTTCAGCGTTCTAGCTTTTATGGTTTCTGAGATATACTTATGGAAAAATAAAGTAAAAATTTTAAAGTTGATAACCCCTGACTGAAACAAAAATTCAAAACTCTGAGTATAAAAGTTTTGTAGGCCTATAACTGTAAATATTCTGAAATTTTGGGCTCTGTAAATTGAGCGGATCAAAAGTTATAAGGGGGGACGGACACACACACACACACACAGACACACGAAATGTTCTACTCCGAATTCTGAGTTAATCCATGTATGGAACATATATGCTGCGAAGCCTCGAAGTTGGTGTTTTTTGACTTCAAAGTTGGAAAAGCCGTGAAAAAAGTAGACCTCTGCATACAATTCTCGCGTATCCTGGCTTGAAACATTGTCGATATGTTAAGAGAATAAAGTTCTCCTGAACAAATCGACAGTTGGAAAAGTGTGATAAGTATATTACAAAAGACTGATTCAAAAAATGCAACATAAATCAAACACTCGATTTATTTTTCGAAAATACAACGGGCAACAATAACATCTCACATAGTTCAGCAACGAGGTTCACCACACATTTTAAATTTAGTATTGTGCTCCTTTTTATAAGGTAGTGCACACCCGCACGCCTGTCACTGGCTACCCTACACCCGTATTGTAGGATATTTATTTATTTATTTACCTTTTATCACGCCATATTTATAATGACAACAATAAGTATATTACTGCTGCCCAACTAGGAAATCCTGTTCTATGGCTATATAGCAGTTTACAATTTATACTGACAATTATATGTCGTGATGGTAAGCAAAAATAAATATTGTTTTTTCTTTGTTTGAAAATTATTACAACTACAAAGTGTTTTCTATATTCTGTTCAGCTTCCAACATATTACAGGGTCGTCCCAAGTATATTGGAGAAAAAAATCGCCTACTGACACAAAAAAAAAATATTTACTCTGCTGTGAGAAACATGGGTTGTACATTTTATGATTTTGATATCATTTATAACGATTTGTGTCATTTACTTGAATAATATGAACACATAAAATCTTATATTCTGCAGAATACAATACATTGACCAAACAACACAGAATAATACGTATAAAAGCAATAGGAAAAATTATGCCTTCAGACAAAACACACTTTGTTTATAAATATGTAATAGTGAAAAAAAATACAATGCATTGTTTTAGTTGATATATACTTAAATACTAATAGACAAAACTTCATTGGTATGCACCATTATTATTAAAAAAATATATTGAGCTTAGAATTATTACTTAGAAATATACTTAAAAAGAAAATATGTATTTGGTTGCGAAAATTATCGGTTTACTTCACTAAAAAACGCATTAAAAATATGAGATGCAAATATTTAAAACATAATGTGCAACATATAACATATTTTACATATAATATTATATGTAAAATGAAAGTGAATGCTTTAAGGTGGTTTGGACATATAGAAAGAATGAACGATGAACGACTGACCAAAAAAATATACATGGGTGCTAGAGATGGAGTGAATAGCAGAGGTCGCCCCAGAAAGGGATGGCATGACCATGTGAATGATATTTTGAAAGAAGGAAACATAAAAAGTTTGAACAATCGACGAGCATGTATGAGACGATGCATGGATGTAAAGGAAGCCAGAAATGTGTGCAAAAATAGAGAAGTATGGCGCTCGATTCTCTCTGCTTACCCCGTAAGGGACATGGCGTGATGGTATGTATGTATGTATGTATGTAATGTGCAACACGCTAACGCGAATCAAGATGATTATTATCGTTCCCAGTCTAACTGAAAAACATGGAATATTATAACCTTAGATTAATGATTATAACGGAAAAATATATGGAATATTTTCAGTAATATTTCGTATTTCATTATTTTCATATTTTTCAGTGATATAACGTATATGAATCCAAAAATATATTAGGTAATCATATCTATATCAATTTATATTGTTACAAAATCTTCCTAATGTAATTAACTTAGATTAAGTATATAATTCTATGATAATAAATTAGAAAAAAATACATAATTTCGTAAACTTAAGGTTTTATTACACATAATAATTAAATAATGTAATATTTAATCGGTGTATAAATCAGTAAATAAAATATACGTTTTTATCACAAAAAAATAAGACATTATATAGACGGTGAAATCGAAGAAAAAATACACTTTCAAGGTCACCGACTGACCGATAATAAATAATAATAATAATATCGAAGCTAGATTTTGGGATTCAAGTAAAAACAAAACATAACCAACCTGTTGAATTGAAAGATGATGACTAATCCGAAGACCGGAATTCAATTTAATAACACCAAATAGGTACTTACCAATAGTATTAAATGATCTGTTCCCGATCAAAAATAATCTTTCCAGACAAGACAACTTTTTTTATAACACTCAAGAATCACTTTCTTCTCCAACGGTATGATAATACACGAAATTCTAATAATACCGCGGTTACGTATACTATAGCTAAGTGTGTCAAAGAAATTCACACGCGATTAACACTTTTAAATGTACACACACATTATAAAAATATATTTTACACCTAATTGTGTTATTATTACCTCAAACGATGTAAACAAATCATCTGATAATTGTTAAAAAAACATTTTGAAACCGTAGTGCACCTTTGTTATTTTTTTTTCCTCCGCACACAAATCACAAATATTTATATTCAAAAACTACGATTAAACACTCGGCAAACGAACAAACGAAAATAATTTCGTCACTACGCGCTTTTTAAATCTCGCCGCATTGAAATAAATATATATTTGACGTCAAATAAACTTCAGAAACTAAGTAAAAAGTAGGGTTATGATTTTGAGCACTCGACACACAATACACGAGCCAGACACAAATGTCAAACTGAAGTTGAGAAAAACAGAAAAAAACTTTAGGCTCCCGCGCTTGCTGTTACGACCATCTGTAATCTGTAATAACATCGTGCTATAGGGTGCCATTTTAATTTTGCTTTTGACCGCTAGATGGCAATATACGTTTAGTTTAGAAACAAACCACAACACTAAAAATACATACCTTCATGAAAATAATGAGATAAATAAGTGAGGTCATGAGTGACGTACCCCTCAATTTTTCAAAAATGTATTTTTTTGTAAAACAGTTCCACCTTGGTCATATCTTCAAAGTAAAAGTGGTGTAAACAACATTATTTTATTTTTTTAATACATGTCATGGTATTGATACATTTTTTATTTTATTCATTATTTCTTTTTTTAAGCAATAGCAGTGTATGTGATAGTAAACACATGTCCAATTAATAAATTTACCTACATTTAAAGCAGAAATATATCTATCTTTGAAATATCTTTTTTATATTGGTCATATTTAAATCCTTGATTTTCTCCATTATTATTTTTGGGGTTACAACACTCTAGCGCTCATGGCCTCAGTTTATCGACAATATTTTATTTTAAACGTAATAAAAGACCAACCTCTGCAATGTCCGTCGTGATATAAATTATTAATAATTTTTTTTCGGTGTCAGCTTTGACAACCTTCTAAGTGTTTAACACGTATTACATAAAGCGTGATTTTTTAAATTTACTGCAGAAGACTATTATAAATCAACTTCTTCCATGTTAGGTTTAGGGCTATACACTTAGCGTTCACAGGCGTGGTGAACATTACTGTAACTCGGACTCGCTACTTTAAACGATTGAATATCAAAGGGGTTATCGCCAAATACAATATCTAAGAATATGTGTTGAGTATTTGTTATTGTTTAAAAACTGTAGACGGTCTTTTATATAACAACATACTTACCTAGACAATAGTATAATTATTGTAATGATCAAATTATTTTGCAAATATTTCACCAATGTATGTAGATATATTACAAATATAAAATAGTTGGTACCTATTAGTTCTATTGTAATTTATTTTATTATCGAAGCGTTTCGTGCAAGGCACATCGTCAGAATAATGACGATGATAATTATTCTGACGATGTGCCTTGCACGAAACGCGTCCATAATCAAATAAATTTCAATAAAACTAGTACCAAGTATTTTTTTATATTTGTTATATAAATAAAATACTTGGTAATACATACAATGAAATTCTATCAAGAATTGTCGATCGACAAACTAAACTTAGTTAATTTCATCAATGATTGAATATTGAGCAATATTTTGTTTGTATAATGAAATATATTCGACATACGAGTTGTTTGATCTAGTTGTGTTGGTCTACGTTAAATAAAGCATGTATGTATGTATGTACATCGGACCAAGAACCGGTAAATAAAGTACTAGAAGTAATAGTCAGATAAACAATAATAGTCAGATAAATAAAATACATTTGCGACGTGGCTATTCCAAATTGTTGTCATATTATAAAATCATTATTTTCATGATTTTTTTTTTAAAATACACCGCTTTAGTTAACGAGATTAAAAGACTTTGACATTCTCGTAAAATAATAATATTACCGTTCATTATGTCAGCCAGTGGCATTATTCCAAAATCGTTTAGCCGTAATTTAGAATTTTCAGATTTATCGAAAAAAAAAAAATAATCGGTAACAATGAAATTGGTAAAATCGTTAAAAAATTTTAAACGTATTATTTTATTCAGGAATTATGAGTGTTTGAAGGGGTAAACTATCTCCAATTGAAAGCTTGATCGGTACCTACGTTTGTTGCGTTTTATTTTGATCAATTAAATAATTGACAATTTAAGCATTGATCTGCTTATTATTTCGAGTAATTGTATAATGGTAATTATGACAATTGCCATTATACAATTTGCATATATAGCGGCGAATGAAATCCCTTCTGGCCACCGCGCCGCCTACCCGGAAGACCACCCAAGAGATGGAAGGATAGCTAGACTTCGTCATCTCAGTAGGCATAGTTTCTGAAGAACAGACCAACTAGGTCTACTAAACGATAAGAAGAAGAAGATATTATTCGCGACGCTGCCGACAAATACTCGAGTCGTTATGTCAAAATTACATTTTTCCATCATATTATTTGATTGCAATGTCACTCAGATTATTTAGAGTTTAATAATAATATTCTCATTCATGTAACTTCTGTTATCTTTTGATGTCTTGTTAATTAAAATAATTAAGACTTGTTACACCCGTCAAATGGAAGTACCTTACCTAAATATAATAATATAATGTAGGTATCAAAAACAATATCTGGTTGTGAGCTTGCCTTAATAACATTGTTGTATAACTTTCCATCTCTTTTTGGTACAAAACATAATAACAACTAATTTTATGATCAAAGTGTTACCTTTTCTTTCCTAGAAGATGCTGATAGACCCGCTAAAAGATGGTCTGATGACATCGTCCAGTTGGCTCTAAAAATCTGAATACGGAGGGGACAATACATAAACGAATGGAAGAGACCTATGTATATCCCGCAGTGGTGTAAAGGAGGCTAAGCAAGAAGAATCTATCTATTGGTCTACCTTCTACATGATGAATGTAACATCATTACTTAAGCTTAGAATAGTACTTTCACTCGTTTCTATTATTTTAGTTTTCGTAAAAAAATAAAAGTTTACTCGGAATAAAAATGTTTGTCCGTGATCGGAATAAATCTGAGAGACAGAATCCGAAATGAATAAGTAAGGCGTCGGTAAAGAAGAAGAAGAAAACTATTAAAAATCACGCCTTGCATTGACAGACACTTTAGTTGGTGAAAACCCCCGAAATACACCTTTATTTTTTATAAATTCTTGTCTATTTTGAATTTAAAGGTATTTGTCGTGGATTTTCCACCAATCAAAGTGTAAATAGAAGGCGTGATTTCTATTAATCATCTCTAGTAAATATATAAAAAATTCCGTTTTATTATGCTTCATACTAATAACTTTTTCATTCATTCATGAAAAAAAAAAGTTAACTGACGTGTTAAAATAGCAATGGTATCCTATTACTGAAAAAAAATCAGTCTTTATGAAATGACTTAAGAATAAGAATAATTTTTGTAAAATGACGTAAGTCTAGAAAATTATTTCAATCCATAGAAATCACCTACTTGGTTTTCCCGCGGTTTTCTCGTAACAAAATGTCATTTTTCCTTGTTATTAAATCAACCAATCGGAGCTCTTCGAACCCTTAAAACAGTCGCGCATGCGCCTTCGACATCAGCTGATGAATCCGCCTCACGTCTGTCAGCTGTCATAATATTTCGTTCAATTATAAGCTTAAACAGTTAACAATTAAACAGTTTTTCAATATACAATCGTTTAAAGAGTTAATTTGGTTTTGTTAAAAGATATGCTCATATTGATTTCTTGCTAATATTGTGTTGTCAACGAGTTTTAAAGTGAAAAAGTTGCATTTGACATCGTTTTGTGGGATGGTTTAAATGATTTTAATATTGTTTTCAAAGACTTATCACAGTGATCTCGTGTGTTATATACCTGGAAAATTGTTTGACAACCTCACGTGTACACTATACACACATTCTTAATTAAAAACATATATTTTCCTTAAGTGTAGACAATTAAAACTAATGTATCGACATTTTTAACTGCTTACTAAACGATGTGTTTAGTCGAGATATGCATATTACATAATGAAAACATATTTTACTACAATAAAGAAAATTCGGACACGTTGAAAGAATAAATTGTGAACGACCTACGAAAGAAAATTAAAATGAAAAAAATTAAAAGCAAAGTTTTGATGCGAAAAATATTGTTATATTATCCAAATAAAGTATATTAACTATAAAAGTTGGCAGTATTAATAAAGGTGCATTAAAGATGAATTTTTTGAATAGAAAAGCGATGAATTTTTATTAGGAATGTAATATTTTCATTTCAATTCTCCCTGTCTATTATGAAATCCGACATTGTTGTTGGTTACAAAACATTTCAACACTTTTAACAATCATTTTTAATTTCCCGACTGTCAATTCTCAATGGAATTCCACTATCAATTATATTAATTTACTTAAAATTAGTTAAAAAATCTCAATTTTTATCTTTTTCCTCTTATGAATATACTTAACCACTGGCGCTTTTCGCTTAAAGAGCATCGACAGAATGGATTTGTTCTTTAGATGCTCTTTGAGCGGAACGCGTCAGTGGTCAAGTATATTTATAAGTGGAAAAATGATTTCTTTCAACTTACCAGCCTAGGGAAGCAATAATTGAAAAAGAATCATTTTTTAAATAAATTCCTTGTCTGCTTGGGATCGAACCCAGGACGCCCGCACAGAATCCATACGCTTATCAACATACCACAGCGCGGTCGACAGCAAAAGTATGTAACATTTATGTTTAATTTAGGGAATGTAGGATGATGTATATGTACTTGTAAAACAAGGACATATTAATTTAAAAAAAACAGTTGTTTATAGAAAGCAATTTTATTTATTTTTATGTTTCTGAATATTTTTATTTGTGTTAAAAAAATAATAAATGTTTTTTTTTTATTGACAAACATTTTTTCAACATCTCAATAGAGACGAAGTAGGGCTATTGTAGAATAACCAGGAACTCGAGGCACCTACATCAGGGCTTACGACCTGTCATCGGCTGGTTTACGTGATCACTTTATGCGCTTGCGCTTGGTATACCCACAAACAGGCTGTTATGTGGGATTTTTGCGTGCACGGTTGCTTTGTTATGATTGATATTATATTTATGTGTATTGTGTATTAACCATGTCTATATTATAATAATTGGTATACCCACAAATAGGCTGTGTTATGGGATTTTTGTGTGCACGGTTGCTTTGTTATGATTGATATTATATTTATGTGTATTGTGTATTAACCATGTCTATATTATAATAATTGGTATACCCACAAATAGGCTGTGTTATGGGATTTTTGTGTGCACGGTTGCTTTGTTATGATTGATATTATATTTATGTGTATTGTGTATTAACCATGTCTATATTATAATAATTGGTATACCCACAAACAGGCTGTTATGTGGAATTTTTGTGTGCACGGTTGCTTTGTTATGATTGATATTATATTTATTTGTATTGTGTATTAACCATGTCTATATTATAATAATTGGTATACCCACAAACAGGCTGTGTTATGGGATTTTTGCGTGCACGGTTGCTTTGTTATGATTGATATTATATTTATGTGTATTGTGTATTAACCATGTCTATATTATAATAATTGGTATACCCACAAATAGGCTGTGTTATGGGATTTTTGTGTGCACGGTTGCTTTGTTATGATTGATATTATATTTATTTGTATTGTGTATTAACCAAGTCTATATTATAATAATTGGTATACCCACAAAAAGGCTGTGTTATGGGATTTTTGTGTGCACGGTTGCTTTGTTATGATTGATATTATATTTATGTGTATTGTGTATTAACCAAGTCTATATTATAATAATTGGTATACCCACAAAAAGGCTGTGTTATGGGATTTTTGTGTGCACGGTTGCTTTGTTATGATTGATATTATATTTATGTGTATTGTGTATTAACCAAGTCTTTATTATAATAATTGGTATACCCACAAACAGGCTGTGTTATGGGATTTTTGTGTGCACGGTTACTTTGTTATGATTGATATTATATTTATGTGTATTGTGTATTAACCATGTCTATATTATAATAATTGGTATACCCACAAACAGGCTGTGTTATGGGATTTTTGTGTGCACGGTTACTTTGTTATGATTGATATTATATTTATGTGTATTGTGTATTAACCATGTCTATATTATAATAATTGGTATACCCACAACAGGCTGTGTTTTGGGATTTTTGTGTGCACGGTTGCTTTGTTATGATTGATATTATATTTATGTGTATTGTGTATTAACGAAGTCTATATTATAATAATTGGTATACCCACAAACAGGCTGTGTTATGGGATTTTTGTGTGCACGGTTGCTTTGTTATGATTGATATTATATTTATGTGTATTGTGTATTAACCATGTCTATATTATAATAATTGGTATACCCACAAATAGGCTGTGTTATGGGATTTTTGTGTGCACGGTTGCTTTGTTATGATTGATATTATATTTATGTGTATTGTGTATTAACCATGTCTATATTATAATAATTGGTATACCCACAAACAGGCTGTTATGTGGAATTTTTGTGTGCACGGTTGCTTTGTTATGATTGATATTATATTTATTTGTATTGTGTATTAACCATGTCTATATTATAATAATTGGTATACCCACAAACAGGCTGTGTTATGGGATTTTTGCGTGCACGGTTGCTTTGTTATGATTGATATTATATTTATGTGTATTGTGTATTAACCATGTCTATATTATAATAATTGGTATACCCACAAATAGGCTGTGTTATGGGATTTTTGTGTGCACGGTTGCTTTGTTATGATTGATATTATATTTATTTGTATTGTGTATTAACCAAGTCTATATTATAATAATTGGTATACCCACAAAAAGGCTGTGTTATGGGATTTTTGTGTGCACGGTTGCTTTGTTATGATTGATATTATATTTATGTGTATTGTGTATTAACCAAGTCTATATTATAATAATTGGTATACCCACAAAAAGGCTGTGTTATGGGATTTTTGTGTGCACGGTTGCTTTGTTATGATTGATATTATATTTATGTGTATTGTGTATTAACCAAGTCTTTATTATAATAATTGGTATACCCACAAACAGGCTGTGTTATGGGATTTTTGTGTGCACGGTTACTTTGTTATGATTGATATTATATTTATGTGTATTGTGTATTAACCATGTCTATATTATAATAATTGGTATACCCACAAACAGGCTGTGTTATGGGATTTTTGTGTGCACGGTTACTTTGTTATGATTGATATTATATTTATGTGTATTGTGTATTAACCATGTCTATATTATAATAATTGGTATACCCACAACAGGCTGTGTTTTGGGATTTTTGTGTGCACGGTTGCTTTGTTATGATTGATATTATATTTATGTGTATTGTGTATTAACGAAGTCTATATTATAATAATTGGTATACCCACAAACAGGCTGTGTTATGGGATTTTTGTGTGCACGGTTGCTTTGTTATGATTGATATTATATTTATGTGTATTGTGTATTAACCAAGTCTATATTATAATAATTGGTATACCCACAAACAGGCTGTGTTATGGGATTTTTATGTGCACGGTTGCTTTGTTATGATTGATATTGTATAACTGTGTGTTAACCGTGTACCAATTTTTAAATAAATAATAAACATATTTCTATTAACATCTTTGTTTTAAACTATTTGTATGTGTAGTTGTGTGCAGTGAACATCGTTCTAATGTGTCATGCGTATAATGTTATAAAAATGTGTAATATCAATATTTTTACCTTGAATATTATTTTTACCTCGATTGACTGATAAAATATGCTGTCAACGACACAACATTATGTATACGATTAATTCAAATGACGCCATATTGTGCTATTCGAGTTCAAGTGCAGACATACATATGTGAATAAATCAAAAAGTTGGCAAGAAAAATTAACCGGAAAATTTTTGCCTTCAATCTATATGCGAATCGGTCTAGTACTGATACAGTATCTCACGAGAACACACTATTGGTTCGCAGATTAGTTTAATGGTTTAAATGCGCATCGATAAAACGTAAATATATACGAATTATGAAAAAAACGCGATTAAAAAGTGACTTATAATTAAAACTATCGTTTTTGACATGTTAATATGAAACACGCTGTGGACGCGCTTAATTGGAGGGTTAACGAGATTTTTAATGTATTTTGTATATATTATGTCTTGTTTATTCTCTGTGCATGTCCCTTAATAAAATAAAATTAAAAATAAAATAAAAAATAAAATAAAACTGTGTGTACGTTGAGCGTTGACTAAACAAATATCAAGTAATTTCACAATACAATTTATGTTTTTTTTTAATAACAAACACACGTCTCATTAAAAGGGTTTATTTTTAGTTTTTACTGTCTTAAAATGTTAATAACTTACTTTTTTCTTTGATTCATTAGTGTCAAATGTACAGTGATCAAATAATTCAAAAATAAAACTGAACAAGTGAATTCTGTTGTGAGATCAGACATATCAGCATAGCTGCCGATCAGCTGATATAATTTAATTATAATAATAAAAAAAATCATGTATTGACAATGTCAAAACATGTTTTATCATATCTAAATTTTCCGAAGAAGTCCCTATACAAATTCAGCTTTAATTTTTCAGCTTCAGCGTTAATATCCCTATACAAATTCAGCTGGATTGTGCTTTTGTTACTTGTTCAATTACTTAATTTAATATAAACATTTTTTTAATCCAGGAACTGCAATATTCATTTATATAAAAAAACACGAAAGTATTTTTGAAGTTTACAGTAACACGATAAAAAGGGTTCATTAATTTAATGTTTGTCAATTCAGAATCATTTGCAATATTTTGTCTGCAAAACTTTAAATTACCTACGTGCATAGTTATTATTTAAATGCGACTAAAAGTCGCAATAAAATACAATCAAAAATCTTATTTGGCACGTTAGTCAAAATTGTGAAATAATTCATCATTATACAAACATAATATTATTGTCTTTAAACCCAGATACATCTGTGATATATCTTTATAACTTCAACTTCAGTATTTTCGTTCAAAGTCACATAAAAGTATCTTCACAAGTCTACAGTGCCACGATAAACAGTTTTTGTTCAAAGTCGCACGAAAGTATTTTCAAAAGTTTACAGTGCCATAGTAAATAGTTTTTGTTCAAAGTCGCACGAAAGTATTTTCAAAAGTGTACAGTGCCACAGTTAATAGTTTTTGTTCAAAGTCGCACGAAAATATTTTCAAATAGTTTACAGTGTCACGATAAATATTTTTTTTCAAAGTCGCACGTAAGTATTTTCAAAAGTGTACAGTACAACGTTAAATAGTTTATGTTCAAAGTCGCCCGAAAGTATTTTCAAAAGTTTACAGTGCCACGATAAATAGTCGCAAGAAAGTATTTTCATAATTGCACAGTGCCACGATAAATAGTTTTTGTTAAATAGTCGTTCGAAAGTATCTTCAAAAGTGTACAGTGCCACGATAAATAAAAAACAGTTGATTGTCTCAACAAAACAGTCGAATGATTCAATAATACATATAAACACAAAGAGTGAACATTCTTATCTGTGGGACACGATTTTTGCCTTTTAATCATACAAAATGTTTTCAACGAATGCGGTGCTAGGTATTAGGGCTCGAGTGGTGACAGCCAGTGAACGAGTCTTCATTCTTACACTTGGTTCGAACAAGACTAGTCAATCAAACGTACGGTCAGTATCGACACGCGGCCGGTTGAGTAATTCCAAGTGCCGGCAGTTCAACAATATCTTATTCGTGTCTTGTGATTATGGTGTGAGGTTTTATCCGAACAGTGTCAGTGAAAAAGTTAACTACAGCACATCAGCAATGGGAAATGACAGTAAGTAAAGCACTTTTTAAGGCACGAGTACTTTTTGTGTGTTGTTAGTATGTTTGATCTTTTCGCCAAAACAGGTCTAAATTCTTCGCGTCTATAATTATTTTCGTCAAATGATTCGCTTTAAACTTTGGGCCCTTGTATACCCTAGGTATACGTATGTACGCAAAAATGCACACTAAATTACCTACTAATGTATGAAATACGAAAAATTATTGTGCAGAAAAGGTCATATTTGTTTTTATTTTTATCATATCGTTATTAGATCGATTTTAGTTTTATTTTATTTAGTAAACATATAGTCTTAATTACAATAATATAAGAATAATGAGGTACTGCATTAGAGGACCAATTAATTTTACAGATATAATCACCTGAATGTATGTAAATTGTAATGGCAGATTTACAGGGAAACGAATGGGAAGGATGATAGCAAAAAGAAGGATAATAGAAAGAGAATGTGGAGAACTTGTGAAAACATTACTCTCCAGAAGCCACAGAAGCATTCAGGGACTTTATTACTGATGATTAAAATGATTCTTTAACTTGATGATGATTTGATGATACTGGTGGTGGCATTTTATAATTATATGTAGGTACAGTTTAATACTCTGTCCCACAAAGCTATTTGCGAATTTTGCAAGTCTGCACTTTTCAGGTCTGATGTTGTTTGCAATATTTAGATCAGTGATTCCCAAAGTGGTCTACATCGACCCCCAGGGGTCTATGACAACCTGCAAGAGGTCTACGTCAGCAAAAAAAAATCTGGGGGTCCATGATAGTGGATCTCAACATACACTGTTATTATTATTCGTTGTATAATATTTTATTTTAACATTTTTTGTCATGTTACTTCCAAATTTCCTTAAAGTTCCATCATACCAAAACCTTAGATAACATTCATAACATTTCTCACATTCATTTATTTTATTTTATTTTATTTTATTTATTCTGAATATCCAACAGTACAGTAGAGTATAATGATATTAAAAACAATAAAAAAAACAAGTAAATGTAGACTACGGTACATAATAATAGGACATCATATCAAGTAATTTTTAAAGCTTAACATACAATTTACGACAAATGAGAAAAAAACAAAATTATAGGATCACACCTGAAACATACAAGGAATAGTACAATGAGGATTATATTCTAGAATCATAACATGGGATTCTAACGTACTTAAGGATCAACGAAGAAGGTGTTGCAACCATTATGGTGACACCTACATATACTCATGTACATATATACTAGAGAGTGGAATTTTGAGTTATGTTATCAGTGCAAAGTTGGCGCTTTATCGCAATTTGGAACGAGAGTAGAGATTGGGTATGAAAAAAGTCAATGTTATTGAGCAGGTTGTTAAAATTGGAGGTGGCCCGACTAGTAAAGAAATTTTTCCTAAGATTAGTTTTAGAGTTTGACATGGAAAAAGTAGGTTTTGAGGTTTAGGTTTCAACCATTTATAATGGTTGTACGCCTATGCCTGCCATAAAATCTAAGATCATGCAATTTAAATTTGACTTTGATGTTTGTCGGCCTTCGTGGCTCAGTTGGTTAGGTATTTGACTGCTGATCCAAAGGTCCCTGGTTCGATTCCCGGTGGAGACACAGTTTTTAATTGTGTTTTCAGTCTGGATCTGTGAGACGATTAATATCGTATGGCAACTTGTTATTGGGTGCGTGTTAAATTAATAGTTGTTAGTTGTCCGAGAAGCATAATATCAGATAAGTAGGGGGTCTACCAAAAATCGAAAAACATGGCAATGGGTCTACGACATAAAAAAGTTTGGGAACCTCTGATTTAGATCATATTATCTTCAAACGTTGTAGCCTATTTTGAGGCTCTGTTTATAGGCAAGCAATAAATGACATAACATCTTCAAATACAGTTGAAATATATATTTATAAGAGAAGCCCCTTGCGCCCTTGAGGTGAGTTTTCACGAAAACGGCGCTATATAAATTATCCAACCATATATATAACCGAGTAAACCTTGTCTTTTCCCTATCCTCTTTTTGCTTTGAAGTATTTTCATTTTTTTTACTCCTCACTAACCCAAGATGATATAATGGGGAGTTATTATTTCGCAATTTTAAGACTATATTTTTATTGCAGATTATGAACTAGTATCATGCTGAGATTGTATTCTGAAAGTTTCATCACAATGTATCTGTGTGTGCTATGTACGGCGTGTTTATTTTACTTTATCAATTTTAGACTAAAGTACTCATTCTATTCTTTTCATTTTTTTTTAATATTTATATCGCATACTAGCTTAGACCCCATTAGAATTTGAGGGATATCTGAATAGTGCATCTCAATTTTTTTAAACGTCAAATATTTCAAAGTGACTCCAAGCTCAGGAAACATAAAATTTGAAATTTTTATTTTCAAATTGGTAAAAACACATCACTCTCATGAAAAAGCATTGTTGAAATATCAAGTTTTCATAATTAAATTAAAAAATATTAAACAAAATCATTTCAAAAAAATGTTGAAAATTTTTATCATACAAAATTTGAATAATTTGTGGAGTAACTTGGTAGTGAGGAGCGTATAGCGTTGGCCACAACCCACTCGTTTTGTTTTGTTATTTTTGTGCAGTGTAGGACGGGACAAGGATATGATAAAGAGACAAAATGAATTGTTATGTGTAAGGAAGTGATATCTGTTAATAAAACTCGAAGTTGCGATGCAATGAAATTTTAAAGTCTGTCTGCTTGTACGGAGAAAGATGTGGTGCAAAACGAAGTATTGTGTACTGGGACACTAAGCATTCTTTCACTACGAGGCTTGATTTATTAATTATGTTACATAAATATTTACTGGTACATATTTATTTAGCCTTATCAAACACTTCTTATCACCATTCACCATATACAAAGATAAAATATATCTACAGTTAATTCAACTTTGTTTTTAATTATGTTTTTTTGTATTTGTTACTTCTAAACACAACAATGATAAAAAAATACATGTCATCTCATAAACATGTTTTCTCATTTACGCTTTTTATGTATTTATTTATATTATGATAATTAGATAGTTATATTTATTTAATTTAACTAAGTATTTATGAAATTCATGTAAAATCATATATACAAAGTCGGGTTTATTTTTTAAAGCAATCCTTTCCAACCGACATAAGCAACGTGTATATACAAATTGCAAAATTAGTGATAATTCTTTACGTTCGTCTTCCAAATTCGATGATTACTTTTTTATTAGAAAGGAAATACTTCTGGAGTGGTTCCATCTGAATTACGCCAAGAGATTTGATGATGGAAATCATCAAACTCGTCGATTTGCGAATGATTCGCGTAGTATTGTACTGTACAGGTGAATTGTATGACAGATAATATTAATACATACACACATACCATCACAACATGACCTCATGGGGTTGGCAGAGAGAAAATACATTCATTTTGTTTTTTTTTATGTATACAAGATTATGATAAATATACATGAGACTTCGCGTTGCTTGTGTTGAATGCAAGAGATTGCATAGTGGCAATAAGCCCGCATATGTGTTCTCTATCGCAGATACTTACATAAATTAAAACGAGTGGGTTGTGACCGACGCGAAACTCCTCACTAACTCCACAAATATACAAATTTTGTATTGAAGAAGTTTGACAATTATTTTTGATTTTTATATTTCATTATGAAAACATTTTTTTTAATTTAAAAACGAACTCTTTCTGGTATATTTTTTTGTAAGTACTGTTTTTTTTAGTACTTGATATTTTGTTTTTTTTTTTTTTTTTTTTTCTAGTCATTTTTTTTGCTCTTTTGAACTTGTTACTTATATACATTTGTGAAGTTGTTACTTATATACACTTGTGATGAGTATGTAATTGGTATCATTTTTGTACATCTTTTCTTTTATATCATTTTCAATATGACTGTATACTTATCCAAATAAATAAATAAATAAATAAATAAATAAATAAATAAATAAATAATTAAATAAATAAATAAATAAATAAATAAATAAATAAATAAATAAATAAATAAATAAATAAATAAATAAATAAATAAATAAATAAATAAATAAATAAATAAATAAATAAATAAATAAATAAATAAATAAATAAATAAATAAATAAATAAATAAATAAATAAATAAATAAATAAATAAATAAATAAATAAATAAATAAATAAATAAATAAATAAATAAATAAATAAATAAATAAATAAATAAATAAATAAATAAATAAATAAATAAATAAATAAATAAAAAATTTCGAGTTTCCTGAGTTGGGGTCACTTTGAAATATTTGACATTTAAAAAAATTGAGAAAAACTATTCCGATATCTTTCAAAATACAATGGGATCTAAACGAATATTAGATATACTTATTCGCAAAATTTAAAAATAATCGAATGAGTACTTTTGACTATAATCGTAAAAGTAGGATAAACATGCCGTTCATAGTACATACATAGAATACAGTATACATACACACACAGATACATTGTGATGAAACTTTCAGAATACAATCTCAGCATGATACTAGTTGATAATATGCAATTAAAAAATAGTCTTAAAAATTGCGAAAATTCATAACTCCCCACTATATTTCCTCTTGGGTTTGTGAGGAGAAAAAATATTTGCCTATGATTCGCTGCTTCTCAAGTATTTAAATGTTATCTAAGTGTCAATTATATTTGTTCACAGCACGTTGTATTTACACATCTCACCTGATATGATGTCTATTTTTAAACCGCTGTAAAAAATATATTCTTGATATGGCTAAAATGTTTGATGTTTAGTATGTATAATGTACAAGATAGGTACGTCTTTTACATAATTAATATTCATTCAGCAAATATCATCGGACAAGTTCAAGGGAATTCACTGAGTTTGTTACTCGCACAGATGTCATCCCTTAACTGCGACAGAAATATTATTCATTTTAGCTTGTTTACCTACTTGTACCAATGTGTATGTAGATCGAATATTTTTTCTGTGCTAGAAAACTGTAGCTTCATGTAGGTCTGTTGCTTTCATTGTTTACAAAAAAAACAACTTCTGGAGGGCAAGTATGGTTCGACCGGCGAAATCAAAACCCTAATGATTACCCATATCATGGATATAATTATCGTATGGAGTTCAATGACATCTAAAGATATTATAGAACTCCATATAATAATTATATCCATGCTATGGGTAATCACGAGGGTTTTGATTTGGCCGATTGTACCAGACTTGCCCCCCTGAATAGATTATTTATTTATTTTATTTTATTCGGAAACATAACAGCTCTTTTACAAAATCCATCACAATTCCACATAATTAACAAAGCAGTAACCCAATTAAAATGCTTCGCTGAATTTTGTAAACATTCTTCATATTTTTTCATGAAGAGAACATTAATCAGGTTTAGGATATGTAAAGGAAACTGGAAAATGAACTGTAAGGATGAAATAGGATAATTTCACTAACCGATGCTTGTTGTCGCATAAAGAATATGCTTTAGTCCTTGTAGAGACAGATTAAATAGATCGGGTTAAGGGTTAAGATTATTGTAGTTGTTACAGCAGCGTTTAATAAAACTGTTTTGATCGTAATTTGTTGTTGATAGAGGTGTGTAAAATAGGCTATTGGTGTCGTGATATTCTATAATAGACGTGCAGTTAAAAGGCATTCTTTCAACAAGATAAGGACTATCGACCAAATTATTTAATATTTTGTAAAGAAAGAGGATGTAAATAATTTTTCTTCGTTTTTATAATGGAAGTTACTTTTACTCCCTCAAGGCTTAGACGTGCGTGTAATTGTATATTTGATTACGGAAGTTAAAGAATTTGCAAAAATATTTTAGATATTTTAGATACGGTTTACATATATGTATGTTGTAGTTTGGACTCCACACAGTTGAAGCGAACTCTAGATGATGATTTTGTGCATCTAAGTATAAAGCCCAAATTCCTAAAGCTCTTGTTCACGATGCTATCAATGTGTGAAATGAATAAGAGTTGACTATCAGTGATTACACCCAGTTCCCTTTCTTGAAGTTTTCTTGATAAGGGAAAATTATTCGTTGTATATTCGTAGACAATCGCGCAATTTTTTGTACAAAAAGAAATGGAAAAACATTTATTGGCATTTAAATAAAGTTGATTAGCTTCTTCACGATTTCAGTAAACTCATAATCACAAGTGAGTGCGTATATTTTGCGAAATAGATTTCTATGGTTAACTGTGTCGTATGTTGCACTGAGGTCCACAAAAACCGCACCCGTAATCCATTCCTTCTCGAAGCCGCCCTCTATGTAATTAATGAGATTATTTAGATCATGTAAAAGTAGACAATCTTCAGGTGATGATATTGTTTAAAAAAGTTTGCTGTCATCGGCAAATAGAAAAACTTCCAAGTTTGAGATACAATTTGTTATAACATTTATGCATATTAGGAAAAGCAAAGGGCCTAGGGCCTAGATGAGAACCTTGAGGTACCCTAGAAGGAATAGGCTAGAAACACGACACGATTGCTACTGCTATCTGTTTTATATTATGATTTCAAATATATAACAAATCGCTGCGAATACAAAAAGTCCATTGTTTATTTAAAAGAATATCTTGGCTTATTTTACTGAACTCTTTGGCAAAATCGAGATAATATATTGTGTCTAATTTTTTTTATTATCAGAGAATGCGGAGCCGGCTATGTTGGAGAATTCGAGCAAATTAGTTTCAACGCACCTTTTGCTTAGAAATCCATGTTGTTTGATGGCATTACAAAAAGGTTTCTCTGTTACTTCATAGATAGCGATACTAAAAACAGTTTATTTGCAAAACTATATGTTTCTCATTATTAAAATAGGTATATAGAACTTTCAAAATTGCATTGATAAAAGAACTAAACAAGAAGGCATAATTGTGAACGTCGCGCAAGATCATAAAGTGCTCACGTAAACCAGCCGATGACAGGTCGTAAGCCCTGTAAGTGCATTGAGTTCCTGGTTCCGCTATAATATTCTAACTTTGTCTCTATTCAGATATTAAAAAATTGTCAAAAAAGAATGATTTACTCTTTTCTAACATTCAAATGTATAAATAAAATATTTATAAAAATAAATAAAAAACACACAGTTTTAATCCACAAATGAGTAAGACTTTAATGAGCCTGAGCGCTTTCGCCGAACACAGCCGGCATCCTCAGAGGCAGAAATCAAACCTTTGATTGATTTCTGCCTCTGAAGATGCCGGCTGTGTTCGGCGAAAGCGCTCAGGCTCATTAAAGTCTTACTCATTTGTGTATTAAAACTGTGTGTTTTTTATTTATTTTTATAAATATTTTATTTATAACTATGAACTTCCACTGTGTTAACGAAAAAACTTTAAAAAAATTCTTCAAATGTATTCTTATATTTAAATAGTTACTAAAGTGCTCACGTAAACCAGCCGATGACACTTCGTAAGCCCTGTAAGTGCCTTGAGTTCCTGGTTCTGCTATAATATTCTAACTTTGTCTCTATTGAGATGTTAAAAAAATTGTCAAAAAAAAGAATGATTTACTCTTTTCTAACATTCAAATACCTGTATTCGAATATTTTAATAGTTCAAATATGTACCTAGTTGCATTATGTATCATTTTTTCATCTCGTGGTATTAAATCCTAGGATCGCACCAAAAATTCAAACGGCCCCTTAAATACAGCACATCTTCTTCTCGAAACGTATTTTTAAAAACTCATATCGCGTGATCTCTTGACTCAATTGATTTTGATGTTTTCAGAGGGATACTCAAATGTGAACCAGGAGGAAGCTCGCCGGTTCATGGAGGATTGCCTGAAGGCAGCTGGAGCCAATCCACAGTCAGCAGCACAGCAGGCTGCTGTCATGTTGGAGGCTGACAGACAGGGACACTACAGCCACGGAATGAACAGACTTGGTAAGTTTTCTTTTAGTAAATATAATTTAATACTCATATCCTTGAAACAAAAAAACATATATTCCATGCTTAATCAACTAATTCTGTCCATAGTTGAACATCAACCTTCCCTATATCTCTCCAAGAAATGTTTATATCTTGGGCTTTATGTATCCAGTCACTAGATATTCTTTTATGTCTTCAGACCATCGCGTGGGGAATCTCCAATCCACTAGGTACATTTGTCTACTTTTGATCTTGGGACACTTAGTGTCTATACGCACTGGGCGGTTAGCCGCGCGCGGCTAGCCGTCCGGTTGACCGCATGCTGTAAAAATGTATGTAAAATTCAATTTCATATGCCCCGCCATAACCACTTGCCACTCTTTTGACCACATCAGTAACATTCGCCAACATCGGATTTCTACGAAAACTCAGTGTGCCATATTCGATTTTACAATCTGATATGGAGCATGGCTCTTTCGTGTTTTCACTGCGCTAAAAGCAGTTCATACATTCACTAAAATAAGCAAATGTGTTTATTATACAGTCGAGGTAGGATTCGAACCGGCATCTTCTGGATTACCAATCTAGTACGCTAACCGTTCTAATACCACCGAAACGCATTGATTTTCATCCAGTTAAGACTACATGTGTGGACAAATATTGAATATAAAAAAGTTTGTTCTCGAAAATGTTTGTTATTTATATTTTATAGGGATACTAGGCTAAGGGAGTCCCATGAACATTAAATTATATTCAATTGACTTGGTACCAGCAGGTGCCTGATTTCTTGGTTTACCTACGAAGCAGATATACATTATTATTGAATTAACCATGTTTGTAGTAATATGGGTCGATCAAACAAATCGTGCTGATGTTTGCATAAAATTAATGATTACCAATTTTCCATGATGGCTCTACTTCTCTGTCGTATTTCTAAATTCACACACAATAATATGTAGATACATTTTGCTCCAAATTAATAGACAACACTGACCATTTTTTTAATCTATAGTAATCTGTCTAATGGCGAAAATAATAAAACATTTCTAAATTTTTTTCGATTAAAAGTTTTTGATCCAATGCTGCACCATTTGAACCTATGGTTCAGGTGGACCTCTTGAACCCATGATGAATCCAAGCCTGATAGTTACTAATCCTTTTAAATATACCGTATATTTGGCTAATATCTACTACGGAACATTAATTGGTGTAAATCCGTAAATTGGAGATTATTAAGTTCCTTATATACGACCCGCACCAAATACAATTGGAAAATTTCAATGTTTTTTATACATCTAATTCAACAGTACGATGTGTTGATAGGTACATAATATGTACCATATTAACAATTGTTGCCAGCGAATATTTAATAAACTTATTTAGGTACATAAAAATTATTTCCGTGTGTCCATATCTAAAATTGTGATAAACACGCTTCATTTTATACCTAATCACCTTGAATTCACAACGTTCTATCTAAAATACCTATAGGTTCATTAACATTTACATTTTATGTTGTAAGCTCTGTTACGTGGTTGTATTTGGGTGTTATGAATTCGTAACGTACATTTCAGATAACTTGTTTGTCAGTTGGTGTTGTCCTTAAAAGTTTTGAGAGTTCTCCGAATTCTTTTGATGTTTAATTGTTCTATAAAGGAACCGTTTTCTATCGCCGATAGTTTGGTAAAAATGCTTCTCGTTTTACTTCATGTGTTAAGCAATTATATTATGTAGTGTTCTGGTATTGTCCGTCTACTGTTGTCAATAAATTAGTATGTCAGTATTTAATTACTCATTATGCTGTTAAAGACCTCGACATAATAACACAGTTATCATCAAATGACACCAAATGATTGACAACATACCGTATGTGGGAGTGGGATAGTAAATTTTGGTATAAAATATCATGTGTTTTTAGTTAAAGAAACACAATAACCATATCCTAAAATGTTACTTGGTCCTGTATTAATCCGACTATGGTGTAGTCTACTGTCAGCCCATAAGAGAAAAATCCAAAATATTTATAAAAATGGTTTTATCTGAGCTGACACCAGATAATATTCTAATAGTCAATTCCAGAAATGCTTCCATAATTTTGGTAATACCTAAGATTTTTTTAGGTAATACACCAGAACATTCGAAACATTCCAATTACGGGAAGCTGATTTAAGCCACCTAAGAAAAAAACTCAAATAACTCATTCATGGATTCGTGCTTTACATAAAGTGAATTGTAAATAAATGAAATTCTATTAAATATTTAAAATATAATATTTTTTTTGAAGAAATTGCCACTAGCCAATTAAGCCCGCCAGTGAGTGTACTAATTATAATGTACAGAAAGTAAAAAATAAATAAATAAATATTATTTCCAAAATAACGATTAATTTGAAAACTCGTGCAGTTTTGATTCATACCTACATATTTTATATTCCATATGAGCTCGCTTGAGAGAAATGATATCGCTTAGAAGAATTTGTAACAGAACGATGTATGACAGAGTTCGGAATGAAAATACAAGGAAAGAATGTAAGATGAAGAAAGATGTTATTAACAGAATGAAAATTAACACATTGAGATGGTTTGGCCACTTGGAGAGAATGAATGAAGAACGCCTGACTAAGAAAATATACAAAGCTGACAGGAATGGAATAAGAGGTCGGGGGCGCCCAAGATGGCACGACCATGTAAACGATATTCTGAAAGATGGAAATGTAAGAAGCGTGAACAACAGACGAACGTGTATAAGACGATGTATGAATGTTGATGAGGCGATGAATGTGTGTCAAGATAGAAAAATGTGGCGTTCGGTTCTCTCTGCCTACCCCGTGAGGGACATGGCGTGATGGTATGTACAAATGAGCTGGAATATTAGCTGGTATTAAACCAGCTCTAGAAACGTAATAACACGAACGAAAACATTAACTGTTCTTGCTCATCACTAGAATAGACGACAAAATCTTTAGAAAAATTCAAATGATTTTGAGTTTGTACGACTACGGCGAGTTAATTTATGAGGACAGTAACTTCGTTGGTATCACGTGGGTCTAGATTTAGATTAAGACAGATTTTATTTATTATCAGTTCCAACAACACATATTCATAATCATATGACCTTGAAACTTAAATAGAAAACTATAAGAAGATAAGACACAACTATTTTCAAGGACATACAGAAAACTGTTAAAGTACTTACTTTAATTCAGAAATTGTGAAGATTCAAATCATCCAAATCTGCCTGATGCGATAGGGCCATCGTACATTTTTTTAATGTTCGTTAGCTGATGCGTATTACCTAAAGGCGATTTCTTCCAATTAGCCACTGTTGCTGGGAAACGAACTCAAAACTCCATCACAGAAGTCAAATTACTTACCACTTGTGTTTGACGCAAAAAAATCGTAAAACTTCGTTAGCTCAAATACATATTTTGATATTATAGTATTGTAGACAACAATTAGGCATTTATTCGAATTTAGCTTACTCATGAGCCAATTTTTTTGCAGAAATAAACTCTTGCATCAATGTTTCTACAAGAATTTATTTAACTGAACATGTGACTCTTTCTTTCAACGCTTTAGAAATTGTGTATGTTTTGATGTTTTCTAACTCAAGTTCACGGTTAGATAGTCATACTATTTTAGCATCAGAAGATCATTTGTGCAAGTCGAGTATTATTTTAATACTTCTACGTTACGTAATGTAAAAATTTAATAATTAATTCACAACGGAGATTGTATTTATACAAGTGTATTTGGCTGAGGTTAAGATCATTTATGTCTTCCGTCTTTTTGATGACGCGTATATCTATTTTGTACATAAATGAGTTATTGGTTCATTAATTTCTTGGCGAGATCATATCATCTTTTCTCTGCCAATTACATAACTATTAGACCATTACCTTTAACCTGTTTGCTCTTGCGTAGATACTTTGATTTTTTTGAAATTTGAGACTATGAAATTACTAAACAATTTATGAATAAATTTGTGTCTGTGAATGATCTTATACACTTTGTGTATTTTGGAGTCTTCTGAAATTATTATTATTATTATAAATAATGACTTTCTTATCCATTTTTTTGTTTCAGCAATGTACGTGAACGACATCCGCACGGATGCATGTCACCCCAACGCCAAACCTCAAATATTGAAGGAATCTGCTTCCACAGCGTGGGTGGACGGCGCCGGAGCGCTGGGGGCTACCGTGGGAGACTTCTGCATGGACCTAGCCATCAAGAAGGCCAAGGAAACCGGAGTCGGCTGGGTCGCAGCTAAACGTAAAGAAAATATATTTTATAACTTATTGTATTTTGTAACAGGTACTATATAAAATATTAATATAACACGCACCCAATAACAAGTTGCCACATACTGGAGACTTACGATATTTATCGTCTCACAGGTCCAAATTGTAAACACAATTGTAAACTGTGTCTCCACCGGGAATCGAGAGACCTTTTCACCCGGGATCTTTGGATCAGCAGTCAGATTTTTAACCAACTGAGTTATTAAGGCCGACATGCACTGCAAATCATTTTGAATGATGGTTGACTGTCAAAAAGATACCTCATCTCAAAAATATGTCGAAAAGTATCTTATTCACATTTTCTCTCATCAATTCCATTTTATTTTTATAACGGTATTAATTATTATTTATGTATCAATTTAATATCGACTTCCAGTTCCCAAATTTCTTGCCATTCTTTAGATTTCTGAAACGAACAATTTTACCTTTTCTAATAAAAGCTACTGAAAATAATTACGTTGCAGTGTTTATTAAATTAGCGGACTTTATTATTAAGTATTTGTACAATGTGTATGACAGCGAAACGTGGACTGTCAGCCGGAGAAAATTTAGACATCTGGCTGCCTTCGAAATGTGGTGCTACAGGCGCATAGCTAGGATCTACTGGTCAGGCCACATTCCAAACGACGTGGTACTGAGCAGAGTCGGAGAAATGAGACAACTCCTAAAGAAGGTTGCCCAACAACGATCCAAATAGATAGGACATAACATCAGACATCCGGGTTTGCCGAAGGAATGTCGAAGGGCAAAATTTATAGAAGTTGCCCCAGAGACAGTTATATAGATTAGGTGACCAGTGATGTGCGCTGTAGCAGCAACCAAGAAAATAATAGGCTGGTGGACAACAGAGATGGGTATTCGGAGAGATGGAGTGCTTGGTGCAAAATAATCCTAGGGTTGCAACCATGAAGAAGAACAATGTATATTTGAAATTTCTAATTCAAATCAACTAAATGGTTTGCCTGAGCGCAACTAGTACTTCAAAAAACTTTTGTGAGAAGATCTTTATATTGTTTTTTTGTGATTCATCTAAATCTATCAACTGTAAGCTCAACCCTCTACCTATATAACCCGACAGGAACTCCACGCCGCCATAGTCTTGAAGATGCCCTAGCAAGGCGAAATAGCTATCGACGAATTAAGAAATATACGTAGAATTTAAAACAAATTGTTTTGATTTTAATATTATTTTAAATCTATCAACTTGGTCCACTGTTTTTTGTTAAGTTATTTTCTGTGTATTTTCTTACTAACACTTGTTTTTTTTACACAGATTCCAATCATTACGGCATAGCTGGATGGTATTCGATGCAAGCCCTGAAGCATGGTCTGATCGGCATGTCCTTTACCAATACGTCACCCCTCATGGCCCCAACGAGAAGTAAAAAGGTACGTAACGTAATTATTTGTTACTGAATATGAGCGGAAGCTCAAAAACGTTAAGTAGAAGTTATTCAAAGGTTTCATCTTGTTTTTGAATATTGTACTATTTCACAAATTAATAGTATTTGTTTACGTTGTCAGGCGGCTCTCGGCACCAACCCAATAGCATTGGGAGCTCCAGCTGAGAACGGAGATAGATTTCTACTGGACATGGCGACCACGGCCGTTGCTGTTGGCAAGGTAATTATAAAACATTTTTTTAAAACACACCACACTGTGTCCTTATATGTGAGAGATCCAATTATGCACATGCACCCTTCCCTATAATCAATAGTTTGATTCATTCACATGTCCACAAATAGTCCCATCTTTCTAGATCATACTGTGCCAGATTTTTCTTAGCTTTATTGTACATCTCTTATCATTAGAGCAATACAGAATTCCAGCCTAGACAATGCTTTTATTAGCGTTTTAGCATCATTTTTGGACAAACTTCACCGGATACATTTCAAATCTCAAATAAAAATGAAAATTTCTTTTTTCATTATTTTTACATATTACAATAGCAAAAAAGCCTGTGTCTTGCCTTCCTGCCTCACAAGACGAGTCTGTTCTGAGCTCTTTTTTTTAATTTGGTCTAAGAAACATGATTAGAGTTTAGTTATTTGTTCGAGTGAACGCCCAAGAATTAACATCATTAGTTGATGCGAGTTACTAAAAGAAATACACGAAAATTTGTGTATGAATGCGGTATGTACTTTTTTTTCTTAAAAAACCGTGAGGATTCTAGAAAAATCCTTTATAAAACCATATTTTTGAATCGTTCTAGACTCGTCTGTAAGTGCAGATCCTATGGGAGAGGCGTTATGCGCACCCTAACGTTATATCTACAACATACTATAATATAATGGAATATCTAGAAGTATCCAACAGGTACGAGTAGGTATCTAGAACAGGTGTTCGAAGACATTAATTGTACCTCCTACACAGAGTTGAAGAGAGTCTATGAATATCGAGCGGAGTGGAGGAAGGTTTGCTGCCAACTAATCCACAAGATTGAAACCAAAGAAGTAGATATACATTGTCAAAAATGGATTAGAAATGATGGTACATGTCGAAAAAATAGAAATTATTTTATTCACAATACACTCGTGAGCTTCTAAGAATATCACATTTTTAACAAGTAAATTAATGAATCAAACATTATTTTGGAGGCGAGATTCACCTTAGCTTCACTGGAGCTAAGGTGAATCTCGCCTCCAAAAACTCAAATTTTTGTTCTAAACAAATCTCGAATACGCCCAATCATTGAATAATGGTAGTCACCTCTGGAGGGGGGGTAAGTCTGTTTTCCGGCAGAATCAAAACCATCCATGTTTACCCATATCATGGATATAATTATCTTATGGAGTTCTATAAAATCTTAAGATATTATTGAACTCCATATGATAATTATATCCATGATATGGGTAAACATGGCTGGTTTTGATTCCGCCGGAGACCAGACTTGCCCCCTTGGAGTGGCGCCCCCAATATCTACTGAATACCCTCGATCCTGTACAAATGCGTACTGTCCGTCTGATTGGCGACCCGTCATTGATTGATGGATTGCAATCACTAGACCACAGACGCAAGGTCGAAATTCCAAGTTTATTCTATAGATACTACCACGGGAGATGCTCAGAAGAACTTACATCTCTGGTCCCTCTTCCACCAATTCACAATAGAGTTACTCGTTTTACTCAATCTCAACACCCGTTCTCGGTAAACCTTCAATATATACGAACCAGTCGCTTCTCGAACTTTTATTGACGCAGCAGCCCGGTTGTGGAATGATCTTCCGAATTCTGTGTTTCCACCTTCCACCTTCTACTTCGGATCTCAGACTTTGCCACTCCAGTATGCGGCGACGGATGCGGCCTTGTCGTACACTGTTTTTAGTTCACTTGTGCTGCATGCCGTCTTCATTCGTGGGCATATTGGTAGATGGGCGTCATCCTGCTCCTCTCTGCAATCGCACCACGCGTACCTTCCTCTTCCAGGAATCCCCACCTCTGCTGGTTCTTTTTACATCTCTCAATCCTTTAAGGGTCTTCCATGTTGGAAAGTTCAGACGAAACCCGGATCACCAATATATTTTCCTGAGCAGATTATTGCAAACCGGAGAGAAATAATATGTACACCCAAATCCCAGAAGCTTGTGTCTCCTACGCAAAAATGACACGTCTATATAGTAAATTTTCTGCAACTTATCTGGTATTCGTACGATAATATATATGTATTTATACAGCGATGTAGTTGTACCAATAGATTAGATAGATTAAGTAATAATATTATTGCATGTACAATACTTACAATTTATTGTATTTCGTTATCACGATAACCAAGTTGTGTATTATGTATTTTGTTTACACAATATTTTATTAAAATTTGTTTATCTAAATATATAAAAAATAGATGTAAGATGTAGGGTAGGTACCTACGCGAAGTTTGGGTTCTTCTATTTCCAAAAAAATATTCAAAAATACGTCATTTACACGAAATAGTTATAAAATAAAAATTAAATACAAAATAATTATAACCTTATTACATTATTCATAATTTTATTTTATTTTACCTACTTTATTTGTACAACTGTCGAGTCTTAATAGAATATAATACCTAGTTACACATATTCTATGATTTCATCCAGTCATGCATTCAGCATTCTTGTACAGACAATTTTTTTTTTTTTTATAACAAAAATGAATATGTCCTTGTTAAACAAGTACATATACATCTACCTACGTTCCCTAAAATAAGCTTAAATGCTTGTGCTAAAGGTGAACGAAATCGGTCGATGCAGGATTCGAACTCGCGACCACTGGATTATTAGCCCAGCGCGCTAACCGCTCTGCCATCGACCCATCTATAAGACTAGTTGCATAATTTATAAGACTAGTTGCATGTAACACATGAGATCCAACTGCCGATGGCGATAGTATGTTCAATTGAAGAATACGTAACAAATTATAAACACTTAAAGACAAATTAATAAATATTGTATGATATTTTGTTTTCTATATAAAACATGTAGGTATGTATGTATGTCAGGATAGGATAGTATGTAGGTCAGTCTTTTTTCCTACCCAGAATATGAAAACAGGATGATGGTATGTATGTATGTTTGGAGATTAAGTATCAAACTATTGAGTCCCCGTAGATATTGTGTGGTGTATACTGCCTTACAAATTTTATGAAACGATATCGTCACTAAATTCAATTTTTATAAAAAAATAAATTTGAGATTTTTTTGTGTCTATATTTACACCAATTTTCAGCGTTTTAGCTTATCTGGTTATTGAGATATATGGAAAAATAAAGTAGAAATTCAAAAATTGATAACCCCTGACTGAAACAAAAATTCAAAATTCGGTGTATAAAAGTTTTCTAGGCCTATAACTATCTATATATTCTGAAATTTCGATCTCTGTAAATTGAGCGGATCAAAAATTATAAAGGGGACACACACACACAGGACACACTAAATGTTCTAATCTGAATTATGAGTAAATCCTTATTATTTATAGAACATATATGCTGCGAAGCCTCTAAGTTGGTATTTTTTGACTTCAGTTGGAAAAACCGTGAAAAATATAGACCCTGCATACAAATCTCGCGAATCTTTGCTTGATACTTTGTCGATATGTTGAAATTCTCTTGAACAAATCGACAGTTAGAAAACAAAAGTTGTACCAATTACACAAATAAATAAATTAGTTAAAATAGTCGCATAACTGCTACGGCAATGAACATTTATAACTATATTTGAAAAAATTATAACATTTGTAAATATAAAACCTGATGTGCTACATTTTTTTAGCTATTGGTTTCATTTAGCAGGGCAAAATACGTGAAGATCAGATATTTTCATAAAAGTTGAAAATTGTTTACCAGTATTATTTATTAGACATTTACTATGCTTTCCATTGCATAGGAATTTTCTATGCTATCGATTTATACCTAATACATAAAAATGTATCATGGCATTATATAAACTTGTATTTGGCACGCTTGCACATCGGCCCATTAGCTCAGTTGGTTAGAGCGTCGTGCTAATAACGCGAAGGTCGCGGGTTCGATCCCCTCATGGGCCACATACTTTTTTTATTATCATTTTTAATTAAATATTTCATACTACTTATGCTTATTATCCTTACATTATGCTTATCTTTTTTATCCATATTTTTTCAGATTGAAATACAAAGACGAAAAGATGAACCAATTCCCCAAGGCTGGGCTCAGGTAATACTTAGTTAAATAAATTATTAGTTTTTTTATTATTTTACAAACGTTAGGCTTTTTCAAAATTATAATAGTAAAAAGTTTTCAAATTCGGAAATAAGATTTATTCATGTTTACTACCTATTTTGAAATCCAGATAAAAATTATATAATAAATTTTATGCATACTGCCATCTAGGATTCAATAGCTAAAACGCTTTACTGTCGTGTTCTAGGGACCCGACGGCAACATAACCACAGACGCAAACCTTGCTTTCGACACCGGTTGCTTGATGCCTGTAGGTGGCGCTGAAGAAACGTCTGGCTACAAGGGGTATGGACTAGGAGCAATGGTTGAAATTCTTTGTGGAATTAGTGCTGGTTTGTAAAATAACACCTACATTAATTTATAATAAAATTCATTAATCTAACACTGTGCTGGTCTGTTTTATTTTGAGTATGCAAAGAAAACCGACCGTCTGACTCCTATCATGACATTCTCATAAACAATATATTTAATTCATATTTTTTAATTCCCATTCTTCAACATACCATTGGTATAGTTGATTTAATTTTTCTTGGCTGAACTCTACATCTCATTATTATTTTCTTCTTCTTCCAATGGCACTACAGCTCATATCGAGCACATTGGCCTCCTTTAATAACTACAGCCTCCACCACCCCATGGATGTATATAAGATAATGGATGGAAGCATAGATAAAATTGTTGTAACCGCGGGGGGGGGTCGCCGCCATCTTGCTCGAACCAAGTTTCATAGTGACCACGGATGTAACTAAAGTAATGGATGGATGCATTGATCAAATTTTTGAAGCTGCAGGGCGATTTCAAGGAAGTGCTGATTATCTTCATATATATAATTTATTTTAGTATATGAAGCACAAGATTGGTGTAAACTGGAGTAAATAAAACCATTATTTCACTATAGAAAACAAATATATTATATGTATATAGAAAACTGCATATTTTCAAGACTTTACTGTACCTTTACTGTAAAATGTATACAATGTATAACAACAATAAAATTATAAAATGTATAATTTATAAAATGTAAATAAAGCAAAGCAATAAAAATTATTATGTACTTTTAGGAATTATCCGAATAAGTACAATATATTTACAATATTATGTTATGGCCAAATAGTATTAAAAATAAAAACTGGTGAAAATAGATTATTTTCTTGATTTTTTAATGGAGTTCTACATGTTAACGCCGGCAGCGATAAAAATGCGATACCTACAATTTAAAAAATGCGTTTTATCTTTAAAAAACACGTGTGCTCCCAGAAAATACACGTGGTATTTTAATTTTGTATTGCTTCTCGGGCAACTAACAGGTAGGTGCTATGTCAAATAATATTAATTCAACACGCACCCAATGACAAGTTGCCACATTCTGGAGATTTGTGATATTTATGTGTCCCCACCGGGAATCGAACCCGGGACCTGAAGGCCGACAAATGTTAAAAAAACACTAGTTACTTTAGGGACATTATTTTTGTCTGTTGAATACCTACAGCCCAATTTCTAATGTATATACATACATATAACAACAATTTCAAAGAACATGTTAACGGTGAAAATAATGTTAAAAAAATCTAAAAGACCATTAATATTAAATACAACACAAATCCAATTACCTAAAATGTGACAATCCTCTTTCTTGGGATGATTTAAATCTACTCGATCGACTTTTGCAACCAAAAGCAGCACACATCACTATATTCGTTTTTATTTAATATTTCATATAACAAATAATACACTGTTTCTACACAAAAATGATTTTAAAAATAATAAATTAGGTATGCAAAGGACACCCTGACAGCTAGACGCCAAACGACAGACTGGTTGGAATAACGCGCAGCTTCAAAAATATTACGAATGCCTCTATATATCCAGTTAGTGTGCATCCTTGTGCTACCAGTGCTACATTTGGGTCGAGCAAGATGGCCGCCAGGGGGTTTCTCCACACCCCCTATTGGACTCAAATGTCTTAATACATATTGGTTCGAAAGTTTCATCCATTACATCCATGCACCACCCTCTATCCTCGGGCGTCATCTTCCAGTCTAACACGTGGAATAGTTATCTTTTTTTTACAAATAAAGTATGAATTTATCATTTAATAAATTTAATATTGCAGGCTCGTTATATGGTCCTCATATTCGCAGCTGGTCGCATCAGGGAGTCGGAGGTGAAGCTAATCTTGGACAATGCTTTATTGCAATGGACCCTGGAAACTTCGCTCCTGGCTTTGAGGGAAGGATGAGTGACCTGTTACATCATCTGAGAAATCTTGATCCGGTAATACTTTGCCATCATTTGAGCCTCTTATTCTTTCATAAAACGATAAATTTTTGCTTTGTAAACAAAACAGTCTAGTCCGTTTACATTGAACAAAGAGTCTGAGATAAAATGTTGATATTGAAATAAATGTTGTAGTCGTAGTATAAGTAAATCAATTTAAAAAAATTATAATTGTCTAATAGTTCCTCTACTTGAGAAAAGTAGTAAGAATCAAAAAGTGTATGTCCCTTTTTTGCCATAAAATATGTAATATTATCATTCATTCTTTTTTATGTTTAAACTAATAGCACTTATTTTTCAAATATATGTGATGATCGTCTGATAAATAAGGCAGGTAAAAGAGGAACAAAAAGTATAAGTCGGCCAAGGAAAATTTGGCTCAAACACATAAATGGGATTTTGAAGGATGGAGATGTTAGAAATAAGAATAATGGAATAGCGCACATATGAGACAATGCATGGATGTGAATATAGTGACAAATGTATGTCAAGAAAGAAGAATCTGGCACTCATCTCTCTCTGACTACCCCAAATAGAGAAATGGCATGACGATATAGCATGGTCAAATATTGTTTATTTTTTCTATTCAGTCATGAATGTTATCGAGTGTGAATTTTGGATGTTTAAAATACTCTCCTAAAAACATTTTTTGCTGATTGAACTTTGGTTTTTAAAATGCAATAGTCTATAAAATTCATTTGAAAGTGTGTGTATTCGTTGTGATGGTACTTACTGGACATTGGTCGTTTTTAATTAACTTGTCAGGATTGGTTAGACAGATCTACTCAGTAGCGTTCCGTCACACAACAACTAAAATTAATTTATTTATTTTCTTTCACAAAGAACAGCACACAGTAGGTACATGCATACAATTACTGAATAATTAATTACGTTTTATATTTCGGTGTTTTCAGGCTGATCTATCCAAGCCTGTGTTGGCTCCTGGAGACAAGGAAGTGGCCATGACAAAGAAAACAGACGAGACGGGAGTCATTCCTTACCATCCCAACCAGATTATGTCCTGTGAAGAACTATCACAGCTGCTCAACATTCCACCAATCAAACACCAGCCTATTTAAATAATCGCTAACAACTATAGGAATAATAACGATTGAAGTTGTGTATTAAAAGTCATTCATCAATCATATTTCTCATCAGAAACTTCGTTAGATACTTCTCATCAGAAAGGCTTGCTAAAGAATAGTGTTTTATTACAAACTTTTTGAATAACACCTTCAGGATTCTTGGAAGAGTTTGTATACCAATAAATGTGGATTATTGTGATAATTGTCTATGTACATATCCTTATTTTCCCAAGAGATATTAATTAATAAAAATAAAATATGATTCGCATGAAAACAGCTACTCTTCGCTGCTGCCATCTGTTATAGACAAACTTATGGCGCATGATTTGTGTCTTGGAAACATTAAAATATAATTTATAATATTATACTTATTTGAGCAATGAATTCATATACATTCCTATTGAATAAAAAAGAGTTATTTTATTTTAATGATTGTATTTTATCTACTGCGTGTGCATGTAATGCAAGTAAAGTAAGTAGTTGCATTGTAAGTAAAGTTCTTTTACTAAAACATTACTGCAAATTTAATAAATAATTATGAAATGTTTTAAACCATTAACCATCGCACATGCATGTGACGTAAGAAGTATTAAAATAATACTTTGTCACATTTACTGGATTCCATATCCTTAGATACATAAAAATAAAATACTTTAAATATGTTTTGTATAAATTTTATCAATTTTTTTCAACTCCATAACTGTGGAATTATAAAATTGTTTTCTGAATATAATATATACGCTTTCAAATCGTTGTTTCAAAAACAAGACTTCCAATAGAAATGTGATACAGAGTGTCGTGAATTTCACACAATTCGCCAATTTCATTACTAACTATAAACAATTATTTTATTGCACAATAAATAAAGATGTTTAATAAATTATAAGCATGAATATTGCAAATCGAATTTGCAAGTATCTTTTATGACAGAATTTTTGAAATTTTGATATAATGCAGTTAATTTTATTAGTTCATTATTAAAATAAAATTATCACAATGTGATTTAATGATATTAGAATTATTCTTCAAAAATATATTCAATGTAAGAATAAATTATTTTAATAATATTCAATATCTGAGAAGATCTATAAGGGTATTCTTTATAAGTAAATAATGCAATATGAAAAAAAGCAAATTGATACTTCATATAAATTTATCAAAATTAAAGTTGTGAAAAATATCTACTAATAAATTTTACAATTAAAGTGTACCTTTCAAATGATTCGCTGTCTAAATGTATTTTCCTTTAATTATGTACCCTAAGGAAAAATAATTGTTCAATTTTGATATTCCTTATTGTTGTGATACATAAATTTTGCTCATTTAAGACACATATCCAGGAAATTTTCCATTTGTTAGTAAGTAAATGTGAATATGTGTTAAAAAAATTAAATAGTGTTCTTAAAATATTTTTAAGATTGTTTTGTCTTTTGTGTCATATCCTGGTTGTATAACCATTTGTTCTTTGCTGTGATACAATTTCTTCGATTATTGTATGTCCCGGATTGTCGCTGAGTAATCAACTTATCAAAATTTACTAACAAAACATATTTACACTATAGTCGTATGGACATATGATCGGTTAAGTCAGTTAAAAACTATTCAACATTTTAAAAATCATGTTCACTCCGAGAGTGTTGTACAAGAAGTTTTAAATATTAAATGACATCTATTGAGAAATAGTGGGAGCTGTAATAATTTTTTTTTTTGGTTTTTATTTGAACACACTTTCAGTTTCCTTATGTTAGAATTTTTTTTACTCGGGTTGAATTTTTGCCTATATTTTTTTACTTACAATAATTGAAATAATGAAGGTTTTTTTATTGACTACCAATATTTTATTGATTACTGAAACAATGTGTAGGTAGTCAAAAATGTTTTTTTTTTATATATATATTTTAATGCCTCTTGAAGTGTTCTCAGGCAGTTACTATCTGAGTTGTCTATCTGAGTATCAATACTAAGATAATATGTAGAAGTGAATTAACGATGTTTAATTTATTTAATACTGTTTTTAAAATTGTTTAAATATTGAAACATTTTTCTTTTGAGTTAGCTAATAAAAATAAGCTAACATGAATTCACCAAAACCAATATGTTTTATTTGTATGTTAAAACTGCAAGCAATATTTATACATGAATTTGATAAAATGTAAAAATAAAACTTTAATCTAGACAATAAATAATTAAAGAATATAAGATTAGTTATTATTAATGCCAATAAGGTTTAAAGCCAATGTACATTCAGTATATTTTATAAGATATTTTATCTTATTGACTTTTCAATATTAATATATTGTTGACACAATTTATTACTTAAGAATATGTTTATGTTTATTTGGGTCTACAAGGAACCAGCAATAATAAATAAATTCAAGATTTTGTCAAAGTTATAATAATACTCGTACATATATCAAACATTGTGTATACTGTATTAGTAATAAATAATAATCAATACAATGTATACCTATTACATAACTTTATATTGTGATCCTATTCATTAAAATATATATGACAGATTATAAAAATATGTACAGCATATATTTTTCTTACTTTACCTTTTCCTATAAATCACTAAAGAATTATATTTTTAAGCTGGCCAGATTCTATTCTTCTTCTTCATGTCTTATCCTAAAATCATTAGAATATAAGCTAAAGAAATGACTCCATTAAATGTCATCAAAATTCATTGTTTCATACAAAATGCCCTCCACTTATCAGTCAAAAGAATATATTTATTCAATTCATTGATCTAAATATTTTAATTTTATTTAATATTTTAATGATTTGGTTCCGAAACAGACATTTTATTATAGCAATTATCTTTTGCGTAATAAGCTCATATATCAGTGACTATTAAGTGAGGGTTTATGATCTGGCATCAGTTAGTTAACCTAATCATTCATATCCAAACATTTTTTTATACTGGAATATTACTAATCATAATCACTAGTGCCATCTGTTGAGAAATAGTATAAACCTAGGTCTAGGTCATGGATATCATCATTATCTTTCTAGTTATTTATTCAAACAAAATATTGTTCGAGTCAATGTTAGCATACTGATATGCACTATAGATGTCCAACTTGTTACCTTTTTGTTTGTAAAATTGATTCTTCTTCTTCGTTTAGTAGACCTAGTTGGTCTGTTTTTCAGAAACTATGCCTCCTGGGATGACGAAGTCCAACTATCCTTCCATCTCTTGGGTGGTCTTCAAGTGGCAAACAAGTCTATTATTGTCCATCCTGGCTACGTGGTCCCTCTAATGTCTTCTTCTGGATCTACTCCACCGAATGATGTCCTCTATTCCACATGTTTTCCTGATTTGAACATTGCGAACACAATCTCGATTATTCTTCATCTTTATTGATATATTCTGCTTCTTAGAGGTGGAAATGATGGTTACTTGAAGAAATTGACTATCAATGTAAAAAAAAATACATATTCTCTTTTGAGATCATCACTTCATCTATGCCTATACATATTAAAAGTCAACAGTTTAAAGGCACACCAAATGAATTTTCCGTTCTTGCAACAAATTCATTAAATATGAGTATTTCATATACATATTTAAAAATATATTTATTTGTTACATATATGCTGCGAGGCCTCTAGTTGGTGTTATTAGCTTGCAAAAAGTCCACTACACCATACAAAATTTTCCTTCGTACACGCATCTTGCCTTAATAATGTCGATTCATTAAGAACATTGAATTCTCATGAACGAATCGACAGTTGGAATAAATAAAAATAAAAAAAAACTTGTTTAGAATTAATTCCACTATTTATTTAAGGACTACAACCTACAACCGGTTTCGTGCTAAGCACATTTTCAAGTAGTGAAAATGTGCTTAGCACGAAACCGGTTGTAGGTTGTAGTCCTTAAATAAATAGTGGAATTAATTCTAAACAAGTTTTTTTTTTATTTTTATTTATTAAAAATATAAATTAATTTAAATGGAATTCCATCAAGAACTGACGATCAAAAAGTTAAATCTAATTCAATATATGGTTAAAAAGGAAAAACGGAATACGGTTGCAAAAGCTCTTTTATTGATTGAAAACATTGACAAGACTTCGTAGCGTAATAAATACCATTCTAAATACAACATCCCTTTCAAACATTGCATTTTCACACATGATTCGAGTAAATTTTCACAATTAGAAAAATATATATAATTTATATGATATTATAAATATATTTTGGATATAATATAAGGTACTTAAATGTGTAAGAACATTCGGAGTTAAACATTTTAAAAAAATGCAAGTTAAAAAATGTAATTTTTAAAATATAAATTAGGCAAATTAAAACACTATTCAATTATAAGTAATTGATGATGGACTGCAAATATATTATATATTGGCACTGTAAAGGTAAAATGATGAAAATGCCATTGAAAAGGCTGGTAAAGTTTTAAAATTTCTGATCATTTTTTAATCAATTCAAACATTCCCCGGTTTTGATCATCTATTTATTTCATTTTACCTCAACCAGTGTTGATATTATGACACAACATAATGTTTTTTAAAGATGTGTTGATATTTTTATACCTGATCTGTATAAAAAATAAAAAATAAGTAATTTTGATTTGGAGATATATATTTAAATGTTGTCAATGTATATATAAAAAAATATATTCCGATAATTCTTCGCTAAATATATGTGTTGATTAAACAGATGCCAGCATCGAATAAACATTAAGTAGGAAATATAATAAATTAAAGAAATAAATTAGTTTATAATATGAAATATCATTGTTGCAGTAAAAAATATTCACAAAGTAAAAAGCTACCAATAGAAAAATGTCAATAATATAAATATAATAAAAATAGTCCGTAAATTGACAACATAAATAAAATGATGCGTTAAATGAGAGAAAAATACTTAAATTGGAATGCTGACAATCAAACAGATAGATTAATTTAAGTAATAGACATTCGTAAGGCCTTCTTTGTAGTCAGTCAAACTTTTCGATGCAATATTCAGATCTCTCCGAATTGAACATTACAAATGAGTCATCGTTGATGGTTCAAAACGAAGAGACACTTTTTTTGTAAAGTACATTTGTGTAAAGATGGATAACAAAAATACTCAATACATAATAATTAATGATAGTAAATTGTATAAATTATTTATATATTCATATTTAATGGATATTATATACACCTAGATTAGTCCATTCGCCGGGGTTGTCATGTTTGATGAGATTCTGTTTCTGATATTGGCAATATACAGCCAGATTGGGCCGTACAGTGACAAAAGTTAGCCAGCCATCCAACAATAAGCACTGTGATGGTCCAATCATATAAATAAACAATGTCCAATCGTATATTAAACAATGTAATATTACAATTTGGTTTTTAAGGGTATTTCAAAAAAAGGATTTGAAATAATGGGTTTTAAAAAATTTGCTACCTACTTTTTTATGGTTTTAATCGTAAGTCTCAATTCTATAAAAATAAATGTGGATGTTAAGCATTTTTTAAATGAATGCTTTAATTAAGTTTTTGAGTATATGTATTTTCAGCAATATTAATAATAAATAATGCAAAATATTTAATAATAATTAATTATTGAAATGAGTGTATAGTGCAGTTGTTAAAAAAAATTCTCAACACATTAAAATCACATTTTACCAATAAAAAACCTATATATTGTTATAATATATAATTCATCATCCCCGCATGTTGACTTTCTTATGGATATTCATATAAATTTAATTTGTACGATACAATTTTTTAAACTTACATATCAAAAAAATATGTCAAATTCCTGTTTTTTTTTCTATTGATATTTCAAAAATAAGACTTAGACATATAATAGAAATTCTGAAATATCATAATATTTTAATAACCTCTTATATCCCTTAGAGAAATAATTTATGTATCATAGATTTTTCAGTTTCTGTGTGAAAAGAAAATAAAAACCTTGATACACATATCTATTTCACTTCCCAAATGAATGGTAGTACTAAAATTGACACATACGGTTTAAAGTTTTTGTATAATATAATTAATCAAAATGAAATATTTCGGTAATATAAAATGACCATCGGTAACCACAAATATATTAATGACAAAATGAATTCTGTGTTAGTTAAATGAGTATAGCAAAATTATAAACAAAACACGATTTAAACTCTAATGATTAATGTTAAGTGTTTTTTTTTCTAGGAACAAAACCGCTTAGTAATGCCATTTGCTGAGACGCGAATGTCTTTCGCATTTCGCAACAGACATTGTTATATAAACAATAGATTTCGCAATACGGAATACCTCCAACGAATGAACAATTTACAAAATTTACTTTATATAAGATACACGTTACAAAAGTAACGATTTTTATCATTCCTAACCTAAAATACAAAAATATATTACACTGATCAAAAGTTTTACGGTGGGTCTCTTCAAATTTTACAATTGTGTTGATTTTGTATTACATTTTACATCTTGTAATGTTTTGTTTGAATCAATATTGATACTTTTTTATTTAAACTATGCCAAAAATGTCTATTAGACGTGTCCACATCGGTGCAACTGCTTGGAGCAGTCATTTCAACTGCAACACAAATGCTTCAAGCGGTCCGTGTATTGTGTACAAGAATTTTGTACAGCAACTGCAGACTGCCATGCTACGACAGTTCTAATCAGTTGACTCCGACTGCTTCAAGCAGTTCATGAATTTCTAGTCTAGGACTGACATATGACAGTCTTAAATGATATTGACAACATTATTTTTTTAAATATGGCTATTTTTTTATCTGGATAGATTTTTTTGCGAAGAAACCCACACAACCTTTACACATGCTCTTTTTACCTATACTAAATCGATATGGCCAGTTTTTTTCCTTTACACAATTTAATATAATAATAATATAAGAAGACTAACTATATATATTTTATAATACATTGTTGAATTGCGACTAGAATATTTAAGGATAGTCCATCAGATGGTAGATCTTCTTCAAACAACTTTTTGGTTCAGTACTCAAAAAGAGAATAAAAAAAAATACAACACAGTAAAATACCCTTCTTAAAATGTTACCCGAAGAGAACTAAATATAATTTTATTTAAAAAAATAGAGTTTCTTTTTATTTCGGGTAGTATTAAATAAAAGGGGAACTTATTAAGAGGATGTCACTGTTTTTGATTGCAGATTCAGGATTCTTTATAATAAAAATTTTGATTTTATCAAAATTTTATATTACAAATTATTATAAGTTGCAAAAAGGCAACATATAAAAAAATACACAAACGTTATGGAGTGTAAATTTGTTTTTTTTTATTGTATCAAATACATTCAACATATTTAATTTCTTTTTACATTTTTCAAAACTGTCATGGATCTATTATTACTTATAATATTTCAATAAATCGATTAAATATATAGATAGTTTTTGATAATACTGAAGAGAGCGCAACAGTTATAATCTAAATTTTGATAATTCAGATTTTCTTTAACATTTTAAAACTGTTATTTTTCATGATTTATCCAAAATAATTTGAATAGTTATAACATTTATAACAAGAATGATTCAACATAAATGTTGAAGTTGCAATTCATAACATGATTTTAAAATGTAGTAAAGATAATAAATTAAAAATAATACTTGGATAATAATACTCTGTTATGTAAGTAGTAACTTTTGAAATAATTAAAGGTTTGTTGAACAAATTTCAATTGATAATAATTATAAATGTTGAAGTTGCAATTCATAACATGATTTTAAAATGTAAAGATAATAAATTAAAAATAATACTTGGATAATACTCTGTATGTAAGTAGTAACTATTGAAATAATTAAAGGTTTGTTGAACAAATTTCAATTGATAATAATTATAAGTATAACATTGACATTTTATCAAATGTGTAGATAATTTAAGAAACTGTACTTATAATGGTTTTTTTTTCAAATGTACCAATAATTGAAAATACATGTATTTATTGGTGATATAGATATTTAAATCATAAAATATAATTAAAAAAATAAAGGTGGATGACACCAATACTTTTTGGTTTTTCAAATTGAATAATATTTTTCAAATATACAGATAACAGAGAATTTAGTTGAAAAATTTCATTATAATGATGATCCTGATATCAAAATAATTATTTTACTGTAAATTGAATCTGTAAAAAGTTCAAATGAAAGGATAATAGAATTGAATTAACACGAGTAGTTTTAGTGACTTTGAGTCGAATTTAAAATGAATGGATAATAAGAGATATATTTGTGTATGTCTGTGACACATCGGACATTGGACATTCGCTGTAACAGTCTGCTTGATGTGGTGATCTGCGGAGTGGTGGTGGTGGTATTGCCGACTATTATTTCTTCTTTCCCAGGAATTCTACCAACTGAGTAAACTTTTCTTCCTCCTCTGTGAGGAGCAAAGCCTCCAGACACCCTTTGAAGTAGGGTGTCGTGAAGCATTGAAACCTGAAACACAAAACAGAATAAAAACATAAATAAAATGAACTTCGTTCTGTTCGTTGTGCAAGTGGTGAGTTTTTCTTTCAAATTCATGTCTACCTCAGAGAACCAATTATTGTTTAAATAACAATATTATTGTATAAATTTCTCCCCTGTCGGGAATCAAATCCAGAGAGTCATTACTTCAGTTAAATAACTTACCATTATGCCACGGTATCGGCATTTTAAGTTTTTAGATTAAGTGTAATTGAATTATATATGTATTAAAAAAAATAAACACTATGCAATTCACTTCAATAATAATTTTTCTTCATTAGTTAAATCAAGGTTGCATCAATTAAATCCGCTTGATACACGCGGTTTCCAACATAGCTTTGGGCCGTTCCTAAATTACAATTAATATCAATCAGTTGTAAAAATATCAATTAAAAAAAATATACCCTCATCGCCACTAAGTTTAGAGTTTAGACTCGAACCAAAAACCACAAAAATATATTACTCCTGAATTATGCAATACTTTTTACTTTTTAGTTATACATTTTGAATAACGCCTGGAATTTTAATATGAAACATTTTATTTTGTTTAATTCATAAATAATAATATATATTTGACAAACAACCTAAAGATTACAAACTAATTTGTACAAATTATTACAAAATACATTAAATACATCAAACAGTACAATACAGATAGATAATTTACTACAGTAGAGAAAGAAATAGTCCAACTGTCGATTCGTTTAAGATAATTTAATTCTCTTAATGAATCGACTGTATTAAGCCAATACGCGTATATGAAGGAACATTTTGTATGGTGTAGTGGACTTTTTGCACGCCAAAAACACCAACTTAGAAGCTTTGTAGCATATTATGTTCTATGTATTTGAATGAATTCAGAATTTGAAGTAGAACATTTTGTGTATTTTGTGTGTCTGTCCCCCCCCCCCCCTTATAATTTCTGATCCGCTGAATGCACAGAGCCTAAAATATCAGAAAATATAGAAAGTTATAGGCCTATAAAACTTTTATACTCAGAATTTTGAATTTTTGTTTCAATCAGGGGTTATCAACTTTTGAATTTTAACTTTATTTTTCCATATATCTCATAAACCATAAAAGCTAAAACGCTGAAAAATTGTATAATTATAGACAAATACAAAATCTCATTTTTTTTAAATGTTGCAGAGCTTTCAAATTTTTTAAGAAAAATACGTTATTATGATAAATTTATGTGTTAACCTGCCTATATTTCCAATTTTTTAAAAAATATCAAAAAAGCCGATACACCCCAGCTAGATTTTTATAATACACTAATTTATTTTTTTATAAAAAAATTGAACATTGTAGTAGTACGTCCCAATTTTTTTTTAACAATTTTTACAAACATTGAATTTATTAACGACATCATTTCATACAATTTGTAAGACAGTAAACACTACACAATATCTCACTCAATAGTTAGATACTTAATCTACAAACATACATCATGCTGTTTTCATATTCTGGATAGGAAAAACAGACTGACTTCCATACTATCCTATCCTGACATACATATATAGGTACCTACATTTTTTTTTATAGAAAACAAAATATCTTAAAATATATATTAATTTGTGTTTTAGTTATTATAGTTTGGTATGAATTCTTCTATCGCCATCGACAGTTGGATCTCATGTGTTACATGCAACTAGTAGATACTGAAATAGACACAAAAACCAGAAAGAATTATTAGTAGGTATATACATATGAAAAATGTGCATTGTTAATAAATATCATATTTTAGAAGTGATACAAGACAGCCCCAAGAAAAAATAATATTCAAAATAATTCAAATAAATGTAAAGGAAACAAGATCAGGAAAAAAGTTCAAATAATAATACTGTAATATAAAAAAGTTCAAACTGTAATATAAAAAAAGTAAAAAAAAAATCGACCAATAAAAACAAGGAAATTTAATAGGATATGGTGTCAATATAACATCGCAAAAACATTATTTCTATCTATGGATATAACTTTTAGGAATAGATTTTTTTTTAAATATTTGAATTAATATTGTAGTGTGAATGTGAACAAAAGCAGATGTCTACATTCAATGATTGTTTGTAAAATATAGAAGAAATAAAAAGGAATGAAATCGGTCAAAAGAAGAGAGTTTTGATTTACACAAGATTCAATTGGATTCATTGATACGAATTTTGATTGTAGTTTAGGTTTGGACGTATTAATAGATGGAGTGAAAGTTAAAAGATGCCAAACATTGAATTGAATATTGAAGTAAGGAAATTAAAGACGTCTGTACATGGACGAAAAAATAGACGAGCGTACATGGACGTGAATGAGGCAATCGATGCGATGCATGGAACCATACTTGGTATAGTAGATACTTGGTTCTCATATAATATAAGAATGAACGAATAAAGATTTACTATGAAAATGTACAGCGCTGAGAGACGGAATTAGAGACATAAACGATAATAAATGTGCTTTTGAATATATTCTCCTTGCAACATATTATGTAAATATTAATTGAAAAGTTATAGAAGCAATTAATAACATGGAAGCATTAACTGTAACAGTAAGTAGTGTTAATGAGAAGTATGAAGATAAATAGTTTGTTAGAAGAGGATCAGTAGATGTTAGTGAGGAAGGAGAAACAAAAAAATGAAAAAAATAAAAAATACCTAAACCCCAGGAGCAGCTCCATGGATTTGTTTTATCCATGTCTGCACCTCACCAACTTCATCTGTCATCTGTAGTGCTTCCAGACATCCCTTGAAGTAATCCGATGTGAAACAATCTTTCCTGGAAACAATAAACATCACGAAAATTCTCAATTATGCCTTGAAAATAATAGCTCCAATGGTTTTGTTTTAGATTTCTCAATGTTGCTACTAATGGATATTGCAACAACAGACGATTCATACAGACTCTTATCACCATTTTCACCATCAACACTATCCGTATCATTTTCATCACCTTCACTAACATCTTTCGCATCACTCTTATTACCTTTATCATCGTTACTTCAATCATCGCTTTCGTTATTATCAACACCATTATCATTACTATTTTCATCATCAATACCACCACTTTTATCACTATCAATATTATGAGGTAAATATTATAATTGCACATAATTTTTGTAGTATCTCTTTCACTACTATCGATATCATCATCAACAGCATCCCTGTTATCAGTATAATCATTTTCGTCATCAACACCATCATCATTTCATCCCTTTTTTATTATCAACACGGTCACATAAATCACCATCATTTATGTACTATTATTATTTTTTATTTATTTTGGATATCCAACAGTACAGTAGAATGTACATAATAACACAGTATGATATTAAGAACAATGGAAATAACAGTAAACGACAGACTGCGGTACATGATAACAGGATATCATATCATGTGATTGTTAAAGTTTTTCATACATCTTTAACAAATGAGAAAAACAAAATTAAAGGATCATACCTGGAACATACAAGTAACAGTACAAAGAAGATTATATTATAGGATCATAACATGGGATTCTAACGTACTTAAGGCTTAAGGAAAAATGATACATCATATACTAGAGTGTGGAATTTTGAGTTATGTTATCAATTTTGAACGAGACTAGAGATTTGAGTATGAAAGAAGTCAATGTATTGAGCAGTTTGTTGAAGTTGGAGGTGGCCCGGTTAGTAAAAAAGTTTTTCCTATGATTAGTTTTACAGTGTGAAATTGAAAAAGTAGATTTTGATCTGACATTGCGGTTAGGGATGTGAAATGAGATATTTTCTAATAAATTTTGGACAATCAATAATGTTAAGAAATAGTTTATATAAATATAATGAATCATCCTTCCTCGTCACTATTAGCATCTCCATCTTTATTATTATCAATCACACCATAATTATCAGCATCATCGTCATTTCAATATTGTATCTCAAATCCATCCCACTTTCTTTCATCCTCAACATTTAAGACAATAAATTAAAATGTTATTATGGTACCTGCATAGTGAATGTAGTTGTGGCTCCCTGAATAGGTTGTAGCAGTCCTCGCAGATGCGGTCGAGTCTGGCGAAGATGCTCTTGTCATAGACACCCTTGCACTGTATCTCGAAGAAGGACCTCTTTGTGAGGTGATGCTGGAAGGGGGGCCCAGCGGCCGCCAGAGCCACCAGAGCCGCCGCCCACACGCCTCCCCACCACCTAACGACCATCTGACAACAACAGAAAAGAAAAACGTTAGAACAACGAAACAACAACATTGCACTGTGTCTCAAAGAAGGTGAGGTTATGCTGGAAAGAGGATACAGCAACAGACAACAACAAAAAAACATTGGATCAAAGTGAAATCTAAAACGTCGTAAGTATATACAAAAGAACGAGAGTTTATGACAAATTTTAATATCTCAATAGAGACGAAACAGGAATATATATTATTATAGATTTGGGAAATTGGGCACCGACAGGGCTCACGATCTGTCATCGGCTAGCCTACGTGATCATTATCAGTGCTTGCACAACGTTCACCAATTAAGCCTTTTAATTAATTTCCCTTATCTATTCAAATTTGAAAATTCTATATATGTTACAATTATTATTATTAGTTCATTTTTAGCTTGTTTACATGTTTCGCTTTGTTTACAAAGGATCATTCAATATTTACTAAGAAATATATTAAAGTACCTACCAGCCAAAAAATGGAGTCTCGACACGTCTCAAATTTCAAGTCTCGACACCCCGGTCGATGAAAGGACAGCGCTTCCGAAACATATCGCGAAGTGACTCATAAAAATAGTGATATATAGCTAGTTATATAATTCAAATGTGGTTGATACCATCAAATTTCAGCAAAATATTTAAGAATTCATTGAGAGTATTCTGGTTGATTGGAAGAAATTACCTAATGGCAATAAGCCCGTCAGTGTACGGTACCTATATTTATTTATATTATGTACAGAAAGATTAATAAAAACTAAAAGATTCAAAGCTTCTCATGTTTAGAAAACTGATTGGGATAGACACAATGTAATAGGTAGGTATATGAACGAGTTTGTATAATAGAAATTGGTTGAATTATGCAGATCTAATGGGAAAAATTGTGACAATACTCGAGTGCAAAGAAAACAAAATTATATTCAAAATAACGGTTAGCCCACTATTCGTCGAGTTACTGAATCAATAAAAAGTAAGGAGAGACAGAGCAAAAGGATGGGAAGAACATGTAATGGATTTATTTATTTATTTATACTTTATGTACAAGTGCACAAAGGCATATAAACGATATTCTGAAATGTGAAAATGTAAGAAGCATGAACAGCAGACGAACGTGTATAATCAGACGATGTTTGAGTATTGACGAGGTGATGAATGTGGCAAGATATAAAAAAGGTGTAATGTATGTATTGAAACAGATTTACCTATTATTTTTTATGTAAAAAAAAAATAATTCAAAATAATACAAAATAACAGAAAGATCAGTTGTTGGGTTCTTCACCCCTTCTGGAATGAATTCCACGTATCAGCCGTTTTCAAAAAAATCATCTATGTTGTCAAAAAATAAATCAATTGTAACAGTTGATAAATATGTCCGAAAATGGGAATTCTTAGGAACACATTGTCGGTACTGTTAGTTCTCAGAAAAATCAAAATTTCTCTTAGGGGAGAGATTTAGACCTGTTTGGTAAGCTTCACAGATTTCATCTGCACCAATGCAAAGCAGAACACCACCTCCATTCAGATGAAGATCATGTACAATCGACTCTTGATGGTGCATTCTTGACTATTCCAATTCGAACCGAGGACACACGCTATCCAGCTTCCAGCATAGGCACACATCACCTCAATCTCTACCACGACATAAACCTGTTGAATTACGTACATATGTACACACCATCACGCAATTTCCCTCGCGGTTTAAGCAGAGAGAACCGAACGCCAGATTGGTCTATCCTGGCACCCATCCATCGCCTCATCAATATTCATGCATCGTCTCATACACGTCTGTCTGTCGTTCACGCTTCTAACATTTCCTTCTTTCAGAATACTCCCCCATCTCTCATTCCAATCCTACCCGCACTGTGTATTTTCTTCGTCAGACGTTCCTCATTATTGGCTGCACATACTTTATTAGGTTAATCAAACGTGAAAACTATACAGTAAATACTTTACCAGCGTCACGAAGATATGTATGAGGAAAATACGTAAGTATAAGTAGTGTAATAAGCAGGAAGTTTCATATTTTCCTATGCAACGTAGTATAAATATTACAAAAAAATGTATATGGATTGACGCAGAATGTCAATGATTATTTCTTTTCTCCGTTTTATAAAAATAACCTATTAATAAATTATCTAATACCTACAGATAATAAATATGTATTATTTTAATTCGTGTTTTAATGACTTTTTTTGAAATTATTATTTTTTTCCCGTTACTTACCTACTTGATAACTGACAAAACATATAATTTTTAAATTGCATATACGCAAACATTGGATTTTTTCGAATGAATGAATTCAGGTAAATTGTTTTTACACATTATTCAAATATATAGACTTTTCAAAAATTACATTGATAAGGGAACTCAATAAAGGCATAATTGTTGAACGTTGCTCAAGCGCATAAAGTGATCACATAAACCAGCCGGGGACAGGTTGTAAGCCCTGTAGGTGCCTGAGTTCCTGGCTCTTCTATAATATCCCAACTTCGTCTCTGTTGAGATGTTATTGTCAATAAAAATGACAAAACATTCTGTATAGGACGAACCATTTTATTGTTAAGGTAAGGTACGGCATAATAATTATTGGATAGCAATAATGCGATGAATTTTTTATGTAGAGAATAGAAGTATTCCTGTCTCGCTGACGTATTCAAAATATCTGTCCGCACTATTTTTGTCAACATACATACGTAGTTTTGACGGTTGATAGTATGATATTGGGTCTTTGATGATCTGATAAAGTGTCAATTTTATATATTTTCTAATAACTGTTTTTTTAACGAATTTATTTTTATGATTTTATAGTTTTATGTAATTTTAATTGCGTCACTCATTAACTGTGTCTGCGAAATTTCACTTTATGCAAATTTATATCTCAATTAGTTGGATGAAAGTGGGTTATGTGATATTCCGGATTAAGTTGTATATTTAAGAAAATAATGAGATGGTTAAAACAGATGAATCTTGTTCACATCGAAATTCACAATAATTTTAAATTAATGATTATATATTTTTGCTCCTCACTAACCCAATTGGATATAGTGGGGAGTTATGATTTCGCAATTTTTAAGGCTAATTTTTATTGCAGATTTACAACTAGTATCATGCTGAGATTGTATTCTGAAAGTTTCATCACAATGTATACGTGTGTGTGCTGTGAACTATGTGCTGTGTGCTATGTACGGCGTGTTAATTTTACTTTATCGATAATACACTAAAGTGCTCACTAAATACTCATGGATTTTCAAATATTTGCAAATTTATATATCTAATACTCGCTTAGACCCCATTAGATTTTGAAGGATATCTGAATAGTGCTTCTCATTTTTTTTTTACTATCAAATATTTCAAAGTAACCCCAAGCTAAAGAACCTTAAAATTTGAAATTTTTATTTTCAAATTTGTAAAAAGGCAAATAATTTTCATAAAATGGCATTGAAGAATTATCATATTTTTATGAAAAAATATTTAAATAAAAAATAATTCAACAAACTCATTTCATGAAAATGCTGAAAATTTTCCATACGAAATTTGAATACTTTATGGAGTGACATTTTAGTGAGGGGTTTAGCGTTGGCCACAACCCACTCGTTTGTAATGAAATGAAAACCAAATTGACGAGTGTATAAAACGCATTCAACTCAATTTTTAATGTGACTCGTTCTCGCGATTCGCAAAGATTATTAACAACCTAACCGAACGGTAAAAAATAAATGTAAGTTGGTATCTTTATTTTGTTGTTTTTATACGATTTCACGAACAGTTTTTTGTAACTCTAGTTAATTGGAAGAGATGGCCTTTTAACGAAAAAAAATTATACACTTACTACAATATGGAAAATGTAATCTTCGTTATTACTGGTTGATATATTTGGCTCGAAATCGGGGCCCCTATAATTAACAAGTTTGTTTATTAATTTTCTGTCATGTCTTGTATCGGCAATACGGCTTGACTGGCACCACAGTGTCTAGCTGAAGAAATATCACTACTTCTTGGAAGTTGTTGTGTCTAACTATATACTATGTCTACATATATTTACCTGTCGGCATCGACAAACAGGTTGCAGTCGGTATATGTCAGTATATGTAGTCTACAGTGGCGTAGCTACCTAACGGCAAAGTCATGCAAAGCACAAGGGCCCAGCTACATTTGTCTCCTTTATCTGTGAAGTAGGTAGGTACCGACCGACTTAGAATAGTGGTTCCACTATTTTCTGTTTAAATCGTTTTCGGTTGTCCAGTAAGAATCGGGAAGTCTAAAATACAACAGACAACAAAAACATCTCACATAGTTCAGCAATGAGGTTCACCACCCATTCTGTAAGTTACCTTTTTAGGTGAGACGAGACTGGTGTGTGGGTAAACACGCATGCGTTGTGATTTCTTTCATAAGGTGATGCGCACCCGCACACATGTCGCTGGTTACCCCACATTGTGCTATATGCCGTGATGGTATGAATAATTAATTACCTATGTAATTGTAAATTAATTACCTAATAAATTCTCCTGACCGACCGACAGTGGCACAGTTGGTAAGCCGTTCGGTTTCTGTGCGGGCGTCCTGGGTTCGATACCCAGCAGAGGAGAAATTTATTCAAATTAATTTGTCACGCAAATATTGCTTCTCTGGGCTGGGAACACTGGTTAGTTGGAATAAATTGCCATACGGCAATAAACTCCCCACTTGCGCAGGGTGCAAGGAAGTGTTCATTTTTTTTAAAATACATTCTTCTTTTTCTTGTTCCGCTCCTAACAGAGGTTGACGACCATCACATCAAACTTATAAATAAATAAATAAATAAAAATAAATAAGGTCCCCAAAATTTCTAGCCACGCTTCTGGTAATATTGTATAGTACCTTTGTCCACTGGGCGGTACTCGATTCAACGACATAATTATTATAACGATATAATTATCTTACGAGCGTTTAGCGAAACTCAATAATTATATTATATACCAGTAGGTATATCTACCTACATACATACATACTTGTTGCATATTACACCATCGTCAACCACAGCCACCTCTAAATGCTAGTCGCTATATAGTTTAATAATCCAAGATAATAATGGCAAGCGGTCTCGATATTAGTATACCTACCTATATATTTTTAAACGTTACAACGTACTTGACTGGAAAATACGCGGCGTATAATCGCGGCGAGATTATGAAAAAAAAATTTTTTGAAGAAATAGGAAGGGGGAAAGAGGTATCTCATTTTTTTAAACCACGAAGGAATTATTTGATACTAGCTCCCTCTTCCTCATGTCAGTTTTGTCAATGTCCGGACCAAACTTCGAATCACATCCTTTGGGAGTGTTCCCACCCAATTGTGTCCTCTTACAGATCGGAGCTCCTCGTTGCTGTCCGTGGGCCTCTTCAAGGTCCTATTGGACATGCGGATTTAGTGATCTCGAAGAACAATTACAAAGCCTTCAAACGATTTTGCCATAGATACGGTGCCTTATTATCCGAAGATTCTCCACTGACTTGTCTGTTTCCAGAGATCTTGGTCACTTCTCTGATGCCCTATATATATATGGATCTGAAGTCGCCGACAGTCCGCAAGTGTGAATCTCAATTCGCACTTGTTGATTGTTCTTTTTGCACCATAGTGCCGAGATTGCTAATCTAGAGGGCTCCATGAGCTACTCTTCGTGCCATGCATTGTTTTTTTTTTGTCGTTCATTCTAGCGTTCTGTGAAGGGGCCGTTGACAGTCCCCATATGCGGAGCGGGTGGTGGTGGGAGTAGCGAACTAGCAGTATTGAAGTTCACGCTTCTTCCTCGGGACGGATGGTAACTCATTCTACATTCGAATTATTGAAAAAGCGCCTTTCTATTATGCTGAGGGGAGGTGAAAGATCCCAAACCACTTGGCTGACGAACGTCTAGAGGTACATGAAGATGCTAGGTCTTTATCAAATAGGATGGCTTCCAGCGAGATATTGTATGATGAGAAAAGCCTACTTCAACAAATAATAGGAATTTTTTTCCGAATCGCAGACTCCAGAAAGCTAGAAAGCGATTTAGAACGGACAAAATAAGTGTTGGAAGCCTCAAACGAGGTGGTCTCATGATATTAGACGAGTGACTGGAGGCGGATGAATGGGGTCTGCCCAAGATAGGGAACTCGAGACCTATGTCCATTACTGGACGGGCCAAAGAAAAAAAGATTTTTTATTTAAATATGCTACACAATTAACTCTAAAATATTAATAATAGACACTGTGGGTACATTCCTATAATTTAAATAAAATCTGTTATTATCGCAGCGTTAAATCCGTTAAAGTGAGAGTTCTGTCTGTATACCTTACTTAAGTGAACCGATTTTATTGAATACAATTTACTTAAGTATATATAATAAAGAATAACAAAGTAGTAACTTCTTTGATAATACTTACCGGTGCCATTTTGGCATGAAAGTACTTAATAGTTAAACAAGGCTACCGTAACAACCATTCTACATTCTACATAATATACCTATCTACCTATATAGTTACATTATCAAGTATAATATTATTGTAAGTGTACATGTTTCTGTTTCATACAATAAGTGCATTCATTGTCTCATGTATGACTAAGGAGTAACCTTTAGATCAGTGTTTCTCAAAACGTCGAGGCGATTTGGATTTTAAGGGGGGCAATTCGAAAGAGGACTCGTTTGTGAACTGCATTCAGTCGCTAATACATGGGAAGCGTAAGCGTCTAGTGTAGGCAGATTGCCATATGACAATTTCTTATAACTAACCAGTGAGTCCAGCCCACAGAAACAATATTTGCGAAAAAAATGATTATTAATAAATTTCTCCTCTGCTGAGAAATCTCAAAATCTAAGGTATACAATAATCCTATAGGATTGCCACTACAATGAGCATAAACATTATAATTTTGAAAATCTGTTTTTGATCCCTCTCAAGTTGACCGCACTCTTTTGCCTGACACGCACGAAAGCAGAATAAATGCAGTCGAAATGAGAATAATCTGTAATAGAACAACGTATGACAGGGTGAGAAATGAAAACATAAGAAAAATATAAGATGAAGAAAGATGTCATCAATAGAATGAAAATCACATTGAGATGGTTTGGCCACATGGGGAGAATGAATGAGGAACGCCTGACGAAGAAAATATACAGTGCGGACAGGAATGGAATGAGAGGTCAGGGCCGACCAAGAAACGGATGGCACGACCATAGGAACGATATTCTGAGTTAGAAGCGTGAACAACAACAGACGAACAGGTATGAGACGATGCATGAATGTTGACGAGGCGATGGATACGTGCCAGGATAGAACAATGTGGCGTTCGATTCTCTCTGTGACACATACGTCTTAAACCTGAAAACCTGGCGAAAAACCTGGCATGTTGGTATATATGTATATTATTGATCATACCTATTTAAAGGAAAAATAATACTATCGGCAATTGTATCACTTTGTAGTATCACCACCAGAAAAGACAAGACTTGAACACTGAATCATTCAGTACAGTGGAGGTCAGAACGAGTTGTCGGAGACTTTAGGGTGGGGACACCATCTACCCTACCGCACACGGAAAACACTTAATACTCCGTGTAGGACGTATGTGTCACAAAGTGTAAAAAGAACTTGAACAGGTGGGGTATACAGGACGAGAAAAGGATGTACCTATCTTGTGATTGCGAGGAGCTCCAGTATGATAAGCATCTTCTTGTTTGCCGAAACAAAAGAACAAAAATCTTATGAAGAAGACTTGGTTGTAGCATATGACTTGGCAATAGCTGCTGCAACATATTGAAATGGAAATGTGTTGTAACAAATGTTGGATCGTCTACATTTTAAAAATCAAATCATATTTTTATCATCACATTATAAACCTTCGCTTGTGTACTACAGCATCCTATTCATTCTTCAGTAACTTCATTCCACCGTGCTCTTATCAAAGATAATTCTCTATTCGACGCTGGAGTGGTCTCCTTCCCATAAAAACACTTTTATGGTACACGTGAGCATGAGATTTTTATAAAGTGAGGCGAACCCCAATAAACTTTGGGAAACGCCGCTTTCGATATTACAACGAAACCAGAACAATGCCATCGTTAAATTGAACCGTTGGTTTAAATCAAAGGTTAGATATACAGACACGGTTTAGCCACGATAACCTTGGTGACATACTTAAAAAGCACGCAAAGGATATTATTTCAAAATGTAGTGAGGCATACGAACTATTCGATACTAAAAATAACTGTCGGATAAATATAACCAGACTCAAATATATTTTTAGTGTTTCATCGGATGGGTGAGATTGAGAGGCATTTGTGTAGGTACTTATTAATACAAAAAAACTACTAAACTAAGACTACTAAACTACTAAACTAAAACATAGAATTATTTACAATCAGTTCTACGTTAATGCACTTTACACGAGAATATTTTTTTAGATAGTGGTGGCAGTGCGGTAAACGCGCTGGGTTAGTAATACAGTGGTCGCGAGTTCGACTCCTGCTACGACCGATTTCGTTCACCTATAACAAAAGCATTATTGCTTAATTTAGGGAATGTATATGTACTTGTTACAAGTACACATTCATTCTTGAAAAAAAATATATGATATCGATTGATACATTTTTAGGCGTAAAGAAAATAAATTTCGCTATACATTTTACACACAAAAATATCACGATGTGTCTCATAAGTGTGCACTGTCTACTTGACAGGTACTTACTTTTTGAAAACTTGACGCAAAAAAATAATAATTCAAATCTTTATTATACTGCCTCAGAACAGACTTTTCTAGTGAGGCATTAAATTTCCAAATAGAAATAATTCTAAATAGAAAATAAATCATATAATGAAATTGAAACCTACGAATATTTCATGGAACTAAAAAAAAAATTCCTATAGAATTATAGTATTATGAATTTGAAGTATCATCTTATCAACATGGCACCTGATCAGCCGAAACGATCGGGCTATGAAAGCAATAAATCATTGTGTAAGCAGTGACTTGGTTTTTAAACAACTAGAAAGTAGAATAATTCTACAATATCAACGACCAACACCGACATTACATTTTTGTCTGAACTAAAACGCATGACAGTTGTGGAGAGTAAACTGTTACCTTATAAGGAATCGAACCCGGGACCAGAGGTGACGTATCAACTAACAACTGAGCCACGTAGTTCGACAAAGGAATTATCAGTCAGCGACCTGTAATTTACGTATTATAAAGGACACTTGTCCATACAAGAATAAATTAAGAATACTAAGTACTTACATACATATAATAAACACGCATAAAGGCTATTTATAACCGTATAGCGTATATATTTATCATACATATTAATCTGTGTTTTACTCTCCATTCTTGATTAAAAGGGGAGAGTTATGATTTTACATCCATTTCACAAATGTTATCATTTATAGAATGAATATGGAAGAAAGGCTAAGGTGTTTTAGCTGTGAGGCACCGGCTTAGAATAGTGCTTCCACTCTTTTCTATTATTGTTTTCGAGTGACCCGTAAGAGCCGGGTAATCGAAAATACAACAGGCAACAATAACATCTCACATAGTTCACCAATGAGGTTCACCACCCATTCTGAATGTAGTGCTAAAAGGACGTCTAAAAAGACGATTGAAGAGCTTGGTGACGGAGGATATGCGGGCATGTAATGTCTCTGAGGACATTACATGCCCGCATATCCTCCGTTTACAAAAAAACAACTCATTGTTTACAAAAAAACAACTTCTGGAGGGCAAGTCTGATCCGACCGGCGAAATCAAAACCCTAGTGATTGCCCATATCATGGATATAATTATCATATGGAGTTCTATGACATCTGAAGATATTTATTTATTTATTTATTTATATTCGGGAAACAAACAGCTTAATACAATATAAGGGATTAACAATAAAATAATAACAACTATGCCAATAACATGTTTCCACAAGTATACAGATAAAATTATATTATGTAAGAAGTAGGAAGTAAATAAATATTATTGTGGAACTCTATATAATAATTATATCCATGTGTAATCGTGAGGGTTTTGATTTCGCCGGTTGGACCAGACTTTCCCCCTAGGATAGAACTTTGTTTCGTTTTTAGATTTTTACTAATTGCAATAATTGCATAAACTTGATCAATTTTCCACAGACAATATTGAATTCACCTGTCAAAATTTACAAAATGCTCTCACGTTCCATATACATATTGTATAATATATTCTTCAATTTAATTGCAATAAGCCCGCCAGTGTGCAATATATTTGTTTATATTATGTACCTACAGAAAGATAAATAAATATATAATTTTGAATAGTAAAAAAAAAACAATGGGCAAAATAACATCTCATGAAGTTCGGCAATATGATACACCGTCCATTCTGAATGTAGTGCCTTTTAAGGTGAGACGAGACAAGGTAGTGCACACCCGCACACCTGTCGCTGGTCAGCCACATTGTGGAATGTGCCGTGAAGGTATACATGTTCCATTTTCAAATATATTCAAGTTTTTATTTTAAAATATATACATCTTCCGTTTTCAAATTTATATGTTATGTTCCATCTTCAAATATATACCTACATGTTCCATTTTCAAATAGGTATATAGATATTCCATTTTCAAATTTAGCATAGATACCTACATGGTACATTTTCAAATTTTTACAAATACCATTTTCAAATTTATGCATGTTCCATTTTCAATTTTTTTTACAACTTTCAAGAACAAAAAATGTGCACGAATTATGTATTGCTGAGTATTTATTAAGTTAAATGTTATTGGAGAGTTAATTGTTGGTCACATCCCACTCGTTATTGTATAATATTCTAAGCCATTTCAAATTAATGAACACAACGCTACATTACGTTGAAGTACCTTAAAAAATAACATTATTATTATGTATGTTAATTTAAGTACCTATATATTTTACAAGTGTCATATAAATAATATTAATAATCATTAATGTATGAAGTAAGTACACAAACTTTTAAGACAAGATTGATATTCTTAATAAATTGCACCTGTAAAATTTACAAAACATTTTTTTTAATTTATGTCATATAATGTTGCTTTCATTCATCTCCCACAATGTGGGGCAACCAGCGAAATACAAGATGTTATGTTATAGTTATGGTGCCTTACTATAGATCTTAGTCACACCTTTAATGCTTTACATTTGAAAAGATCTGAAGTCGACGACAGTCCACGAATGTGAATCTTTAATTCACATTCGTCGATTGTTCTTTTTGCACACATGCCGCCGTGATTGCTAATCTATAAGGCTACTTGAGCTACTTTCCGTTCTATGCATTATTTTTGTCGCTTATTCAGCGTTCTGTGAAGGGGCCGTTTACAGTCCCCACATGCAGAGCGGGTGGTGGTGAGAGTAGCGAAACGTTTCTATATAAAATCTAATACATCAAATTCGGCAATTTGATTCCTCTCATATCAATGTCCAATGTCAATTTCCAGTGTCAACGTTAATGCGACAAAATATATATTATTTTTTAATTTTCATTCTCATTTTCTCAGTTTCTTACTTAATAGACAAAGAATACCTACTCTAATCCTCAGCAAGCGATATGACAATACTTTCAAATCAACCATATTCATATGGTGAAACTAATTGTTTTTATGACACGTACTAATTTATGTGAATAAAATATGGCTACGACTATTTCCACGACTCAACCATAGACGAAAACCAAAAATAACCACAGAAAACGCAGATAAATCAAGTTATAAAAATATTTACCTTTGTTTATACTTTGTTATAATTGTAGATCTCGATGAAAAAATGATTTATAAAATTAAGTAAATGTAATAAGATGCCAATATTATTTATTTTTTCTTCAAGTTGGTTTCCATGATGCATTTTTATGACCATTGAAAAAATGACAAAGGTAAATATTTTTGTATTTTGATTTATCTGCGCTTTCTATGGTTATAAATGACCTAAAAACATAGACGACGTCAGAAAATTTGTCGTGTAAATAGACACTTTTTGGCGGGAAAACGCTTTTCCCGCCAATTCCGGTCGTAAAAATAGTGGCACCGACAAAATATACCTATAATTAAAAGAATAAAACAAAAATAATAAAAAAACGTAGGGGAGAGGAGAGGAGGGAACAAGGATATGATAAGGAGACAAAATTAAATGTTATGTGTAAGGAAATGATGCCTCAGATTTCTTTTGAAAGCGGGAAGTGTTAATGAAACTCGAAGTTGCGATGAGATGTGATTCCAAAGTGGGACTGCTTGTACGGAGAAAGATGTGGTGAAAAATTAAGTATTATCTACTGGGATATAGTCAATATTACTATATAAGAGGAGACGGACTCTATTGGTTATTTTATTAAGAATCAAAAATGTGTCTTTTTAAATGCAAATATGTCTGTTTAAATGTTTGATTCGTTCAATGTAGTGGAGGTTCAGTATAATTTACATATTATAATAGTCACTATGCATTTTACATCATACGATGTTACGGTATCTGGGTATTAGTGGGGCATGGCTAAAGGCATACAAACTAGGTAGATAATATAATATACATAATATCTTTACATATTACTTCTACATCGAGTGTTACAAATTGCAGTGTGCAATAACCCACGATATAGGTACCAACAACATACTAAAACGAAATCTAATAACTGAAACAATTTGAAGTAGGTAGATACTTAACATAATAGAGAAATAATAATCAGCCCCCCCTAGACAACGTGGTATTAAGCTCAAGAAAAGATAACTCAATGTATGGAAGTGACAGTTGTCACGTGATTGGCAACTGTCACATCCATAAATTGAGTTATCTTTTCTTGTTTTTTTATCTTGAGCTAAATGACACGTTGTCTAGGGGGGCTGATTAGCGAATACAAATATTTAAAATAACACAAGAAGAAATTGCAATAGTCAAAAGTGTTTCACAAAACAATTCCGATATTAAACTTAATGCAAATGAAACTATCCGATAATTATAGCATAAACGTTATTTAATAACAATAATTTTATTTAAACTTAAGGATACACACATGAACGGCGGAGCAAGTCTGGTCTACAGGCGGAATCTAAACCAGGCATGTTTACCCATATCATGGATATAATTATCACATGGAGTTCTATAATATATTTTTTTTTATTTTATTTACATAATTAAACTGCACACAAACAATACTAGGTAAAAAATTACAATGAGTAGGCTTAATATATAATTCTTAAACTATCCCTACCTAGTGTCAATTACTTGTGGCAAATCAATTCATATAATTAATAACATAATGGGATGTCCTAATAATCCTAACAAACTATAGAATTCCAAATATGATATGGGTAAACATGGGTGGTTTTGATTTCGGCGGTTGACCATACTTACCCCCCAGAAATAATTGTTAAACTTATAATTGAGTTGTTGGGAAGCACCATGTTTTAGGTTTGTTAGGTCTCATTTAAAAGTGCACTTGGTGGTAAAGTTGGTGTTATTGCATTTGATGTTGTTATGTTATGTTACAATTAGGGATTTTTTATCTACGTTGGTAAATTTTGTAAAAATTATTTTTGATAAATTCGCAAGAATCTTCAAAAAATGGGTAGGTATGCTTTGTTTAAAATAATAATTACAGTCACATATAACTAAGATTTTTTTCTTTGCCAATGTTTTTAAATGTGATCTTAGAGGAACTGTATTTGGCGGTATGGCAACATAGGTACTAAGTTTACTAAAACGACAATCAATTGTACCAACATTACTATGAAGTGAACTTATAAGTGAAACGTGCTCTAGGTAGGCTATGTATGTACCAATGCGAAGTTCGTGCGATAGTTTGCATCTAACATGGTCGCTGGTGGCAATTTTCTGTTGTCTCCCACGAGTTCAGGACTGTGCAATGTACATACAACGGCGAGTGGAGTGAATGAACTCAAGCGCCATGCAGTCTATCAAGTCGAGCAGAGGACTAGGAGCGAACCCAGATGCAACAACTCGCGGATGGCCATTAACAGCGAGAGCGCGTACCATCTTGAAAAACAATCACATCAGATATCGTTTGTGAAGAAACTGCGTAGAAAACTACAACTGTAGGTTCTAATTCGGTAGGGTTTTAAGACTTGGAATTCATTTGTCAAGAAACTGGGTCGAAAACGTCTAATTTAGCTTTAGAATCGGTTGTATTTCGAGACATGGAATTCATTTATGAAGAAACTGCATCGAAAACATCTAATTTAGCTTTAGGATCGGTTGTATTTCGAGACATAGAAATTCATTTATGAAGAAACTACGCCAAAAACATCTACATAAGCTTTAGGATCGGTTGTATTTCGAGACATAGAAATTCATTTATGAAGAAACTGTGCCAAAAACATCTACTTTAGCTTTAGGATCGGTTGTATTTCGAGACATGGAATTCATTTTTGAAGAAACTGCATCGATCACTCCAGTTGTAGCTCCTAATCCGGTAGAATTTCAAGAAGTTTTACATTAAAACTAAGGAGTAATTTCGTTCAAAATGCTGCAACCACGCTGAGCTCACGATTATTTGTGAAGCATAGGTACCTTTGAAAAACATTTGATAATATAATATATACTAAATACTAAACGAGGTACCTACTTTGTTTTTCTAGATCCTCAAAGAAGCGGGGAGCATTGTACACAATAACAACCAAATTATTATATGTACAACGGTTAACTGCGATTACACACGCCATTGGAAACTTCTTAATTATCTAGAATGTTCTGCGTGTTTCTCACTTAATCAATTACAAGCTGAAGACAAGCCAATCAATCAACAAATAACCGTTGACCGCAACCTTATTACATAATTATTCACGATAATAAAGATTTTAATGAAAATATTGGGTTCACACATAAGTTATCGTTTTCCTTAAATTTAAACAATTAATACGGTACATGCAAACATTTAGGGCCTTACTTACTGATTGCAATTAGTGTTTAAGCTGAAACTTACCCAGTTTTTGGTATGGCCAAAACTGACTAAGCATTGGATTAAACTCTTATTTCAAATAGTACCTACTTACTATTTGCAATTTGTGTTTAAACCGATACTTACCCAGTTTTTTGTATGGCCGAAACTGACTTAGCATCGGATTAAACTCATATTTTAAATAGTAAGTAAAGCCCTTATGGTCTTTCTTACTATTTGCAATTTGTGTTTAAGCTGATACTTACCCAGTTTTTTGTATGGCCGAAAATGACTTAGCATTGGATTAAACTCGTATTTTAAATAGTGAGTAAGGCCCTTAATGTTTAGCTAGACGAAGAAAAGCAAGTGTTGTAGGTAAATTTGTTTTTTATTGAAAATCGGATAAATTTAAGATTATTAAATATTTTGAAAAAACAGGTCTGTACAAAAATGGAGGTATCTTAATGTGTTCATTAACACTTTGCAAAATCAGAGTATTGTGGAGCAATCAAGCATTGCGTTGATTTTCAACGAGATTTTATCTTGAGAAATAATATCTCGCAGATTTCCTGCTAAAACACGATCGGTTACAATAAAATACGCCGCATAGATTGATACATACATAATTGAGAAGAAAACCGCCGTGAAACGGAGAAAATTCACACGAGACTATTCGAGGTATACGAGTATAATAATAAAACCGGTTATTTTCCGTCTTTCAAAACCGGATCGCAAGCCCTGAGTCTCCTGGCAGTCTGCGCCGAGCTGTTGCTACATATCTACAATAGTACATATATATTATACTCACATACACACACACTTATAGACACTTGATATTATAATAATAGTAGCGCAATAAATAAAGCGATAGTGTAGACTGTGTATGTATGTACCTGTATTATAATATATAATGTTACGGCCTATAATGCTTTAGCCGCCATACAGTCTACTGAGGCGAACACCAGATGTCTATATTAGTATCTTTGGGACACCAGAACTGTTTCAACAGAACAGAGCCGCTGCTGCAGCGCTTCGCCGAAATTCTGTCCCGGAGGGCATTAATAATTGAAAATCTGTTTTGATTCAATTCGATAAAAAAATATTCTATGTCTAAGTCTGCAATTTATTGACAGCGAGATGAACGTCGACCTTCGTGGCTCAGTCAGACAGATGTGTGACTTCTAATTGAAGTGTCCCGCGCTCGATTTCCGGAGATCTCGTAGAACAATAAATTAGGTGTAATTTTCGTCGAACATCTTGAATGAGCTTCCGGTTGCGCAGAGCGCAAATTTGTGCCTTTTTGCTTCGTTGGTTTACGTGAAAATCGCCCCCTTCTCGGCTAAAAGTTCAAGTTATTTGGCAACAACTATACAAAGCTTTATGACGATTTTGTCATAGATACGGCGCCTTGTTATCGAATGACTCCCATTGAAGTTATTTTTCCAGAGACTTCTCTGATGCCATGCATACAAAGAACTGTTATCGATGACAGTAACTTGTAATTTTTGCACTAAGGTACCGAGATTGCTAATCTAGAGGGCTCCATTGGATATTCTTTATACTGCACATTTTATGTAGTTATTCAATCTCATCGAAAATACAACAAGCAAAGTAACATCTCACATAGTTCTTCAATAAGGCTCACCACCCACTCTGGATGTTACTATTATGGGCAAGACGAAACTGATGTGTTGGTATACACGAATACGTTTCAAACACACCTGTCGCTGGTAAACCTGCATTGTGAGATACGTCGTGACAGTATGTATGTATTTTTTTCATTCTGGAGTAATTTAAAGGGGCTAATTACTGGGAACAATGAAACATATATTTTTTGAAGCATCTCTATAGAGATGTAGGAATAGAGATTATCGGTGAGACCAAGGAAAATCACAGACATTTTTCAGGGCTTATGACCTGTCATCGGCTGGCTTTAGTGATCACTTTACACAATTTAAACATTCTCCAATTCAAATGTCTTATGGTGAATTTTCCTTGTAAGAGCTGTAAATTAGAAACAAATATTTGTTAAATCATGGTAAAACTGTTCATACAGTTGTGCTAAGCTGGCCATCTTTCATTTATATGAAACACAGATAACTGTCATATCACAGCGACCTATCGGAAGTTTTTCGGTTTTGGGTTAATTACTGTCCTTTTGTGGCAAGCAGGTTGAGACGATAGTAGCAAAAAAACGAGAAACGTCTGGCGAGCGGAGTCTGGCGTTTGGTTTTCTCTGCCTAACCCAAATAATGAAACGGCTTTGGTGGCATGGGATTTTTGCTTTTAGGGCCCGACTCTGTAAAGATCTATCCGACGTGGGCGAATGTTGACACATTGATAGTCCGTTCCGCCATCTTCCTTGGGCGGCTTCCAGATCTCCGTCGCAGACTTGTCGTCGGCCGATCTCCCCCGCCCCCCCCCTCTCCGTGCTCCCGTCATCGTCGTGCTCATGACGGTTCAATGGCGACCATCTGTCTCCGGAGCAATAAACGACTCGACTCGGCTCGCTCGACAGCCTCCGTTTATAATAATAATAACAATTTCAGATTTAATTAAAAATAGGTTGAAACAGTCATAAAACTGTTAACAAATTGACAACGATGATGGCGTGGTGTGATCTTTCACAGTCATTAACCATTAGACTGTCTGAACGTTAACGGCCCTCAAACATAATATGCATTTACCATCACGCCATGTCCTTCACGGGGTAAGCAAATAGAACTGAACGCCAACCGTAGCTATGCTACATGGCAACCTTTTCAGAATGGACGGACGGGACGTAGAGAGACAAAGTAGGAATTCAATTCCCGTGGCTGCTGATATGTTGCGATGGCAACCAGCCGCATCCTCGTTCATGTCCAGTCAACGTCAAAAAGGAATTTTCCATACGGTAGAGACGCGATTCGCGGCATCTTATCGCTTCCGCGCGCTATACAGTTAGTTAGGTATATACAGTGTAGGTACTTGTTCGGCCAAGAGCTCTGCTACGGAATAAACCAAGTATAAAGTTACAATAGGTGTTTAACATATTAACCCCACACCAGGACAAGACAGTATGTATTCTTAAATTTGTTGAAACGAATAAACCAGCAATACTGCAAGTCCTAATCTTTTATTTTATTAATCCGTTTCTATAATATCTTGGAGTCAAATCACATTGTGATAGTAAATTCAAAATAGATCTTTAATTGAACACGTAACTGATTTTATTTAGTCATATCATTCTGATATCATAGGGTTAATATAAATATTATTGGAACTAAACATATCATTCATTATATTAATACATTTACATACCTATACCACTATTATATTCTTTCGTCTTTCGCAAAATATCCCGATTGTTTTATAAATTTTGTGCTGTCTTGATTTGATCTGAGACTCGACTGAATTAAGATATGACTGACGGATTACATCTATGCTCGGTAAGTTCAGTATTCCCAAGAGATACTATTTCAGATTATTTGTGCAATTAACAAATAAAAATTACAAGATACCTACATACACAATATGTATATGCATATCGTGATAACTCCAATTGCATTTTTAATCTGTGTACAATAGTTAAGTTTATATTGTTTAGATACTTTTTAAAAATGCAAATAAAATGAAAAAATATAATAATATTATGTACACTGCTAGCCCTAGAACAGGTATACCTAGTTGGACAGCAGTTATCTATTTTTAGTGAAGATTATCTAAATGGTGTGAGAAATAAAGACACGCATCAATTGACATCATCAACATTCGTACATCTTTATTTCATTTTCATTTGTTAGACTATTCCGAAATACTAATAACATTTACATTTTTAATACAGAGATCAGTCCAATTATAGACAAACACAAATGAAGACATCTGAACTTCTTTTGAAATTGAATGATTTAGAATAATATTTTACACGCAATATATTCCTAATAAATCACAAAATAACGTTAATAACTACAAGAATCAATGAGAATGTGCTAAATGTTCTGAGTGCAGCTATTTCCAGAAGAATCATAAACCAAACAATGAAACATGATTATTACGAAAGTCCATTAAAGAGATTGGTTTTTTAAACAATTAGCAAATTTTTATTTGAATTCGAAATTGCATCATCTCTTACTTTGTATAAGTATTTGCATTGGTGATTTATTTTATTTATTCGTTTATTTAGACTAAAATTTTAGTGAGCTGTAATAATTGGTGGCAGAGCGGGTATCACACTGGATAAGTAATCCGATGACAACGAGTTCAAATCCCCGGATTTATATACGGACAAATCAATGCATTTTCTTTAAAATTTTAGATTTATATTTTAGATTTGTATTTGTATATATTTTTTTTTTACTTTAACCCAGATGACAGCAGTGAATTAAATCTTAGAAATAATAAACAACTTATTCTTGCGTACCTTCAACGTTTAACTGTCAAAAAATCTGCATATAAATCTGCATATAAATAAAGTAGACCTCGTAAGATTGTCGTTCTGGATTTGCGAATGTTTGTGCACGGCTATATTCATGTCAGTCTGCCTGCCCTTGAAATCTTATTATGTAAAAATCGGCAAATTTACAGTAGAGCAAAAACTTATAATATCATATTTTTATAATATTACATTTGCAACAGTATAAAAACACAAAACCTCGCGAGCTGATATGTTTTTGTAGTATTTTCAAAATAAAGTATGTTTAAATGTTATATAATAAGAATTAAAGAATGCATTTTTGCTTTACTCGCTGAGTCGCCAAAATTGGTTTATGCGAATATACCCTTACGGTGATTATAATGCCAACGTAAAGATGTGTTGGTTCCCGCCAAAGCCAGAGCTGAAAAGGCACGAAATAATGAAATCCTACATAGGGAGAGGGAACGATTTACATAGAGCAATCGTTTCCTTTTGCATTGTGGGTATGATTTGCTTTACTTGCATTGTTTCACCGATTTAGCTGTCAAAATAGGTGATTCTTTACAAGTGGCCTACAACGCCAATTATATTGATTTTTTGTTTAAAGATAGCCAATATTATACATATTACGGGAAAAATATTATTTTTTTGTGGAAACGCTTAAATTTTTTAAAAAAATATACGAAAAATTTAAATAAAGGAACATAAATGGTGGGTTTTCGACATCTATCGGCAAATTTTCAAACTTATGGAAACATAATATAAAATTATTTTTGCAAAAAACAACTTTTTTCCTGCGAAAGTTTGTAAAATAGGAATACAGTTAAAAAAATATAAGATTAAAAAATATTTAAATACCTTCTACTTTCGTGTCAGGTATTGAAATTTAATTATTACTTAATTATGGAGTATTATTCAAATGACATCACTAAAGCGCCGCAATGCGTTCAAAAATATAAGTTTTCCTCCGGTGAGAATAATATCGAATAGAAATAATAAAAAGGTCATCAAAATGAAATATTATTATCAACAACTATTGATTATAAAATAATGTATGCTGTGCACGTCACAACTTTAAAAACACATTCGTTCTATATGGGCAACCCAAAGTTTGAATCAATTGGACTAACATAAATAAACAAAATACTTATTTAAAAACAATTGAATAAATTGATATTATTTATCTTAACTAAATGTCGAAAAATAATAAAATAACATTACTTACTGATTTTCAAAACATAAGTAGGTACCAGCCTACAAATCTATTTTTTAAAGTTTAAATTTAAACTAAAATATAATTAGGTATTATATGTCTATAACCAAAATGAGGTAAATAACTACATTTTGATCATGGAGAATAGAGTGTTGTTACACATCATAATATGCCCATGAGACACAAAGCGAAGATGCAAGTCGATAAATTGCAGCATCCAGAGTAATAAATTTATCTTCCCACGGCACTCACAGTAAAGGGCAAGCGTTCGTTCTTCCTCGCGGGTGCTCAGGTTGACGGGGCCAAGTATTCATGGACTTAGAGGCGGTGCGTGTGGCTGGGGCCATTTGTCCATGCGGAGTAGCCGCAAAAACAATACTGGTAATGAACTGGAAGCCCGCACTTTGTGGAGTCCACTAGGTGTTGAGGAAAAGTGTTGACGATAAATACTGCACCGAATATATTTTTTAAGCTTCGCTTCATTTCGTAGTATGAACCGCCGAAGGCGGTCATATACCGCGCAGCGGTAAAAAGTTGGCTGAAAGCCGTAGCTTAGAAGCTGAGCGAAGCGATGCTTCTCAGCTAGTAATTAATATTACCATACATAAAAACAATTTAATTCTATGTCGCAACAATACTAATATTTTATTCGGTCGAGTCGTCGTTATGAGAGTTTAATTTATATCAACTGTTACAACATAAAACATTGGTTTTCCTCGTTAATTAACATTTAAATACGTCGATGAGTGAAACCAAGGCATTGACCGTTATGCGCGAGAGACAAGGACATCATCATTTGAAAGGTTGTTCGGAAAGTTATTTAATTTTTTCGCTGCATAGGTTTTAATTGTATTTTTTTTACAAACAACCTAACATTAAAATCGCGCTTTATAGAAAGTCAACAGCAGCATTTTTGGTATATTTTACTTAATGCTGCAAAAAAAAATGCTTGATGTGTATGGAAAAGATATAAAAAATGAGAGGGCGCCAGTGTCAAAACTGGTTGATAATTTTCGTTCCGGCAATTTTGATATTGACGATGATCAGGTTAAGTTAATAAACCAAAAATACTTAAAATAAATGTTTTTTAGGTTTATTTACTAAACCTGAAGCATTAAAGCAACAACACATCCTATTTTTCTAGATATTGTTGTCTTCTTTAATTTAAAAAAAATATAATGCTTATGTACCATATAGTTTTTTAGAAATTCAAGATAAATGACAAAATCAGGGTATGCTTATTATTTTCCTACAAGAATATATAGAGGTTATTTTTTTTCATAAAGATTTGATAAGAAATAATGATGGTATATCAAATTGAAAAATAGGTACGTTGGCAGCAGTCCCCCCCTTAAAACAGTTGTCAAAAAGATCTTTTATCGCCCTTTTATTTGGTACATCGAAAAATAACAACTCGATCTTGTTAATGTCGACTGTCGGAGTATTGCCCTGTCGGCCCTGAATCGAGACTGTCTCGATATCGTGTCAATCTCGACATATTTTGGCCATCTTCCAAGTTTCTGACGATATCCATAGACCGTTTAGAGTCATCCTTAATATCTTTCATCTATAACAATTTGAATTAAGAACGAATTTTGAAAAATATTGGCAGAGATTTCTTTTTGATTTCTTTTCGATATTCGAATCCATAATATGGATCGGTGTCGCAGTGAAACGTTAAATCTTTCAGTTACGAAATTGAAGATTAATTTAAAAAATACCTAAAAACGAAAAAAAATACAAAAAAAATATATATACCGCTTTCAAACGAAATTCAGTGAATTTTACAGTCTAGTAATATCTAACCATTTAGAATAGCTACTGGTATTGAGTGAAATCGTTTCACTGTAATACTAAAACAAATAAAAATGCAAAAAAAAACAGTTATTTTAAATATTTTTACAATAACTCAATAAGGGTTGATTAGTTGTATAGGAATTATTTGAATTTGAATAATAATCTTTTTTTACGACAGCCTATGATTATATTTATTCTGGACTGAGTCAAAGTCTTCGAAATATGTTAACGTGTTATTGGGCGCGTATTATTTACTAGTTGCATGTAACACATGAGATCCAACTGTCGATAGCGATAGTTTGTATAGTTGAAGAATATGTACCAAACTATAAACCCATAAATACAAATTATTGAATATTGTCAGATATTTTGTTTTCTATACAACATATGTAGGTATGTATGTCAAGATAGGATAGTATGGAGGAAGGTCCTTTTTTCCTACCCAGAATATGAAAATAGCATGATGGTTTGTATGTATGTTTGAAGATGAAGTATCAAACTATTAAGTCTTCTTACATATTGTTTATAGTCGACTGCCATACAAAATTTTTTGAAGCTATGTCGTCACTAAATTCAATTTTTAAAAAAATTGTTAAAAAAAATTGAGATCTTGAGATAAAAAAAATACTTTTCTTAATAAAAAATGTTTGAGAAACCCTGGAATTTTTTTGAAAAAACCAATTTGAGATTTTGTATTTGTCTATGTTTGTACCAATTTTCAGCGTTCTAGCTTCTATGGTTTCTGAGATATATGGAAAAATAAAATAAAAATTCAAAAGTTGATAATCCCTGACTGAAACAAAAATTCAAAATTCCGAGTATAAAAGTTTTGTAGGCCTGTAACTGTTTATATATTCTGAAATTTTAGGCTCTGTAAATTGAGCGGATCAAAAGTTATAAGGGGGGGACGGACACACACACAGACACACACACACACACATACACACACAGACACACGAAATTTTCTACTCCGAATTCTGAGTAAATCCGTGTATGGAACATATATGCTGCGAAGCCTCTAAGTTGGTGTTTTTTGACTTCAAAGTTGGAAAAGCCGTGAAAAAAGTAGACCTCTCCATACAATTCTCGCGTATTCTGGCTTGATACATTGTCGATATGTTAAGAGAACAAAGTTCTCCTGAACAAATCGACAGTTGGATAATGCCTTTCTCTTTTTTTAACGACTTTACCCTTTCTTATATAATATTCGCAAAATGTTAAATCTGCGAGCGATAGCAGATATAAAGATCGATAATTACGACTATTTATTGATATATATGTTATTTTTTTTTTATTTACATAATTAAACTGCACACAAACAACATTAGGTAAAAAATTACAATGAGTAGACTTAATATAATATAATTCTTAAACTATCCCTACCTAGTGTTAATATATTGATGTTTGTCGTTGTGGCGTAGGCACTTCCTTCCTTTTCTATTTCTGAGAACTCGAGTATACATACTGTCCGTTTCATTCAATAATTCCTTTTTATCTTTGCAACGCTAAAATTTTTTAGTGTTGTCAGATGTAAAAAAAAATATTTAGCTGGATAAATTAATTCTGTCGAATTCGCCACATAGTAAGAATAATAATACTTAGTTTTTCTACCCCCGAAAACAATATACATTACTTTTTTTTAACAGATTTTTAATTATCTCAATAGAGACGAAGTTGGAATATTTATTGTAGGAGAACCGGGAAATCAAGGCACCTACAGGGCTTACGACCTGTCATCGGCTGGTTTACGTGATCACTTTATGCGCTTGCGCAACGTTCACCAATTATGCCTTTTTAATGAGATCCCTATCAATTCAATTTTGAAACTTCTATATATTGTAATACTGAAATTCTTTTCGATTGAAAATAATAAAAAAATCCAATGATTGCGCATATGCAATAATAAATATATATTCGAATATACATTACCCCCTATTCAGTAACTATTGTAACTAAAATAAGAACGTTCTAAAATTGTAGATTTTAGATTTACGGTCTTATTTCAGCGTTATAAAATATAAACTTGGACTAAATGGAATAGGAACGTACCTATATTGGCCGGAACGTTCTTAAAAAGTTACTCAATTAGACGTATTTTGAATAATTATGAAAATTATGAAAATTTCATCATTTTCATAATTATTCATAATACGTCTGATTCAGATTTTTTTAAAGAACATTCCGGCCAAAATAGGCACGTTCCAATCCCATTTAGTACAAGTTGATATTTTATAACGCTGAAATAAGACCGTAAATCTAAAATCTGCAATTTTCGAACGTTCCTAAATTAGTTACAATAGTTACTGAATAGGGGGTATATGTGTTTTAAATTTGTTTTTAAAAGCAAAGTCTGTAAATTCTCGGATAAGAAAAATATGTAAAATTGTAGCAACTCCGTAGAACTAAACTCGCCATTTTGATTGTCAAGTATGCAAGCATACCAACGCAAAAATACAAAAGGGGTTATTAAATGAAACGGAGAGTAGACATTTTAACGGCATGTTCAATAGTGTGTGAAACAGTATCTTTTCAAAGATTAGACCATAGAGATATGGTAAAGGTCAGTTTGACATTGCCTTTTCCCGGAAGGTAGGCACAATCGCATAGAGAAGGGCAAACGAAAGGAAAATTTTATAAAATTATTAATACAAGTTTATTGACTGAATAACTTTCGTTATATTTTTTTATTTCTTCATCTTTTTACTCCTCACTAACCCAAGGGGATATAGTGGGGAGTTATGATTTCGCAATTTTTAAGGATATTTTTTTTATTGCAGATTATCAACTAGTATCATGCTGAGATTGTATTCTGAAAGTTTCATCACAATGTATCTGTGTGTGTGTGCTATGTACGGCGTGTTCATTTTTACTTTATCGATTATAGACTTAAGTACTCATTCGATTCTATTCAAATTTTGCAAATATGTATATCTAATACTCGATTAGATCCAATTAGATTTTGAACGATATATGAATAGTGCTTCTCAATTTTTTTAACTGTCAAATATTTCAAAGTGACCCCAAACTCAGGAAACTAAAAATTTGAAATTTTTATTTTCAAATTGCTAAAAAGGCACATCACTTTCATAAAATGGCATTGAAGAATTATCAAGTTTTCATAATAAAATATTTAAATAAAAAATAATTTAATAAACTCATTTCATGAAAATGCTGAAAATTTTCCATACAAAATTTGAATACTTTATAGAATGACTTGTTAGTGAGGAGTTTAGCGTTGGCCACAACCCACTCGTTTATTTCTTCAATGAGTTTGAATTTGTGCTTAATCTGAAGTTCATTCAATCAACTGGAATCCGTGTGTTTAGAAAAGTTTTTTTTTTAAACAACGCATAATAAAAGATTCGCGTATCGATTTTTTTTCCTCGTTTTATGCCGTATATTTGTTACATTCCATAAAATATCTATTTCATAAAATATTTATCATCTGTTAATAAGTCTGAAAATAAGATATAAATGATACAATGAATGACAAACCTTATAGAAAATAGTAACCTGGGTGCAAATTTTACATTATTTACGTACACAGAGTTGCGAAATAGACAATTTAAAAGCATTGGAAATAAGAAAATCAATAAATAAGGAGAAAATCTTACAAATAATCGTTCATAACTTAAACACGATCGGCATAAAACTAGATTCGCAAAATAAGAAGAGTGCATGCCAGGATAGAGGGAAATGGCGATGAATTCTGGAGGAGGCCAGGACCCACAACGTACTGATATAACATTATTATTATTGTTGATTGATATAACCTACTAATCAAATGACCACTTCGTAAATGTTAGTATCAAAAACTCAATTCGTAGTTTAAACAAATTCAATTGTAATAAATAAATTAGTCTTCGATAGTAAATTTACTGTTTCGTATTGTAATCTTGGCAGACCATGACTAGTCATACACATCACTATCAGCGACACATCGTCAACTGCCAATACTACCGGTTCATATTATAATATAAAACCAACAGGTGGTCAATTTTATACCAACAGATATGAAAAGAAATCCATAGAAAATATTACAACCTTTAAATCTAATGATTGAGACAGCGTTTTAAATTGTAGAAATGAATTGCTTTTGAAATATAGCTTGTTTAAAGTAAAAACATTTACTTAATCAGTTTTAAAAGGGTTAGTTGGTTTTGATAATAAAAAAAACTATTTCATAACAATCTCATATTATATATTTTAATTGCATATACGCAAACATTGGATTTTTTCCCTGTCGGGAGTCAAATGATATTTTTATTGACAATAACATCTCAATAGAGACGATGTTGTCATGGGCTATAGTACAATTTCGTATTATTCAGGTGAATTGTTTACACATTATTCAAATATATAGAACTTTCAAAAATTGCATTGATAAGGGCACTCAATAAAGGCATAATTGTTGAACGTTGCGCAAGCGCATAAAGTGATCACGTAAACCAGTCGATGACGGGTCGTAAGCCCTGTAGGTGCCTGAGTTCCTGGTTCTTCTATAATATCCCAACTTCCTTTCTATTGAGATGTTATTGTCAATAAAAAAAAATATATTTCATAACAGTTAAACTGTATTGAATGAATATTAAATTAAACCCATACCTTAAAGAACATCATACGAGGCATTCAAACATGATATACGACACATTCAAAAATCATCACCACGACACGCGATGACATAATACACATAGTCATACAACACTTGTTCTTTTGAATTATGGATTCTTAATTTTTAATTTCAATATTTTAACTATTTTTATGTTTTTATATAATTATTGTTTTTTTTGTCCCTTAATGTTTTTGTATAATCAATTTTTTAACTGCTTCATTTCATTAATGTTATTTCTTTATTAATTCTTTGCTTGTTTTTATTATTTATGGCCTTTTATTTGTTATTGTGTTACTCTGCAAACTAAATTGTGAATACTGTAAGGTTGCAGATAAACTTCGACATAACATATTGCTATTAGTTGTACACATTTATATTCTGTAACTGTTTGTATTCCTTAATAAATAAAATAAAATTAAATTAAAAAAAATAAAATAAAAAACATTACAGAAATTTACAGAGTATATAAAAGACATGTGATAATATATATTTTTTTTACTTTTCCGATAACTGTTTCAACATAATTGTGGAATTCCACGAATTGGTTACCATCACAGTCAAAGGATTGAAGACTGCAAACTAAATGTACCTAGTAGTTTATAAACATGCGAAATGCTATTTATAAAATATAGGTACTTATACTAACGATAGTAAAAGGCAATAAAGATGAAGGTAATTACATAATCATACAACAATAGAACACATATAATAGACCATAATGTTGCGTCATTTTATTGGCAATTCAAGATGCTATAATTGGTCCAGTTAATAAAGCTGTGTATAAAACACATACCGCAGAGCATCTATGTATAGAATGTCTTGGTATAATAGATTAGTAGGTACTAATCGACTTGACTAAAATAGTTCTAAGAAAATTATATGATTTACAGTATCATGGGCCCACGTTAGTAAGGGCCCGTGACGCAAGTCCCAACCACCTTTCACCTGTACTCAAATACCTATTCTAAAATTCCCATACAAAAATTGTACTGAAAATTTTATCTATATTTAAATACCGTCACTACGAAAAACTTGCGGAACATAAATATATACACGAACTTTTTCACTTTTTTCTCTCTTTACCTACGATCATCAACTTTTGCAGAGATATTTAGTGACTCATTAGAAAACACACCTCATTTATTTGATCTAAATTAGACGTCTAGAAATCCAGATATTTAACTTTGGAAATTCAAATTTTCATACAAAATGACAAAAAACTCGATTTCTATCAAAAATCCAGTTTTTTTCATGCAAAAACTCAAATACCTATACTAAAATTCCCATACAAAAATTGTACTGAAAATTTTATCTATATTTAAATACCGTCACTACGAAAAACTTGCGGAACATATATACACGAACTTTTTCACTTTTTTCCCTCTTTACCTACGATCATCAACTTTTGCAGAGATATTTAGTGACTCATTAGAAAACACACCTCATTTATTTGATCTAAATTAGACGTCCAGATATTTAAGTTTGAAAATTCAAATTTTCATACAAAATGACAAAAAACTCGATTTCTAGGAAGATCAAAAATCCAGTTTTTTTCATGCAAAAACGTGTGTATCAATAACGAAATTTAGCGGACAGAAATTATTCAAAGTTATATTATATCTTAATCCTAAACTTCTAAGACATCTGGCATTAAAATATAGTACCCTCTCAAAGAATATTCGAGAGTTTTTTTGTTTTAAAAATCTGATTTTTTATGCGAGAAAAACGTCAAATATCTTATTATCGTTCCCGCCGTTAGCGTTAGTTTCAATTTTTAACACCAGGGGGCGAATTTTTTATGCCGGTTTGTCGTTTGTATCGTTTCAATATACAGGATTTAAGACGCATGGGCCGAAACATTTTTACAAGCTCAAACTAGTATATTTTATTGACCATTGTAAATTAAGCTTTCATCCATTCATACCATCACGGCGTTTCCTAGAATGTGGGGTAACCAGCGACAGGCGTGCGTGCGTGCATAACCTTATAAAAGGAAGCACGATACATGCGCGCATTCCCATACAGTAGTCTCGTCTCGCCTAAATCTGGAGAGAACCTCATTGCTGAACTACGTTAGATGTTATTTTGCCTCTTGTATTATCAATTACCCAGCTCGTACGGTACAGCAGGGCTGTGTTCAGATAGTACACTTGACGTCGAGTGTCGGATGTACCTGAAGTTGCAGATTATGGCGTTATTCACACCAATCTCACTGAACGCTTTCGAGCGGCGTTTCAATCGGAGCGTTTTAAATTTCAAATGTCATTTATCATACATGTGTCTTTTTAGATTATATTTTCATCGAAAGACAACAATTGGGCAGTGGTGTAAATAATGATCTCTGACCTTTTATTGGAAATTGTTGAATGATATTTTTATAAATTAACCCCTTTGTGAATGTATATTCTCATCATAAATAATGTCAACTGACATAATAGACACCACAGAAACAAATGAAATTCATCTTTCCACAGATAAAATAGAAGTCAACAGATACTATAACTATCAGAGCGTTTTTCACCCGACAGAGTGTCTTTGGAGTGTCTGTTTCCGGTCATTCTGAACGGCTTTGAGCGTCACTAAGTGGACTCGGCGTTCATTGTGAACGCAGCCCCGAAAACGAATATTGTATAATAAAAATTGGAAAAATCATTCTAAGCCGGTGTTACATAGAAAACTCAATTTCAAATTAACGGTCAATTATTATTTAAATCAATTAAGAAGTTTACTAGTCATTTATTTTTGAAAAAAATTGTCTCCATCTTGGACTGCAAACCGAAACTTTTGACTTCTATTATAAATAAGAATAAATAGTTGATATCATTATGAGAGTTAATTCAACGCCACTGACTGGAGTCAGTGGCGTTGAATTAATAACTCTCGTCCCTTCCAGTTCCAGTTCCCTTAGTCTCGAACACCAATGGTCATCAAAATGTAAAAATGCGAGGAATGTCAGGCCACGGTACTGTCGGTCACACAATTTACCCTTTGGTTCTGTTATCTTCATAATATATCTCCTCGTCGTCTGCTGGTTCAATTATTATTACCAATGCTGCCGCGCATTCATCAGCGTCGTTGTACCTAATTATGATGTCAGAGCAGAGTTGGTGGTACTCATGTAAGTAATTATACGTTCCCGTCAGACTATCTGGCTACTGATGACTGTTTTAATTTCATGTGTTGATTTGTCTCTTCAAGGTCCCGTTGCTCATTCAGATTTTATGATCAATTGGATAGAGACATTGGAAAAACCTGTAAGAGTCTTTTAACCAGCTATGGACAGATAGCTGAAGAGAAGATGATTTTTTCATGTAGGTAGACTACCACCAAATTTCGAATTTTCGTGACGAGTCTCGCTAGTGGAATAAAATCGACCAGACTCAACAGAATGTTGGGCAAAAGTAACAAAAGGAATATAACAAGATTTTAAAAATGTCATTTCAAAAATACATATCAAGATGGAAACGTCAAGGATGTCAAATCGCCCAGCACTCCTGTGACGCGAATCAATTTGGGTACAGCGAACAAACCTACACTAAAGTCAATAACACAAGAAAGACAAATAAGTGGTTGGTATCATAAAATATATTGATTTGAGTGGCATGCTATCAAGGTTTCGGGTCAAACGAATCTGACGAGGTCCCCATAAATTAATGAGGGAGCCAAATCTGATGATTGGAGACGTGTGTGGTATCGTATTAATTATGTAAATACTCGTGCGCTGATGGTTGGACATCTGCAGGCTATGAAAGTAATTGATTGAGTGGAGACACTCCTTCGAGGGTCATGGCTTTTAGCCGCAACGTTGTTGGTGTTAATTGAAAAGAAACAGCACGAAGAATCTTTATAAAAAGGGCTATAAAAGAAAAAAATATCGTTAGCGTGACAGTATCTAGCATATTTTGATTGCTAATTCTGGTATAAGCTTCTATATATATATATATATATATATATATATATATATATATTTATATATATATATATATATATATATATTTATTTATTTATTTATTTATTTATTTTATTTTGGGAAACAAAACAGCTGTTACATGTTTTACATTAATAAAAAAATAACAATCAGGAAAGTAAGCCAATTACATTGTTCCACAGAATAATATACATAATAAAAGACAATTCAGTACAAAGTCAAAGACAAAAGTGTGGTGTAAGTGTACAATTGTGATGTGTGTGTATGTGTGTGTGTGTGTATGTGTGTATTTTATGAAGCGAGGGTGGGACATGAAGAAAGGTAGGAGAGGAGGAAAGGGTGAGTTGTCATATTAATACAGTATTGGACATACCAAAAATTGTACAATTTGGTACATAAAGTATTCATTATAATATTGATGTTAGTTGTTTTTTTAATGAATGTAGGCTATTGTTAAAAATATCTGGCTTATGATTAAGGTTATTGTACATATTGCAGCTGCGGTTAATAAAAGTGTTGTTTGCATAGTTTGTTCTTGAGTATTTAGTGTAAAAGAGGAGATTCTGGCGGTTTTGTCTGGCGGGGCAGTTGAATGGGATTTGTCCTATGAGATACGGACTATCTATTTGGTTGTTAAGTATATATATATATATATATATATATATATATATATATATATATATATATATATATATATATATATATATATATATATATATATATATATATATATATATATATATATATATATATATATATATATATATATATATATATATATATATATATATATATATATATATATATATATATATATATATATATATATATATATATATATATATATATATATATATATATATATATATATATATATATATATATATATATATATATATATATATATATATATATATATATATATCCTAAGCTACCCGGAATCGCTGCTCTGCTTCCAGCTTTATATGTTTTTCTAGTCATTCTTTATTACTCTTCTCTGTATCACCGTTATGATTTCTTACTTCCATTGCGTTCTATTTCCTTCCTTCAATTTATCTTTCTTTTGAGTTTCGTCAATATTCTACATCTATCTTCAAGTTCCCATCTTTCATTTTTCTAGATTTCTCATCGCATGACTTTGAAATGCAATCCATCAAACCCTTGTCCATAAATTGCTAATCCAACAAACTAACCACTCTCCAAAAGACGCATCTAAAATAACTTTAAAGCAAAACCTTTATAGTATCTGACGTATAGTCCACCGCGGAATGTCTGTCGACTACCTACTAAAATTTAACAAACAGTAATAATGGTACACATGGAACTCCTGCTATCACTCGTGTAATTCCGACCAGGTGGTTCCGACCAGATATTTAATTAAAAATATATTCACATTGCAAACATAAATTACGAAGATGTTTAATAAAATTTCATAATAACGAGAGGCGGCGTCTACAAAAAACCAACAGGTGTTTTATGTAACTAAAGGTGGACAATATTACATTACCTAGCAAACATTTGCGGACTTTAACTAAAAATTGATTTAAAAACGACCAAATATAAGTATTTATTTAAGTATGTAAAACTTCATGTACACAATTAATGCATACCTAATGGTCCACAATTGCGGGGTTATTACCTAAAAATGGCAATATCTTCCAACCAACCATATTCATCTTATGAAGAAATGAACATGTATGGTAAGTAACCAATGTAAAAGGATTGTGTTATCTTGGAGACCGCGAATGACAACCAGAGACAAGACATGACGACATCATCCGTCATGCTGGTGTCAATTGGATGCTTGGAGCACAAAATAGAGGGGTTTGTAGGAGGCCATCTTCCAGGAGTGGACGGGATTAAGCTGAAAATAAGATGATGGATCATGGTTTAAAATAACGTGAATTGTAGTATATTGTTATAAAATTTTATAATAAAACCAAAAATTTCATAGTTTGGAGAGATGATATCATAAGAAAGGAAATGACCGATGTCTTTGGATAACTAATCAGCTATAATTTTAATAGATTTTATTCATATGAAAGCATTTGAGATGTGGTTGCATCGCAGAATGCTCAAAATCCCTTAGACAGATCAGGTTACAAATTCAGAAGTCTTATGTCAAGCCGGGACAACCGCAACTCATGTCTACAATGAAGGTCCGTAAGATCGCATATCTGGGCCACATAATAAGGGGAGACAAATACCAATTGCTCCAATTAACACTGGAGGGCAAGGTGGACGGTCGCCAAGGGACTGGAAGGAGACAGATGTCCTGGCTGCGTAATATCAGGGAATGACGGGCGGCTACAGAACTGTGGAGCAGATATTCCGGGCAGGATTCGCCAGGGTGATAGCCAACGTCGGGGGTTCCTGACAGGGCAACATAAGAAGAAGAATACGAAATTGATTGAACTTATAGTTATGTATATGTAGGAATTTAAAAATTTTGAAGTAGGTATACCTAAAGATATCAGCACAAAACTGATTATAACTATACATTATTTATCTACATAATAACAGTTGAAAATTGATGTAAAAAGACCGCATTAAATTTTAAATGAAATAAAAGCTCTGCTCTATTTAATAGTAATTCTTCTTCTTCTTCTGCTTGTTCTAGTACTGGGTACTGTTTGTTCTCGGATTCACTCCTGGGACGCGGATGTCCAGCTGTCCTTCCATCTTTTTCGCGGTCGTCCTGGGGTCTGCTGGTTGACGGTATCTCGTCTGCCGCTATTTTCACCACTCTCACTGAATCCGCTCTTTCGACGTGATCTCTCCAGTAACGTCTTCTGTTTCTACCCCATCGCATGACATCCTCGGCATCGCAGATCCTCCGAATTTCGGAGTTTCGTACTCTGTCTCGGATGGTTAAACCTGCGATGGGGCGGAGAGTTTTCATCTCGGTGGTTCGCAGGAGACTCTTTGTTCTCGTGGTGTCGGCTCTGGTCAATAGTAATTGTGAGTAAGAAACAAATTAGATTGAAATAAAAGATGAAATCATTTTGTTTATTATTTGCTTGCCTAATAAATATCCGATCGATGACCTTCAGAGTGTTGCAGAAATATCGGTGCCACAAATATACATACCTACCCACATTATAGATTGTGTATTTTAATTTGATACGGTTCTAGACGTCTCTGACGAGGATACTTATTCCTAGAAGCATTACGTCTGGTTGCTCATTAACCGATCTAATTGACCACAATCTTCGTGCTCGCCAACATCTCTTGGTTTATCTGGTTCGATCCAGATACAGTGAGAGAGGAGTATAACAGACGAATCAAACCAACACAGAGTTTATCATGTCCTGCACAAGAAGAATATTCTTTACTTATAATATTTTTTGATTTATTTTAAATAAATAATGAAATCTGCATTGACCCACTAAGTTATCAATGAACTAAACAAATATAAAATCTACTTTTTTTTTCATTTATTTTAAAATGTAAGTACCTACAACGTACCTACAACATATATAAAAGTGTAACATTCATATTTTCACTGACAAACTTTTAATATCTCAATAGAGGCGAAGTTGGGATATCCTATAGAAGAACCAGTTTACGTGATCACTTCATGTGCTTGCACAACGTTCACCAATTATGCCTTCTTATTGAGTTCCCTTTTCAATGTAATTTTTGAAAGTTGTGTTACAACTGTTTTCTGTTTTCTTATTTTTTTTATTTCTTGACTGGTTATCTGGTCGTTGTCGTTTCCGTGTCCGGAACACCATCAAATTAGAAACCTCCAGTGCTCGGCCACCCGTATGCCGTTTTCCTTCGCTGTCACGGTGTCTTCATGTGCACATGTAACTCCAATCAAGGGGCATGAGAGAAGGTGCGAGTTGTCCTGCACTGTGCCACACTCACAGGTATCTTCCTCTCTGTAGCCCCATTTTTTGAGGTTACTGTAGCAGCGGGTGACGCCTGTTCTTAATCTGTTGAGTGCCCTCCATGTTGTATATGGTAACTTGTGTCCCACTGACATCTCCTCGGCTGGAGGTAAGTGTGTGGGACTGGCACTCTCTGCACGCCACAATGACAGCCTTCGGGCCCCGGGTGGTTCGACCACAGGAGAAGTCGACTCCAGGAAACTCTTCCTTGACTTCAGTCTACACTGACGCGTCTGAGATCCATGCATAGGGTGTCTAGGGTCAGAATTAAGCTTGCTCCGTTCGGTTTCCGCTGCAACACTGGTTATTATTTTACTGGTTGTTATCTGGTTATTAATTTTATTATTTTTGTTTTTTATTATTTTATGTTTTATTTCAATCTTGTTTATTCTTCCTCTAGCTATAACTAATGTTATTTTTCTTCATAAATTATCTTATTGTAAACCATTTATGGAAACTTTGCTGGTTTATTTGATTATTATTTTGTACCATTACAATTTATTTATAAATCTGTATGTTTCCTTGATAAATAAATAAATGAACAACAATTTTAGTGTAACAGTCTAGTGTAATATTTAAATTTAGGGTATCAAATATCGAATATCTATCTCGTATCTGCATTATTTATTTTATTTATTTATTAGACACATCACGCATATACATTTTTGTTTTACACACAAAGTTGATGTATATGTATGATAAGTCACAAAGAAAAAAATAGACGTTCTAAGAGATTAAGATAGAAATGAAAGTAACAAAATATAAAAAAAAATATTGAAAAAAAGATATTATTATGAATTATAAAGTATAATTTTGAATTCACAAATATGGCGTTTAAAGTCATTCATATCACATCATTTCATCAACAGTGCATTCCAGCCTTACCCAATCCTTATTGTAAATTATAGCTTTATTTTATTGCAACAAAAAATATAAGGAAAAAAACGTGATAGAAGGCAAGAATAAATAAATATATAGATATTTTTTTCAAGAATAAATAATATAATAAGTGTATTCATTGATTTAATTATTGGAAAATATCTTGACAATTTTATACGGAGTGAAGGACGATTTGCACGTCTACCAACCAAAAAAAAATACAAATATTGTTCTTCGCACCCAACGTGTTCTAAAATAAGATTTATTTTTCCTAATGCATATTTTGTTATTTTTCAATGTTAGCCATGGCTCATAATCAAGTGTCCACTTTTTCAATGGGGTAAAAATATCGAATTGTTTTTTTTTTGTATATACCTAATCAACATTACGAACAATCAAATGTGGCCGATTACATATGATTTTAACGATAATGAAAATTTGAATTAATTTTCTTATAACTCATCATATTATATAGTTTGATTAGGACTTTATCATACCACCTTGGCATAAATATCCCACAGTACGGGGTAACCGGCGACAGGCGGGCGGGAGTGCATTACCTTATAAAAGGAAACACGAAACATATATTTCCACACACTAGTCTCGTCTTACCTAAAAAGGCACTAAATTCAGAATGAATAACTGACCTATGTTAAATATTATTGTTGCCTGTTGGATATTCGGCTACCCGGCTCTTAGGAAACAGCCAAAAACGATGATAATAGAAAATAGTGGAAGCACTGTTCTAACCCGGTGCCTCACAGCAAAGTATCAAAGATAATAACAAATAATATGCTTAAATAGCGACACCTTGTGTATTGTGTGCATTTTCCTAAAATTTTCAACATGTGTCTCAAGTTTTCGCACTAGTTTCAAAGACAGTATTAAAATATTTAAGTTGGCAGATATTCTGCGCTCGTTATGTTTATATTAAGATTCACAATAAATAATTAACAATAATATATTCATATGCCGACACTAGCTGTCACCGATCCACGTCCGCCACTAAACAGCTATGACAGATACATGACAGAAACACGCGCAACCCAATAATAATTTTACTGTGAAAACAAAACAACGACACTTGTATTCTATACAAATCATAGTGTATTATTTACTTCTAACATTGTATCCTGCTTGTTTTTTAAATAAATAAATAAATATAACAATAAATAACAAGAAGAAATCAGGTACTATCATATAGACATTTTTAGTTTAGCCTTTTCTTGAATATGTTTAGTAAGTGTCCTTGCCGCCAGTTCAAAACCAAACTCGAAATACGAGTAAAAGGTCTCAGTATAAGGTCTAATATGGCATCAGCGCACTCTCGAGGAGAGATATTCACGGAAACGGCGCTATATAAATCATCTTAATGTATTATTACTATTATTAAGGTGAAACCCCATCTGATGACGTAGAGTGTTATCCGATTCGAAACGTTGGTTGTATTAAAACAGTCTTTGTCAACACAATAATTTGGTGTCTCTTCTAAATATCCATTATTTTAAAGAATGTAAATAATACAAGGCATTGCTTTAAAAAATAATGACTGTCAAAAAAGGTACGTTTTTTTAATTAATTCAATGTTTACGTAGGTAAACTTATATTTGTATATCGTAGCTTAAGGTCTAACACCGCGTAAGTCAATATCAGCAACTTTACAGTAGAGCAAACAATCTAAAATTCGTATATGACATTTGAAAAAATATAAAAACACAATCCCGCGTTCATTGACATGTTTTTTTTTAATTAATAATTTCAAAAGAAAGTATATTTAAATGACATGTAATAAGAATTTTAAATAGTTTTTTGTTCTACTGAAAAGTTGCCGATATTGACTTACGCGGTGTTAGACCTTAAGCTACGATATAGTAAGAAAATTTCATATTAATAGTAAATTACTCTTTTGTGCAATTTTAGTTAAAATATCGGTAACCAAACAGTTTCTTCTTTTTTTTGTACCATGCCAGGTCCCCCCGACGACGTCTGCTACCACTCTGGCATAGGCATCCCTGACTTGAGCTTACCGGAACAGCTCAACCACTCTGTGGACTCCGGTCCATTCCCTGATGTTTCTTAGCCAAGACATATATCTGCCTCCTACCCACACCGCGACTACTCTCAATTTTTCCTTTCATTATGGGGTGCTGTAGACAGTTTTTATTTTTGCGGAGAATGTGGCCTAAGTATGCCATCTTTACCATTTTTATATCGGTCAACAATTCTCTTCCCGTGGTAGGTTTTTTTCGGTGTATTTTTTGTATAGTTCATTCATACCATCACGTCATATCTTGTGGGATAACCAGTGACAAGTGTGCATCACCTTATAAAAGAAAGCACAACTCAAGAATACAAGAGGCAAAATAAAATCTTACATCAACTAGAATTGTAAAAAAATGACATATACTATTCGTTTCCTCGCTTTGAATGTTAGTATATATAGATGGTCTTCATCACTATTGTTCACCATTCTGACGATGCTTAGCATAGAGTGATACCGGTGAATGTGATTATGGAATTCTATCATGAAGTGACTGTTTCAAACATTGAAAAATAAATATCTTGCATCGTTCAGAAATGTGATTCACTACCCATTCTGAATGTATTGCCTTTTTAGTTTTTAGTATGACGAGAGTGGTGTATGGACATACGCGTATGTGTCGTGCTTTTCTTTTTTTTGTATAATTGATTACTACCCAAAATTGTTTCCATATAAGTCCCGGAGGGTCGTAGAGCAAGGGGGAGACCAGCAAAAAGATGGAGTGACACTTGGGACATCCAAATCACAAGAGGCAGTCTCCGACTGAAAAAAACAGGCCTTCGGCCTAAAACCAGAGGGAGAAGAAGAAGAATATTACAAAACACAGTCTGTTAGCATCCTCGCACACGTTCCACTTTATTAATAACAACTCAACAGTTGCACTCACAACACTAACACATAGGTACACATATCCAATGTCTGAAATTGCAAACTGCAACAACTCACTAAACACACACAAACGCAATTGTATTATCATCATTCCCATTGATATAATCATTTCAATTCTCCCTTTATTAGTTTTAATCATTCGAAGCACTTTAAACTGACACTAACTAGGTAGGAGTCATTTAAGCACTGAAGTGTTTGTACAGCATTTCACTCTTACAACTGCATACATTATACAGATTGGGTATTACATTACACATCACTAATGGTCGTATTACGGGAGTTATTTAAGAATAATGTAAAAAAAGTTGAGGTCCAGTAAGCAGTATTCTCGCAGTATGGGACCATACCTTTTTATTGCATTTTTCTCAAATAACTATTGTACCTAATACGAACCTAAAGGTCAGTCATATTTCAGTGGTTAATAATAGTTTATATTGACCACCGTAGCTTAATAGTAGTGTCGTTTGACATAATTTCTATTACTTGTAAATAAAAAAGTTCAGGGCTTACGACTTGACATCTGCTGGTTTTCGTAGTCACTTTATGCTCTATTGAGATATTAAATTTGTCAAAAAATAGCTATACATTTTATTTTTGTATGACCAGCTATATATTTTAACCTTTGACAAAATGTCTTAAGTGACCTCAGAACAGGCATCCCAGGAGATAGTGGGAATTAATATACCTAAATTTATAAATCGTTAAGTGTAAGGAAACAGACAGGATTACTTAATATTTGTAAAGATTTATACTAGAATAAGTTTGTAAAGATCCTGAAACCGGTTAACATAAGATACTCAAAAGTGGTGTAAAAAATAGTTATTATTTTAATTAATTGATTAATTTAATCAATAAACGAGGACAAGGAGAAACGATTTATGACAAATTATAATATCATTAATGTTACAATAATTTAATAGAAATATAATGATCATATTAGCCATTGAAGGATCACTGACAACAACGATTTATAAAGAAAAATAATATAAAGGTGAAAGAATTGAAATTGAAGAAAAACAAATCCATTTTGGAAATTAAATCTCCTTTTTAATACATCAATAATATTAATTTTCAAAACGCCGCTTAGTGATACAAGATCACTTCAAAGGCGCAATAGATTGCAAGGAAATATTTACAGTACAATATTGAAAAGCTCGTTTCGGGAGCGTATACAAAACTGGAGATGTGATGTGACATTGTCTCGACATTGGACGTACTGTCGGAGTGTCGACGGAATTGCGAGCGGAAAATCTGCCGCCTAAATATCGCAAATCACCGCAATATCCGGACCAATTCTAAGAATCTCCAGACGGGACTATTAATCCCGGAAAATTATTGCCCAGATTCTGCGTATACGTTCGCGAATACCCGAAAATAAGATCAATATTTTCGCTTTCAACTGTTGAATTACGTGATTTTCTCAACGCCATAATATATGTATATTGCATCATTGCGCTGATAGATTTATAAATTCAAAAAATAATATACGACTATACCCCATAATAAAGGTAGGTTTAGGAATATAAGCCATTATTTTATTTTATTTTATATATTTCAGTAAACATACAGCTATATAAAACACACCCAGCTATATAAACTAGACAGACTCCTCTTATCCGCATAACCACTCAACACACCAACTATGCTCAACATGCTACAATGTACAGAATCTGTAATACATATACTTAATAGGCATTTCCAAGAGATCGACATATTCTTACTTAGCGTCCTCACATTTAAAAAATATATCAAACTTAAGATTTCATCCTCATAATCTTACTCAACACTTAATATATATGCAATTTCATACAATATCTCACCATAATAATATGTAACAATTCCTAATGTATCTTAATATACTAAAATAACTTCAGCGACAACCTGTAATTGGCTTTATTATTAATCAAATCATATTTATTTTATATAATTTATTATATGCTGTATGTTGTCCTCTAAATAAAATAAAATTAGACAGGAATAATATTTTTTTTTGTTACCAGTAGTTAGTACAATGCACCATGAAATCAAAGGTGGGCTGATTAAGTTACAATTGCTTATGTTGCTATTCTTATTTATTATATTTGTTTAAAAAAATATTATTGTACGTTGCCCGTTTTTTCAAATAAATTAAAAAAAAAAAATATTCTTATACACACATAACCAAAAAAATAGCCAACAAAGTATACAATAATATCACCTAGCTCATGTACCTACATTATTGTACTTTTATATTATTATTATTTTTTATGTATCTTTTCTCTCTTTTTTTTTTTAAATTGATGTTACTTGTTGTATAATTTTTTTTTCATAACTAATATGTAACCAAACATTGTACATTTACAAATGTAAATAGAAGAAAGCATTTTTGGCTATGTTAAAATTTAAAAACTGAATTGTAAATGATATAATTAACAGCTGTAGCTATCTGAGAGTAAATAAATAAATAAAATAAATTAAAAAAGACAAATCATAAAAACTGAAAATAAACATGTAGGGACATAAAAGAAAAAACCGAATGAATTTTGCTTGATTAATGGGATTAGGAAAATGGAGACAGGAAGAAAGGGGGGGGGATGGCGCACGCACTACGATGACGCTCGAAGTAAAGAGTTTGTAATTGAAGCCCTAAATTTTAAAAAAGTGTTATGAAACAAATCAATGTCATTGAACCCGTTAAATGTATTAGGTACATGATCTATAAATAAAGGAGTTCTGACCAACATTGGTATCACAGCTGGAAGGTCTGAAAGTATGGGCAGTTCTTGTACATGCAAGACTAATTAACTCAACAAGAGGCTCGAATCTGCAATATTATTTGTAATCTTATATAAGAATATCATGTCGGCCAGGGCGCGTCGGTTCTCTAAAGAAATGAGTCCATGATATTTAGCGGATTGGGTTGAGCTGTTGGGTTGCCTGTCTTTCTCGATAATCTAAATGTTAGAGAAGTTTGTTTTGTAGCTTCTCCACCCTATCTACATATATAAGTTATGTATCGCGGGTTCCACACAATAGATGCATAATCTAAACAGTTACAGACGTAGGCATAGTAGGTACAGATCTTAATAGTTTTTGATGACTTGAAAAGTTTAGATACTCTTAAGATGAAGTTTAATTTTATTGTTTATAGGCCTTTTCCATAATTTTATCTACGTTACTTTTTGCATCGTTTATAGGCATTATATAATATTATATAATCAATATTAAAACAGTAAAAAAACGACTAATCTTAAAGCCTTAAAAATATTCTTTGTTAGTAAAAAAATTTAATAATGTTTGATAAATTAAAATAAGTGCAACCTTGACGTATGCAAGTGAAACCTGGACATAGCAGAAGTCGCACGAAAGTAGAATAAATGCAGTTGAAATGAGATCGCTAAGAAGAATCTGTAATAGAACGATGTATGATAGGGTCAGAAATGAGGACATAAGGAAAGAATGTAGGATAAAGAAAGATGTTATTATTAGAATGAAAGTGAACACATTGAGATGGTTTGGCCACATGGGGAGAATGAATGAGGAACGCCTGACGAAGAAAATATACATTGCGGACAGGAATGGAATGAGAGGTCGGGGCCGCCCAAGGAAGGGATGGCACGTCCATGTGAACGGTATTTTGAAAGACGGAAGCGTGAACAACAGACGACCATGTATAAGACGATGTATGAATGTTGACGAGGCGATGAATGTATGTCAAGATAGAAGTAAGTGGCGTTCGGTTCTCTCTGCCTACCCCATGAGGGACATGGCGTGATGGTATGTATGTATGTAAAGTAAGTGTAAATACTATTAAATCTCAGTACATAGAAAACTTGCCATCATCATCGGCTCCGCATCCCAAAGGAGAGACCTGGCCTCCAAATGAAGAGTTCGGCATTTCATTCTTCATAAAGTTTTGAAATGATAACTCTCCCTTATTCCAAATCAGTTTAGATACCTATATTACGAATTCTAATACACAGATAGGTACGTGATTACAATTAATGTTATAATATCATTTTTCACGGCTAACCACACACTAAAGCTGTCAAATAGCATCATTTCATATAACGAGGTACTAGGTGTATTTTATTACATTAATTCTATATGATGGACCCGTGTAAAACACGGTTCAACCGTTATAAAAATTAATATTACTTTTTTTAACAACCATTCTTCAACAAGCATCGTGTAATGGTTCCGGTTGGTAGGAAGTAATTGCCTAATGGCAACAACCTCGATATTAAATATTATAAAATAATATTTAATATCGTGGCCTCTGTCTAGACCAAATTATAAGTTGGATTTCCTTAACATTGATACCGTATGTTTAGAGTACACACTAACACTTATATTGCTATCAATATGAACTTTTCAAATGCTCTATCGTTCAGGAAAATTGAGTTTTTTGACGTTCGATTCAATTCTTTTTGACAGTGCCAACATATACTAAATTGTCTATTTTTCATATTTTTTGTTGTACTAATATGTTTCACTATTGTATTGTTGCATTTTTTTTTTTGTATGGTTATTGTGGATCTTGAATAAATAAATAAATAAAAAAATATATAAATGCAATCAGGGATTGTCAACAATTCAAGAAAAAAAAAGCGTAACACTGTTTAGTTATTTGGCTACAACGCACTCGTTTTTTTTTAACAATTTCAGAGCTTGTTGTGATCCTTCAAACGTAATAATAATAACAACAATAGACACTGCATTGTATCCTATGCAAGTGGCTGATTCGTTTCCTAATGGCAATTTCTTGAAATCAACCAATTATGAGAACCTTGGAAAGAAAATAGAGAACCCCAGAAAAGATGATGATTTAGTTACATTCGCGGGAAAGAAGTTGAACATGGACACCCAGGATAGGCAGCTGTAGAAAAAAGGCTGTGAAGAAGATAAAGAACCAATAATATCTTCTCAAATAAATAATGACGCTCTTAATCAAGCGTTCGGGACAAATCTGCACATTTATTATTTTAAATCTCACTCTCTCGATCGGACGATGTGATGTTGATTGGATTTTGAAAGAAATCATCACAAGTTTCTCCCGTTACTTAGAGACGGGCCCCAACATGAGAAAAGTGATAATGTTTATAGTTTTTACAACTTCCTGCAAACTTGCTCATTCAATATTATAATAAATGATCATATTATTGGTTGACGTCTATCTGACCGACATAAAAAATATATTCAAGATACGAACTTCCTTTATTCCCATATCATTACGATGTTAACAGATTTTAATTAGTATTATTAATATTTTCTGAGTCAATTTTGTGGCGCATTTGGAACCATCTTGTTTATTATCTACGACTCACTTGGTTTATCAGATCTAGTGACTAAAAACATGATACATACATATATTAAAACTGCTTAATACACTGTGAAGTTACAACATGTTAGTAAGGTTTACTATCGCTGGCGTTAAAAGGGGTTTATACGTGATTTCAATTATCGGTACCTAAACCCGAAATTTGTTTATTTTTAGCTTTTTTAAAACAAGCCTGACTTGAAATTCAATAACTTTTTTCGATCGTTGACTTGATTTTATACACTTTTTAAGCAGACTAAAGGATTTATTTTCAACGACATATAGGTAGTTATGGAGAAATTTTTAAAATTGCTGTTTAAAAATGATACTTTTAATATTTTTTTTCAGGAATTCTAAGTGTGTGATGAACATTCACTAGAGAATGTAGAAAACACTTATTTTTTAGGAAAACACGCTGTTTAACGTATTTGAGAAATTTGCTTTCAAATCGGAGTGTTAAGGTTCATAATGCCCTCTTAAACAACAATTGAGATATATAAAATAATTTTATTCTTTGCTGTCATCAAATAATAATGATTAAGAAAGAGTGAACTTTAGAAAAATATACTTAAAATCATAAATCAAAATATGCATAAATAGCTTTTGTAAATCAGTGAAATCTACAAAAAAGCGCTGAAATTATTACATTTTGTTTGAGTACGCTTTATCGAATGAGACGGCCATATGTAGGAAGAATAGGATCGGGGATAGAATGGACCCTTAAGGGACTCCTGCACTGATAGAATGGGGAGAAGAATAGCAACCGTCCACTACAGTAACGACTTCACACTCTTTAATAAGTCATTGGAGACGACGGCGCGGCGTACCTACGTATTTGACTTTAAATGCGGATTTTCGAGCATAATATCAAGATGTACTTGAGATGATACATTTGGAGAACGGTCTTGAGAATTATTCTATAATTTGGGCCTTAATTTCGGTAAAGTTATATATTTAGACAATACGACCTATAAAAAAATATAAAAAATGCAACCTTTCTAGAACAAGTAATGTGTAGGTTTGAAGTTAAATAGGTATTGGCCACAAACCACTTGTTTTAATTTTGAAATTTTGAAATATATTTTATGAAGGTAATATATTTTATGAAGGAACAAAATATCAGTCTGTTTAATGACATGTGCAGCAATAGAATTATTTTTAATGATTTTAATAAATCGGAATTACCTGAATTTTTTTATTTATGAACGGTTCGAGTTGAATTTATGTAAATCATTTGGACAAAATTCGAATTTATGGACATGTTCAAATTTCAACATTTAATAAATCTGAATTACACTAAATTTAAATTTATGAACGGTATCATTTGGATAAAATTCGAATTTATCGACATCTTCAATTTGAATTGGTGAATATTAAATTTAATTATTTGAATATATCTGAATTAACTTATGTTTAATTTTGTTGGCAATTAAGTTCTTTTATCTGCGACATAATTATGTGTGCATTCAATATAAAATGACTTTATTTTTGGTTCATGAAATTAACTGAATAATTTAATTACGTAATACGTATAGCATTCTTTTTCAACTTTATTTCAAAATGAATATGTGTATTTAAAGATTCTAGAACCTTAAGTAACTGTTTACGTATATATTGGTTTGGTTCAATCACCTATATTTGAAGGCATCTATTTAACTTTACTACTATCAATTACTTACTACGGCAATTAACACGTGCACTAGAAAACAAATATTGTTAAAACAGTATGAATTAGGAATAACGAAATTATTCAATTGACATGCAATTAAATTAATACTTTAATTAAAAAATTCTCTTAGACGAATCCGCGAGGTCGTTGCCGCAAAGTATTTAAGGAGGGAAAAGTGTACATACATTCAATATGAAAACATGTCATGAAAAGGTTCGATTCTTAAATATAAGATTTTGTTTGTTTTATATGACATATGAGTACATTTCTGTAAAGTGTAGTGTTACTAAAATATTTCGTGCGATTCAAACCTGACAAAAAATATTTATTTACAAACAAATTTGTACACTTATAGTGGTTGCGAGTTCGAATCCTGCCTCGACCGATTTCGTTCACCTATAGCACAAACATTTATGCTTATTTTAGGGAACGTAGGAAGATGTATGTGTATTAGTTTAACAAGGACATATTCATTTTTTATAAAAAAAAACATTTTTGCTTATCTTTCACAACAAATGCATTGTGCAAAATGTAAGTTGAAAGTTTTATTGCTAAACAGCAATTTCTTTCAACTTACCAGTGATTCCAACCCAGAGAGGCAATAAATGCACGAGAAATTAAAACATAGCTTATTTTAAAACTCAAGATACTTAAGAAGCTATAGTTAGGCTAAATAGTGAATTTTTAAAATCTTTTCTCCAGTAGGTACCCTAAAATAATAGGTATTTGTAATAAAGACCAGTTTATTTAAACATATTTAGTCTATTGCGTAAGTTTTTTTAAAATTTGAATTTTTTTAATAATTTTCTTGTAAAATTAATTTTAGTTAAAATCTTTTTATTTTGTCTTTATTGTAACTAAAAGAATACAAGGCATCTGATCTTTACTTCAATTAAAAGAGAATATGAAAATAAACCGGTTGATTTTACTATTGTTAACTATATTTTGATTAATAATCTTTGCTATTCAAAAAAACTCAAATTAAACGTTTTCTTCGCGAATAAATATTATGTATCACAGATTTGATGATATACAATATTTTTTCGTGTTTCATGCGTTACAAGGTAATTTAGTGTGCATATTTGTGTACATACTTATACAAGCTTTTTTATTACATTTTACTGTAATTGTCCATTAAATTAATATTCGCCATGGACCTTCTAGAGATCGGGGGCGTCCAAGAGAAGGATGGCACGGTGAACGATATTCTGAAAGATGGAAAAATGTGGCGTTCTAATATCCAATAATATAAAATAAATATGTGCCTAGCCAGTGGGGGACATTGCGTGATGGTATGTTTGTATGTATGTATTAATACTATTCAGTTCCTAAAATGGTATAAAGAATATATAAAAAAATTACTATACAATATATTTGTACAGAAAGTAAATAAATAAATATAAATAAATAAAATAAAATACAAGCCAGCATAAAATGCATAAATAATGAAAGACTGCATTGAATGATAAATATTTCATTAAAAATAATTGTGATTAAGGCATTGGTTACATACGTAAATAAATATAAATTTATTCAGTTTTAGTACCTACTTATTGAATAATAGTCCTCATTGCATATGATTAAATCGTTATGGCAACATTTAATTGAGCGAAGACGTTTATCTTCGCCAATAAGTCGTATAAAAATTAATGAGACAGCTTGTGTTTAATTAAGATCTTTATTCAAAATCTATTAATAGAAATAATATGGGTAAAGTGCATTAATTGATTGCATATAGTATAAATGAAAATAATCGTTGAGCTAAAATATCGACAGTTGGGTTGAGTTCGGTTGGAATACACTGAAAAATGTTTTTGGCAACTGACCTGGCTACATGCGTTTTAGCCAAACCTTTGTCATCAGTAATATAATAAGGTTTATCTATTTATTACTGTACGGTTTGGCTGTGTGCACAAAACCAATTTTTTTGAGGTCATTATAGTTCGGTTAATTTTAACAAGAAATTTTGTTACCATTAACAAAAAAAAATCGGTTGATTGTCATTAAGTTGTGTTAGAATGGGTTGAGTTGAGTAGGATTGGTTAAGTTGTGTTTGGATTGGATTGAGTTGAGTTGGATTGGGTAAGTTGTGTTAGGATGGGTTGATTTGGGTAAGGATAAGTTAAATTGGATTGGTTGAATTGTGTTAGGATGCGTTGAGTTGGGTTAGGATGATTTAAGTTGAATTGGTTAAGTTATGTTAGGATGGGTTGAGTTGGGTTAGGATGAGTTGAGTTGGATTGGTTAAGTTGTGTTAGGATGGGTTAAGTTGGGTTAGGATGAGTTAAGTTAGGTTTAATTAGGTTATGTTGAATAATATCATTACCTTTAATGTTGTAAATACACTGTGTTAATGTATTTAGAACATTTAAATTACAGACCAATAATCTATACATAAATATTATAGTTTATAGATATTTTAATATGCATGAATCAATTAAAATATGCGTAATCAATGAAAAATTGAAAAAATACTCCAACAGATTCGATCAACGACGTTTTTGCTTAGACTACTCCGCATTATCGACGTCAACGGTTAATGCGCTGGATTAACGATCAATTAATCCGGGGTTCAAATTACGGTGATCGAAAGAATTGCTAATAAATCGTGATGAAGGTAGGTTGGTACACGATTCGAGACAAGACTGCGATATAAATTAATGGCGACATGACTGACTAACGCTGCAAAAATAACGTCACAGGAAATTAAAGATGTTACTCATCCAATTAAAAACATACTTTCATCATAGTTTGGTTTCTTCATACATTGTTCAGACTTTTTTTTTTAAGAATGAATATGTCCTTGTAATATGTACATATACATACATCCTCATACATTCTCTAAGTTAAGCAGAAATGCTTAATTGTTTTTTAACTAAATCATACAACAACACAACATACTCGAGGGTCACAAACAAGACATTAAATTAATATCACAATTTTAAAATAGATTTATTCTAACGTTAGAAATACATAATATCAACTAAATCAAAATTTATATACCTAATATTTAAAAATAATTATGTCAAAATATTTTAATTATTTTTATCTACTACGCCACTGACTTTTTTACGTCGCGTCCTCAAATGAGTGAATTGTAATTTCTAATAAAATACTAAAAAAAATAAACAATTAACATCCATGACGTGTCTGGTTGCATCACTAATTACTATGCATATAATAAAATGTCATGACTAGTCTCGTATATATATACTTATAGTGTAGAAATTCGCGGAAGATGATTAAAATAAAAAGCAAAAGATATTTAAAGACGTTATGCTAATAAGGCGCCACCCGACGCCCACATTTTAGCAGTGCAAACATAAGCAGGGCCGCATCCACCTGACGTTCAAATGGTATCGTTGCGCCGGGCGCGAAGATTTTTTTTTATTATTATTTTATTTCGTGTCGCTTCTCGGAAAGCTACATAACAAGTACAATGTTAAATATCAACTTAATACTCACTCAATAACAAGTTGCCACATTTTGGAGGCTTATGGAGGATCCGACGCTTAACTCGTTGGACTGAGAAATCGGCACTAAGCAATCAACTCGTCACTTGCACAGAATGTAAAATAATTTAGAATACTCTAATAGAGCCTTTCTATAATGAATGATTTCTCACTTCGTGGTACATATTTTTAATTAAATTTATAAAAGCACAACCTGCAAGATATATGTATACACCGCTAAATACTTATTTTAAGTTTTTTATCACATTTATAAATTAAATTATTATAAATTATAAATTAATTAATTTTATTTTATATAAAGTAGGTACATCACGGGCAACTAACAGGTACCATGTCAAATATTAATTAAGCACGCACCCAATAACAAGTTGCCACACTCTGGAGACAGACTGAAAACACAAATATAATATGTGACTCCACCGGCAATCGAACCCGAAATCTTTTGATCAGCAGCCAGATGCCTAACCAACAGAACGACCAAGGCCGACAGTTAATACTGTGTTACATTTTATTTAAATAAATATATTTTTTAAAATAACTATTCTTTAAAATAAATTAGAAAAATTCCTTCCTCGGGAGGATTCAACCGTGACATGCAGAGGGGTTTCTATTAATATTTATTTTATAAAAAAAAAATATTCAATGATATACCTACATATTATACCAAGCTGTTTTTTTATATAATATATTTTAATAAATAATAAATAAAATAAAATCCTTCATTCACTCAAACCATCACGGCATATCCTACAATGTGAAGTAACCAGCGAAAGGTGTGCGGGTATGCATTAACTTATAAAAAGCAGCATTATACATTCGTGTCTCGTCTAAACCAAATAGGTAACATTTAGATCAAGATTTATTTTATATTTCATCTAATTTTCAGGGTGGGTAATGATAACGCCTTTTTTTAATTCAGTTTGTCAGGCGCCGACGGCAGTCGATTCGGTCCTGAAAATACGTGGTATAATAAGAAGAATAGGTATCTTCATTTTAATACAAACGGTCATAATTGTTGAATGACTGGTCCAGAAATTCCTGAATTAATAGATCTCGGATGAGACATTGAGATATAAATATGTATATAAATACAAATGAATCGATTAGTAATAGAGATGTTTAATGTATGAATGACGAATCGTCCCAATTTACTGGGTAAATTGGAATTCAAAATACGCGGAAATACGTCTGCACGATGAATATAATAAATTTATTTATTTATTTATTAAGAGCACAACATACAGCGTATATATTTTTTTCTCACGAAACTCACCAAAACAATTATATTACATTCTGGGGGGCAAGCCTGGTCCAACCGGCGAAATCAAAACCCTCACGATTACCCATACCATGGATATGATTATTATATGGAGTTCTATAATATCTTTAGATGTCATAGAACTCCATATGATAATTATTTATTTATTTTCTTTGGGAAGCTACAGCTCATTTACAGTTTAATGATACAATATTATTTTTACAATGTTAGAGCCAAAAAAACATTCCATCAACATAATATAAAAACAAATAACAGTTTACAAACCAAAAACATTCATACACACACCTTCATACACACCCTCATACACATACTCATACGCACACACATACATACATACACACATATACAACAACTAGGGAAGGTAAGAGAAAGGAGAGAAGAGAGACTAGGAGGACAGGATAGATGGATATTGGTTGCGCATTACCTTCAGAACATCATGTCTAAATCTATAATATTTAAATCAATATAATGGGTAATCTCGAGGGTTTTGATGTCGCCGGTTGTACCAGACATGCCCCCCCAGAATGAATGATGATGCCTGTTGTATTTTTGATTACCCGGCGAGACACCCGAAACGATGAGTCGAAGCATTAACCCATCTTTCTATAGAGTATCAACATAATACTTATTTTTTTTTATTTATGTGTACCTACCAAATTGTAAGTAAGAAAATTGTTAAAAAATAAAAAAAATGAATAGATAAATATAAGAAGTTAGTATTTTAAGCAGATGCCTCGCATTATAAAAAAAAGCTCGATATAAAACAAGATTTTTGAATTATTTTTATTTATTTATTATTTATGGCACCATTCACATAGGTATGCGTCATAAAAATTGATAATTGCATCCCAACTAGGAATACCTGTTCTAGGGGTAGCAGTGTACATATTATTATAATAAGTATTTCACAGGAGAAAGAGAATTTATTTTTTTTAATTATCACCTACATTTTTTTTCAAATAAGTAGGTTCTGTCCCAAAATAACAAGTAGGTAACTAAACTAGAATGGCAACCTAGAACGGGAAGAAGGAGTGTGGGAAGACCACAGGCTAGATGGTCGGATGACATCAGATAGACTGTGGGAGTAAATTGGATGCAATGTGCCCGGAATAGAGACATGTGGAGGAGCAAGGGGGAGGCCTATGTCCAACGATGGATTACAAACGGTTGAGGAAGAAGAAGAAGAAGTACTAAACTAAACTATTAAACGAATTCATTCACATTAGATAGTCATGATATGCATACATTTAAAAAAAAATTTCATTTTTTGTTTTATAGTTAAGTATATTATTATAGATACGTTATTCATTTGTTTATTTTTATTCGTGGTAGATTTTAGCGGAGTGGTAAGAACAAAACCTGACAAATACTCGTAGCACGTACATAATCATCCATCTTGTTTAAACATCTCTCATAGGTAGTAGGTAGGTATCTCGCTTTTCCGGTAGCCGGGTGGTTACAGTACGTGATGCTATTCCGGGTGTGTAGGGTTCGTACGTCATCAAACATCATCAAGCCATGTCCCTATCAATGACATAGGCAGAGAATACCTACACATCTACGATTATATAGTTAAGAAGTAGAGTCGTAATTTGGACTGCAAAGTAAGAGTCTTATACGTGCATTCATACCATTCATCTTTTACGGGGTAAGCAGGGAGAACAAAGCGCCATAATCCTCTATTTTTCAATGCATCGTCCCATATATGCTCGTCGAATGTACAAGCTTCTTATGTTTCCTTCTTTCAAAATATCATTCACATGGTCATGCCATCCCTTTCTGGGGCGGCCCCTGCTATTCACTCCATCTCTTACACCCATGTATATTTTTTTGGCCAGTCGTTCATCATTCATTCTTTCAATATGTCCAAACCGCGTCAAGGCATTTATTTAAATTTTAATTATAATGATAGATAATAAAAAAAAACAATTGACTAATACGCACTGTCAACTTTATACTATGAATAGTTTTTTTGTCATATTTCATTGTAATTAAGTACTGAATTTAAATAGATACATATTTTTTTTAAACTTGCAAGATCTGAGAATTACAAGATCGAGACTCGAGACTCGATCGAGTATGCAAAACTAAGACCGCATACCTATTTAAAACATCATTTGCTCGTCAATAAAATTTCAAAAAAGCATAGCAACATTAAACTAAGGAGTTTACAATCAAAAAATGTCTGTTTTTGTAGAAGATATTCCATTCTATACTAAAGTCATATAAATTTCAATCGTGAATTGAGAAACTTTCAAGAAAACTAAACATTTAACAATAAAATTTAATACATATAAAAAAACCATTTTCAGAGGATGATCACACAAAAACTATAAGTGATACAAATAAATAAATAAATAAGTATGACAGATTAATAGAAAAATTATCAAGGATCATTTTATTTCTACACACTTTATATGTATCGTGTACGGTTTTCTTTGCAACTGAGAAAAATCGCGATTAGTTACCTTAGGGGGGGGGTTGCAGGGGCGTGCCTAGAGCCCTCGGACTAGGCAAACCCTGAAAGAAAATTGGGAAATGTGAAAAATTTAATGTTTTTTTTTAGCATCGTTGTTCATTTGAGTGGACATGAAAATATTTCAAAATTAAATACCAAAATAATATTTACATTTGTGACCCTGTAAAGCATCGTATCTACATAATTTTACTGTTGCTCCCGCAGAAAATAATTTCTAAAATATGTAACCTTTGTGTAAGAATGCCGAATGTATGACTGGATGAAATCTATGTACGTGCGTTCATGTATGTGGTATGGATGATAATTAAATCGTCCAATCATTCCATACTATATACATATGTATATATTCATAAATGCATGAAACCAGTGAACTTCGAGCCTGTTTTTCATGATTAAATAAATAAATAAATAAATAATACGGTTCAATTTTTAATCTTGTAGTATAGTTTCAATAAAACAAACAAAAAATATTAGGTCTAGAGTTTCTTAATATAATATTCATAGGCAAGCCAAGCTTTTCGACTTCTGTGAGCAATTCCGCTACTGGCCGGAGTTGAACAGAATATTAGTCAAGTTAAGCGTTGGCACAACCCATGAGATTTTTTAATACCCCAACATAGGGGTAGAAATGCGCAAAAAAATATTACTCTCGCGGTGGGCCAAATAAAATAGTGCGTTAGAATAATACCTACAACTCAATTTGATGTTAGTATCTAATAATGTATTGGTAGCTATTTCTTATGCCCGATATGTGCGGTGCGCACACGTGGTGAATGCCGAGCAGATGCAAAGGGGGGATCGGAACCCTGGAATCCGGGTCGTAAACATGTCACCGTCACCAATTAACACCCATTTTTTTTCACATCGTTTGTACAATCTGTGTCGGCATTCCTCGCGACTGAAGATTGCGACCGAAAATAGTGGACACATGTACATAGGTATATTATATTATAACACTTATATCAAGTAAACTTTTTCTCGGAAATTCAGATTCCTGTTTTCCGACCGTCCGAACTCGTTGCGGGGTGAACAGAGAGAACATGACGCCATGTACTTCTTTCAGTCTTTACTTGAATATACAATTTTTGTTTATTTTTATTATTATTGTTTTTTTAATATTGTGTAACTACTTTTTATTTTATGTACAATCGTAAAAGGCTCTTGGCCGTGAATACAAATAAATAAACAAACATATAATAAATAAATAAATAAATTTGAAAAAAAATTTAAATAAATAAATAATAAATTACTTAATTAATAAATATAAATAAATAAATAATTGTCGGCCTTCGTGGCTCAGTTGGTTAGATATCTGACAAAGCCAAAGGTCCCGGGTTCGATTCCCGGTGGAGACACAGTTTTTAAATTTGTTTTCAGTCAGGATCTGTGAGACGATTAATATCGTAAGTCTCCAGAATGTGGCAACTTGTTATTGGGTGCGTGTTAAATTAATATTTGACATAGTACCTGTTAGTTGCCCAGAAGCAATATTAAATAAATAAATAAAATATCAAAATATTTTGTATGTCCCTGTTACAAATACATATATTATACATATATACCTACCTACCCATAACCTCATAAATTCTCTATATAAATCTTGTGTCTTAACATATTTGAGTTGGCTCACAAAAACATATCAGTCTTATGTAGTCTGCTGAAGTCTTATGTAGTCTTATTAATTTATATCTGATTTTTCATTTTTTTTATTTATTCAAAAAAATGAAAAATCTAATTGAAATTTTGTTATACATTGGCATTTACATAGTTTTAATACATGTTATATAATGTGGTGAACAAGAATATTATATTGCCGTGGCACAGTTGGCAAGCCGCTTGGTTTCTGTGCGGACGTCCTGGGTTCGATCCCCGGCAGAAGAGAAATTAATTTCTCACACTAATATTGCTTCTCTGGACTGGAAACTCGCCACTTGCGCAGGGTGCAAGGAAGTGTTTAGTATTATTGTTATACTTGAATGTAAATACAAAAAAAATAATTAAAAAATTGATAGTGTATCACATAACTAATATGAATATTATAAGAATTTTTAAGAAATATAACGTAGGTACCTACCACATTTGAAAAACTGGGTTTACTGAGCGACGCGACAAGTTGTATTGTTGTGTGTTCTTACAATATATATGTATATATATAAATATATTCTTTTTGTATTCTACATATACATATATTTTTATTATGTTGTCACTTTATTATACATTTCATAATAAATTAATCGTGCACTGAAGATGAATAAATTTATAAAACTAACGATTTTTGTAATACCCTCAAACAGGCAATACCTGGTGGGATTTCTCTTGTTTATTTAAAAATTGTTGAATAATTTTTTTTCATAAAAGTTTTTTTTTTAAGGTTGTATAATATGATCTTTATATATTTATTATTGTTGTTTTGCTTTGTTATATTTTTTATATAATTTTTTTTTATTAATCTATTTCTCATGACGATGATTTTTTTATTATGTTTAAGAGAAATAAAAAAATCATTAAGTAATTATTTATTATAATTATTATTATTATCATTAAAATGTATATAAAAAATAACACAACGGAGAGATAAGATATAAATAAAAAAATAAAAAAAGATAAATATAAAATTGAAGTGAATTTATTTATATCTAAACACTAGCATTGTGTTTATGATTTCCTATAATCCGTATCACGTTCTGAATAAAATGACGAGATTAGCGCGAATTCCATAGTAGGTAATATAAATATCACCTGACGATAATATTAAATATAGGTGAGTTGTTATATAATTACAACTATTATTATTCCTGAATGGGACCGCCTATAGTGTGTGGGTGTTCACAAAATTGAATAGTAAAATAAACACGCCTGTTATTATTATTTATACAAACAGATATTCAAGTAGTAGGTATGTCTACTCAGGTGTATGATGTATTGAATGTAACCAGAGGTATGTATGTATGGCTGATGTAATAACGTAACAAGGAAAGTCATACAAAAACTGTTATATTCGTTCAAAGGGGGCGCTTTACTACCTGCATTTTTTCTCTCTTATTTTTGTTGTACGTTGTCCATTCACTCGTGGACGATACAAACTGACGTAATTTATGACGAAAACTAAATAAACGATACGTATAATTTATACCAACAGAAATACGAAAACGTCTATAATATTAACTAAGTTCAGTTTTTTGTTTACGTAAATGTTAAATATTATAGAATAAACAACTTGGTTTGATTTATATTAATTCTGTTAATTTTAGCTGTGAGGCACGGCTTAGAATAGTGCTTCCACTCTTTTCTATTATTGTTTTCGAGTGTCCCTTAAGAGCCGGGTAATCGAAAATACAACAGGCAACAATAACATCTCACATAGTTCAGCAATGAGGTTCACCACCCATTCTGAATATAGTGCCTTTTTAGGTGAGACGAGACTGGTGTGTGGGTATACACAGATATGTTGTGCTCCCTTTTATAAGGCAATGCACACCCGCACACCTTTCGCTGGTTACCCCACATTGTGGGATATGCCGTGATGGTATGAATGAATGAAACTGTTAATTGATATCGACGCTTTATCTTTATTTATGTATTTGTGTATATTTATATATGTGTATTTTAGGAGCATTTTTGTATTTTTTTGTATTTATTTTGCATATAAATAAAGTAGACCTTGCCCCCAAGTCAAATTGAAAACGCTGTTCGTTATCGCCAAGCGCTAATTTTTTTTTTGTATGGGATTTGACGTTTGTTGTTTGTTATTGTAGAAAAAATTTCTACAACAAACGTCAAATCACATACAAAAAAAAAAAAACGCTTGGCGATAACGAACAGCGTTTTCAATTTGACTCAGGGCCCAGGTATAGATAATAAAATATTATACATAAGCAATAGGATCATGCTGAAAATCAGCTGCTGGGGGGCTTGCCTTCCTGCAACATAGCTGAGCATGCTCCTTTTGAGTCAGAAAGGTTGTTTTACTGTATATTTGTTTTTTATATGTCTGTGTTTTTGTATGAAAACTTCTTTTCGTCTCAATAAATGTTTATTTATTTATTTATTCCGACGATGTGTTTTGCACAAAACTCTTCGGTAATCTAATCAAATCAATATAAATATTAAAGTAGGTTCGTGATCTATCGTATTTTTTTTTATTTTCGATACTGACGATGTTTAATTTGTAGATTTTTATCCAAATAAAATACGAAATGCGCCCTTATACATTCCTCAAACTAATCCAATGGCTGTAGTGAAGAAAATCGGGCGGTACAAAACAGAACGTTCGTTTATTCAACAATTAAAAAGGGGGCACACCCTAATTTTATATGAAATTTCTCAAATATATTAAACTGTGAGCTTCTAAAAAATACGTTTTTACATACGTTATATGTTTTTAACATTTTTCTAGTGAATGTACGTCACACTATTTTAAAATTCAGCATATTTATTCCCCCATACCATACCATCACGCCATTTCCCTATTTGGGGTAGGCAGAGAGAACCGAACGCCAGACTCCTCTCTCTTGACATACATTCCTCGCTTCATTCACGTCCATACATCGTCTCATACACGCTCTTCTATTATTCTTACTTCTAACATCTCCATCTTTCAAAATCCCATTTATGTGATCGTGCCAACTCTTTCTTGGCCGACCTCTACTTTTCATTCCTCTTTTATCAGCCTTGTATACTTTTTTTGTCAGACGGTCATCACTCATTCTTTCTATGTGGCCGAACCACCTTAGGGCATTTATTTTCATCTTACTTACGATATTTCTTTCAATCATGCATTCTCGTCTAATATCCTCATTTCTTATTCTATCATACATCGTTTTACCACACATTCGTCTTAGTGACCTCATTTCAACCGCGTTAATTCTACTTTCATGCGTCTTCTGCCATGTCCATGTCTCACTAGCATACATTAGAGTCGGTGCGACGATACCATTGTGTACCGCGAGCTTACACAATGGTATCGTCGCACGTATTTATTTCGCGGTACATATTTATTCCCCTAAAAATATATTAACTTATATATTTTAATATATCAACTGATATATGTATTTAATATATCAACTGTAAATATATGTATTCCTTCTGTTTCTATTTTAATATTTTATATTATATATAAGCATATATTAGGTATGTAGATATAAAAATATATTAACTTATATATTTTAATATATCAACTGATATATGTATTTAATATATCAACTGTAAATATATGTATTCCTTCTGTTTCTATTTTAATATTTTATATTATATATAAGCATATATTAGGTATGTAGATATAAAAATATATTAACTTATATATTTTAATATATCAACTGATATATGTATTTAATATATCAACTGTAAATATATGTATTCCTTCTGTTTCTATTTTAATATTTTATATTATATATAAGCATATATTAGGTATGTAGATATAAAAATATATTAACTTATATATTTTAATATATCAACTGATATATGTATTTAATATATCAACTGTAAATATATGTATTCCTTCTGTTTCTATTTTAATATTTTATATTATATATAAGCATATATTAGGTATGTAGATTTAAAAATATATTAACTTATATATTTTAATATATCAACTGATATATGTATTTAATATATCAACTGTAAATATATGTATTCCTTCTGTTTCTATTTTAATATTTTATATTATATATAAGCATATATTAGGTATGTAGATATAAAAATATATTAACTTATATATTTTAATATATCAACTGATATATGTATTTAATATATCAACTGTAAATATATGTATTCCTTCTGTTTCTATTTTAATATTTTATATTATATATAAGCATATATTAGGTATGTAGATATAAAAATATATTAACTTATATATTTTAATATATCAACTGATATATGTATTTAATATATCAACTGTAAATATATGTATTCCTTCTGTTTCTATTTTAATATTTTATATTATATATAAGCATATATTAGGTATGTAGATATAAAAATATATTAACTTATATATTTTAATATATCAACTGATATATGTATTTAATATATCAACTGTAAATATATGTATTCCTTCTGTTTCTATTTTAATATTTTATATTATATATAAGCATATATTAGGTATGTAGATATAAAAATATATTAACTTATATATTTTAATATATCAACTGATATATGTATTTAATATATCAACTGTAAATATATGTATTCCTTCTGTTTCTATTTTAATATTTTATATTATATATAAGCATATATTAGGTATGTAGATTTAAAAATATATTAACTTATATATTTTAATATATCAACTGATATATGTATTTAATATATCAACTGTAAATATATGTATTCCTTCTGTTTCTATTTTAATATTTTATATTATATATAAGCATATATTAGGTATGTAGATATAAAAATATATTAACTTATATATTTTAATATATCAACTGATATATGTATTTAATATATCAACTGTAAATATATGTATTCCTTCTGTTTCTATTTTAATATTTTATATTATATATAAGCATATATTAGGTATGTAGATATAAAAATATATTAACTTATATATTTTAATATATCAACTGATATATGTATTTAATATATCAACTGTAAATATATGTATTCCTTCTGTTTCTATTTTAATATTTTATATTATATATAAGCATATATTAGGTATGTAGATATAAAAATATATTAACTTATATATTTTAATATATCAACTGATATATGTATTTAATATATCAACTGTAAATATATGTATTCCTTCTGTTTCTATTTTAATATTTTATATTATATATAAGCATATATTAGGTATGTAGATATAAAAATATATTAACTTATATATTTTAATATATCAACTGATATATGTATTTAATATATCAACTGTAAATATATGTATTCCTTCTGTTTCTATTTTAATATTTTATATTATATATAAGCATATATTAGGTATGTAGATTTAAAAATATATTAACTTATATATTTTAATATATCAACTGATATATGTATTTAATATATCAACTGTAAATATATGTATTCCTTCTGTTTCTATTTTAATATTTTATATTATATATAAGCATATATTAGGTATGTAGATATAAAAATATATTAACTTATATATTTTAATATATCAACTGATATATGTATTTAATATATCAACTGTAAATATATGTATTCCTTCTGTTTCTATTTTAATATTTTATATTATATATAAGCATATATTAGGTATGTAGATATAAAAATATATTAACTTATATATTTTAATATATCAACTGATATATGTATTTAATATATCAACTGTAAATATATGTATTCCTTCTGTTTCTATTTTAATATTTTATATTATATATAAGCATATATTAGGTATGTAGATATAAAAATATATTAACTTATATATTTTAATATATCAACTGATATATGTATTTAATATATCAACTGTAAATATATGTATTCCTTCTGTTTCTATTTTAATATTTTATATTATATATAAGCATATATTAGGTATGTAGATATAAAAATATATTAACTTATATATTTTAATATATCAACTGATATATGTATTTAATATATCAACTGTAAATATATGTATTCCTTCTGTTTCTATTTTAATATTTTATATTATATATAAGCATATATTAGGTATGTAGATTTAAAAATATATTTACTTATATATTTTAATATATCAACTGATATATGTATTTAATATATCAACTGTAAATATATGTATTCCTTCTGTTTCTATTTTAATATTTTATATTATATATAAGCATATATTAGGTATGTAGATATAAAAATATATTAACTTATATATTTTAATATATCAACTGATATATGTATTTAATATATCAACTGTAAATATATGTATTCCTTCTGTTTCTATTTTAATATTTTATATTATATATAAGCATATATTAGGTATGTAGATATAAAAATATATTAACTTATATATTTTAATATATCAACTGATATATGTATTTAATATATCAACTGTAAATATATGTATTCCTTCTGTTTCTATTTTAATATTTTATATTATATATAAGCATATATTAGGTATGTAGATTTAAAAATATATTAACTTATATATTTTAATATATCAACTGATATATGTATTTAATATATCAACTGTAAATATATGTATTCCTTCTGTTTCTATTTTAATATTTTATATTATATATAAGCATATATTAGGTATGTAGATATAAAAATATATTAACTTATATATTTTAATATATCAACTGATATATGTATTTAATATATCAACTGTAAATATATGTATTCCTTCTGTTTCTATTTTAATATTTTATATTATATATAAGCATATATTAGGTATGTAGATATAAAAATATATTAACTTATATATTTTAATATATCAACTGATATATGTATTTAATATATCAACTGTAAATATATGTATTCCTTCTGTTTCTATTTTAATATTTTATATTATATATAAGCATATATTAGGTATGTAGATATAAAAATATATTAACTTATATATTTTAATATATCAACTGATATATGTATTTAATATATCAACTGTAAATATATGTATTCCTTCTGTTTCTATTTTAATATTTTATATTATATATAAGCATATATTAGGTATGTAGATATAAAAATATATTAACTTATATATTTTAATATATCAACTGATATATGTATTTAATATATCAACTGTAAATATATGTATTCCTTCTGTTTCTATTTTAATATTTTATATTATATATAAGCATATATTAGGTATGTAGATATAAAAATATATTAACTTATATATTTTAATATATCAACTGATATATGTATTTAATATATCAACTGTAAATATATGTATTCCTTCTGTTTCTATTTTAATATTTTATATTATATATAAGCATATATTAGGTATGTAGATATAAAAATATATTAACTTATATATTTTAATATATCAACTGATATATGTATTTAATATATCAACTGTAAATATATGTATTCCTTCTGTTTCTATTTTAATATTTTATATTATATATAAGCATATATTAGGTATGTAGATATAAAAATATATTAACTTATATATTTTAATATATCAACTGATATATGTATTTAATATATCAACTGTAAATATATGTATTCCTTCTGTTTCTATTTTAATATTTTATATTATATATAAGCATATATTAGGTATGTAGATATAAAAATATATTAACTTATATATTTTAATATATCAACTGATATATGTATTTAATATATCAACTGTAAATATATGTATTCCTTCTGTTTCTATTTTAATATTTTATATTATATATAAGCATATATTAGGTATGTAGATATAAAAATATATTAACTTATATATTTTAATATATCAACTGATATATGTATTTAATATATCAACTGTAAATATATGTATTCCTTCTGTTTCTATTTTAATATTTTATATTATATATAAGCATATATTAGGTATGTAGATATAAAAATATATTAACTTATATATTTTAATATATCAACTGATATATGTATTTAATATATCAACTGTAAATATATGTATTCCTTCTGTTTCTATTTTAATATTTTATATTATATATAAGCATATATTAGGTATGTAGATATAAAAAATATATTAACTTATATATTTTAATATATCAACTGATATATGTATTTAATATATCAACTGTAAATATATGTATTCCTTCTGTTTCTATTTTAATATTTTATATTATATATAAGCATATATTAGGTATGTAGATATAAAAATATATTAACTTATATATTTTAATATATCAACTGATATATGTATTTAATATATCAACTGTAAATATATGTATTCCTTCTGTTTCTATTTTAATATTTTATATTATATATAAGCATATATTAGGTATGTAGATATAAAAATATATTAACTTATATATTTTAATATATCAACTGATATATGTATTTAATATATCAACTGTAAATATATGTATTCCTTCTGTTTCTATTTTAATATTTTATATTATATATAAGCATATATTAGGTATGTAGATATAAAAATATATTAACTTATATATTTTAATATATCAACTGATATATGTATTTAATATATCAACTGTAAATATATGTATTCCTTCTGTTTCTATTTTAATATTTTATATTATATATAAGCATATATTAGGTATGTAGATATAAAAATATATTAACTTATATATTTTAATATATCAACTGATATATGTATTTAATATATCAACTGTAAATATATGTATTCCTTCTGTTTCTATTTTAATATTTTATATTATATATAAGCATATATTAGGTATGTAGATATAAAAATATATTAACTTATATATTTTAATATATCAACTGATATATGTATTTAATATATCAACTGTAAATATATGTATTCCTTCTGTTTCTATTTTAATATTTTATATTATATATAAGCATATATTAGGTATGTAGATATAAAAATATATTAACTTATATATTTTAATATATCAACTGATATATGTATTTAATATATCAACTGTAAATATATGTATTCCTTCTGTTTCTATTTTAATATTTTATATTATATATAAGCATATATTAGGTATGTAGATATAAAAATATATTAACTTATATATTTTAATATATCAACTGATATATGTATTTAATATATCAACTGTAAATATATGTATTCCTTCTGTTTCTATTTTAATATTTTATATTATATATAAGCATATATTAGGTATGTAGATATAAAAATATATTAACTTATATATTTTAATATATCAACTGATATATGTATTTAATATATCAACTGTAAATATATGTATTCCTTCTGTTTCTATTTTAATATTTTATATTATATATAAGCATATATTAGGTATGTAGATATAAAAATATATTAACTTATATATTTTAATATATCAACTGATATATGTATTTAATATATCAACTGTAAATATATGTATTCCTTCTGTTTCTATTTTAATATTTTATATTATATATAAGCATATATTAGGTATGTAGATATAAAAATATATTAACTTATATATTTTAATATATCAACTGATATATGTATTTAATATATCAACTGTAAATATATGTATTCCTTCTGTTTCTATTTTAATATTTTATATTATATATAAGCATATATTAGGTATGTAGATATAAAAATATATTAACTTATATATTTTAATATATCAACTGATATATGTATTTAATATATCAACTGTAAATATATGTATTCCTTCTGTTTCTATTTTAATATTTTATATTATATATAAGCATATATTAGGTATGTAGATATAAAAATATATTAACTTATATATTTTAATATATCAACTGATATATGTATTTAATATATCAACTGTAAATATATGTATTCCTTCTGTTTCTATTTTAATATTTTATATTATATATAAGCATATATTAGGTATGTAGATATAAAAATATATTAACTTATATATTTTAATATATCAACTGATATATGTATTTAATATATCAACTGTAAATATATGTATTCCTTCTGTTTCTATTTTAATATTTTATATTATATATAAGCATATATTAGGTATGTAGATATAAAAATATATTAACTTATATATTTTAATATATCAACTGATATATGTATTTAATATATCAACTGTAAATATATGTATTCCTTCTGTTTCTATTTTAATATTTTATATTATATATAAGCATATATTAGGTATGTAGATATAAAAATATATTAACTTATATATTTTAATATATCAACTGATATATGTATTTAATATATCAACTGTAAATATATGTATTCCTTCTGTTTCTATTTTAATATTTTATATTATATATAAGCATATATTAGGTATGTAGATATAAAAATATATTAACTTATATATTTTAATATATCAACTGATATATGTATTTAATATATCAACTGTAAATATATGTATTCCTTCTGTTTCTATTTTAATATTTTATATTATATATAAGCATATATTAGGTATGTAGATATAAAAATATATTAACTTATATATTTTAATATATCAACTGATATATGTATTTAATATATCAACTGTAAATATATGTATTCCTTCTGTTTCTATTTTAATATTTTATATTATATATAAGCATATATTAGGTATGTAGATATAAAAATATATTAACTTATATATTTTAATATATCAACTGATATATGTATTTAATATATCAACTGTAAATATATGTATTCCTTCTGTTTCTATTTTAATATTTTATATTATATATAAGCATATATTAGGTATGTAGATATAAAAATATATTAACTTATATATTTTAATATATCAACTGATATATGTATTTAATATATCAACTGTAAATATATGTATTCCTTCTGTTTCTATTTTAATATTTTATATTATATATAAGCATATATTAGGTATGTAGATATAAAAATATATTAACTTATATATTTTAATATATCAACTGATATATGTATTTAATATATCAACTGTAAATATATGTATTCCTTCTGTTTCTATTTTAATATTTTATATTATATATAAGCATATATTAGGTATGTAGATATAAAAATATATTAACTTATATATTTTAATATATCAACTGATATATGTATTTAATATATCAACTGTAAATATATGTATTCCTTCTGTTTCTATTTTAATATTTTATATTATATATAAGCATATATTAGGTATGTAGATATAAAAATATATTAACTTATATATTTTAATATATCAACTGATATATGTATTTAATATATCAACTGTAAATATATGTATTCCTTCTGTTTCTATTTTAATATTTTATATTATATATAAGCATATATTAGGTATGTAGATATAAAAATATATTAACTTATATATTTTAATATATCAACTGATATATGTATTTAATATATCAACTGTAAATATATGTATTCCTTCTGTTTCTATTTTAATATTTTATATTATATATAAGCATATATTAGGTATGTAGATATAAAAATATATTAACTTATATATTTTAATATATCAACTGATATATGTATTTAATATATCAACTGTAAATATATGTATTCCTTCTGTTTCTATTTTAATATTTTATATTATATATAAGCATATATTAGGTATGTAGATATAAAAATATATTAACTTATATATTTTAATATATCAACTGATATATGTATTTAATATATCAACTGTAAATATATGTATTCCTTCTGTTTCTATTTTAATATTTTATATTATATATAAGCATATATTAGGTATGTAGATATAAAAATATATTAACTTATATATTTTAATATATCAACTGATATATGTATTTAATATATCAACTGTAAATATATGTATTCCTTCTGTTTCTATTTTAATATTTTATATTATATATAAGCATATATTAGGTATGTAGATATAAAAATATATTAACTTATATATTTTAATATATCAACTGATATATGTATTTAATATATCAACTGTAAATATATGTATTCCTTCTGTTTCTATTTTAATATTTTATATTATATATAAGCATATATTAGGTATGTAGATATAAAAATATATTAACTTATATATTTTAATATATCAACTGATATATGTATTTAATATATCAACTGTAAATATATGTATTCCTTCTGTTTCTATTTTAATATTTTATATTATATATAAGCATATATTAGGTATGTAGATATAAAAATATATTAACTTATATATTTTAATATATCAACTGATATATGTATTTAATATATCAACTGTAAATATATGTATTCCTTCTGTTTCTATTTTAATATTTTATATTATATATAAGCATATATTAGGTATGTAGATATAAAAATATATTAACTTATATATTTTAATATATCAACTGATATATGTATTTAATATATCAACTGTAAATATATGTATTCCTTCTGTTTCTATTTTAATATTTTATATTATATATAAGCATATATTAGGTATGTAGATATAAAAATATATTAACTTATATATTTTAATATATCAACTGATATATGTATTTAATATATCAACTGTAAATATATGTATTCCTTCTGTTTCTATTTTAATATTTTATATTATATATAAGCATATATTAGGTATGTAGATATAAAAATATATTAACTTATATATTTTAATATATCAACTGATATATGTATTTAATATATCAACTGTAAATATATGTATTCCTTCTGTTTCTATTTTAATATTTTATATTATATATAAGCATATATTAGGTATGTAGATATAAAAATATATTAACTTATATATTTTAATATATCAACTGATATATGTATTTAATATATCAACTGTAAATATATGTATTCCTTCTGTTTCTATTTTAATATTTTATATTATATATAAGCATATATTAGGTATGTAGATATAAAAATATATTAACTTATATATTTTAATATATCAACTGATATATGTATTTAATATATCAACTGTAAATATATGTATTCCTTCTGTTTCTATTTTAATATTTTATATTATATATAAGCATATATTAGGTATGTAGATATAAAAATATATTAACTTATATATTTTAATATATCAACTGATATATGTATTTAATATATCAACTGTAAATATATGTATTCCTTCTGTTTCTATTTTAATATTTTATATTATATATAAGCATATATTAGGTATGTAGATATAAAAATATATTAACTTATATATTTTAATATATCAACTGATATATGTATTTAATATATCAACTGTAAATATATGTATTCCTTCTGTTTCTATTTTAATATTTTATATTATATATAAGCATATATTAGGTATGTAGATATAAAAATCTATTTTTTTATATATATTGTATACCCACACAGAGGCATTGCCTTTGTGGGAATTTTGGTACTCAGTAATTGTTATTTGTAATTTTCTTTGAATTTTTTTTTGTAATTTTATTTTTTATTGTTTATTTAATTTTGTGAAATGTGCCAAAATTAAAATAAATAAATAAATAAAAGCATTTTTTAATATGTCGTAGAGATAAATCATCAATGTACTTAGAATGCAAAAAATCAAAGTGTAAGACAGACATTTTTTTCATTTCAAGTCAGGTTAGTTCTTAAAATCCAAAATCAACAAATTTTGGGTTTCCGATAATTTAAATCACGTATAAACCCTTTTTAGCGCACGCGATAGTTAGCCTTACTGATACGTAAGTTCATAGTGTATTAGGCGGTTTTAATTATATATCACGTTTTCAGTTATAATATTAAGCGTTGTGTGCCCTATTAAATACATTGGAAATTTATTCAATTGAAGATATTATAACGAAATTCAAAACATAAAATTCAAGCCTTACCATGCTAATAACCTTAAACAGAGAAATTGTATATACATAAATTATTTTACAGTAATAAAATAAATGCCGAAAATCAAAACATATAATAAACAATATATACAAAAAAAAAACAATTCCTATGTAATAAAAATAAATTATAAGAGAATAAATAAAATTAAACCGCTCATAAAAATAAAAATAAAATAATTGAAATTATTCGTTCGCATATAAATTTTAAATTGATTTGTTTTTTTAATGCGTAATCTGCATCAAATTATTAACTTTTTATATACGTGAAAATAATTCCTTGATAAAATAATGTTTTCCATCCTTTCCCGACTTATGTCAGAATCGATAGCCGTATTTTTTTTTAATATATTGTAGAATGAAAGTATGTAAATAAATTTTAAAGATCTATCGCGAAATAGACAAAATATCAAAGGTTCACCTATAAAGTAGGCCAAATGTCAAATGTTTACCGCGAAGTAGGCAAAATTAAATGATCTACCGCGAAGTAGGTAAAATTTCAAAGGTTTGCCGCGCAAAATGTTAAAAGTTTCCCGGGAAGTAGGCAAAATGTCAGTTTACCGCGAAGTAGGCAAAATTAAAAGATCTACCGCGAAGTAGGCAAAATTAAAAGATCTACCGCGAAGTAGGCAAAATTAAAAGATCTACCGCGAAGTAGGCAAAATGTCAAAGGTTTACCGCGAAGTAGGAAACATTCAAAGATCTACCGCGAAGTAGGCAAAATGTCAAAGGTTTGCCGCGGAAAATGTAAAAATTTTACCGGGAAGTAGGCAAAATGTCACAGTTTACCGCGAAGTAGGCATAATTAAAAAAATCTACCGTGAAGTGAGCAAAAATGTCAAAGGTTTACCGCGAAGTAGGCAAAATGTCAAAAGTTACCACAACGTATGGTATTAAAAAGACAAAACTGTTACTCACATTATTCCGGCTGCACAAAGATGTACTCCTCTCAGAGTACAACACTTGACAATAGTGTTAAACTGTCGTTGGTTCAAGGATGTGCCTCGGGAGTTCCTCGACCCTAGACGCAGGTTTCGATTGTTATCAATCAAGGGAGCCGGTGTACGCAGGACGTAGTGCAGTATTTTGCTCAACACCACGAACCACTTTTGTTCTCCTTGGATACAACTCTTGATAATTGTAATTCTTGCACTATGGCGGGCTTTGCAAGGAAGGCGTGCAAATCGCCTTCGACTCTATGATATCCGAATACAGAGATGCGGGAACAAATCGCAAAACAATCCAACAAAAACACAAAAATAAAAACACTCAACAATTTCACGTTAAAAAATTGAGTAGGTACTGCGAAAACAGCTTTCCCTCTCGACGACTCTCTACTTCTACTACAATGGCGGACGAATACGAAAACAGAGTAAATAACGATACAGTCTCTACGATGCGACGGCGCCTTCACTTTCAAAATACACTCGTCACATAAATCAAAAAAAAATATATATCCGACAAATAATCGCGCAAGACTCGCGAAAAACGCTGTTTGAAGTTGTCGTGCGCTCGGCGTCGGTAATCGGGGAAACTCTTACTGACGGAAAGCAGCGGCGAAGATTACGAAAACGGCGATGATAATTTTATTATGGTAGGCTTCGGCGGGTTTTCACCACAAGAGGTACACTGCAGAGTGCGCGATACGCGGCGCTAAAGGCGGTTGTGTGAGAACCACGTCCCGCTTGCCGGCCATATACAATCCAAGCCGCCCCCACCAACGTGGTCCCGGGCAGGAGAGCGAGACAGCCGAGGACCGGATACGCCGGCGGTCCGATGGAAGAAGGAGCGAGGCGCCACCACGTCAGCGCCACGGCTTCCTAGGAAACTCTCTTGGTCCGCTGCGGCGGTGGTCTCCTCTTACGTAGACGCTGGCCGCGGTTGAAGATAGTGTGTTTCTTATTACTCTGTGGTGTTTGTTGTTGTAATGGTGGAAGGTACCTGAGTTTTGTAGGGAGATCAAAGTTTGATACGATATGTGTCTCTAGTAACAGTATATTGTGATATTACATATAATACCTACAATATAATTATAATTAACCAATATTATCGTTGGAAACATACATATTGGTGTATGACTTTGATCGGACCTAATTTTACATCAGTTAGTTAGGAGATGCCTCAACCGATTCAACTTTTCAAAAAATGACTAAATCTGTTAATAATTATTTTAATTTATTGACACTCCTTCCCCATCCATTATAATAACAATTAGAAGAAATTTTTATTAGCTAAAATAAAATTCAAACAAAACATCATGTACAAAAGAAAACATTATACTTAATAGCCAAAAGGCGGACTTGTTAATAAATTAACGTCTTCCAGTCAACCTTATTAAAATATATGTATATAAAAAAACTTAAGTAAATGTAAAAAACAACACAAGATAATGAAAAAAAAATTATATCCATAGAGGGGGTGGGAAGGGAAAATAAAGGGGCAGACATAGTGATAGAAAGTAAAATGGGGCAAGGGTAAGGAGGAGAAAAGAATAAAAACTAGTTGCATGTAACACATGAGATCCAACTTTCGATAGCGATAGTATGTATAGTTGAACTTGGATATTGTGTATTCCATACAAATTGTATGAAGCGATGTCGTCACTAATATTAATTTGTACCTACAAACTTTGGAAAAAATATTTGAGATATATTACTATAGTGTAAACATTTTTTATAGAAAGTTAAATTATCTAGTTTACATGTTTTGGCATTTTTCGATATTTTTAAAAGAAATGGAAATAAAGGCAGTTAAAGACAAAAATTTGTCATACCAATTTTTTACTTCTTAATAAAAACAGTTTTAGAAACCCTGGAACTGTTTTTAAAATTCATTTCGAGATACTATATTTGTACAAAATTTCAGCGTTCTGGCTGAAATTTTGGCTGAAAGGTTTTTGAGATATGTGGACTAATGCTATAAAAATTAAAATGTTGATAACCCCTGACTGGGACAAAAATTCTAAATACTGAGTATAAAAGTTTTGTGTACCTAAAATTGTCTATATATTTTGAAATTTTAGGCTTTGTGAATCCAGCGGATCAAAAGTTATAAGAGGGGGGGGACAGACACGCATACACACACACACAGACACACAAAACTCACATAAAATGTTCTACTCCGAATTCTGAATAAATCCATGTATTGGAACATATATGCTGCGAAGCCTCTAAGTTGGTGATTTTAGCATGCAAAAAGTCCACTACGCCATACAAAATGTTCCTAGTATTCCTTATACGCGGGTCTTGGCTTAATACTTTGTCGATACGTTAAAAGAATAAATTCTCTTGAACAAATCGACAGTTGGACAAGAGGGAAGAGAGATCAGAGCTTCAACCGCCGTTTAAAGGTGAAAAATGTGGGTAAGGTGCGAATATTAACGGGAAGTTAATTCCAGAGCCTGGCGCTGTGGACAGTGAAAGAATTAGAGTAGAAGTCCGATCGGTGGGAGGGAATCACAAGAAGACCGTTATTACTCGATCTCAGAGGAAGACCATGCTCCGTTGAAAAATGGAACCTGTCTCTGAGATACTTACTTTGGTGCCCCCGCACTATATAGAATCTTATAGAGAAGGCAGAGAGTATGCATGGGCATCCCTGCATTTGTTTATTTCCCAAATTCCGATACATGGTCATACTTTTTCAAATCGAAGATTTATCTTATGCAAACTTTCTGTAAACGGTCTAATTTATATAAGAACTCAGATTTAATATCGAGAAAACAGACGGCTGCTTCTTCTTCTTCTTCTTCGTCAGCTAGGACTATGTCCTGTAGTTCTTGGCACCTGCTCCTGGGAGGAGGACGTCCAGCTGTCCCTCCATCGTTTGGGTGGTCTTCCTGGAGGTCTGCTACCTGTAGGATGTTCATCAGCTGATATCCTCACTACTCGGTCTGAGCTTGCTCTCCCCACGTGGTCTCTCCAGAAACGTCTTCTTGTTCTACCCCATCGTACCACGTCCTCAATATCACAAATTTTCCTTATTTCGGAGCTCCTCATTTGATCACGGATGGTTACTCCTGCGATGGGCCGTAGAGTTTTCATCTCCGTGGTTCTAAGGAGACTTTTTGTACGGGTGGTGTCAGCTCTTGTCTCTATGGCGTATGTCATGATTGGTCTTATGCAAGTCTTGTAGATCCTGACTTTACTCTCCCTCAGCATATCCCTATTTCTCCACACAGCACTTCTCAGGCATCCAGCCACTACAGCAGCCTTGGTTGCTTGTTCATGTACTTCGTTATAGAGATCATTGCTGCTGGATATTTCTATGCCCAAGTACTTAAATCTCATAACATGTTCTATAGTTTTATTGTCTATAGCAAGTTTACAACGTACTGGATATCTTGAGGTTACCATGCTTTTTGTTTTCTCTATTGAGATTTGCATATTTAGTCTTTGGGAAGATAAGTGGAATTTATACAGTAGTTTCTGAAGATCATCCTCGGAATTTGCAATTAAGACGGCATCATCTGCATAACATATTATATCTATATTTTTGTTTCCCATAAAAAGAAAAGGGCTCAAACTATCTCCTTGTCGAATACCTACTGCATAATCAAAAATTTATTCTCACATCCCACAACCTCTATCTCACTCCTTTATTTGTTGCTGTGATTGTACAACTAATAATGTTGCGTGTTTATCTTTCTGTATGTTTTTTATTATAAATTTAATGTTCCTACCACAACACTATATACTATATATGACCTCACGTTGCTTTTGTTGGATGGAAGAAAGTGCCTCATGACAGTAAACCCGCCATTGTACACATTACTATACAAGAAATAAAATAAATTGATGGGTCGATGGCAGAGCTGTTAGCGCGTGGGCTAGTAATGCAGTGGTCGCGAGTTTTAATCCTGCCTCGACCGATTTCGTTCACCTATAGCACAAGCATTTATGCTTTATTTAGGGAATGCAGGAAGACGTATATTTATTTATTTATTTTTTCACACCTTTATCACAAAGACTATTATGAAGATTACTGCTGCCCAACTAGGTAACCCTGTTCTAGGGCTAGCAGTTTACAAATTTTACCAAGCCAAATATTTGACATTTTGGTTTTACACAGTTATGTATTTTGTCTTTTCCAAAAAAAATATTAGAGCGGACACCAGACATCACAACACAACAAATTGCAATATTACATAGTTAACTAATATATTCAACACAAAAGTATAAACCGATACAGTAAATTTTGATAATTTTTAATATTTTTTTGTTAACAAGGACATATTCATTATAATTTAAAAAAATAAAAAAAAATAAAAGTCAATAATTTATTACAATCTTCTTGATTTCGAGCGACAAATGTTTGAGATTAGTAATGTATTTAATGTTTTTCATGATGATCAAAAGATTAATCCACAACTGAATGTTTCAGATTTGTATTATTTTTACTGTTTTCCTGGTGCTGATGTTGATAGTTATATTTACTGTTTTTCATATAATACTCAGATGGTCAGATTTTGAATGTTGTATTTTTTTTTTAATTATCTATTTGTTTATAAAATTTACATTTGGTTATATTTTTTTATACTAAACTGTATTAACAGTTTGTCAGTGCGAGCTCGTCTTGTACACTGCAATTAAATAGTTATTCAACCATCAATATAAATCTACACGTATACAAAACATCGAAATTAAACCATTTTGCAATGAAAATAAAGCACAAACAGAACAATTAAAATTACGTAAGTCGAAAAGAAAAAAAATATGAATTAAATCAAATTAAACAATTAAAAATAAAGTAAATCAAAAACACAGCAATGAAAACAAGGTAAATTAGAACAAAAATCAAAATATCGAAAGCAATAAAAATTAGGTATGCTAAAATTGTTTTAGAGAGATTTTTATCTTTTTCATGTATTTCATCACAGTACCCAGTATAATATGTTTATTTATTTATTTATTTATACATCTTCTTGTACATAATATAAACAAATATAATTGTACACTGGCGGGCTTATTGCCACTCTAGGCAATTTCTTCCAACCAACCAGATTACAAAGTATGACAACATTTTGTATGTACAACAGCAAATAAAAAAGAGTAAAAGAAATCAAATAAAATACGTATAACACTTAAATACTATTAAACAAAAAAAAATTATAATCCATAGCAATAAAAAGGATATGGTAAGGACAGGAGAGGAAATCGGGATCAGGTGTTCAAGGATAAATATTCCTTCTTTAGTTTTTTCTTGAAAATACTAAGTGAGTTAGACGACGCAATATCCGGACTAAGGCTATTCCATAATCTTGCTGATTGTACTTCGAACGAAGAGCTGAGAAATTCTGTATTATGGATAGGTATGGATAGTGTTGTACGTTCAGCAGATCGGAGTGGAAGTCCATGATTGGATAAATAAGTGAATTTGCTTTTTAGGTACTGTGGTAGGTTTGGGTTCGAGAGAATATTGTACAATAGTGACCAAATGTGTATATTGCACCGCTGGCGTATCCTGGGCCAACAAAGAAGATTGCGGTAAGGTGATATGCGATCAAATTTTTTCAACCCAAAGATGAATCTGATACATATTATATTCTGAAGACGTTCAAGTTTATTGAGATGCACTTCATTTGCATCCAAATAGCATACATCGGCATAAATCAAGCAATGGAAGAAGAAGTGATTGAGTAAGATTTATTTTACAACGGAATGGAAGGAAATTTTTAAGTTTATTAAGTGAATGTAGGGCAAAGAAAATAGATTTACTAACATGCGATACCTGTTCATGCCACGAAAGGTCATCATCGATGAAGATTCCAAGATCTTTTACAACCCTGGTATAAGGAATGCATTGGTTATTGATATTGGTACAGCAGTGGGAGTTGTAAATTCCTTATAGATGACAGCAGACGAGGACTACCGATTATAATTGCCTGGGACTTAGTCGGATTAATAAGAAGACCATGATCCGATGACCAAGAAGAGATAAATTTAAGATCTTCATTCATGTGAAGGACTGCATTGTTAATATCAGAGATATTAAAATGGAAATATAATTGAAGATCGTCTGCAAAAAGATGATAATTACATCTGTTTAGGTAGTTTATTGAATAGTTTCGGTATTATTTTTGCCTTAGTTCTGTTACCGTTTAAGTAATTTGTTTTTGGTATTGTCAGTAAGTCGTTCGTTATTTGTCGACTTGTATATTTGTGAGTTATCTTTAATTTACAATTCATCCCTGTAAATTATTCCATGGTAAGTAAAACATTAACCTTTTTGTATCCATTAACGAATATTGGATAATCGTAGATTCTATGTAGGTACATATTTACTAAATGCCCTGATGTAAAATAGATTTAGAGTAACGATTCGTATTGTTATTTCTTACCATCAATTAAATATAATATATTATATAGTAATTGTGTGAATGTCAGTGCTCAGTATCTTTTTTCCTTTCAGTAAAAGCATAGAATGCTTGTGCTGAGAAATGGAATACTTATAGTAACGATTCATTTACTAAAAACATAACACCACACAAAATACATAAAAACTACAATACTAGAATAATCATAAAATAATCAATTAAATTATACCCCATGGTTATAATAACCCTTTTTGTATTGCTTAACTTTAAGGCCCTTGTATACCCTGGGTATACAGATGTATACAAAAATGCACGCTAAATTACCTTCTTATGTATGAAATAAGAAAAAATATTGTATGTCACCTAATATGTAATATACAACATTTTTTCAACAGATTTTTAATTATCTCAATAGAGACGAAGTTGGAAAATTTATTGTAGGAGAACCGGGAAATCAAGGCACCTACAGGGCTTACGACCTGTCATCGGCTGGTTTACGTGATCACTTTATGCGCTTGCGCAACGTTCACCAATTATGCCTTTTTAATGAGATCCCTATCAATTCAATTTTGAAAGTTCTATATATTGTAATACTGAAATTCTTTTCGCTTGAAAATAAAGAATTTTTACTACAGCCATCTATGGGTGAAATTATGAACAACAATCTTACTATTTTTATTTATTTTGTTGGAACGCCATCTATTGAGAGAATTGGTTTTTTGTAAATAACATTTTTTCGTGAAGAAAAAGTAAAATTTAGAGGTTGTGTTAAAATAGCAAGAATAGTAATAAAAATGTTTTAATATTAAAAAACTCAGCCGGTAGATTTTCAAATTCTCTTTCGATTGAAATAAAAATCTACTTCATAGTTTTTTAGTTACTAACAATAAAAAAATAAAAAAAGGGTATTACTAAAACTAATTTTAACAAGAAAAGTATTAAACAAATTCAAATTTTGAAAAAATTCATGCAGTAGAATAAAGATGTATAAACTGTTTTTTATTTCAAAGACGTATCTTTTGAGGGTATAGGGGAAATTATTTTCAAAATATACTATATAGCCTACTATAGACTCAAAAGGTATTTATTTTTATTTCTGTACTAACTTTTCATGATTTTACTCCCTAATATCCGCTGGAAACTCATTGGAAAAAATGTTCTGCCATATATGTGTAATGGTGCTGCGCAAATGTCCTTGTTAAACAAGTACATATACATCTTCCTACGTTCCCTAAAATAAGCAAATAAATGCTTGTGCTATAGGTGAACGAAATCGGTATGGTTATGGTTTTCTGTTTTGAACACATGACATTCATGTTCTTTTAATTTCTGTAATATTCATTCATTCATTCATACCATCACGGCATATCCCACAATGTGGGGTAACCAGCGAAAGGTGTGGGGGTGTGCATTGCCTTATAAAAGGGAGCACAACACATCTGTGTATGCCCACACACCAGTCTCGTCTCACCTAAAAAGGCACTACATTCAGAATGGGTGGTGAACCTCATTGCTGAACTATGTCAGATGTTATTATTGCCTGATGTATTTTCGATTACCCGGCTCTTACGGGACACTCGAAAACAATAATAGAAAAGAGTGGAAGCACTATTCTAAGCGCTACAATTTAATATTACAATTTTTCCTCAGAATCCTGAGTAAATTTTACATTTCAACTAAGTATAAAATCATAGGACATATTATCTAATGGGTTAATGTAAAATTCTCTCTTTTCCAAACAGTAATTTTCTTAAATGGTGGGAGATTTGATTTTCGATAAACTTGTTTTAAAACAATAAACTTTATTTACAATTTTAATAATACAATTACAAGACTTAATAGTACTGTATACAAGTTAGAATTAAAGTTGTTTACTAGATGAGGTCTATATCTATAATGCCTTTCTATTGATCTTTATTTCTTAGACAAAACGTTTCAATATAATCACTCAAATGGTTCTGAACCAAACAAAACAACTATCAATTTATGACAGCTTCCACAGATGTCACTTTTCATCTGGGTTGTTTTTATTTTTGATTAATATTATAATATAAAAATATTTTACAGTTCAACTTATATTTTAATTTATATTTACGATTGTCAGACATTTAAAAAATAATATGAACTTGTAACAAGTACATATACATCTCATATATTTCCTAAACTACGCATAAATTCTCGGTGCTATTATGTAAGTGAACGAAATCGGTCATGCCAGGATATGAACTAGCGACCACTGGTTTACTATCCCAGCGCGCTAACGCTCTGCCACCACACATCTATGGAAAATTATGTGGAAAAAATATTTATTTTACACTAAAATTCTTAGTAAAAGCGAATTCCTTAAAAGGCTCTGAAACCTCTTACATCTAACCCAATTATAACTTTTTTTACGTAAATATTTTTCAAGTGTTTCATGTAAGTATGTATTTTTTTATAATCTGGATGTTTTTTCGCTCGTTTTTAATTTATTATAAACTTTTTTTGTATAATTATAATCGATGTAAAACTGTTGGTTTTTCACTAGATAAAAAAAACGAGTGGGTTGTAGCCAACGCTACTCCTCACTTCCAAATCACTCCACAGTGTATTCAAATTTTGTATGGAAAATTTTATGCATTTTCATGTACTAAGTTTGTTAAATTATTTTTTATTTAAATATTTTATTATGAAAACTTAGATAATAAATCTTCAAAAGCATTTAATATGAGTGGTGTGCTTTTATAGCAATGTGAAATTAAAAATATCATATTTTAAGATTCCTGAGCTTGGGGTCACTTAGAAATATTTCGCAGTTGAAAAAATTGAAAAGTACTGATCAGATATCCCACATAATCTAATGGGGTCTAAGCGAGTGTTATATACACAAATTTGCAAATTTTGAAAAAGAATCGAATGAGTACTTTAGTCTATAATAGATAAAGTTGAATAAACACGCCGTACATAGCATTTAGTACACATACACAGATACACTGTGGTGAAACTTTCAAAATACAATCTCAGCATGATTTTAGTTGATAATCTGCAATGAAAAAAATAGAACTAAAAATTTCGAATTCATTACTCCCCACTATATCCTCTTGGTATGGTGAGAAGTAAAAATGCAAAACAATATTTATTTTCCGATTTCGTTATTCACAGAAATACATTTTTTAAATCCTTACAAATTATTTATTCAAAACAGATTTTGAATATATATGAATTAAGTAATAAATAAATAGTAAAATTATTTATATTTTAAATGGAATAATAATAATAATTTATTCATCGACATACTGTACTTTACAAACATATGAAAAAACGAGTGGGTTGTGGCCAACTTTAAACTCCTCACTAACAAGTCAATCTATAAAGTATTCAAATTTCGTATGGAAAATATTCAGAATTTTCACGAAATGAGTTTTTTAAATTATTTTTTATTTAAATATTTTATAATGAAAACTTTATAAATCTTCAATGCCATTTTATGAAAGTGATGTGCCTTTTTACCGATTTGAAAATAAAGATGAGAATGCTGCAAGATGAGAATGTAAGAAAACAATATGTGAAAGATATCGGAAGCAAACTTCTTTTAGCTATAGACAGTAAAGGAATCATCGAAGAAGCATGGACGACCTTGAAAGAGACCGTATGTAAGACAGCAGAGAGAGTTTGTGGTGTTGCTAAAAGAGGCGGAAAGAAAGGCGACGCATGGTGGAATGAGAGAGTAAAATTTGTTGTGGGTGAGAAGAAAAAAGCATGGATGACATTAATAGCTGCGAAAGGATCTAACAGTGAAGAAAGAGCAAAAGAGAAGTATAAAGAATGTAAAAAAATGGTAAAAGATATTGTAAAAAGAGAAAAAGATTTTCTGAAAGAGAAAGAAAGCCTGAACATGAAAATGTTCTGGAAAGGCGTGGCGAAAAGAAAAAATGGAAGTGTCAAAGTATCGCAAGGTATAAATGATAAAGATGGAAAATTAACTATGGATGAAGATGGCGTAAAAGAACGATGGAAAGAATACTTCAAGGAGCTGTATGATTGCGGTTTGAGTGGTGACATGAATCAGAGAGCATGGCAAGTATACGAAGATGAAAAAGATGAAATTACGAAAGACGAAGTGTTTGAAGCAGTTAAACACGCGAAAGCGGGAAAAGCTGCTGGGTATGACAGTGTATCAGCTGAACTTATAAAGTATGGCGGCGATCAGATGTTGGAGTGGTGTCACTCTCTTTTCAACAAATGTTGGGAAGCAGGACGCACTCCTTCAGACTGGAGAAATGCAGTCGTGGTCCCCTTGTACAAAGGTAAAGGATCGAAGCTTGACTGCAAAAACTATAGAGCCATAAGTTTGCTAAGCTCAGTTGGTAAGATGTATGCAAGAATTTTGGATCAAAGAGTACGAAAGGTTACAGAAAGCAAGATATGGGATGTCCAAGGAGCGTTTGTGGGCGGCAGAGGATGTATAGACCAAATTTTTTCTCTGCGTATGGTTACAGAAAAGGTCCTGGATAAAAACCAGAAGCTTTTTTGTGCTTTTATAGACCTTGAAAAGGCCTATGATAAAGTCAACAGAGAAAAACTATGGGATATATTGTCAGTGTACGGAGTGAAGAGCAAGCTGATACGCGCAATCGCGTCATTGTATGAGAATAGCGAGGCATGTGTTCGTGTCAACGACACAGTAACGTCGTGGTTCTCTATTAATAGTGGCGTAAGACAGGGGTACGTGTTGTCACCATGGCTCTTTAATCTGTACATTGATTTCTGCATAAGAGCCCTTAGGGATGAAAATAAGGGTCTGAAACTGATTTGATGTATGCAGACGATAAAGTCCTGTTAGCAGAAAGCGTGGAAGAGTTACAGTATCTAGTAAACATGGTATATGAAGGATGCATAGAGTACGGACTGAGGATGAATGCTAGCAAATCAAAGGTAATGGTCTTTGAAAAGTGTGAAAGCAGAACATCGTGTCAAATAAAAGTAGAGAATGAATGGCTTGAACAAGTCGACGAATATATTTATCTGGGAAGCATGTTCCAACGGAATGGACGGCCTGATGAGGATATTGAAAGAAGAGTTATGGCAGGAAACAGAGTGAATGGAGCACTTAAACCAGTTATGAATGATCGTAACGTATCAAAGGAAGCTAAAGTTGCCATTCATAACGCAATTGTAGTGCCAACCTTGATGTATGCAAGTGAAACCTGGACATGGCAGAAGTCGCATGAAAGTAGAATAAATGCAGTGGAAATGAGATCGTTAAGAAGAATTTGTAATAGAACGATGTATGATAGAGTTAGAAATGAGGTCACTAGGAAAGAATGTAAGATGAAGAAAGATGTAGTAACTAGAATGAAAGTTAACACACTTAGATGGTTTGGTCACGTGGAAAGAATGAATGAAGAACGCTTGACGAAAAAAATATATAAGGCTGACAGGAATGGAAAAAGAGGTCGGGGGCGCCCAAGAAAAGGATGGCACGACCATGTGAACGATATTCTGAAAGAAGGAAATGTTAGAAGTCTGAACAATAGAAGAACATGCATGTGACGTAGCATGAATGTTGACGAGGCGGTGAATGTATGTCAAGATAGAATAGTGTGGCGTTCTGTTCTCTCTGCCTACCCCGCGAGGGACATGGCGTGATGGTATGTATGTATGTATGTATGAAAATAAAAAATACAAATTTTAATTTTCCTTAGCTTGGGGTCTTTTTGAAATATTTGTTAAAAAATTGAGAAGCATAATTTAGATATCCTTCAAAATCTAATGGGGTCTAAGCGAGTATTAGATATAAAAAATTGAAAAGAATCGAATGAGTACTTTAGTCTACAATCGATAAAGTAAAATTAAAATGCTGTACATAGCACTCACACACAGATTGATACATTGTGATGAAACTTTCAGAATACAATCTCAGCATGATACTAGTTGATAATCTGCAATAAAAAAATACCCTTAAAAATTGAAAAATCATAACTCCCCACTGTATCCCCATGGGTTAGTGAGGAGTAAAAAGAATTGGGATTGACAATCCGTTAAAAATTATTCATGTATAATAATATGTTTTTTAACAGATTTTTAATTATCTCAATAGAGACGAAATTGGAATATTTATTGTAGAAGAACCGGGAAATCAAGGCACCTACAGGGCTACATAATTGGTGAACGTTGCGCAAGCGCAGAAAGTGATCACGTAAACCAGCCGATGACAGGTCGTAAGCCCTGTAGGTGCCTTGATTTCCCGGTTCTCCTACAATAAATATTCCAACTTCGTCTCTATTGAGATAATTAAAAATCTGTTAAAAAATATCTTTGACTCCCGACAGGGAAAAAAATCCAATGTTTGCGCATATGCAATAATGAAAATATTCGATTATAATAATATGTTTTAAATTAACAACTCGTTCAAATGATGAAATTAATTTACGTTTGAAACCGAATCAGAATGAACAACTCGTTCAAATATTACATTCATTTTTTATTTAAACGGAACCGGAACGCATGATACGAATCAATGAAACGTATGTATTATCCGATACTAGTTTCAAAAGAAGTGTTTTATTATCACTAAACGTGCGTTGCAGTGAAACCCATAATACAAACGTCTTCATGAATGAACTGTCGGGGCTTTTGTAAAACTCTACGCTCCGACGAATGACGTCACACGCTCGTTTATTTCCGTTGAATTAGGCTTCGATGTCTGACTCACAGAAACTGGCTAGTATTAATTTGTTCGTGCAGTGTCCAAATCATCGGCCTTCGTGACTTAATGACGTTTGACTCCAGAGACGCTGTTCTCGGATAAATTCCCGGTGTACTTGACTTTCCACAGCTCTGCAATATTAAGGGAAAACACATTCTTTGATTTTTAATATTTATTTATTTATTTAAGACTTGATTAATACACATTAACATAACATCAATCATAACAAAGCAACCGTGCATACAAAAACTCCACAAGACACAAGGCATGGCCTGTCTGTGGGTAGGTAGGTAGGTATACCAATTATAATAATATAGACAAAATTATTTTGTTAATAACAATAGGTAAAAATATAAAAAGAAAATAAAGCAAAGTGGAAGACTTGAGTACATACAAAAAATATAAAGAGTAAAACTTATTGATATAAAAAACTTATAGTAGCAAAAACAATACATCAAAATTTAGCTATTAAATTTATTGACGCGAAACCATATTATGAATATGATCCGATTTCATTTTTAGAAATAAATAATATTTCGCTTTATTACGATAAAACAATATTAACTGACCGGTCAATTCAACATAACAGACCCGATATAATAATACATGATAAAATTTAAAAAAATAACATATATTTGCGACGTGGCTATTCCAAATTCTAGTAATATTATAAAAACTTTTGATGAAAAAATTAGAAAATACACCGCTTTAGGTAATGAGATTAAAAGACTTTGGCATTCTCGTAAAATAATAATATTACCGTTCATTATTTCAGCCACTGGCATTATTCCAACATCGTTAATCCGTAATTTAGAAATTATAGATTTATCAAAAAACTTAATAATAAAAATGCGAAAATCGGTAATAATGAATACATGTAGAATCGTTAAAGATTTTTTAAACGTTAATATTCGGGAATCAGTAGGGTTGTTAGGTAGTATAGAGACCTCCTCAGAGCCTAATTGATATGTTAAGTATCTGGATGGGTGAACTATTCCCAATTGAAAGCTTGATGATGCGTTTGTTGCATTTTATTTTGCTCTTTTAAATAAATTACAATTTACGCATTGATCTGCTAATTCTTTTGAGGAAGTGTATAATGGTAATAATAATAATTGAGTGTTATTATTTGTAGTGCTTAATTGTTATTAATATCATTAGTAAATCGGCCAGCGCCGTGTAAAATAAAAAAAATCATATATACACATAGATCAATGGGTTAGGTAAATACAAAACAGCAGACCAGACCGACAGGGGTCCCACCAAATATTATACCCGCAGTCGACGCGCAACTAGATAATCACGACAAAAATAGAAAATTAAAAAAAATCTTACTATTAATTTAATTTGAATATTAAAAATCTTACTTTAACCGTGTACTAAGATGTGACTAATTAGTTCATCGAATTGTTTACGATCAACCTAATTTATTTTTTCATATGACCGAATTGACTTCACAGATGTCAAAAAATAGATAAATGCATGTCATATTTCGATAAATGACAACGAAAAATTTAAACAAATACCGCGTTGTCAATTTAAAACAAGATTGCGATGAAGAATAACAAGGGAAAACATTAAAAGAAAAAAAAATCTGTCAATCTCAAATATGCGTGTGATCAATATATGTGAAAGATCCGCCATTTTGAAATATTTGGTATGATGCGGTAGTCAAGGGTTAAACAACCTCTCGACCCGTCCTAACTTGAAATCTATGAAATAAAGGTGTAATAAGGATAGTCACGATTTATAAGTAAACATTTTCGAATCACGCTCTATTACCAGGTAAGTACTACAGATAGTTTACGTTTATTACTAAGAAGGTTAATCCAAAGAGCATCGCACACATAGTATGCGATAGTTACAGATTTTATTAATAATTTTAATAAATAATAGGAAATCTTGTTCTAGGGCTAGCTGTTTACAATTGTTATTGACAATTATATGCAATTATGAACCACGTGATTGTTCCCGTTCCACACTAAATATGTACACAATCTCAACTTTCTGCACTCAAAATCATTACCTCAACAAACATATGGGCTCACACAAAACAGATCAACCAGGTCCCAATGTCCGCCATAATACTTACTTACTTTCCGTGTCCGGAACACTATCAAATTAGAAAGCTCCAGTGCTCGGCCACCCGTATGCCGCTTTCCTTCGCTGTCACGGTGTCTTCATGTGTACATGTACCTAACTCCAATCAAGGGGCATGAGAGAAGGTGGTGCGAGTTGTCCTGCACAGTGCCACACTCACAGGTATCTTCCTCTCTGTAGCCCCATTTTTTGAGGTTACTGTAGCAGCGGGTGACGCTGTGGTGTTGTTCCGGTGGTGAAAGGATTGGCCGGCATTCAGCCGTTTCCAGGGGGCGCCCGATTGCTTTTTGAGGATAATACCTGTCATAAATCCAATCTCTGACGCCATTTTTATTTCAGAGCCATAGAAAGAGACTAGTTAACTATGTTGGTGTAATTATGGTTCCCAAATCAAATCAAATATTTTTATGTTTTACTCAAAGAGCACTATTACGTCTATTATTTAGATAATAATAAGAATAGTCACTTGTTAGTTTCGCAATAATGTTCCTTTAATAGTCAGATTCTAACTGTATGTTTTCCATGACTTTGCAAAATGTTTTTTTCCACATTTAAGTGTAACGTAATTGTGTAGGTAAACGTACCAACATGTGATTTCCTAGTATCAGGTCGCGCCAGCCAGGTAGGTTGTTCTGTGATTGTTAAGTGTATGTAGGCAAATGCTGGCTGTAACCGTGAAATCATCAGGAAACAGCACCGCTGATTCTGATATGATTCATTATGTTTATTTTAATAAGATCCTTATCTATGTATAACTACGGATATAGATTATAGGCAATTATTATTAATTGTCCACAACAATCATAATGATGAATGTTGCAAGGATTGTGGGAGATGGGGAAATTTTTTTATAAGCGGACACGATATCGCGGAATATTTTTACCATCGTATACAAAATTATCGGAAAAGTCAACCTATTAACAATAATAATATGAGTTTATTAACAAGGTTAAATGATACAAGGATACTATTGTATGATTGTTGAACACTGCGAAACAAAGTAATTAGACGAATTCACACATACAAGTTTTGCACAGCACTACGTACAATGGGGTGGTGTGGTTCAATTGAGACTGGCAAATGAATAATGAATTCAAAATAAAAATAAAAAATAAAATAAACTTATTGAATTTGACTGATTTTTAAATTATGTCAACTTCTTTTTGTATAGATAATAATTATCTTTATATATAATTCTTCCGTACGTGTGTATGTCACTGAACTCCTCCTAAACGGCTGAACCGATTTTGATGAAACTTTTTGTGTGTGTTTATGTGAGTCCCTGAATGGATTAGATTCACAAAAAGGAATTTAATAAAAGAAAAAGAAAAATGGGAATCGTTATAAATATTTTCGTAATACGCATTTTGAATAGTGGGAACATTGGCTTCCAATATGTCATAATATTGTGCAATGTTGGTTATGACATTAAAACTTGATGTTTTTCTGATTTTTGTTTTCATATTTTTAATATTTTATGAAATTATTAAGTTGTTTGTATATTTTCTTATTTTTATTGTATAAAGCTATTTAATTTTTTACAAGTATATTCTGTTTTATTAAGTGGTATTATGACGATAATTATGGTATTTTCAAAGTTATCTCAATGTAATGTTTCTTAATATTTCCGTTTAAATATTTAAATTAATTTATGAATATTATATTAAATTATTTAGTTATATGTATATTATTATCACTATATTATATCAATATAATAATATCGTGTGATATTATTATATTGTGATATAATATTCTGTTCTTGGTAGCCAAATTTTAAAAACATCCGTAAAGTAAAGTGAGGTTATAAATATATATTTTGTGATCGAAACGTCAAGATCAAACAACAAAACGTATATTAGAGAGAATTTTCGAGAGAGACAGAGAGAGAGAGAGAGAAAGCAAATTCACGCTGAATATTAATATTTTTTTCTTTAAAGGTAGACAATCCCTGAATGCACTTTTGAAAAGAGCATTTTTCTATTGTATCAAAAAAGCACACAAAAGGAAATAATCTGATTTTCCAGACCGTGAGGGAATTACAAATAAATACAAAAAATGACAGATGAAATGATATAGATTAAATTTACGGATATCCATGGAAAACTATTCATCCTTAAGTTTATATATTAAACATAATATATGAAGTCAATCGGACTGTGTTGTTTTTCTCGAAATTATTTATTATATTATTGTTTATTATTTATCATTTTATTGTTTTATCTCGAAACGATTTTTACGAAAAATTTCCAGGGATTTCAAACTTCTTTTGTGAATGAATGAATAAATGATAATGCATCATCGACAAACGATTGTTTTTTACTTTGTGGTATAATTTAATTAATTTTAAATGAATAATGTACTTCCTACAGTATAAATATTACAAAGGAACAAAATACAATTTAATTTATACATAATTACATTTTTACAATTTTTTTTTTCGAAACATTTGGAAATTTTACTGCCTCGCTAGACATAGGCATTTGTTCTGCAGCTTGAGATTGGTCTTGAGAACACGTTCTCAAACAAAATGGTATTAAAGAAACAAAAGACACTGAGCTTGATCTCAAGACCGGTCTCGAAATGTATAGAGTTGAGATTGCTTCGAGACAGCTATCCCGCTGTCTTGAGCATGGTCTCAATGAGACAGAAGGAGACAGCGCTTTACAAGAAATAGAGACGCATATATACACGGACGAATTTTGCATTAATTACTGTTTTGACGTTTACATTGTTAGCGGTACTAAAATGGATCAAGAATCTTATTAAGGTCCTTCCGGGAGTAATTTACATACAATCATTAATAAACTAATTATGTGAATCAAATTTTGTAAGATTTCATTAAATTTACATCCAGTAAATATCATGTTATTCTATGCATGTTGTATCATGTTTTGAAATGACTGCCTTTCCTGGATCTATTGACTGTAAGTAACACACATTCCCATAATATGTTATATGACGCATATTATGGGAATTTCCCATAATATTATGATGCATAAATTTATCTACACTTTCGAAGATTACCAAGACAACGAATTGTCAAAATATCTATAAATAGATATTCCAACTCATTGCTACCAACATAACAATGCTGAAATTATCGCCATTCACGAGAAAAAGTACTTACATATTTATAGAGCTGCATCCACATTTTTTTCGAGTACGCTTTCTCGAATGAGACGGCGTACGTATTTTACTTTTAATACGGATTTTCGAGCATGATCTCAAGATGGTCTTGAGATGACACATTTGGAGAACGGTCTTGAGATGAATTCTATAATTTGGGCCATAGTCTGTTCTGAGGCAGTACTAATTTGAATTTGCTATGGCTACTCTGCGGTCATATGATTTCTATTCTTTTTTTTCTTCACATATTCCATTCACTTAGAACATCGACAACCAGGGGGGCAAGTCTGGTTCGACCGGCGAAATCAAAACCCCAGTGATTACCCCCTATCATGGATATAATTATCGTAAGGAGTTCTATGACATCTAAAGATATTGAAGAACTCCATATAATAATTATATCCATGATATGGGAAATCGTGAGGGTTTTGATTTCGCCGATTGAACCAGACTTGCCCCCCAGGATGAAAATTCTAAAACCTCTATCTCAAAAAACCTATGAGTACCTTCTCTTCCAATCTGCTTCAGCCAACGAGTAACGAGGTCTTTGAAATTTTTCCCATCATGCGATATGTTTTGTTCAATATCCATCATTATTTTATTATAGAGTCTTGGTGCCAAAAAACTATACTGACGCTGCGCATGTGTCGTTCTTGGTTGTGGCGGTCTTAGCTGATGTCCGTTGCTAGTGCCATGTATCAGTAGGTATATAGTCCGGTTGGAACTCAGCAGTGTTCTTATGCAAATGAGACAGCATCAGTCTCATATAGAGCTGTCTAACATCCAAAAATCCAATGTCTATATATATTTATAAGGAAATATATTTTTTTATGATAATTTTATGTTTTTAACTGCCAATATTTCCATTTTTTTATATACTGAAAAACGCTGAAACTAACACCTCAATCAAGATAATTTAATTTTCTATAAAAGCCCAAAATCGTAGGACTACATCTCTTTTTTTCTCATGTAAAAATTTAATATATAATTCGATATAACTTTTTGATCATCATTTCTTGATGGAATTCCATTTAAATTAATTAATATTTTTAATAAATAAAAATAAAAAACTTGTTTACAATCAATTGCACTATTTATTTAAGACTACAACCAACAACCGGTTTCGTGCTAAGCACATTTTCAACTAGCGGTTGTAGGTTGTAGTCTTAAATAAATAGTGCAATTGATTCTAAACAAGTTTTTTTATTTTTATTAATTAAAAATATTAATTAATTTTAATATAAATATTGATGAATATAACGAAACAGGAACATAATAATTTTTAGCCTACCAGCATCTTTCGTCTGTGAACGAGTAAAGTAATCATCATTAACTTTATACCATAATATGATGAGCAATTCGGTTACAAAAAATGACATTCAATATTCCCAAAACATGAGTTAGCACAGTTTACAAGTCAATTAGGATTCACCTCGTCAATCAGGATTTTTGCATGACGTCACATTTGAAAATAAAAAAGTGTCATGACATCACGACGATGATTTGCATATCATATTTAATGTGACAAAATATCAAAGTGCTCTGAATATTTTTGTAGTAATTTCATACTATGTAGTTACAACGAAGACATTCAGAGATAAGAATCGAAAAACCGTTGGCTTATCTCCGTAACTTAGGATGATAAAAACTACTATGAGTTTTGGAGGTGGTGACACCATTTATTACTTATTATTTATTACTAATTGCATGTAACACATGAGATCCAACTGTCGATGGCGATAATATGTATAATTGAAGAATACGTACAATACTTAAACTTAAAGATATTTTGTTTTCTATATACACATGTAGGTGTATATGTCAGGATAGGATAGTATGGAAGGTCAGTCTTTTTTTCTTACCCAGAATATGAAAACAGGATGATTGTATGTATGTATGTTTGAAGATAAAGTAAGTATCAAATTATTGAGTCCCCGTAGATATTGTGTAGTGTATACTGCCTTACAAATTGTATGAAAAGATGTCGTCACTATATTCGATTTTTATAAAAATTGTTTGAGATGTACTACTACAATGCTAATATTTTTATAGCAAATTAAATTATCTAGTTGGGGTGTTTCGGCTTTATCGATATTTTTAAAAAGTTTGAAAATATAGGCAGTTAAACACATTAATTTATCATTATAAATTAGTGTATATTATATTTTGTTTTTTTACTTTTTATTTTGATATAAATTGCTAATTGAATTGTTTAGTGTTTACTATTTGTTGTGATTGTGAATTTATATAATGATTATTTTATTATTTTAAATTTGTAAAAGGAAAAAATGTTTTAATTTGATATCGACCTGGCAACTTGCGAGAATTGTTACGGCGGTATTGTGGAAGTTGGAGTCTCTTTCTCGCACTGTGTCTGTAGTGCTGTGTGAGCGGGACATCAACTCTGTAGGTACCTGTAGTAGTGTCAGGCATAGATTAGACTAACTAGTGTCAGGTCGATGCGGATATTATGTTAAGAATATTGTTTATTAATTAATTATTCTGTTGTTTTTCTTTTTAATTGTTGTTTAATACGAGTTGTATGTTTTATTTTTAACTTTTATTTTATAATGGCCTAGAGGCCGTATATGTACTTAAATAAATAAATAAATAAATAATTATTTTCTAAATAAATTTTCTAAGATAGATTTTCTAAGATTTTCTAAAATGTTAGAGCAAATCTGGATTATTTTTGAAAAAACAAATTTGAGATTTATTTTTCTTTATTAATACCAATTTTCGGCAATCTAGCTTTTATGGTTTTGTATATATGGAAAAATAAAGTAAAAATTCAAAAGTTGTTAACCCCTGACATTAACAAAAATTTAAAATTCTGTGTGTGTTTTATAACTTCTAATGCACAGAGCATAAATTTTCAGAAAATATAGAAAATTATAGACTTACAAAACTTTTGTACTCAGGATTTTGAATTTAAGTTTCAATCAGGGGTTGTCAACTTTTGAATATTTACTTTATTTTTCCATATAGGTATCTCAAAAACCATAAAAGATAGAACGCTGAAAATTGGCATTAATATAGAAAAATACAAAATCTCAAATTAATTTTTTTAAAAAATCCAGAGATTCTCAAACATTTTTTATTAAGAAAAATATTTTTTATGATAAATTTATGTGTTTACTGCCTATATTTCCAAGGTTTTTCAAAATATCGAAAAAAGCTTAAAGACCTCGACTAGATAATTTTATTTTCTATAAAAAATATGAACATTGTAGTATTACATCTCTTTTTTTTAACAATTTTTATAAAAATTATATTTAGTGACGATATAGTTTCATACAATTTGTAAGGCAGTAAACACTACACAATATCTCACTCAATAGTTTCATACTTAATCTACAAAAATACATCATGCTGTTTTCATATTCTGGGCAGGAAAAACAGACTCACCTCCATACCTACATACATATATATACCTACATGTTATATGTAGAAAACAAAATATCTTAATCGAATATTTTTATTATTGCATATGCGCAAACATTGGATTTTTTTCCCTGTCGGGAGTCAAAGGCATTTTTTAACAGATTTTTAATTATCTCAATAGAGACGAAGTTGGAATATTTACTGTAGGAGAACCGGGAAATCAACAATCAAATTACAGGTCGTAAGCCCTGTAGGTGCCTTGATTTCCCGGTTCTCCTACAATAAATATTCCAACTTCGTCTCTATTGAGATAATTAAAAATCTGTTAAAAAATATCTTAATATATTTATTAATTTGTGTTTAAGTGTTTATAGTTTTGGTACGTATTCTTCAATAATGCATACTATCGCCATCGACAGTTGGATCTCATGTGTTACATGCAACTAGTAAATTAGGTAGGTACTAATAAAAGATTCTGGAATAATTTCAGTGGCTGACATAATAAATGGTAAATATTAACGAGAACACCAAAGTCAATAAAGCACATTATTTAAAATATTCAAATTGATAAATTCATTCAATTATTAGTGCACGTGCTTTTACCTTTCACAAGAGGAAAATCTTGCAGTGGGTATCCCCAAAAACCCTTTCCTTTCCAGGAATTGATCCGGAAAAACCTTTGTTTTTAAAACCTTCTAGAAAGTTTTTTTTTTTAAATATCATTTATCTGTAAAAAAACAAAGGGGTTGTGACACTACACTTTACCGTCCACTACATACTCTCTACTTGGGCATAGTGAATTAAATAAATAAATAAATATGAAATTTCCAGATCGTGAGAGTATTTTTAAAGTTTAAACAGATTAAATTATAGAGCGAATATCTATGGAAAACTAATCTGTTCTAAATGTATGCACTTTACACATATGTATTATGATATCAATATGAAGTGGAAAAGCTTCCTTAGAATTTCACCCCCCCTCATCTGTCGAGACATCTGTCTGCAAGGAAACATCTTTGGCAAGCACAATACGGTGGAGATCAGGTCAACCTGTAAAAAAGTTTATGACCGGAACACAAACTACCCTAACTAACATGGAAGACACTAAATAGATTAGGCGTTGGTGTCTCCAGGTGCAAAGAGAACATGCTCAGGTGGCATATATGTAAGAGTGGAAGAGGATGTCTCCTGCAATTGCAGGGTGCACCTCCTCATCTGTCGAGATATGCCAGTGAGGTGCGAAGCAGAAGACCTGATGATGATCAGGTCTTCTGCTTCAATGAACCTGGATCTTCATCGGATTGGTCTGTGGTGTTCTCGGAATGGTCTGCTTATGAATCCTACAAAGTCGCAGGCAATTATTTTGGGAAGCCATAGAATGATTTCTCACGTCGATATGACTTCTTTGCCCATGCTCATGCTCAATGGCTCAGCCATCTCTTTCTTCCAGTCTGTAAAGGACCTGGGAGTTCACCTTTACTCTAGTCTATCCTGGTGGAAGCAGATTGGCGAGGTTAGCCGTAGGACGTTTGCCACTCTTCACTCTCTTAAGAGACTGCAGCGGTTTCTATCTACTGAGATAAAAACCCTGTTGATCCAGTCCTTGATTTTTCCTATTTTTGATTATGCTGACGTCTGCTATCTCGACATCAAATCTGAGTTCTTATCTAAATTAGACCGTCTGCAGAATGTCTGCATTAGATACATCTTCGGTCTGAAAAAGTATGACCACGTATCGGAATTTCGTATAAAACTGGGCTGGTCTTCAATGGGCAAACGCAGGGATGTTCACACACTCTGTCTTCTCTATAAAATTTTGTATAGTGAGGTGGCACCAAAGTATCTCAGAGACAGGTTTCATTTTTCATCGGAGCATGGTCTTCCTCTGAGATCGGGTAATAACGGTCTTCTTGTGATTCCCTCCCACCGATCGGACTTCTACACTAATTCTTTTACTGTCCATAGTGCCAGGCTCTGGAATCAACTTCCCGTTGATACTCGAACCTTACCATCATTTTTCTCTTTTAAACAGCGGGTGAAACTCTGATGTCTCTCTTCCCTCCCTGCCTCATTTTCCTCCTTACCACTATCTCCGCCCCTTTCTTTTTTCCCCTTCCCTTCCCCCCTAAATGCATATGTATGTATATGTGTGTATGTATGTATGTGTGTGTATATGTATATATATATATATATATATATATATATATATATATATATATATATATATATATATATATATATATATATATATATATATATATATATATATATATATATATATATATATATATATATATATATATATATATATATATATATATATATATATATATATATATATATATATATATATATATATATATATATATATATATATATATATATATATATATATATATATATATATATATATAAATGTTCTTATATATTTTTATATTATTTTTATTCTCTAAGGTTGACTGGAAGATGTTAATTTCGTTAACAAGTCCGCCTTTTGGCTTTTTTAATATTTTATCTTGCTCTTGTTTGTACTTATTTTGTAATGTTATTTAAGCCAATAAAGAATTATTATTATTATTATTATGATCAATTACAATGCCGTTGCGGCTGCTGTACTCTGAAGTGGGATGGCCTAGTGGTGAAGAGCTCGGATCCGTTAAGTAAGGAATTAACATGAAGTCGATCGGACTTATGGTTTGGACTGTAGAGAGGACACAGAAAGTATACGACGTACACCATACATACAAATACATCACAACGAAACTCTATGCGTGCATTCTCTACATGTTAACCCGTTAAAAGCAAGAGGCGGTGGACTGGCTGCGGGGTTTGAATTTAAGGCTCTAACTAGCTCCATAGACGCAGCCTTTTCTGGGCGCAGAAGAGCCTAGCAATTCGAAAAGTAAGTAAGTATGATACCCGTTCAGAACTTAGACTGAACTGAGAACCCTTGAAAATATGCTATAGTTCAGATGGCGAGATTGTACTACTTCGATGATGGATGGCTTTGTGTGCGTTCTGTGACTTCCTCATCAGTGATAAAATTAATCCCAAGAGCAGGACGGACGCCTCTAGTCTCGCTCGGCAGTGACTCGTCAACTGTGGCGAATGTTGTTTGGTCCGGGCACACCGCCGGCGCAGACGTCGGGTCAGACATCCTGTGTTGACATCTGTGACGTCAAATCTGACAGGTTATGATTGCGTCGGATGCCCCCGATGTTAGCCCGCCAAGCTTTCGGACGCCAACACGAGGAGCGAGGGGTGCGGGGGCAAGCCCTTCCGTTCGATCTGTTGTGCTAGGGGCTTGCCCCGGCTGCCGATCTTGAGCGGTTGCCCCGCCGTTTGAGGTTGGATTCTCGGGGGCAGTGGTTGAACCCGATGGATGGTGGATATTTTGTGTTGATATTTTGTCCGATGTTGCGGCTGCGTCCGGTGGCGAACAGGGCCAATGGGTTCTATATCGTCGCCGGCGTGCAAGTGGATCGCGATCTCCCTCGAAGCCAAGTCATAGTAAAATGAGGTTCAATTATGGTTAAGTATAGATTTCCAAAAATAGCCATCTTGGCCGTGGGGTTTTCCCATTGAACCGCAGTATGTGGCGTCTGCAGAATGGTACACCTTATAAAATTACTATAATATACCATATGATCTAAGGTTGTTCGGAAAGGTTCATTGCGTATATTTTATGAAAGACAAAAATTAAGCCACGGCGTTTGACGTGATCATGAACGGTCGAACTCGATAAACCTCTCCGCGTTTTAGTCACTAGATTTGACGATTTTTCTTTTGTAATACCTAGTTCTCATTGGTTTCAAATTTAAAATGACCTTTCGGAACGTGGTTCATCTTCAACGTCAAAACTGCAAGAACAAAATTAGAACACTACTTTTTGGTACAGACTTTCTCTTTCTATTTTTCTTTGCTTTCTTCTTCATACACTTACAAATACAAATATCATAAACAATTTCACAAATAAGACTTGCTATGTAAGACGCCTATATTCATTATGATTTAAGCATGAATTTGGCTATGAAAAAAATATTTTTAAACAAATACCTAACCTTTTTATTTGTTAATCGTCTACCTAAATTGTTTCTTTCCATCAAGCTTACAGTGCTCTCAATAGTCATTCCCAAATTTCGAATGGACGAATATTGGGTATACTGAATATTTACAACACATCGATCAAGTCATGATTTATTGATAATGTGAACATACAGGTTTTCCTTTTATAATACTCTTAATATTCTTAATTTTTTTTCTTATTCTGTTATTATTTACGTATAAACTAGGCAACAATATTCTGGAAAGAGTCAATACAACAACAGATTTGGGTATAGTATTCGACTCTAGACTTACATTTCACGAGCATATCCTTAAATTAGTTGCAAAAGGATACAAAATGCTCGGGTTCATATTAAGACATTGCCACAAATTCAAAGACCTTCACACTATCAAAACTTTATACAATACACTTGTATTGAGTATTCTCGAAACAAACTCAATTATTTGGTCTCCATATGAGGCTACATATTGTATTATGATCGAAAGAGTTCACAAAAAATTTCTCAGATATTGCTACCTTCGGACGTATGGTACATATCCTTGGTTGTATCCATCTGCTTTTTTATTAGGCATGATTGGATACAACTCCTTGGAAAACAGAAGATTATTTTGTCTATTGAAATACTTTTTCCAACTAGCAAATGGGTTAGTATATAATCCTAGTTTACTTTGCGAAATAGGCATACATGCTCCTATTAATTACATCAGAGGAAGAAATCACGCGTTGTTTCTGCAGCCATACAGTCGGACAAATTTATTAGCCAAGTCTCCAATACACAAAGCCGTCTCGATGTTCAACATTTTGTCGAGCGAAGTTGACCAATGTCTTCAATATCAGTGAAAACAATTTTCTCAATTTTATAATGTTTTATTTTTAAATTGTATTATGTATTGCATAAACTGTATTTTTTAAATTGTGTATTATTTTGTATTTTTTATTTTGTTTTGTTAATTGTGTATTATTTTGTATTTAAATTGTGTATTATTTTGTATTTTTTATTTTGTTTTGTTAATTGTGTATTATTTTGTATTTAAATTGTGTATTATTTCTTAAATTGTGTATTATTTATTTTGTTTTGTTAATTGTGTATTATTTTGTATTTAAATTGTGTATTATTTCTTAAATTGTGTATTATTTTGTATTTAAATTGTGTATTATTTTGTATTTTTTATTTTGTTTTGTTAATTGTGTATTATTTTGTATTTAAATTGTGTATTATTTCTTAAATTGTGTATTATTTATTTTGTTTTGTTAATTGTGTATTATTTTGTATTTAAATTGTGTATTATTTCTTAAATTGTGTATTATTTATTTTGTTTTGTTAATTGTGTATTATTTTGTATTTAAATTGTGTATTATTTCTTAAATTGTGTATTATTTTGTTGATTATGTATTACTTTGTAATTATGTTTGTTGTTCTTTTTAATGCCATGCCAGTTTAGGTTTTCCTGTAAAGGCATGGCATTCTCTTTGCCAAATAAATAAATAAAAAATAAATAAATTATTATTTTGTGATAGTTTTACTATTTTTAGACCAGTATTATGTATTTATATTCCATCCAAATTCTATGTATCAATGCTTAATCATTTTTAAATGAATTGATCACTTAATATGCATTATCAAAAAACTTTTTACATGTAACACATAACCAACATTTTTGTTTCTAATTTTATTAAGGTACTGTCTTGTTGAATTTTTGGTATGTGTGTGTGTATGTGAGGGCGTATGAAAGAATCTCTATTTTAATTAATCGTCTGTTTGAAAGACAACGAAATGACTTTCCGAACAACCTATCATATACTTACTTTAGAAAGAGTTGCAGTACAGTAGAGGTAATTTACAAATTCGCGGAACAGAGGTAGGTACCTACCTATGGCAAGTGATATGTTATGTGAGAAAAATATGAATTTATAACGGGAACGAAAGCAAGAACGACAAGTCTACGGTAATAATATTACGTCGACTATCTTGTGGCCGCCGGGGTGGCGAACCTAAGGCGCGCGAGCCTGGGGAATTTTATTTTATTATTATTATTACAATCACTTGCAACATCTTGTGCAAGTGGCGAGTATATTTCCAAATGGCAATTTCTTACAAATAACCAGAGTTTTCAGTCCATAGAAGCAAGATTGACGTGAGAAATCAAGATACGGAAACCAAATTGATACAGATTTTTTTTATTGGGATAGGTACTAAGATTTATTTATTCATTAAGGAATACAAGCAGTTACAGAATATAAATGTGTGTATAACTAATAGCAACATATAAGTCATCGTTTATCTGCAACCTTACAGTATTCATTCATTCATACCATCACGGCATATCCCACAATGTGGGGTAACCAGCGAAAGGTGTGCGGGTGTGCATTGCCTTATAAAAGGTAGAACAACACATATATGTATACCCACACACCAGTCTCGTTTCACCAAAAACGGCACTACATTCAGAATGGGTGGTGAACCTCATTGCTGAACTATGTGAGATGTTATTGTTGCCTGTTGTATTTTCGATTACCCTTACAGTATTCACAATGTATATAAGTGAAAGTATGTAAAGTAATACAATAAAAATAATAGGCCATATATAACAAGTAAAAAAGTAATAAAAAAATAACATAAGGGAAACTAAATAGTTAAGAAATTGATTACCTATACAAAAACATTAGGGGGCAAAAAAACAATAATTATACAAAAAACATAAGAATAGTTAAAAATTGAAATTAAAAATTAAGAAGCCATAATTCAATAGTGCAAGTGGTGTATGTGTATATGTCATCGCGTGTTGTGGTGATGATTTTTGAACGTGTCTTAAAATAAATAAAAAAAAAAATAAAAAAAAAAAAATTTCGACATGAACCCATAACCTCGTTTATAAGGACTGTTGCTTTCATTGTTTACAAATAAACCGATTTCTCAATAGATGGTGTTACAAAAAAGGTTTCTTCGTTACTTCAAAGATGGCAATAGCTTAAATGTCTTATATTCAGGTGAATTGTTACACATTATTAAAATATATAGAATTTTCAAAAATTACATTGATAAGGGAACTCAATAAGAAGGCATAATTGGTGAACGTTGATCAAGCGCATAAAGTGATCACGTAAACCAGCCGATGTGCCTTGAGTTCCTGGCTCTTCTATAATATTCCAACTTCGTCTCTATTGAGATGTTAAAAAGTTTGTCAATAAAAATATCATTTGACTCCTGACAGGGAAAAAAATCCAATGTGTGCGTATATGCAATTAAAAAAATATTCGATTTACAAACACAAATTTGATTGCTTAATTGGTAGGATATAACGCAAATTTTTTCATAAAGATCCTCCAGTTTATTTTTTATAGTAAATTAATAATTATCGTGGAAAATAAATATCTTGCAAAACTACTATGTAATATTCAAATGCACTGTATAATATTTTTTGCAACCGGACGTCAAAAATAACATTAAAAACGCCGCACTTTTCTATTTCAACGAGTTTTTTAAATAATACTTAGTACCTATAATATATTAAATTGAAGCTTATTCTTATGTTTCATAACTATCACACTCATTGCCACTACAAAAAAATATATGTTCCTACTCATAGATAAACACAAATTTAATATTGATAATCCCATATGTTGTGTAATCCCATATTATGCTTATTATTGGATAAATTTTCCAGCTCGATAATATTTTGAAGGCTGGCAACGCATTCGCAATGAAAATTGCACGCTGCAACTCGTGACTGACTTCACATCAGATAAGTTGACCTTAACTTCTGTCAAAGTTTGTTTTCAACAACCTGTTTGTACCTACCGTGAAATGTCAGTGAACTTTCTTTTGTATCGACAAAACAATAAAACACATCTACTTTATCATCACACGGGTTATATTTTATTACTTTGTATAACAATGTTATGGTAAACGAATAAAAAAATGAATAAAAGCTAACCTAAAAATAATGATGTCAGAATGAGTCATTGAATTGACTTTTGGGCGGGAACAAAGTATATTATTCAAATAAAGACTTACCTAATGTGTTGTATGACGCTGGATTGAAATCTGACAGAAGGATCTTTTTTCGCTTTGAATTCTTTTCGAATACCGTCTTTAAATTTCGCATCACGGAAAACTGGTTATATAAAAACCACTCACAAAGAAATATTATATACGTCAACCACAAACTATTGTGTCTATAAGTTTGAAATTACACTTTCATTCGCAAATTTTATCACAAAACAATATAAAAATCACAATAAATAACATTGAAACTTCCAACAAATCACTTATTTCTGTAGAGACAAACTTGCTAGCACCTCGACAGATCTTAATTATTATTGTTATAGGATGATCCGAGATGCCGGCGTCTGTGTGAGTTTATGTGTGTCTGTCTGTGTGTTATTGGATGGAATCCCGTCTCCCGTATGTCAAATGATCGCAGATTGTATGGGTGTTTGTATATTCGGCAGGATGCAGCGTATTAACTATATACACAGCTCGGAACACCGCGGCAGACACCCAAAATTACCGACTAAGTATTAAAACATAATTTAATCAAACTAAAACGATTGGAACAACGCTGAAAATCACAGATCAAATGGCGAAAATCAATATTTCATCTATCACTTTATCACTCGCGATGCAACTCTCATAACAAGATGTCCCGAACGTCCGACAGGAGCGTTCGAACGGTTTGAAAACCGAGTAAAGGAACGAAAATGGAATTTGCGATTCAAATTTGGAACGCGGTGTGGCGTTCCTTTCACGTTTTTTGTTGAAATATAAGAGTCGTTTGCTGTGTTCACACCGAATATCGCTAGAATTTTCTTCGCTCGATAACTCGCACAGCATGGACCGAATCGTTTATGGGCGCGCGTAGTATCTGTCTCGTTTCGCGCACGGCCGAGAGGGACAGAGTATGTACGGGAGAGATCTTCTGACCTTGTCACCTCTATACCTATACCAGATGTGTGTACATATGTATCTAGTACAGCTCCTGCGACTCAGTACGTACAAATCGGGCTAAGAATAGTATAATGGCGACCTCCCGGTAATTGCTCGGCCGAACATACGGAGAAACGCTTGCACTGTGACAATAATATATCTACATATACTTTAAGTAATAGATCCAAGTCTAATTTATTTGTTTAATGAATTTTCTATCAAGATTTATACAACAAAATGAAAGACTCTTATATTTTCTTTTTGTCAGGTAATTGAAATAATATGAGCACACTAAATGAGACAAGATCAGTAATAGCAGGTGATAGCAGGCTTCAAAGGTGAACACACTTAGACCAATACTGTTTTGGTCCTAGTCTGTAAAAAATGGAAAAAAAATCAAGACTGTAAGCGTAAGTACAAGATAAAGGCAAAAAACCAAAACAAAAGGTCATGCAAAATAATATTTTCAAATAAAAAAAAGTAAAAAAGCAAGAGCCAGCGAGTACCAGACATGCGTCATAGTATAAAGGCTGATTTTTTTCTATACACCTTAAAAGTATGATAATGACTCTGTTAAAGGTGTCTGTCGGGAGATTCCACCAACCAAAATGTATGTAAATAGAAGACGCAATTCCTAATAGTCTTTCGTAGAAAATATAGAAAAATTCGCTTAATACTATAATGATTCATACTGACGTGTTAAAATAGCGATTTTCAAGACTTCGAAGGTTGATAGCAAAAAATAAACTTGTCTATAGAGACACATATAATATCAATATGAAGTTGATCACTTTTCCCTTACAGAAGCTATTTTACTTCTGTTATATACCTACCTACATTTTTCATACAACTAGTTGCATCTAACACATGAGATCCAACTGTCGATAGTGATAGTATGTACAGTTGAAGAATAAGTACCAAACTATAAACCCATAAATACAAATTATTTAATATTTTAAGATATTTGGTTTTCTATACAACACATGTTCCTAGGTATGCATTTATTTATTTATTTAAGGACAAATACAGTCTTAAAATACTAAAATGGAATAATACACTATAAAATAAAAACAAACAGACCAATTACATATGTCCACAGATATTAAATATAAAACATTTTAAACATCATGTCAAGATAGGATAGTATGGAGGTCAGTCCTTTGATCCTACCCAGAATGTGAAAACAGCATGATGGTATGTATGTATGTTTGGAGATTAGTATCAAATTATTAATTCTTCTTAGATATTGTGAGTAGGCTACTTCCATACAAATTGTATGAAGCAATGTCGTCACTAAATTCAATTTTTATAAAAATTGTTAAAAAAAATTTGAGATGTGCTAATACAATGTTAATATTTTTTTATAGAAAATTAAATTTTCTAGTTGGGGTGTTTCGGCTTTTTTCGATATTTTAAAAAAAATTGGAAATATAGGCAGTTAAACTCATAAATTTATCATAAAAAAATATTTTTCTTAATAAAAAATGTTTGAGAAATCCTGGAATTTTTTTAAAAAAAATTATTTGAGACTTTGTATTTGTCTATGTTTATACCAATTTTCAGCGTTCAAGCTTTTACGGTTTCTGAGATATATGGAAAAATAGATCAAAATTTCAAAAGTTGATAACCCCTGACTGAAACAAAAATTCACAATTCTGAGTATAAAAGTTTTGTAGGCTTGTAATTTTTTATATATTTTAAAATTTTGGGCTCTGTTAATTAAGCGGATCAAAAGTTATAAGGGGGGGACAGACAGACACACACACAGACACACAGACACACACACAAAACTCACATAAAATGTTCTACTCCGAATTCTGAGTAAATCCATGTATGGGAACATATATGCTGCGAGGCCGCTTGCAAAAAGTCCACTACACCATACAAAATTTTCCTTCGTACACGCATCTTGGCTTAATAATGTCGATTCATTAAGAGAATTGAATTCTCATGAACGAATCGACAGTTGGAATATGAAATTTATTTCACATTGATATGGCAAACCATAGATTTTTTTCTTCAAATTTTGACAATGCTATGGAAAACTAATCAGCTCTAGGTCTTTACACTTTACACATTATGATGTTAATATGAAGTCGATCGGACTTATAGTTAGGGCTGCAGAGAGGACACAAAAAGGATAATCCTACGCCGTACATCGAAACTCACAGTGTGCACTCTCTACATGATATCCATTGAGAAATTGATGTAAAAAAATACGCTTAAAAATTTTGAAATCATGATTCTCCACTATTCCATAGTGTGGAGAGTAAAAATATATCTTTTATTAATTATCAGTTTTTTTTATATTGTATGATATGAAAACAAAACTACTTTTTACAGATAAATAAATTTGATTCTTAGAAGATAATATTTAGTGAAACTTAATACAGTCACCGCAAATCTATTCATAGGTCTTGGTATCAGATATCAATGTCACATCCAATATAATATGTCAAATATGAACATTCTGATGTGACGCTGACCTATATCCCTTATTGACGTAACACATACCTGGTGCCTCGTGACTGAGTTACCATTGAAGGACCTTCGAAATATACATTATTATTATGATATTTATTTTTATTTATTTATTTTGTACTGATTCATATGTACAGAAAATCCATATGCACAGAAAACACAGCTAATAATTGTTTCTCCAACGGGAATCGAACCCTATACTCTTAATTTAATCGAGTCACGAAGACCGACAATTATAAAAAAATACATACCATCAAGCCATGTCCCTCGCCGGGTATGCAGGGAGAATCAAACGCTATATTTTTCTATCTTGGCACACATTTATCACCTCGTCAACATTCATGCATCGTCTAAAACATGTTCGTCTGTTGTTCACGCTTCGAACATTTCCGTCTTTCAGAATATCGTTCCCGCACTCTTTATTTTCTTTGTCAGGTGTTCCTCATTCATTCTCCCCATGTAGCCAAACCATCTCGATGTGTTCACTTGCAGTTCTATTAATGACATCTTTCTTCATCTTTTATTTTTTTCTTGTGTCCTCATTTTTTAATCTGTCACTCATCGTTCTATTACAGATTCCTGTTAACGATAAAATGTTTAAAATTTAAAAGAAATATCGAGACCCGTATCTTTTGCCGAATATTTTTACTCTCCACTAATAAGGAGTAATAGAGAGTACCTACTTCGTAATTTTTAACATAAATTTCTCAAAGTGTTCCATGTAGACAATACATGCTGAATTTTGTCATTATGTTTTGTATGTAAAGTGTAATTTGTAAATATGTTTAGCCAAAAGTATGAGTTTGACCGACTTCATATTGATATCATATGTGTAAAGTGCATTACGTTATAACTGATTAGTTTTCTATAGACATCCATTCATTGTTTCTATATATTGTCGTCTGCCAAAAGATTCCAAATTATTATTGTTTTTAAATTAATTTAGGCTAAAATTGTTTAAAAAATATTACATTTTTTTTAAATCACTCCATAACTATGTACTTATATGTCGTAAGAATAAAATATTTTTTCAAAAAAAATTATGTTCATGATTGTTATTCATTTCATGTAAGGTTTGTTCTAAAAATAAAAAAATCAACCCTTTTTGCTTTCTGTTCATTTGTAACAGGTATGTTGAACTATTTTCAAGAGCACGCGATAGTTACCCTTACTAACATGGAACTTCATAGTGTATTTGGCGGTTTTCCAACTGTCGATTGTTCAAGAGAACTTTGTTCTCTTTGTTTCCAAAATTTCAGAATATATAGATACATAGTTACAGGCCTACAAAACTTCATAATTGAATTTTCGTTTCAGTCAGGGGTTATCAACTTTGAATTTTTACTTTATTTTTCCATATATCTCAAAAACCATATAAAGTAGAACACTGCAAATTGGTCTAAATATAGACAAATACAAAATCTCAAATTTGTTTTTTTTTTAAATCCAAAGAAAAATATTTTTTTATGATAAATTTATGTGTTAACTGCCTATATTTCCAAAATTTTTAAAAATATCGAAAAAAGCCGAATACCCCAACTAGATAATTTAATTTTCTACAAAAAACATTAAGTCATTGAAGGGACGGGAGGTACTGAAGGGCCTGAAGGGACGGGTGGTACTGAAGGGACGTGTGGTACTGGAGGGCCTGAAGGGACGGGTGGTACTCAAGGGACGAGAGATACTGAAGGGCCTGAAGGGACGGGAGGTACTGAAGGGTCTGAAGGATCTGAAGCGACGGGTGGTAATGACCATTTTTAATTATACAGGCAATATGAAGTTTGCCGGGGGATCACTAGTAACTCTTAAAAATCTTAAAAATGTTGTCTGTTATCATAAAAAGCAGAATAGACATAACACCGAAAATTTCTATCCTGGCAGAAGAAACTACATTGTACGTTATTTTTACAAATATTCTTCTTTTTCTTGGTCATTATCGACCCACTTCTGGAGAAAGGCCTCATCTAACTTTATTTTTCCATAAGGTCCTGTCGGTGTCATGATCGTTACGGTCGGCATCCGCCGGCCGATACCGGGTCGGAATCATTCGGATGACTCTCTCGTCATCTGCGTACACTGCCGCTGTTCTTGGCTGATGATGCCGGTCTTCGCGATATTTTTACCAAAAAATAACAAGTCTTGAAATAAACTAATTTCTATTAATCGATTGAAATAAACATGCATAATTGCAATAAGTATTCGACAGTGACCGGTAACTCAAAACTATAAATAATTGATATAAATTACAAAATGATCTAAATAATCTAAATTTATATTGTAATATAAACAAGTTTCTATCAACGTGTCGAAATTTGCTTTATAATATTAACTATAATTTTATGTTTTATTTCAATTTTGTTTATTCTTCCTCTTGCTATGACTAATTTTATTTTTCTTCATAAAGTATCTTATTGTAAACCATTTATGGAAACTTTGCTGGTTTATTTTATTATTATTTTGTACCATTACAATTTATTAATAATACTGTATGTTTCATTGATAAATAAATAACGTGTAATGTATAATGTGCTTTATAATGTATAATAATCCCATGCTGAAGAAATTCAAACACATTAGAGATTTGGGAATAACAATAGATGCCAAATTATTCTACGAACAACACAAATAAAGCCAATCAAATGCTCGGTTTCTTTATATTATTGATCGTAACGTATCAAAGGAAGCTAAAGTTGCCATTCATAACGCAATTGTATTGCCAACCTTGATGTATGCAAGTGAAACCTGGACATGGCAGAAGTCGCATGAAAGTAGAATAAATGCAGTGGAAATGAGATCGTTAAGAAGAATTTGTAATAGAACGATGTATGATAGAGTTAGAAATGAGGTCACTAGGAAAGAATGTAAGATGAAGAAAGATGTAGTAACTAGAATGAAAGTTAACACACTTAGATGGTTTGGTCACGTGGAAAGAATGAATGAAGAACGCTTGACGAAAAAAATATATAAGGCTGACAGGAATGGAAAAAGAGGTCGGGGGCGCCCAAGAAAAGGATGGCACGACCATGTGAATGATATTCTGAAAGAAGGAAATGTTAGAAGTCTGAACAATAGAAGAACATGCATGAGACGTAGCATGAATGTTGACGAGGCGGTGAATGTATGTCAAGATAGAATAGTGTGGCGTTCTGTTCTCTCTGCCTACCCCGCGAGGGACATGGCGTGATGGTATGTATGTATGTAGGTTTCTTTATTCGCAGCTGAAAACAATTGAAAAATATTAATACACTAAACACACTATACGTTACATACATTCGTCCTCTTCTGGAATTCTGTACACCGATATGGAACCTATAGATACTACAAAATCTACATTTACCAAAAGTAGAACATTCAAAAAACCTTCTTGAAACACTTTGAGAGACGCCTTTATGTTGAACACACTAATTACATAATATAATAATTATATCCGAAATTTCAACATTTATAGATTGCAGGATAGGGGACTATACTTCGACCAAATATTACTTTATAAAATTTGCAATAACTTAATCGAGTCCCCTGACATACTCAATACTATATGGCCCGAATTTATAAAACGTACTAAGAATTTTCTCAATGCTTAGCACGACAAATTCCATACAATTATGTGTGCTAAATATTGACTTGAGCACTGAGAATGGTTTATAAATACATACCCGTTTACAAAATTTATTCCACATACTAGTGTGCCACACTAATTACAGATGTTTTTCACCTTTGTTTAGAATTCAGCGAGATAATAATACACATTTCAAACATAGATATTTTCAATGACTTTTTCTTCCTAACTTCCCCCTTAGCGCTTTTGTCCCGTTTCTATCGGGGTACGCTTTGACCATGATCCTGGAATTGGCGAGTCTGCTTATTGCATTGAAGCGACCCCCATCTGACCTTAACCTTTAGAAAGGGGAACCAGACAAATTGGATCATGGCTATACAGTGGTATAAATCTAGTCTAGTCAATCTAGTGATATAAATCCGCACATAGATTTTTTTGAAAATCCAGAAGGGCGTGCCCCGCCCGGATTCAAACCTTAGACCTCACGCATGTGAGGCGACGATCTTACCGCTGGGCTATCACCGCTATATTTTTCATGACACTTTACAACATTATCAAAAACAGAAAAAGATGTTCTTGAGCTCTAATACACAATCCATCAAGGCCCTTCTCATTCACTAACGAACCCTCCTCCTCATCCTGAAACATCCAAAAACATATAAACTGTTTATGTGTAGATTTTTTTATCTATATTTTTCAATTTCGTTTTATCGTGTATCATTTTATGATTTATTCAACTATGTAATCAATTATTCGCAGTCTTTGTTGGTCCTTGAGTGTCATGCACCAGGACTCAGCACCATATGTCCACCAGATTGATGGACAATGTCACCCGAGATCTGAACGTGCTGATTGCTTGTGATGACTGGGAGTCCACTGCAGCTAACATGATGGCTTGTAAAGCTATTGTCCAGGAGGCTAAAGCTCTACCGGAGTTGTATGGCCATCGGAAGTAAGTAAGTAAGTAATCAATTATTGTATAATTTAGTCATTAATTAAAATTAAATAAAGCATATTTGGCTCAACTTTTATTCAATTTTATACAAGTAATTTAATGAAAAATAAATAAGATAAAGCTGTAGCTTTCTAATATGAAATAAATAAATAAATAACAACAATCCGAACAAGTTCAGATTTCTCGGCTGATCGGTAATCGTTGTCGGGCGTCATCGGACGATGTCGGCTGTAGCGGTGTATGAACTTTCTTTCTAACGCACGTTTTTTTCAATCGGCATAATTCGGCCGACGTCGTCAGAGAATACTTCAGCTGACGATTGATTTGATGTACGCGAACCGTTAGGGTGTTGTATTATTTTAAATTTCATCCAAAAACAACAGAGATATCGACGAAAGAGACACAAGAAACTCGCATTTTTCTTTTACCTTTTTAAAAATGTACTATCTCAACTGTTGGTATGCACTGTCTGCTGCAGTAGGGGATTGCTTATAGAAGCCGAAAACCTTGGGTTGCCTCTAAATATAAAATGTAAAAATACTTTTTTTTTACTATAGGTAGGTACTTTCTACAAGATTGGAAATTGAAACGTAAATATGATCCTTTTAGGACCACATTATTAAAATATTATTTTGGCATGTGATTGAAAAATATTTTTAAAGGCCACTGAAAGGATCAACGATGAACTGAACTAATGCTAAAAAGTTTTAAATTTTCTACACTTCCCCATTTTCTTTCATTGTTTGCGTAGTCTGAAGGCTCTAGGCACGTCCCTGTATGCTAGATGTATAAAATAAACTTTGAAATTTAAAATGTTAACTCTGCACATTACATAGTAGTGTTTTTTTAAAACATGGATACGTAGGGGACACCAGCTTTTAGGGTTTGGGTCCATTTTTCTCTTAGAAGCGCACTACGTAGCGTTGAGGGGGGTTTTCAATCTGCTCAGGAAAATATGAATTTGAATCTCTAAAAGACCCGGGTTGTAAGAAGGCGAAAATACAGAATTCGGACGATCGTTCAACAAAAACGACTGGTTCGTGTAGGTTTATTAAAAAATCTTTTTATAAATAAACTAACATACCCGACAGACATTGTCCTGTCCGAACTTAGGCTGGTATGCTAACCACACACCACATCCAGCAATATAGGGCAACACACACCATAATATATAGAAAAAATCAATAAAATCGTTTCAGCCGTTTAGGAGTGCAGTGACATACACACGTACAGTAGAATTATATGTAAAGATATAAATAAAACTAATGTTTCGCATTTTATTCTATATCTAAAATGTACTATTTGCACAACAGCATGCGTACATTTTTATATTTTTTATTTCCACTGTTACAATCCTTGATTCCAAGTATTGTATGTAAATCGAAACCATCCAGGCACCCACTCTACATACACAAAAAATTATATCAAATTTGGTCCAGCCGTATAGGAGTTCAGTAAAATACACACGCAGAAGAATTATAATATATATTCACATCTGTTATAAATTATCTTATTGTATCTGCTATATATTTTGTATTTTTATTTATTTATTTATTTATTTATTTGGGACAGACAACAGCGACAACAAAATAATGAAGGTACAGAACAATAAAATAAGACTTGCGCCAAAACATCTATCCACAAATTAAAACAATATGATCAATAAACATAAATAATAAATCAGAAAAAAAAATGTTATTAAATAAAACAAAGTGAAAAAAACAAACAAGATATCATGGTAGTGTGTAAAGGATTTTGTTAGATAGGAGATGAAGGGGTAGGGAGGAGGGTAAGAGGGAAGAAATGAAGGTGTCTGCCGCACTTCACTGGTTTACCACACAATCAACCGGCATCAGTTTACTTCGTATCATTTGTCTAAATTTATTAAAACGAAATTGGAAAATATCAACATCATTAAAATTTTCATTGTATTGACGGCATATGCGCGGTATAATGTAGAATTTTCGATAGTTCGTTCTACATACTGGGACATGAAACAATTCAGGTCTTCTTGTCATTCTTACCGGGGCACGTAATTCAACTAATTTCACGATGTCAGGAGAATCGAAGTAGTTGTTCAATATTTTATATAGTAATGATTGATCATATAAGATGCGTCGGTTTTCGAGAGTGATAAATTTATGAAATATAACCGACTCCTGATAAGATGGAAATTGTAAGTGAAGTCGGAAATTAATGTGCCTGAGATATTTCTTTTGAACAGATTCTAATCTGCTTTTTTTTATGTATGGTATATATTATAACTATTCGCATAGGTATTTATTGTTTAGATGTGTATCATATATAGTTCCACGAAGTCAACTCTCAATCCTAAGAAGAAATATTTTCTTTGAATTATATTAACTTTGGAGGCAGGTATAAATATCTTATTTTGAATTAATCATTTAGTATATGTGTAGCCTTCAATCGGTCAAAAACCTAATTATACGAATCCTTCTCAGAAGAATGTATCGTGAGATGGTATTATGTATTATTTATATACAACCTAACATAATCAATATTATATTACATATATACATATGGTGAATGATTATCCTGACAGATACTCATTCTTTGCATTCTATGAAGCCGCAAATTGGCGGTTAATTTTAACGGAAAAAATGCTCAGGGAGTTTTTGATTTTATCATAATTAAGTAGTAATTTATCGTAAGTCTCCAGAAAATGGAAATTTGTTATTGTGTGTGTGTTTTTTTTTTTTTTTTTTTTTTTATTTTTTTTTTAAATGAATATGTCCTTGCTAAACAAGTACATATACATCTTCCTACGTTCCCTAAAATAAGCAAATAAATGCTTGTGCTATAGGTGAACGAAATCGGTCGAGGCAGGATTCGAACTCGCGACCACTGGATTACTAGCCCAGCGCGCAAACCGCTCTGCCATCGACCCATCTAATAAACATTTGATTGCACTAAGTTAAAATAAATAGTTTTTAGTTTCCCTTTGTCCAATATAATATGTCTAATTAGTAGTCTAGGTAATAAATGTTACAATTATTTACTTTCGGATCCACAGCGCTAGATCCAGCAAGTAAAAAAATACGCTGGATCCAGCTGGATAGCTGGATGCTGGATGCGGGATTCAGAAATTGTAATCCCTAATTACCACTTTATCCTGCAGTCAGTTTTTTATATTACAATGAAAATTATCTTTAATTACCTACAAGCAGTAGCAGAATTGCTTATACAAGACGAAAATCTTGGCTTGCCTTTGAATATTAGGTATGTCAAGAAATTCAAAAACTAATAGTAATTTATTTTTTTGTAGCAACCATACTACAAGATTAAAAATTGAACCATATGTAGATAGATTTTCTTTCAGGGTTTCAAAGGTTCTAGGCTCGCCCCTGCCTACAATAATATATTAAACGCCATGTAAGCACTCAGTACTTGATTTTTTCAGCAATTTGAATTAAATATAAATAGAGAATGACTATAAAGTAAGTTTTAATTTCTAATAGACATTCACATTCAATACTTGTTTTTTTTTTAATAACTAATAACTTATTATTAAGAGTAAAAAATACACCAATTCAAGGATACAGTTCTGACTACTTTCAAAAATTACCTAATTTATTTTATTTTTCTGAATACAATCTTATGTAAATATTTAGATATGTAAAATAGTTATATTATTATTTTCGTATTCGGAAAATATTACTAGAAGTCAACAAACCTTTTATTTCTGTACATACGCATAAAAAATATTTAAAAAAAAATGAATTCCATTCTATTACATTTTTTTTGTGAAATATTTTGCCTTTCTAATAATATTATTTTGCCAACTACATAAGCTACGATAATAACATATTTAATTTAGTTTAATAATAAAATTATATATCATTATGTCTGTGTTATACTTAATAGTACAAACAAAAAAAAGTGGTTTCTGTCTCCGTTATAATATAAAGGAGAGTAAGTTATGTTTGATTTTACAGCACTTGATTCGAACATGGACGTGGAAAAAGACGCATGAAAGTAGAATAAATGCTGTAGAAATGAGATAACTAAGAAGAGTATGTAACAGAACAATATAATATATCAAAATATTATGGCGCGCGCTAGTGTCTGAATCCGGACGATTCAGCCCTATATAAAGACGCCTCAGACCGGGAGCGTTCATTCGATCTACCCTGTTCCAGTTGTCGCGGTCGCGCTGTCCTTGCGACCCCATAGTTTTCAATCCGCGTAATCATCGTATATTATTCTAATTTAAAATATAATTATTTATTAAGTCAACTATTTTCAATGTATTAGAGTCACTTATCCAAATAAATTCATGTAAGTAATTGCACCAATTATCTTTTGATTTCTGCCATCTAATTACCTGTGTTTTACTGTAATATTAAATATCTATATGTACGTAGTGCTGTGTTAGGTAATTACCTACACAGTCATTACAATACCTTCGCTTGGGGATAGGCAAACAGGTTGAAATACCTAAAGCCTATATAGACCGGCATAGCCTATCCTGGGTGACCACCGACAGGTTATCTAACTTGATCGGCAGCACAACCCAGTCCTCGGTAACCAAGATCAGGTAACTTGGTATCCCGAGGGCCCAAAGCCATACAGGTGAACGAGAGTACACCTAAACAGGTAAAATATTATTACTTAAAATAAGAAAAAACAATTATTATTAAGAATAACTTATTTTCACTTGATAAATTATCAAGTGGAAAAAAAGTTATATAATTGTTTTTACTTATTTTAAGTAATAATATTTTGTTATAATGGAATTCCATCACGAACTCTCAGTCAACAAACTGGAATTAATATAATGTATCGTTCTTATATATTCTCTTCTTAAGGGGGGGGGGACTGCTGCCAACGTAAATATTTTTTAATTTGATATACCATCATTCTTTCTTATCAAATCGTTTTGAAAAAAATAATTTAGTTTGGGTATAAATAAAGAAAAATATATCTTTACTTTTTGATAATGTTCTGTATAAATTCTTGTAGAAAAATAATGGCATACCACGATTTTCTTATATTTTTAATAAAATATAAGGCGTAGTTCAACATATTTTTTTTTAAATTAAAGAAAACAAAAATATGTAAAAAATATAATGTGACGTTGCATTAATGCTTCAGGTTTAGTAAATAAACCTATAAAACATTTATTTTCCATTCAGCACCTTTGCGAAATAAAAGTTTTTTGGTTTATTAACTTAACCTGATGCATTAATGCAACGTTACATCGTATTTTTCCAGATATTTTGATCTTCTTTAATTTATAAAAAAAATATACTTAATGCTCTATACCTAATAGTTTTTTAGAAATTCAAAATAAATGTCAAAAATACGGGCAATGCTTATTATTTTCCTACAAGAATATATACAGAACATAATTAAAAAGTAATGGTTAGTATATATTTTCCAAACTAACTAGGTTTTTTTTTCAAAATTATTTGTTTTGTAGTAGGTGCAAATTGAAAAAATAGGTACGTTATGTATTCAACACCTAGGCGGCGAAAAGCGGCAAGACCAGATGCTTCCTTCACAAATTCTGGCAAATCATCAAACAGTTGAAAACCTTTGTAACACACATAATTTTGTGTACCTGCCAGGTTAGTCTGTATGGCAGAATACATAATATTTACGGCGACTATTATAGTTTGATACTTAATCCTCATACATACATCTTCTTCTTCTTCTTCCTGGCCTCTTCCCAACTTATCGTCGATGAAGACTGTTGGGGTCAGCTCTCCTCGTCCTCAAGCTGTACACACTTCGGTTCTGGGCCGCCTCCGATATACATACATGCTTAACATCAATTTGTTTACCGATTCGGGGTAGGAAAAAAAAGGACTGACCTCCACGCTATCCTATCCTGACATACATATTTTATATAGGAAAACAAAATATTTTAATATATTCAAAAATTTACATTAAAGGTCAGATGGCAGTCGCTTCAATGTAATAACCAGACTCGCCAATTCCAGGATCATGGTCAAAGCGTACCCCGATAGAAACGGGACAAAAGCGCTAAGGAGAAAGAAGAAGAATAAATAATTGAGATTAAAGGTTTTATAGTTTGGTAAGTTTATTTATGATTATTCATCTACATGGATTTTTACGCATTCTTACACTATACACATACTAAAGCCATCAACAGTTGGATCTCATGTGTTACATGCAACTAGTTATTTTGTATTTTATTTTAAAATAATGCGTTTAGATTTAAGTGTTAGTCACACCTCGTTTATTTTTGCACTCTGAATATATGAATCTGTGTTGCTACGCAATTATCATTCCTTTCTATTAAACCAGACAAAAAAATGACGAGCTTTTTTATGTACACATTCTATACGAAACGGCTTATTCAAAGCTCTTTCTTGAATGGTAGAAACACAATGATCTCATTGCTGGAATATTAATGATAGTATTATTCAATCGATTTGATAATTGACTCCTGAACCACACGCCCCGACTTCGATTCCAAGTTAAATAAAATTTTCACATACTGAGATAAATACCTATATAAATTTTAGAACCTAAATTACGATACAAAAATATTAACTTACAAAATACGATGAAACTGAAACTACGCCAAAGGATGATCAAATGCAATGTCTGGTCGGTACTGCTCTACGCTGTTGAGGCATGGACCCTCAAGGTTGGTACCATAAACCGCCTGGAAGCGTTCGAAATGTGGATTCATCGTAGAATGCTAAGGATATCCTGGACCGACATGGTGAGCAACGTTGAAGTCTTTCATAGAGCTAATACTGACAGACAGTTGTTCACGACAGTCAAGCTCCGTAAGACTTAAAATTTTGTCACATAATGAGAGGCGAAAAATACTCGATCTTACAGTTGATCATAAAAAGAAAGATCGAGGGCCGTAGAGGGGTCGGTAGGAAGCAGCTATCCTGGCTCCGTAACATTCGGGAGTGGACCGGAATGAGGCGTGTGGAGGATTTGTTTCGCACCGCAAAGGACAGGGAAATTTTCTCCCGAGTGATCGTCAACGTCGGGGGGACCCGATAGGATACATAGAGAAGAAGAAAAAAATATGATATCTATGTACAAACTTAAACTGTTTGACTACCGATATTTTAACTAAACTGTAGTAATTATTAACTAAAGTTAAGCTACTAGGTATAAATGTAAGGTTTCGCTGTGTGAGCAAAACAGTTGGTTAAAATTAACCAAATGTAATCACTATTAATTGGTTACTATAAACATGCTATTCACTCCATCTCTAACATCCATTTTATTGGTCAACGTTCATTGTTCATTCTTTCAATATATCCAAACTATCTCAAACTATCTCACTTTCATTCGACTTATAATATCCTTCTTTTTCTTGATTTCTCTTCCCATGTCCTCATTTGATTTCTATAATGTATAGTTATATTACATAATCTTCTTAGTGATCTCATTTCTACAGCATTTATTCTACTTTCTCCACGTCCATGTTTCACTGGCATATATCAAAGTAGGCACTATAATTACATTTTGTATGGCAATTTTGGCTTAGTTTGAAATGTTTTGTGGCGCAACCGCCGATTGCGCCGCGTAGCTGAGTTACACCGGCAGGCGCCATCTTGCCCTGCGCCGTATTCACAGCCCGTCTCCTATTTAAGGGGAAGCACAGCGCGCCCAGACCATTCCGCTTATCCAGATCTCGAGGCTAGGCATCACGCTGCCCGACCGCTCGTCGTCGTTCAAATCGTCCGCGTTCCAAATTTACATTTATAATCCTTAAATAATAATTCAACATTTTCTGTACCAAGTAATATTAATAAGCACCAATTGTAAGCATCAACTTGATCAATAAAAGAGTAAGTTCAATTTCCTGTTACATATTTCAATCTGTCAACCATTTCTACCTGAGTAATATTTAATAATAATATTTAATCTATTGTATACGATATCGCAGTTGCTTGGTCGATCAATCTGTGGCTCAGCTGTCGGGACTCTCCGAACAGACGGCCTCCAGGTTCGAACCAAGCGGGTGAGATATCGTTTGGGTTGTATGTAGCTAAAGGCGGACAAACAGGTAATACCTACACGTCCAACTGACCGACCTTACCACCTCAATTACAGGCGTGTATATCAGCTCCGGCTGGTATGCAATCGCTTCTAACCAAGTGACCACTCTGGCACTTTAGCAAGCTCTACATACTACAAAAACCCTTTAACCCCAAAGTTTAAAGCAGATGGAAGAAAGCTAGGAAAGAAGAATAAAGTTTATTGTTAAAATCAATAGTGCGTCCTTGTCCTAATACATCTTCTGTTTAAATATTAAATAATGTGCTTGTAACAAGAAGATTTGTTTACATTATCATACCTACATTTCCTAAGCTAAGCAAATTCTTGTGATATGAGTGAATGAAATCGGTGTAGAAAGTATTCTAAAACCACATCCAATACCAATCCAGCTAACTAGCCGCTCTACATCTTTAATACAATAATTTGGAATGTCTAGAAGTGCCATTATTGGATCAATAATTATTATATTTATTTATTTAATATTGCTTCTCGGGCAACTAACAGGTACTATGTCAAATATTAATTTGACACGCACCCAATAACAAGTTGCCACATTCTGGAGACTTACGATATTAATCGTCTCACAGATCCAGACTGAAAACACAATTAAAAACTGTGTCTCCACCGGGAATCGAACCCGGGACCTTTGGATCAGCAGTCAGATACCCAACCAACTGAGCCACGAAGGCCGACGAATTATATATCTATGTCACAAGTGAACTAAGACTGATAATGACTGGTGTTCTTCGAACGTAACGTCAACAAAAATAGATCTCCTAAAATAAGAATCAAAAATGATCCTTACCCAAAATAAAAATCAAGACCCTAATCAAAAATCCTTACCCAAAACAAGAATCCTTACCCAAAAACAAGACATGCATACAAGAACAAGAACTCCCAAAAACAAGAACTCCCAAAAATAAGCCCTTATAAGAATCGATCCACTGAGAAAAAATATCGTTTCAAAAACCAGAGTTCATTTTCAAAAATCTTCATTTACCTACGACTTTTTTGAACGAAATTAAACACTATAATGAATCCCATCAAAAAAATATTATAACTATCTCTCGCCTCTATACATCTGCGGCACACCACCATTTTGTATACTCGGGCATTACTTAAATGTGTAATGACCTTCCAGATGAATAAATTGAGAAAAATGAGAGATGGTATGGCTACATTTTGAGACGACCTAGTGACAGTAATATAAATAAACCCTTGGAGACATTGAGACTCCAGCGAGAAGACCAGGCAAACCACCAGCCACATGGCTGTCGAGCATCAAAAAGCATCCGCGAGAGAGGGAGCTGAATCCTGACCTGACACAGGACATGAGAATTTGGCGAAATGGAATAAGGAGAGCCGACCCCAAGTAAATATCGGACAAAGGCGATGACTAAGAAAGAAGAAGAGGGACTACACATTATTTAAGAAATCAGTAACAAAATAGTAATAAAATCAAGTACTGTAACTACATCCAATGATAGATTAATATTAGTGATGTCAAATTTGTATCATTGGTGTTAGCGGTTTTATAATCGTGGAAGAGGTGACGGTGGACGGTGAGTGCAGTTTTGCGGGAGACAGCCGTAGTTCGTCAGTTTGTATGCGTGCACGTTTGCCTCACCGATTAGCGTTGGCTTTCTGTTGCGAAATCTGACACCTGTTTACTGTTCACCCAGAATGTAGGTACTAACTATAAGATTGGAATGAATTAAGACAATGACTATAGTCCTCCATCGAACACAAGATCTTTATACGTACATACATTAATTTTATGATGCTTATTATGAAATGTTGAAAAAGATTTTTACTATATCTTTACTTTTTTTTTTATTCAACAGATAACCCGGAAAACTACAACTGGCTTATATCAACGATCCGTGAAAATCTCGGAATATAAAAGGTATAATTGCCATGCCTGCATAACAATAATTACAACCGAAAAAAAACAAGTATCAATGACCTAAGATTTGATACCTAATCCGTCACGGCGAAATTACGCAGTTTCAATGCCAAATTTTGTAACAAGGACAAATTTACCATTCTTTGAGTATTTTTAACACTGTCACCTAAAAATTTTAGCACCTGGCTTTGCCCGGTGAAGTTTTTCCTAATTTAATTTTATTTTATACACAGATGAACAGGTTACATTCCTTAAAATATATATACTAAGTGCTACAATGTATATAGTTAGCCCTGCCATCCAATTATGTATATCCACTGTTAGTTATATTCAACAAAGCAGAAGAGAAAGAATGCAAAGAAATAATGATTAGGAGATGGTTAAGGATAGTGGGATAGGAAAGTGACGGGGAATGTCAGAGGATAACTAAAAGAGAGAAAGCAAATTAAGTTCTACTGTATTCATACGATAAAAGAATACAAAACAACTATCTACTATCTCGGATCATGTTGGTTAATCAAAAATATGGCAGAACTACTTATTTATAAGTTAAGTAACTAACTTAGAAAGCCGTTTAAGTGGTGAAAATCTGATATCCAGAATTTGGCAACTCTATTATTGTTTGGACCAGATAATCAATTATGCGCGTTGTAGCAGCTATCAAGAGATTAAGAGACTGGCGAATAATAGAGATAGAGTGCTTGATGCTAACCAAATCTTATAATTGTGACCCAGAAGAAAAAGTCTAGAATGAGCGAATTGTGAGACCTTATATCAAGATATGATTACAGATTTTTTATGACAAGTCAAATCACAATTCGCTCACATTATGCCCCTTAGCGTCTTAGGTAGTTATCTTATAGATGTTATTCCCGCACCACCACCCATTGTGCTAATAAGGCTGTGTTGTCGGCCTTCGTGGCTCAGTTGGTTGGGTATCTGACTGCTGATCCAAAGGTCCCGGGTTCGATTCCCGGTGGAGACACAGATTTTAATTGTGTTTTCAGTCTGGATCTGTGAGACGATTAATATCTTAAGTCTCCAGAATGTGGCAACTTGTTATTGGGAGCGTGTTAAATTAATATTTGACATAGTACCTGTTAGTTGCCCGAGAAGCAATATTAAATAAATAAATAAAAATTATCAGTAATTGTGTAGTTAATATAGTTTGATTTCATAAAACTGTTCAAAATTGTGTCGTTTGATGGCATTTAATTTCAATGAAACAACCAAAAGTATTGCATAATTTTATGAAATCAAAGTATTTTAACTATACTTTTACTGATACTTTTGTTCGAGAAACACAGCCTTAATATAAGAAGAGTCCGGAGAAGTCTAAAACTTTGCAGACAATGCACTTAAAGTGCCAAAGAGAGCTCATTATACAGAAGTCTTGAAAGCTCTTAAGTTACTCTTCGTGGCTACAAGGTCCGCATGTCCAATATTTCCAAAGGAAATTCCCTCGTACATTCCCTCGTTGTATGTAGAGTGTTAGTCGGAATGTTGACACGGAAAAGCTAGTGCACTCCTATAGGATGCGCTCAGAAGTCTTAGCAGGGTTATCACAAACCTGACAAATCGGATAAGTGAAAAAGAAAAAGATAACTTTTGAAACTGGCGTGTCCAGTAAGCAATTGCGTGATCCAATAATCAGGAATAATCCACGAAGAATAAATTGGAGTCCACACATCAGAAAGAAATAAAAAAATCTTTTGTAAATGGTGAAACTAAAATACAAGCTATGGAGATACCTAATAATTATAAAACTGTATCTGAAAATTGAGAAGCAATAATTTACCATTATTTATATCAAACTATCTCCAAGCTATATATCACCTTCATTCAAATTTCTATATCCTTCTTTATCTACCATTCTATTTGTATATCCCTTTTTCATATTTTATCATACATCTTTTTGCGTGTTTTTAATGATCTCATTTCAACGTCATTTTAAACTATATCTCTGCAGTTTTCATAATCAAATTGATAAGTGCAGAATTACTATTGCATTTCGAGCGACTATTTGCGCTTCCGTTAAAAACGCTAGAATTTTATCAAATCATATTAATAAATCTCTATTTCCTACCACAACCCTTTTATCAGTATATTTATCGTTTATTTTATTATGTTAATTGAAATAAATTAATTAGACTATTAACTCTTTAATTTAATCTATCGTGCGGTATAGATTTTTATCTTATTATTTCAATATTAAACAAATTCATTTGACTATACGCAATAGCATCTGAGTGTGATATGTTTAGTTTGTCGACGGACACAATATTAAATACTAGATCAATGAAACTAAACGAGTATTTTTTTAATGAATGTTCTTGTACCAAGTACCAAGTACATATACATACATCCTCATAAATTCCTTAAATTAAGCATATGCTCGTGCTATACGTGAACGAAATCGGTCTTGGCAGGATTCAATCTCGCAACCACTGGATTACTAACCCAGCGCGCTAACCGCTCTGCCAACACCTATATTTTTATTATGACAATTGGAATACCTATGAGAAAGGACGAGAGCCATTGATTGTGCTACAAGAGAAAAACACGTAACAGTGAAAATGTTATTCAAATAAATCGTAATAACAATGATCTTTAGCTTTGAACTATTTCGTTCAAAAAAGAATATGTCATATTTATTTTGTAATTCAAAGTTAATCCTTCAAAGAAATCCAAGAATATTGAGAAATGGGATATATATATAAGTAATAGTTTCATGAATCATAATATGATGGTTTATTAATGCACTTACATGTCCTACATATTTAGTTAGTAAAATGAAAAAATATACAATACCGTATATTATTGAACAAACACTTATAAATATATATATATTTCGTACGGATGTTCACAACAAAAGCTCTTCATGCTGTCTTTGCCCCGTTCATCTCATTCGCTCACAATAATTCAGACCAGTGCGATAGAGATAGAATGTCTACGTGTGGGACGAAGTCTTTCGACAGTCGTTCGTTTCCGAGTGACATCGGACATTGCCGAGTTACTTCGAAGCCCAATTGCATACCGAATAAATACAAACACACATAAATTCATTTTTATTTATAGCAAGTATTACCTACTTTGAGATCAAGGAATAATTATTAATGTAATTCACAACGGGTTTCAAACATGTAATTAGTCATAAATATATAATATAATTCTATCATACATAATATATGTAATAGCAATTAATAACGTAATAACCAATATGTACCGTAATTTTATACATTAATATTATATAAATGGATAATATTTAAGAGGCCTGTTATAATATTATTATATATTCAGTTTATCGAATATAATTAATAATTGAGATCGTTTCAAAGATAATCTGTCTTCAAGTAATAAATAAACGATCACTTATTAAAATGCATATTAATAATCTTAATAATTTAAAGAAACTACACATAAAATAAATCAATTAAAATAAAAATAATTTTTGATGTATTTCCATTTTATTTCTGTCCTAGGTTCGATTGCCAGCAGTGGAGAAATTTATTTAAAATAACTTGATATTATTTATAATTATATAACATTAATTCGTAAAAAAAATATTTTTAAACAAAATAAATAAAAAAAAAATATTTTTAAATATTTTTAAATATTTTTAAAAAAATATTTTTTTTTTCTTCCTTTTATTTTTATTTTTACTCTGTTGTATTTTTGGGTTATTCTGATTTTTTTTTTGTTTTTTCTGGTGTTGTTTTGGATCTGTTATAACATTTTTATATTGTTAGACCAAATTCTAAATATTTTCATTGTTGGTTTGTTTAAGTTAGCTATTATTTGTATGATATAGAAACCCACTGATAACCATATATGGTTAGTGGGATCTTGTTAAATTAAATAAGTTAAATTATGTTGAAATAAATAAAAAATAAATAAACTAATTAAAAATTATTTAAAATTATTTGATATTAGTTTTTTTTTAACTATATAAAATTATAAAAAATATTTATAGGTAGTTAATACTAGTTAGTTGGAAGAGATTCTCATTTTGTTAAACACTCGCCACTTGCACAGAGTGCAAGGAATTGTTTGTAAATACATATAATGAAATTGGTCGGTGCAATCCAGTGATGACGAGTTCGATCCACATCCTGCATCGACCGATTTCGTTCTCTACATAACTATTACTAATATTATGAAAAAGGTAGGTTCTTAGCGAAAAAAATCAAATTGGAAACGCATTTATAGTCAATAGTTAAGACCGCAGCTCTAAGTATACATATGCGTGTATGTATGTCGACTAAACATACTTGCTTTGGACTGTACAAAAGACACAAAATTTCATAACACGCCATACACACAAAAACATCGTGACTATTTAATATTTGAGAGTTACGTATGTATATTTCTGTAAAGTGATATACGAATGAAATCATGTTAAGAGCAATCACTCTTGGGCATATTCTAATTCGCTGTCAATGGTTAAAGCCGATAACAAATTCGATAAAACGAGTGTTATAATTAAAATGGTTTTATAACTGCCCGTCATAATTAGGTACCTACATATCGATCAAAATCGGCTTCAATTCCAATCAAAGACATTCCTAAACAATTCCATCATCTTTGAAATTGGGCAAAATGCACGGACTAATAATATGATGCGATACTTAACATACATTGCGAAACAGATATGTCCTAAATTGTCATATCTTGTTTAGGCAAAATGTACTAATAATAATATAAACCGATATATTTTACATGCATTGCAAAATAGAAGTGTTCTACATTGACATATCTTGTTACCGTCATACGATGATATCAGAGAGTGCATATTATGAAATTTGGCATGATGTTTTTATGTGTATGGCGTACTAGGAAGTTTTTCTATCCTTTACCCGGGAATTGTGGAGAGTTTAACTTATTACGACTGATCTGTTCGATTAATATGAATAAAAATAGTGAAAATTTCCTTACATCCTGTACAAGCAGTGATTATACTATCATATTGTCTATTATTATGTGGTAAAACGATGTATGAAAGAATGAGAAATGAGGATAATTTGACGAAAATGCATGATAAAAATAAATGCCCTAAGGTGGTTTGTCTATATCTAAAGTAATAAAGCAATCAAAATGTTAGTGTATGTGTGTGTGTGTGTGTGTGTGTATGTGTGTGTGTGTGTGTGTTTGTCTCACGCCTTCTGAAAAACCAAGAGCATCTAAAAATCTAATTTAAGTGCGAACATGTACCAGTATACCTGATGCAGTGTCACGCTAAAAAGAATGCGATAAAAATGCTGAATTTTAAAAATATTTAAATAATTATTTTTTTCATACAAAATTTTCCAAGTCATATCTGTCAAAAAAGTGTACATTTTGCACGCAAATATCTGTTAGTTTAAAAGTTAGAAGTAGGTATTTACACAAAAAAAATATATTTTGAAGTATAACTTAGCGTTTAAGTGAAAAACATGGTGAATATTTGGTATAATTATAATGTTTAACTTATTTTTAAAGTAAGCCTTTTGTACATAAACGCCGCCATTTTAATATCTTTTCATACAATATTTCATTTTCCCACCGAATGAATATGTTCTTGAAAATAATAAACCTTTGAAATAAATGTAATTATGAAATAATAAAATGAAACACAAGACATTACGGCAAGTTTTAAGACATATATTGTAAAAATGTGTTATTTATTAGTAAAGATATAGGCATAATAAAATTGCATAATTTGTAAACAATATTTGATTTTTCTGACAATTTTCATTTTTATGGCATCGAACAAACCAATGTAGGTACCTACATATTCAAAAAATGTATCCGAACCATTCGATATTACTTATGTGTTCGAATCGTTTCCATGGCTACAGAAAGAATGTGATATTCAAATAAAATTTGTTAGGAATCGAATTTATTTAGAAGTTTGTTGTAGGTAGGTACCTACCTAATACTATTTACTTACAAATCAACAATAATATACCTATACTGATTTCCTATAGGAAAATTATTTTATTTATTTATTTATCAACCGTTTGTCCGATTATAATGAAACTTTGGTGAATTGTCGAGCGTATGCCCAGGATGGTTTTTGGATTTAAACTTTTTTCTTATTCTTCTTCTTCTTCGTGTATTTGGTCGTTTTACCTATGAAGGGGGAGTATCCTGGGAAAAGAAGGTCCGACTGTCCCTCCATCTCTTCACAGGTCTTCCAGGACGGGTTCTGCATATAAACTTTTTTCTTCTTTTTCTTCAACGTGTACTTGGTCATCTTACCTATGAAGATGAACTATCCTGGGAGATGAAGGTCCAATTTTCCTTCCATCTCTTCGCAGGTTTCTGGATTTAAACTTTTTTCTTCTTCTTCTTCATCGTCTATTTGGTCATTTTACCTTTGAAGGTGGACTAACCTGGGAGAAGAATGTCCAATTTTCCTTCCATCTCTTCGCAGGTATCTGGATTTAAACTTATTTCTTCTTCTTCTTCTTCATCGTGTATTTTTGCTCATTTTACCTATGAAGTTGGAGAATCCTGGGAGAAGAAGGTCCAACTGTCCTTCCATCTCTTCGCAGGTATCTGGGTTTAAACTTTTTTCATCTTCTTCGTGTATTTAGTCATTTTACCTATTAAGTAGAGCATCCTGGGAAAAGAAGGTTCTTTCATCTCTTCGCGGTTCTTCCAGGATGGTTTCTGGATTTAAACTTTTCTTAACCGACTGATGGGACGGGATGTAATGAAGGGAAGCGAGGCACTAAAGGGCCTGAAGGGACGGGAGGTATAAAACTGCCTGAAGGGACGGAAGGTACTGAAGGGCCTGATGGGAAGGGACGTAATGAGGGATTAAAGGGACGGGAGGTACTGAAGGGCCTGAAGCGGCGGGTCCTGGAGTCTAATTCTTTTTCTTCTTAATTTTATGTAGACCTTTAGGGCAGTTTTTATACAAACTATTTCCTATTGTCTAAATCATCTTCTTCTTCTTTTATGTATACATTTGGGTCATTTTTTTATAAAAATTATTTCCTTTAGTCTAATTATTATTCTTCTTCATTTAAGTACGTAGACTTTTGGGAGAGTTTTAATACAAACTATTTCCAATAGTCTTATTCATTTTCTTTTATGTAGACCTTTTGGTCAGTATTTATACAAACTATTTCCAATAGTCAAAATATTCTTCTTCTTCTTTTTTGTAGACCTTTGGGTGAGCTTTTATACAATCTATTTCCAATAGTCTAATTCTTCTATTAGGTATATGTATTTTTACTTATTTTATGTAGACCATTGGAATAGTTTTTTATACAAACTATTTCTTATAGTCTTATACTTATTTTTCTCTTTTTTATTTAGTCTTTTGGGTTAGTTTTAAGTCTAATAGTCTATTGTGCAGAAATATTATTAACGATATGCACACTTGATGAAAATACATATGAAATGAATGGGATATGGGATGTGACGATATAACCTGCACTAGAATCTTTTCAATACTTTTGTTTAATTAAATTTAAACCATTTATATCATCCTATTTTGAATAATTTTCAACACCTAATATTTAAAGAATGGGGGTTGTGGCCATTACTGAACTCTTCACAACATTTATATTCAAATTAAAAACTATTTACTATAGTTCAAGTCTTCTTCTTCTTCGTTAATGAAGACTTTCAGTCAAATTGAGCAAAAATATAATGCACACTTGATGAAAAAATATAAAAACGAATGGGATGTGACCAATACTAGATCTTTTCAGTACCTACGTTTGTTTAATCAAATTTTGACCACATCCCAACATCGAAAATTACTAAATTTTCAATAGATACACATTACAATTTGTTTTCGATGATAATATTTAAAAATGGGGGTTGTGGCCAAACCAATCTCTTTACAACGTTGATAAACAGTCATATTTAAAACCATTACGCATAGTCCATGCGAGCAGAAATTGTATAAATATTATACTTCATTCACACTTTATAGCAATATATAAAAAAGAATGGGTTGTGGCCATCACTTGAACATTTTACAATACTTAAACTCAATCAAATTTCAAACCACTTTTTATAGTCTGATATTGCAAAATAATTGGGTGACAATATTATAAAAACGATTGCTTTTTCTTTCACAATTTTACATTCTTGGCCAACGGCGGGACATAAAAGCTAGTAGATTTAATAAAAGATGACCGTCTGTCAAAAAAGTACACAAGGCTGATAAAAGAGGGACGAAGAGTAGAGGTGGGCTAAGAAAAAGTTGGCATGGTCACATAAATGGAATTTTTCCAAGATGGAGACGTTAGAAGTAAGAAAAACAAGATAAAGGAGTCTGGCGTTCGGTTCTCTCTGCCTACCCCAAATAGGGAAATGGCGCGATGGTATGATGATGATGATGATATTGTCAATTATTTCCGGCTAACGAGAAAAGCGTGAAATGCAATGGGTGTGAGCAGTGTTTTTGGGCCAGAGAATCATTCTTCAATATAAAGAAAAATATATTAAAAACGAGTGGGTTGTGGCCAACGCTAAACTCCTCACTAACAAGTCATTCTATAAAGTATTGAAATTTTGTATAGAAAATATTCAGCATTTTCATGAAATGAGTTTGTGAAATTGTTATTATGAAAACTCGATAACTCTTCAATGCCATTTTATGAAAGTGATGTGCCTTTTTACTAATTTGAAAATAAAAATTTTAAATTTTAAGTTTCCAGAGCTTGGAGTCACTTTGAAATATATGGCAGTTAAAAAACATGAAAAGCACTATTCAGATATCCTTCAAAATCTAATGGGGTCTATGCGAGTATTAGATATACATATTTGCAAAATTTGAAAAGAATCGAACGAGTACTTTAGTCTATAACCGATAAAGTAAAATAAACACTCCGTACATAGCACACACACACAGATACATTGTAATGAAACTTTCAGAATACAATCTCAATATATCCCTTTGGGTTAGTGAGGAGTAAAAATTCTCCTTTGCTTGGAATCGAACCCAAGACACCGGCATAGAAGGCAAACGACCTACCGTTATCCCACGACGGTTTACTTTGGGCAACGAAACAGAATGGAGAAATGCTCATTTATATAAATATATACCTACAACACATGTTGATGAGTCATCACTATGAGTCACTCAGACTGTTATCTGACCGCGTAACAATATTCATGTAACTACATACTGTTTAAATTAATGACAGACAGAACATACATAGACCATCACCACACAATAGAACATTAAAACTACTGACTTTAATTTGTTCTGTTCAGGATGCTGAGGTGTCTCTATGTGAAGAAATTTTATTTATTCGTCAACATAAATAAAAACGATGGGGTTGTGGCCAACGCTAAACTCCCCTCTACCACGTCACTCCACAAAGTATTCAAATTTTGGAAAAATTTCAGCATTTTCATGAAATAATTTTTGTGTAATTATTTTTTCTATTTAAATATTGTATAATGTAAACTCGATAATTCTTTTGCCATTTTATGAAAGTAAGGTGCCTTTTTACCAATTTGAAAATAAAAATTTCAAGTTTTTACTGTGCTTGGGGTCACTTTAATTTTTTTTTAAATGAATATGTCCTTGTTAAACAAGTACATATAGTTACATCTTCCTACGTTCCCTAAAATAAGCAAATAAATGCTTGTGCTATAGGTGAACGAAATCGGTCGAGGCAGGATTCGAACTCACGACCACTGGATTACTAACCCAGCGCGCTACCCGCTCTGCCATCGACCCGTCTAAAATATATTATGACAGTTAAAACAATTGAGAAGCACTATTCAGATATCCTTCAAAATCTAATGGGGTCTAAGCGAGTATTCGATTTACAAATTTGAAAAGAATCGAATGAGTACTGTAGTCTGTAGTCGATAAAATAGATTAAACACGCCGAACACAGCACACACACACACACATTGTGATGAAATTTTAAGAATACAATCTCAGAATGATACTAGTTAATAATCAACAAAATAAAATAGCCTTAAAAATTACAAATTCATAACTCCTCACTGTATCCCCTCGGGGTAGTGAGGAGTACTTTATTTGGAAAGGTCGGTGGCAGAATGGCTAGCTATTTTGGTAAATTCGGTAGACGTGTGTTCGAATCTCGCCTCGAACCGATTTCGTTCACCAAGCTTTTTTGCTTAAGCTTTTGAGGTTAAATATGAGGATGTTTGTTTTTGTTTCGAGGAAATATTCATTCTTAATTTTTAATTTTAATGTAGCTTCTCGGACAACTAACAGGAACTATGTCAAATAATCATTTAACACGCACCCAATAACAAGTTGCCACATTCTGGAGACTAACGATATTAATCGTCTCACAGATCCAGACTGAAAACACAATTAAAAACTGTATCTCCACCGGGAATCGAGCCCGGGACCCTTGGATCAGCAGTCAGATACCTAACCAATATTGAACCACGAAGTCCTTAAAAAAACAAAAAATAAGCAATTAAAAATCCCTTATCCCGTGATATATTTAAATAAAGTCAAAGAATTGGATACCATTGGGAGAAAATTCTCCCACAGAATGTGTTCTGAAGTATAGTCCAGAAAATGACAGAAATGACATGAGGAAGAGAAAACATAAGGTAGAATAAAGACATATTAATAAAGGTAGCAAGGTAGCTATCTAATAAAGCTAGTCTTGTAAAAAAATGTTAAGTCAGGAATAAAAGAAGGTTATTTATAAAATAATATCATCATAGACATCATAGGACATAGGTCTCCACTCTCCTACTCCACACCTCCCGTTTCTGTGCGATTCCCATCCATCAATGGGGTCCATATCTGTTAGAAAGCCGCCTGTTATCGCCTCTACTCCAGAAGTATTTTTGTCCATCAATAATTAGTGTCGAGGACATAATAAGATGGGGACGTAGCAGAAGACGCTTCTGGACAGACCACGTCGAACACATGAACAACAGTAGAATTATTAAGACCCGAAAGACCTGTGAAAAGAGACAGTTGGACCTCCTACTCCCAGGATGGTCCACCCTCACATATATGTCAAATGACCTAATACTCGATGAAGAAGAATAATTAGTAAATGAATATTTGACTATTTAATGTGTTGCCATGTGAAGTGTGCATTATACTATATAAATTAGGCGGTAGTTGGTCGGCCACCTGCGGCCTGCGGGTTCTTTTGACTGATGTATAATTACACAAAATCCGCGGGCCACCGTTATCCACACCTCATCCACCTGGACCAAGAGAACTAATTACACACACACACACACACACACACACACACACACACACAAACAAAACCATCATACAGAGTATAGTCCATTCCAAATAATAACTCCTTTCGTATTTTGTGTTGGTAAGCTTGCATACTACGGACTTGCTAACAATTTAAATACAAGGTGTCTCAAAAGAAAGTTTATATTTGAATTCAGAGCGTTATGTGGAGATGTTAGACGACTTCATAATGCCTGAACTGCAAAACTTTCCTGGCTATAACCAAAGAACATGGTTCCAGCAGGACGGATCAACGTCACACACGTCCAATACATCTCTGCCACGAGTTCGTGAAATTTTCCCAGGAAAATTGATCTCCAGGATAGGTGACATGAAGTGGCCTCCACGCAGTCCTTATTTAACCCCTATGGACAATGGGGTTATCTTAAATCTAAAGTTTACGCCAATAAACCGACTTCCCTGGCGCATTTGAAAGAAAATATCCGTCACGAAATGGTAGCCATCACTGAGTCCACCTGCCGAGCCGTCATAAGTAATTTTACTGTTCGATTAAATGAGTGCTGCGAACGCGAGGGTCTACATTTGGACGATATTATTTATAAAAAATAAATTCCCAAATTATGTACTTTAATAATTAATAAACATTTTTTCGATACACGGCTTACTTTTTTTTTAATCGATCCACTAAATAAATATTTCTTTTGATACACCCTGTATTTGATGATTGATTTAAAACAAATATGATGTTATGTTGCAACCACTGTGAGGCAGAAGGAAAAGATAATGATGGAATACACTCACATACTTGATTGTATTTATTCCAGGGTCTTTTCTTGTAGCACATATCACACGCGCGGTGAAAGTATTACGAATGACAACGATTCAGCTAGTGAAATGCATGTGGCGAAGCAGTTAAAGACTGATGAGTAGCGGGTTCGATGTATGTATTAACAGGACGGGGTTTTGAAGGATACTGACTTGTAGGTGCAGGGCGGGCAGTGATTGCAACAAATAATTGACATTTTTTTATGTCAAAATGCAAAAATAGTTTTTTTCTTCAATTTAGCGTGAACAACTAACTCATTTCATTGTTTTTGGGGTAGGTATATCAAAAAACAACTTTTATTGTCCTTACTTTATGACGAATACTGAGGAATTAATTCACTAAATAATAAACGTACGAAATTAACAAGAAAGAGGAGAGATTGGCACTAAAGTGCGTCGCTTGTGTGTTCAGTTAAATACAGCCCTAGCGCCAAATTCAAAGATCGATGCTCGCTGATTGGACGTTAGGAGGAGTATGCATCCATACAGATCAGTCGCTAGGCGCTGTGCCGCCACACGAATTTAGTTCTACGCAATTTCTAACATTTGAAATATTTCTCTTCTCTATAAATTTACGGAGACTACGTTTTTATTTATAACTAGATTAAATCTCATTTTATCGTTTTTTGGGGTATTTCGATATTCAGCTTTTATTGTTTTTTCTTTGTGACGAATACTACAGTATTAATTTATCCAGCTTAGGTTGAGTTGTATCAACAAAACTATCGGTAATATTATACTTAAAATACTTTGATTTCATAAAATTGTTCAAAATTGCGTCGTTTGACGGCATTAGATTTCAATGAAACAACCAAAAGTATTTTACTTAATCAAAGTTTTTTAACTGTATTATTACTTTAACCTTTGTTCGAGAAACAGCCTTAGTATTATCTATATGTTGTCACATCTGGCAAAATAAAGTTTCTTACATCTGACAACACTAAAGGAACAACCAATGCAACGATAAACGAGTGGGTTGTGGCCAACTTTAAACTCCTCACTAACAAGTCAATTCAGAAAGTATTCAAATTTTGTATGGAAAATTTTCAGCATTTTCATGAAATGAGTTTGTTCAGATATTTTTTATTTCAATATTTTATTATGAAAACTTGATAATTCTTCAATGCCATTTTATGAAAGTGTTGTGTATTTTTACAAATTTGAAAATAAAAATTTCAAATTTTAAGGTCCCGAGCTTTGGGTCACTTTGAAACATTTGATAGTTAAAAAAATGAGAAGCACTATTCAGATATCCACTATTGGGAAGCACTATTCAGATATTAAAGTAAAATAAAAACGCCGTACATAGCACACAGTACATAGCATAGCACACACACACAGATACATTGTGATGAAACTTTCAGAATACAATCTCACCATGATACTGCATAGATGATAATCTGCAGTAAAAAAATAGCCTTAAAAATTGCGAAATCATAAAGGAGTAAAAAGGAATTGCTAAGTGAAACGGTCTATAGGTATTGTCTAATTATTATCATTACAAAGCAATCAATCTAATGTTGTATGTCCATGTGTATGTATGTGTGTTTGACTAAAGTGGTGATGTCATGCGGAAGGAATCTGAAACTTAATAATGTATCGTAGAACCAGACTGAACTCAGAACCACCAGACATTTTGTCTCCACTTAGTTGTATTACATACAATATGCCGGTTGCCGGCATTTATACCAGAGACACTTCAACGTTTATTTTTTTTTTATTATTTTATTTATCAAAACAACGAAGGCAGGACCACCACGGTGGCGAACGTACTTCGGACCCACGAAGAGCAACTTCAGAGCTTTCAAGACCTTCTGGTTAAATGCTTGTCGTATAGGTGAACGATATCTGCAGGATTCGAGCTCAAGACCACTGGATTACTAACCCAAAACCTCTCTGCCACCTCCCATATTGTTGGAGCAAATGGACTGTATGAATTGCTTTTAAATCGGGAAATGGAAATAAGGCAATATTTCAAAAGGAAGCATAGAATTGTAAAGGTAAATTGTACTTACCGGCAGCCGCGACGAATCAATATATGAAGTTATTAATTTCTCTAAAATGTTTATTGAATTTGTAGCACAGGACACAATACACAGCACGAAGAACTATACACTTGACGTAGTTTAAACTATGTAGAAAATTAAGAAGAAAGACTGTGGTATCTATCGAAGGTAACTGTCTGTACTGCTTGTAGAAAGTTTTCTTTTCTTACAACATTTTCACGGCAGGTGGGTAGGTATACATTATCTATGCTCAGGATAGGAATAAGTATATATTTTCAATTGTATTACAACCTTTTTATAAAGGTCCTTGATAACCTCGAGAAGTTCGTCATAGTGGGATTCCCTTTGATCTGCCCAAAACCGTCCTACATCCTAGAGCCATCCATTCGTCGAATGATGGAGTGCAGCTACCTAACTCAGTCATGGGGTCAACGAGGAAGAAGAAGATTATAATTTTAAATTTTATCAATTGATGTTTTAAAATGGTTCTTATTATCACCAGCCTTCAAATAGTCCATAAACGCTTTATATACCCTTTTCTTTAACTTCACTTGTTTTTACTGGAATTTTTATCTATTTTTAAGTTTTGATAACAGAACAATTTTCTATTTCATTCATATTGCCTGGAGTATTTTTATGATTTTTTTTTTGGTTCAATTTCTTTTCACAATAGATAACATTTTAACGCGAAGAAAACTTTGAAAAGAGTATACCAATTTTGTTTTATATTTTTAAATGTGTCATTTTCCAAGATTTTTGTTTCCAGTTTGATTCGTTTGATATTTTTATAGTATTTCATACAAAGTAACCAAAGTTATGAATTTTGTTTGGCTAAATAAAATTTGAATTTTATTTCATTAGATGCAACAATAATATTTGACGGTTTTTACGTGCTTTCAGCGTTAAATACTTTTAGTTAAAATTATAATAATATAGGTACATTTCTAAACATGATTTCATTGTAAACTTAATTAAAACTAAGGAAAATTCATTGATTGAGTAATTTAATGTATGCTAGTGAAAATCGATTGCAAGTTTAATATGTGAAGTTATCTTTGAAAATAGTGTCCCTAATTTTTTTTATATACTTATTTATTAACATAATTTTCTAGGATATCTTTACTATAGACGTAAGATTTTAGATTCGAAAGTCTCTTTACGGATGTTTTAACTACGGTGTATGTAAAAAGACTGTTATTTTCCTCTTTTTGAACTACACATCATACTACAAGTTTCTGAACTTCAGATACTTAAGAACTATCAATCGATGAAAAGAGGATCTTCAGAGGATTGTTATTGAACGAAGTATAAATAAAGATCATGAAACTTTGCAGATTTTTATTTTGTGCTAAGCAATTATATCATACTTTTATTATCCGATGTTTTAGTGCACAAATTATTTTCCGGTATAAACTTATTATTTTGGTAACTACTTAAAATGTCATTTGGGTTTTCTTGTAAAATGACGCAATATACAATACTTATAAAAATAAACAAAAAATAATGACTATTTACCCTTGATTTTCCTCAAAACTTTGAATAAAAAATAATGAATCATCATTGTGCTATTAGAAATATCTGACATTGAGATCGCCTAGATCACAGAGTACCTACTACCAATTATTTCAAGTAATCGGATCGGGTCAATAAAGCGGCTTACGTTAGATATTTTAATTTTTGTATAAATCAATACAAATGTGACTGGTATAGGTAATGTTTGGAATTATTGTAGTGGCAAAATGGCTTACCTAATAATGAACTTGTTATTTTTTTTACTTTTCTTTTCCTTGTACCTAACTATTTTTTCCCTCCGGCAATTGCTTAATATTTACCTAATCGATTGGACCTACTAAAAAGAGCCTTAAAAGGTTTAAAGCATAATTTATAATTTAATATAAGTACATCTGTTAATACTTTTATATTATATAGACTTTTGGTTCTTTATATCTATAAAATAAAATAAATACAAAATTAATTTTGTAATACCGCTTTAAAACCATAAGTGATAGGACAGAAGTTGGATTGCTATGTGCTATCGCTATTCTGACATGTAGACCATGGGATATGAAAAGTGGAATAGGACGATCTCAAAAAGGTGGGCCGACGATATTGTACAAGTCGCTGGAATGAGATGGCTCTTAAAATAACAAATAAAGACGAATGGAAGTAGTTAGAAGAAGCCTACATCCAGCAGTCGAGAGATGGCTAAAGGAAGAAGAAGAAAGACTTGCTATCGCTATATCAAATGCAGTTGTTTTAAATTATAATACAGAACATGTTAAAGAAAAATACATAATCCACTGTGAAATTATCCAACTGTCGATTTTTCAAGAGAATTTTATTCTCTTAACATATCGACAAAGTATCAAACCAAGATATGCGCGATTGTTTTGTTCAAAAATGAATATGTCCTTGTTAAACAAGTACATATACATCTTCCTACGTACCCTAAAATAAGCATAAATACTTTTGCTATAGGTGAACGAAATCGGCCGAGGCAGGATTCGAACTCGCGACCAATGGATTACTAGCCCAGCGCGCTAACCGATCTGCCATCGACCCATCTGTATGCAGGATCTATATTTTTCACGGTTTTTCCAACTTTGAAGTCAAAAAACACCAACTTAGATTCTTCGCGGCATATAATATGTTCTATGTACGGATTTACTCAGAATTCGGAATAGAACATTTAGTGTGTCTGTGTGTGTCCGTCCCCCCTTATAACTTTTGATACGCTCAACGCACAGAACCCTAAATTTCAGGATATATAGATAATTACAGGCTCACAAAACTTCTATACTAAGAATTTTGAATTTTTGTTTCAATCAGGGGTTATCAACTATTTAATTTATACTATATTTTCCATATATCTCAAAAACCATAAATACTATAACGCTGAAAATTGGTATAAATATAGACAAATACAAAATCTCAAATTTTTTTATTAAGAAAAACATTTTTGATGACAAATTTATGTGTTTAACTGCATATATTTCCAAAGTTTTTAATAATATCGAATAAAAGCTTAAACACTCCAACTAGATAATTTTATTTTCTATAAAAAAATATAAACATTTTAGTAGTAGGTACATGTCAAATTTTTTTAAACAATTTTAAAAAAATTGAATTTAGTGACGACATTGCTTCATACAATTTGTATGGCAGTCGCCTATACACAATGTCTAAGAAGACTTAATAGTTTGATACTTAATCTCCAAAAATACATACATACCATCTTGCTGTTTTCTTATTCCGGGTAGGAAAAAAAGACTGACCTCCATACTGTCCTATCTTAACAAACATACCTACATTTGTTGTATAGAAAACAAAATATCTTAAAATATTAAATAATTTGTATTTATGGGTTTATAGTTTGGTACTTATTCTTCAACTACACATACTATCGCTATCGACAGTTGGATCTCATGTGTTACATGCAACTAGTTTTATTTTATTAACCGATGTGTTGCAGTATAATTTTCAAATAAATATTGCAAATATATTATGCGACTGTATCGTTTTCGCGTTAAATAATTTTGCAATTGGATCAAATAATAATAATTAACTACTTGTATTATCGTCAGTTCGTAACGTGTGAAAAATTACGTCGTATGCTGTTTTGTTGCCCTGGTATGCGTTGCGCTTACGAGTGGAGAAAAAACATGGCGGCTGGCGGGAAAAATGTCACTTTTCCAGTACACTTCCGGCGGCTTTCACTGCGGCGGCCGCGCCACCACGATCGGCCAATCAGAGCCCGGGACAGAGGCAGGTCCCACCAATGGCCTTGTCAATTCGCGCAGCGTCTCGCTCGCACTCACGCGACGCATGTCTCTTCTCTTTCTCGGTCGCGGTAACCATCTTGCGTGTGCGAATAGCGTACTTAAAACATTTCACGTAATATTGACCTACCCGACGAAGATAAATAATGGCTTCAGACATTAAAAAAAATTAGGATAAAAAATTTTATCCATCCGTATAAATATATTCATTATTTTATTTATGAACAAAAATTATACAGTACATTATAAGAAGGTGGTTGCAAATAACTAAACCAACATAAAACATTCATTACATTGGTGCGATAAAAAAGGTCGTATTAAATATAATGAGAAAGGACCTATTTAAATCTAATTATAATGCTAAAAGTAAACAAAGTAAAAGTAGTACCTACCTATGTTATTTCGTAGTCTTACTAATAGCACCTCAAGAGCTAAGAAACTCAAATAACGTTCAGTAAATCGAAGATGCGGATTGTGGAATAATTTATTTATTTATTTGGAAAACAAACTGGGGGGCAAGTCCCGTCTAAAAGTGAAGTCAAAACCCTCATGATTACCCATATCATGGATATAATTGTCATAATATGGATTCCTATACTATCTATGCATTATACAACTATATATGATAATTATATCCATGGTATGGGTAATATTGAGGGTTTTGATTTCACTTTTAGAAGGGACTTGCCCCCCAGGAAACAATGTTGTAAGTAAAGAATATAGTATTATTATATAAAATTAATTAGTTCATTGAATTCTGTCGGCCTTCGTGGCTCAGTTGGTTGGGTATCTGACTGCTGATCCAAAGGTCCCGGGTTCGATTCTCGGTGGAGGCACAGTTTTTAATTGTGTTTTCGGTCTGGATTTGTGAGACGATTAATATCGTAAGTCTCCAGAATGTGGCAACTTGTTATTGGGTGCGTGTTAAATTCCTATTTGACATAGTATTAAATATTAAATAAACAAATAAATAATGTTTTCACATAAGAGTAACAAATGTATATTTTTCACATAAAAATGACAAATATATGTAACATAAATATATGTATAATGAATTTATGTTACATATATTTGTTAATAAAAAGTTGTGTAATCATGACTTTCCATTATTCTATAGCGTAATTACTAAAAATATTATTTTCTAACATTTTAAACGGGGTAGGCAGAGAGAACTGAATCCCATATTTTTCTACCCTGACACGCATCTATCGCCTTATCAATGCATTGTCTCATACATGTTCGTCTATTGTCCAAGCTTCTTACGTTTTCCTTCTTTCACAATATCGTTCACATGGTCGTCCCATCCCTTTCTTGGGCGTCCCCGACCTCTCATTCCATTCCTGTCCGCACTATATATTTTCTTCGTCAGGCGTTTCTCATTCATTCTCCCCATGTGATCAAACCATCTTAATGTTTTCACTTTCATTCTATTAATGACATCTTTCTCCATCTTACGTTCTTTCCTTATGACCACATTTCTTACTCTGTCATACATAGTTCTATTACAACGATCTCATTTCAACTGCATTTATTCTGCTTTCGTGCGATTTCTGCCATGTCCAGGTTTCACTTGCATACGTCAAGGTTGGCACTAAGATAGCGTTATGAATGGCAACTTTGCAGGCTTCCTTTGATATGTTGCGATCATTCTTTATTGGTATAAGTACGCCATTCACTCTGTTATTCCTACCTCTCAATATACTCTTCAGGGGGACAAGTCTGGTCTAACCGGCGAAATCAAAATCCTCACGATTACCCTTATCATGGATATAATTATTATATGGACTTCTATGATATCTTTAGATGTCATAGAACTCCATATGATAAGTATATCCATGATATGGGTAGTCACAAGGGTTTTAATTTCGCCGGTTGGACCAAACATGCCCCCTAGACTTCCTAAATACAAATATTGGACTTGCTCTTAATTTATTATTCACACTTACATATATACTTGTAATTCTCAATAATTTCTAATTTGTTTACGTTCGTTACTGATGTGTGTTGATTTTGCACTTTTTTTATAACTAGTTGCATGTAACACATGAGATCCAATCAAAGAATACGTACCAAACTATAAACAACACAAATTAATAAATATTTGAAGATATTTTATTTTCTATATAAAACATGTAGGTGTGTTTGTCAGAATAGGATAGTATGGAGGTCTGTCTGTTTTTCCTACACAGAATATGAAAACAGTATGATGGTATGTATGTTTGGAGATTTAAGTATCAAACTATTAAGTCTTCTTACATATTGTGTATAGGCGACTACCATACAAATTGTATGAAGTGATGTCGTCACTAAATTCAATTTTTATAAAAATTGTTATTGGGCTCTGAAATTGAGCGGATCAAAAGTTATAAGGGACATACACACACACACACACACACACACACACACACGAAATATTCTACTCCTAATTCTGAGTAAATCCGTGCATGGAACATATATGCTGCGAAGCCTCTAAGTTGGTGTTTTTTGACTTCAAAGTTGGAAAAGCCGTGAAAAAAGTAGACCTCTGCATACAATTCTCGCGTATACTGGCTTGAAACACTGTCGATATGTTAAGAGAACAAAGTTCTCCTGAACAAATCGACAGTTGGATAATGTCGATTCATTCAGAGAATTGAATTCTCATGAACGAATCGACAGATGGATTATTACCTAATCTCTGTTTGGTATTACTTTCATATATTTAGAATCATGCTGTGTAACCACCATTTTTTTATCTATGTAAAAGGCTTAGAAGCGTATAAAGATATAATACTGTCTTACTTTCACATCTTTCAAATTCCATATAACTTTTGATTTTGAAGAATGCATTCTCAATCCATTTTGTAAACATCCCTCATATACTTTTCGGTGACGTCATTAAACGAAATTTTATACTTTATTTCTAATATTTTTTTCAATGTTCGAAACTGCCACTTCATGATGGAACTCCATAATTACGTAGAATTATGGTGAAAAAAAATAGTAACTATATCTGCACTTTTAATTTTGTTTACACTGACAGCGTTTACTATGTAGAATTCCATTTTTAAAATAAATTAAACACTTGTTTTTCTTTCTACATTTATTTTTACTCTCCAGAACGACCGTTTCGCCTGGTGAAGGCCTTTTCAACTGGTCTACCAGTTTCAACCAGTTGAAAAGGCCTTCACCAGGCGAAACGGTCGTTCTGGAGAGTAAAAATAAATGTAGAAAGAAAAACAAGTGTTTAATTTATTTTAGTAACTATATCATTTTTCGTTCTTTTTAATATAGTTCGCAAACGCAACTACCATTCACCGGTATCGCTCAACACCGAGCATCGTCAGAACTAAATTAAAAGAACAAAAAATTATATATAATTTATGTCGTCATAATTTTATTTGTATATCTAATATATTATTATCGCGTTTATTTTATTTTAACAAAAATGTTTATTAAAAAATCAGATAAATAACACAAATTTTACTTTATAATTTCGTACCTTCAGATTGTGACAAGATCTAGCGAGTAATTTCCTTTTTTGTAGCTTCTATAATAGCACGATATTCGAAGTGCTACCTGTACCTAAAACCCATAATATTTTATCATTGAATTAATTTAGTTAGTATGCCCTACGTAGGTAAGTACCTACCACGCTCTGTAGTGAGTAGGTAATAACAATACTCGTTAAGAAATACGTAGAAATATTCTACTCACAGATAGGTACCATTATGTGATGCTATTACCCATAAAGATTGCACTATGGCAACACTCTTACTTAGCGATGACATTCGAAATTTGATCGATGATGGAACAAACGCGATATTTCAAAAATAAATTTCCTGTTATGCACGCCATTTTGAATACAACATAGAAAACATTGGGCCGGTATAACAGTCTTAGTTTAATAGCTAAACTCAAGTTTTAGAAAAATATAGCGTATTACAGTGTCCGTTTAGGCCTAATATTCCCTCAAATACGTCACTAAAACGACAAATATTTAACTCAACGTTTCTGGCGGATTGAGTACTTAACGGTGAGTCAACTGTCATTTTTGCTAGGCAACGCGTGTAGTTCAGTTTCAGTTTTTTAGTAACTGACATGTCATATTGCACTGTAATACGGAAATGGATTCAATCTCCCCTTAACATTAATCTTGAGTTTAACAAACTCAATGAGTTGAGGGCCGACTGTAATACCGGGCCATAGATAGATGACATTGTTTCTATGGAATACAATACATGGGTGTTCTACGATTTGTAATGACTAAAATAAGAAATAAAAATAATTATTCCGCTCACAATTACAATTACGATCACAATACCATTACTATTGCGGATTTGACTCTTACTAAGAGATGACATTCGAAATTCGAACGGAAAAATAAACTATTTTCAAACAAAAAAATATTTGTTATGCACGCCATTTTCGCCATTTTTCGTACAACATAGATAGATGACATTTTTTGTATGGAATACGATGCATAGGTAAGTACAACGAGCTTTAAAAATAAGAAATAATAAGAATTACTCTACTCACTGATAGGTAGGTACTCTACCAACCATAAATATGTGATGCTATTTTTAATCATGAAGCTGATAAATTGACTTTAGCGATGACATTCGAAATTTGAACTGTGGAATATACTTGATACATAGATTTTCATATAATATACTAGATGAAGTACTCCGTGCAAAGAGTGAGTTATATATGGTATATCGCGCGTTTGACGTCTTGGTTGGCAACATATTGCAATTTTTTATAAAATTCAACACTTTCTCTATATAACTGTTCTCTAAATCTTAATGAAAAGCCTTTTTTTTTCGACAAATAAATCCAAAAACAATTTATATTAGTGGTATTTCTCTATAGAAAAACGATGTGATCTGCCCACCTTGTCACCCCGCGGAAAAAATCCTCACTTCAATTCATACAAAATTTGCTAACTGCGACATCTAGTATAACATATGAAAATCTATGACTTGATGTTACATAAATTATTTGTTTTGAACGCCATTTTGAATGCGGCACAAACGACACACAGATTTTTATTATAATATACAATAAAAATCTATGAGACGAAATTATTTCTATGGTAGGTATATAATGATAACTTTCCATTGTTCATCACTTAGATGATAAAACCTTGATTTGTTTTGAGCATAAACATATATCTATTTTAAAAGAAAGGTTATTTGTTGGATGAATTTTGTATATTTACTCATAAAAACACTAAAGTTTGAAACATATTTGTGTTTACAGATTTATTTAAACTGCTTTTATTCAACACAATCAGATCCAAAATCAATAACTTATTATAAAATAACAAGTGCAAATTCTTGTTGAATGTAGAGTGGTTATTCTAAAATTTAAGTAGGTACCTAAGTAAGTAAGTATGATCTGAATAATGTTAATACTAGTTGCATGTAACACATGAGATCCAACTGTCGATAGCGATAGTATGTATAGTTGAAGAATATGTACCAAACTAAAAACCCATAAATAGAAATTATTGAATATTTTCAGATATTTTGTTTTCTATACAACATATGTAGGTATGTATGTCAAGATAGGATAGTATGGAGGAAGATCCTTTTTTCCTACCCAGAATATGAAAATAGCATGATGGTATGTATGTATATTTGGAGATGAAGTATCAAACTATTAAGTCTTCTTACATATTGTGTATAGGCGACTGCCATATAAAATGTATGAAGCTATGTCGTCACTAAATTCAATTTTTAAAAAAATCTAAAATTTAGATCTTCTACTACAATTTAAATATTTTTTATAGAAAATAAAATTATGTAGTTGGGGTGTTTCGGCTTTTTTCGATAATTGTAAAAGTTTTGGAAATATAGGCAGTTAAACTCATAAATTTATCATAAAAAAAATACTTTTCTTAATAAAAAATGTTTGAGAAACCCTGGAATTTTTTTGAAAAAACTGATTTGAGATTTTGTATTTGTCTATGTTTATATCAATTTTCAGCGTTCTAGCTTTTATGGTTTCTGAGATATAGGGAAAAATAAAATAAAAATTCAAAAGTTGATAACCCCTGACTGAAACAAAAATTCAAAATTCCGAGTATAAAAGTTTTGTAGGCCTGTAACTGTTTATATATTCTGAAATTTTAGGCTCTGTAAATTGAGCGGATCAAAAGTTATAAGGGGGGGACGGACACACACACACAGACATACACACACACAGACACACACACACACACACACAGACACACACACAGACACACGAAATGTTCTACTCCGAATTCTGAGTAAATCCGTGTATGGAACATATATGCTGCGAAGCCTCTAAGTTGGTGTTTTTTGACTTCAAAGTTGGAAAAGCCGTGAAAAAAGTAGACTTCTGCATACAATTCTCGCGTATCCTGGCTTGAAACATTGTCGATATGTTAAGAGAACAAAGTTCTCCTGAACAAATCGACAGTTGGATTAAGTCCTATGTTCTAAAATATAAAATACAGCAATGTTTTTTGTTGAGTTCAGTTGTTTTGTATTCATATTTTTTCGACCGCCTGAACAAAAGATGAAATAATTTAAACATGAAAATTATAACATTTTATTTAAAAAGGAAAGGAGTTTATTTTTTTACCCAGTACACAATATACCATCGAGATTAGTACGATAGAACGCTGAATGCAAATTTAAGGTATCATTTTGCATGTAAATATTGAAGGTTTGTATTCTGAAACCTTTTAATTATACCTGTATCTCGATTCTCTCTGGTCTATCTGGCTCTTATGACTATAATGGAGAACAGTTTTAAATGGAAACTCTCGCGGTTACAGTTAAGTCGATTGAATTTAATTGAATTAAGTTATATGTCGAAGGTAGCTGGCTACTTGGTTAATGACAGCGTTCACTTCTAGTTCAGTACTGATATTGTGCTGATGGTGGTAGATATTATACCTACTACTTACATATCTGACACAAATAGTTAAGTAGGTACTACGAATATTGGAAAGGGATCACGAACGAGGCTAACATAATCAGAAGTTTCAAACTGAGGTTTAAATGAGTCAACTTGTAAATGGTACGAGATGCTGGGGTCATCCAAGAAAAGGATGGGTCTCTACCATATGAACGTACTCCAAGACATGTAAGAAACTCTATCTATAAACATTCATGAATTTCGTCGTTTAAGGCCCTTGTATAGGCTGGGTATACGGATGTACACATTAAAATGCACGCTAAATTACCTTATACTGTAAGAAACACGAATTAATATTGTATATAATCTAATATGTGATATACAACATTTTTTCGTGACGAACGTGTAAAATTTAGAGGTTTTTTTTAAATATCAAGAATAGTAATTAATATATAATAATAATAATAAAAGAGCCGGTAGATTTTCATATTCTCTTTCGATTCAGGTATAGGTACATCTACTTCATGAGCCTTGTTTTTTAGTTACATACAATCAAAAAATAGAAAAGGGTTTTACTAAAACTAATCATGCAAAAAAAGTATTAAATAAATTGATATTTCAAAATCATGCAATAGAATAAAGATGTAAATATAAACTGTTCTTTATTTCAAATACGTATCTTTTGAGGGAAATTATTTTCAAAATATACTATATAGCTTACTTTTTATAGCCTCTTAACTCACTTTGTACTTTCAATAAAAAGCTATAGAAAGAATTTTTAACCCTAAACGCCTGATTTCCCAATCCTTTTTTTGCTACGAAATGTTTTGTTTTTTAATCCTAACCTTAGTGTAATGTCAATTTTACGTTTTTTCACTTTCATTATTTTGTTGATGTACATATATATTTTGTCATACTTTGTAATCTGATTGGTTGAAAGAAATTGACTAATGACAACAAGCCCGCCAGCGTGCATTATATTTGTATATATTGTGTACAAATAGATAAATAAAAAACATACCTACCTACCGCCATACTCTATAACAAAGGTAGGTTCTTAGCAAAAAAAAAACGAAGTTAAGATATGGAAAGGCCACAGGCGATGGATGCTTGCCAATATTGAAATATGTGACGTTCGATTCTCTCTGCCTACCAGTAAGGAAGGTAGCGTGACGATATGATCTATTAAATGATCATATACACCACAACAACAAAGTGTATGTCAACAAAGAGTAAACTATCTTCATCCTTGGCCTCATGACATGCCGGCTACACTCAATCTGTCGGCGAATAGTCTGCCACCATGTAGGACGGTCGTAGGCAGTTCGAAGGACTTCGTTACTTGAAGATCTTGTAGCGGACTTTACATTGTTACAATGGTTGTCATAATAGTAATCCATGTCATTTACAAGATTCTCTGCTAATTTATGACATCTCAAAGGCATCAATTTCCTCGAGGTACGACATTCTAGACGTCATCGTAGACCCTTCTCGCAATATGGCTAAAAAAATTAGGTTCACGCTTTAAGGAAGATTGTTGACAGGGAATCTTTTACTCGTATATAGCCGGGGATACACATACCATCAACTTATAACCTAAAAAATGGCGTGTGCCCGTAACTGGCACACTGAAGAAACATTTGCAAGTAAATTTTCGTGCAAACTGCTTCGTGGCATGCGAGTAGATGCAAGCGGAGATCCTTTTGGTTTACGACTCCCACCACCCAAATTGCACATTCATCATAAGATTGGAAGCTCTTGTTGGGTCTTTGCTGAATCTAGCAGTCTCTTCCATTCCTGCCTTTCTGGAGCCATTGTTTTCCAGTATCTGATCAAGTTTTCGAGTCCATCCATCGTTGTTTGGGTCTTACTGGTTTTCTTTGTCCTTGTGGTCTGGAAATGGTGAGCCCTTTCACAGGGTTATCCATTCGTCCATCCTGATAATGTGACCAGCCCATCTCAGTCATCCATATCATATATAATATAGATTTTTGCAAAATCGAATCGTACTCCTTCTGTCATCTATACATGCATGCATTTAACAGATACACGTGCAAGGAGCTGGTATGCAAGCAATGATTAATCAGTACTAATACCTACATGACAGGGAGTTGTGGAGGATCAAAGGGGAGGCCTATGTCCAAAAATGGATGAAAACTGGCTGAAGAAGAAGAAGAATACCTACATTATGTACGTATGAAAAAAATATGTTATCCAACTTTCAATTATTCGTTCAAGAGAATCTATTTCTCTTCATGAATCGACAGTATCAATCATAGTCCCGTGTGAGAGAAATGTGTGCACTAGTAGTTTTGCATGGTTTTTCAACGTTGAAGTCAGAAAATACCAACTTAGAGGCTCCGCAGAATTCGAAGTAGAACATTTAGTGCAGAGATTATCAAACTCATTTCTTCTACCGCCCCCTATGGAAATCAATTATTTTTCAGCGCCCCCAATTTTTTATTCACTCCTAAAACTTAAAAATCACAATTTCATTACTTTTATTAATTTAGTTATAGTGTATTAATTTAGTTATAATATGGTGTTTAAACTTACATTCTAAAGTAGAAATTTTTACCAGTGAGAGCAATTAAAACGCAACTTTATAATATTAAGAATATAATATTTTAATCAAATTAAAAGAAACAATATAGATAGGTTATCAATTTTAGTCTTAAAACTAATCTAATGAGATGGTTGATTTGATGATTTTGAACAAGTTTGTTGATATCAGGTTCGATTTTACTCAAAAACATCAGTATCATACAGGGTAGATATTATTAGATATTACTAATTATTCGATATTGAGGAGTAGGTAGGTTTTAATTTTAGTGAAATTTAAAAAATCAAGTAAGTGAAATTACAAATCAACTATCGCCTCCCTACATCACGCCAACGCACCCCATTTTTTCTGGGCCCCTGAACGCCCCCCTCTAGGTCTCCAACGCCCACAAGGGGGCGTTATCGCCCACTTTGAGAAAGACTGATTTAGTGTGTACCTATGTGTGTCAGGGTGTATGTGTGTCTTTTGATCCGCGTTATGCACAGAGCCCAAAATATCATAAAATACAGAAATTTATAGACCTACAGAAATTTTGTTCCAGTCAGGAGTAATAAATAGTTGATTTTTTTCCTTTTTCCATATATCTCAAAAACCATAGACAAATACAATATCTCTAATTCGTTTTTATGAAAAAGTTCCAGGATTTCTCAAACTTTTTATATCAAGATAAACATTTCATTATGACATTTTTTGTGTTTAACTGCCCATATTTCCGTTTTGTTTTAATATCGAAAAACTCCCGCCAGCTAGATAATATAATTTTATTTGGGTACCTATAAAATATATACATTATGGAAGTACATTTTTTATCAACTTTTGTGACAGTTGAATTTAGTGACGACATTCTTTCATACAATTTGTATGGAATTAGGTATTCGCAATATCTACGGGGACTCATAATCATAGTAGGAAAATTATATTAGGGGGTTTATATATATAATCATAGTAGGAAAAAAATATTGACCTCCACACTATCCAATCTTGACAATACACACATGTTTTGTATAGAAAACAAAATATTATACAAAAATATAAAATAATTTGGATTTAAGGGTTTCCAGTTTGGTATGTTGTATACTTTACTTACAACAACAATTCAATTTTATGTGTTATATGCAAATACTTTAAGAGGGTATATAACGCTAAATCTAGTGAACATGATAATATTAAAACCGTCTAATACACTATGAAGCTAAGTGTTAGTAAGGGCAACTATTTAAGGGGTTTTAACGTGATTTAAATTATCGGATCGACAAAATTTGTTGATTTTTTGCATTTTCAAGAACAAACCTTACTCGAAACGAAAAAACTCTATCGGTCATTCACTTTGATTTTATGAACTCTTTAAGCACATAAAAGATTTATTTCTCTACGACACATAGTTCTGGAGTAATTAAAAAAAACTGATAATAGGATATTTTTAATAATAATGTTTTAGGGGAATTTGTGTTGAATTTTAAAATTGTGTGACGAACATTCACTAGAGAAATGTTGAAAACACTAACGGTATTATTTTTAGAAACACACTGTTTAACAAATTTGATTTCAAATTAGGGTTTATAGGTTTAAATGCCCTCATATAATATTAAATTTAGTTCGATTTCCTGATTTATAAGTACTTATACGAAGACACAAATATCAATACAAGTAATCTGACGTAAAGTTGCGTCATATCTTATCATTGCTGAACATCTGGTACGCCAGAAAATCGTGTCAGTTCCTTTCTATATCTACACTTGAAGGTTCCAAGGTGAAACGTTGATATGTTTTTTTTTTAACATTTTGTAAATAAATAACTTCGCGTGAAACTAGGTAATGAATGTTTTAAATTTTTACTGTGTCATTCTATACGAATTTACAATATCTACTCGTATTTCAAATACACATAAACGTAATGAATACAATAATGTTATTGTAATTCAATTTACTTTGTTTTAACCGCGAATGAGTTATTTGATACGATCGATCTCAAATTCACAATAATATTTATGACAATTTTATATTCAATTAAATATTTTTTTTGTTAACAGTGACAAAATTTTAGGTTTTTTTTTTTATTTATTTATTATTTATTTAGTACAACAATATTCTAAAGAAAATATACTAAAGATTACTGCTTCACAAGAAAGAGTCTGTCCGTCTATCAGTAAAGTCTGTAAGGTTATTACATTTTATAATACAACATAATATAACACATACATTTTATATAAAAAAAATAACAATAAAAAATATACATATCAACCTTAACAATTGTAAAATCACAGTAAAAATATTAATTATTCACAAAAAAATATGACAGCTGAAAATACAATATGCAGAAGAAACCTGAAGAAGTCATTTTGGAGTCTACCTACTTCGAGTAGCCACCTTGTTCCTGACATTTTGAATGTTTTTAAAGTGCCTGTGGCAGTTTGTTAAATAAACGCGGTGCAATATAAAAAAAAAACGTTGAAAGTAACCAAACTACAGAGACTACTAAACATTCGGTTACTCTAACCAAATGTTTTGTAAACTCAGCTAAATCGCACTCGAGTCACTGATAATAAAAGTTTGGTTTCCAATTTTTTCCTGGGAAGACTAAACGAAGAACGCCTGATGAAGAAAATATACAAAGCTGTCAGAAATGAAATAAGAGGTCGGGGGCGCCCAAGAAAAGGATGGCACGACCATGTGAACGATATTGTAAAAGACGGAAATGTAAGAAGCGTGAACAACAGACGTACGTGCATAAGACGATGTATGAATGTTGACGAGGCGATGAATGTGTGTCAAGATAGAATGATGTGGCGTGTAGTTCTCTCTGCCTACCCCGTGAGGGAAATGGAGTGATGGTATGTATGCAGCATTGCCAATTTGTGGGGAATTCCCCAAATTGCAGGGAATCTCAACTCGATTGGGGATTTTGTGGGGAAACTAACATTTTACCATTTATCAATAGCTCATACATCGAAAGTTTGATGGTTAGTATTAAAACGTCTATTAATTTGAAAAAGATGAAAATGAACACTGTTCAGTTATTACAGATTTCTTTAAAAGGTGCCAATATTTTTATAATGAATTAACATCGGACATTGTTTAGAGATTTGATTTTAGAAATCCTTTTTATTTCTATTATATCTATTGCGAATTCTTCAAAAACTCAACAAATCTAAGTTAAATAACTGATGCCTGTGCTGAAAAGATTTTCAGTGTTTGAAAACTCTGTGCAAATACAAAAACTAATGACGAATGGCGAGTTCATACTATGCTGGATTTTAACCTACATGGCCTTGATGGATATGATGATGCGGAGAATTTTTGGGGAATTTGTGAGGAATCGGGACTTTGTACTTCCCCTAATTTGGGGAATTTGATGTAGATTTTTGGGGAATTTGGTAAATTGACGTTGGCAACGTTGTCTATATGTATAAATTTTGTTGATTCGTCAAAAATTAACATACTAGTACAAATAAATTGATTTCACTATGTGCCTATGCTCTCAAGTGCTGGTCCCTTTGTAGATTTAAGTTGTCGAAGGTCGTGTAAGAAGTACCAGAGGATGACGCAAGAGTCCGCACGATGCGATGGCGGCTGACGCAAGAGTCATATGACTTGACGCGATAATTTGTGCAGAAAAATGCACAGCACTTTCTCCGACAAACCCATCCATCAACACATCACCTGATGATGAATATAATAGCGTTACATATTGCATCATCACAATCATACATAAACATCTTGAAGGAAAATATGAGATTAAGTTTTTCTTATATTCATGTACCTATAATTTATTTATGTTTATTCATGTACCTATATTATATTTATGTATATTCATGTACATATAGTATTTTTATGTTTATTCATGTACCTATATTATATTTATGTATATTCATGTACATATTATATTTTTATGTATATTCATGTACCTATATTATATTTATGTATATTCATGTACCTATATTATATTAATGTATATTCATGTACCTATATTATATTTATGTATATTCATGTACCTATATTATATTTATGTATATTCATGTACATATAGTATATTTATGTATATTCATGTACCTATATTATATTTATGTATATTCATGTACCTATATTATATTTATGTATATTCATGTACCTATATTATATTTATGTATATTCATGTACCTAGATTATATTTATGTATATTCATGTACCTAGATTATATTTATGTATATTCATGTACCTATATTATAATTTATGTATATTCATGTACCTATATTATATTTATGTATATTCATGTACCTAGATTATATTTATGTATATTCATGTACCTATATTATATTTATGTATATTCATGTACCTATATTATATTTATGTATATTCATGTACCTATATTATATTTATGTATATTCATGTACCTAGATTATATTTATGTATATTCATGTACCTATATTATATTTATGTATATTCATGTACCTAGATAATATTTATGTATATTCATGTACCTATATTATAATTTATGTATATTCATGTACCTATATTATATTTATGTATATTCATGTACCTATATTATATTTATGTATATTCATGTACCTAGATTATATTTATGTATATTCATGTACCTATATTATATTTATGTATATTCATGTACCTAGATTATATTTATGTATATTCATGTACCTATATTATAATTTATGTATATTCATGTACCTATATTATATTTATGTATGTTCATGTACCTATATTATATTTATGTATATTCATGTACCTAGATTATATTTATGTATATTCATGTACCTATATTATATTTATGTATATTCATGTACCTAGATTATATTTATGTATATTCATGTACCTATATTATATTTATGTATATTCATGTACCTATATTATATTTATGTATATTCATGTACCTAGATTATATTTATGTATATTCATGTACCTATATTATATTTATGTATATTCATGTACCTATATTATATTTATGTATATTCATGTACCTATATTATATTTATGTATATTCATGTACCTAGATTATATTTATGTATATTCATGTACCTATATTATATTTATGTATATTCATGTACCTATATTATATTTATGTATATTCATGTACCTAGATTATATTTATGTATATTCATGTACCTATATTATATTTATGTATATTCATGTACCTAGATTATATTTATGTATATTCATGTACCTATATTATAATTTATGTATATTCATGTACCTAGATTATATTTATGTATATTCATGTACCTATATTATAATTTATGTATATTCATGTACCTATATTATATTTATGTATATTCATGTACCTATATTATATTTATGTATATTCATGTACCTAGATTATATTTATGTATATTCATGTACCTATATTATATTTATGTATATTCATGTACCTAGATTATATTTATGTATATTCATGTACCTATATTATAATTTATGTATATTCATGTACCTATATTATATTTATGTATATTCATGTACCTATATTATATTTATGTATATTCATGTACCTAGATTATATTTATGTATATTCATGTACCTATATTATATTTATGTATATTCATGTACCTAGATTATATTTATGTATATTCATGTACCTATATTATATTTATGTATATTCATGTACCTAGATTATATTTATGTATATTCATGTACCTATATTATATTTATGTATATTCATGTACCTTTATTATATTTATGTTTATTCATGTACCTATATTATAATTTATGTATATTCATGTACCTATATTATATTTATGTATATTCATGTACCTATATTATATTAATCTATATTCATGTACCTATATTATATTTATGTATATTCATGTACCTAGATTATATTTATGTATATTCATGTACCTATATTATATTTATGTATATTCATGTACCTAGATTATATTTATGTATATTCATGTACCTATATTATATTTATGTATATTCATGTACCTAGATTATATTTATGTATATTCATGTACCTATATTATATTTATGTATATTCATGTACCTATATTATATTTATGTTTATTCATGTACCTATATTATCATTTATGTATATTCATGTACCTATATTATATTAATGTATATTCATGTACCTATATTATATTTATGTATATTCATGTACCTAGATTATATTTATGTATATTCATGTACCTAATTTATATTTATGTATATTCATGTACCTCGATTATATTTATGTATATTCATGTACCTATATTATAATTTATGTATATTCATGTACCTATATTATATTTATGTATATTCATGTACCTATATTATATTTATGTATATTCATGTACCTAGATTATATTTATGTATATTCATGTACCTATATTATTTTTATGTATATTCATGTACCTAGATTATATTTATGTATATTCATGTACCTATATTATATTATTCATGTACCTAGATTATATTTATGTATATTCATGTACCTATATTATATTTATGTATATTCATGTACCTATATTATATTTATGTTTATTCATGTACCTATATTATAATTTATGTATATTCATGTACCTATATTATATTTATGTATATTCATGTACCTATATTATATTTATGTATATTCATGTACCTATATTATATTTATGTATATTCATGTACCTATATTATATTTATGTATATTCATGTACCTAGATTATATTTATGTATATTCATGTACCTATATTATATTTATGTATATTCATGTACCTAGATTATATTTATGTATATTCATGTACCTATATTATATTTATGTATATTCATGTACCTAGATTATATTTATGTATATTCATGTACCTATATTATATTTATGTATATTCATGTACCTATATTATATTTATGTTTATTCATGTACCTATATTATAATTTATGTATATTCATGTACCTATATTATATTTATGTATATTCATGTACCTATATTATATTTATGTATATTCATGTACCTAGATTATATTTATGTATATTCATGTACCTATATTATATTTATGTATATTCATGTACCTAGATTATATTTATGTATATTCATGTACCTATATTATATTTATGTATATTCATGTACCTAGATTATATTTATGTATATTCATGAACCTATATTATATTTATGTATATTCATGTACCTATATTATATTTATGTTTATTCATGTACCTATATTATAATTTATGTATATTCATGTACCTATATTATATTTATGTATATTCATGTACCTATATTATATTTATGTATATTCATGTACCTATATTATATTTATGTATATTCATGTACCTATATTATATTTATGTATATTCATGTACCTAGATTATATTTATGTATATTCATGTACCTATATTATATTTATGTATATTCATGTACCTAGATTATATTTATGTATATTCATGTACCTATATTATATTTATGTATATTCATGTACCTAGATTATATTTATGTATATTCATGTACCTATATTATATTTATGTATATTCATGTACCTATATTATATTTATGTATATTCATGTACCTATATTATATTTATGTATATTCATGTACCTATATTATATTTATGTATATTCATGTACCTAGATTATATTTATGTATATTCATGTACCTATATTATATTTATGTATATTCATGTACCTATATTATATTTATGTATATTCATGTACCTATATTATATTTATGTATATTCATGTACCTAGATTATATTTATGTATATTCATGTACCTATATTATATTTATGTATATTCATGTACCTATATTATATTTATGTTTATTCATGTACCTTTATTATAATTTATGTATATTCATGTACCTATATTATATTTATGTACATATATATTAGGTTTGAAATTGTTTAGGTATATATTTTTTTTTATAAAAAATGAATATGTCCTTGTTAAATAAGTACATATTATACATCTTCCTACATTCCCTAATTTAACCAAAAATGCTTTTGCTATAGGTAAACGAAATCGGTCGAGGCGGGATTTGAACTCGCGACCACTGGATTACCAGCCCAGCACGCTAGCCACTCTGCCATCGACACATTTGATGAATTAATTAGGAAATTAATCACTAAGAATAAAGAAGGATATTATATGTAAATGGTGATTTGGACATATAATGAACGATGATTGACTGACCAAAAATGTACATGGGCGTAAGAGATGGAGTGAATAGCAGGGGTCGCCCCAGAAGGGGATGGCATGACCACATGAATGATATTATGAAAGAAGGAAACGCAAGGGGCTTGAACTATCGACGAACATGTATGAGACAAAAATAGAGGAGTATGGCGCTCGGTTCTCTCTGCTTTCCCCGTAAGGGACATGGCGTGATGGTATGTATGAATATTAAATTAATGTTTTGAATTTTTTTTTTCAATATTTGAAACTGTCACTTCATGATAGAACTCCATAATCAACTAAAATTATTTATTTATTTATTTATTTAGTTGCTTCTCGGGCAACTAACAGGTACTATGTCAAATATTAATTTAACACGCACCCAATAACAAGTTGCCACATTCTGGAGACTTACGATATTAATCGTCTCACAGATCCAGACTGAAAACACAATTAAAAACTGTGTCTCCACCGGGAATCGAACCCGGGACCTTTGGATCAGCAGTCAGATACCCAACCAACTGAGCCACGATTATGAAAAAAATATATTTAATTTTACGTTCTACTTAAATTTAAGTAGAACGTAAAATTAAATATAATTTTTTCATAATTTTAGTTAATGTTTTAAATGTATTTAATGTTTCATATTTATGTATGGGAATGAAATATCCATCATGACACAGGCTTTGCCTAGTATGGTAGTGATATTTGCTTTTTTTCTCCTGGGTTCGATTCCCAGGAGAAGAAAAGTGTTTTAAATATTCATTTTGGCTGAAAACACTGGTTAGTTGGAAGAAATCGCTATATTGTAATAAACTCGGTACTTGCGTGGGGTTTATCGTTGTGTTTATTTTTTATGCAATCTCTTCATGATACATTTTATAAATTGATATATAATACATATAGAAAATTTAAAATCACGATTCTCCACTATTCCATAGAAGTGGAGAGTAGAAGTGTCACCTTCATGGAGGTGATTAAAATTTGACGCACGACAAATCTGTCTATTAGGTGCTGCGTATGCAACTATTTTCATAACAGAAAAATTAAAACTGCAATATGATATTAGGCAGACACAAACAAAACTCATACATACAATATTTAATTTGACAATAAAATAAATTAAAAATAGTGTAGTGTCGTATAACAAGTGGGAGTGGCCTTTGGGGGCTCGCTTCCAACGTCACTAGCGACACAGGAGTAACAAACATTTTTTTATGCATTTTGTTATATTGCTGTGATGCAGCGGCTTATAATAGTGCTTCCACTTTTTTATACTATCTTCGTTTTCAGGTGTGCCGTTAGAGCCATCTCACATAGTTCAGCAATAAGAAGTCTCTTTTTATATGTAGGTATGCACGTATCGAAATTTATTTTGTAAGATAATGAACACCCGCACATCTGTCGCTGGTTACCCCACATTGAGATGCGCCGTGATGGTATGTAGGTATCTATAATTGTCACAATAATTAATTGCTTTTTTCTCTTTTCCTTGGTATAACCTTTTTTCCTCATTACCCCAAGGGGATATAGTGGGGATTTATGAGTTCGCAATTTTGGAGCTATTTTTTTACTGCAGATTATCAACTAGTATCATGCTTAAATTGCATTCTGAAAGTTTCATCACAATGTATCTGTGTGTGTATTTATTTATTTTTTTTTAACGATTATAGACTAAAGTACTCATTCGATTCATTTAAAATTTGTATATCTTATAATCGCTTAGACACCGTTAGATTTTAAAAGATATCTAATCAGTGCTTCTCAAATTTGCTAATTATCAAATATTTCAAAGTGACCCCAAACTCGGGAAATTTAAATTTGATATTTTTATTTTCAAATTGCTACAAAGCACATCAATTTCATAAAATGGTATTGAAGAATTATCGTGTTTTCATAAGAAAATATTAATTTATATCAAAAATTATTTAACAAACTCATTTCACGAAAATGCTGAAAATTTTCCATTAAAAAATTTATTACTCTGTGGAGTGACTTGGTAGTTGGACACAACCTACTTGTTTTTTTTTTGGCAATTGCTTAATATTTTACACAATTAATTGCACCTAATAAAACAATTTACAATTTGAAATCCTTTGTTTAATACTATTAAAAACATCTGACATCAATAAAATAAATAAAATTAAAATATTATTTTTTTCAAAAAATATTCTTTTTCTGGGAATTGAACCCTGGACACTGGTATAAAAGACTACACATCAATATAAAATTTGGTTATATTGTTTTCGTACCTCTGTTACAAGGCAAAAGTGATAAATTAATGGCGACATAGATCAAAACAATTATAATCATGGGATCTTATTCAAGACATTTGCGTCATTGTGTCTTTGTAACTAGATGATATGTAGAACTTTGTCTCTCAACATTTTAATAAATATTATTGCATCATAAATTAACAATATAAATATAACAACAATGATGATGAATAGATCAATTGTATCTAAATTGTTTATTATTTTTGTTATTAATAATGTTCCCATGATAACACCAAATTGCTTTGACAGTCTTTTTATTGAGGTCACTTTTTGGAGTTTCATATAATACACAATGCTAGAAAACGATGGACAGAACTTCATCTATATTATAAATTTGAATGTTTGTATCTATGTATGTATCATGTATGTGTTGAATGCGCTCCTAAACCGTTCATCCGATTGCGATGAAACTTTGGTGAGTTGTCGAGAGTATGCCCGGGATGGTTTCTGGATCAAAAATTTTTAACTTCTTCTTCTTCTTCATCGAGTTTTAGGTCATTTTACCTATGAAGGTGGACTATCCTGGGAACCGTTCATCCGATTGCAATTAAACTTTGGTGAATTGTCGATCGTATGCCCAAAATGATTTCTGAATTTAAAATATTTTCTTCTTCTTCTTCTTCATCGGGTATCAGGTCATTTTACCTATGAAGGTGGACTATCCTGAGAACCGTTCATCCGATTGCAATGAAACTTTGATGAATTGTCGAGTGTAAGACCGGGATGGTTTCTGGATTAAAAAAAATCTTCTTCTTCTTCTTCATCGGGTATCAGGTCATTTTACCGATGAAGGTGGACTATCCTGAGAACCGTTCATCTGATTGCAATGAAACTTTGGTGAATTGTCGAGCGTATGACCGGGATGGTTTCTGGATTAAAAAAAATCTTCTTCTTCTTCTTCATCGGGTATCAGGTCATTTTACCGATGAAGGTGGACTATCCTGAGAACCGTTCATCCGATTGCAATGAAACTTTGGTGAATTGTCGATCGTATGCCCGGGATGATTTCTGAATTTAAAATATTTTCTTCTTCTTCTTCTTCATCGGGTATCAGGTCATTTTACCTATGAAGGTGGACTATCCTGAGAACCGTTCATCCGATTGCAATGAAACTTTGATGAATTGTCGAGTGTAAGACCGGGATGGTTTCTGGATTAAAAAAAATCTTCTTCTTCTTCTTCATCGGGTATCAGGTCATTTTACCGATGAAGGTGGACTATCCTGAGAACCGTTCATCCGATTGCAATGAAACTTTGATGAATTGTCGAGTGTAAGACCGGGATGGTTTCTGGATTAAAAAAAATCTTCTTCTTCTTCTTCATCGGGTATCAGGTCATTTTACCGATGAAGGTGGACTATCCTGAGAACCGTTCATCCGATTGCAATGAAACTTTGGTGAATTGTCGAGCGTATGACCGGGATGGTTTCTGGATTAAAAAAAATCTTCTTCTTCTTCTTCATCGGGTATCAGGTCATTTTACCGATGAAGGTGGACTATCCTGAGAACCGTTCATCCGATTGCAATGAAACTTTGGTGAATTGTCGATCGTATGCCCGGGATGATTTCTGAATTTAAAATATTTTCTTCTTCTTCTTCTTCATCGGGTATCAGGTCATTTTACCTATGAAGGTGGACTATCCTGAGAACCGTTCATCCGATTGCAATGAAAATTTGATGAATTGTCGAGTGTAAGACCGGGATGGTTTCTGGATTAAAAAAAATCTTCTTCTTCTTCTTCATCGGGTATCAGGTCATTTTACCGATGAAGGTGGACTATCCTGAGAACCGTTCATCCGATTGCAATGAAACTTTGGTGAATTGTCGATCGTATGCCCGGGATGATTTCTGAATTTAAAATATTTTCTTCTTCTTCTTCTTCATCGGGTATCAGGTCATTTTACCTATGAAGGTGGACTATCCTGAGAACCGTTCATCCGATTGCAATGAAAATTTGATGAATTGTCGAGTGTAAGACCGGGATGGTTTCTGGATTAAAAAAATTCTTCTTCTTCTTCTTCATCGGGTATCAGGTCATTTTACCGATGAAGGTGGACTATCCTTGGAACCGTTCAATCAATTTCAATGAAACTTTGATGAATTGTCGAGCGTATGACCGGGACCTACTGAAGGGACGGGAGGTAATGAAGGGACGGGAGGTAATGAAGGGACGGGAGGTAATGAAGGGACGGGAGGTAATGAAGGGACGGGAGGTAATGAAGGGACGGGAGGTAATGAAGGGACGGGAGTAACTGAAGGGACGGGAGTAACTAAAGGGACGGGAGTAACTGAAGGGACGGGAGTAACTGAAGGGACGGGAGTAACTGAAGGGACGGGAGTAACTGAAGGGACGGGAGTAACTGAAGGGACGGGAGTAACTGAAGGGACGGGAGTAACTGAAGGGACGGGAGTAACTGAAGGGACGGGAGTAACTGAAGGGACGGGAGTAACTGAAGGGACGGGAGTAACTGAAGGGACGGGAGTAACTGAAGGGACGGGAGTAACTGAAGGGACGGGAGTAACTGAAGGGACGGGAGTAACTGAAGGGACGGGAGTAACTGAAGGGACGGGAGTAACTGAAGGGACGGGAGTAACTGAAGGGACGGGAGTAACTGAAGGGACGGGAGTAACTGAAGGGACGGGAGTAACTGAAGGGACGGGAGTAACTGAAGGGACGGGAGTAACTGAACGGGACGGGGGCAACTGAAGGGACGGGAGTAACTGAAGGGACGGGAGTAACTGAAGGGACGGGAGTAACTGAAGGGACGGGAGTAACTGAAGGGACGGGAGTAACTGAAGGGACGGGAGTAACTGAGGGAGGTACTGAAGGGACGGAAGGTACTGAAGGGACGGGAAGTACTGAAGGGATGGGAGGTATTGAAGAGTCTGAAGCGACGGGTGGTTATGGAGGACAATTTTTAATTATACAGGCAATACGAAGTTTGCCGGGTGTTCACTAGTTGAATATATATTTCATTTTTATCAAAAACCTACAGAATTTTTATATCACAAAAACTATAAATTATATAAAGAGTGAGGGTATAAACAGAGAAGCCACCAAGTGGATTTTATTTATTTATTTATTTTTATTTATTTCTATCCAAAAATATATATAAAAATATATCAGTATATATTAGATACAAAATATCTTAAAATATATAAGCTTATTCATACATAGTTAACATACAAAGTAAATATAAGTTATTTCATTTCAATAAATATCAATTTACCACTCCACTGGTGCTTACATAGTTTAAGCCATATATTTTGTTTGTATCTTTGTTACTAGCCCCCTCACTAGGCATAGCCTATCACTAGGATGTCACGAAATTATCATTAAGATATCAAAAAATACCAATAAAACATTAATATATAACAAGAAATATAATTATTTCTTGTTTTATATCAATGTTTTAACAATGACCATTTGCACACATCATATCTTCTTCTTCTTCTTCAGCCAGTTTTCATCCATTCTTGGACATAGGCCTCCCCTTTGATCCTCCACAACTCCCTGTCTTGGGCACACTGCATCCATCTCCCTCCGGCACATTTCTTGATGTCATCAGACCACCTTGCCTGGGGTCTGCCAACACCTCTTCGGCTTGTTCTCGGTCGCCATTCTAAGATCTTTTTGATCCATCGTGAATCCTGGCATCTGGCAATATGCCCAGCCCAGCTCCACTTAAGGCCAGCGACCCTTTCCGCTACATCGGCTACTTTGGTTCTTTGTCTTATCATGACATTCTAAATTCTGTCCCTTATTGAAATACCCAGCAACTTTCTCTCCATAGCTCTCTGTGTCACTAACAGCTTGTGCATTATTCGTTTTGTTAGGACCGGTGTTTCCATTCCATAAGTAAGCACTGGGAGAATACATGCATCAAATAGCTTCTTTTTCAAATAATGGGAGTATTTACGGGATTTCATTACACATCATATAAATAAATAAAAATAAATATTATATGTAAAGTGCATAGAGCTGATTAGTTTTCCATAGAGAACTTTTCATTTATTCTCTATGATTTCATCATTTACGTTGTTTTTTATGTGTCTTCTCTACAGCCCAAACTATAAGTCCGATCAAATTCATATTAACATCATATTATGTGTAAAGTACATTGACTTGAAGCTGATTAGTTTTCCATAGATATCTGTAAATTTCTTCTCTATGATTTCATCCATCCGTATTTTCAAAATACTCTCACGGTATGGAAAATCAAGTTTTTTGTACACTGTTTGAAATTATGATACAGCAAAAATACACTCATCAAAAATGCATTCAAGGATTGTCAAAATTTAAAGAAAAAAATTTATGGTTTGCCATATCAATGTGAAATAAATTTCATATTTGTATGAAATATGTATATAACAGAAGTAAAATAGCTTCTGTAAGAGAAAATTTAGTGATCAACTTCATATTGATATTGTATGTGTCTCTATAGACAAGTGTATTTTTTACTCTCCATTTCTATCTTCCTCGAGGGGTAGGCAGTGAGTACCGAGCACCGCATTCTTCTATCTTGACACATACATCGCCTCATCAATATTGATACACTGTCTCATACATTCTCATATTGCTAGTAATGCAATTTTACTTAAAATTTCTCAACAGTTATCATGTAGAAAAAACATACTATGAGTTTCGTGACAATGTTTTTGTGTGTATGGTGTATTGTGAAAACTTTTGTCCTCTGGGAATCTTATATTTGTTTAATCTAATAGAAATGTAGGTACATAAAAATGCATTTAGAGATTGTCAACATTTCAAGAAGAAAAAATGAACGCTTACTATGGTGTGGAGAGTTTAGTGTTGGCCACAATCCACTCATTTATACTAGGTATACATGAAAATACTAATTTGTTTATGTTTCACTATTTAATTTAAAATTGGCACTGACCGGTATCGATCTGTTGAAGATCATCGTCTGAGTGCACGAAAATGAATGTTGACAGAGTATAAATAATATTTGAATATTGGTACAAAACCATTTGTTTTTGTAAAGTTCTATGAGTTCAATTAGTATTGCCAGAAAGATTGTGGCAATACTAACAAAAGGTTGTGTATCAATATTCAAATATTATTTATATTCTGTCCACATTCATTTTCGTGCACTCTGACGATGATCTTCAACAGATCGATACCGGTCAGTGCCGGTTTTAAATTAAATAGTGAAACTTAAACAAATTAGTGTTTTCATTTATACCTAGTATAATGGAGTTTCACCACGAATTGTCCATCGACAGAATTAACAAGATTTTTTGTAGGTAAAAAGGGTCGTGTCTTTTAAGTTGTGTAAGCTATCATTAGGTACAGAGAATACCAAACACGCGACTACCCAAAAAAATCATGGTTGGTAACCCGGGAGGTAAACGGAAGACAGGGAGACCAAGACTGAGATGGGAGGACGACATACGGAGAGATGCAGAAAAGCTCCTGCAGGTCCCTAACTGGAGAACGGCGGCTGAGGACAGAAGAGGTTGGAGGCGCTTGTTGAAGGAGGCCAAGGCTCGATTTGGACTGTAGCGTCATCGAAGAAGAAGAAATTATCAATAGATGGCGGTGAGAACTAATCTATTGACATCTGTACTACGCATCTAGAGAATGTAGCACACTCAAATGTACGAAAAAAGTTAGGTAGATTACACAAAATGATGTCTATATGTAAGGCGGTCTGTGGCAGAACATAGTTCTCTAGTCAAGTTCTGCTCCAAAAGAGCTTTATACTTTATGCTATTCATCATTCCTTTTTTGTTTATTTATTTATTTAATATTGCTTCTCGGACATCTAACAGGTACTATGTCAAATATTAATTTAACACGCACCCAATAACAAGTTGCTACATTCTGGAGACAGATCCAGACTGAAAACACAATTAAAAACTGTGTCTCCACCGGGAATCGAACCCGGGACCTTAAGATCAGCAGTCAGCTACCCAACCAACTGAGCCATCGGCATCAAAGATCCAGTCCCCATTTATGAAAAGCAGCCCTAGAACAACTTCTTCACAGGATGTTTCACCGTTTGGTCGATATGAACAGCAGTAAGTTTTTCATCTCCACTTTTTTTAACAAAGTTTGAGCGATATTCCTGCATAAGAATGTGGGTTTAATCTGAACATTTCACCTTCGTCCAGTCTTCTACAGTCCATTTGGCATATTTTCTGCCCCAAATGAGCATTTTTTTCATCATACATGTCGTCAGGAATTGCTTCTTCCGTGATCGAATTACTCCAGATTTAATCAGTCTTCTTCGTACTGTCGAGTCATGAATCATTACTCCAGTAACTGCCAAGTCTTGTTGAAGATCGTATTTTTTGTTTTTCTAGGGCTCAATGTACTATTCTTTATCAAAGATACTTCATCTTAAACAGTAGTTTTCCTTTTTTCTACTACATTTCCCAACCCTTCTTGATTAAACCAGCCCTGTTTCTCTTTTCTGATCCGCATCTGCTCGGGTCCACTTGTAAATATATAAAAAAGTTTTTAAACAAACTAGTTATATTGATAAATAAGTCAACTCACAAATAAATAAACAAATGTTTTTTTTCTTGGGTTATCTCTACTGTATCCTGACCACTATTCCGTTAGTTCATTTCGTTTAAACGTCCGAACAGCCAAATAATGTTTTATTCGTTATAAAAATTTGAATGTACGCAGGCGACAGGAGCTAGGAAAGTTCTAAACAATAAAACCTGGTCTTGATACCTTAAAACGGCGCTATACAAATCCAATTTGTTACAAATACAGTATGAATAAGTATAGTGATGGACAAAAGTCTTGCAAGTCTTACAAAAATAATAATTCGACACGTTGATTCATTTTGTACAGCTCGTTGTTATTAAGAGATTTCTTATTTCGATCTTTTCAAGTATAGTTATGAACAAAAGTTTTACAAGTCATATCGCATATGTCGCTGCAAAACCAACACCAGGGGTCCAAGGCCATGATTAATACCAGGGTTTGCAAGACCTAATGCCTAGACCAGAGTGTTGCGATCTTGAAAAAAAAAGATATTTATAGTATTCATTTTTAATTAGAAAGTAAACGATTAACCACGAAAATCGACAGAATGCTTAAATTTGTTTTTTCTGTGATATTGCATTGAAATTACTGAAGCTATATGACTAGGTCTTGATCTTACATTTGCTCATCACTATTCAAGTATGAGGTCCATTTTTTTCTTGGCGCCAATACATCTCTGTTGTCCTTATTTTTTGTGTAGGTACCTACACTAAAGAATTTAATTTCATTTTCTATTAAACTGTTTGTCGTGTATTGCATTTCATTTGGATATAGGATGGTGTTGCCATGTCATTAATTTACATTCAAATAATCTACGTGCTCACTGGCAAGTTTGCCGATTTTGATTCCCATCTATGCATGAATCAAACCACTTTTTATTTCGAAATTTACCATAAAATAAGTAATTTACCGTCAAACAAGTAATTTGTCATAAAAAAAGGTAATTTACCATCAAATAAGTTATTAACCATATACCTAATAAGTAATTTACCATAATATTAGTAATTTACCATAAAATAAGTAATTAATTTACCAACAAACAAGTAATTTGTCAAAAAATAGGTAACTTACCATCAAATAAGTTATTTACCATATATGGGCCAGTATTTCAGTCGGCCCTTAGGAGTTTAACTCAAGTTTAACAAAAATATTGCGTATTTCAGTAGGTACATAATCTTCCCACGACACAAACGACAAATATTTAACTCAACATTTCTGGCGGATCTTTATGTCTCTAATAAGTAATTTACCATAAAAAAGATAATTTTATTTCGTAATCCAAATCGACGATAACGTCCGCATCAGAAATAAAATAATCAGGGGGGCAAGTCGTCCAACCGGCTAAATCAAAACCCTCGTGATCACCCATATCAAGGATATAATTATCATATGGAGTTCTATGACATCTAAAGATATTATAGAACACCATATAATAATTATATCCATGATATGGGTAATCGTGAGGGTTTTGATTTCGCCGATCGGACCAGACTTGCCCTCCAGATCTATATGCGGTGTCGAGGACATAACAAGATGAAGAAGCTTCTGAAAAGACCACGTCGAGCGCATGGACGACAATAGAAGACTACCCTGAATACCTGCGAAGAGATGGAAGGACAGTTGGACCTCCTCCTCCCAGAATAGTCCACCTTCACAAACAAATCAAAAGACCTAATGCACGATGATGAAGAAGAAGAAGAGGACAATAACGTACCTATTTCACATAAAGATCTTTATTTATTTAGCCTTTAAGTATGTTTAGTATATAAGGTTTTTGGTGTTATCGCTAGTGAAATCGCTAAGTCTAATCAAATTCATATTCATTGTAGATCAGAGGTTCCCAAACTTTTTTGTGTCGTAGACCCCTTGCCATATTTTTCGATTTTTGGTAGACCCCCTACTTACCTGATATTATGCTTCTCGGGCAACTAACAGGTACTATGTCAAATATTAATTTAACACGCACCCAATAACAAGTTGCCACATCGTGCAGACACGATATTAATCGTCTCACAGATCCAGACTGAAGACACAATTAAAAACTGTGTCTCCACCGGGAATCGAAACCGGGACCTTTGGATCAGCAGTCAAATACCAAACCAACTACCATGCGATAGGTACTATCATTGTATGTTGAGATCCACTATCGTGGACCCCCAGATTTTTTTTCGCTGACGTAGACCCCTTGCAGGTTGTTATAGACCCCTGGGGGTCGATAAAGACCACTTTGGGAATCACTGTTGTGGACATTTTATCTTGCTTTACATGAAAGCAAATGGTTAATAATGATGACGTCACTGAGCGATAAATATTTACTACCAAATAGGCTCTCCGTTCGCTCTGCCTACCCTTCATGACTCAGTTGGATAAATATCTGACTTCTGATCCAAAGGTCCCGGGTTCAATATAAAAAAAATAAGGTGACGAATATGAAGGTAAGAAAAAGATGGTAATTTTTTATTATATTTTACCCCATAATATATAATATGATTTTATTCGAGGCAATAAACGATATTTTTGATGCGGAAATGTTTCCTACACGAAGAAATAAAATATTTTGGCCATGAAAAGACTTCGTCGAATTCGATGAAGATGAATTCGCTTGTCTACCGGTCTACGCTCACAGTAGGTACATATCAATGATATATGACTTGATAAAATATCTAATTACGACAAATACAATGAAGTTAGTACATCCTTTGATATATAAAACATTACTTTATTATGTAAATAATAAATGACATTCAAATGTTAAATTAAGTATGAATTTAAATACATAGGTACGTATACTTGACAATATTGTTTATTATTATTTAAAGTCAAAAGCCACGACACACTGTTTCGATCTAACTGTAAAATTTAAACGTCAAAATGAAACGCAATAGGCATGATGACTAATTTTGAGAAACTATCTCACGATGTTTTTACGCATCCACTGTTTTCAAATATATATACATTTCTACATAAAATAAAGGTTTAGAAGCAAAAATTGCCATTTCAAAATCCAATTTGACATTTACGTCAAAAAACGCTTGCAGTGTAATGGCGTCCGTCGGAGCTGACGGTGACGTCACGGTTTCGTAAACCGCATATCACTACTATATGTACTATATGTATTCTAAGACGATTTGTGTATTTAGTTACTTTTATTTAGACGTAAAAAATACAAAATTAATACATCTAGTATAAACAAAAATATATAACTTTTTTGATACATTCTAATCCCGAAAAGTGCCGAATTAAAGCGTTTCCCGATTAAGTGCCGACGCAAGTCTGAATTTCCCGAAATCGGCAACACTGGACGTGGACCTAGAATATCGTGACGTCATGCGCTCTGATTCGTTCTGATTGGCGTTTCTCATAAAATGGCGGTCTATAATATTTTGTATTTTTATTTTAATTATATTAATATTATTCACTCTTTTAAAATGAAAATAAATACATTTTTTTAAATATTTATAACCTATTTTATTTTTTTTAAATCATAATGTCAATGATTTTTTCTTACTCTCATCACGGCTATTCACTGCGCCGGGACATTAAGCTAGTTAAAAAATAATAATAAAAGTATAATATGCAGGTATTGTATTTAATATAAGTAAAGATTATTATTGTATTCATTATATTTCATGTACCTACATGTTTAAAAATATCACAACCTTCCCGATTCTACTTTTAAAAGTAGAATCGGGAAAGTAATAAAAAGTATGTCGGTTAAAAAGCAGGCAACTCAATACCCTAACACTGTTCGCATCAAGGTTCGCATTCGCCCTGTCTAGCACTCACGACTCACTGCGCCGTGAGCCAATACTTTTCGAAGGAGTGAGTTAACACACCCGTCGCAGTGAACAGAATCGACGCAATTGAGCGGTGCAACGCAGCTTTACACATGTCATGTCTACCGCAGTACCGCGTAGGTATGCTTTTAGTTTATGAACACATAATGTAGAGAGAAGAAGGAACATATTTTATCGATTTTCGAGATGTAAGTTGTATTTAAATTATAGATAAATGAAGAACTTATATGCATCTATATTATAAATTTGAATGTTTGTATGTATGTGTTGAATGCGCTCCTAAACCGTTCATCCGATTGCAATGAAACTTTGGTGAATTGTCGAGAGTATACCAGGGATGGTTTCTGGATCAAAAAACTTTTTCTTCTTCTTCTTCTTCTTCATCCACCTTCATTTTACCTATGAAGGTGGATTATCCTGGGAACCGTTCATCCGATTGCATTGAAACTTTGATGAATTGTCGAGCGTATGCCCGGGATGGTTTCTGGATTAAAAAAAATTCTTCTTCTTCTTCTTCATCGGGTATTAGGTCATTGTACCTATGAAGTGGACTATCCTGGGAACCGTTCATCCGATTGCAATGAAACTTTGGGAACTTGTCCAGCGTATGCTCGGGATGGTTTCTGAATTAAAAAAATTCTTCTTCTTCGGGTATTAGGTCATTTTACCTATGAAGGTAAAATGACCTAATACTCTGGAAGAAGAAGCTTCAACTGTCCTTCCATCTCTTCGCATGTCTTCCAGGACATTTTTTGGATTTAAACTTTTTTCTTCTTCTTCTTCTTCATTGTGTATTTGGTCATTTTACCTATGAAGGTGGAGTATTGTGGAAGAATAAGATGCAACTGTCCTTCCATCTCTTCGCAGGTTTTCCAGGACGGTTTCTGGATTCAAACTTTTTTCTTCTTCTTCTTCTTTATCGTGTATTTGTTCATTTTACCTATGAAGTTGGAGAATCCTGGAAAAAGAAGGTCCAACTGTCCTTTCATCTCTTCGTAGGTCTTCCCAGTATTGTGTCGGGAATTAATCTTTTTCTTAACCTACTGAAGGGACGGGAGGTAATGAAGGGAAGGGAAGTACTGGTGGATCTGACGGGACGGGTGGTACTGAAGGGTCTGAAGGGACGGGAGGCACTGAAGGGACGGGAGGCACTGAAGGGACGGGAGGCACTGAAGGGACGGGAGGCACTGAAGGGACGGGAGGCACTGAAGGGACGGGAGGCACTGAAGGGACGGGAGGCACTGAAGGGACGGGAGGCACTGAAGGGACGGGAGGCACTGAAGGGACGGGAGGCACTGAAGGGACGGGAGGCACTGAAGGGACGGGAGGCACTGAAGGGACGGGAGGCACTGAAGGGACGGGAGGCACTGAAGGGACGGGAGGCACTGAAGGGACGGGAGGCACTGAAGGGACGGGAGGCACTGAAGGGACGGGAGGCACTGAAGGGACGGGAGGCACTGAAGGGACGGGAGGCACTGAAGGGACGGGAGGCACTGAAGGGACGGGAGGCACTGAAGGGACGGGAGGCACTGAAGGGACGGGAGGCACTGAAGGGACGGGAGGCACTGAAGGGTCTGAAGCGACGGGTGGTTATGGACCATTTTTAATTATACAAGCAATACGAAGTTTGCCGGGGGTTCACTAGTAGAATAATAAAAATACGCATATATGTAAGTTTTTACCTTTCTAAATTCTGATGAGCAAAAGTCTTTTTTCGATGCAAAGTAATTTCATATATATTGTATTGAAACTGTGACATCATAATATTTTGATTCACTCTGATTGGTGTTTCTCATAAAATGGCGGACTTAATAATATTAATATTATTCGCTCTTTTAAAATGAAAAGAAATGTATTTTTTCAAATCTTTATAACCTATTTTATTTTATAAAATTAAAATTTCAATGATTTTTTCATACTGTCATCACGCCCATTGGCGTTTTCCCTTAGAAGAATTTCAAAACTACATAGTATCTACATTTCTATGTTTTGTCTATAAAAATGCAACGTTGCAATCGTTATTCGTCAATTTACTATTTGCAACTTATCCAACGATGGTGAAACGCAAAATTTATTCAAAACATTTTAATCGGCGAATAGCACTACTTGCCGAATAGTTATCCGGGACTAGGGTTACCAGATGAAAAAATCAAAAGTCCGGAGAAAAGGCCTGATTTCCATGGAAAAGTCCAGAGATTTTATGCGTTGTGGGCAAACATTTTCAAGACAATAGGTATTTCACGATTACCATCAGAGATACTGCGTATTTGTCAATATATATTTGCAATTACAACCCAGAATGCAAACGTAGAAAGAATTTTATCTATCATGGGGGCTCAATGGTCGAAAGAAAGAAACCGACTAAAGGTGTCTTCAGTTCGAGCTATACTTTTAGTTCAATATAATTTGAAGAGTATAATATGTGAGGCATTTTATAAATCAATAATTAAAGAAAAAACCTTACTTAAAAAGGTATCTTCACATATTAAGTACGATAAAACTGATTAAGTACCTAGTTGGATTATTACCAGAGGAAGATTATTTTTAGTTTGTTTAACTTTTAATCAAAGAGATGTTTAAAATGTAATGTGTGTTTTATTGAAAATCCTGAGATATCATGAGATTTGAAAAATCTGGCCGCAATCCCGAGAAAAGTCGAAAAATCCTGAAATCTCAGGACAAATCCTGAGATATGGTAACCCTATCCGGGACTCGAATTTTGGTGAAACAGCCCCTTTGAATAACAAGGTAATAAAAATATTGTCTTTTTATGATCAATAAATCAACCATAATATATATAATTGGTTTATAGGAATTATATCAATTAAGAGCCCCTTAAATAAATACATATTGTTATCATAAATACAGAATGTCCCAATAAATACAAAACATTAATTTCAATAATACCTACTCAATCAAAAAACCTTGATATATTTATACGCCTGTCAATGCAATCCGTATATCGCAATTTGACAATAAATGGTAAATATATATTTTTTAATGATTTCACGCTTTTTTTATCTTTTTTTTTATTGGGGTACATGCACCAATAGAGGCGTAGTTACGATCTAGTATGGTAGCCAACAATTACAATTTTATTTAAATAAATAATAAACACTCCCTGTGCAAGTGGCGACTTTATTGCCTTGTGGCAATTTCTTCCAACTAACCAGTGTTTCCAGCCCCGAGAAGCAATATCTTTGTCGTTTTAAAAATATTTTTTACGTGAGATACCTACCCTTTTAGATTTTTTATATATAAATGTGTATAGGATTTTTCGCACTTGTTTGAAAAAACGTCAAACATACTGATAAAAAAGTTATTAATTTAATCTGTTTCTGATGTAACAGCAAGGCGTTTGATTGTGTTTGATTGTGAACTCACTATGGAAAGTTTTGAGTGAAATGGGCGTACCACACCATCTGATTGCACTGATCAAGACATTGACAATTTTTTTTTGAATACATAAAAACTTGAAGCAAACATATCCAATTCCGGAACGCTCATATGTTTATAATATAATAAAATTCAGTTTTAATATAAAAAACTAGTCGAAGTTGCATTTAATTTTTCATTCATTCATACCATTACGGCATATCACACAATGTGGGGTAACTAGCGACAGGTGTGCGAATACGCATTACTTAAATTTTGTCTAACCTAAAATGCAACATTTAGAATGGGTGGTAAACTATTCTGAGGTAATTTAATTGGTAATTATTAAAAAAAAAGTATACATTTTAGTACCTATATCAATATAAAAGATGGATGTTTTGCAACTAATTAGTTACTCTCGATCAAATGTATAAATTTAAATCGATTAAATTTTAGAATCGAAAGGAAAATTGAAGAATTATTTTTCAATGGCGAACTCTACACAACAATGATTTGAATACATACAATTTGATAATTTTAATTTAAAACATTTTTTTGTGTACGTTTTTAATAATGCTTCTCGAGAAAATGCGTGGAAATTCCTTTCGTAAACATAAAATCCCTTTACCAAGTGTATGTACGTGAAAATAGAGTTAAAAACCGCATCGATTTATGAATTTCCAATTTCATCGAGTGCTATTTCTTGTGAAGAGATTTCATTCTAAGAATTTCTGTATCGTGACCTCCATTTAGTGAGCAACGCACTCAATTATCACGTCGTCTTCTTAGAATTGTAGAGGTCAAAAATTTAAACCAATATTAGTAACCATGAACGTAATTGAAATCCCAAATTTTCATCTATCTACGTACATAATACTAGTTGCATGTAACACACGAGATTCAACTGTCGATAGCGATGTATGTACAGATGAAGAATACGTCACAAACTATAAAACCATAAATCCAAATTATTGAATATTTTAAGATATTTTATTTTCTATACAAAACATGAAGGTAAGGTAAACGCACATTCCCCACTATTTGACCAAAGTCATAAAAAAGTGTCAATTTTGCAAATTTTCAAAGATAATGTTTTACAAAAATTCTCTTCGATTCCAAAACGACTTTAAAATACCCAAATGTAATACAAGACAAATACAACATTTATTTGGGAATAAAATGTTTCAATTGCCTCCCAAATGAATTAAAGCAGATAAAGGCATATAATAAGTTTAAACAAAAATTAAAATTGCATCTAACATTATAAATTGGTTGTTTTCTATTTGTTGTTTGATATGTTTCAATTGCCAGTATTTCCTTTTCTTCGTTAATGTTAGGAAAATAACTTTGTGGCGACATTATAAATTATTTATAATATACACTTAACGTAGTTTACACCACTTAACTATGAGTACTAACTTGTACCGGTTTCAAAAACTTTAAATGTTTTCTTCGTCAGGAAGACTTACGTACTAAAAATTAAAAATAAAATATAGACTGTTGTTAGGTTTTAAGTTGTGGGAGGAGTCAATTTAGAAAGTAGTGGGGCGGAACGGTAAACATAAGTGACACTGAGTGGTTCAAAATTTTTTTGTTAATTTTTTATTATTTTTTAATTTATTTATTATTAAAAATAACAAAGAAAAATACACAATACAACAATATATACAATTTTTAAAAAGATACATTATAATTTTGTTTTTTTTTATGACTCAACTTCAAAAAGAGTTTTCTCGTGCTTTGAAGTGAGTCACATTTCACAAATCTACAAACTATCTAATCTATTTATATACATACATCTTAATCTAGGCACTAATCTATTTACAATAACATACATATTTAGATACAAACATACATAATATTATATATAAAGAGAGAAAAAAAAAATACAAAATTGGTCTGTAGAATAAATAAAAATACACAAATTGAAAATAAACAACACACAATGTTAGTTATAAAAATATTTTCTATTTTATTAATTAATCGGGAATGTATTTAGAATCGGGTTGTTTGGGAAGTTTAATTGGTTATTTATTATACTTTGTTTATTATTAACACTTTTTCTTATTTCTAAAATTTCTAGATCTGCTAATTTTAAATTTGAGTAACCTGTATGCATAATCTGTAATCCCGTGTCTATATCAAAATGATGGTTAAATTCTATAAGATGTTCAGCAAATTCCGAAATATTATTATTATGCAAGCAACGTAAGTGTTCTTTGACTCTGGTTTGAACGTTTCTATTAGTTTTGCCTATATAAAAATGATAACAATCTTTACATGATAATTTATAAACTCCCGACTTATCTAATTTTCCCACAACTTAAAACCTAAAAACAGTCTATATTTTATTTTTAATTTTTAGTACGTAAGTCTTCCTGACGAAGAAAACATTTAAAGTTTTTGAAACCGGTAGAAGTTAGTACTCATAGGTAAGTGGTGTAAACTACGTTAAGTGTATATTATAAATAATTTCCTTTTTTTATTCGAATATGAGTTTTGATATGTTTCAATTATCTGTATTCCGCATTTTTCATTTATTTTTAACCTTTTTTTTTGTTTGTTTGATTTGTTGTTCATGTATGATTTTTATTTACATACAAAATACAGAATGGAATAATGCAACAATACACTGAAAAAATGTCAATTTGGCGTAATCTTAAAATATCATGACGTAAGTATAAAATAGGTGCCGTCTCCTAAAATACTGAAATAATCATTTAATATTACGCTATCATTGAAATGTGTAAGAAGGAATCGAATTATTTGAGTAAATAATGAAGTATTATGATGCTCATCATCTTAAAAATTGATCACATTAAATAATAGTTTCCTTTTTCAAATAATAACATTATGGAATAGAAAATAGTCCACTGTCCTATAAATTTACGTGATATTCATAAATAAGATTATGATCATAAAACACAGTGACGAGTCACCGTATTTATAAAGATTTCACAGTTTATTATGAAGAAGTGTCACTGAAAATACGATGAAGTCCCCTAATTTACTGTGATAAAATTATGTGAAACTTTTAAAGGTATGGAACATTATTTTATACTACAGTCATATTATTTTATGTGAAACATACTAAAATACGATTACAGAATCCTCTTATTTTCAGAGTAAGCATCAAATATTAATAATAAATCTTACTATTTTGAGTGAATTCTACTATAATACGAATACAGAATCTCATGTAAGAGGAATCATATCATTTTGTTTTATTTGATATCTTTTATTTGTCAGTTTGTCATTCCCTCATCAAGCACAAGACTGCAATCTTTTTGATGAGGCATTGCAAAAAAACTATTTGTAAAAATTACTCTACTAGTGAATTATATATTTATAAATAATAATAATAAATTTGGATAATTTATATAGCGCCGTTTTATCTCACCTCAAGGGCGCCATGTGTATTATAAAATTATATATTAAATAAATAAAAAAAGTATGTAAGGAGAGGATAGTATGGAGGTCAGTCCTTTTTTTCCTATCCAAAATATGAAAACAGTATGTTTGTTTGGAGATATCAAACTATTGAGAATCCCCGTAAATATTGTGTAGTCTATACTGCCATACAAATTGTATGAAACGATGACGTCACTAAATTCAATTTTTATAAAAATTGTTAAAAAAAGTTCGAGTAGTACTACTGTAATGCATATATTTTTTATAGAAAATAAACTATCTAGTTGGGGTGTTTCGGCATTTCGGCGTTGTTCAATTTTCTTGAAGCCACTAAGTTGGTGTTTTTTGACTTCAAAGTTGGAAAAACCGTGCATAAACTCTACTACTGCATACAATTCTCTCACACGGGACTAAGATTAATACTGTCGATTCATTAAGAGAAAAATTCTCTACAGTTCGATAGTAATGTCTATAATATACATACGTAATATACAACATTAGGCCATGTCTCTAGCTTACATATGCCATCAAATTGGGGGAGTAGTTTGCATTCCTAAAAATGCCATGTGGCAGTAACTGGCACATACTATTTCCACGATACGTTTGCAAGTAAAGAAAAGTGAGAAATTGTATGCAATGGATAGGAATGGATATAGTGCTGTACGTTCAGCAGATCGAAGTGGAAGTAGGTAATCAACAATTTTATTCAAAAAGTATTAACAACCACAGTTAATCGAATATTTAAATTGCATATATACAAACATTGGATTTTTTCCCTGGCGGGAATTAAATGGTATTTTTACTGAAAAACTTCTAAAAATCTCAAAAGAGACGAAGTTGGGATATTATAGAAGAACCAGGAATTCAATGCACCAATGGGTGAACGTTGAAGAAGACATAATTTGTGAACGTTACGCAAGCGCGTAAAGTTATCACGTAAACCAGCCATGACAGGTCGTAAGCCCTGTACGTGCCTTGAATTCCTGGTTCTCCTATAATATCCCAACTTCGTCTCTATTGAGATTTTTGTCAATAAAAAAACCAGTTACTTAATTTTGATTGAGTAAAAAAATCTAAAAAAAGAAGATATTTTAATATAGATATTACACTTTTGATGATATAAATCAAACCTGCCCCCCTAGACAACGTCTCATTTAGCTGATGAAAACAAACAAGAAAAGATAACTCCATGTATGGAAGTGACAGTTGTCACGTGACTGGCAACTGTCACTTCCATACATTGAGTTATCTTTTCTTGAGCTAAATGACACGTTGTCTAGGGGGGCTGGGCTGTATTCGGAGGACACATGAACTTAGTATAGCAATTCGGGGAATTTGGACTATAGCAATATCAAATTGGAAGGTACCTACACTAGGTTCTGAAAAATAAAACAACTTGATCCATTCACCTGGGTGCGCTGTGCAAAAAATTGGGTCTTTTTTCTTGGTTGGTATATGTGCAAACCGCGCCCTCCGCGGCAAAAAGGCTCAAGAAATTTGACGGAAACTATATACAGGTTAAAACCTCTACATTGGTATCAATTTTTCCATGAAATGAGGAAGAATATAATAATTATATATACCTAGGAAATACCCAACAGACATTTAAATCAGAGCCGGGACTAGGGTGTAAAAAACAAGGCAATTGACCCAGGTACAATTATGTCAAGCAAAAAGTTATCAATCGAAACATTTTCTTTTTTTTGTGCTATGTGAGGTCCCCCCGACGCCAGCTACCACTCTGGCACAGGCATCTTGTATTGAGCTAACCGGAACAGCTTCTCCACCCTGCGGACTCCAGTTCATTCCCTAGTGTTTCTTAGCCTCCCCTTTACCCACACCGTGACTTACCTCAATTTTTCTTTCATCATAAGGTGCAGTAGACCGAACTTATTGTTACTATAAAACGTGCTGTATCACAATTTAAATCGGGGCTTTGTATAGCCGAAATATGACGCAGCCGATGGCGTAGAGAAGCATATGCCAATGCCAAACAAAAAGTTAAGTAAGTATTTAAATCAGAATTATCTGCTACAAAACCGACATCTGTGGATTTGACAAGAGTACAGAGAGGTCACAAAAAGGAGTAAACCGTTTTGAGGGATATGTGCATCATGGTGGAGCTGTTTTGCACTTTCCAACTCCGAGAGTCTTTTTTTCAGGTGATCTGTCTGACACGATACAAGAAGAAAATCAATCTCCCAAAAACACGAGTGCAAATAATTTTTGGTGGCTAATATTCCAACTATCGATTTGTTCAGGAGAACTTTGTTCTCTTAACATATCGACAATGTATCAAGCCAGAATACGCGAGAATTGTATGGAGAGGTCTACTTTTTTCACGGCTTTTCCAACTTTGAAGTCAAAAAACACCAACTTAGAGGCTTCGCAGCATATATGTTCCATACACGGATTTACTCAGAATTCGGAGTAGAACATTTCGTGTGTCTGTGTGTGTGTGTGTGTGTGTCTGTGTGTCTGTGTGTCTGTGTGTGTGTGTCCCCCCCCCCTTATAACTTTTGATCCGCTCAATTTACAGAGCCTAAAATTTCAGAATATATAAACAGTTACAGGCCTACAAAACTTTTATACTCGTAATTTTAAATTTTTGTTTCAGTCAGGGGTTATCAACTTTTGAATTTTTATTTTATTTTTCCATATATCTCAGAAACCATAAACGCTAGAACGCTGAAAATTGGTACAAACATAGACAAATACAAAATTTCAAATTAGTTTTTTCAAAAAATTCCAGGGATTCTCAAACATTTTTTATTAAGAAAAATATTTTTTTTATGATAAATTTATGAGTTTAACTGCCTATATTTCCAAAACTTTTACAATTATCGAAAAAAGCCGAAACACCCCAACTAGATAATTTAATTTTCTATAAAAAATATTCACATTGTAGTAGAAGATCTCAATTTTTTTTTAACAATTTTTTTAAAAATTGAATTTAGTGACGACATCGCTTCATACATTTTGTATGGCAGTCGCCTATACACAATATGTAAGAAGACTAAATAGTTTGATACTTCATCTCCAAACATACATACATACCATCATGCTATTTGCATATTCTGGGTAGGAAAAAGGATCTTCCTCCATACTATCCTATCTTGACATACATACCTACATATGTTGTATAGAAAACAAAATATCTGAAAATATTCAATAATTTGTATCTATGGGTTTATAGTTTGGTACATATTCTTCAACTATACATACTATCGCTATCGACAGTTGGATCTCATGTGTTACATGCAACTAGTAATATATAACGGTCAATTCAACATAACAGACCCGATTTAATAATACATGATAAAATTAAAAAAATAACATATATTTGCGACGTGGCTATTCCAAATTCTAGTAATATAATAAAAACTTTTGATGAAAAAATTAGAAAATACACCGCTTTAGGTAATGAGATTAAAAGACTTTGGCATTCTCGTAAAATAATAATATTACCGTTCATTATTTCAGCCACTGGCATTATTCCAAAATCGTTAATCCGTAATTTAGAAATTATAGATTTATCGAAAAATTTAATAATAAAAATGCAAAAAACGGTAATTATGAATACATGTAGAATCGTTAAAGATTTTTTAAACGTTAATATTCGGGAATCAGTAGGGTTGTTAGGTAGTATAGTTAAGTATCTGGATGGGTGAACTATTCCCAATTGAAAGCTTGATGATGCGTTTGTTGCATTTTATTTTGCTCTTTTAAATAATTTACAATTTACGCATTGATCTGCTAATTCTTTTGAGGAAGTGTATAATGGTAATAATAATAATTGAGTGTTATTATTTGTAGTGCTTAATTGTTATTAATATCATTAGTAAATCGGCCAGCGCCGTAAAAAAAAATATGTAATTATTTATAGTGTTAACGATTAATTTATAAAATTTATATCCAAAGGTCCCGGGTTCAATTCCTGGTGGAGACACACTTTTTAACGCCCCTGTATACCCTGGGCATACGGATGTACACAAATATGCACACTAGCTTTTTTATGTATGAAACACGAAAAAATATTGTATATCACCTAATCTGTGATACAAAATATTTTTTCTTGAAAATAAGGTAAAATATGATTTTTTTTAAATAGTAGTTAAAACGTTAAATAACTCGGCCGGTAGTGTTTCGTATTCCCTTTCAATTGAAGTAAAAATCTACTTCGTACGCCTTGCAGTTATTTAGATACATACAATAAAAAGGGGTTTTCCAACTGTCGATTTGTTCAAGAGAACTTTGTTCTCTTAACAAATCGACAATGTTTCAAGCCAGGATACGCGAGAATTGTATGCAGGGTCTGTATTTTTCACGATTTTTCCAAATTTGAAGTCAAAAAACACCAACTTACCAAACCACCAAACGCCAACTTTTTTTTTTAACAGATTTTTTAATTATCTCAATAGAGACGAAGTTGGAATATTTACTGTAGGAGAACCGGGAAATCAAGGCACCTACAGGGCTTACGACCTGTCATCGGCTGGTTTACGTGATCACTTTATGCGCTTGCGCAACGTTCACCAATTATGCCTTTTTAATGAGATCCCTTGGAACTTTCAAAATTGAATTGATAATTCGTATGGTTTCTGCACTCATCTGAATAAACTAGATGAACAACTTCTATGTGTTTTCTATACATTTTGGTTTTTATGTGGTCCGACCACTGATTTAAATACTATTACGCAAAAAAGAAAAAAACATAATTATATACTCACAAATAAAACTGTTTTATATGAAACTAGATGAAATTTCAAAAAATAGTAATAAATAATGTTTTATAAAGCGAAAACTGCCTTCTTTTGTTTTATCCATTTATACGTTTGCTTAAAAAACAAATATACTTTTGCCTAACAGCGTTTACCTGGCCGTGTTATTCATCCAATTAAGTAGGTAGTATTCATGTCAGTGGTTTCCTGCAACTGAAAGAGTGTCCATACTCCCGGCACTGGCGTGAATTAATCATGGCAATATAATGAATGATTTAAAAATACCAAAGCGAATGTAATCTCTGTATTATTTGTCATTACTATTATCATGCTAAATTCAAATCGGCCATACAATAATTGTTATGGCCGAGCTGATTCACCGTTCTTTGAGGTGTAGGTATTCCAAATGATGACGTGCTGGGAATAAGAGACTACCATTTGTATATGCGTGACTGAGTAGACGATTCGTGATGACTAGAGGTTGTTCCAAAGAACTTTAAATATATCGAACCGCCTATTAAACTATCGCAGTAAGAAATATATTGTTGCATCGTTTAACCTGTGTAACAAAGTCTTAGGTCAATCTATTAAAATAACCTTTAATAACCATTAATATGATTATTAAAAAAAACGAATTAGTATTAAAAGGAAAACATAACCTGAAATCAAGTTTTGACGGTTGAAGTCATAGATAATTAATTTACTGCTACATATTTATGGAAAACTTATGGAAAGGTGACACCCGTATACGGGCCCATATAAGCGAAGATTTACTGACGAAGTGTTAAAGTTATCACAATTGTAATAATTAAATCATCATCTTATGAAGTTAGCCAAAGTCACAATATAATCATCATCCTATGATATTAGCCACAAAGTCACAATAAAATCAAATAAAATCATCATCCTATAAAGTTATTCACAATAAAAATCTCTCATCTCGTCGTCGAGTCACAGACTTGGTCTATTTGTATAAAATTATCAACAATCAAATTGACACCGATCTTCTATCTGAAATAAAACTTCATACAAATTCTCGTATAAGGAACCCAGAACTATTTAGATTACAGTTTTTCAACATTAACACAATTTTTTTAATCCCATTACTCGGATGTGTAGATTTTAGATTTTATAATACTTTACATATTAATAAGGACATAGATATTTTTGGTGACAGTCTGGTGACATTCAGAAGAAAACTTTCCTCACTTATAAATTAACGTTTTAAACTAGCTTTTTGTTTTAATTTTTTTCTAGCTATAATGTTTCTCTTTTTTATCTGTTTGTGCTTAATTGTATCTTTTATAGTAATGTTTATCTTTTTGTTTTCTTTTGTTAACATCTTTTACTATTTTTCTTTGTTGTGATCTTAATTTCTATTGTATTTGTTCATTTTTATATAAATTCCATTCAAGATATTTTTATTTCTTATAGATTTGTATGCCAATTTTTAATGCAGGATATGGCCACTTGTAATTGGCTGACTAGTTTTATATTAGCTTTTTCTTATTTTATGAACCTATTGATGTATAATAACTTGTTAGCTGTAAGTGGTCCTTAATAATAAATAAATAAATAAAATCATCATCCTATGAAGTTAGTAACAAAGTCACAATAAAATCATCATCCAATGAAGTGAGTAACAGTCACAATAAAATCATCATCCAATGAAGTTAGTAACAAAGTCACAATAAAATCATCATCCTATGAAATTAACCATAAAGTCACAATATAATTCTCATCATATGAAATTAGCCACAAAGTCAAAATATCATCATCCAACGAAGTTAAAAGTCACAAAGATAACACGACAAAGACAAGACAAAAATATATAATATGTTAAACAAAGTATATTTAATGAACGTATTGCCAACTTGGAAAACCTGACAATGCAGTGCAGACAACCTGAGATGGATAAAAATGGCGACCAGATTCTTGCCAAACTAATTACCTATAGATTTTGGTAGATAACTCTTAATGTATATTACGATACAAGACAGATTTTATTTCAGAAAACTACAGCTTTTTAAATTGTGTGGTTTTTAATGTTACTATTAAAATTATTAAAAATAATGAAGTAAAATATTTAACAAGTAACAGTAGAGCAGTAAGTAAATGAATAACAATAAAAGAGAAAAAATACGATTGATAAAAAAAACAATACATAATGAATAAAATGAGAAAAAGGAGGGATTATTGGTGTGAAGGAAGGATCGCTTGTTTGAAGGAGTTAGGGAACTAGGTTGAACTTTGACGAAATATGAGTGGTTGAAAAATATCTTTAATGGTTTACGGTGAGTTTCTAAGGAGTCATGGAAAATGTCTGTATGTTTAGATTAATAATATTCCGAAGACAAACACTACTACGAACAATTACATCATCAATACATAGCTCCAAAGATATTAAATTGGATATTTCACATAAAAATATATAACTTTAAAATGAAACGGTAGTTTTGTTTGTTGTCGAGTAAAAATTAAATGAGATAATGTAATCGTTTTAATTGTAGATGATTTGGAGGCACCTAAAAACACACCATTTTGCATTGCTACGGATTTCTGTAGTGTGTAATGTCATAGGCTCTACACGTCGAACATTTGTTTGAACTACGCATAATTCTGCGTGTTATTGATTTACACACATTTAAAATTGCATTCAGGGAAGATTATTAATAACGTATTAATTTTATTATTGATGATTTATTAGGTGAATTATGATAATTATATATCGCAGTATTATTTATTTTTGTGACAGTTGGAAATCGATGTCGAAAACGGGTGTAAGTTCAATCCTTCCTCCAAAATTAATTAAAAATACGGTACCTTATTGTTTACAAAAACTGTCCCTCGCCGATCGCAATAATTTTTATATCAATAGATATATAAATGCGTGTATAAAAAAAAATTAGCGGTAATGCTTTAAAAAATTATAAAAAATAAATTAAAATTGCGAAAAATGAATGAAAATCCATAAATGAAAATGGTTGGTTTCTTGACTCTACTCAAGTTTCCGAAATTCACCACCAGACTTGAACACTAATGAAATATATTACAACCATAGAATTATAATAGTATAGAATACTCTTTAGCCTGCAATAAATGAGACTGCTTTATGTTGACTAATTTGGTCAACATTTTGCTACGAGCATTCAGTAATCATTTGGCCGTCTGCGTGATACGTTCCCCAAATAGGGTATTTTTTAACTGCTTGCAAAATTATTTACGGAATAGTTAGCAAAATAGCAAAATTACTTGCTAAATTATAGCAGAGTCATACATATATTGACACGAGCCGGCCAATAAAACAGCTTCACTTTTTCAGCGAGGTATTGTATGGGAATGAGTATTCTATAGTTTATAGCATAATATTTAAATAATACTCACTTTTATGATTCTTGAAAAATTTATGTCTCCATTTTGATAATTTTATATCTCCATTTGGTACCATTTTGATAATTTTTGATTCGCTCACGCGAATCGCAATGATGAATCGCATTAAAACAAAACCATCCTATTCTTACCAAAAGTTTGGTTCGATTAGGTTGGTTAGATTAGTATTTAGTTATTATTGCGACTGCATCAAATAATATAATATTTATACCACGGGTGTGAATTTGGCAAATTTCGATTTTATTATTGTTTATAATTTTCTTTCAAAACTAATAATTTGGAGGCACAATTGCCACCTAGCGGTATGTTGCGAAAATTAAAATTGTCTAAAAAGAAACTAACATATTGAAATTGATTCCTCCATTACATTTTTCGTAAATTTATATATTTTTTATTATTTTTGAAAGGCTCATTACCATTTTTTCCCGTAATTTATACGCGTAATATATATATATATATCTATTTATTGATATAAAAATTATTGTGATCGGCCACTAGAGTCAGGAAACCAACCATTTTTATTATGGATTCTTTTATAAATATTTCGCAATTTTTTTTTTATTTCTTATAATTTTTTAAAGCATTACCGCCAAAAACAAATATTTTCCCCTAATATATACGTGTTTGTCTATCTATTGATATAAAAATTATTGCGATCGGGACAGTACTTTTAAACAATTACCAAAAATACTAAGCAAATAATTTATAAAACATAATTTTACATACCTACTTTGCAGGTTTATATTCACAAATTTCAGCACAAAACGTTTAAATAAAATGATGTTACCAGTTACCATCATGGCTTTTGACAGGTTATCAGCAGACTGTCATTTTACACATATCCTAGATCAGTCATGGTTCAAATAAAATTATAAAATGAATAATAATTTTCAATACATCAACACAAAATCACTGAATAATTATGTTATTAACGAAATATTCGTCCTCTATGTAAGGTACATATTTGTAAACAAAATTGTATGGAGCGGTCATAAGATTACCGCTCGCGAACTGCGGACACTATGGCGTCATATTATATTTACTGCGACCAATCATGGGGTGTTTAAAATTTAAAGTAGTCCCAAATATTTTAAAAATTAAAATTATTAATGAAAATATTTATTTAATATTGCTTCTCTGGCAAGATCCAGACTGAAAACACAATTAAAAACTGTGTCTCCACCGGGAATCGAACCCGGGACCCTTGGATTAGCAGTCAGATACCCAACCAACTGAGCCACGAAGGCCGACAAATATTTGTATTTATTTTCAGTTTTCTCGATTGTGCGATTGAACTCAGGATATTTTACTTTAGAAACTATATAGGTAAATTTTTAATTTAAAAAAAATGTTGCAAAAGAACATACCTACTTACATTTATATAATAGAAAACACAAGCTTACAGTACATAACTACATGGTTATAAAAGGGTTCAACTATTGTCATCAAATTCTCAATTCATAAGCGTCGTCCTTCGTGGCTCAGTTGGTTAGATATCTAACCCCAGAACGCGAAAGGTCCCGGGTTCGATTCTCGGTGGAGACTCAGTTTTTAATTTTAGTTTTTAAGTCTAGAACTGTGCTTGTGCTTGTGTTGTCTGTCCCTCCATGGGACGTAGTGGTGTCCGTATGTTTGCCCTCTGACCCTGCATCTGTCTGCGCTTTGACTGTGTGTGTCTCATTTAATCTATTTTGACACATCTATTCATTTCTTCTGTTTCTATTTGTTGAGTTTTCTTTTGATCGGTTGCTCTTATTGTATTACATGTCTATTTACTATTGTTGATTTACCTCTAGTTATTTACATTGTTTACTGTTGATTCCTCCGTGCATGCGAATCTGCTACACAGAGGCCGAACTAACTTCTTGTTTATTTGCTGTTGTGGATTGTTCCTTGTATGATATTCGTTGTAACTCTATTTTATTGTATTCCGTTGTTGTATTTATTTTTATAAATTGGGGTAATAAACGAAAAAAAAAATAATTGTGGGGCTTTGAGGGTAAACTGATCTTGGGGTGTGTGCATCCTTTCGGTCGCCCTTCTGGTGACCGAAAGGATGCATGTGTCGTGTGACCTGCGGGCTGCTCTTGAGCAACCTAAAGGTCACCCTCACGCACCTATACGCGGCACACTTTTTAAGTGCGCCTTTTGCTGGCGTATTCAGTGGACTCGAATAGGAGACTTCATCTCCTAAAGCGAGTCCTGATCCTGATCTTAATGTCACTTTGAAATATTTGACAGTTAAAAAATAAGAAGCAATGATAAGATATTCTTAAAAATATCCTATCAGCGGAGACTTATAATTGGCTGTTTAATTAAAAACTGTAATGTATTGCTGTTAGTCTCCCAAAAAATAATAAAATGATATCTAATGCAGTCTAAGCGAGTATAAGATGTACAAATTTGCAAATTTTGAAGAGTCGAATGAGTACGTTAGTCTATAATCGATAAAGTTGAATAAATACGCTGTACATAGTACACAGCACACATGTATTCATAACCCCCCACTATATCCCCTTGGGGTAGTGAGGATTTAAAATATTTTGTATTGATATTTATCTGCCCTTGTATTTTACATTGCACAAATATTGATGGCTAAAATCAGGTACTCAGTGGCGGTTTTTTATAGTGGAAATTATATCGGATCCTCCTAAAGCTCATAATATGATAAAGCTCAAATATTGCCCTATCCTGGAATGCGTATCTCCTGACTGGTCTCCCCATTACGCAATACACATAAATCGTATCGAGAGGATACAAAATATATATATTAAACACCTTAACCTTTTCCTACATTTCTTTCTTACTCCCTTCCTCAAAACTACTTCTTTTTGTAAATATCATAACGATAATATTTGTAAACTTAATTGGTTGACATGTCATTTTACTTTCAACATCCCTACCCGTAGAACTAGACACACTCCTCTTTTCCGTCTTACCACTCAACACACCAACTATGCTCAACATGCAACAATGTACAGAATCTGTAATACATACAATAGGCATTTCCAAGAGTTCGACATATTCTTACTAAGCGCCCCCACATTTAAAATATATATCAGACTTAAGATTTCATCCTCATAATCTTACTCAACTCTTAATTTACAGCACACATTTAAGTATATGATTATACAATTTCACACATCATTCACACAATATCTCACCATAATATTATGTAACTATTCCTAAATTATCTTAAAATAATACAGCTACTCCAGTGACAACATGTAATTGGCTTTAATATTTACTTAAATCATCTTTATATTAAATAATTTACTATACGCTGTATGTTTTCCACTAAATGAATAAAATAAAATATATTATTGACCATAGATCAATAGGAACTGGATGTTTACAAGTTTGGGATGTGGCATTCCCTTATACACAAAATTGTACCAACTCATATATTTCATTATCTACGTGATAACTGTTTAAATTTGTTTTTTTTAAATACACTTTAATATTGCATGCTTGTATTTTATTGACCTTTAATTGACGCTGTGCACGTAATTCAATTTTACCATAAAATGTCCGCCATCGACAAGGTCATATTTAATTTGTTATTTTTCTTTTCAAATTCTTTTCCTTGACGTAATTTATTCAGGAAAGTTGTACCTGAATATTGTTCGTGTGTTGACTTTCATATTTTATTGTATATATCGAGTCATTTTTTGTTGTTGTTATTGCAACAAAAATAATAATTTGACTTATCTTGTTATGCAACCACTTATAATTATTTATAATGTCGATAAACTTAGCTCATGAGAGGACATAGAAAAATAAAGAGAAACTATCGATATAATAATATGTAATTGTAGCATTTATATACACGATGGCGGTGTTATCCAACTGTCGATTTGTTCAGGAGAACTTTGTTCTCTTAACATATCGACAATGTATCAAGCCAGAATACGCGAGAATTGTATGGAGAGGTCTACTTTTTTCACGGCTTTTCCAACTTTGAAGTCAAAAAACACCAACTTAGAGGCTTCGCAGCATATATGTTCCATACACGGATTTACTCAGAATTCGGAGTAGAACATTTCGTGTGTCTGTGTGTGTGTGTGTGTGTGTGTGTGTGTGTGTGTGTGTGTGTGAGGGTGTGTGTGTGTGTGTGTCTGTGTGTGTGTCCGTCCCCCCCTTATAACTTTTGATCCGCTCAATTTACAGAGCCTAAAATTTCAGAATATATAAACAGTTACAGGCCTACAAAACTTTTATACTCGGAATTTTGAATTTTTGTTTCAGTCAGGGGTTATCAACTTTTGAATTTTTATTTTATTTTTCCATATATCTCAGAAACCATAAACGCTAGAACGCTGAAAATTGGTACAAACATAGACAAATACAAAATCTCAAATTAGTTTTTTCAAAAAAATTCCAGGGTTTCTCAAACATTTTTTATTAAGAAAAATATTTTTTTTATGATAAATTTATGAGTTTAACTGCCTATACTTCCAAAACTTTTACAATTATCGAAAAAAGCCGAAACACCCCAACTAGATAATTTAATTTTCTATAAAAAATATTAACATTGTAGTAGAAGATCTCAATTTTTTTTTAACAATTTTTTTAAAAATTGAATTTAGTGACGACATCGCTTCATACATTTTGTATGGCAGTCGCCTATACACAATATGTAAGAAGACTTAATAGTTTGATACTTCATCTCCAAACAAACATACATACCATCATGCTATTTTCATATTCTGGGTAGGAAAAAAGGATCTTCCTCCATACTATCCTATCTTGACATACATACCTACATATGTTGTATAGAAAACAAAATATCTGAAAATATTCAATAATTTGTATTTATGGGTTTATAGTTTGGTACATATTCTTCAACTATACATACTATCGCTATCGACAGTTGGATCTCATGTGTTACATGCAACTAGTTTATTTAAAGCATATTTTTTTAAAGCATGCCGTATATATTAAACTTGTTTGATAGCAAAAGTCGAACTTGTATTTTAGGACAAATGACATAGTATCGTAGTATATTCGTGGACCGAAATATAGGAAATTCAACTCATACACTTTCAGTTAAGTACCTACCTATACCTATATGTAATTCTTTGGGGTTGCATTATTCATTGAGTTAACTGAGAATACTTATTCTATATACACACAATGATATAGGTGAACCAATTGGAAACTATTCGATAAATTTAAAATATGATCATTCCATCATGCCTTTTCGTTTTTTTTTTAATTTTCAAGCATTTCCACCAAAAGTTTTTAATTTTTCATAATAAAGATGCGTTTATCGATCTGTTAAAAAAATTAATAAGATCGACAGTGACTTAGCTTTGTTAATAATTACCACGCATTTAATTTTTAATTACAAACATTTTTTTATAGATATTGAATATGAATCAACAATTATTTCGATAGGGCTTGAAAATAATCATTCTATGGTAGTGACATCTATTGACGACTATTTGACCTACCAAAATATAGTTTATGTCTTTGAAGAATGTAGCAAGTATAATATACTAAATAATAAGATAATCATTCTATGGTAGTGACATCTATTGACGACTATTTGACCTACCAAAATATAGTTTGTCTTTGAAAAATGTAGCAAGTATATACTACATAATAAAATACCTATTCGAAATATGTCCCTTGTTTTGAGTTGTGATTCTAAATATAAAGGTTTTTTTATGAAATAATTTTGGAGACAATAGTTATAATAAGTAATGCTTATTATTATGTACACTTCGCTTGCTGAGAATTGGAGTGTACTATGTCCATAAAACCTGTTAAGAGATATGAGGGTTCAAAATTTAAAAAATATATTTTTTTAAAAACATTTATTAAAGTTCAGTTATTAAACACAATATCAATAATACACCAACAGTATGATTATTTGGCAAAATATTATCAAATTCTGATCATTTGTCCCTTAAACAAAAAAAAAACTAATGCGAAAAATAGGATAAAAAGCAACAAACTGAATGTTTTTTTTAACGGATATAGTGCATAAAATATACATACATGTATCTGCATTGTCAGTTTAAAAAAAGTAAAAATTGGACATAGTACACTCCAATCCTCAGCAAGCGACTTGTATAGTCATATAATAAAGTGACGTAAACGCAGACAAAGATGAAGCAAAGAATGTGAATCAATTGTTATTGATTCAATTGGTAGATGGCATTTCGATTGATCTTTGACACGCCGACAAAATCATATTATGATGGACAAATGATTGTCTTGATGACAACATATTCAGACAAGGAGAATAAAAGTAAAATGCATTGTTTGATTGTATATCATGACCCCTGGAAATAACTCTGATTTAATAGATCTTTGATTTTTTTTTCACCAGTAGTCGAAAGTATATAGGTTATTCAAGTGTGAGCGATTTAGTACTGAATCAATTATAGGATTTTTATTATTGGCTCAGGGTCGTGACTGTCTTCTCTTCTTTTCTTCAAAACATTGTGTATTGTCGTCCTCCCGATTGTCTCCCGAAACGCATATTCCCATGGCAGCCTTAATTTGATCACTCGATCTAGTTGATGATTTTCCTCTTCATCTCCTTCCTTCGACTCGTCCCACAATAGTCAATTACTCAAGGCTGACGTCATCTCGTCTGACGATGTGACCGAAGCACCGAAGGACATTCTTCAAACAGATGGAAGAGAGCCTGTCATCTATATATGTTTTGCTCTCCCAGGATTAAGTTGTTTGTTAGTATCACAGTCCAAGATTATTACAAGCTTGTCTCCATCAACACCACATCTCGAAAGCTTATGATGTATATTTCAAATCTCATTTCAATTAGAAGGAAAGAATTTTTGAAAGCCAATTCATAACTGAATGTATTAGTGATAACTACCTATATAACTAAAAATAGTAGGTATCAAAATTCTAAAAATGAATACCACAACTGGCCAACACCATTACTCATACAGCGGGATCAAATGGTTATACAATCAGTTTAGTCATACCAATAAATAAATGTTAAATCACAGAACCCTATTCAAGTACATTTAAACAAAAAGTAAAGACCTTACTAAACTACACTTACAACCTAACTGTCGAATGCCTATTCTGTATAAATGTCTAATGTATTATCCTGTATAGGTATGTCTGTATAACTATGTATATTCCTACAACTTATTTTTACAATATTATTACAACTATAAATTAAAACTTTGTACCTACTTAAAATATATTTACTATGAAAAAATATTTAGAGTCAAGGGACAAGTATACAAGACGGTGGTTAGAGTTAGACCCGCAATGACGTATGGCTCAGAATGCTGGGAACTAAAGCTGAAACACCACAAAAAGATATGCACACGGCGGAAATAGTCAGGAAGGGTCTGACAAAGTTTGATAAAGTGAGGAATGTCCACGTCCGCGGTAGTTTCAAAGTGGTCCCAATAGACGAAAAAATAGTCGAAAACAGGCTTGGATGGTATGGCCACATTTTGAGACGACCGACGGACAATATGATAAATAAAGCCTTGGACATCGAGACTCCAGCGAGAAGACCAGGCAGACCACCAGCCACATGGCTGTCGAGCATCAAGAAGCATCTGCGAGAGAAGGGGCTGAATAAAGAGAGCCGACCACAAGTAAATGGGACAAAGGCGAAGGCAAAGAAGAAAAAATGTTTAGTGTAAAACTTCGCTTCGTAACACAAGTGTTACTTAATACGAAACTTAAAATTAAGATATTATGTAAATTACTATATTATTGACTGTACTGTTTTTATAAGAAATGATTTTTTTAATAAATAAATAAAAAAACGTTTTTTTATAATATTCTATATCGGGGGTATTGGAACTACACAACTCACATCATATTACCTATGGTGCGGTGGTACATATTTTATTCAATTCATCAAGCGAAGAACGAGATCACGTCATCGTTTTAGCGGCTATTTTTAGAACAATCTCGAAGGCTTTTTTTGCAGAGCGGTAGATGTAATTATATTGTTATAGCCGGCATCCGATGGATGTATAGTAGTTGTTAGTATGCGGTGCTTAGTCATACAACCATCCGCTCCGCCCAGTACTTATAAAGCCACCGAATGCGCCCCGGGACACGAATATTTCATACTTTTTTGCTCCCATCAAGCTGTGTCTCCGGTCCAGGTGAACGTTGGTACCTCTACAACTCTACTCTGTACAGTACATACATACTCACATCACTACGCGTTTGTTGCAAATCTTTTGAAAGTTTAGGAACGCAGCCTTGAAAATAATACCTTTATTTGTGATTACTATATAAAGTAAGTTATACAAAAGGTACCTATATAATCGAAAATGTCGCTTGAATAATCGATATACTTACTTACATATTTTGTCACTTCTATATAATACGCTCTTTAATCCTAATTCCACCACAGAACCTTAAAACCAAATTCACCTATTTATCTAATCACAGCCTATCGCTTCGATCTGCTGAACGTACAACATTAACTATCCCCATTCACAACACTCAATTTTTCAGCTCTTCCTTTGAAGTACGTTCAGCAAGACTCTGGAATAATTTGAGTCCTGATATAACTTTGTCAAACTCGCTTTCCATTTTCAAGAAACGACTCAAGCAGGGATATCTCTCCGAAAATACCTGAAACCTCTCCTTTTCCTTCCTTCCCTTTGCTACGTAATATATACTAAAGAAGGAATATTTATCCCTAAACACCAGGGGGGCAAGTCTGGTCCGACTGGCGAAATCAAAACCCCAGTGATTACCCATATCATGGATATAATTATTATATGGAGTTCTACAATATATTTAGATGTCATAGAACTCCATACTATAATAAATTATATCCATGATATGGGTAATCACTGGGGTTTTGATTTCGCCGGTAAAATCAGACTTGCCCCCCTGATCTCGATTTCCTCTTCTTGTTCCTTCCAATCCTTTTTTGCAATGATATTTTTTTTTATTTATCTTGGTGTTATGTATATTTTCTTCGTTCTTTTTAACATTCATTTTTTTTATGTACATGTATAATTCTGTCACTCTGTAATCTGGTTGGTTGCAAGAAATTGCCTAATAGCAATAAGCCCGCCAGTGTGCATTTGTACAAAAAGTTAAATAAATAAATAAATATGTTAATTTGGTATGCTAGTTGGAATTCGTCATGTCAGGAAGCATAGTTTTTTAATTACAGACCAACAGGTCTACTAAACGAAGAAGAAGAAGATTTATATGTAGCTAGGTACTTAAAAATAGATATTTATACGAAAAATCAGTGACTATGACGTATTTCATGATCTATGTATGTAGAATCAAGTCATCCAAAGAAACATTTATTGTGCTTTTATATTTACAGAATGGATTATTTCAAAACAAAAAAGCGAATAACTGAATTTTTACCATACAATAGAAATTTACTTTATGATATTATAAGTATTTATGGATATGTTTTACAGAATATAAATTTAATGTTTAGCGCCCTTGAGATAAGAACCTGCAAATTCGGCTCTGTATAAACCGTCTTGTTATATTAAATTCGAAAATTCATTAGTGTTGAAAAAGTCGTGCAATAAGATCAAATCAAAGACCTTACTTTAGTATATAAGGTCTTTGGATCAAAAAATATAATATATTATGTAATAAGATAGTAGTATGTACTTGTTATCAATGCGCATGCTCAAATAATATTCTCGTTAAATCTTTAATTTTTTTATTAATGTTCTTATATGATTATTTGGAAATTGTCGGCATGCCTTCGATAGCTCAGTTGGTAGAGCGGTGGACTGTAGCGGTATAAAATAATAACATTGACATCCATAGGTCGCTGGTTCAAATCCGGCTCGAAGGATTTTTTTTTGTTTTTATTTTTTTTAATTCACTATTTAATTAACACAATTTATTAAAATGTACTTTTCATTTTCTTTGTTTTATTCGATAATCATTTTTTATATAAAAATATTTGTTTTTTCATGTTGATCTAATTCATATATTAAAATTTCAAATACACACGCATCGTTTCCGTAGTGTAGCGGTTATCACGTGTGCTTCACACGCACAAGGTCCCCGGTTCGATCCCGGGCGGAAACATTGGATTTTTTTTATATCTAAATTTCATTTAAAGTTTTTTTATATAAAAACGCAATATAATATAATGGATTTATTGGTATATAGTTTTTATTCAATTTGCAAATCGAATTCTGTTCTTCAAATATTATATTCCGCAAAATTTGTATATTGTATGATTTGTGTATTTTTTTACATTCATAAAATAACCAAAAAACATACCATTGATGACAGCAGTTGCATATGCGATGAAGATGGACAGGAGTGTTGTCACGATACGGGCACTAATCCGCGACAAATATATAAATAATTTCGACCACGTAAATATTTAAAAATAAATTAATTAACTTGCCAAAAAAACTTAAAAAAAAACGAGACGCGTTTCGCAATTAAATTCGTGTTTTAAAAATTGAATATGGAATTAATGAAAAAAATAAAGTGTTCTATTTTTAAATAATAATATGCGCGCCCTCCGCGCGATGTTAGCCGGATGAACCACGTGTGAATGTGGTTTATCATTTATATAGTGCCCATTTTCTATGATATCTACATCTTATTCATGTTTATTTCTCGAGTTACCCCATGCTGGTTATGAAAGGGGATGGGAATCGTCCCACATTTGCGAAGATGAGGGCTTGGAACTGCAGAATATTCGTATATTTATGTAATTCATTCGTCCACCTAATCATCCATAAGTTCTATGATTATCTATGGTTATCATTCTTCTTTCAGCAATGACGCAAACATCCCACTGGCTCTTATTAGCAAATCTATGAAAAATCATATTCCAATGGGGTGATTCAAAATATGACGCATAAAATTAAATAATAACACAATATGGTCAGTTCTATACCTTATTTAACTTGGACAGGCAAGTCAACAGATGGACGAAAAGAAATTGACAAATTTTATTCAAGACTGGACAGGTAAGAAAAAATTAATATCCATTGCCAGAGGCGGATCTACTCAAGGGCTTTTTGGGGCTGCAGTCCAGGGCCCCATGGATACAAAAAGGCCCCCAGCCTCCATTGAAAACAATAGAAGTTATTGTGAAGAAAAAAAGTATGTATAATTAAAAAAATAACATAAAGCTGGTAACCCTGCGATCAATCAATTATAACTACATTTATTTATTTAAGGGTAAGCTGCAAATATTTCTGTTTTAATTTTGATTACTTATACATAAAATCAACATAACTATCTCAATACCAATATAATATATAATGTAAAGTCATGTTATATACATAAAATATTTACTGATTGTCCTATTTTTTTCTTATATCGTATACCTATATCTCTTTATAAATCAGTTTTTTGATAAAATAGAAATTATGTAGTTGAGTAATTAGAATTTATTCAGAATAGAAAAAAAAATACAGGTTATATTTTAAATGGTTTACATCAACATTATTACATGTCGAATATTTTTATTATTGCATATGCGCTAACATTGGATTTTTTTCCCTGTCGGGAGTCAAAGGTATTTTTTAACAGATTTTTAATTATCTCAATAGAGACGAAGTTGGAATATTTACTGTAGGAGAACCGGGAAATCAACAATCAAATTACAGGTCGTAAGCCCTGTAGGTGCCATGATTTCCCGGTTCTCCTACAGTAAATATTCCTACTTCGTCTCTATTGAGATAATTAAAAATCTGTTAAAAAATATTATTTCATGTAATTCTGCGAATCATTGTATAAAATAAACCAGAGAATAAAAATCTATAAAATACATGCATATAAAATTATATCGCCTATCATTAAAAAACGATTATTTTGAATACAATTTTTTTATATTTTTAGTAAAATAATAACAGCCTGTATTCCACCTATCATGAATTACCTTTGTCCAAAGATTCTTAACCCATTCATAGACGGTAGTTGATAACATTTTGTATTCATTCTATGTAAACGTATTTTGTCGTTTACTGTCGTGAAATTTAATAAACTAAAAACTTATTTTATTGTTCATAATATTATACGCAGTACTGCTTTACTATGTTTATTGAACAATATCTTTTATTTTTATACAAGATAGAGAGGCATAGAGGACAAAATAAAAAGAGATGACCCCAAGTAAATTGGGAAAATGAGGAAAAGAAGATCTATTACAAAAATAGTTTTAAAATATATTTTATTTTACATTTTTTTTATTGAAACCAAACAAAATACTTATAAAAATATACAAACAATAAAAATATTAAAAAAAGTACAATTTAAATAAGTTATATGAAACATTTTTTTATAGTATTTTTTGGTATACACCACCTCACTAGGCTGAGCCTGTACCGAGGTGGCAGAATTTTTTTTTTTTTGCGTTATATCTGACAGAAAAAATATTAAACTTGCATTTAACTAAAACTTGTTATAAAATATATCTATTATAAAATAAAAATATAAACTATTGTAGCTTGATCATGTTTCCGCAGTATATAATGCCCTTGTTTCTAATCCATGTTTCTATTGTTTTCTTGTATTTTAAATTATTCATCAACTGTATGTCCGTTATTTCACTTTTTATCTTATTAAAAATTTTTGGAGCTAAATAATAGTAATGTCTTTGTCCGAATGTCGTGTTTGTCTTTGGAGTCATGAGAAAATTCCTGCGTGTCGTCTCGTAATTGTGTTGCGGTGTAATGTGAATTGTTTTATCTTTATGAAAATGTATAGAAATAATTTTGATATATAACTGTGGAATGTTGAAAACTGGAAAATCATTAAATAATTGAACTGTTGGATATGTAAATGGTTTTTTTATTATAACCTTAATTAAAGCTTTTTGTGCTTTAATAAGAGTACATAGGTACACATTTTTTTTAACAATCACTTCTCGATAAAAATCCATGATAATCAAAACAATCTGTAGCTACAAAATATAGCAATGTTCTATTTTTGTATTATCATTTGTTGCTCCTCACTAACCCAAGGGGATATAGTGGGGAGTTATGATTTCGCAATTTTTAAGGCTATTGCAGATTATCAACTAGTAACATGCTGAGATTGTATTCTGAAAGTTTCATCACAATGTATCAATCTGTGTGTGAGTGCTATGTACAGCGTGTTTATTTTACTTTATCGATTATAGACTAAAGTACTCATTCGATTATTTTCAAATTTTGCAAATATGTATATCTAATACTCACTTAGACCCCATTAGACTTTGAGGGATATCTGAATAGTGCTTCGCATTTTTTTTAACGTCAAATATTTTAAAGTGACCCCAAGCCCAGGAAACTTAAAAAATTAAATTTTATTTTCAAATTGGTAAAAAGGCTCATCACTTTCATGAAGTGGCATTGGAGAATTATAAAGTTTTCATAATAAAATATTTAAATAGAAAAATAATTTAACAAACTTATTTCATGAAAATGCTGAATATTTTCCATACAAAATTTGAATACCTACTTTATAGAATGACTTGTTAGTGAGGATTTTTTGTATGTTATGATATTAGTTTTGATAGTGGGGTTTATGTAGTACCTACGTAAGAAGGCAAGTACGTGATACACATATTATTTGTATTTCAGTTTTTATTTTTCAATAATGTTATGCATGTACTGTATACTTTAATTTTATAGGATAAACGGGGTAGGAAGTTTGTCGACCTCCACGTGGTCTACCCCGGGTAAAGCTAACAGACAGACGCTTGGTGCTGCTACACAGCAAAAAAGGCGCAAACTAAGAGAACCAAACAAATAAATATGAGAAACAAGAAAGCACAAAACAGCCCTTCTCAGGGCTATTTGACTCGCAATTTGGAAAATTGTTTAAATATATGCCACTTTAACATAGAGGGGATATCCCTCTCTAAGTGCGAACTATTGGCGCGTTTGCTGACTCAACATAAAATAGATGTCATAGCAATACAAGAGACACACACTAAGGACGATGAAGACCTTAACAGGAGGGGACGCATACCAGGGTTCTCCCTCATAGCTGCCGTTCACAGCAATGTTCATGGTATAGCTACATATGTTAGGTCCGATCTAGATAAAATAAAAGTCCTTAGTTGCAGCACCTACAATAATATATCCACCATCACTATTGAAGTGGACAATATTAAGATCACTAATGTGTATAAACCTCCGAACGATACATGGCCATCCCCACCCCTACCTTGCTACGAACACCCAGCGGTATATGTGGGAGATTTTAATAGCCACCACGACACGTGGGGATATGATCAAACAGATCAGAATGGTGATGCCATCGCCGAATGGGCACAGCTGAACGCAATTGACTTATTGTATTGTGCGAAAGATAAGGGTACTTTCCGTTCCGCACGTTGGCGACGCGACTATACTCCAGACCTCAGCTTTGTTACAAGCCCAAATACGAATATTAATGATAAGGCTACACGCATTGTACTGGATGATTTTCCCCACTCACAACACCGACCTGTCGTAGTTAAATATGGTATCCGCGTACCACTGGCAACCACAGTCCCTCTGCCAAGATGGAACTTCAGAAAAGCCAAATGGGAACCATTTTCAAAAGATTTGGATAACATCATACAACACATTCCCTGTCAAATAGATTGTTACAATAGGTTCGTGGGAGCAATAATATCAGCAGCTAAAAAGCATATCCCCCGGGGTTTCCGGAAAGAGTATATACCAGCCTGGAACTCACGATGTGAAGAAATGTACAAGAAATACAAAGAAACTCACGATGCAAGTGTTGCTGGAGAACTCCTACAGGCATTAAACCACAATCGCCGGGACAGATGGCATGAAACTGTCAAGGGCATGGACTTCCGACATTCAAGTCGTAAGGCCTGGTGCACCTTGCGAAAACTGGGAGCCGCTCCACCTAAACTCCCAAGTTCGTCACCCACCATACCTGTAACTCCAGATGATATAGTAAGACGAATGGTGTCTGTTTCACGGATTTCGGTCAACAAAGAACGGAAAAAAGAGATCAACTATGACCTACGGAGGACCAAAGCTAAACTCCCAGAAAACTCTACCTTCTCCGGAGATTTCTCCCTGGATGAAATAAATCAAGCTCTGGGGAACATAAAATGCGGGAAAGCAGCGGGTTTGGATGAAATCTATCCCGAATTTATTAAGAACATGGGCCTACGTGCGAGGCAGTGGCTGGTACAATTTATGAATAAAACAATGACAATGGGACAATTACCCAAAATCTGGAAGCACTCAAAGATAGTGGCCATCCTCAAACCAGGCAAAGATGGAACTAACCCTAATCATTATCGACCAATATCACTACTGTGTGTCCCGTATAAAGTGTTAGAAAGGCTCATACTGCAACGCATTGCCCCCTCAATAGACGCAGTAGTTCCCATCGAACAAGCGGGTTTCCGAGCCGGAAGGGATTGTTGTGAGCAGGTGCTTGCTCTGACTAGCAATATAGAAGCTGGATTTCAAAAAGGAATAAAATTCTCCGCAGCTTTTGTTGACCTGTCAGCAGCTTATGATACTGTGTGGCGCCAGGGCCTACTCTTAAAGCTCGCTAGAGTGATACCATGTCGTAAAACTCTAAATTTACTAGACTCCATGTTATCATGCAGATACATAAAAGTATCATTGGAGGGAAAGATGAGCCATAGCAAAGTCCTAAATAACGGCCTACCACAGGGATCAGTCCTGGCCCCTGTCCTATTCAATTTATACGTGCACGACATACCCAAGATGGAATCAACTATGTTCCAATATGCGGATGACATTGCCCTCTTGGCTGGAAGTAGGGATCTGGACGCAGGTGCCCAAATGTTGGAACGGGACCTGCAAATGCTATCAACCTACTTTAGAAACTGGAGACTGAAGCCCAATCCAACAAAAACGGAAATTGCAACATTCCACCTGAATAACAAGCAATCAAGGTATAGAATCAGTGTACACTTTGAGGGCACCCTCCTGCATCAGACTGAACACCCAAAGTACCTTGGTATTACACTGGATCGAACACTTAACTTTAAAAAACAAATCGACTCACTATGCGCAAAACTCAAAACTAGAAACAATGTCATTCAGAAGCTGGCGGGGTCTGGATGGGGCGCATGTGCTGACACACTACGAACAGCGGGACTATCACTTGTCTACTCTACTGCTGAATACTGTGCGCCTGTGTGGGGCGGCAGTGCTCATGCGAAGAGGGTGGACACTCAACTCAATACCACCATGAGAATTATAACCGGTGTGTTGAAACCCACACAATGTCAATGGCTACCAGTACTAGCCAACATAGCCCCTCCCAACATCCGAAGGGAAGCATCTACAGTCAGGGAATGGGCAAGAACAAAAAATAACATCTCTCTTCTGAACTTAACCCTGAGGGATACCCCGGCTACCAGACTCAAATCGAGAAAGCCCTTTTGGACCAGAGCCCAAGCTCTGGAAAACAGCGATTTTACAGTCGAACAAGCCTGGGCTGAAGAATGGAGTAATGGGCAAGTCAAAAACAAGCACCTCATTGTGGACCCATCAAAAAGGGTTGCCGGTTTTGACTTGGAACGTAAAGAATGGGCGACACTGAACCGAATAAGGACAGGTTGCAGCAGAAGTGCAGCTGAGCGCCACAAATGGGGCTACATCAGTGACCCAAGTTGTGAGTGTGGTGACCTGGCTCAGACCATAGACCACATTCTAACTGTGTGCCCATCCCACAAATTCGATGGAGTGATGGAGGATATTAACAACCTGACGACCGAAGCCAGAATATGGCTTAGGGAACTTTTAGTAATTTTATGAGCGCCTGACCCACCATACGAGTATATATATACTTTAATTTTACATTAAATAAATAGAAGCGCATTCTGTGCATGTTTTGATGTATACTTTGATATACAAGTGATACAAAGTATACATCAAAACATGGCAGAAGTCGCACGAAAGCATAATAAATGCAGTTGAAATGATATAGTTGTAATGGAACGATATATGACAGGGTAAGAAATGTGGTCATAAGGAAAGGATGTAAAATGAAGTAAGATGTCATTAATAGAATGAAAGTGAACACATAAAGATGGTTTGGCCACATGGGGAGAATGAATGAGAAACGCCTGATGAAGAAAATATACAGTGCGGACAGTAATGGAATGAGAGGTCGGAGACGCCCAAGAAAGGGATGGCACGACCATGTGAATGATTCTGAAAGACGCAAATGTTAGAAACAAGAAACGTGAACAATAGAAGAACATTTATGAGACGATGCATGTCGGTATGTAAACATCTGTTATAGTAGAACTACTATGCTGATTCTAACCATATTTATATTTTATGTATATTTACATTATGTTCTGTTGGTGTTTCATTTAATAAATAAATAACAAAATATGTATTTTTTTAAATACGTAAAATTGGTCCTTTATTTCGTTCGTGTCTAGTGATAGGGTTAGATAAGAAATATGTATAAGTAAACATAATGTGATGTGTGGAGAGTGGAGATGCAATCATCATTATATTAGTAGCATGCTGCCTTGTTATTTCCTTCCAACTGTGGTCGGTGTAGACCTTATATATATAATAATATTCTTACTCCTACTTCATCCATCATCATCACCAGCACCAATCCTTCCCTCCTATGACATCATCAGACTGCTGGATATATTCACCTGTAGCTTTTCAATTATACCAAAAACCAATTTTGGAAACGTATAAAAAAACGTTTAAACTTGAGGCCCTTATTAACGCCTATGACCTTGCACACACGGGATGTACACTTATTTAACTTTTAATCTGCGACATACAATATTTTTTCGTATAAGTAGTAAAGGTTTTTTTTAATAGCAAGAATAGTAATTAAAAAACTAAAAAACTCAGTCGGTAGATTTTCATAGTATATTTCGATTGAAGTAAAAATCTACTTAGTTATTTACAATGAATAATTCTTGTTCTGACAAACTGTTTATAGAGTTTAGTTTAAATATAGTATATTCTAATGTGAAGTATTAAAAAATTAATTGATAAAAATTGTATATAAGTAAAAAAGGGTTTTATAAAAACTAATTTTACATGAAAAGTATAATTCAAATTAAAAAAAAAACCCACGCAATAAAATAAAGATATAAAAATAAACTGTTCTTTATTTCAAAGAGGTATCTTTTGTGGGTAGTGCGGAAGAGATTTTCAAAATTTACTAATTTAGCCTACTATAGACTTATATTATAAAATATTGTCTTACTGTATGCATTAGTTTGGTTACTTACTTGTTAAAATGTAAAAACAACCTATATGTCTCATTCAACACTGCTAGTCCTAGAACAGGTATACCTAGTTGGGCAGCAGTCGTCTATTTTTAATGACGCATGATTATAATATGTAAATGGTGAGATAGCGAATAAATCCGCGTGCTGGGTCTGGATAGTTCGGATCCTCTCATACAGATGGCAGCTGCGTACATTATTAGGATAGCCTAGTCTTCACACCATTTTTTTAAACATAACCTACAAAAATTCTAAGGTAGAGGCGTTAACATTGTGGAAATTCATTTTAATAAATTATTAAAATAACAATATAACTTTGTTTATTTCCACTTATTTTGTGAAATATTTTGTTTGTTTATTTCCACTTATTTTGTAAAAATTAAAAAAAAACGTAATCGAATTAGAAAGCAATCAATAAACAAATAAATAAATAAACGATTAAAGCAATGAAAAAAGAAGTGAATTTATTCTTAGTAGGTACATATACATATTATTGAGTTGAGACTGCCTGTCGCATTAGGTATAACACCGCGTAAGTCGATATGGGAAAAACTTAAAATCTGCAATGAGGAAAATAAGTGGAAATAAACAAAGTTATATTGTTATTTTAATAATTTATTAACCTACAAAAGTTTGATAAAAATACCAATTTAGTCATTTATTTTAGTTACTTACTTTTTTTAATATATAATGCAACTGGTTCACGCCAGTCGCAATTATAACTACAAACAAACCTAACCAACTTATTTTTACCAAACTTTTGTAGGTTAGGTTTACAAAAATGGTGTGAAGACAAGGCTGTCCACATTATTATAACTAGGATGATTCTAAATTAATTTCGTAACCATGATTGGAACCATTTCAAGTTTTTTGGAACAAGGAAATAACGTAAGAAGAAGAAAGATGTCATTAATAGAATGAAAATTAACACATTGAGATGGTTTGGCCACTTGGGAAGAATGAATGAGGAACGTGTGATGAAGAAAATATACAAAGCTGACAGGAACGGATGAAGAGGTCGGAGTCATCTAAAACCATGTGTGCGACCTTCTGAAAGAGGGATATGTAAAAAGATATGAGACTATGAGAGGATAGATGCCAAGATAAATATTACGTTAGAATCTGTCTACCTACTCCGTTAGGCACATGGCATGATGATATGAAGTATTATTTATTTATATTTAAAAATATATTGATTTCACAGTACATAAGTTCAATATCTTTCCTTACGATTTTGACAAGAATAACGCCTGGATTTTGTTATTTGTCTATTGTCACAGCGTAAACCGCATTACATCATTAATTTATAAACCAGGCGTTTCTTATGACATGACGTTTGTTTTTGCAATTTACAATACTTTTTGAACCTGTTGTACCTTTGTGAAATTAAACTGCGTTTTAATATTATTTTAAAATTAAAAATAAAATAATGAAATTTCTTGTGATGTGTTATTATGTATTTAGTATAAATTGTCCTACATTAACAATTAATATTTAATTACAGAGTCGTTTTTGATGTAATTGAGATAGGAAAGATAAGTAAATAATAATAATAATTTATTTATTTCTCCATTATAAAATACTTATAGCCTTATAGGAACTTATAATGTACCTACAATTGTTGGGAAATACTTTCCATGTTTTGAGTTCCTCCAATTAATTTTTGTCTAAATAGGAATAACTCCTGTTTTAAGACAGACAATTTTATCACAAATTTAGTAACACGTCCACTTCAAGCCACATGCTTGAAATATTCAAAAGAAGCAATGAAAAAATTAGAAGAATATTTATGGTAAAAATTAAAAAAAAACGTAATCGAATTAGAAAGCAATCAATAAACAAATAAATAAATAAACGATTAAAGCAATGAAAAAAGAAGTGAATTTATTCTTAGTAGGTACATATACATATTATTGAGTTGAGACTGCCTGTCGCATTAGGTATAACACCGCGTAAGTCGATATGGGAAAAACTTAAAATCTGCAATGAGGATGCGCAATGGTACACGCAACCACTCCCAGGTGCCAGACTTACCCTTTTTATACCTATATTTAATAAGAAAATAATTATAAAAAAACGGATATTAAGAAATGATTAATCGAAAACGTTGCTATCACTCTGACTTTATATCTCGGAAAATATTTGTGAAGTTATGAAAATTTTTGCTGCTTTTGTGTAATGAATTACGCTTCTATGAAATTTATTAATATTTTTTAATAGGCATTGAAATAACTGAAGCAAGCGAATGTACGGCTATTTTTGTATAAAACAATATTGTATCCATCCATGATATGTGACTATACACTGTATGTCTGTATATTATATACTTATGGGCAATGACAATATATAAAATGTTAATAAATAACTTTTTTTTTAATTACATATACGCAAACATTGGATTTTTTTCCCAGTTCAGGGGTGACATCTATGCGAGGCACCGTCACCTCATTTATAAGGACTGTTGCTTTCATTGTTTACAAATAAATTAATTTCTCAATTAATAAAATAACCTCTAATAAATTCTTCGAATTTTTCGTGAGAAACTTTGTAGAAGTTCATTTTAAATAAAATAAAATAAATTAAAACAAATAACTTTGTTTACTTCTACTACTGTAGAAGTAGTACTAGTAGAAGTAAACAAAGTTATTTGTTTTAATTTATTTTATTTCTCTAATAAATGTTTTTGAATGTGATGACTGACACGTGCAAAACCAAATTTTTATTACTCATCAATTTAAACAAAATCTTTATATATCTAGATAATGAGTAGGTATGTAATTAAAATTACAAAATAATCATCGATAAGGTATGTACATTTTTACATTACCGCCATATTTCACACAAAAATGTAGATTTTTCATATTTGTACAAACATTTGCATACGATAATCATAGGCCAAGAGCCAGTGACCGTCAGACTTACGTCATAGTATAAAGACTGATTTTTTTGAGTGTACCAAAGCATAAAGGATATAAAGGCTTATTGTGTGAGGATACCAAAGCAGGTAAAAACGATTGGCTACTATGAACCTTAAATAGTGGCTGGTTTTGCCCGACAACAGCATTCGAAGTATTGAAAATTGCTATTTTAACACGTTAGTTATAATATGTAGAGACCATAGCAGACACAACGAGAACAAAATCTCTTCTGAGAACATCAGAGATGAGGACATTGAGATGTATAACCGGAAACACACTAAGAGACCGAATTCGAAATACTGAAATAAGAAAAAAAGTGTAGTACGGAAGACATCGTCAGATGGGGAAGACAGTGAAGGCGATATTGGAGCTCACATGTTAACAGAATGGATGAAAATAGACTCCCACGTATCGCTATCCACGAGAACCCAGCCACCAGGAAGACCTCCAAAGAGATGGCGAAACAGCTGGCAGTCCACATCGCACGAGACAGAATAGCGGTAAAAACAGATCTTCGGATATATGAAAAGGAAAAAGAAGAAGTTATAATATGAAACGTTATAGTATAAAGCGTGATTTTATTTATATTTACGACGGAAGACTATTAGAAATCACATCTTCCATTGACAGACACATTGGTTGGTGGAAACTCCCTGACAGACACATTTGAAGTTCAATCGTTCAAAGTTGACTGGAGTCCGACTCACATTAATTTTCACTACGCCTGTCGTTTGCTTATGAATTGACAATCTGTATAGCGTAATTCGGTTTAAATTTGATATTTTATCAACCCAATTTTTAGCATTCTCAAATGCTTTTAAGTTTTTAAGAATGGGCCATTAAGTTTCAAGTATGGGCCATTATATGTAGTAGGCGCTGCCTTATTTTTTAAGATTTAAGCTTAAGCAGAGATTTAAAAGGAAACAATAATTTGTGTTTTTTTTAATGTTACGATTTTGAATGGTCTCGTTTTCTGTTCTATACAAATCAACAAATCATCGATCCACATACAAAATCTATTTTCATGTGGATAATAAAAATTCATCACATGTCCATCAAAATTACTGTTCATCCATTGATTTGGAAGAATGTCAATGTTCTGATTATAAAACCATTCAAAGGTATCACTAAAAAATGACAATGATTTAAAAAAATATTCTAATATTTTTTAAAAGGTAATAACTATTTTATGTTACTTTTCAAAATTTTTGACGTGCAAGAAAGCATTGAAAATTTTGTTCGTTTAGATTTTAGATGGAGTAATTCTTGGTAAAACTTAGTTTAGAAATGTTACCACAAGATGTCAGTGCGTTTAACTATATCAACCTTTGAAACTTGTTCTTTGAGATGTTGGCATTATATTGATTACTCGATATTTTGACAGATGTGTATAACGTGTATGTGTTTAGAAAATTTAATGTTGTGCAGTGTCATTTAAATGTGTTCAACAATTGTTGATATTATCTTACGTTAAATTGGTTATTATTTATAAGGTAAAAATACGATGACAGTCGAAGGAGCCCTTGTGTCTTACAGTTTGACAGAAAACAATAATTTCAATTCGACTTTTTTCTCAGCATCAGGAATAAAATTTTGTCGCAGATGGGTATTGGCTCATGGTTCATTTGTTTCTCCTTTAAAAAATGCATTAAAAATACTCAAATCTAAACAGAAATTAAATTCCACAAGAGATGTAAACGAAAAATACTACCGCGCTCTGCCGACAGTGTATGTGAGTCACGAAGTTGGCGGAGGTTCGAGTCTAGATAATAGTTTAGAAAAAAAATCAATAGATATCACTACTAATGAATATAGTTCGAAGAATATTTTAATATCGAGAGGAAAAATAAAATATTTGTGGACATGTGATTTATTAAATGATGCCGTTGATAAGATGATGTCATCTTGGACCATAGGTCACAAACAAGGAAATATCGATACCCAAAATGACCAAACTGGCAAAACTTTTCTTCCTGTTTTTGTGTTAATTGATTTTGGAGGTAAGTAGGGGGAAAATATAGCAAATATAAATCTAATCTTTTTTTAAGTGAAATACCTTATAAATCATAAATGTATATTCTTGCATTTTTATTTAAATTTCAAAAGTTCATTCATTGATTTATTCATAAAAGGTTTATAATTATTTATTTATATTATTATAGGTGAAAATCACAATAACGAATCACTAGTAAAAGTTTTACAACAATTATTTCAAGTATTGTCTAAACAAGTGCCGCTAAGAGGCGAAGAAATTACATTAAAAGGGACTCCGTTTGGTAACGAAGTGTTTTTGAATTCTGTTACTTCTGGTGTTATATGCAATACAGTAGGACGAAATGATTCTCTTATATTGTGCGACGCTTCGTCATCTTTATGCTGCGAAGGTGGTCCAGCGTTTATAAAAAGAAAGTTAGTTTGTCGCATTTTTATTTAATTATATTAAGTAAATTCTTTTCAATTTAATCCAAAATGGTATTTGAATTCCTTTGATGTTCTTTGATCATAAATACTTTATTCGGTTATAGTTATGATTTTAATTCACAAAATTTTATACGTCATTTTTTCATGTTTATACAGTGGCAAACTATTTGGAATGACAATAAGTAGTCTTTCGTGGTGGAGGGGCGAATGGGTTGGTATTACACTAACTGCTTTCCTGACTCCTGTTATACATTCAGTCCTATTCAGTTCTGAAAAATACGACATAACTCATGGATTTCTAGCGCCAAAGGACTTGCCCATTTTTCCAATATTAGGTTTGTTTACAGATCATCGTTATAAACCATTTACAAACAATTATAATGTTTCATATTTTTTTCAAATTCATGGGATAATTTTTACTCCGAGTTTATTTTTTACTGCAGATGAGATTGATCAGTCAGTCGTTTTGGTGAGATGCGGGGAATCTTGGGGATCGGCAGTGACAGTTGGACAAGGTTACTTTATTACATGTTCACATGTTGTAAAAAACGTAAGATTCTTTAAAGTCTACTAGTAAATAAACTATCCATTGTTTTTTCAACATTATTTTAATCTATTTATTTTGTAGCACAATGAACATGGATTGATAATTAATTCGATGGAAAAAACTGGACGAGCTTCAGTGATTTTTAGATCAAACGATAATATGACCTATGATTTAGCACTGCTGTTTTCAAATGATTTTCAATCATTAAAAAACGTTGAATTTGCGCAAACACCAGCCTTTAAAGGTATCGTATGAGTTTAATTTTATAAATGGAATGCTTTTTCCGTGAAACAATGAAATGAATAAAGTTTAAAATTTTATCTAGTATGGTTATTAATTATTTTTTTATACATCTAGATCAGGGCTGGGCATACTTTTGGGACAGAGAGCCAGTTTCAGAAGTTTAAAGTAAACTTCATTGAATCACAATTGTGAAATTTTACAAATACTACAAATAAATAATTTTATTATTTTATGTATAATTCATGTTCTAAGTATTCATGAAACAAAAAATGCCCCGCAACGAAATTTTTTCAGTATTCCCAAAATTAATTCGTACAACGTGAAATTTTCAAGTTTCTTTTGATTATTCTGATAAATTAAATAAAAAAAATTCACGCAGCGAGAAATTTTTATTTGTCTTTTCTTTTTTCGATAGTAATGCGTGCGGATGAAATGGCATAGTTTGAAGTTTTTTTAAGTAAAAATGAGTTTTTCTGATTTTTGTCACATATTGTTCGCGAGACGAACTAACTGCGGCGGGCCGCTGTTTGCCCAGAGCTGATCTAAATTGACAAAGGTTTAGATATTATGTTTGTGATTAAGTTTTTTTTTCAGGTGAAACAGTTGTAGCAGCGGGATTCCCGTTTTTTAGCGATAAAAATATCAGCAATATCAAACCAACAATAATGAAAGGTTACATAAGTAATGTTTATAAGCACATGATACAAACTTCATGCTGTATACAATCTGGATGCAGTGGTGGTGCTATATTTAGAATTCACCAAAGTAACAAAAACAAATTGTCGTGTGAATTGTTAGGAATCATAGTATGTAACGTCAAATGCGATCAAAATCATTCGTCCTATCCTAACGTGAACATGGCTGTTCCAGTGTCAGTGTTTAGGAATACGCTTGAGGATTATATAAAAAATCCTTGTAAGTACATTCACTGTGAATTATAATTTGTATCAATTTTATACTTCTGTTTTGAAAATTAAATTTCTAAACATAAAATTATTTTGTATTTTAGGTGTATCGTTACTTCACAAATTCGAAAATATGGAGCCCATTGTTCAGTCAACTTGGAATCTTCGAACAATCAGCAGTAAGCTCTAAGGTAAAAAAAAACTTTTTTTCATTGCCTGTGTTTATCCAATCGTAACGTATAATTACAAAATTTGGACGAAATAGTAATATTTAATATTACTATTTCGTCCATATGTAAATAATGTCAAAGACTTAATTCCAAACCGAGACCGAAAATATTAATCAATAGCCAAAAGAAATTTCATTTGAAAATTATATTTAAGTACTATAGATACTATTATATTATTTGAAATTAGTCTTTAACAAAAGCATTCTTCTTATCAGTTTCAATCCTGGGATTGGTTTGCAACAGCTATGGCTGCCTCTCTTCTTCTGCACTTCGCCCTGTCCTCTGTCAGCCTCTTCATCTCCACGTAGCTACTACAGCACATGTCGTCGATCACCTGGTCCATGTAGCTCTTTCTTGGTCGGCCTCTATAGTTGCTGTCCTCTACCATTCCCTCCGCGATGGTTATGAGCAGACCCGGGTGCCACATGTTATGGCCAATCCAGTTGGATCGTCGTTGAGCGATTCTTTTGTGGAGTAGCCTTGTTTCCCCGGCTCTGCTCAGCACCTCACATAAGCATTAGAAATGCAATAACTTAAATAAATTTTTCGTTTCAAGTAAATAATATTAGATATATTTAGTACATTTATGTACATTTTGTTCTTTTCGAAAATTTTTGAGTAGTTAGACCCCAGTCTCCTCATTATAAAAAAAACTGCATTTTCATTATTTTTATATGGCAAACCGAGCTGTCAAGATAATTTGACACTCAAGGCCGGCGCCGAGCCGCACAGCCGACGATTCGACGCGTTATAGAAATAAAATCAATCGCCGTCACGGTGTTTATATGAGTAGTCGTTTCTTGTCCAGGATGCTTCCTGAGGTGGTGTTCGTGCTGGGCGGTCCCGGAGCGGGTAAGGGCACACAGTGCGCCAACATTGTGCGGGATTATGGCCTCGTGCACCTCTCAGCCGGCGATCTGTTGCGGGAGGAACGACAGCGGCCAGGGTCACAGTACGGAGACATGATAGAGGAGAAGATTCGCAACGGTCTCATTGTGCCCGTGGAGGTCACCTGTTCGCTCTTAGAACAGGCGATGCTCAAATCCGACAAGGACAAATTCCTCATCGACGGATTCCCGAGGAACGAAGATAACCTAGAGGGCTGGAACAAAGTGATGGCCGACAAAGTCAAGTTGCTCTTCGTGCTCTTCTTGGACTGTCCCCAGGACGCGTGCACGAAGAGGTGCCTCGGAAGGGGCGCAGCCGGCAGCGGCCGCTCCGACGACAACGTCGAGAGCCTCAAAAAGAGATTCGACACGTACGTCAACGACACAATGCCCATCATAAAGTATTACGAAGAACGGAACCTCGTCAAGAGGATAGACGCTTCGAAGGATCCCAACCAGGTATTTGAGGAAGTGAAGGCAGCTTTTGATGATGTAGGAGTGCTGAAAGCCACTTGAAGATAATATCTAATTGTTGACTAGTGAAATATAATTACTATTGTGTTATATATAAATATGGGTGTATCGCTTTAAGGTTGTTTTACCGTATGTCCCAAAGTTGCCAGCGTCATTCCTTCAGAGTTCCTGGCTTTATATGATAATAGATTTAGAAAAATATTTTTTAGATAAGTATACTTTATAATTATATTATTTTAATATTTATATTTTTTGGGATCTTGAATAAACCACCGGAGCTTTTTACACTAATTGAATTGTATCAAATCATATTCCAATGTTTTTAATTATAACATTTTTTTTTGATTATATTATAAACAATTACATTAATTAAATATAAATGATTGTGTTCAAATTAAATTGATTTTCTTTTAACTTTAAATAAAGCCATTGTCTTGAAACTAGTAGCTTAAAAAACCACTTACTGATAATATAGTTTTTATTATTTAATCAAGAAATTCTTTATTTCTTTTTTTATTGGATGAGTTTTAATTTAATAGAACTAGAATGTGAATAAAATGAAACATTTACATTACTACTTGTATTATTCCAAATTGCACAGTAGAAGAAGCCACATTGGTCAATGTTTAAAAAATAATGTATGTCCTTATAACAAGTACATAATATAACCTCATACATTCCCTAAATTAACCCTTTGAACGCGTTAAGCAAAAAATATAGTTTGATCTGAAAAATGTAAATTTTCAACAAAAAATAAACCTTCACCCTTGGAGGAGTAAATACCTTCACCACATTACTTCCCTGGAATCTCTCAAAATTCAAATATTTTAACATCAAAAGAATAGCCATTATATAAATACATAAGAAATACATCAATAAAACAATATAACTACCTGTACTGCAAAATACATACTATACCTAGCATATAGCAAAATAAACAAATATTATACATAGAAAATAACCCACCAATAAAATAAAATTCTTAGAACTATATCAATAAACTAATATAATTACCTGTATACAAACATTTAGATGGGTCGATGGCAGAGGGTTAGCGCATTGGGTTAGTAATCCAGTGTTCGCGAGTTTGAATCCTGCCTCGACCGATTTCGTTCACCTATAGCACAAGCATTTATTTGCTTATTTTAGGGAACGTAGGAAGATGTATATGTACTTGTTTAACAAGGACATATTCATTTAAAAAAATATATATTTAGGGATTGGTCAGTCAATTGTTAAGTTTAACTATAGTCTTCACCCACTACCATTGTTTAATACTCTGTTTGAAGATACTAACCAATTAAAAACACTGTAAGCTCAACCCTCTACCTATATAACCCAACAGAAACCCCACGCCGTCATAGTCTTGAAGATGCCCTAGCAAGGCGAAATAGCTATCGACGAATAACAAATATATGTAGCATTTAAAATGTATTGTTTTTATTTTTAATATAATTTAAAATGGAATTCTACTACGTAAAATATCCACAAATAAAAAAAAAAGTATTCTATAAAATTCCTTTTAATTTTTTTTAATCAATATCTTGATTTAATACACCATAAAATGGTTGTCACGTTATATTTTGGGGTGAGGGGGGATCAAAAAATTTAATTTAAATATATATTTTTTTCACATTCAAAGGTAAGATTTTAAAAGGTATGGACTATAGTCGATTTACGCGTCGTAAGGGGAAAAAAAATTGGGCTACTTTAGTCGATTTACGTTTTCAAAGGGTTAAGCAGATATGCTTGTTCTATAGGTGAACAATATCGGTCGTGGCAAATACTATTCATATCATATTTAGCATTAGTGGGGTTAGTAATCCAGTGGTAGCGAGTTCGAAATCTGCCACGACCGATTTCGTTCACCTATAGCACAAACATTTATGCTTTGTTTAAGGAATATATTGGGATATATGTGTACTTGTTGCAAGGAAAAAAAATCTTTTCAAGAAAAATACACTGTCAATTAGGTACCTACTATTAATATTTATTTATTATTCACCTTGACTTGTTGAAAATATTGTTATTTTTATATTTTAGTATACCATTACATTACAATAGTGCAGTCAGAGGTTTTCAACTTTCAAATAATATACAATATTTTATTTTTACAATATTTTAATAAATCAAACACAAAATTTGTTATAACACCTAACTTAATTTTGTTTATCATACCACCATATACATATTGTCGACCTTCGTGACTCAGCTAGTTAGATATCTGACTCCCAGGTTCAATCCCCAGTGGAATCAGTTTTAAATGGTGTTTTCAGTCTACCTCCAGAACTTGACAACATGTCATTGGGTGCGTGTTATATTAATATTTGACATAGTACCTACCTGTTAGTTACCCGAGAAGCAATACAAAATTGAAGAAAACTATGAAACAGATATTGAAACGAGAAAATAAAACAAAGTCTTTTATTTTAAAAACAAATAAATATATAAAAATCTGAATTCAAGATTAGAGTCAATTATTTGGTAATTGTTACAAGTACTGTCCCTGGCCAATCGCAATACTTTTTATATCAATAGATAGATAAACGCCTATATATTACGGGAAAATTAAAAACTTTTGGCGGAAAGGCTTTTAAAAATTATAAAAAAATAAATAAACTTACGAAAAATGTATGGAGGGGAATCCATTACAATTTGTGAGTATTCTGACAAAATTTGAATTTCCGAAACCCACCGCTAGGTGGCAATCATAGAACACACTAACTAGTGGCAATTCTGCCTCCAAACTACTAGCGTTTTGAAAGCAAAATATAAACAATAATACAATCGTAATTTGCCACATTCACACCCGTGGTATAAATATTAGAATTACGGAAACATGAGTAGTAAGGAAACCAACCATTTTTATTATGGATTCCTTCATACATTTTTCGCAATTTTATTTTATTTTTTATAATTTTTTAAAGCATTACCGCCAAAAGTTTTTATTTTTCCCGTAATATATACGTGTTTATCTATCTATTGATATAAAAATTATTGTAATCGGTGAGGGACAGTAGGTACTTGTAAACAATTATTTTATTGATTTCATACTAATTATTTTATTGATTTCATTTTTGGCACTATATTTTTAGATATGATAACTGCAGGAAGTGGTAGATAATGATAATTACAACTGCAACTTTACATTGTAGATTGCATTCTTAAATAATATAGATGTCAAATTGCACAAAAAAGCACCACGGAAGTGCGTAGGGGCAAAGCCTGAGGTATATATACATACTAAGGTAATAGATAGCTGCTTAGAATCTTTTACCTTCTCAGGAATTCAAAGGGAAAACTGCAAGGAAATAAAGGAAACAATACAGTAATCAATGATTGACTGGAAACAATTGTAACATTTCCAATAATCAATTGAAACATCCTGTAATTACTGATATGATGAAAAACATTTTACAGTTGAATAGCATAACTTTGACAATAAAAATGCAATTTATGATTCAATTACATAATTACCTCTAAAATTGTCACTCAGTGTCACATTACAAATTAAAAACAAGTGGATTGTTACCAACATACTCTCCAATACTAATTAGTGTGCATTTTTTTCTTCTTAAAAGGTTCACAATTCCTGGATATATTTTTATGAAGTCGTATCAAAATTATAGTTTTGGCTATATAGGAGACAAAAAATTCCATTGTACACCATATGCACAAAAACATCTAAACAAACCTCATCACTCTCTACCCGCTGAGAAATTTATGTAAGAAATATTTTTAAAAATTGGCAAATTATTTCAATTCACTGTTGCAGATTAAAACGAGTGGGTTGTGGCCAACGCTAAACTCCTCACTAACAAATCACTCCATAAAGTATTCAAATTTTCAGCATTTTCATGAAATGAGTTTGTTCAGTTATTTTTTTATTTAAAAATTTTATAGTGAAAACTTGATAATTCTTCAATGCCATTTTATGAAAGTGATGTGTCTTTTTACCAATTTGAAATAAAAATTTTAATTTTAAGTTTCCTGACCTTGGGGTCACTTTAAAATATTTGACATTTAAAAAAATTGAGAAGCACTATTCCGATATCCCTCAAAATCTAATGGGGTCTAAGCGAGTGTTAGATATACATATTTGCAAAATTTGAAAAGAATCGAGTGAGTAGGTACTTTAGTCTATAATTGATAAAGTAAAATAAATACGCTGTACATAGCACACACACACACACACGCACAGATACATTGTGATGAAACTTTCAGAATACAATCTAAGCATGATGCTAGTTGATAATCTGCAATAAAAAAATAGCCTTAAAAATTGCTAAATCATAACTCCCCACTATATCCCCTTGGGTTAGTGAGGAGTAAAAAATCTGTATCTCGGTGAATAAAAATTATATTAACAACTTAAAAACCACTGCAATAAGGAAATATAATGCAGACAAGAAGCAAGTCTGACATTTTTGCATTGAGAAGATGTCCTTGTGTAATAATAATTCTAGTAGACTTTGCTATTAATCTTATTATTATGTTAATACACTTTATTGTTGTAGCAGTCATATATTAGTATTCAAAACAAATAATTAGTTTTTTAAGACTTCCTATTAACTGTTACAGTTCTAAATCACATGATATTCTTTATTTTCAATATTCTTTTTGCTGTGTATTTTTAAACAATTTAATTTTCAATAATAAGCTTTGTTTACAATCTAAATTTATTTGCCCACTATCTCTAAAGAGGGATTTAGACAATGTTTTATAATTTTAAGTCTGTTCAATATTAACTGCACAGTTTAAAACTGCTTCATGCAAAGAAGAACACCATGTTACACTGTATCTCCTTGTAATTATTAATAGAAATCATAGATATTATTTTTAGGCATCTCAGATTCTAGTAGAATGTGTCTTATATAAACCAAGCTATAGGTGAATTCAATTAAAAATATTAAATATAATCAAATTTAATTTTCCTATTACACATACCTGACAAATTTTAAACTAAATTCATAGTAACATTTTAAAATCAAAATATTAATATATTGTGCTACTAAATTTCACTAAAAATATTATATAAATAATTAATGTGAGTAAATACAAATAGATGCAAGATTTTAATAGATGACATTCCAGTGGAGCAAGTTATGACATTAAGATATCTGGGTGGGGAAATCTCGAGCCATAGTGACCTTTACTCAGAAGATAGAGAACAGACCAATACAGCATTCACTAGTTCAGGATGTCTCAAAAATATCATCTGGCATAACAAATTAGTAAGACAACAAGATAGTAAGGTCAGAATTTATAAGACATGTGTTAGACCAATCATGACATATGCAGTGGAGACAAGAGCCGACACGACTAGAACCAAAAACCTCCTACGAACATCGGAAATGAAGGTTTTAAGGGCTATCACAGGGAAGACACTTAGGGACAGAATTCGCAATGACGACATTAGACGAACCTGTGAGACATAGGACATCACACGATGAAGTAGAGCTAGGAGAAGATTTTGGAGGGACCATGTCAACAGGATGGACGCATCTCAAATCCCATCCATAGCGGCAAACGAAATCCCACTAGAGCATCGCCTCCCCGGAAGACCACCGAAGCGGTGGAGTGATAGCTGAACCTCAGCTTCACAGGAATAGCTTTCTCGAAAAAACAGATCTACGATCTAAAATACGAAGAAGAAGAAATACAAATATTCAGCATTGAAATATATAATTCACTACCATAGACAGGTTTGCATATTATTTTAACATTTTGTGCATTACCTGTAAAATATTTATGTATCTTACATCGGAAAATACTGAACCAAAGCCTAAATTGAATTATTTAATTTGTTTTTAAGATATAATATGCATTATATCTAAAACAAATTACATCTACATTAGAGCATACTTGAGATTGTATATCTAAATGTAATTAACAAGTCTAGTAGGTACATAATTACTTATACCAAAGTATATTGCTTAGTACAAGATAAATCCCCACCATTATATTTTAACACGTTATGTATGTGGGTAATTTTTTTGTAACATTATCAATCATAAACTGTCGATTTGTTCAAGAGAATTTATTTCTCTAAACACAAAAAAGTATCAAGCCAAGATATGCGAAATTTGTATGACCAGGTCTATATTTTTCAAGGTTTTTACTTTGAAGTCAAAAAACACCAACTTTGAGGCTTCGCAGCATATTATATGTTCCATATATGGATTAACTCAGAATTCAGAGTAGAACATTTAGTGTGAATGTGTGTGTGTGTCCTTATAACCACTTGATTCATAGAGCTTAAAATTTCAGAAAGTATAGAAAATCTTAGGCCTACAAAACTTATACTCAGAATTTCGAATTTTCGTTTCAGAGTTTTTCCATAGATCTTAAAAACCATAAAACCTAGAACGCTTAAAATTGGATAAATGTAGACAAATACTAAATCTCAAATAGCTTTTGTGAAGAAGCCGCTAGAAGTATTTAAAAAAAAGGCTACGACTATTTACACGACTCAACCATAGACGAAAACCAAAAATAACCACAGAAAACGCAGATAAATCAAGTTATAAAAATATTTACCTTTGTTTATACTTTGTTATAATTGTAGATCTTGATGAAAAAATTATTTATAAAATTAAGTAAATGTAATAAGATGCCAATATTATTTATTTTTTCTTCAAGTTGGTTTCCATGATGCATTTTTATGACCATTGAAAAAAAGGTAAATATTTTTGTATTTTGATTTATCTGCGCTTTCTATGGTTATAAATGACCTAAAAACATAGACGACGTCAGAAAATTTGTCATGTAAATAGACACTTTTTGGCGGGAAATCGCTTTTCCCGCCAATTCCGGTCGTAAAAATAGTGGCACCGTAAAAAAAATCTCAAATAGATTTTTTTAAAAAAGTTCCAGAGTTTCTAACACATTTTTTACTAATAAAAATATTTTTTTTATATAACAAATTAAAGTTTAACTGAACTGTGGTTCAAATATTTTTATAAATAAAATTTCAGTTGAGCATGGAATGAGACTTTGAACCATATTTCAAGTATTTTCAAGGAATTTTTATAAATAACAATCTACATAAATACTTGAATATCAACTGCATAACTATAAATTATAAAAATTAGAACGAAATACTTCATTCCTAAGCAAAAAAAAATATTTTTAAAAAGAATAAGTCGCACCCAAGTGTTCTTTTCCGTTATATAAGTATTAGTATGGATATGTATTTTTTCTTTGTTCATGTCACAGGCAAGACCCAAGAAAGTTTTCATGTTTTTAATTCATTTATTTATTTAGTTATGAATTATCTAGATTTTAATTTATTTATCACACAAAGGATTTTTTTGAAAGCGATGTACTTGGAATTCATTCAAGAAGTACTGAAATACCAATTGCTTTCGATGACAATTTATAAAAATGAGTGATATGTGGCCAAAACTAGACTCTTTTAAACACTTATATTCAATTGCATTTTAAACCATTTTGCATAGTCACAACAAAAAAAAACAATTTATACAAAAATATATTGATATCTTTTTACAGTACCAATTATAATATTCTAATAAGTATTATAAGGTATTTCATTTTATTCAATTTCAATGAATTTGAAAACAGAATGGGAAGGGATATAAGTAGGAGGGGGACTGTAGGGGAAGCATCGACCACTGGAAACTCATTTTTCAATTTTATACCCCACGAGCATAGAATTATAATGTACAGAAGCCGCGTCTAGTACAAATTTCGAATTCAAATGTATGCCAAGTTTTTTTTACATGTGTGTGTGAGGCGGCAGATCGGTTGGTCTACGTTTTATGTAGGTGTGTGTGTCAGTAGGTGTATGTATACTAGAAATTCTTCTGTTTCCTCATAGTTTTAGTTGGCATACATTCATTGCGCTGACTAGGTATCTGTATCATATATAATCTAAGCCCACGAGACTCAATATATGAAAAATTAATTGAGTTAAATTAAGTAAATTAAATTAATCTAATTATAAACCTTTACTTTTTGGAGGATGTGATATAATCACGAACTGCAGGTATTATATGACGAACCCAACATTGTACAAGTCATAAAAGTACGTAGACTGCAGTGGTTGGGACATGTCAGCCAGATGAATGATGATCGTATCCCCAAAAAGGTTCTTAATACCAATCCAGAGGGAAGAAGTAGAGGCAGGCCCAAGCTAAGATGGCTGGACGACATAAGGGCGATCGGAATATCAAACTGGAGGAGAGCGGTGGAGGACAGGGACGGCTGGAGAAGGATTCTGGAGGAGGCCAGGGCCCACACAGGGCTGTAGCACCAATGATGATGATGAATTATAAACCACTTCCCAGAGTCCATTATTTGAGACAAAGGGATAGAAAGTTTGTATGTTCATTTTTATTTATTCTATTGGATTTTGATGTCACACCGAAGGAAGAGATGGCCGCTGTCAAACCGAAGGAAGAGATAGCCGCTGGACACAATCTGCCATACCCCACATGGAGAGCATTAAATAGATTGAGAACTGGGGTGTCGCGCTGCAATAGTAACCTCAAAAAATGGGGCTACAAGGAGGACGATACCTGCGAGTGCGGGGGCATACAGGACCACCAACACCTTATGATATGTCCAAAAGTCGGAGAGACATGCGCGCGGGAGGACCTAATTGCCGCAAATGACAGGGCCGTACATGTGGCCAACTACTGGAAGTTCTTTATTTGATGAATCCGGACACGGAAAGTAAGTAAGTATTCTATTGGATATTTTTTACTCATTCTGAATTTATCATAACAAATAAACAGTTCAAAATTACGAAAATGATTTTCTTGATACATTGGCATTTTGTCTCACATTTACCTTCTCGAGCAACGCCGGGTATAAAAAACTAGTATATAATATGACACATATTATATACTGATTTACATACAATATTGTAATCACATTTTTATACACAATAGCATAAAAAAAAAATCAAATGACACTTAAAATGTCAAGTTTATAGAATAGATAACATTATCATTGAATATCATGTAAGTACATACATACATGAAAAAATCATATAATAATATGTATATGTAGGTATTGGCAAATCTCGATTTTCAGTGTATTGGGGGAAGATTTGTAAAGATTTTACATACATGCCATCAGTGTCCCTGTAATTATTGAATTAGGGCTGAGAGAACCGAGCGCTACACACTTCTGTTTTTGTATAATATTTATCACCTCGCTCCATTCATTATTTCATACATGCTCTTCTGTATTTCAAACTTCTTATGTTTCCTTCTTTCAGAATATTGTTCACACTGTACAAATGTTTTCTAGGCCGGCCCCATCTTCATCAGCTCTAATTTTTTTTTTGTGTGTTGTTCTTCATTCATTCTCTCTGTAAGGCCAATTTATTTATAATATTTTTAACATGTGTGTGTAGGGGACACCTGCTTCTAGGATTTGGGTCCATTATACTCTTCCGAAATATCGCACTTTGTTGCGTTAGGGACAGTTTACAATCTGCTGAAGAAAATGTTGATCCAGATGTTAAACGTTACAAGTAGTGAGAAATGCAGAATTCGGAAGATTTTTTCAGTCGGGGTGCTGTGCTAATAAAAGAGTTGTTGAAGCCAGTTGGTTCATGTATGTTGAAGTTTAACTGTGAATGGGAAGGACCAAAGATGGATGTTCTACTGAATGTTTCCCATGGTAGTATCTATAGAATATACATATTAATACAAAGTATTCCTGATGTTTCATCTTTTATGTCTTAGAATCATGTGTTGATTATAGATATCTACGTTTCAATATGTTTAATGAATAATTTAGACATGCATTTTGACTGACCTTCCTTATGTTTTATCAAATAAAATGTATGTCTTGATTGCATTCTATTACTTTCACTGTAATTTTATTCCATGCATTTTTTACTGCCAGTTCATGTTTGTTTTGACCATGCTCATTGTTTGCATATAATGTCATTAAATTTGTAGAGAGCATATTTTTTCAATCTCCATTTTTCCATAGAGATGACTTCAAAATTATTAAGCTTATTTTTTAAAATCGTTTTCTAAACAAGTATCATGTAAAAAGCGAGTTTCATGATTTTTTGTTTGTATTGAATATTTGTGTCCTCTGTATAGCACTAGCTAACTTAACTAACTGCAGTATGTGTTGTTTCAACTTTTTTTTGAAAAAATTGAGTTTTTGGCAGTGCTTAATGTCATCTTGTAGTTGATTGTACAAATTAATGCTAATAGTACTTTGTTTAGTCTGTCTGTTCTATTGCTAATGTTTCTTAGGTTGTTTCTTTGTATAGTGTTGTAGTTATGTATGTCACTAACAGTTTCTAGGAGTGTGTTGTGTTAAAGTAAGTCATGTTTGATTTTATAAATGTACATTATTTTTTCATAGTTTATAATATGTTGTATTGTGGGTTCTGATACTATTTCATATACAGTTTGTGTAGGTGTTCATATTAGCATTATAATAAAAGCCACAAAAGCATTATGACAATAGCCATATTAGCATTATAATAATAGATTGGCTATTTTGCATACTTTCATTGTAGGTATATACTTATTTGATAATATGGGCTTTAAGTGAAAATCTCATTTTTATTTAGATAAATCGTGATATATTTGTAAAAAATAAAGTTTTATTTATTGATAAATATTTTTTTACATTAAGTCATAAATGTGAGGTAAATTTTACAATTAAAGCAAAAATAAAGTAAAGTTCCTTACATAATATTGATGAAACAAAAACATTAAATGCAACACAAAAAAAAAACATTCTGTCAAACTTATTTTTACGGTAACATTCAGTAATATTAAATATTTATAAGTGAAATTGAAAGAAAAAAAATTTGTCTCAAAAACCAATGTCAAAACGAAGAACTCATTCAAATTAAGTTTCTACAATATACTCAAATACAATTTCAAGACCAATCTATGCTTAGAACCCATCTTGATAATAAAAAAAATTGGCAGGTAGGTAGGTTCTAAGTGTAGATTGAAATCCGTTATCAAGAGTAAGGCCATTATTCATTCTCAAAATACAACAAATTCGAGGAAACATTTTTCAAAATTTTCTTCGCATTGAAATGAACAATTAAAAAAAAAAAATACATCAGTCCGTAGATAGTTTACATTCATAATGTCAATTCAAATATAGAACATACTTAATCTATTGTTAAAATATATAAATAGTACTTACACTAAGTTTATATGAAGTACAAAATTGTTCAATTTCATCAAAATATCAAAAAAAAATCAAACAAGAAATAGTTTTAAAACACATTATGTCCTATTCTGATTCGTTTCAGAGTACGAAAGCTTCTAAATTAACGGGCGCGTGGATAAAAGGATTTTATCTGCGCCATGTGACGTAATGAGTCCCGCATAAATGCAGTCAACTTTTTAACATTTCTCATATACTAAAATTCAGACGGATAAATTTAGACGAATCAGAATAGGACATATTGTCATTGGTAATACACAAATTCTGAAAAAAAATTACACTAAAATATAATGATTTCTTGATTTTTAATCAAAGATACACATGTAATATCAAAATATTATAATTTATTAAATATCTATGTCAGTATAAATTTAATCTAAAATTATTTGGATTTATATTTTTATCAGATCCATGACTGATATCTATCAGATATTAATATATTTTTACAAATTTGAAATATAATTTGGGTCATCATTGAACGATGATATAATTTTCATATCTTAACTTGTCATACTTTCAAATCCCAATTCAAAATTAAGGATTTGAACAATTTCCTTTTTGTTTTACTATGAACTTATTATATTGTACATTTTTTGTCATATTACATATGTAATGTACTAAACTTGGTACACAAAAAAGCCTATACTCACCTTATAAAGTGATAGAACAATGATTTTCAGCAGGATCCTATTACTAATCTACTTAATCATATAAGTTATACAATTCACATGCTGTGCCATGGCAATTTCCAAAATTAAATACAGAAATACAATGACATAAAAACACGTTCATATCAATACCGAAAAAAAAAATCAAGTCACAAAAATACATTAGTAAAAATTTAAATAAATCAAATATTTGGTTTTGTATAAAACTGTTATAATATCTGGATTTACACTTTAATTTTTAATGACACATCTTCAATAACCATTTATTGAGAAAGTCACTTGTCTCTAAGCGATGTAGAGATAACTGGAGCTCAACATCATAAGGAGGGTTTGCTGGAGTGACACATTTCCTGAGAAAAACATGTTTTTCAATAATAGGAATAATATTCAAATCTCCAGGGATAGGATGTGAACTTCAAGTCGGATAAAACATTAACCAGGCATTCCATTGACCATCTATGTTGATTGTATTAGCCATATTCAATGCAATGTTTGACACGATTCAATGATAAGCTGGTAAATCTACCCAAGACTATCGTTAAGAGTTGCAAACAAGGCACCAATCGAAATTACTCTATACATGGTGTATCATGAGGAGTGGATCAACTTGAGAAATTTTAATAAAAATCAGATTTCAGACTAAACTACATCACTGTAACTAAACTATTAGGTCTACGATCATGATTTTTTTTCTGGGAATAGTTCAATAGTGATAACTTTTAAAAAATATTTTCCTTAAAAATTTTTGCTAACCTCAATTTTCCACTAACTTTTCAAGGGCTCTTGGAACAATAATTTCACATAACTTTTTTTTCCACAAGTTATCTTAAAAACTACTACCATTCATAGATAGCTAGCCCTGGAAATTTCATTCGCCTTGTATTAGAGGATCAGTTGAAAAGTTCACTTAAATTGTATGAGTACCGAAAATTGATATTTCCCAGAATAAAAATCATGATCGTAGACCTAATAGTTTAGCTACAGTTATGTAGTTTAGTCTGAAATCCGATTTTTATTAAAATTTCACAAAAGTGTACATAACTTTTGAACCACCCAATATCGCTGAACATACATGGGGGTTAAATCGATAGGTATTGAGGTCCCCTACCTCCCTGCTTCGCTTGATCCACTCCACATGATACACCGTGTATATTATAGTCACTCTCATCCTGTGGTACAATTTTGTTACCAGGTAATTAGTAAGCTGTTAATGATAATATAAATATCTTTATATAATTTTTGAAATGATAAGATATACAATGATTACATTTAATTTTTTATAAGTTGATTGTGCATTAACATAATATATTTATGTGATTAAATTTGTGAGATATTATAGACCTTATTTTGATAATAAAATAAGTAAATTAAATATATCAAACCTATAATAAAATACTAGAATTTATATTTTATAGTTTTTTTCTACAATTTAGATTTTTTTGTGACAAATTATTTCACTAAGTCTAGTTAGCAATATCAACATCAACCAAAAAATCTAATTAAAAGATGTCTTTTTTAAACACGGCCGTTAGTTTGATCTGGTAGATGCAGAGATTGTAAAGTCGTTCCAACCATACCCATTACGTTTTGGCAACATAGTAAAAACATATTTTAAATTGTGTTAGATTGACATCGAAACATTTGGTCTAAAATAACTAAACTGTAGACAAAAACAATATAATTTTTCTTTTATAATTATAAAATACGATTTCCATTCATTAATATAAAAAAAACTTTAAAAAAAAAGATTTATTGATCTTCAAGAACTCTAACATTGATACAGCTAACAAAGCCCAAGCATGAATGTTAACATCACAAAAATAAATTCCAGATAATATTATTTTATTTGTTTTCTCAAAGTTCTCTTGTCAATCCTATTACCAAAGTAGTATGTATTACAATGACTGCTCGAATATAAATGACATATAAGGTCATAATATTATCTAAATAACTAAACCCTCTATCATATTAATATAGTGTGGTTACATTAGTACCATATTACATGAAAGATGTCACTACTATAGTGGGGCCAGTCTACAAGTGCATTTCGGGTAAGATGGTTTCTTTACTTCATGGACAGATATCGGCAACCAATGGAGTTGTTATACAATATTTTATTTTCGATATTATTATTTAATCTTTGTACCTGTTTACCTACATATACATTGCGTATTACAGCAGGTAGATAAAAGAGGATATTAAATTGCAAATCGGTACTTATTAACAAAACATAGTTATAATAGCTACATTGTTATACTGTATTTCTCAGGAGGTATTAGTCACCATTGTTAAAACAAGTTATTCTTGTCACCTTTGCTATGTACATACAGGTAGCTAATTAAGAGATTACTAAATGAACACAAACAAATTTTAAATTGACCCAAAACTGGAGATAATATAATGTATTTTATGACTTATGACTATAATTTTTATTGTTTAACAATGCGAAAGTGAAAAGTGGTAAATATATTTCTGATTCAAAAATTACAAGGCTTATTTATATGTTATAATTAACGTAAATAATTTTATATTATCTGGTTGTTATATATGTATAAAAGTGACTTGTGTAAACATGATCAATTATAATAAAAAAAATGCTATCCTACTTTTGACACAACACCTCAATTTCCACCTCAGCATGCAGATAGTCAGGTATTTTATTTTATTTATCTATTCAACGTAATTTCCATTTTTTTAAGATAACAATAAAGCGGAAAAAATTAACTGGTGGACTATCTCTGATAAATGTTTTGTTGATGGTTCAAATGCATTCTTAGACTGGCCTCACTATAAAACTATTACCTATAAAAACTGCTCACACTTATTATAATTACAATAATAAATATTAATTATAAAAAAAGCTATTTAAAGTACTTAAGTAAAAATTATAGGAAACAATCAAATAGATATAATTAAATCACTTCTGACACATTCCATACATCTTTGCTAAACTTTGGTTTAGTTTCTTGTATTCTTATTTAAACTGAATTATTTAAAAAATGTATAGTAATAATATTATTATAACACATAGGAATCGCATATTTGAGAACAGCTCTTCCTACCATATTGGAGAGCAAATTTATCTACTGATTTCCATAAAAAAATATACTCAAGAGTATTTTCTACTGTGTCTCGCCATCTTAAAAACCATTGCATACCATTTGAATGTGTACTTTATATTTTATATATTTGATGTCATAGCTGGAGTGTGGGCGATACATCCATGTCGTGCTACCTATTAAAAGGCAGTGCACACCCACACACCTGTTGCAGGTTACCCCATATGCCGCGATAGTATGAATGATATCATTTTTAAACAATAACAATATCATCACTTTCATGTTGGAGGAGGCCTTCACCCAAGAGGGATCCATTTCATAAAAGAAATAATATAATATATGTATATTCTACAAAATAAAATAAACTATAAATAAGCTGAAATACCTACTAAACTATACATATATATATGTACTATAATTTAACTCACTACAAAATAAGCTTTAAAAAACATATTGTAAAAGAAATGGAATAGTAAAAAGGCTTTATTATAATTATTATCATTCATCCTTTTGCTATGGCCAAACAGCTTTAGAACATTCATTTTTGTTCTACAAAGTTCGTGGCCAAACAGCATTAGAACATTCATTTTCGTTCTACAAAGTTCGTGGCCAAACTAGTATCATACCTTCATGATTAGAACATTCATTTTCGTTCTACAAAGTTCGTGGCCAAACTAGTATCATACCTTCATGATTAGAACATTCATTTTCGTTCTACAAAGTTCGTGGCCAAACTAGTATCATACCTTCATGATTAGAACATTCATTTTCGTTCTACAAAGTTCGTGGTCAAACAACATTAGAACATTCATTTTCGTTCTACAAAGTTCGTGGCCAAACAACATTAGAACATTCATTTTCGTTCTACAAAGTTCGTGGCCAAACAACATTAGAACATTCATTTTCGTTCTACAAAGTTCGTGGCCAAACAACATTAGAACATTCATTTTCGTTCTACAAAGTTCGTGGCCAAACAACATTAGAACATTCATTTTCGTTCTACAAAGTTCGTGGCCAAACAACATTAGAACATTCATTTTCGTTGTACAAAGTTCGTGGCCAAACAACATTAGAACATTCATTTTCGTTCTACAAAGTTGTGGCCAAACAGCTTTAGAACATTCATTTTCATTCTACAAAGTTTTAATCTCATTTTTTTATTTTAAGAATACTTACGCTAATATAAGCATGGTACCATAAGCCATTTTTTTTTAAATAAATATAGTTGACATTAAAAAAAATAAAAAATATTATCAATCCAATAGATACAAAATTAAATGAAAAAAACAATGACAATGACTGAAAATATAATATACTGTTGGTAACTTTTTTTAACTTTTCTACGGACAATTCTTGGTAGAACTCCATTTCAAATTATAAATAAATTTGGTATGGTAAAATAAAACCAAAGTTTTCAGTTATACTACAGTGACCATTTTCAAAGTGACACTTTGAAAATGGTCACTGGATGACCGAAACTAGTCAGTGTCATTAAAGTAGTAGAACTGAAAACTTTGTTTTTATTTTACCATACCAAATTTATTTGTATAATGACTTACATGTTACTATTTGTAAAAATGATCTTTTGAAAGTAGTGCAAAAAAGGGCTTCCTGGTCACTATGCACATTATGGCTATGATATATACATGCACATTATGGCCATGATATAAACATAAGAATGACATATATTGTCATTCTTATGAAATAAATATAATAAACTGTAGAAAATTTGTTCTTTTGCTCTACTGATGAGTGTTTGTCACGAAAAAAATGTTAAGTGTTTATATTACTAATTTAAAGTATATGGTACTCGTAAGTACCGTAGGTCAAAAAGGGTCATTAATTTTACGTATACCTTGGGCAACTAAGGGAGAATATGAAATAAGTTTTAAAGTACATATTATAAGTTTTATAAGACTTATAACATAACAATCTCACCAATCCAGCACTATAGCAGGCACAAAAGTGCCAGATTAGCACAAATTCAGATTACTGGAATGTAGGTAAAATGAGTAAAAAATTAATATGCATATATACCTACATACAATAATTATAATAATAAATACTTCATCACACCCTGCACAAGCGGAGAGTTTATTGCCATATGGCAATTTCTTCCAACTAACCAGTGTTTCCAGCCCAGAGAAGAAATATTTGCGTGAGAAAATGAATTTAAATATGCTGGGGATCGAGCCACGGTGGCATATTTGTGCATTAATAAATCTTTTATGAATACAATGTTTTTTTTTTCAATAATCTATAGTTCGGGATTACTGGATGTGCCAGTATAGTGAGATCGTACTTACAGTATAAGTTTTATAGTACACATTATAAATTATAAGTACAAAACCCTTTTTTTTATTCTACATTTTTATTGACTTTGTTAATAGCTGTCTTAATAGGACATTATATTGTAATATTATCGAGGCATATAAGATCCTACATGGCTATCATCACTGCGGTGGTTTTGATAAATCTTTTATGATGAATCATAAGGGGATTGATTTTTGAGGGGAGTTCACCTAAAGCTGAATAAGACATCCTTTTCCCTGAATCCCAGGAAGCAATTCCTGACCAACAGGGTGATGGACGACTGGAACAGTTTACTAGGGTCGTGTCTGCTGGTTAACCCAACCAACTCAACAATATATTGGAAGTATATTACAAAAAGTGGCACACGATACAGGTCCATCAGCAACACCTGCTTGCCTGTTCAATAACAATAGTAATATCAAGGACTGTACCACCTACTAGGAGCATAAAAGGATCGCACAGAACAGAATTAAAGGAAGAAAAGATATGAGGCTATTCTGCAAAACAATGCTTGAGACTGAAACTAGAGAAAGGGGATATCACAAAGACTAAGTTCTGGTAAGATGAAATAGATATCGACAATATCTTTATCAAACAAATATAAATGTAGAATCTAAATAAAGAGTTTTTACTTAGTTTATAATAGGATTCTATTATAATAATTTATAATAGACTTCTATTATTAATATTATAAAATTACTTAAAAAAAATAAGTAACAATACAAAATTTTAACTTTATTCCGCTAATTTAAAATATTGACCACTGCTCAATGTTTCTTTTTGAGCGAAACGCGTCAGTGGTCAACATTTTAAATTAGTGGAATAAAGTTAAAAATTTGTGTTGTTACTTATTTTTTTTTAAGTAATTTTATAATATTGATAATGGAATTTTATCACGTATTAGCAGTCGAAAAATTAGAAAGAATTCTATTATAATAATTTGTAATAGAGTTATATTATAATAGAATTCTGTTATGATAATTCATAACAGAATTCTATTATAATAATTCATAGTAGAATTCAATCAAATAAATAACCATGCAATAATTTCAATATAAGTATTACAGTACATATTATATCAGTACAATTTCTTACTAACTACAAAGGCAATATATAACTATAAGGATTAGCGCCCATATAAGCGCAGCGAACGGATCAGACGCAGCGCATCAAACGTATTTTAGTATTCTTTGTATAGAAGTTTATACAAGTGTGTCCACTAATCGATCAGCATTGTACGAAGTGTGCCCATTATTGCTAGAAGACAAAAATTTGATCAGTCCGCTGCACCTATGAGGAAGCTAGCCCTAAAAAATATGTAATAAAATAATATACAATTGAGTCAGATAAATAGTCTATGAAAAGAAAGTACTATAAATATTAGGTTTTTTCCTCAAAAGAAACTTAATTTTATTCTTAAACGTAAGAAAAACAGCTTTCTTGGTATTTCACACAGCTGGAAACGGTAATCAAAAAGTTCTAAATAAAAATATTGGTTGAGTCAAATACCCAGAGATAACAAAAGATTTCTTAAACATGAATATTCCGCTATCGATAGTGCAGGGTTCCCTCAGGGCCTAATCCTTTGATGTAATAAGTATCTAAACGGGACTCATTTCAAAAATATTATGATGCAATTTTATTTTTGATTTAACACATAATTAGATTTAACTTTTTGATCGTCAGTTCATGATGGAATTCCATTTATTTATACATAAATAGTGGAATTGATTTTAAACACGTTTTTTATTTTTATTAAATTTTTTTAAGAAAATTACCACATAGTGTAGGTAAAATTAGACATTTATGATCTGGATGTTGTGTTACTGATCGATAGGTGCTATAGAATTAGAATAATTTGTATGCGTGTGTCTTGGTTCGATTCCCGACTAGGACAAATGACCTTCCAAACTTTCACAAATACAGTTCTTCTTATCATTAACAATAAAATTATTCTCATTTTAGCAATCTTTTCATGTCTTATTTATTCAACTCGCCTATTTGATACATTGTCATGTTTTATCATATATTTTTGTTACAGGCAAAAATATAAGTACAAGTCAAATTTAAATTTGACAAACACACAACAAAATGTTGCCGCGTTTCGGAAACTCCCAAAGTTTACTTATTGTCTCATAAGTTTAACCTGAATTTGCAGTGAGAATAAAATAACACAATGCTACTAGATTTTTAATCCAATGTAAAAATTCTCACCAAATGAACTGCGAAGGCTGGGGCTGCGCAAATAAAACTAAAAAATACAATATCAAGTTGTTTCTATGCATTTTTCTTTGCATCAACACATCCTTGCATCCTCCACAAGTGGCGAATTTAATGGTGTCTGTCCAGAGAAAAGAAATGTGCATTAATCTTTTTAAAACGTAGGTTTTTTTTCGTATGGCTTTGAATAGATGTTCAAGTCTCGGTTCCAGCACTGAGAGCCAGTTCACCGCCTCTGGTTTCACCTCGGAGGCTTCCACTAAATTTCTTAAGCTAGCTGTCTTGCACCACATGCTTTACCGACTGCTCAGCTCCACACTCACAGTCAGGATAGTTTTTTTTTACTGATGTTTAAATGTGATTTCATAATGTGATATTTATATACATACATACCATCACGCCATGTCCCTTACGGGGTAAGCAGAGAGAACCGAGCGCCATACTCCTCTATTTTTGTACACATTCCTAGCTTCCTTTACATCCATGCATCGTCTCATACATGCTCGTCGATTATTCAAGCTTCTTATATTTCCTTCTTTCAAAATATCATTCACATGGTCATGCCATCTCTTACACCCATGTATATTTTTTTGGTCAGTCGTTCATCATTCATTCATTCAATATGTCCAAACCACCTCAAGGAATTCACTTTCATTTTACTTATAATACTCTTCTTCATCTTGCATTCCCTCCTTATGTCCTCATTTTTAATTCTATCATATATCGTTCTATTACATACTCTTCTTAGTGATCTCATTTCCACAGCATTTATTCTACTTTCATGTGTCTTTTGCCACGTCCATGTTTCACTGGCATACATCAAAGTGGGCACTACAATTGCATTATGTACGGCAATTTTGGCTTCCTTTGTTATGTTTGGATCGGACATTACTGGTCTGAGAGCTCCATTTATTTTATTACCTGCCATAACTCTTCTTTCAATGTCTTTATCAGGTCTTCCGTTCCGTTCAAACATACTCCCCAAGTATAAATATTCCTCTACTTGTTTTAGCCATTCGTTCTCTACTTTTATTCTACACGGAGTTATACTTTCAGTTTTTTCAAACGTCAAGTATTGGTAGGTATTGATGTTTATATGTGATGTAAAATATGTGATTTTTTTATAAAATCACATATTTCAGTAAAATTAAGCAACTCAACACCTTAACACCTTTCGAATTATTCCAGTCCTGCACCGTGAGCCAAGACATTTCGAAGAAGTGAATTAACACATACGTTGAAGTGAACAGAGTTGGCGCAAATGCGTAGAGCAGCGCAGTGTTACACATCTCACATTTTTTCGCAAATGTAAATATCACTGGCCTATTGTTAAAGGATTGGAATCATTTTCTTGATATGGAATTTTTTTTAATAAAAGAAGAATATGTCTTTGTAACTAGTACATATACATTCCCTAAATAAAGCATAAATGCTTGAGCTACAAGTGAACGAAATAGATTGTTTGAGATTCAAACTTGCAATCTCTGGATTTCTAATTCAGCGCTCTAGCAATTCTGCCACCGACCCATCTTATTTGTAATAGTATTTCTTTTTTTTTTTTCAATTTGGAACATGCGATACTCATCAAAAGTATCGGAACTTATTTAGACTGTTGAAGGATTGTTTTGTGCGTTGAATGACAAAAAGACTTGTTCGAGGGTCGTGTCGCTGATGGTGTAGTCTTCCAGAACATCCTCATACGCAGACTTGATCATTTCCATTTTTCTGAAGAGAGTACTGTACTGGGTCGACCTGTCATCTATATGGTACTGCAAAATTGTCTGGAAACAAAAATTAAATATTGGTAAAGAAGAACTGATACAGTTTACATTTAGGAATCAAGAAAGTTGAAAAGTCTCTGCAAAATATTGACACATTATATTAAATGCCAAATGCGACTGTAATACCTTGATGTAAGATCATTAGGGTGGAGCGCTTGCCATAGGAAAAAGAATAAATTTTGATTAATACTAGTGCGGTACGTTGACAGTGAGTTTAAGAAGTGTAGAACTTTGTAGAAAGTGTAGAATATAAAAATCAAATTATATCTATGTATATATTTGATTTGATTTATTATACCCCAAAGCCTTCATAAATTTGAGAAAAAGACTTTTTTTTTTTCCCTTAGCGCTTTTGTCCCGTTTCTATCGGGGTACGCTTTAACCATGGTCCTGAAATTGGCGAGTCTGGTTATTACATTGAAGCGACTGCCATCGGACCTTCATAACCCTTAGAAAGGGGAACCAGACAAATTGGATCATGGCTACACATAGCTAGTGATATAAATTCGCTATAATAAATTTGAGAAAAAGACTAAAAGTTTGAAATTATATAAAGTCTCAGTTATTTATCCAGTATTTTTATTATTTTAATGCAAAAATGTCTGCACTAGTACTAATCAAAATAAAAAAAAAGTCACCTTTTTGATATTAAATTTAGTTTCATCGATCGACAACCCTTGATAGAACTCTATAGTAGATATTTTATTGATCGACAACCCTTGATAGAACTCTATAGTTATTTTATTTTATTTGGAAACATAACAGCTTTTTTTAAATACATAATATAGTTATACAATTGAATACAAAATAAGCCAATTATTTATTTATTTATTTTCTTTGGGAAGCTACAGCTCATTCAGTTTAATAATACAATATTATTTTTACAGTGTTAGAGCCAAAAAGAGCATTCCATCAACTTAATATAAAAACAAATAACTGTTTACAAGTTAAAAACATTCATACACACACTCATTCACACCATCACACACACACACATACACATATACAACAACTAGGTAAGGGAAGAGAAAGGAGAGAAGAGAAACTAGGAGGACAGGATAGAGGGATATTGGTTGCTCATCGCCTTCAGAACATCATGTCTAATCTATACTATATTTTTTTTAAATTTATTTATGTTTCACTAAAAGTATATCAAAGTATTTACATTATTTCATTTAAGAACAGAACATCAATCAGGTGAACGGGTTAAGTATAAGATTTAGGATTCAATTATGTTATATGTAGGTACATGGTATTTGTTCTATTTGAACTTGTCTCAGTGATGATATTTCCACAGAAAATTTCCAACGATTCAAAATAAACTTACCAAATGTTGATCCTTTAGCTTACATTGGAATGCGTCGTCAATGGAATTCTTCAAGTTGAATAATTTGCCTTCTATAGGTGCATCAATGAGCGGTATATCTAAAAAAATAAACTCATTGGTTAATGCAATTTAATAACGTCATTGACTAATAAAGAAACAGAAATAAGAAATTATTTAAAAAAAAATCTTATTTAAGATTATTCACCAAAGAAACGTTTTATTTATTTATTTTTTGAATAACAAGATATCTAATTTTGTTACACTTTGTAATCTGGTTGGTTGGAAAAATTTGCCTAAAGGCAATAAACCTGCCAGTGTGCATTATATTTGTTTATATTATGTACAAAAAGTTAAATAAATTAATTAAATAATACATGGCAATTAAATTCCTATCATGGGAAAGAACAATGATTGATTAAGTTTAATTTTGTTTAGTTCAAATAGTTCACCATGAAATTATTATGGAAATAATAAACTCAGAATAAACTACACATTTTTAATCCACGTATGAGTTTTTAAAAACAACAGCCTGAGCCTAATTAATAGTTTTAATTATAAAACAAGCTAATGTTAATATTATTAAAACCCAATGTGTATTTTATTATATCCGTAATAACAACTATTGACGTTACTTAAACATATGATCTGTTAGTGCCCAGCACTAATGGGGGTCCAGACACAGACACCTGAGAGGGTTTATACTTAGACCCAAAGACTTGAGGGGCATCTCAATCTGGAAAATATGGGACTTTATTCAAGAAACCGAACTGCTATTGAAATGCTAACTCTAAGGGGAGGTGTACAATAGATCAAAACATGATCACGGTATGGAGACGTATAACTCCCCGTCCTAACTAATAATAATATCTAAACTTCAATAAACTATGCTTTTATGGTTGTTAAAACTGTGAAACTTGTATATTATGTTTGACTTCATCTTTGTATAAATTATAGTATTGTCATTTTACAAAAAAATACTTTTAATATCTGATTTTTTTTATCTGTTGTTACGGCAATTATTTAATAATATTTAAAAAAGTAAAATAACCTTGTGAATACTTGGGATGCGAAGTAGAGGCATCAACCCGGTCTTCTGCGATTTCAGAGCAATCTTTAACCGTTGACGATCGATCACAATTCTTGGACTGAGGATTTATAGAATCCGAGGTAGCGACACTAGTTCCAGCATGATCTTGTACTTCTGATGAGTCGAAGCAGTCTTTGACTGTCGAAGATCGATCCCGATCCTTCGAGTTTGAGTTAGTGGCACTAGTTTTAGCACCAACATGGCCGTCTGATGAGTGGATACCATCTCTGACCGTCAATGGTCGTTTGCGATTCTCGGAGAGGAAAAGAGGCGAGTATTCGGAGGTGAAGGTGCTATTTGTAGCACCAAACTGGTCTTCTGATGAATCTATGCCATCTCTGGCTAATGAAGGTTGTACACGATCCTCGGAAAGTACAGAAGGCGTGTATTGAGGGGTATAGACGCTAGTTTTACTGTCAACCTGATCTTCCAATAAATCAATGCAATTTCTGACTGTTGAAGGCCGATCGCAACTCTCAGAGGGAGCGAGAGGCGGATTATGGGCAGTAGAGGCATTAGTTCCAGCATGAATTTGGTTTTCGGCCATCGATTGTCGATCGCAATTCTTGGAGAGAGTCTTCAATTTGAGGGACAATACAAATCCTGTACCGAACCTGTCTTTTAGTCGCTGCACTGGACCGAGGCAAGCCAGCTCACCAGTGCTCAAAATACCAAGGCGATTCACCAACTTTTCACATTCCTCCATACTGCAAATAAAGTTATACAATTTTCAGTCAATAGCACCAAAAAGATATGGTTGAGCAATAATGAATATTGTTTTTATTTTTATTTATAATATAACTAGCAAGTCTTTATTTCTATTTTATTGAGGTCTGCCATCTGTGGAATGGATGGTCATTTATTTTGAAATTCGAACATATACAGAGGGCAGATCTATAGAGTGTGTTTTAGTTTTTTTTTTGTACTGTAAAACGTCATTAAGTTTCGTTGACGGACTTCTGCGGGTTGGATTTTGCGGCTCACATATTTATCGCGTATTTTTGTGTTTGTGTGCTATAATTTGTGACCAGATCCTGTTCTGTGACACTACTGACGATCCTATCCCTTCCTGTGAGCAAGATAATTGAACGTTGGAGCTGTTCCTGTGTTCCTGTGAAGATATAGAGATACGTCTCAAGTAAGTGACTGTCTATATTAATAGGTGGAATAACAGATCTCGATTTGTAGTAGACTTGCTCACAATATTTTTTGGTTTGGAGTAATTAAGCCCCAAACCCCCGGAAGCGGGATATTTACACGCCTGCTCGTCCAAGATATATACTGAAAAATACCCTCATGACAGTATCTGTGGCCTACAATAAAAAGAGAATATATTTATTGAATTTTTGATTTAAGCGATTGAGACGGCATTTAGACTCTAGTACTCTAAAGTCACAGGAAGTGTTCCGGGTAAAAGAAGTAGAAGCAGATCTCCTATGCAATGGTGTGAACAGATTAAGATGACCTTTATTTAGCGGTGCGAGTTGCAGATATGACTGGAGACGATTCGTTCAGTCCACTGGCGGTTCTATGAATCATGACCCTCAGCATTGAGGAAATGAAGAAGAACTCTAAAGTTATAGTTAGTGAAAATTAGACAAGGTTTAATATTATTTGTGATCGTGCAGAGATCAAAATTCGACTGTACTTCATTAAATTTGTTAAGTTTGAAAAGTCCCTGATGTATAGTAAAAAAATGTCATGTATCCATCAATCAACATCACTCATTTCACATATTGCATTATATAATTGTTTAAGTAAGTACCATTAATATTGTTTCATATTATACATATGTATTTTTCTTTATAATGTTCTGTATAATGAATTTTAAACAACGTGTTTACCATTATGTGTATACATTTTTTTTTATCTCTTTTAAATATACCAAATTAACTTAAGAGACGAATTCACGTTGCTCGGTTTGGTTGAAAGAAATTGTCTTATGAAAATAAATTCGCCTTTGTGCACTTGCTGCGTATGAAAAAGAAAAATAAAATTTGTTTCGTTTTACAGGACAATTGGCCTTTAACCTTTGGTGTGTTTGACCTTGTCCGCAAATTGCGTAATAGCCGTATGTTTGTGTTTACCGTTATCTCGACAGCCCGTATGGAGGTGTTTACATTTATATGAAAATTAATTAATTAATTATGCTTCGGGACGAAATAAATTTGCAGTTATTATCTAAAGCTAGATAACTAACCAATGTTTTACAATATGTTTTGTTGTGTACGCATGTTTTATTTATTTTATATAGGCCATTGAATATAGAATTCAACTTGTAACAGTTCCCATCTCAATAAACGAGGAATTTTCAATATATGTTTTATTTCAATTCCCGATTTTTCATGTTTTCTACTTGGAGCGATAATAAAGCAATCATATGATGCAAAGAAAATAAATACTTTAGAGGAAAATGAGTTCTTATTTCCGATTTAAAAACTGCAAATCCAATACGCATTTATGCCATTTTATACTTCGTCAAACTTGACTTTCAGATACTCGCAAGACGTAATTATTTGGTCTTAGATGTTAGCAATCACTTTTTTACACAAGTTAGTTATCGTATTTCATAAATACCACATAAAAATTCACAATCTAAAGTGAAAAATTGATTTTAGGGCAAATAAACTGAACATAACCCCATTTTAGTAGTACAATTTCATATTGCTTCTTGTAAATGACCTTAACGTAAATGCCCAACATATTGTATGTCATTGGAAAGAAGAAAAAAATAGCTATCATACGACGTATTACATTTCTAACCAGTCAATAATAAAAAAGTGAACAAAAAAACAATTGTCTCGGTTGTCTTTGGTCTACTACTTGCGTGTATTGGTAAAATTTGAAATTGGCGCATGTTTGGTATTGGACAGCGGTACGGATCCGTCCCTAGAATGCGCGGTATTTTGTATACAGATAAGGAGCCGCCATCTTTGTTTGCATTTGTGTGTGTGTTGTTTGAAGAGTATTTCTCGATTGCAAAATATTTTTATCACACCATTTGAATTTATTGTAAAAAACTTATTGGAATCTGATTGGATATTTGTTCACAACAAAATTATCTTCAAAATGAAATAAGTGGTTCACTCAAAGTACTCTTCTATACGTAGAAAACACTCGAACAAATTTGTACTACGCACTTCGTTTTTACCGTTTCAAATTTTTAACAAGATTTTTTCGATAATTATGACACAAAATTACAATTTTTATTTACGTACACACCTTATTTTAGTAAATAGTAACGAAATATAAAAATTACTAACTTTTCTAGTTATTCACGTATTTCTTTTCCACAAAAACAAAATTACGACTTGCAGCACAGCACATTCTAACTTGTTCGAACTTCAACGGTATTGAATGACGAATATAGTCGCATATTTTGACCGGATGTTTTTTGTTTATGGTAAAATAATTCATTAGGATTAGATTCAAGCGAATCTAAACCTTATTTACTGTTTGCATAATATTTAAAATTGAAAAAAATAAACACAATACCTCTTGGTACGGATCCGTACCAGTAACATAGTACTGGGTATATTGTACTTGCTACGGATCCGTACCATGAACCGCTTAAAGGTTAAAAAATCAACAATTTGTATTCACCTGTGTGATGACAGCAGCACGATTCTCCCCCTGGCTCTTGTGTTCTGCAGCATGAAGTGCAGAGCCAGTCTGGAGCGAGGATCGACACCAGCTGATGGCTCATCTAGTAGCACTCCGCTGCCTCTAACAGCGCCCCCGATGGCGACGGCTGCACTCAATTTGCGACGGCTGCCACCGCTGTAACCGTCGCACACCACATCACCCAGTTCACTCAATCCTGCAAACAAAAATTTAAAAACTAAGTTTCTACTGTATATATAAAAATTTAAAGTATGTTTCTATTGTATATATAAAAATTTAAAGTAAGTTTCTACTGTATATATAAAAATTTAAAGTACATTTCTATTGTACATATATATAAAAAATTAAAGTAGGTTTCTATTGTATATATAAAAATTTAAAGTATGTTTCTATTGAATATATAAAAATTTAAAGTACGTTTCTATTGTATATATAAAAATTTTCTGTAAGGCACCGGCTTAGAATAGTGTTTCCACTCATTTTTATCACCGTCCCATAAGAGCTGGGTAATTGATAATACAACAGGGGAAAAAACATCTCCAATGGTTCAGCAATGGGGTCCACCACTCCTTCTGAAATATTGTACCTATTTTATAGGTGAGACGACACTGGTGTGTGGGTACACACGCATGTGTCGTGCTTATGTAAGGCAATGAACACCTTTCTGATGTAATGCACACCCGCACACTTGTCGCTGGTTACCCCACACTGTGGTAACCAGCTATGTATTTTGTGATGTTATGAATGTATATATATATATATATAAAAATTAAAAATAGAATTTTCCACAACGTTGTTGCAATTTGAAAGTTTTGACAGATGAAATCACAGACAAGACATAAATGAATGTCTATGGAAAACTAATCAGGGGGGTAAGTCCGGTCAAACGGTGAAAACAAAACCCTCATCAGTATCCATATTGTGGATATAATTTATGGAGTTTGTTATGGAGTTCTGTAATATAAAAAACCCTCACGATTACCCATGGAGTTCTGTAATATCTTAAAATATCATAGGACTCCATAAGATAATTATATATTATGTGCTATGGGCTATGATGAGGTTTTTGATTCCATCGCTTGACCGGACTCGCCCCCCAGGCTCTAAGTTAATGCATTTTACCCATATTATATCAATGTAATCAATCAAACTCATAATTTGGGTTGCACAAAGAACACAAAATTTCACAGTATGTTATACATAATACGCCATACACACACAGTCATGTACGCACTTTGTATATGTGAATATTTGTTGAGAAAATGATGATGTACAAAAATTATAAATTGTTCTACTATTCTCTGCTACTATTTCATACTAGCAGAGAATAATAGAAAACAATATCATATTTTTTGAGAGTCAAAGTAACGAATGTTTTTTTTAAACCTTACAAAAACAAAGAATGTTACCTGCGTTAGATATCATATAGTCCACATGCTTCTTTATGTATTTGTGTGGTAAACCTCTGATGTTACAATAGAAGTTGAAGACCTGACGACCAGTCAAGTATTTGTCCAATGCGTCAAACTGTGGACAGTATCCCAACAGACCCTGCAACATTTTATATTTTAAATCTCTTCTTGTCCAATATGAACGGGTCAAATTTGATTACAATGAGCATACACAAAAGGATTGAAATTATACAAACAATTAATTATGATATAAGCTTTTCTGTGCCAATAGTGACAGAGACAAGTAGTGTCATCGCATCCAGACCATTTGATAAACTCGCAGGCAACAGAAAAGAGACAAAAAAGAGTCACTTTTAAAAGGCTATTGGTGTCAGGCAGACACTATGACCCCGCTGACTTATGTGTAACTTATTGTTCTATATGCGTCCATACATGTTCTTTCTTGAGATAAAGCATAGAGCAGAGGTTCCCAAAGTATTTTTCTCGTAGACCACTTTCAAAATTTTACTGGTGCTGCTAGATTTCTACCATATTCCCAGAACTCGTCAAAAAATGTGAAGATTAGATCTTAACGATGGAAATTTACATGGAAGCTGAGTTCCAGCTCTAAATTCGGAGTGGAAAAATAAAAAGAAAATTAAGGGAGGTTTAAAAAAATAATTGAATGCTAAATGAGATAAATGATTTAATGTCTAAAATCACTGAAAAATTTGTTTTTTTTTTGCTCCCATAATTTTTTTAAGTAGTGTATTATCTGCCTACATTGATAGGTAAAGCAAATCCAAAATTTTTATTCTTTACTATCGAAACCAGATAAATTTTCGCAGACCCCCACTAATAACTTGTGAACCCCATTTTTATTTCACGCCAATGTAGACCCCTGTTGAGTCTCCCATAGACCCCTAGGGGTTCACCTGGACTGCTTTGTGAATCACTGATATAGAGTGTTTTATGTATACTATTTTTTGACTCATGACAATAATATATATAATTAACATCGTAATTGTAATATAATAGTTGTTTATATACAGTAACACTTTACTTCAGTTCATGACAATAATATATATAATTAACATCGTAATTGTAATATAATATGTAGTTGTTTATATACAGTAACACTTTACTTCAGTTCATGACAATAATATATATAATTAACATCGTAATTGTAATATAATAGTTGTTTATATACAGTAACACTTTACTTCAGTTCTTAATATAAAGTCTGGTTTTCAATTCCCGTTGGAATGATTTTTCGTTCATAGTTTTTAGTTGTTCTGACAAAATATTGTAGTCACAGAGTACACAGCCACATTATTCTTTCATGTCCAATTATTTTTATAACTTTCTCAGTTACAAAGTAATTTTTTTACGTGTGTTGTAGTTGTGGATTTATATTCTCTCCGTATTGTTGGAATCGAAGATTTGAGTTTTGCTTGGTGGATACGACTGTCTACTTGTATCTTTGAACAGCCATCCCTTGTAATCCTGCTTCTTTAGCATTCTTGGGCACAGCTCCAGACATCAGTAGGTTCATTTGATGTTCATCTCTGCCTACAGTTGGTAGCTCAATTTTATCCTTGTTTATTTTCATGTTGAATTTTTCATTTAAGACAAACTTCATTATTTCTAAGCTTTCTTAGAAACTAAAATCTATATATATAAAAATGGATGTACGCATATTTGTTTGTATGTTCGCGATGAACTCCTAAATCAACCATCCTATTGCGATGAAACTTTGGGAATTTGTTCAGCTTATTCAGGAGAAGGTTTACGCATTATAATTTATTTATTTATTTATTCGATATCTCACAAAAAATTTTTAAAAAAAAGTTTTATATCAAAGTGAAACTTAGTGCGTTTGTTCAGCGAGCACAAGAGAAGTTTTATGAATTAAATTTATTTATTGAATATCTAACATAAGTCATTTAATTTTAGGGATTCGTTCAGCGCATAGCAGAAAGCCTATTTGAAGTTAAATTCAATTTTTAACTTCTCGCAGAAAATTTATTGAAAAACTATCTATTTGGTATTTTAAATAAATCAAGGATCGAATAAATAAATAAAGATTAAAAAAAATACCATAAAAATAAATAAATCAATGATAGAACAAGTAAATAAATGAATAAAGAAATAAATAAGTGAATAAATAAATATAAAAATCAAAAACTAATAAGAAAAAAATCCTATATACCCATATATAAAATGGTATATTATATAAAACTGGTATAATGCTAAAGGTTCAAGTATATTTGTTTGAATAATTAATTAAAATTATAAGTGAGTGAATGAATAGGGAAGGAAGGGACTGTAGGGATGGAAGGGAAAAAAAAATACGAAATTATAATTAGCGAATCTAGATAAGAATGTTAAATAATAAAAATGAAACATACTGATCAAACATTTTTATATATTTGAAGGTAAATATTTAAACAGGCAGGACAACGTCTGCTGGGTTTTACTAGTATTTTATAAATCTTAATTTAAAACTAGTTGCATGTAACACATGAGATCCAACTGTCGATAGCGATAGTATGTATAGTTGAAGAATAAGAATCAAACTATAAACCAATAAATCCAAATTATAGAAAATTATAACACATGTTGGTATGTATGTCAAGATAGGATAGTATGGAGGTCAGTCCTCTTTTCCTACCCGGAATATGAAAACTGCATGATGGTTCTGTATGTATGTTTGGAGATTAAGTATCAAACTATTAAGTCTTCTTACATACATATTGTGTATAGGTGACTACCATACAAATTGTATGAAGCGATGTCGTCACTAAATTCAATTTTATAAAAATTGTTAAAAAAAATTTGAGATGTACTGCTACAATGTTAATAAATTTTATATATAATTAAATTATCTAGTTGGGGTGTTTCGGCTTTTTTCGATATTTTAAAAAAAAATGGAAATATAGGCAGTTAAACTCATAAATTTATCTTAAAAAAAAATACTTTTCTTAATAAAAAATGTTTGAGAAACCCTGGAATTTTTTTGAAAAAACTAATTTGAGATTTTGTATTTGTCTATGTTTATACCAATTTTCAGCGTTCTAGCTTTTATGGTTTCTGAGATATAGGGAAAAATAAAATAAAAATTCAAAAGTTGATAACCCCTGACTGAAACAAAAATTCAAAATTCCGAGTATAAAAGTTTTGTAGGCCTGTAACTGTTTATATATTCTGAAATTTTAGGCTCTGTAAATTGAGCGGATCAAAAGTTATAAGGGGGGGACGGACACACACACACACAGACATACACACACACAGACACACACACACACACACAGACACACGAAATGTTCTACTCCGAATTCTGAGTAAATCCGTGTATGGAACATATATGCTGCGAAGCCTCTAAGTTGGTGTTTTTTGACTTCAAAGTTGGAAAAGCCGTGAAAAAAGTAGACCTCTCCATACAATTCTCGCGTATTCTGGCTTGATACATTGTCGATATGTTAAGAGAACAAAGTTCTCCTGAACAAATCGACAGTTGGATCAAACAAACATACAGTCATATAAATAAAATAAAATGAATAAAAGTGAAAAAAAAATAATTTAAAAATTGACAATATAAATATAAATCATTTCACTGTCAGTTATAAAAATATTAACGTGCATTGTGATATTTTGATATTCTTCATTTGAATAAGGCTTGAGTGCAACTTGGTCAAAGTTCGAAGTTACCCGAAACTGTAGGAATTGTCTCTCGCTTATGTGGAGGAGCTGTTTTGCACTGCCCAAGGCCGAGGCTCTCTCCCAAGTGATAGTCAACGTAAGGGGGACCTGGCACAACACATAAAGAAGAATAAGAAACATCAATTTACCGATCCTTTGATGTGGCACCTTCCCCTAGTTGGCACCTCAGCTCCTACCAACATACGGAAAGTGGTCGTCTTACCGGCACCGTTGGCACCCAATAAACCAAAGCATTCTCCTGCAATTTCAAAAAAACAATTGTACTTAATTTATTTATTACAAGGGAAAAAATATTTAGGTTGCTACAATCACCATCTGAAAAACATAAAAGTTTATAAATTGAACAAACATGTTTATAAATTTTACAAACATGTTTATAAATTTTACAAACATGTTTATAAATTTTACAAACAATTTTATAAATTTTATAAACATGTTTATAAAAACTAGTTGCATGTAACACATGAGATCCAACTGTCGACAGCGATAGTATGTATAGTTGAAGAGTAAGTACCAAACCCATAAATACAAATTATTTATTATTTTATGATATTTAGTTTTCTATACAACACATGTACCTAGGTAGTCAAGATAGGATAGTATGGAGGTCAGTCTTTTTTTCCTACCCGGAATATGAAAACAGCATGATGGTATATGTATATTGTATGTTTAGAGATGAAGTATCAAACTATTAAGTCTTCTTTGATATTGTGTATAGGTGACTACCATACAAATTGTATGAAGCGATGTCGTCACTAAATTCAATTTTTATAAAAATTGTTAAAAAAAATTTGAGATGTACTGCTACAATGTTAATATTTTTTATATAAAATTAAATTATCTAGTTGGGGTGTTTCGGCTTTTTTCGATATTTAAAAAAAAAATGGAAATATAGGCAGTTAAACTCATAAATTTATCATAAAAAAAATACTTTTCTTAATAAAAAATGTTTGAGAAACCCTGGAATTTTTTTGAAAAAAATAATTTGAGATTTTGTATTTGTCTATGTTTATACCAATTTTCAGCGTTCTAGCTTTTATGGTTTCTGAGATATAGGGAAAAATAAAATAAAAATTCAAAAGTTGATAACCCCTGACTGAAACAAAAATTCAAAATTCCGAGTATAAAAGTTTTGTAGGCCTGTAACTGTTTATATATTCTGAAATTTTAGGCTCTGTAAATTGAGCGGATCAAAAGTTATAAGGGGGGGGGGGACACACACACACACAGACATACACACACACACAGACACACACACAGACACACGAAATGTTCTACTCCGAATTCTGAGTAAATCCGTGTATGGAACATATATGCTGCGAAGCCTCTAAGTTGGTGTTTTTTGACTTCAAAGTTGGAAAAGCCGTGAAAAAAGTGGTGACAGGAAAATTATTCGAAAAACAATTATTCGAATGCTCAATTTTACGAAAATCAATTTTACGAATGGCAATTATTCGAATCACATTTTTTCGAAAAACAATTTTCCGAACACACAATTATCAGAAATAACAATTGTTCGAATTTTTATGACGTCATGTTGGTAGTATTGGAGAGGAATAAACCATAGATTTTTATTATAATATACTAGATGTCGTAGTTAACAAATTTTGTATGAATCGAAAACAAATGACTCACTTATTGCACGGAGTAGGTACTACATCTACATAGTATATTATGTTTAATAAAAATCTATGGAATAAACAACATGGCGACGCACCGCGCTGTCAGATATCCTAGGATGTACACCTATTTTTTAAACCTAAACCTACAAAACTTTGGTAAAAATAGGTTGGTTAGGTTTGTTTGTAGTTATAATTGCGACTGGCGTGAGTCAGTTGCATTATATATTTAAAAAAGTAACTATAATATTAAAATAAAATAACTAAATTGGTGTGAATACTAGATACACATAAACTGGTGTACAAACTAGGCTATCCCACGCTGTCAAACATGAGTTATTAAAAATGTGCAAACATACGTAGGTACCCAACAATAATACAACAAGTAATAATAGTCTTCATCGAATATATTTTACTGGCAACAAATATGTCAAAGGAGGCAACATAATGACACAAAAATATATTAAATTCGGTTAATTGGTTTTCCAACAAATGTTAGTTCGAATAATTTGCTTTCGGACAATTGTCATTCTGATAAATGATTTTCGAAAAATTGTTATTCGTACAATTGCGCATTCGAACAATTGTGTTTCGAAGAATTTTCATGTAATCGAAAAAAGTAGACCTCTCCATACAATTCTCGCGTATTCTGGCTTGATACATTGTCGATATGTTAAGAGAACAAAGTTCTCCTGAACAAATCGACAGTTGGATAAACATTTTCAATATCTCACTAGTTGCATGTAACACATGAGATCCAACTGTCGATAGCGATAGTATGTATAGTTGAAGAATATGTACCAAACTATAAACCCATAAATACAAATTATTGAATATTTTCAGATATTTTGTTTTCTATACAACATATATTATGTAGGTATGTATGTCAAGATAGGATAGTATGGAGGAAGTTCCTTTTTTCCTACCCAGAATATGAAAATAGCATGATGGTATGTATGTTTGGAGATGAAGTATCAAACTATTAAGTCTTCTTACGTATTGTGTATAGGCGACTGCCATACAAAATGTATGAAGCGATGTCGTCACTAAATTCAATTTTTAAAAAAATTGTTAAAAAAAATTGAGATCTTCTACTACAATGTTAATATTTTTAATAGAAAATTAAATTATCTAGTTGGGGTGTTTCGGCTTTTTTCGATAATTGTATAAGTTTTGGAAATATAGGCAGTTAAACTCATAAATTTATCATAAAAAAAATATTTTTCTTAATAAAAAATGTTTGAGAAACCCTGGAATTTTTTTGAAAAAATTAATTTGAGATTTTTTATTTTTCTATGTTTGTACCAATTTTCAGCGTTCTAGCTTTTATGGTTTCTGAGATATATGGAAAAATAAAATAAAAATTCAAAAGTTGATAACCCCTGACTGAAATAAAAATTCAAAATTCCGAGTATAAAAGTTTTGTAGGCCTATAACCGTTTATATATTCTGAAATTTTGGGCTCTGTAAATTGAGCGGATCAAAAGTTATAAGGGGGGGACGGACACACACACACACAGACATACACACACACAGACACACACACACACAGACACACACACACACACACACACACACACACACACACACACACACACACACACACACACACACACACACACACACACACACACACACACACACACACACACACACACACACACACACACACACACACACACACACACACACACACACACACACACACACACACACACACACACACACACACACACACACACACACACACACACACACACACACACACACACACACACACACACACACACACACACACACACACACACACACACACACACACACACACACACACACACACACACACACACACACACACACACACACACACACACACACACACACACACACACACACACACACACACACACACACACACACACACACACACACACACACAGACACACGAAATGTTCTACTCCAAATTCTGAGTAAATCCGTGTATGGAACATATATGCTGCGAAGCCTCTAAGTTGGTGTTTTTTGACTTCAAAGTTGGAAAATCCGTGAAAAAAGTAGACCTCTCCATACAATTCTCGCGTATTCTGGCTTGATACATTGTCGATATGTTAAGAGAACAAAGTTCTCCTGAACAAATCGACATTTGGAAAAGAGTAGGGCACAGTCAGTTAAATATTTATCTTATCCCAATGTAGAAAACAGTTTTTCACTGTGGATCTGCCCGCTGTTATTTTCTTCATCTCTTACACCTTTGTATATAATTTTGGTCAGCATTTCATCATTCAACGCTTTCAATATGTCCAATAGATTTAGGCCCGAATTATAGATTCGTTCTCCATCTTGAGACTGGTCTTGAGAACACGTTCTCAACCAAAATGGTATTAAAGAAACAAAAGTCACTGAGCTTGATCTCAATATCGGTCTCGAAATGTATAGAAGAGTTGAAATCGCTTCGAGACAGCTATCCTGCTGTCTTGCGAACGGTCTCAACAAGAAAAAAGGAGACAGCGCTTTACACAAAAAAGAGACGCATATAGACACGGACAAATTTCGCATTAATTACTATTTTGACGTTTACATTGTTAGCGGTACTAAAATGGATCGAGAATCTTATTTAGAACCTTCTAGGAGTAATTTACATACAATCATTCATAAACTAATCATGTGAATTAAATTTTGTAAGATTTCATAAAAATTCCGGTACATCCAGTAAATATCATGTTGTTATTCTATGCATGTTGTATCATATTTTGAAATGGCTGCCTTTCCTGGATCTATTCACTGTAGGTACACATATTCCCATAGTATGCTATATGACAGATAAACGAAGAAGTATTTCATTTCCTCTTTCGAATAAAATGGTCGACATTTTCACTATTTAATCACGTATAATATTATGATGCATAAATTTCTCTACACTTTCGAAGATTACCAAGACAACGAATTGTCAAAATATCTATAAATAGATATTCCAACTCATTGCTACCAACATAACAACGCTGAAATTATTGCCATTCATGAGAAAAAGTACTTATTTATAGAGCTGCCATCCACATTTTTTTCGAGTACGCTTTCTCGAATGAGACGACGTATGTATTTTACTATCAAAACGGATTTTCGAGCATGATCTCAAGATGGTCTTGAGATGACACATTTGGAGAACGGTCTTGAGAATTATTCTATAATTTGGGCCATAGTCACCTTGTTTTATTCCAAAACTGATGTCCTTAACAGCCGTGTGACCTTTTCTGAAAGGATTTCCCTTGTAACGTTTGGCCAATCTGTGGATCAAGAAGTGGGATGATCCCTTGTTACCTGAAAGTCAAAATAAATGCATCATTTTACAAAATAGATAAAAAAAAATGGGTGGAGACAGAGTGGTTAGCGAGTTGGGTTAGTAATACAGTGGTCGTAAGTTCGAATCAGCCATGATTGATTTCGTTATATTATAGCACAAGCATAATTTAAGGAATGTATAAAGGTGTATATGTACTTGTTGCAAACAAGGACATATTCATTTTTTAAAAAAGAAAATTCGCAGTAGATGGTGTTACAAAAAGGTTTCTTCATAGATGGCGATGGTAAAAATAGCTTATTTTCAAAATGATCAGTTTCTCATTATTAAAATACATATATAGAACTTTCAAAATTGATAAAGGAACTCAATAAGAAGGCATAATTGGTGAACATTGCGCAAGTGCATAAAGTGATCATGTCAACCAGCCGATGACAGATGATAAGTCCTGTAGGTGCCTTGAGTTCCTGGTTCTTTTATAATATTCCAACTTACTTCGTTTCTATTGAAATGTTAAAAATTTGTCAAAAAAATAACATTGTACTCAGTGGCGACTCTATATAAAGTGCGTTGGATCAATTGCACTACCAATTTTTAAATGATATATTGTAAAAAATAATATTTAAATATGTTTTAAAAATAATATTACGCTTTACTTTATTGCTATTATTTTTTTCCAAAAAAAAATAATTAGTAAACACTGTCCATATTTCTTATATCTTCGCGATCGATATAATATTATGTAACTACCGCAATACAAATAATATTATTAATTTAGTACTGCGTGCGATATTCATTACGCACCGAGTTATAATTGTCTATTGTATAGCGTATGTATGAACAGACAGAGATAGTTCCGTATTAGATGAGAAAGAGATACTTGTACTTACTAGCAATGCATTCTTTTCACAAATTTCGTGCGTTGCACCAAATTATCATATCTTAGATGTACTTAGAATGTATATCTCTATCTCGCTCTCTCTAATATGTTCGCAATTAGTATTGAAACATGAATATTGGCGTGTTATCTTTTTTCTTCGTAATGTAAACACTAGGTATACATGAGCATTGAGCATGCGCAATTAGAGTAATTTGTCAGGTTTTAGTCAGTTGAAACAAAACTTTGTTTATATCGTATATTATCGCTTTTTACAAGATAATCTAAATCAATAAATATTTGTGTATAGTTCAGATATCTTATAGATTTAAAAACGAGTGAATTAATAGATGTGTTTTACATTAAAAGTAATAAGTCTTCTTTTGAAAATAAATTAAAAATAAATCGTGGAGGTCTTCCAAGACCAATGTTAAATATTAAACAACAATGCAAAATTAGAACTAAGAATTTTGTTCGTGTTTTTAAAATGCAGTTTTATGATACGGCATCATGATTATGTGGTTGTGACAAATTAAATAGTTTATTTTGTTTTCCATGTTAACTATTCGATGGCGACTATATCTACTTGGATTATAAAAGGTGTTAATGATTTGGCTCGTTTATCTCATTTATTTATTTATTTAATAAATAAATAAATTATTTCTTCACAAATTAATTTACACAATACAATAAATTTATCTAACTTAGATACTGTTGACATTAGAACACAATTAGATTGTGGATATCGATCAATAACAAACGAGTGATTGAAGTTTTTGCCAAATAGAAACAGCGCAGGATTGAACTTCTTTACAAATAGGTAAAATATTTTGAATATGTATATTATTTCATTTTTATCCATAATATACCAACGTAGACGTATATATCTATGTAGATATACGTAAATGCATATCGATTAAATACCAATTAATTTATTATTAATTCAGGAAAAAATTGCACTACCAAAAATTATCTAAAATACAATCTACCAGTCGCCACTGATTGTACTAACCACAAATAATGAGTATTTTCGGTCAAACATTTTCGAAGCTAGCCGTTTCTTCCTCCTGACAAACTTACGCTAAGTCAAAATGTGTGCATGCGCTAACAGCTGTGTGACTTTCATAGTGGCGAGTTACGTAAATTTATTCAGTTATTTATGATTTTTTCATTTTTATTCAACGCTTTTCTAAATTCAACAAATTTGAATGATTTATCATAAGTTTGTACGGAGGAAGAAGCAGTTAGCTTCAAAAACGTTTGACCGAAAATACTCAAAACTCATGGTTAATACAAAGTTATTGTATATATTTTTATTTATTTATAATTTGTAAAAATATGTCGCAAGTAATAGCAACATCATTTGAAGATAATATAATATTAATTATTCTTGTGCCGCGCCTAACGGAGGTTGGCGATCATCACACCAAACTCATAACGATCTTGCGCCAACCTATTTGGTGAAGCCGCATCCAAACCCTGACCCATTGATTTTTTATATAATATGATATTAAGACTGTGTTTACCCGAGTCGATTTCTTCCTGGATTTTAACCTTTTCTAACTCCACATCCTCATCGGAGTAATGCAGTGTAGGATAAATAAAGTTTTCATTCATTACTTTCTCCCAAATCTTCTGAGGAATCTTGTACTCGTACAGCATTATCAAAATCTGCAAAAAGAAAATGTTTATTTGTCAACGATAATTTATCAAAACTTTTGATTGAATTGTCTTGTTTATTAAAATTTGAAACTTATATGTTTTTTACATAAAATTGTTCAATTTCATCAAATGAATCAAGCTTAAGAAAATTTAAACATGCATTGTCATCAGGAATACATAAAAAAAATCAGAGCTCTAACTATTCAGGAATATAACTCCCCCGGTTCCCTTCCTACCAACCACAAACCAGTACTTGCCAACTGACGGCCTTGAATGGACATATCATTCAGTGAATCGTAGGAAACATCATATGTGCTGTTCTCCTGCCCCTGTATCGACTATGTATCTTTCGTCGGACAGGGTGAGAAATTGAGACAAGGATTCTTTCCGCACTGGTAGGTGATCTCCTTTTTCATTCCATTTCATCCGTGATCTGTCTTATCATTGTGAATCATGAGCCGTATCAAAAAGTGCAAAATTATTTTCATTGTTTACCATATGAATGAAAATAAAGAAATGTGTAGAGAAAGTCATGAAGAGTCTTCTGTAAAATGGTACTTTTTAGTTATGAGGTTGTGAAAGTTATCAAACGATATACAGTCCACTAATTTCTTTTAGCCCGAGTTGCGATTGACAATTTCGGCGCTAACACCTATTGAAATGTATAAATAAAAAACAAATGACATTTCCAAATGTCCGTTATAATTTTATTTATTAAAAATTCATACTCACAATATAAATGATTGCACCAACTAACAAATATATTAGATTTTTGTAAATTCCAAAATCCGCATCATTGAAATGATCCTTGAGACCACTGCATTCTCCAGTCACTTCGTCTTTAGCTGCAATCAAAAATTATACTTTATAAATTTAATTTAAAAAAATTAAACTTATATAAATAAAATGTAACACAGTAAAAATCCACAAATTAATAGTAAGTATATTTCCTGACCAACAGGGTAGTGGATGCCTGGAATAGTTTACCGGATAAGGTTGTGAGTGCTGGAACACTCAATCAATTTAAAAACAGATTGGATACACATTACAAAAATAAGCACATGATACAGGCCCATCAGCAATAGCTGCCTGCCTGTTAACTAATAATAATAATAATAATAGCTTAAGCGCTTTCGTTAGTCTCTGCTAGCATCATCATATACAAGTATAGACTGTGAGAGGCAGCACTTCAACTTGCATCAACTCTTTAAATGTTAGACTACCATGTCGTAACATTTGAGCCCAATACTGTCCGGTAGTTTTGATTATTCAACATATTATTATTATTTGTAAATAAACTCCTGACAGGGATCCTCACAACTTGACTTGGGTAACAACTGCGTAAAATAAGACTACAAGAAGACAGCATATGCAGATTCTGCAAAGAGCGAATGCAAATATCACACCACCTCCTTGTTGAGTGTGATGTTGTGACACAATTAATAATGAGGTCTTTGAGCAATAGATATTTACTTTATTCCCTCATTAGTGTCTGACCAAAGGATAGATTTTGGCCAAAGTCAAAGGTTTGACTACTAAGAAACTGTATAATAAAACTGTTATTGTGGTTGACTGGTATAAATTGTCTATGGGCAATAAGTATGCCAGATTATGTGAATTTTCTATTTTACATAATTAAATAATATTATTATTATTACTAGTTGCATATAACACATGAGATCTAACTGTCGATGGCTAGGAAAGCATGCCAGAAGGCTAGGGCTGAAGGCATACGATTACTGCAGAGCATGCCAAGACGAGGAGGAGACGGTGGTCCAGTTCCTCTGTCACTGTCCTGCTCTCTCTAGAATTAGGAGAAGCTCCATGGGAAGTTTCTTCTATGATGAATTAATTGACATAGCGTCGGTCGACATCGGAGACATTATGACATTCATTAGCCACTCAGGCTGGTTCAAGGTGGATGAGTGAGTAGGAGGACAGCCCCAATGTGGTATCACAAAGGGCCAATTGGCCTAAGTGTGTTCTCCTTAAGAACTGCAACCCGCAAAAAAAAAACTGTCGATGGCAGGAGTATGTATAATTGAATACATACCATACTATAAATCCTCAAATCCAGATTATCATTTATTATTTTTTACCTCAGTTAAGCGGCTACGAGTCATTTGTATCAATAAATTAAAGCATTTAAAAAAGATCTTACAGCAACAAAGGTTATCCATTGACATGTTCAACTTGGTGGCAAACTTGAGGCAGTTCTTGTTCTGTTGTGCACCTATGGCCAACTTGAAGAGCCCCTGACTGAGTGTGTAGGAAGGAACCAGCAGAGCACAGAGGCCCCAGAACCAATCGTAGCCAAAGTTCTTGCTGAGCAACGTAAGCACTAAAGACTGCACCATCGCCAGTACAGTTCCTAAAACAAAATTTCTTCATTTCAATAACATATTATTTATTTATTCCTTAGTCTAGCTAATAACCAGGAATATTATTCCACAGCCTAACTGATAATCAGGAATATTATTCCACAGTCTAGCTAATAATTAGGAATATTATCCCACAGTCTAACTAATAATTAGGAATATTATCCCATAGTCTAGCTAATAATTAGGAATATTATCCCATAGTTTAGCTAATAATTAGGAATATTATCCCATAGTATATTTAATAATTAGGAATATTATCCCATAGTTTAGCAAATAATTAGGAATATTATCCCATAGTATATTTAATAATTAGGAATATTATACCATAGTCTAGCTGATAATCAGGAATATTATACCATAGTCTAGCTGATAATCAGGAATATTATACCATAGTCTAGCTGATAATCAGGAATATTATACCATAGTCTAGCTGATAATCAGGAATATTATACCACAGTCTAGCTGATAATCAGGAATGTTATACCACAGTTAACATTACATCAGTTTTTCTTGACAGGCATGCCTGACCTCATCAACATCTATACATCGTCTCACACACATTTGTTTTTAAATTATTATGTCCTTGTAGTAACAAGCACATAAACATCCTCATACATTTCCTAAAATAAGCATAAATGCTTGTGCTATAGGTGAACGAAATTGGTCGTGGTAGGATTCGAACTCGCGACCACTGGATAATAAAACCAAGCGCACTGACCACTATGCCACCACCCATCATTGAAAACATGTAAAAATAGTAAAATATTAACTGAATTCTAATTTGATTAACGATCAGCCAATACAAAATTATTAAAATCTATCAAAATAACAAATGAATCAACAGTTTTAACATACATTGTCATCGAGAATACACAAATTCTAAAAGTTTCAGAGCTCTAACTGATTGAGAAGTTAGTAAAAATAGATTACCAGTACATACACACATGTGAAGTTAAAGAAAAGGGTGTAAAAAGAAAACATAAATACAGTTAAAAAAATTATAAATATAAAAATTAACAAAACAACCTGTAAGATTATTTAAAAAATATATATTTTTCCCAAATATTTCATCCGTACAAAAATATGTATACAAAAATTAAAATGAAAAGATATTTAAAGCAGTTCATACTTGTTTCATTTTGTTCTTGGATAGTTTCATACTTTGCACAATTGAGCCAACAAAGCATGTTATACTTTACCTATGAATATGGTTACAGAAAAAAGCACCATATAAGCAGACGGTGGTTTGGCATAGTTGAGTCCGTGGTAATATATGAAGCAGAGACCAGTGAACAGATGGCACATCAGTAAAACAAACATTGGACCTGGAATTGTAATGATACACACTTTAGATTCTGACTGTGGAACGATCTTCCTAATTCTGCGTTTCACCCTACATACATACAACCCAGATCTTTTCAAGGCCCAAATTAATTTTGTCTTCAGCAGATTGCAAACCCACCCTGACACTGCATAATGTGCTTCTTCAGAAGGGTTTTTTTTTATACGAGACACAGAATACCTAACTCCTTTATCCCTCCCCACTCCCCCCAATTTCTACATATTCCTGCATCATTTGTATGTTTCAATTTTGAATTACTTATCTTGTTTTTTGTCTTCTTTATTTTTATTGTGTTTTATACATAACATATATATCTTATTACAATTTCTTATATCGTAAATTTCAAACTCACCCCACTGTTTACATATGTAATGTTAGACTAATTTTATTTTGTTCAATATCTTACATATATAATGCATGATGAGAGAACTACATTGTAGAAGCATTTTTCATTTGACTCCTTTCCTTACCATTGTCCCCTCACCGATGTATGAGAATTGTCATTTGCTGCAATAATTTTGGGTGACAATAAGTGTCAAGAAAGAAATTAATCAGTACAAGTTTGAAGACCACTGCGTGTGGATGTGTGCACAGAAAAAATAATCAGTGAACCAGGAATAAAGAAGCATGGGTGAGATCGTTTATAATACAGTCCACTACCTAACATCTTTTATACCCATCACCTGATGTTTTCTACATACATATTTTGGCAATGCATGATGAGAGAACTACATATTTTGGCAATGCATGATGAGAGAACTACATATTTTGGCAATGCATGATGAGAGAACTACATATTTTGGCAATGCATGATGAGAGAACTACATATTTTGGCAATGCATGATGAGAGAACTACATATTTTGGCAATGCATGATGAGAGAACTACATATTTTGGCAATGCATGATGAGAGAACTACATATTTTGGCAATGCATGATGAGAGAACTACATATTTTGGCAATGCATGATGAGAGAACTACATATTTTGGCAATGCATGATGAGAGAACTACATATTTTGGCAATGCATGATGAGAGAACTACATATTTTGGCAATGCATGATGAGAGAACTACATATTTTGGCAATGCATGATGAGAGAACTACATATTTTGGCAATGCATGATGAGAGAACTACATATTTTGGCAATGCATGATGAGAAAACTACATTTTTTGGCAAATTATTAAACATTCATTATTGTATTTTGTAATTTGCAAATTGCTATAAGTTTCCCCTAAAATTATATATATATATAATCCAACTGTCGATTCGTTCATGAGAATTCAATTCTCTGAATGAATCGACATTATTAAGCCAAGATGCGCGTACGAAGGAAAATTTTGTATGGCGTAGTGGACTTTTTGCATGCTAATAACACCAACTAGAGGCCTCGCAGCATATATGTTCCCATACATGGATTTACTCAGAATTCGGAGTAGAACATTTTATGTGAGTTTTGTGTGTGTGTGTGTGTGTGTGTGTGTGTGTGTGTGTGTGTGTGTGTGTCTGAGTGTCTGAGTTGATTTATCTGCGTTTTCTGTGGTTATTTTTGGTTTTCGTCTATGGTTGAGTCGTGTAAATAGTCGTAGCCTAAAAAATATGAATATTGTAGAAGTAAATCTCAAATTTTTTTTAACAATTTTTATAAAAATTTAATTTAGTGACGACATCACTTCATACAATTTGTATGGTAGTCGCCTATACACAATATGTAAGAAGACTTAATAGTTTGATACTTAAATCTCCAAACATACATACACACCATCATACTGTTTTCATATTCTGTGTAGGAAAAACAGGCTGACCTCCATACTATCCTATCCTGACAAACATACCTACATGTTTTATATAGAAAATAAAATATCTTCAAATGTTTATTAATTTGTTTTGTTTATAGTTTGGTACGTATTCTTTGATTATGCATACTATCGCCATCGACAGTTGGATCTCACGTGTTAAATGCAACTAGTTTAAATATTTCAAAATTAAAATTATTAACAACATTTGTAACTATGCCGTATTGTGTTTGCGATGCTCTTTGAGTAACACATAAAAATATTTTATTTGATTTGAGAAGCATGTGATTCATATTAACTACACCAACATAGTTAACTAGTCTCTTTCTATGGTTCTGATATAAAAATCGCGTCAGTTTCATCAAATCAATATCAGTGGGATCGCGTCAGGTTCCCACTGATATTGATTCGTTTCTTACGGTTATACTAATTTTTCATGTAGTCTTGGACAATGGCCTACTGTATTTCAGGCAGAAATGTACGCAATTATTGAATGTGTATGTGAGAATATAAATAGGTACTATAGAAACATTTATATTTTATCAGACAGCCAAGCAGCCCTTAAGGCGCTAGAATCATACCAGGTCACTTCAAAACTGGTATGGGACTGTCTAAAGTACCTTGATAGGCTAGGGGAAAACAACAAAATACATTTGGTGTGGGTACCTGGACATAAAGGTATAGAAGGAAATGAAAGAGCAGATAAGCTGGCAAAGAAAGGATCAGGGATGCCTTTCATAGGACCTGAACCAGCGGTTGGCTTGTTTGTAGCAACGATCAAAAGATCGGTCAAAGACTGGATAACAGTCAAACACAGAGAGTTCTGGGAAGCTAGTTGTGGACAACGGCAGGCGAAAGAATTCATAGAAGGGCCCTCCAAAAAGAGGACAAGAAAGCTGCCGAGTCTCAGCAGAGAGCAACTAAGAACGATGACTGGTCTATTTACTGGGCATTGTCATCTAAAAAGACACCATTACATAATGGGGATCGCTGATGAACCAAATTGTAGAAAGTGTCAACAAGAGGAAGAAACAGCCTCACATGTGATCTGCGAGTGTCCAGCTCTAATGGAATCCAGACACAGACACCTGGAAGCCTTTATACTAAGACCCCATGATTTGGGAGGCATTTCAATCTGCAAAATATGGGACTTTATTCAAGAAACCGGATTGCTGTTGAAGTGACATCCCCCTAAGGGAGGCACAATAGATCAAACTATGGTCGCGGTGCAGGGGCGTGTTGGACCCACTCCTAATAAATAATAATAATAATACGGTTATACTATTCAGTGATGTTTTTCTTGTTGCCATGTATTTTGTCTTTGAAGCGTTGATCTTTAGACCCATGTTATTGGCTGCAGACTCAAGTCTCAAGAAGTTATCCTTCATACAAGGCAACATTCTAGCCATTATGTCGATGTCGTCTGCACATGCAAGTATTTGCCTCGACTTTCTGAAAATTGTACTTAACTTATTATAAATTATAATCCACAATAGAAATTTATTACCTCCGATCGTGTCAAGACTGAATGTGTTGGTGGACTCGAGAGTACAATGCAGGAGGACGCAGAAAACTACAGCGTGCATGGCCAACGTCCAGTCTGTCAGTATCATGGTGATCCATCTAAGTGGTGGACATACACCAGCCAGATATTGCAGCTCCCAGGAACCGTTAACACGTTCCTCCATTGGATATAGTAGAAAGATTGCTTCCAGGATGAAAAAACCTGAAACGGTTTTATTTGCAAATGTAGAAAATTAAATAGTATATTCAACAAGGGGCCATGTAGAATTTTTAAAAATAACAAACTCTGTCAAATGTAAGCACCAATACCTGCACTATATATATATAACAAACTCTGTCAAATGTAAGCACCAATACCTGCACTATATATATATAACAAACTCTGTCAAATGTAAGCACCAATACCTGCACTATATATATATAACAAACTCTGTCAAATGTAAGCACCAATACCTGCACTATATATATATAACAAACTCTGTCAAATGTAAGCACCAATACCTGCACTATATATATATAACAAACTCTGTCAAATGTAAGCACCAATACCTGCACTATATATATATAACAAACTCTGTCAAATGTAAGCACCAATACCTGCACTATATATATATAACAAACTCTGTCAAATGTAAGCACCAATACCTGCACTATATATATATAACAAACTCTGTCAAATGTAAGCACCAATACCTGCACTATATATATATAACAAACTCTGTCAAATGTAAGCACCAATACCTGCACTATATATATATAACAAACTCTGTCAAATGTAAGCACCAATACCTGCACTATATATATATAACAAACTCTGTCAAATGTAAGCACCAATACCTGCACTATATATATATAACAAACTCTGTCAAATGTAAGCACCAATACCTGCACTATATATATATAACAAACTCTGTCAAATGTAAGCACCAATACCTGCACTATATATATATAACAAACTCTGTCAAATGTAAGCACCAATACCTGCACTATATATATATAACAAACTCTGTCAAATGTAAGCACCAATACCTGCACTATATATATATAACAAACTCTGTCAAATGTAAGCACCAATACCTGCACTATATATATATAACAAACTCTGTCAAATGTAAGCACCAATACCTGCACTATATATATATAACAAACTCTGTCAAATGTAAGCACCAATACCTGCACTATATATATATAACAAACTCTGTCAAATGTAAGCACCAATACCTGCACTATATATATATAACAAACTCTGTCAAATGTAAGCACCAATACCTGCACTATATATATATAACAAACTCTGTCAAATGTAAGCACCAATACCTGCACTATATATATATAACAAACTCTGTCAAATGTAAGCACCAATACCTGCACTATATATATATAACAAACTCTGTCAAATGTAAGCACCAATACCTGCACTATATATATATAACAAACTCTGTCAAATGTAAGCACCAATACCTGCACTATATATATATAACAAACTCTGTCAAATGTAAGCACCAATACCTGCACTATATATATATAACAAACTCTGTCAAATGTAAGCACCAATACCTGCACTATATATATATAACAAACTCTGTCAAATGTAAGCACCAATACCTGCACTATATATATATAACAAACTCTGTCAAATGTAAGCACCAATACCTGCACTATATATATATAACAAACTCTGTCAAATGTAAGCACCAATACCTGCACTATATATATATAACAAACTCTGTCAAATGTAAGCACCAATACCTGCACTATATATATATAACAAACTCTGTCAAATGTAAGCACCAATACCTGCACTATATATATATAACAAACTCTGTCAAATGTAAGCACCAATACCTGCACTATATATATATAACAAACTCTGTCAAATGTAAGCACCAATACCTGCACTATATATATATAACAAACTCTGTCAAATGTAAGCACCAATACCTGCACTATATATATATAACAAACTCTGTCAAATGTAAGCACCAATACCTGCACTATATATATATAACAAACTCTGTCAAATGTAAGCACCAATACCTGCACTATATATATATAACAAACTCTGTCAAATGTAAGCACCAATACCTGCACTATATATATATAACAAACTCTGTCAAATGTAAGCACCAATACCTGCACTATATATATATAACAAACTCTGTCAAATGTAAGCACCAATACCTGCACTATATATATATAACAAACTCTGTCAAATGTAAGCACCAATACCTGCACTATATATATATAACAAACTCTGTCAAATGTAAGCACCAATACCTGCACTATATATATATAACAAACTCTGTCAAATGTAAGCACCAATACCTGCACTATATATATATAACAAACTCTGTCAAATGTAAGCACCAATACCTGCACTATATATATATAACAAACTCTGTCAAATGTAAGCACCAATACCTGCACTATATATATATAACAAACTCTGTCAAATGTAAGCACCAATACCTGCACTATATATATATAACAAACTCTGTCAAATGTAAGCACCAATACCTGCACTATATATATATAACAAACTCTGTCAAATGTAAGCACCAATACCTGCACTATATATATATAACAAACTCTGTCAAATGTAAGCACCAATACCTGCACTATATATATATAACAAACTCTGTCAAATGTAAGCACCAATACCTGCACTATATATATATAACAAACTCTGTCAAATGTAAGCACCAATACCTGCACTATATATATATAACAAACTCTGTCAAATGTAAGCACCAATACCTGCACTATATATATATAACAAACTCTGTCAAATGTAAGCACCAATACCTGCACTATATATATATAACAAACTCTGTCAAATGTAAGCACCAATACCTGCACTATATATATAACAAACTCTGTCAAATGTAAGCACCAATACCTGCACTATATATATATAACAAACTCTGTCAAATGTAAGCACCAATACCTGCACTATATATATATAACAAACTCTGTCAAATGTAAGCACCAATACCTGCACTATATATATATAACAAACTCTGTCAAATGTAAGCACCAATACCTGCACTATATATATATAACAAACTCTGTCAAATGTAAGCACCAATACCTGCACTATATATATATAACAAACTCTGTCAAATGTAAGCACCAATACCTGCACTATATATATATAACAAACTCTGTCAAATGTAAGCACCAATACCTGCACTATATATATATAACAAACTCTGTCAAATGTAAGCACCAATACCTGCACTATATATATATAACAAACTCTGTCAAATGTAAGCACCAATACCTGCACTATATATATATAACAAACTCTGTCAAATGTAAGCACCAATACCTGCACTATATATATAACAAACTCTGTCAAATGTAAGCACCAATACCTGCACTATATATATATAACAAACTCTGTCAAATGTAAGCACCAATACCTGCACTATATATATATAACAAACTCTGTCAAATGTAAGCACCAATACCTGCACTATATATATATAACAAACTCTGTCAAATGTAAGCACCAATACCTGCACTATATATATATAACAAACTCTGTCAAATGTAAGCACCAATACCTGCACTATATATATATAACAAACTCTGTCAAATGTAAGCACCAATACCTGCACTATATATATATAACAAACTCTGTCAAATGTAAGCACCAATACCTGCACTATATATATATAACAAACTCTGTCAAATGTAAGCACCAATACCTGCACTATACATATTATATTTTCAGAAAGAATAGTCACTTACGTTTTAATTTTAATTTCAAGGGTACATATATGTATGTTAATATTCTTTTTTCCTTTCTGTGTTGTTTATTCTTTATTCTGTGTAAATTTTTTTTGTTGTTTTTTTTTTCCTTTATAATATTTATTATCATTGTAAAAAAAAATACTACTGTAAGTTCCTTATTATACTTCTGTTGTATAGTTGGTTTCGTCGTTAAAAAAAAAAAAAAAATTCCAATTCATACCACCCGAGAGCACATAAAATGGCTGCATTTAATTCTATGATCCCCAGACTTGTATCAATTCCATTAGACGAAACCAACTATACAACAGAAGTAAATACAATAATAAACATAGCAAAAAATAATGGATACCACGAGAAAACAATCAGAAGAATGATAAAGAAAAAAGAAACACAACACCTTCTACAAACATATATTTACAAAAAAGGACACAAGAAAGAAGATTCAAAAATACAGGATAAACCATGGAGAAGAATATTATACGTAGGAAAATTAACAGAAGAAATCATCAACAAATGTAAAAACAAACCATTTAAACCGGCACTTTACACCAACAATAGTATTAAAAAACACATCTTCAATAATAAATCCAAGATAGATAAATTCGACAACAGCGGAGTATATAAAGTTAACTGTGAGGATTGTGATATTTTTTACATAGGACAAAGCGGGAGAAGAATTAAAGACAGGGTAGATGAGCATAAAAAAGCAATTAAGAACATCACCTCAAACTCAGAAATGGCAGAGCATTGCAGAGATAACGGACACAAATTTAATATAAAAGATGTCGAAGTACTCCATATTGAAAAGAAAGGGAAAAAACTCGATATTTTAGAAGCCCTGGAAATAAATAAAAGAAAAAATAACCCCAATTTAATAAATATTCAGATTCCTCCAGTAAATTCACCAATATTGAATATTATTAAGAACCAAACGAAACACAAACCTACACCGCTCGCTACCGCTCACCCCCACCAGTTAATTACCCCCGCCATACTCAACCCGCCCACACTCGCCAATGGAAGATGACAACACGCACAATAGAATCAGTCACATTTCAGATGCTGAAGATGAACTAGTACAGTTCGAAAACGTTCCATCTAATATAAATGTGAAGTGGAAGAAACAAAGTTTTTTGTTACCGTAACATGAGGTTACTTTACGCCCCATGGTCCTACTTTAAGCCACCACAGAAACTTTGTATTTCGCGCTTCTCTCGTACAAATATGTCAAAAGTGGCGCGTTTTTTGCTATTGATTATTTTATATATGGCAAACCCAGTCGGGATTCCATATTATCTATGCTGCACACATATTTATATAATATATAAGTTATATGTCAACATGTGACTTAAATTGTTTGTGAAATTCACTGTGCCAAACTTTTATGTGCTGTGTTTTTATAGTACCTACAACAGAAATCAAAACGCCTGGGTTTGTTAAACGAACAATTAGGTAAGTAGATTTGATATTGTTTATTGTAACTGTTTTACTGATTTAAAAAAAATAAAACCCAACCTCAATTGCATCAGTTTTTATGTGAAAGTGGGGTTACTTTAAGCCGGACTAAAGTAACCCCCATCTCATAAATAAAATGAACAAATCATGGAATTTATATTAAATGGATATACTTTTTGTTTATTTCTTTTGGTTATATTATTTATATTTAATATTTCAGCTTAGAAAAATGCCAAGAACTTATAAAAGGAAACCGGGCTCGAGAAAATATGCAGATTATTCGCAAGATATGCTCCAAAAATGCCTCGATGCCATTAATGAAAACCAAATGAGTCAGGAGCAGCATCTGAACACTTTGGCATATGCCGAGCTACCATCCGAAATAAATTAAAACAAAAACACACTCAAAACCCAGGACATCCTACAGTTATTACAGGTTTAGAAGAATCAGCCTTTGTTTCTCACATTTTGGGTGTGTCTGAGTACGGGTTTCCTGTGGATGAACTAGATTTTAGGTTTATTGTGAAGGGTTACCTGTATGCCCAAGGTAAAACTATCCAGCAGTTTAAAAATAACATGCCAGGGCTGGAATGGAGTAAATCATTTTTAAGACGACACCCTGAGACGACGTTTGCAGCCAATATAAAACGCAATCGGGCTGCTATTAACGAAAAAACCTTGAGCGAGTTTATTGAAAACCTCACTCAAGTTGTTGCAAATGTGCCTGCAGAAAATATATATAACTATGATGATACAAATGTTGTTGATTATGTTGCTGTTGCTTGGCAGGGAGATAAATATCCAGGAATTGTTATAGATGTCACTGGAGATGAGGTAGTAGTAGACTGCATGAAGAAAGGAAAACATTTTTGGAAGTGGCCCAAACAGAAGGACATTCTTAATAACAAATTGTGTGATGTCATAGCCAAGATACTAGCACCTACTTTCATTAAACGGGGTGCGTTTTCAGTCCCAGAAATTTAAAACTCGTATTTCCTATTTTTTATATGATTAATTGTAAACCTTTGTTTTGTAATTACACAATATTTTTATTTAATACTATAAATAATAATTTTTGTGTCAATTTTATATTTCATTTTAGGTTAATTAAATCGAAATAAATTTATTTTACCATTATGGAGGGGTTTCTTTATGCCATTGCAAGTAAATGAAACAAAACGGTACTTAAAATATACATGGCTTAAAGTATCACCAACCCGGGGTAACTTTAGCCCACTTTTTGAAAAATAAGTAATTATGTCTAATTTTTATTTTTTTTTAAATTAAATACTTTAAATAAAACGCTGATATCTTAATCAATCATTTGAATGAAAGCAATATTAAATGCAATTTTCGAATAAAGCCTAATCGAACATTAAAACAGAAAATCACGATAAAGTGGATTAAAGTAACCCCATGTTACGGTACCAAAATTTTTATTTAAAAATTTTATTTACTTAATTATTATGGATTTCCACAGTGTTAATAAAAATAATTTCAACGAATTAAAATGTATGTATTTAAATATTGACCATCTTAAAACAAGAATTCCTAGTAAGATGGCCATAGCATATTACTATGTATTAAATTATGTATTTATAAAATAAAAATATGGTCACCCTACACACCATCATTAATGGATTGATACATAATTTATAATTTTTTTTAACATTAAAAAAAAATACCAAGATGTTTTAAATAAACATATCATAGACAACATCATAATAAATAAATGTAATATTATAAAAAAATACCAAGATGTTTTAAATAAACATATCATAGACAACATCATAATAAATAAATGTAATATTATAAAAAAATACCAAGATGTTTTAAATAAACATATCATAGACAACATCATAATAAATAAATGTAATATTATAAAAAAATACCAAGATGTTTTAAATAAACATATCATAGACAACATCATAATAAATAAATGTAATATTATAAAAAAATACCAAGATGTTTTAAATAAACATATCATAGACAACATCATAATAAATAAATGTAATATTATAAAAAAATACCAAGATGTTTTAAATAAACATATCATAGACAACATCATAATAAATAAATGTAATATTATAAAAAAATACCAAGATGTTTTAAATAAACATATCATAGACAACATCATAATAAATAAATGTAATATTATAAAAAAATACCAAGATGTTTTAAATAAACATATCATAGACAACATCATAATAAATAAATGTAATATTATAAAAAAATACCAAGATGTTTTAAATAAACATATCATAGACAACATCATAATAAATAAATGTAATATTATAAAAAAATACCAAGATGTTTTAAATAAACATATCATAGACAACATCATAATAAATAAATGTAATATTATAAAAAAATACCAAGATGTTTTAAATAAACATATCATAGACAACATCATAATAAATAAATGTAATATTATAAAAAAATACCAAGATGTTTTAAATAAACATATCATAGACAACATCATAATAAATAAATGTAATATTATAAAAAAATACCAAGATGTTTTAAATAAACATATCATAGACAACATCATAATAAATAAATGTAATATTATAAAAAAATACCAAGATGTTTTAAATAAACATATCATAGACAACATCATAATAAATAAATGTAATATTATAAAAAAATACCAAGATGTTTTAAATAAACATATCATAGACAACATCATAATAAATAAATGTAATATTATAAAAAAATACCAAGATGTTTTAAATAAACATATCATAGACAACATCATAATAAATAAATGTAATATTATAAAAAAATACCAAGATGTTTTAAATAAACATATCATAGACAACATCATAATAAATAAATGTAATATTATAAAAAAATACCAAGATGTTTTAAATAAACATATCATAGACAACATCATAATAAATAAATGTAATATTATAAAAAAATACCAAGATGTTTTAAATAAACATATCATAGACAACATCATAATAAATAAATGTAATATTATAAAAAAATACCAAGATGTTTTAAATAAACATATCATAGACAACATCATAATAAATAAATGTAATATTATAAAAAAATACCAAGATGTTTTAAATAAACATATCATAGACAACATCATAATAAATAAATGTAATATTATAAAAAAATACCAAGATGTTTTAAATAAACATATCATAGACAACATCATAATAAATAAATGTAATATTATAAAAAAATACCAAGATGTTTTAAATAAACATATCATAGACAACATCATAATAAATAAATGTAATATTATAAAAAAAATATTGTTTTAAATTTACCAAAAAACATAGAAATAGATAAAAATATATTTTTATAGAATACATAACAGTAAAAATACAGAAGTAAGTATATAAAAATCAAAAGAACAAATAATAAAGTATAGAAAAAAAAACTAGATATTATTATTGTCAAATATTTTTATATAGCATTAGAGGGGGAACGGGAATATCTTTTTAATAGGAGAACCGGGAAATAAGGAACCAACAGGGCTTACCAGGACCTATTATCGGCGAGTTTACGTGAACATTTAAAAATAAACAGTAGCTAAAGACATACCTAATACTGTAAACATGACCCAGGATATTATAAAGGCGGTTGTGATGCCTTCGTCGTCTGTTCCCATGATGACAGAATCAGGCGAGATGGGATGGTTTATTGTCGTGATGATCGGAGGTTCTCTCTCGAAGGCGTCCGCAGCCAATATGTTGGACAGGAGGTCGGCAGCGACGGGAAGGGCGTGATAGACTGACGTGGAATAGAGGGCCGTGTACTCTTCAGGGCCAAAGGACATGGCCACTTGAAGATTTCCGGTATAACTGCGAGACGGATCTCTCTGACCCTCGGAGAGAATGGCTGAAATGAAAAGAAGATTACATCATCGACAAACAATTGTTTTTTATTTTGTGGTAGCATTTTTAAATTAATTAAATGAAATAAAACACAACTTTGTGTACACCACTACAATTATAACTTTTATTCAAATGAATAAAAATTCCTCTACATGTTACGAGAACAAAGTTCCCTTCCTCAGGAGGATACAAAGAATACTAAAATAAAAGCTATCAGGATTCGGGTCCATTATGCTCTTCCGAATAAGCGCACTACGTAGTGTTTGGGAGGATTTGCAATCTGCTCAGGAAAACACTAATTCGGGTTATAAGAAGGTGAAAACACAGAATTCTGAAGATCATCGTCCACGTCTGGACTACTGTGTTAATAAAGGAGCTCAAGAAGGACTGATAAATTGAAGGTTTACTGTGAACGGGTGTTGAGATAGAGTAAAATGAGTAAATCTATTATGAATGGGTGGATACAAGTTCTTCTGAGCATCTCTCGTGGTAGTATCTATAGAATAAACTTAGAATACCGACCTTGCGTCTGTGGTCTAGTGATTGCAATCCATCAGTTAATATCTTAATATATGAAATAAGAAAGTTAAGAGTTCTTAATAATTGATGCTTGAATGTTATTAATAAATCATTTAAGATAAAAATACTTACCATCATAAGCCTCCTCGTGAACGTACTGCGGTATCATGTTGTAGGCTAATATTGTGGATGAGAGTCTCTTGGGTGGCTCAGTGTTGTTGACAGAGTGCAGGAAGCGGAGAGGGGAATGATGGTAGAGGTTAGGGGATAGCAAGAGAGGGGGGAACTCTACAGCCGCAGCTTTGTCCTCTGTCGATATTATCGGCAATAGTATTGCCATATACACAAACAGCAACTGAAAAACAATACATTATTTAACACGACATTACATTGAAATTGTGTGGAGTACCAACCTTTTTGATTGAATTGTGATTGATGATTGAATTGTGTGGAGACTAAAGCCCGGTATTACAGTCGGCCCTCAAGTCATTGAGTTTGTTAAACTCAAGATTAATGTTAAGGGGAGATTGTGCAATATGACATGTCAGTTACTAAATCTTCAATTATAGACATATTTTACTTTTTCTGTGGTTATTATCTGTCAAATTTTAAATAACCTCAAATAATACCAACTACAAAACGGGACGCTATGACTTGAAATACTATTGTTTTATCATCTAACATGGTAAATTTGATTTTTTTCACCAAAATAATGCTTTTAAATGCCCATGTTTGTTTCAACATGGCTGTCAGTTTGTTTTGTTGTGTGGCGCCACCGTCGATACAACTCACGCCTCTAGTGATAGAACACTGAAACTATGGTTGTTGCCTAACGCCTCTAGTGTATAACAGGCGGTATGAGGACATGTCCGAGTGCGGCAATGGAGGTCATCCTAGACCTCACTCCACTCCACATAGTAGTGGAGGAAGTCGCAACAAAGGCCTACCTCAGACTGTACAAAGAAGGGTCAATAAAGGGTGGGCATGCTGAGCTAGCTTTGCCTAATTGCACACACCTAATCGACCTACCAGGAGACAAAATGGTCAAGAAGTTCAGTCTCGAAAAGAACTTTGATATCAAGCTGAACACGAGAAATGATTGGAACAACCACACCATCCAATCACTCAGGGAAAATACTATTAAATGGTATACCGATGGATCCAAAACAGAAGAGGGAACTGGAGCAGGAGTATATGGACCAAGGACAGAATATTCTGAAGCAATGGGCAAACTCCCTAGTGTCTTTCAAGCGGAAGTTCACGCAATTGAGAGATGCGCTCAGTTCAACCTCGACAGAAGATACAATAGACAGGATATTGCTATTCTATCTGACAGTCAAGCAGCCATCATGGCATTGAATTCCCCAAACATTGACTCAAAAATGGTTTGGGAATGCTTAACAAAACTTAATGAACTAGGCAAGAATAATAAAGTCTCCCTGCTCTGGGTACCAGGGCATATGGGCGTCGAAGGAAATGAGCGAGCTGATAGACTCGCCAGGAAAGGTGCGAGAGAGCATCTGATAGGTCCAGAGCCATTCTGCGGCCTAGGAAATTCATATTTTCAGGCAGAAGTAAAGAGAATTACGGAGAAAGTGAGATCTAGCTACTGGATTGAACTCCCGGGGCTCAGGCAGGCTAAGGACCTGCTCGGTAATTATGACCGAAAAAGGTCCAGAACATGTTTGAGCCTCGGCAGGAAAGCCCTAAAAAGTCTGACAGGGTTCCTCACAGGCCATTGTAGACTTGGGGAACATCTGCGGAAAATAGGACTAGAAGAAGACGGAACATGCAGATTCTGTAGGGAGGGGGCGGAAACGCCACACCACCTTCTCATGCAGTGTGTTGCAGTGACACAAGTTAGAATGAGGACCTTGGGCAGGCCCCAAATGGACATTGGATCCATACGCTCATTGAATCCCCTGCGAGTCCTAAACTTCCTAAGAGGGCTAGGACTCGAGGGGATGCTGTAACAGGAAACCCGGTAAGCAAGTAGGGGGGAGCGCAAAAGATCCTAAGGGTCGCAGTGCATAAGAACACCCTCTAATAATAATAATAATAAATAAAACGCCTCTAGTGATAGAACACTGAAACTACACTCGTTGCCTAACGCCTCTAGTGATAGAACACTGAAACTACAGGCGTTGCCTAGCAAATGACATATACGAACAAGTCTCTTCTCGAACTCCTTTATTAATACAGCAGCCCGACTGTGAAACGATCTTCCGAATTCTGTGTTTCCACCTTCGTACAACCCGGGTCTTTTTAAAATCCGAATTAATAAACTCTTTTCTAGATTGCAAACCCCTCCCAACGCTACGTAGTGCGCTTCTTCGGAAGAGTAAAATGGACCCAAATCCTAATAGCTGGCGTCCCCTACGTGGACATGTTAAAAAAAAAAAAAGTACTTAATCCACCAGAAACGTTGAGTTAAATATTTGTCATTTTAGTGACGTATTTAAGGGAAGATTAGGCCTAAACAGACAATGTAATATGCTATATTTTTGTAAAACTTGAGTTTAGCTCTTAAACTGAGACTGTAATACCGGCCCTATAATAACTACACCAACCCCTTCAAAACATGTTGTTATCTATTCAAGTAGTTTACGATATTAGTCTAATTTCAAATTGTTACATAGTATTTAGTGATTTTGTTACTTAAATTCACTAGATAATGAAATAAGTGTTTTTACTACATGTTAAAATACATATAATTTATTTTATTTTATTACATTAATTGAAAACTATAACAGCAAATATTGATTCAAAATATAGTGAATTTTACCTGGAAAATTACAGATAACTTGTTGAATCTGAAGTAATATATTTTCTTCTTTATCATGGCGCCTACTTGCTGGAAGTAGAGCGATATTCCATTTAAAAATTCATTGTCAACTGAAAAAATAAAACATTAAAATTAAAAGGTTATTTGACTTAGTGACATACTGGTCATTATTGTGTTATATATTTTACCAGTAAAAACATTTAGATATTACTACTTTTTATATAAGTGAAAACATGTCACTTAAGCATGAAATTGTATGTATCATTTTTGTTTTTATTATTATTATGTATGTTTTCCAAATAAAATAAAATAGATAAAAAATATTTGTCATGAAAATCAAAAAATTAAAAGGTTATTTGCCTTAGCGACATATTGGTCATTATCGTGTTATATATTTGCCATAGTAGAAAATGAAAAAATAGTGATGACCGACCTGTGGCAATTTCGTCGTTTTGGTTGGCAACATTATTTTCCACATTAAGTAGCGTATGCGTATTTCCATCAAACATTTCCACCGGATCTTCCGTCACTCTGAAACAAAACAACATTCGGAATATTTTACAACTAAAAACATTCAATGACTGCTGATGCCGTCAAAATCAAATTCCTCATTAGGGAATTGAGGGTGTCACGTGTTCTCAGCTCCACGTATGTCAACTTATTCCACTTCAAAGACCAGTTCACACTGAAACTGCGATCAGAGTAAGCCGCCTTATTGACTCTGTCCAATTCTTTTAAAGAATTGGTTCTCTGTGATCCAGATGATCTCAATGTAAGCTGTCTTCCTGATGGAACATACTTTTGACACAGTTCTTGAATGTAGTATGGAGCCTTTCGGAACCTTAAACACCATCAAACATACCATATAGTTTACTCGTTTTGGACATTTTAACAGATGTAGTTCATTTAGAAGAGGTGTTATGTGACATCTTTTGTAAGATCTAATACTATTTGCAATCTATCAGGCTGACAATTGGTCAAACCATCATAAATAGCACTACAGTAATCCAGCCTTGACACAACAAATGCATTTACAAGTGTTTTAGCTTCGTTTTGGGTAAGCTCCGACGGATACTTTGCAATTGTCTCAAGATGAAAGAAACAAGAGATACATAAAACAATATGATACTGCAGAGCATGTCAAGACGAAGAGGACGAAGATACTGTAGTCCACTTCCTTTGTCACTGTCCTGCTTTCTATAGCATTAGGAGAACCTCCTTGGGAAGTTTATTCTATACAATTCTTCAAAATAGCATCAGCCGATATCGGAGACGTTATGGCATTCATTTGCCACTCAGGCTGGTTCAGAGTGGATAATTAAGGAGAAAAACAGCCCCATTGTGGTATCACAAAGAGCCAATTGGCCTAAATGTGTTCTCCTTAAGAACTGTCACCCGCAAAAAAAAAATGATACATAAAAGTGGAGAATGAATGATAATCTTACTTTAGGAAGACCTCTTCGAGTGTTGTAAGTGACAGGCCAATGGTGGTCACACCTAAGGCCTCCTTAACCCCCTCGAGGTGCTCAAACAATTTCAAGAGCATCTCCGTACTGGAGCCGATCAGGAGACGGAACCTCATCAGCTGTTCCTCCCCGCACAGCACCTCAACGCCGATGTGTGCCTTAACCAAATCTATTATCTTGGACCTGTCTGCTTTCTCAGTTGTCAGGATGTTCAGGATGTAACCCATACCTTAATAAACATAGCAGTCAATAACACTTTTCGTCAAACTGTAACTGTTTTCCATGACTTGGCAACTTATAAAAACATTCTGTAGGGGATGAAATATTCTATTGGTTATGTTCTCATGATAAAAAATTAATATGTCCTTGTTGGCAGGACTGCCGGCAGGACTACGGACTCAAAAAGTTCAATGGTGACCTCCAGGACATCCACAGGGCAACCCCAGAGACGGTGGAATGGCTGGCGGGACTGATGCCAAGGTTTTAACCTTCTTGACGCAACCCACACACGGGCGAAGAAGTTTTACACCAGAGAGAGAAGAAGGCCAAATGAAAAGTAAGTAAGAAAAGTCGGTTAGTCGGTTTAGATGGGTCGATGACAGAACGGTTAGCGCGCTGGGCTAGTAATCCAGTGATTGCGAGTTCTAATCCTGCCTCGACCGATTTCGTTCACCTATAACACAAGCATTTATTTGTTTATTTTAGGGAACATAGGAAGATGTATATGTACTTTAACAAGGACACATTCATTTTATTTAAAAAAAAAAAGTACATAAACATCTTCCTATATTCCCTTAATTTAAACAAAACGAAACGGTTGATGCAGCTATGGTGGGTTATGAACTCGCCATCACTGGATTACTATACCAGCACAATGCTCATTCTGCCACCGACCTATCTAATTTTTCAAATAATATAATCTATGGAGAGAATCGAAGTACACCTGTCTTGATCTATCACATTCAAAATCACTGTACATGCTCTTCTTGTCAACACAATATATTATGTAGTTTTGACAATTGATAGCATGATTGTAAAAGGGCTGAAAACATCTTTGTTTTGTAGAACAAAACAAAATCAAACATGGAATAGTTCTTTATCATTAAATGGAGCTATAAAATATCTTAGTATCTTTAATTAAGTAAAGTTCCACAGTATTTAAAATTTAAACAGATCACAAATACATTAAATGATAGTCCAAATGGGATAGTCAAATCTAAAATGAGATAGTCCAAAATGTATATGATACAGTAGAACCTCTCTTAACGAGCACCTCTCATAATGAGTAATACGCATAGCGACCAAAAACATGTGAAAAAATTGCTCCCTTAACGAGCGATACTTCGCATAATGAGTGACGCAGAAAGGGGAAGTCACATAACATACGACACACTTGTGAGCCGGGACTTCCGTGTCATTGCATCAGTCTGTGTTTAGCACTCGTAACGTTAGCACGTTAGTGTCGCATGTGATCACACATTTTTCTAAACAAAAATGTGCCCGAAGAATTTCACATTTTCACCAAATTTTAAAGAGTCGGCCAAAACAAATGTCTCTAGACAGCTTTCTAGTAAAAAATAATTAATTATTTGTCATAAATTAATAAATAGTAAGCTAGTTTAGATTTTTAAAAATATTTTTATGCAGGTTGTTACGATCTTTAACAATTTATATGCATGTAATTTTATTTGAATAAACGTTAAAAAAAATATTTCGCATGGAACGCATTATCGTGTTTTACATTGATATTACAGGAAAATTAGTTTTGAGTGTTTCACATAATGAGAAAGATTCTGAAACAAATTATGCTCGTTATGAGGGGTTCCACTGTATTATGAATTACCAAATTTCTTCTTAAGGAACATTGGAGTCCCATAACAGTAGAGCTGTCCATGATTAACAATGGCTACTCTGTCTCCCAAGACATCGGCTTCTTCCATGAAATGGGTGGTTATCAATATGGTGTGTTGGTCACGGATACACTACAACAATATAAATATTTTATATATCAAATTTACATGCTAATAAGTGAACAAAGGAAAGTTTATTGCTTAAAGACATTTAGTAAACACAACACCATTCTACGACACTTACTATGAAACCAATTAAAGAACTCAATTGTGGTTTAAACAAAGAAAAATATAATATTTTTTGGACAAAGTTGAAACGAAATCAGTCACTTACAGGGATTATGACCTGACATTGGTTGGTTTACGTAATAATCACTTTAAGCGTTTGCACAACTTTCACCAATTATGCCTTGTTGTTCATTGTTTTCATATAGCTTGAAAATGTGGACTGACCAATGGTTTAGCCATGCCCCTGTATCACCACATTTCGAAGGCAGACAGACGTCCAGATTCTATCAGGCTGATAGTCCACGTTTCCTGCCATATAGCATCACACTCCAGAGACGATTTTTAATCAAGTTCTTCATAGATTATTTGTTGAAGGCAACTTTTGCCTGTAGAACTCTACTTATTTTTTTGTACCTTTGAGCGACTATCTTGAGTATATTCTGCTGCCCAGATATACAAATTCGTGGTACTGAGTAGAGTCGGAGAAACGAGACAACTCCCAAAGAGGCATATCAGATACTATCAGAAGATGGAGGCAGAAACTATAGAGGTCACCAGTTATACAGACCAGGTGATCAGTTATGTACACTGTAGCAACTACTTAGAGAAGAAGAGGCTGGCGGACAACAGAAATATTATGTGGAGAGATGGAGTGTGCGGTGCAAATCAATCAAAATATTAGATAAATATAATAAAATATAAATGATGTGTTCACTCACAAGCAATATATCCCACAGCTGTCGCCTGGAATGCGGGTCCAGACCAGACGTTGGCTCGTCCAATACAAGTATTTGAGGTGAACCAACGAGAGCTATTCCGAGCTGTGCACGTCTCATCATACCCCCCGACAGTTTGATACAAAGCCAGCTGGCCTTGTCGGCCAATCCGAGACTATCGAGCACACGCTTGCACTCCTTTTTTGCTTGTTTTTTCGTCATTTCTTTGATCTACAACATAATATACATATATATGTACTAATACAAGGACAAGACAAATCGTATTATTATTGATCATTGTAGCATAGAGGTAATCTGTTTGACTTACGTAACTACTTGCATGTAATACATGAGATCCATGTGTCGATGTTGTGAGTAAGTATCAAAATATAAAATCTCAAATCCAAATTATTAAATATTACAAAAATATGCTGCGAAGCCTCGAAGTTGGTGTTTTTTACTTCAAAGTTGGAAATCGCATGCAAATTCTCCACTACCTCATACAAATACACGCGTCTTCGCTTTATACTTGACAATTGGTAAGAGAAATAAATTCTCTTGAACAAATCGACAGTTGTATTAGGTATGTGTTTATATAAACTGTTGATTCTCTATGACCCGGTATTACAGTCTCAGTTTAAGAGCTAAACTCAAGTTTTACAAAAATATAGCGTATTACAGTGTCCGTTTAGGCCTAATCTTCCCTCAAATATGTCACTAAACGACAAATATTTAACTCAACGTTTCTGGCGGATTAAGTACTTAACGGTGAGTCAACTGTCATTTGCTAGGCAACGCGTGTAGTTTCAGTTTCTATCACTAGAGGTGTTAGGCAACGAGTGTAGTTTCAGTGTTCTATCACTAGAGGCGTTAGTTGTATCGACGGTGGCGCCACACAACAAAACAAACTGACAGCCATATTGAAATGAACATGGGCATTTAAAAGCATTATTTAGTAAAAAAAATTAAATTTATTAAATTTATAATTTGGTATTATTTGAGGTTATTTAAAATTTGACAGATAATAACCACAGAAAAAGTAAAATATGTCTATAATTGAAGATTTAGTAACTGACATGTCATATTGCACTGTAATACGGAAATGGATTCAATCTCCCCTTAACATTAATCTTGAGTTTAACAAACTCAATGAGTTGAGGGCCGACTGTAATACCGGGCCTATGTTAATAAAATAAATAAAATACTATGTCAAATGTAGTGTTTAGTATTGCCTTGTGTATAATCTACTAAATGAACTGTGTGAGTTTAGTGGTGCTACATTTTTTTTAAATAATTGTTAACATTTATTAAATAAATAAAATGTTCAATATTTATCATTTTGGTATTTGACATTTTCCTACTACCAGTAATAGGTATCTTTACAGCAATCAATATTAATTTATCATTTTGGTATTTGACATTTTCCTACTACCAGTAATAGGTATCTTTACAGCAATCAAAATTAATTTATCATTTTGGTATTTGACATTTTCCTACTACCAGTAATAGGTATCTTTACAGCAATCAAAAGCATTGTCTAAGAAATAGAGAGCATCGAACCATTCCGAAGAATATGAGATGTTCCTCGAGTGTTAAATCAGGAAATACAAGATTGTGTTGAGGACATAGACCAATGGATTTCCCAGCACTGCTAGTTGACTGGTTATTGTCGATTGTCACCGACCCTTTACTTGCTGGAATCATACCTGTAACACAAATTATAAATCTATTTATTTACATAGCCATAACACTAATTTGCGTAGTCATAGCTAATAAAACTTGTTAAAAATATAAATCTATTTATTTACATAGCCATAACACTAATTTGCGTAGTCATAGCTAATAAAACTTGTTAAAAATATAAATCTATTTATTTACATAGCCATAACACTAATTTGCGTAGTCATAGCTAATAAAACTTGTTAAAAATATAAATCTATTTATTTACATAGCCATAACACTAATTTGCGTAGTCATAGGCCCAGTATTTCAGTCGGCCCTTAGGAGTTTAACTCAAGTTTAACAAAAATATTGCGTATTTCAGTACCAAATCTTCCCTTAAATACGTCACTAAACCACAAATATTTAACTCAACGTTTCTGGCGGATTGCGTGTCTTAATCTTGAGTTAAGTATTGTTTCTAGTCTTTTTCGCCAGGTGGCGTACTAATCGCCGCGCGCTTTAATGTTTTATTTCATTTTATACTACAAATAACTATGCATAATAATTATAATCATGATTTATTTTTGATGTTAAAATAAAAGACGATATAGAAGTGGTTCATGTATTTAATATTTATTTTCTTTTTTACATAATTATATTGTATTGCCTGACAACAAACGAAAAACTGTCAGCCATAATGAAACGTCAGCCACGCAACTTTATTTTTGCGATGTTTTTTCATCCCACTTTTTAAATTGATCCATCCTGTTTCTATATATATAATGTGTATTCTTAAATTTTCTACATAAGACACTATTTTACCATGATCACTTAGTTCCATATCTATCTGTAAAATGTACATACATTTTGCATTGAAGTACTACGTGCGTAGTACATATTCTTCAATCACATTTTTTCACTACAATGTTTGATTTTAATTAAAAAAAACATCGATCTGTATAAAAAATTGAAAAAGTAACATGCTGTGTAATGAAACAAATAAAATAATGTGTTGTTATAACAATAAAATAATATTTAGTCACAGCTTCGCGTCACGTATCATTTAAGGTTATTACAATTTGACTTGAATTTGACAGATGCGTTATAGACAATAACCATAGAAAACGTAAAATATATCTATAGTTGAAGATTACGTAACTGACGTTTCATTTTGCACTGAAATACGCGAATGAAATTTAATCTTCCCTAAACTTTTAACTTGGATTACTAAATCCAACGATTTAAGGGCCAACTGATATCTCGGGCCATAGCTAATAAAACTTGTTAAAAATAGGTATTTGACATATCTTGAAACAATGTTCTTTCAAATGAAGTAATGGATACTTTTAGATAATATTTTCAAGAATAGACAAAATATTATTTTTTTGATGCTGCAAAATGGTATTTAAACAATTTACTAATATAATTCAACAGTGGACATAAGAATCTCAGACTTAACTGCTCGCCTATAAAATAATACTCTCTCCGGCTGGTGGTCCACGTTTCATTGCCATACAGTAGCACACTCCAAACATACTCTCTCCGGCTGGTGGTCCACATTTCATTGCCATACAGTAGCACACTCCAAACAAACTCTCTCCGGCTGGTGGTCCACATTTCATTGCCATACAGTAGCACACTCCAAACATACTCTCTCCGGCTGGTGGTCCACGTTTCATTGCCATACAGTAGCACACTCCAAACAAACTCTCTCCGGCTGGTGGTCCACATTTCATTGCCATACAGTAGCACACTCCAAACATACTCTCTCCGGCTGGTGGTCCAAACAAACTCTCTCCGGCTGGTGGTCCACATTTCATTGCCATACAGTAGCACACTCCAAACATACTCTCTCTGGCTGGTGGTCCACATTTCATTGCCATACAGTAGCACACTCCAAACATACTCTCTCCGGCTGGTGGTCCACATTTCATTGCCATACAGTAGCACACTCCAAACAAACTCTCTCCGGCTGGTGGTCCACATTTCATTGCCATACAGTAGCACACTCCAAACATACTCTCTCCGGCTGGTGGTCCACATTTCATTGCCATACAGTAGCACACTCCAAACAAACTCTCTCCGGCTGGTGGTCCACATTTCATTGCCATACAGTAACACACTCCAAACATACTCTCTCCGGCTGGTGGTCCACATTTCATTGCCATACAGTAGCACACTCCAAACAAACTCTCTCCGGCTGGTGGTCCACATTTCATTGCCATACAGTAGCACACTCCAAACATACTCTCTCCGGCTGATGGTCCACATTTCATTGCCATACAGTAGCACACTCCAAACAAACTCTCTCCGGCTGGTGGTCCACATTTCATTGCCATACAGTAGCACACTCCAAACATACTCTCTCCGGCTGATGGTCCACATTTCATTGCCATACCGTAGTACACTCCAAACAACTTTGGTAACTTACTAAAAAAAAATGGTCACCTGTTATAATGGACATGAGAGTAGTCTTTCCAGCTCCATTGTGACCAAGCAGAGCGGTAATACCACCCTTGTAGATGTCCATCGATATACCAGACAGGGCTGTCTTCTTACTTGTACCCCAAGAACCATATGTCTGCGATAAAAAAAAATTGAAACAAAAGTATTCAAAAAAAAAATTACAAAGGATATTGAATATGGACACAAAAATTGCCATTCATGACGCAATTGTAGTGCCAAGTGAAACCTGGACATGGCAGAGGTCGCACAAAAGCAGAATAAATGCAGTATAAAAGGAGATCGCTAAGACGAATTTGTAATAAAACGATGTATAACAAGCCATGATATGAGGACACAAGGAAAAAATGTAAGATGAAGAAAGATGTCATTAATAGGATGTAATTAATAGAATGAAAGTTTGAGATGATAATTGGGAAGATGGAATGAAGAACACCTGACGACTTAATATACAAAACTAACAAGAATAAGGTTGGGTTGATTCAATAAAAGTGTCAGTTATAATATGGTTAAATAACTTTAATTTCATAAACTTGTTCAAAATTGTGTCGTTTAACGGTATTAGATTTCAATGGAACAACCAAAAGTATTGAACAATTTTATGAAACAAAAATATTTCAACTATACTTTTACTTTGATCACTGTTCGAGAAACACAGCCTTAGTGGTCGGGAGTACCCGAAAAAAGGATGACACGGCCGTGTAAACGATATTCTGAAAGACGGAAATGTAAGAAGTGTGAACAACAGACAAACACGTAAGAGACAATTCATGAATGTTGACGAGGCGATGTATGTGTGTCAAGATAGAAAAATGTGACTTTCGGCTCTCTATGCCTACCCCGTGAGGGACACGGTGTGATGATTTGTGCCGGAGTCAAAATAAAGTGCAACAACCAAAAATATTATTTATTTTCTTAACAAAGCAATAATACAATTTTATAATCAATTTAGTAAGTCAGTGGCATAGTGGGAATCAGACTGCCATATTTAGATGAGTCAGTGGCATAGTGCGAATCAGACTGCCATATTTAGATGAGTCAGTGGCATAGTGCGAATCAGACTGCCATATTTAGATGAGTTTGTTCAAACATTAGATGAGTCAGTGGCATAGTGGGAATCAGACTGCCATATTTAGATGAGTCAGTGGCATAGTGGGAATCAGACTGCCATATTTAGATGAGTCAGTGGCATAGTGGGAATCAGACTGCCATATTTAGATGAGTCAGTGGCATAATGGGAATCAGACTGCCATATTCAGATTATCCTGTGATGGCGAGTTCGAACCCCACCCTAGCTACCTTGACTTATTCTGTTCAATTATAGTACAAACATTTATGATTAATTTAGGGAATGTATGAGGATGTATATCGTGGCTCGGCGGTCAATACCGCGAATGTGATAATTTTGATAAAATTATGTTTTTTGTTGAAATCGGTAGAGAATGTTCAAATGCCCGATTGCGCATAGAAAACTTCTTCTTCTTCTTCTTCTTCTTTAGGCCCAGGGCCTGTTTTATGCTGCATTTTCAGCCTCCTGTGATGTGGACTGTAAACTATCTCGCCATCTTTTTGGTGGGCGTCCTCGTGGTCGAGACCCCTCCGGCACGTTTTCTCAGGCTATCTTTGGGATCCTATCTTCGGACATGCGGCTGACGTGTTCGTTCCAGTACCTTCTTCTTTGGTGCCCCCATCTTACGATGTCCTCAGCTTCGCAGATTCTTCGAATCTCTGTATTTCTGACTCTATCACGAAGACTTTTGCATAGAAAACGTTTGCACAAAATCATTCAAACGGCTAATATGTCGAATGGAACAATACCGCGAATGTACATTCGAAAGTTTTTTTTACCTCCTGTAAAATCTTTTTATTGCTACATTCGCAGTATTGAATGCCCAGCGACGATATGTATTTATCAAAAGGAATATTCATTCTTTATTCATTATTAATGCAGCTTTTTATTAAAATCCTTTCATTAGCATATTATAACTAATATATAAGTAACTTTTAATATCAAGCTCCCTTAATGTTCCTTTCTTCAATACATATCATCCAAAACATTAAGTTATTTCATAATTTTATTGTCATGTAACAGTGTGTACCATAAATAATGAAGTAATAAAAACATTTTAATAGGTAAAATTGAATGAGGCCGAGGACCCAGCAGAAAAAAGATGTCCTGGCACCGTAATGTGAAGGAGTGAACCAACATAGCATTCAAAGTGCGGAGGAGCTTTTCCTCGGGGAGCAGGACTGAGAAGAATTCGCTGTGATCGCCAACGTCGGAAACCCGACAAGGAACAAGAGGAAGAATATATTAAAATAGTATAAATCGAAGCTTGCTCGAAAAGGCACAAGATGAAGAAAATATTTTAAATGGTATAAATTGAAGCTTGCTCAACAAGGCATAAGAGGAAGAATATAATAGTTTAAATGGTATAAATTGAAGCTTGCTAAACAAGGCACAAGGGGAAGAATATAATAGTTTAAATGGTATAAATTGAAGCTTGCTAAACAAGGCACAAGAGGAAGAAAATAGTTTAAATGGTATAAATTGAAGCTTGCTAAACAAGGCACAAGAGGAAGAATATAATAGTTTAAATGGTATAAATTGAAGCTTGCTAAACAAGGCACAAGAGGAAGAATATAATAGTTTAAATGGTATAAATTGAAGCTTGCTAAACAAGGCACAAGAGGAAGAATATAATAGTTTAAATGGTATAAATTGAAGCTTGCTCAACAAGGCACAAGAGGAAGAATACAATAGTTTAAATGGTATAAATTGAAGCTTGCTAAACAAGGCACAAGAGGAAGAATATAATAGTTTAAATGGTATAAATTGAAGCTTGCTAAATAAGGCACAAGAGGAAGAATATAATAGTTTAAATGGTATAAATTGAAGCTTGCTCAACAAGGCACAAGAGGAAGAATACAATAGTTTAAATGGTATAAATTGAAGCTTGCTCAACAAGGCACAAGAGGATGAATATATTTTATATAGTATAAATTGTAGCTTGCTCAACAAGGCACAAGACGAAGAAAATATTATAAACGGTATAAATTGAAGCTTGCTCAACAAGGCACAAGAGGAAGAATATAATAGTTTAAATGGTATAAATTGAAGCTTGCTCAACAAGGTACAAGAGGAAGAATATAATAATTTAAATGGTATAAATTGAAGCTTACTTTCCACACATCCCTTATGCTAATTCCAACCTCTGCTCCTTTCACCAATGGCTCAATATACTCAGAGTGTCTCACAGTATGTTCATTGCTATACTCTTCTGTATTCATTGGATTTGTCTTACTATTGAACATGAACTGAAAAAAGAGTTCTTATTAAATTACATATAGTTATCAGAAAACAACATGAGCCCGTCAATTGGGTGCGCAGATCGCAAATTTGTGTCTTTTATGCAAATTTACAACATCATACACGATGCAATTGACTGTCCTGACACAATGGAATTTCTCCCCCTCAACAAGCGTCCCACTGCGTCGCACACGAAGCCCACTTTTATTTCACATACCACACCGTAATAATTCATACACAATGCAATTGACTGACATAACAACAGAACTTCTCTCCTTCAACACAAGTCCCATCTTTAAATTATATAATATTGTAAAATTCCCAAAAAACAAATTTTATAACAATAAATAAGACAATTTTGAGACTCCCATGTCTTGTGTTTCATTCTACTATCAAATAAGCCCTCTTATATCAAAGATTCTGTGAGCTTAAATATATAGTTGTTTAGGTTAGGTTAGGTTAGGTTAGGTGGATTTATGTGAGAATAACTGCCCGAAAATTGCCAGATTCTTTTACATTTTATTTTAGTTACAGCAACGAACTGCGCACAACCAAATTCTATAAACAAATATAAACGCTTAAACAAGCATAAAATCGATCTGCCCGAACGTCGTTCAGCCTCGTCAATACATAAATATATTTCGCTCGGGGAAAGCACTACCAAAGAAATCAATACTCTAAACAAGTTTTGCCCGAGCGAGGCTCGTCACTAAACAGTGGAAATCCACGCCCATGTGACCATTGAAGTGGTTAAAACACAAATTCTAAATGAAATATTTTTGTCCAAGACGAGGAGGTATAAAAACTGCGACAATGAAACTAACCTTCCATAAAAAATTGATGTCTTTGGCCACACCATATGTGCCAGGATTCACTTTGTCAACGAACCATGTCATAAAGGCCAAAACAAAAAACTGGGCGACGAATAAACACCAGATGATAAAACAATTCACGCAGCTGCCACTCGGAGTCTCTAACAGCCTGTCCCAATGGAGACCCCCTCCTAAAGTGACCAAAAAGCAATGAATTCAAATTAAAAAAACAAATGTCATCGGGGCACTAGGAATTAATGAATCATTAAATGGCGGTATAAAAATTCTTATTATTAATTGTTACTTACCGTTAGTTTCTTGTATGATAACTATCTGGAAAAACCAATATAGCGGTGTGTTGGGGACCAGAGAATATACGAAAGACGTCAGTGTTGTTTTTGGTAGCCCAAATTGTATGTTCGCTGAGATCAACCACAAAACAGACATCAGAAGGCTAGCCAACATTACTGAAAAAAAAAAAAATAAACAAAATTAAGATTCAATATTTATATAATATTTTTTTTAACAAATTACTAATTATTAGTAACTAATCACCTGAAAATAGGACAATATTACAATTGCCATCTATGAAGTAACGAAGGAACCTTTTTGCAACACCATCTATTGAGAGATTGGTTTATTTGTAAACAATGAAAGCAACACTCCTTATAAATGAAGTGACAGTGTTCTCGCACAGATGTCACCGACGGAAAAAATACAATGTTTGCGTATATGCAACTTTAAAAAATATTCCATTTATAAGTAATAATGTCTCAATTCACTGTTTTGTTCGTTTTTTTTGTTTTGTCAATTTGTTCAAGAGAATTTATTTCTTTAAACTTATCGACACAGTTTCAAGCCAAGATCTGTGAGAATTTATACGGCGAGTGGACCTAGTCAACGAGTCATTTAGCTATAGAAAAGAAAAACAAAAGATAAGTCAATTTAGCCAAGTGACAGTTGTCACATGACTGAGTGATCTTGAGTGAATGTCACTTCCAAACATAGACTTACCTTTTTATTTACCACGTTAAACAATTTTGCCACATTAATCATTTTTTTGTTGGAAAGGAGTTAATCCAAGGATAGTTTGTTGAGTAAATTTTGTCAAAAATGATGATGAGATCCATGATAAATAATGGAACTCTTCAATTCTTATGAGCACATAAATGATACTCTGATAAATCTCTCATGTATTGCCAGGAATATTCTTTTTGTAATCATGATTTTTTATACAGGATGTTATCTTCCGTATGATTAGGGATGAAAAATAAATTCTCACAAACAACTGACTCAATTTTGACAAAACAAAGTAAAATATCTAGTTAAGTTAAGTTAATCCTAGTCTCTCAAAAAAGATCTGTATTCATGACTTTTGTCTCTTGAAATAGCAAACTTGTATTAATTCTATTTTTTTTTTTTTTGAAAAACTCAATTTCTTAAAAAATAGTCGCATAATGTGTCCATTTTGATATCGTACAAAGAAGCTTTCTTTAATGACTTCTCAATAATTTCAATAAGAAATAAAACCGCGATATTTCCAGACGACAGGTCCAGATTATCTGTTCCTGTGATGTCCAAATGTATTCAAGAGATGGCGGAAAACCCTGAAACATATATTCTTATTTCCCAAGAATCTCATAGATTGGATGAAAATTACCTTTATTGAAAAATGTACTGAAGAAGAAAGCCAGCATGATGACATAGTTGACATACAGCAGTAGAGTTATACAGAGAATCATTCCGTCCGTTCCCGGCACCAGAGAATGTTCGGTAAACTTGAGAATGGGCACCATCACAAGCAGAACTATGATCTGCGTCACCAGACAGTTGATCAGGTGAGATACCCAGAGGTGGTTGGATTTAACTCCCATCATCTTCACCAGCTCCTTGATGCCCGTGCTCTTCTCCGTGACCAGTCTCACCACCGTGGCTATGAGAGGTATCAGCTGGCCAATGATAATCCCCATAGGTATCATGGAGGTGAATGTCACCATATTTTTCATGTTATTCTCTATGGCGGGGTACGGGAAGGACTGGAAATTTATATTCTAAAAAAGACAAAACAAGATATTCAATCAAATCACATTATTTCCTATGTCCGTATGTTTATTTGTGGTCACAGCCCCCATCCTTGGATTCTGGGTAAATTTCGGTGCCCTCTTCAATTCTTTCCTATGGAAGAACCAAGCAGACATCTTAATGCCTTGCTCGATGGTCACTCGTAAAATGTGGCGAAGGTTCAGCTTGACTCATGGCATTTGGTGTGGAACACCATGAATCTGACGCAGAACTGGGAAAGAAGGATATGGAAAAAATCACAGTGGTAAAGGCTCGTTTTGAATCAAACATGAGAACCAAAGGGTGGGAAGGAACCACCTGTCTGTACTTGACCCAAGTTCAATTTGACGGACTCCCCTGTTTGAGGTTGGCCTCTTAGGGGTAGTGCTATGAAATATGTTTGATGATAGTCCTTGTGTTATCCAACAAGCATCCGCTCCGGAGATGAACAAGACTCAAAGTTTTAAAATGTTCCCAATTAAGTGGGGTAGAAGACTAATAATCCTCTAACTTATGTTTGCTTGTCCACCTTACACTGCTAAAATCAACTATATATCAAGTGCACATAGAGTACCAAGAAGTAGAATATAATATAATTACTCTACACTTGAGATACATTACTTTAATTTTTATCTTTTATTTATTTTTTTTATTTTATGCATGCATGAACTGTGTTACTATGTAATACCTTTTGAATGTGACCCGTCTGCCTCTCGATGTATTCTTTGTTGATAGCCATCTGGACGGCAACAAATGACTCGTAAGCTCGGCCATATTCCTCGTGTGGTCCTGGTATCTGAATATCCGGAGCATCTTTCCTCGTTTCATAATGATGAGAACTTCTTATCTTGTATGTTAAATTTTCGGGAGCACCGTCAAAGGATATATTCTGAAAAAAAATATATATTATATACTTAACACCTTTTTTTTCCTCGATACTTCACCACATACTTGCCATCTCCATTCACTCTATTGAAATTTTGAACACTCTTTTTCAAGTATACATAGGAAAGCCTTCTCAATCTATATGATTATATAAGAAAAATCAAAAGAAATTATATTCATTTTTTGATAAGTGATCTGAGAAAAAAATTATTTTCATATTTATATTTTCCTAATACAGAGACAACACAGATTGAATTATTTCCTTATATAATTAATTTATTTATTTATTCATACAAACATTGATGACATTACAATAATGATTGAATCTGCAATGCCCCACTAGGCAAATGAACCTGTGCCGGGGCCAATGCATCTCGAGACAGTGACACTGTATTAGTTAATGAAAACATACATATTGGTTGGTGCTGAGGACGTGTCATTGGGACACAACCTGCCTTATCCAACATGGAGAGCGCTCAATAGGCTCAGAACGGGTGTCTCCTGCTGTTACAGTGACCTCAAGAAATGGGGATACAGAGAGGAAGACATCTGCGAGTGTGGCGCCAGAAAGGACAACGTGCACCTACTGTCATGTCCCATGATAGGAGCGACATGCACGCACCAAGACACAGTGATAGCAAACACTAGTGGAATCCGAGTGGCCGAATATTGGGGGCTACGAATATGATGGTGTTCCGGACACGGAAAGTAAGTAAGTAAAACATACATACATACCATCACGCCGTATCCCTACTTGAGGTAGGCAGAGGGGACCGAACGCCAGACACCTTTGTCTTGACATACATGTTTTGCCTCATTAACATCCATGCATCGCGTCATACATGCTCTCCTATTATTCTGACTTGGTATATTACCATCTTTCAAAATCTCATTTATATGATCATGCCAACTCTTTCTCGGGCGGCCACGACCTCTCATTCCACTCTTTTCAGCCTTGTATACTTTCTTTGTCAGACGCTCATCGTTCATTCTCTCCACATGTCCGAACCATCGTAGTGTATTTACTTTCATTCTACTCACAATATCTCTTGCATTCTCGTCTGATGTCCACATTCCTTATCCTATCATAGATCGTTTTACCACACATTCGTCTTAGGGACCTCATTTCCACAGCGTTAATTTTACTTTCATGCGTCTTCTGCCATGTCCATGTCTCACTTGCATACATTAATGTTGGTACGACTATTGCATTGTGCACAGCGAGCTTTGCTGGCCTTGAGATAATTGGGTCGGCCATTATTGTTCTTAATGCACCGTTCACTCTATTTGCTGCCGTTACCCTTCTTTCTATATATGTACTTTTCCAGTCTTCCATCACACTGAAACATACTTCCTAGATACAAATATTCATCCACTTGATAATATCACAAACAACAATGGAAATAAAAAAAACATTTACAAAAAAACATAATATAAAATAAAATTGCACTAATATACTTAGAACAAAATAAAGTATGGTGTCGAAAGCTATGGATGAAAAATCTCCTCTGCATAGTGTCTGCCTGACACTAAGAGCCATTCCTTTATTATTGTTTCAAAAGCATGACTATTTTCCATTTGCTTAATTTTTTGTCGAGCTTATTGAATGATCTAGGAGCCTATTGAATGTTCAAAGAAAGAATGGTCAAAATTCAAAGAAAATAATCTACGGTGTGTCATATCAATGTGAAATAAATTTCATATTTGTATGAAAAATGTATATAACAGAAGTAAAATAGCTTATGTATGGGTCTGTAAAATTGAGTGATCAACTTCATAATGATATTGTATGTGTCTCTATAGACAAGTGTATATTTTGCTCTCCACTTCTATCTTCCTCAAGGGGTAGGCAGTGAGAACCGAACACCGCATTCTTCTATCTTGACACATACATTGCCTCATCAACATTACTTACTACTTACTTTCCGTGTCCGGAACACCATCATATTGGTTGGTGCTCCGGTGGTGGAAGGATTGGCCGGCATTCTGCCGTTTCCAGGGACGCCCGATAAAAAAAATATAATGTATATCAACATATGATGTATATCAACATATAATGTATATCAGTGTATCAACATTGATACACTGTCTCATACATGCTCATTTTGCTAGTAATGCAATTTTACTTAAAATTTCTCAACAGATATCATGTAGAAAATACATACTATGAGTTTCGTGACAATGCTTTTGTGTCTATGGTGTATTGTGAAAACTTTTGTCTTCTGGGAATCTTATATTTGTTTAAGAATGTAATAGAAATGCACATCATAAAAATGCATTTTGAGATTGTCAACCTTTCAAGAAGAAAAAATTAACGCTAACGCGACGTCTTACGTAGGCAATTCAAAGCGAACGCGATTGCGAAGAGATCCGATACAGTTACACGCGAATACCCTACGCACGTTTGGTAACGTAGGCCACTTCTATAGTTACCGACTGTTTGTTATTTTCGTGCAACGACACGCTGCTTCGGGTTCGCGTTCAGATCGCCTACGTAAGACATCGCGTTACTATGGTGTGAAGAGTTTAGTGTTGGCCACAACACACTCGTTCAACAAGTAACTAAAATATATAAATGCAACAATTTCATATAGATTAGAAAGGTGATTAGAGTCATCATGATATTCATATATATATATATATATATATATATATATATATATATATATATATATATATATATATATATATATATATATATATATATATATATATATATATATATATATATATATATATATATATATATATATATATATATATATATATATATATATATATATATATATATATATATATATATATATATATATATATATATATATATATATATATATATATATATATATATATATATATATATATATATATATATGTAGTGTATGTAGGTATCTTGTAATTTTTATTATATATATATATATATATATATATATATATATATATATATATATATATATATATATATATATATATATATATATATATATATATATATATATAATATATATATATATATATATATATATATATATATATATATATATATATATATATATATATATATATATATATATATATATATATATATATATATATATATATATATATATATATATATATATATATATATATATATATATATATATATATATATATATATATATATATATATATATATATATATATATATATATATATATATATATATATATATATATATATATATATATATATATATATATATATATATATATATATATATATATATATATATATATATATATGTAGTGTATGTAGGTATCTTGTAATTTTTATTTGTTAATTGCACTTATCAGAAAACGTTTCTATTGTAAATAGACATTGACGGAGCACGGATGTGACAGTGTCCATAGTGCATATTCTTTTATTTATTTATTTATTTATTTAGGGACAAATACAGTCTTAAAATACTAAAATGGAATAATACACTATAAAATAAAAACAAACAGACCAATTACATATGTCCACAGATATTAAATATAAAACATTTTAAACATCATAAATTTAAATATAACTAAGATGTATGTTTGCCTGTGACGGGAAAGGAAGGGAAGAGAAAAAAAAGGATGGGAAAAGGATTGTGACAGTTAAATTGTTATATTTTTGTTACAAACAACAACTCAAAATGTAAATAAAAGTATACAAAAGATAATATTAGAAAAAACACAAATAACTAACAAAAAAAAAAATTCAACATACGAGTTCATGCTATGCACTTATAGAGAGAATTTTTGTATGCGTTATTACTAGCGGTGAATATATCAGAATGTGTGATACTGGCTGAGAGGTTGACATTATAGAAGTTACAAGCCCTTTTGATAAACTCATTTTGATTGGAATTAGTGTTACTTCGAGGAACATAAAACAAGTAGTTTTTTAGTAGTTTTCTTTTGGTGATTCAGTGGCTAAGTTCTCAGATCAAATCAATACTGCACAATTTATACCCTGTGATGTGCTTGAAATACTATTATGTGGCATTTCAAGCACATCACAGGAAGTTTGGATGAGTTTATCCTTATTTTGCCAATGTATTTGGTCAATTGTTTTATTTTTATCCGGTGGCTATTCCATACAAGTAAACAGTAATATAATGCTAATGTATGTGTCATAATGTATGTGTCATTCTGTGGAATGCAAATAAATATGTGACTCGAATAAATCATTATCTTATAAAATATATTGGATTATAACTGATAAATGACAGATAACACATAATGATCCTACATATAAATAATCTAGCAGTGTAAGAATGAAAAAAAAAATTAAGCACTGATTTAATCACAACATGTTCCTAATGGGTTAGGTGGAATGAACCAAACCCCAAATGCTTCAATCACAATGTAAACAAGGGAAGATACATATTTATTTAACTATTGGGGGTCACATGGGATGGAGCTTATAAAACCACATTATGTCTCTTACATATATGTAGACCAAAAAAAGAGTATTAAAATGTCTATTATACCTTCATGATTAAAATCAATACCTTCATGATCAAAATAATCCTCAGGAGACCACGTGACTAATAGTACTAACCAGTGAATTAACCATCACTTTGTTACAGAATATGTACAGGAAAGTTATTATCCGTCAGGTGGTCAAGGAGTTGATTATTAATTGGAAAAAGAAACTTGAACTACAGACAAACATATGAGATGATACATGTATGAATGGAGGCGTGTCAATATAGAAAATAGAGACATTTGGTTCAATCTGCCTACCCCATGACAAACACGATATGATGGCTATTCAACAGTCAAACATTTTTATATATATGTACAAAATTAAATATTTATACACAGGAAAAACGATGTCTGCCCAGTTTTGCTAAAATACTAGTTGCATGTAACACATGAGATCCAACTGTCGATAGCGATAGTATGTATAGTTGAAGAATAAGTACCAAACTATAAATCCAAATTATTGAATATTTTAGGATATTTTATTTTCTATACAACACATGTAGGTATGTATGTCAAGATAGGACAGTATGGAGGTCAGTCCTTTTTTCTATCCAGAATATGAAAACAGCATGATGGTATGTAGGTATGTTTCGAGATTTAAGTATCAAACTATTAAGTCTTCTTACATATTGTGTATAGGCGACTGCCATACAAATTGTATGAAGTGATGTCGTCACTAAATTCAATTTTTATAAAAATTGTTAAAAAAAAATTGAGATTTACTTCTACAATATGAATACTTTTTATAGAAAATTAAATTATCTAGTTGGGGTGTTTCGGCTTTTTTCGATTTTTTTAGAATATTTGGAAATATAGGCAGTTAAACTCATAAATTTATAATAAAAAAAATATTTTTCTTAATAAAAAATGTTTGAGAAACTCTGGAATTTTTTTGAAAAAACTAATTTGAGATTTTATATTTGTCTATGTTTATACTAATTTTCAGCGTTCTAGCTTTTATGGTTTCTGAGATATATGGAAAAATAAACCAAAAATTCAAAAGTTGATAACCCCTGACTGAAACAAAAATTCAAAATTCTGAGTATAAAAGTTTTGTAGGCCTATATTTGTTTATATATTCTGAAATTTTGGGCTCTGTAAATTGAGCGGATCAAAAGTTATAAGGGGGGGACACGGACACACACACACAGACACACGAAATATTCTACTCCGAATTCTGAGTAAATCCGTATATGGAACATATATGCTGCGAAGCCACTAAATTGGTGTTTTTTGACTTCAAAGTTGGAATAGCCGTGAAAAAAGTCCACTACGCCATACAAAATGTTCCTTCACACACGCATCTTGGATTTTAACAGCCTCTTCCTTCAATAGAATTTCATTCTCTTGAACAAATCGACAGTTGGATTATATATAAAATAAACAATGGTATAAGTTTATTTCTGAATGATAGTATATAGATATTTAACCACATACAAAAACATCCTGCAGCTGTTTACACTACAATTCAAAACACCTAATGAAATACTAACATTTTTTATCCAACAATAACAATTGAATTTTTTTTTTTTTTTAATAAGGCACAGCCACCAATAGAGGCGGATTTGTGAACAATTGAATTGTTTTGAAAAATATTATGTGAGAAAAAGTTATCAATGTTTAAGTACACAGCCAGTGCAAAACACATTTATAATATTAAATGCGTTTTTCCACCAATATTTTCGACTTGATCATGATAAAAGACAAACAAACGTAAAAATAAGGTCCCTTGGACAATATTTCTCATTTTAATTTTAAGTTGAGAAAGGTTATAGATTGAAGAGCTCCATGATTATATATTTTTTATTTTATCAGTTGAAAAGGCCCCTCACAAGACGAAATGATCATTCTTTTAAAAAAAGGAATATAACATGTAAAATATGAAAACAAAACATGTCAAATATGAAATCAAAACATCTAAAATATGAAATCAGACATGTAAAATATGAAATCAAAACATGTAAAATATGAAATCAAAACATGTAAAATATGAAATCGAAACATGTAAAATATGAAAACAAAACATGTAAAATATGAAATAAAAACATGTAAAATATGAAATCAAAACATGTAAAATATGAAATCGAAACATGTAAAATATGAAATCAAAACATGCCACATTTTGGAGGCAACAAAGATTATGCAAATGATGAATAAAATAATTGTTTGAAAATTTACTGTACACAAAGTGTTATTATTATTTTTAATTAAATTTTAGATATATTTATTGGTATTAAGTGATAATATTTCATTCATCTATTTACGCTTAGACGATGGAACGTAAAAGGATGTAAATAATATTATTTCTCAAGCAACTAACAGATTCTATGTCAAACATGAATTTAAGACGCATCCAATAACAAGTGGCCGCATTCAGAAGACTTACAATATTTATCGACTTACAATATTTATCGTCTCACAAATCCAGACTGAAACACAATTAAAAACCATGTCTCCACTGGGAATAGAACCTTGAACCTTTGTCTCAAGAGTCAGATACCTAACCAACAGAGCAACGAAGGCCAACAAAAAGAATAAACAAAACTATTGCAGAATAATTAAAATACATGCATTTTTTTAATATGTACCTGAAATATAACAGCCATCATGTAAGCTTGTATCTGCAATAATTTTCCTTTTTTCAATAAAAGTTCTTCTTCCGTATCAAAACCTTCCAACCCTGAAATTAAATTGAGAGTTAGACCAGAGATACGTAGACTGCTTGGAGGAGTCCATTCAACTGCAACACAACTGCTTAGTAATTTTTTTTAGTATATCCTAAATTTAATACTAGGTTATTATTTAAGGTTTAAATTAAGCTGGTACTAGCAAAAATGCTCCAGGAGGATTACATAATTAATATATGAACATAAAATTCTGTATTATTTTTATATTGGACGTCCAACTAGGTGAACCTGTTTTAGGACGTCCGATATGTAGATACAATTTGTAGGTATCAATAACTTAACCAATTTAAGTTGCTTTAAAAATTTATAAATGAATAGCAATTAAACTAGAATAAGCTTAATTTGTTATTAGATTCATCTATGCCGATGGATATAAGCCAACTGTTTGTTGTTTTTTTCAGAGTGTATAAAATGATTAATAATTGTATGAGTAGTAGCGACAGCATGAAGCAGTAGTGTTGCAGTTGAACCGACTGCTCTAAGCGGTCGATTTGACTGCAATTCGTTTTATTGTATTTTTGATTATAAGGCTCTTGATGATAATAGAAAAGCGTGGAAGTACTATTCTAAGCCGGTGTCTCAAAGCAAGACCTGATATAATGTTTCCAAATGAAACAAAATATGTCTGTTTTGACAAATAGATGAAAAATCTTACGTGTCCTCAAGTTGTCTGCCACATTCTTCATCATGCCGTCTATGTAGGTAGTTCTGGGAGCATAGAAAAGTTTTGACAAAGCAGACTCTTTTATGATGGAATCAATCGGTATTGGTTCACTGTGGTTTATCTCAGCTTCTCTCGTTGAAAAGTTTACAGTCTGAGTACAAAAAAATAAAGTAAAATAATATATTTTAAAAATGTCAAAATTATTGAGTTATATGTTAATTTTGATTTCACTTTCAAATATAAGGTGCATAGATGATAATCCCTGAATGGATTTTTACAAAGTACCTTAATTTCTATTATTGTTATTATGAACACTCCCTTGCACCCTGCGTACTGGCGAGTTTATTGCCGTATGGCAATTTCCTCCAACTAACCAGTGTTTCCAGCCCAGAGAAGCAATATTTGCGTGAGAAATGAATTTAAATAAATTTCTCCTCTGCTGGGAATCAAACCCAGGACAGAAACCGAACGGCTTACCAACTGTGCCACGGCGGTGCCACGGGTTCTATTTTTTACATTCATTGAGAGAGCATATAACGCTAAATATAGTGACTGAAAACATGATTAATTAAAACAGCCTCATACACAACCGTATTGGCACAATTAATCAAAAAAGTGACGACCGTATTGGCACAATTAATCAAAAAAGTGACGACCGAATTGGCACAATTAAGCACTATTTATTTGTATATTAAATATCTACCTACCAAATTTACTTAACTATTCTCAGCGTTATTTTTAAAATAATTTAAGACATCTCTATAATTGGCTTTGATATGTGTAATGTTTTTAAGCAATTTATGAAATAGCTGTTGAGATGAAATAAAAAAATAATAAAAATACATGTTAATAAGCGTAACTATCGCATGCATTAAAAAGGATTTATATGTGATTTAAATTAATGATTGTCAACCCAAAATTTGTTTATTTTTTGCATTTTAAGAGCAAATCTGACTTGAAATGAAAAAACTTTGTTATTTATTTATTTTTATTTTAGTCTTCTTGTACATATAATTAGTACACTGGCGGGCTTATTGCCTGTTAGTAATTCACGAAAAGATTCATTTCTCTGCGACATTATTATAGATATGGCAAAATTTATAAAGGATATTTTTTTTATTTTTGTGTGACTTACCTACATTTATTAGATAAATGTTGAAATTCTAATGATATTTTTTTTTAGAAATATATTTGAGAAATTTGATTTTAAATTAAAGGTGTTTAGGTTTATACGCCCTCTTAATCAAAAGACATGGACAGCTAGAGAGAACAGATTCTCTACAAGATCTCGAAGTTGTCGATGATTTTGTTTATCTTGGCTCAACGATCTCTGTAGACGGAAGCTGTGAGATGGAGATACGCAAGCGTATTGGCATGGCCAAAAGTGCAATGGCCAAATTGGATAAAATTTGGAAAGATAGATGAATCACCACAGCCACAGTCCGTGCATTGATCCACCCAATATTTTTGTACGGAGTGGAGTCGTGGACAATAAAGGCAAGAGAGATGTGGTGTTGGCGTCGCATGCTCCGGATCCACTGGACAGCACATCGAACAAATATCTCCATTCTACAGGAACTTGAGATTGAGGATAGATTGTCGGCTGTCTGTCTCGGCCATATCCTCCGTTTCTTTGGACACATCGCAAGACGTGGTCAGGACTGCTTGGAAAAGCTGGTCGTGACCGGAAGTGTGGAGGGGAGTAGAGGTAGAGGAAGATCCCCGACTAGATGGACTGACCAGATCAAAGCGGTTACTGGCCTAACAGTAGTAGGTGCATTGCGAACTGCGGAGTGTCGGGAGAGATGGATGAGTGCTGTCCACCAGGTGATGATGGCAAAGAGAAGAGAGGATCACGACCCTCAGTGATGAGGAAAGCGACTCAGAAAAAGAATCAAAAGACTAAATTTTTAAGAATGTGAGAGCATTTTAAAAATTCTGACAGATGAAATGATATAGAAGAAATTTCCACGGAAAACTAATGAAAATGTTTCTTACTGTCGAATATATTTTTTAATTGCATATACGTTATTGTCAATGATAATGTTTCTTACTGTTGAATATATTTTTTAATTGCATATACGTTATTGTCAATGATAATGTTTCTTACTGTTGAATATATTTTTTAATTGCATATACGTTATTGTCAATGATAATGTTTCTTACTGTTGAATATATTTTTTAATTGCATATACGTTATTGTCAATGATAATGTTTCTTACTGTTGAATATATTTTTTAATTGCATATACGTTATTGTCAATGATAATGTTTCTTACTGTTGAATATATTTTTTAATTGCATATACGTTATTGTCAATGATAATGTTTCTTACTGTTGAATATATTTTTTAATTGCATATACGTTATTGTCAATGATAATGTTTCTTACTGTTGAATATATTTTTTAATTGCATATACGTTATTGTCAATGATAATGTTTCTTACTGTTGAATATATTTTTTAATTGCATATACGTTATTGTCAATGATAATGTTTCTTACTGTTGAATATATTTTTTAATTGCATATACGTTATTGTCAATAATAATGTTTCTTACTGTTGAATATATTTTTTAATTGCATATACGTTATTGTCAATAATAATGTTTCTTACTGTTGAATATATTTTTTAATTGCATATACGTTATTGTCAATAATAATGTTTCTTACTGTTGAATATATTTTTTAATTGCATATACGTTATTGTCAATAATAATGTTTCTTACTGTTGAATATATTTTTTAATTGCATATACGTTATTGTCAATAATAATGTTTCTTACTGTTGAATATATTTTTTAATTGCATATACGTTATTGTCAATAATAATGTTTCTTACTGTTGAATATATTTTTTAATTGCATATACGTTATAGTCAGTAATAATGTTTCTTACTGTTTTATAAACACTGACGAGAAGAACAATAAATAATAAAGGAAACAATATCTCCAGTAGTGTACTAAAATATCTTCTTCCCCGTACCACCATATGTTTCCACATCAACACCTTCATTGAATTGGTCCACATTTTCATTGTTGACTTCTGAAGCCCTAAAAATATTACCATATTATAAAAATGTTTGATAGTGATATAGATATAATATATACTGTAGCATTCACACTCGGAATTTTTTTATTTGAATTTTCCATAATATTTTGTAGCATCTTAAATACTTTCGTGCACCCTCCATTTTCTTCCAACTAACCAGTGTTACCAGCCCAGAGAAGCAGTATTTGAGTGAGAAATGAATTTAAATAAATTTCATCTCTGCTGGCGATCTAACACAGGACTCTCGCACAGAAGCCAAACGGCTAACCAACAGTGCAACGACGGTCGTCATCTTGAAAGTACAAAGCAACTATCCACAATGAAATAAATAGTTTATTTACAACCCACTTCCCTTTAATGCCATAAAAATGTGGCTTCCTACAATGATGGGTAATCTAACGGTGACAGATAAACAGTATTAGCCGAAATTTGAGGCAAATATAAGTAGACTAACAATTGCATTTATTGGGTGTTCACGCAGCTACGAGGTTTGTCTTTGGGACTGATAGAAGATGCCACAAAACTCCTCTCCTTAACGAGCTTCACTGATTGAGGTGTCCAGGCACAAGTAGACTATAGAGTACTTAATGGTCTTAAGGCTCTGCATGACTTGACTCCGTACTATATTCAAGAACTGTGTACATGATGACCATCAGAAAGAAGCTGAAGATTGAGGTTGTCAGATTCACAAAATGCTAATTCTTTAAATAATTTGGATGGAGCCAATAAAACAGCTTACTATGATTCTGGTTTCAGTGTAAAGGCACCCAATAACAAGTTGCCACTTTCTGGAGACTTATAGTAATCGAAGTAGTAACATTTATTTAGATATAAAAACATATAAAAATTAATACATCTAGTTTAAACAAAAAATATGCCAACAAAACTTTTTGAAACAAATAATTAAGAGTATATATTTATATTATATTTACTGTCTCACAGATCCAGACTGAAAAAACAATTATAAACTGTGTATCCACTGGGATCGTACCCCAGATCTTTCACTCAGGAATCAGATATCTAACCAACTGAGCCACGAACAATGATAAATAAGAATTGGAAATATATTAAAATGCATGTCACCATATTTTTAATGAATTGTGTCAATCTATAGATATAGAGAATCAATAGAGAGGTCAGATAATATAACAAAACAATCATTACAAACAAAGACAAAATAAAACAATACTAACAAAAGAGTCTATAATACAAATTATGATAAAAAAATTAATTCCTGATTTTTGTCATATAGGTATGCATTTGTTCTTATGTCATCTGTTTTTATTCACATGTATATACTTAATAGGTATATATCTGGTATTTTTCAATAATTTTTAACATGTTTCTGTTACTTTGTTTTTTGTTTAATTTTTATTGTTTAGTAATCCAGTGGTAGCGAGTTCGAATCCAGCCACGACGGATTTTGTTCACCTATAGCAGGGGTGGCGAACCTTGGGCACGCGTGCCCGAGGTGGCACGTTTGATAATTTGGATGGCACGCGAAGGATTTCCAAGTTAATTATTTTTTAATTTTTAACTTTAAAAAAATATTTTTTTTTTATAAATAATCCGTGAATTATTAATATATTCCGTTTTATCAATTACAAAATGTTTCCCAAGATAAACGACAATCGTTTATTATTTTACTGTGGCAACTTCTAACGATTTTTAATTTAAACATGGCTAGTGGAAATAAAAAAGTATCGAAACGAACCGCAGAGACTTCCAAAGTTGGTGACTGAAGAGTATGAGGATGAACCCAAGTGTTCTGTACAGAACCCATGGGGGATAAAATACAATAAACAATATGGCATGATTAACAAAGGCGAAAAAGCAATATGTTTTATGTTCTGGGACAGTTGTATGCTGAACTCCGTCAGTTAAACGGCATTTTGAGACAAAACATAAATCTCTCCTTAAAAAAGTAAGGAGGAACAAAAAGAATTTATTGCTCAAGCAAATAAAAATGTACAATCAACATTAATTACGAATTTTATCGGCGGCCGTTCAAATATAAATGCTGCTAGTTTTGATGCCTCAAATATAATCGCAAAACACGGAAAACCATTCAGCGATGGAGAATATCTAAAAGAAGCAGTTTGACGGGAAAATAAATATGTATTACTTTTTATTAAAAAATAAACATCTTGAAAAAAAAAAGCATGGCTAAAATGCGCTCCCAATCTCTTTGATGATTTTGAAAACAAACAAAAAATTATTCAAAGAATAAATAATATGCCTTTGGCTAGAAATACGGTGAAAGGTAGAATAATAGAAATGGCCAATAATGTAACTCATCAACAAAACATAGATATAAAGTCTTCCGATTTAATTTCCCTTTGCCTTGATGAGAGTATTGATATAACTGGATCAGCTCGTTTAGTAATTTTTATTCGATACTACCTACAATGGAAATAATATCATAGAAGAATTGATCAGTTTAGTATCATTAGCAACAAAATCAAAAGGAATCGATATTTAAAAAAATAAACAACAAAATGAAATGTTTATTTTTTTACTGCTTAGGCACGCCTGGCAATCGAGAAATAATATTTGAGGATTTTTGGCACGCGGACCCAAAAAGGTTCGCCACCCTTGACCTATAGCACAAGTATTTATGCTTAGTTTAGGGAATATATGAGGATGTATACGTACTTGTTACAAGGACATATAGCTCGTTTGCGAGAACAACGACATATGTCAAAAATCCAATTTTTGAGTTAATAATACAGAATGTTGTGTTTATGTCGTCTCAAATTCTCAGTACAATATATCTATAAGTGTGAGAGAAACAGCACATGTGTCGTTATTTCACTGTAATATTGATAAACACAACATTTCTGCATTATTAACTCACAAATTGGATTTTTTGACTTATGTCGTTGTTCTTGCAAACAAGCCATTATTCATTATTTAAAAAAATATACATTCATATAAAAGCCTTTTGCAATAAAGATTATGCAAATGATGAAAAAAATATTGTTTGGAAGAATTATAATATAATACATACCAACATAAATTTGTAGAATTGTACAATTAGAACAATTGTACAATTCACATTCACAATTCATACTTTTCAAAACACTGTAATATTTTCAGATAAGTTGTTATACTTGCTTCTTCTCCTTCTAGGCCTGTTTTAATCCTGTGTCAATTTCCCTCTTGCGAGATGGATTACCAGCTGTCTATCAAACTCTTAGGAGGAAGTCCTGGAAGTTTGCTTTCCTGGGGGATATCGTCCAATTGAAACACTTCTCGAATCTGCCATTCCAACCGCAGTGTTTGTTCCAGAACCTTATTCTCTTTCAACCCTATCTTACAATATCCTCAACTTAGCACAGCTTTCGGATCTCTATATTTCGTGCAGTTAGAAACTGTGAAGAATGTTTGCTAGTCTCTGAGAGTTGCATGAGTAAATAGTTGTCTATGACGAACAAAAGAATGAAGTTTGACAGTTGTGAGATATATGTAGAGGAGTGTGTTAGGGAGTACTTATGGGAATGTTCGAGAAGGAGGTGCGAGTGCATAAAATGCTATAATGAACATAAATACAAGATTAATCTACTGTGTTGTGTGATTATTTAAATACCTCCATGTGTGCAAGCAATTATAATAAAATAATAAGTTCTTACAGTACTCTATCACAAAGTTGTAAACTATTTTCAGGTTTTTTTTCTTCCATATTTTTTTATGGTGCCTTTAACTATTTTTTTTTCAATGTTTGAAACTGTCACATCTTAAAAGAACTCCATAATTACTTTAAGACAGGGTTTTCCATCCATAATATTCCCTGTCACACGCATATCTAGCTGTAAACATGTTTTTGAAGGTAGTAACTTTTATACATTTAAACTATTCCATTCAAAATAGATACAAACCTCTTCATGAATAATCGGCAAAATATATCAAATACCCATCAAATTACTAAATTGGGTCAACCGCAATTTACATTCAGCGAGGCTACTTATATTTGACAATAACACCGAAAAAAGAATTGACACAGCGTACATCACAGCAAAATCACTTTATTATAAAATATTTAGGTATTAAACATTAATTTGCGCACTGGCACTCTCGGCTTTATGATATTTAAACATCGACATAATGTTTCTTATTCACAATGTTTCATATGATGTCCCATTGAATCATACATATTAATATTGTTATTACTTTTGAAAATTATTTCTAAGTATTTTCTTATTACATTTTATAATAAATTAATAAATTAAATCGTAAGCACTATAAACATTTGAAGTAGGGCGATAAAGGCGATAAAGTCAGATCATAGAACACACTAACTATAGAAAACAAGCTATCGTACATTGATTGGCCGCGTCGCATGAAATGATGAAAACGATACGAGTGTCGCCATCTATTGCAATAGGTAGAAAGATTGAGGAGGCGTGGCCAATCGTGCGGGCGGGATATTCAAATATTTTATTTATTTATTTGTTGTAGGTATTTCATTACTCCTTTGAGTATTGTTCCTCATATTGCTTGAATATATTGTTCCTCATATATTTTTTATGTTATTCAAGCATTATGAGGAACAATACACAAAGGAGTAATGAAAACACATAAAATTTAGGTTAAAAAAAAACATTGTTAATTTTTAATTTTTTATTGGTAATAAAAACAATATACATATTACAAAATACACAAAAATAAGAATACTATAATAACTTGTGTAAGTGAAAATGCAAAAAAAGAAAATATGTATAATTGATTGGCTAGATTTCAATATCATTAATTATTGAATCGCTTCCGTTCCGTCAGTCGCTACCGTTCGGTCGATTGAAGGATAATCAAAAATGATTTGCTTTATTCAAATAACAGCATCTTTACTTATCCACAATATCCATTAAAAAATAAAGGAAGGTAGCTCAATATGGCCAAGCCTTCCATACATAATATAATACAATTCACTAAAAATCGGATAAAAAAAAAACATTGCAATTATGTAGATTATACGTCAGAGGATGTTTACTTGAATCTGAAACTATCTACTCTACGTGGAGTATGATTTCAACTATGTCTCAAAGTTACTGAATCATGACTAAGAGAGTAATTTCTTGACGTTGACCATTTTTCGAAAAATCTTTAATTTAAGACCCTATCAATAATTAATGATATTAAAATCAAGCCAATCAATTAAACATATTTTTTTTTTTTTTAACATGTCTACGTAGGGGACACCAGCTATTAGTAATTGGGTTCATTTTACTCTTCCGAAGAAGCGCACTACGTAGCGTTGGGAGGGTTGATACAACAGCAAATGTACGATAAATTTATAAATATCATATTCTACGTTAGTTCTGTGGGGCAGGCAATAAAATTAAAATAATGATTCAAATGTTGAAATAATATGCTAACAATGTTAAATCTAGTTGCATATAAAAATCAAAAATAATGAATAATTTATACATTGTACACACTATTAATATAAGAGGTGTTGCAGTATATTCGTTAATACAATTTAAAGTACTTTAGCATTCCTTCTGTAAAGAATCGCTCCTTTCATTAAGATCTTCCTCGTCTATTATTAAGTTATTACAAATTTTAACATATTGATACAACAGCAAATGTACGATGCATTTATAAATATCATATTCTACGTTAGCTCTGTGGGGCAGTCAATAAAATTAAAATGAACTAAATGATTCAAAGTATTAAATAATATGCTACCAATGATATATCTAGTTGCATATAATAATCAAAAATAATGAAACATTTATACATTGTACACACTATTAATATAAGAGGTGTTGCAGTATATTCGTTAATACAATTTAAAGTACTTTAGCATTCCTTCTGTAAAGAATCGCTCCTTTCATTAAGATCTTCCTTGTCTATTATTAAGTTATTACAAATTTTAACATATTGATACAACAGCAAATGTACGATAAATTTATAAATATCATATTCTACGTTAGTTCTATGGGGCAGGCAATGAAATTAAAATAATGATTCAAATGTTGAAATAATATGCTAACAATGTTAAATCTAGTTGCATATAATAATCAAAAATAATGAATCATTTATACATTGTACACACTATTAATATAATAGGTGTTGCAGTATATTCGTTAATACAATTTAAAGTACTTTAGCATTCCTTCTGTAAAGAATCGCTCCTTTCATTAAGATCTTCCTCGTCTATTATTAAGTTATTACAAATTTTAACATATTGATACAACAGCAAATGTACGATGCATTTATAAATATCATATTCTACGTTAGCTCTGTGGGGCAGTCAATAAAATTAAAATTAACTAAATGATTCAAAGTATTAAATAATATGCCACCAATGATATATCTAGTTGCATATAATAATCAAAAATAATGAAACATTTATACATTGTACACTCTATTAATATAAGAGGTGTTGCAGTATATTCGTTAATACAATTTAAAGTACTTTAGCATTCCTTCTGTAAAGAATCGCTCCTTTCATTAAGATCTTCCTCGTCTATTATTAAGTTATTACAAATTTTAACATATTGATACAACAGCAAATGTACGATGCATTTATAAATATCATATTCTACGTTAGCTCTGTGGGGCAGTCAATAAAATTAAAATTAACTAAATGATTCAAAGTATTAAATAATATGCTACCAATGATATATCTAGTTGCATATAATAATCAAAAATAATGAAACATTTATACATTGTACACTCTATTAATATAAGAGGTGTTGCAGTATATTCGTTAATACAATTTAAAGTACTTTAGCATTCCTTCTGTAAAGAATCGCTCCTTTCATTAAGATCTTCCTCGTCTATTATTAAGTTATTACAAATTTTAACATATTGATACAACAGCAAATGTACGATGCATTTATAAATATCATATTCTACGTTAGCTCTGTGGGGCAGTCAATAAAATTAAAATTAACTAAATGATTCAAAGTATTAAATAATATGCTACCAATGATATATCTAGTTGCATATAATAATCAAAAATAATGAAACATTTGTACATTGTACACACTATTAATATAAGAGATGTTGCAGTATATTCGTTATAGCAGCATATTCGACATCGTAGGAATGTTCCGCTACATAGGTCCCCCTCCAGTCTGTCATGACGATACCACGAAGTAATCCTCCACATCCCGATACATCTGTAATTGATAAAAAAAAATTAAGTTTGTGTTACAAAAAAATATTTAGGAGGACAATATAAATATACAAAAGGGATCACAGATTAAAAATGACGTCATTATAATAAAAGTAGGTATCCTAAAATACATTGTAGGAGATACAATTAATACAAATTTACAATATAAAATTATAAAAGGGATCACAGATTAAAAATCACTCCTCATTATAAGAAAAGTATGTTTCCTAAAATACATTGTAGGAGATACAATAAATACAAGAAGACAACTGAGTAACTCTGAATTGAAGTATGAATTTGATCCAACTTAGATGTCCTCAATGTACCAAGATAGTTCAATGATGCTTGAAATGAAGTGTAGAAGTTGCAGATTTTGTTGTTGATTGATGCTCTCTTCGAAAAATAAATCTTGTGATAGTCATTAGTAGCTTGCCAAATCTGTATCCATGAGTGTGTGCATAAATGTGCATGTGTGCATATTTTATTTTATTTATTTAATTTTTAACCCCTTTGTCACAAAGACTATTATGAAGATTACTGCTGCCCAACTAGGTATCCCAGTTCTAGGGCTAGCAGTTTACAATTATACCATGCCAAATATTTGACATTTCGGTTTTACATAGTTATTTTGTTTTTTTTTTCCAAAAATATTAGACACATTACGATACTACATAGTTATTAAATCTTTGTTCGCAGCATTCATACTTCATAATAAGTATATTGATATCATTGTTGATTTGAGTATTAAATTTAATTAGTTTATAGTTCCATATTCAACGTTGTGGAAAGTTATATTATTTTTGTTTGTGCTATAGGTGAACGAAATCGGTTGTGAAAGGATTTGAACTCGCGACCACTGGATTACTAAACCAGAGTGCTAACCGCATTACCACCACCCATCTATATTACACCGTGACATTAAACAATATAAAATTCCTTATAAAAACAAATCAACAAACAGGCATTTCTCATGACCGAAATGTTATTATTTGTAACGTAGCTCAAGCGGCCCAGATTCATATAGTATTTTTCCAAGAGTTTAATAAGCCATGTTAAATCAATATTGTCCCGAATAAATAAATATTATGTAAATAATTGTAAACATACCTATTGGGTTCGTAAAACACAAAGGTTCTGGCTCTACAAATTTACATGTAGCGAAAGATGTTTCTGCAAATTTACCACCAGATGTAGAAGTGGCTGAACAATCTGAAAAATAAAAATATTTTCTCCTTAGTTACTTACTTATATAGGTACTACTCTGTCTATATAGATATTTGTATTGAATAAAACCTATTCTAGTTATTCAAATGTATATTAGGTACACATTCATTACGACTATGTCCTTTTTGATCCAAAAAGGACTTCAAGTGATCAGCTTGATGGACCCCTACGCTTGTTAGAGTTGAAATATCGTGGAAGATAAAATTTCTTGTGTAGGATAAAAGAAAAATATACAGTAAAGAAAACTAGTCATATTCTAAATACCAGGACCTCACGGGTAGCGTGTCGTGTCATGAGATTCCAAAACCTATAAGGGAATGATTATGTAAAAGGATATAAGTAGGTACTCACTTAAAATGTTTAAAAATGTTCCTGTGGTTTTTTGAGGGTAGAAAAAAGCATTTTCCCTGGTCGGTTCCTTATTGAATCCTGCAAATTAAAAAAAAAAAATATTTTGTATTTGTATTTATTTATTAATAAAAATTACAATATAATGCCCCCAAGTCAAATTGAAAACGCTGTTCGTTTTCGCCAAGCGCTAATTTTTTTTGTATGGGATTTGACGTTTGTTGTTTGTTATTGTAGAAAATATTTCTACAACAAACGTCAAATCACATACAAAAAAAAATAGCGCTTGGCGATAACGAACAGCGTTTTCAATTTGACTCAGGGCCCATGTCCCTCAATCCCAATCAATGTCCCCTTGGCTACATTGATTAATCTCTACATTGATTTCTGCATAAGAGCCCTTAAGTATGAAAGTAAGGGTCTCAAACGGAGTACTGTAATAGTACGTGATCCCATGTATGCAGACGACAAAGTACTGTAAGTATGGAAGAGTTACAGTATCTTGTAAGTATGGTATATGAAGGATGCATAGAAAACGGACTAAGAATGAATGCCAGCAAATCAAAGGTAACGGTCTTTGAAAAGAGTGAAAGCAGAACAATGTGTCGAATAAAAGTAGAGTGAATGGCTTGAACAAGTCGACGAGTATGTCTATCTGGGTAGTATGTTCCAACGGAATGGACGGCCTGATAAGGATATAAAAAGAAGAGTTATGGCAGGAAACAGAGTGAATGGAGCACTTAGACCAGTTATGAATGATCACAACATATCAAGAGATGCTAAAGTTGCCATTCATAACGCAATCGTAGTGCCAACCCTGACATATGCAAGTGAGACCTGGACATGGCAGAAGTCGCACGAAAGCAGAATAAATGTAGTTGAAATGAGATCGCTTAGAAGAATTTGTAACAGAACGATGTATGACAGAGTTCGGAATGAAGATACAAGGAGAGAATGTAAGATCAAGAAAGATGCAATTAACAGAATGAAATTTAACACATTGATGGTTTGGCCACATGGGAAGAACTCCTGACAAAGAAAATATACAAAGTTGACAGGAACGGAATAAGAGGTCGGGGGCGCCCAAGGATGGCACGACTATGTAAACGATATTCTGAAAGATGGAAATGTAAAAAGCGTGAACAACAGACGAACATGTATAAGACGATGTATGAATGTTGAGGCGATGTATGTGTGTCAAGATAGAAAAATGTGGCGTTCGGTTCTCTCTGCCTACCCCGTGAGGGACATGCCGTGATGGTATGTATGTATTATATATCCACCTCACTAGGCTTTGTCTGTACCGAGGTGGAATATTTCACACAAATCAATACATCTATATACAATATTTTCATAGTATTTCGTAGTTTCCATGAAAATGCGTATTTTATATAGCACAAGATTTATATATGTATCCAAACCAAAATATATCAAACAATAAATAAAATCACTAAACAAAACTATTTATATCAGATATATTAATTATAATGCAACTTTCTTTAAATCGTATTCAGAAAGAGGTATTTGACATTGGTGATGCCACAATCTAAATAACACAATAAAAGGTAGCAATTTTACCTGGTAATCCTGCTGAGAGATTTGCGTCTCAAACTTCAAACTTATTGTAGATTTCTTTGTCATCTAATCCAAGGAATTTAGGGTTAAAGGATTCTATTTTCCATTCCTCAAACACGTGTTTATGCTTCAATGGAAACCGATGCGTTGTTTTTTTGTGTTTTGCAATCATGCAACTCGTATGATCTGTAAAAGTACAAAATAAATATCAACGCAAAAACACAAATCACCAAAATAAAACATAACAACGCAACTTGTTTAGCTTAAAAAATGACCCAGTCAAGAGCGATATACTTGTATTGTTTAATAGAAAACAAAAATTACTTTGTATTGACCAAAATGATATACATCCAACGCAATTTTTTTTAATACACTAACCTTAAAAAATGACGCATTCAAGACCAATATACTTGCACTGTTTGATAGAAAACATAATGTACTTACGGAAATGCTGTTATTGATAAAATTCCTTGGAGAAAAACAACAAAAAAGTCATTGTTTCAACGTGACGCAGTATATCATTTCCGCACAACGAAATCCATCGATCGCGAAACAGAATTGTTTCTGTATTAAATCCGTCGATTTATACGAACCGACACTACAGTAGCGATGGGACTTTTTCTTGTTTTCCATTTTATAAAACATTTAAAACTTCGACAACGGCAACGAATGACAAACACGACACAAAAATCGAACAAATATGGCGATTTTTTATGCCGTTGAAAATGACTAGCGTAGTACAATCAACATTTTGTTTCCGGTTTCCGGTTGGCTCTCTGATTGGTTGAGATCTCGTATTATGGAGTCAAATGAGCTGTGGAATTTTATATTAAATGCGAAAAATTAAATAAAAAATGTAAATTTAATTTATAATAATATATAATTCCATTAATAAAGCAACTCGCTCACTTATTATTATAAACAAACAAACCTATCCTAATAATGCAGAAAATAAGAGCTGGGACTAGACGCTACTTTGAAAATGTTGAAACATTGCCATATGATGAAATCTGTTCCCATAGTTCATTAGTAAAATTGTAATGTAACTTATTAATTTTATGTTTTTTTTGTATTAAAAAAATATATTAATATTGATTAATTTATTTAAAAATTAATACGAAACTTAAAAATATGTTTTTACATACCATACTTCAGAAAATAATAATAACATAAAAAAACAGGCGAAAATATTTTTTACTATTAGTTTCACGGTGGTAGCGCGCGCCACCACCAGATTCGGCGCCACCTCCTATAGGTTCGACGCCACCAACAATTTACGTGGGGAACTAAAATTGGAAAAGAGAGACATAGATATATATCTATCTCTATATACCCATATGTACATGGTGAGAATTATTTGTTTGGGGCTTGGAGGCCCTGAGTCAGATAAAGTGACATCACAATCACATAGAAATTATAGAAAAGACATGGAAATGGAAAAGATAAAAGATATACCATTATTTGTTATTTGACATTTTGATAGGAGCTAGGGTTGGTGATCTGTGATCGATTACTCGAAAAATGGACGAATCGATATTTAAAACGTACGAATTATTTCTCAATACAGATATTTTTTTTATATGACAACCCACCTATTTCTAAGCACGGAAATAAGGATTATTATTATGGTAACACTCAAGATGTTGACAAAAGTGTCTATTTATCACTTGATTTATCAGCAATAATCCTAACAAAGGAGAGTCATTCCGTCCAATTGCTCTATCTTCCACCATGAGCAAAATAATGGAACACCTTATCAAAGACAGATTAGAACATTTCCTGGAAACAAATAATCTTCTCCCCAAATCCCAACACGGGTTTCGAAAAGGAAAGAGCACAGCAGATAACTTGAGCATCTTCACCACGGATATCCACCTAGCTAAATCCCGGAAAGAACTACTGGTACCAGTCTTTCTAGACATGAAAGCGGCGTACGACAATATCCACCTTGACATACTTGTCAAAAAACTCCTAGACAAAGGGATTCCTCAAAAAACTGACTATTTCATTAGAAATCTACTTTGCGGCAGATCTATTATCTTAAACGCTGACTCCCAAGGTGGAAAAGAAAGACTGATCTGGAAGGGACTCCCACAGGGATCTGTGTTGAGCCCCCTATTGTTTAACATCTATTCTGCCGGGATTGAGCAGGTAATAACCAAACATGCCCGTATCCTTCAGTATGCTGACGACATAATGATTTACATCTCCCATACAATTCTGAAAGATATTGAAACTGCCCTTAATCTTGCTCTTAAAGATTTGGGAGAGTGGCTAGATAACCATGGTCTTCAACTATCCCCTCAAAAAAGCCAAGTTATGATATTTTCCCAAAAAAAAATCCCACCCACCACTAAATATCTCTTTTGAAAATATTCCAATCCCCACGGTATCTTCTACTAAATTCCTTGGCCTCATTTTTGACTCCAAGTTGACTTTTAAACAACATGTAGAATACATCAGCTCAAAATGTGAGAAAGCCTTAAACATTCTAAGGTCGGTATCTCGTGTGTGGTGGGGTGCACATCCTAAAACCCTTCAGCTGCTGTATAATGCCCTAATTCGTTCCCATATTGATTATGCTTCCTTCTTACTCGAACCAGCCCCTAAATATGTCACTAGTCAACTGGATAAAATTCAACATCGCTCTCTTCGCATCATCCTTGGTGCTATGAAATCATCTCCAATCAATGCCCTTCAAATCGAGTGCATGGAACCTCCTCTTCACCTCCGCAGACAAGCACTTGCAGATAAATTCCTGTTAAAAGCAGCGCGTATTTCAAATCACCCAATCATCCCAAAAATTCAACTTTTAACCGAATATTCAGTATCCAAACAATTCTGGAAAAATAAAAAAAAAACTACCTCTTCTTATTGATAGTTATAAGCTCTTAAAATCGTCTACCACTCCTTACTTTTCAGACAGCAAATTTCCATATTTTTCTTGCCCCCATGAATCAAATACATTTTTTCCTCCTATAATCCATCTGAACATTTTGAAGTACGACTCTCGTACTCCTCAACTTTTCCGGGATACTATACAAGCCAACTTCCCTAATTACATCTCCATATTTACCGATGGATCCAAAACAGAAAACGACTTCCCTAGGGTGGGAGCAGCTTATTACTGCCCAACCCTAGACTCCTCTGGCCTCTTCAAGCTTCCTCCAGAAACTTCCATATTTTAACGCTGAATGTTTGGCCATACTTGAAGCTCTCAATTTCATCTCTACACAGTCCATGTCAAGTGCCATTATATTCTCCGATTCTCTCAGTGCAGTCCAATCAATCTCTTCCAACCCAAAATATCTTCTCAACCATTTAACAGTCCTCCAAATCAAACATAAAATTTTAGACCTGGGCATGTCAGGAACTAACGTTTCTATCGCATGGATTCCAAGTCACAGTGGAATCGAAGGTAACGACAAAGTCGATGTACTGGCAAAAGAAGCATCCATAAATGGGGATGATTCCCATTGGTACCTATTCCTGGAAGATATGTTTCCCCTCATTAAGAAAAAGATGATGACAACTGTGGCGCACAAACTGTCTGACTTCTAGTCAATTTTATGCATCTATTCAACAGACTTTCCCTGTCAAACATTGGTTCTCTGACATCCCAATTAAAAAAAACCCTTATCTGTCATATGTCGAATAAGACTTGGCCATACATGCTCTCCGGTTTTCCTTTGCAAAATTCGAGTTAAAGACACATCTCTCTGCGAATGTGGTCTCGAAGAGGGTAATATAAACCACATTTTCCTTGGCTGTAAACTGTTTAACAAGTCCCCTCTATATAATAGTTTTATTAGACTCAAGCTTCCTCTCCCTATGAATATTCCTTCTGTCCTCTCAATTGCATCTCCCCCTGTATATAAATGTATAGCTTCATTCATCTCTATCAATAACATCCAAATATAGAATTAAGTCATCTGTAAATAAATCAAACACCTCTTGTATTTATTGTATATAAACTTTGTTTTCTCATCTCGGTCATTCATTACATGTCATCATCTAAGTAAAACCAATTTCATTATAACCAAAACCAATCATTATTATTATTTTTTTTTTTCCTCCCATAACTGGCAGCGTTGGTTTATTACTCCGAAGTGTGTAAGACTTCTCAACTTATCTGTCTCTCCATAAAAAATAATATTATATCATCTAGTCATTCCTCCAAGATAATATAATTACAGAAAAAGGGCGAGAACATTGGCAACGATGAAATGCCCATAAAATAGAAGAAGAAGAATTCTCGTTTTGACAGCTGTCAGCTGGTTTTTTGCTGGTTTAGTATACTTCTATATTATCTGTGGTTTTCGTATTGGTTCTTAGCTGCAGGGTGATTTTGTATGAAACACCAAGAGTTGTCTTAACTCTTGTCTTAACTCCCGAGAAATCTCGGAATTTGGTATTTTGTATGGAGTTTTCCGGTGTTAACTCCGTGAGAAAACTGAAGGGGGCGTCACCCAAACATTAGTACAAATTTGCCATATGTAAATAAAATTTCTATGTCCAGTTTAATTTACATATGGCAATCTCGTACATTTACCCGCATTTATCAGATTTTGACAGCTAATCGTGTGTTTTTTATTAATATTTAGCAAGGTATATACTCTATTTTCATTCATTGTTTTGTATTTTATAGCTTATTTACTCGATGCTTTTTATAAATAACATGTTTTAAATAAAATTTTAATTGAAATGGTGTTATGTCAAACGACTCAATTTTGAACAATTTTATACCGATACGATTTGTTTGTTATGCAAGTGATTATTCTAATAAAATTGACACGCAAATATGTTTGTTTGGGTAATATCATGGGTTAACGTTTTTTTATAAATAATTTCTTGTTTAGAATGGACAAAAAAGAGCATAATATTTTTTTCATGAAATTTTGAGTCTGCCTTTTATTATTTTTATAATTAAAATATCATACATAGTAGTAAAATTGATTTTTCTTTATTGCAGATATTATATATATATAGTATGTGATCTTCTTCAGTATCAGCTCAACTCTGTCTGGCTCAAGAATTCCTGCAGCAGTTTACTTAATTACATAATATGGCTTCCAAACATGTGCGACACACTGATGATTGCAAGATTTCAATTACATATCTGTAAAAATAATAAACAAGGTTAATTTACTTTGACCACTATAATGATCATGGTTCAAAAATTTTCATGCTTGTGTTTTCTTTATATTATCCTATTTTTTTTCAACAAAATATATAGTTTCAGAATTATCTGCTCTTAACATGTGAGTGAATTATCAAACGCACTACATAAATACCATGCATATTAATATGAAGCAGTATAAAAAGGTAAAACTAGTACTTTTATGTGTATATGTTGTTTAGTTATCTTCATATTATAGTACAATGTGCTTTTAAATACTATTTATTGATTTAAATCTACTTTCAAAACCAACTCCAATATTTTTTTCATTTATTTAAATTTAAACATTTCATTATATACATTATAACAAAGTAATGTGTTATTGAGTCATGAATTAACTGAAGTTAAAACAAACTACCACTATGCCACATGGATCAGCATTAGTCGCTATGCAAAAACAATTGATTGGAGCAGAATATTAATAAAATCTAAAAAAATGTAAATAGATGTTCTCTCTGCCCTATGATAAATATAATATGATATATAATAAATAGAATTTACAAAGCGCCGTTTAATGATACAAGATCACTCCAAGGGCGCTGTAGTTTATTTGTTGGCTCTACGAAACAAGGCAGTCTTAAGAAGTCTTTCGGCATGTCCAACGGACCATCGTCTTTTTATCGCTTTTCATCGTCTTTTAACGCTCGCAAAAATAAGTATGACATGCTGCAAATAAACAAAACGTGATTAGTATCCTCATTTTATATTATTATACTCAAAGAAAAACGTCATGTTTCATTGTTTGAAACGACAAATTCATGAAATATTAAGCCTCCAAAGACCTAAGTCGAAATATTAACAACGAATGTATAAACAAGTCAAATACTAAAATAAATAATAAATTTGGTCAATAATATGTATGAATATTGTACAATATAAATAATACACACCTTCTAAATGATTATGGATGAATTAATTACTGTAATTAGTCAATTTTACAATATCAAACTCGCGTGCATAGAAAATATAGAAGTAAATTCGTCGCGTGATTTGACAGGAGATAACTCTTATTCTACAAATAAATAAATAATTTTAACTCCGAGTATTTTATTGGGGTTAAGACAACGAAAGAAAATTCGCTTACAAAATACCAAAAATATACATACATTGGTGTTAACGAGCTAAATCCACAGATAAAATAGTACTTAACTCCTTTCTTCTCCTCTGGTGTTTATACAAAATCAGCCTGCTGATCGGATCGGGCGCGAGCCCGGGCGAGACCACGCGAGCCTATCAAACACCCTATTTACACGTTGGAGCTCGGGATGTCTCGCCGAGCCAAGGCGAGCGTGGAAACGGCCTATTATATTAATTTAATACTTGATATATACATAGGTAGTATGATCAAGATATTACCATGGGTTATGGTAGCATAGAAGACAAACATCTATTATTTTGTTTCAACAAAATACCTTAATTCTTGGAAAACATTCTCTTATAATGGTTTTATCAGATTAACGGGTCTTTGGGTCCTTAATGTGTTTAAACAATGCTTATATTTTGTAAATATGTCATTTCTAATAATTTTATATTCAATGCATATTCCTGGAACTTTATACTTTCTAACTTGGTAGGTGAAATGGAAGCTTCCTATTGGTAGATGGTAGAACGCGCCCCGCCGCGCGGTGGGGTAGCTCCTCCCCCCCTGTCTCCAGCGGTGGACGCGATAGCTGGTTTGAATCAGTATTTGAGTGGACGCTTGGTCGGGATAGACGAATTTTAACTCACGCGTATGAAAGATAACTTATATATATTTTTTAAAACAAACGTAGACCGCGAACGTTGAAAGAGAAAATCTTATCTCTGCGAGGCGTCTGCTTGAAGCTCAGCATTAAATTTCATATTTGCATGGTAGTGCATAAGTGTGTTTCAGGTCCATACATAACCAACGAGGGGTGAATTTAAGATAGTTTAAGTTAATATTAAAAATAACTTTTAATAATAAAAATCACTTAAATAATCGCATAATAGTGACTAAGTGTGTTTCAGGTCCATACATAACCAACGAGGGGTGAATTTAAGATAGTTTTAAGTTATTTTTTTAATTAATAAAAAGTGATATTATGTAGTGTAAGTGTTTCATCTACAGACCCGTAACGAGGGCAGCGGTTGGTAAGATCTTTCTGATTTATTATTATTTGTTTTCTTTGCTCTGAACGTTTCGTTTCGTAATTTATTTTAGCAAGATTGTCATCAATATTACACGTGCATTTCATGTATTTGATTATTCTTTTCAGCACTATTATTCTCTGTTCCACGTGTATTTCCTGTATTTAATAATTCTTTTCAGCGGCCGTCATCACTGGTTTTCTAATTAATTTTCTTTTTTAATTTTACAGCAATTTTTATTAACCGATAATTACTATTACGCGTGTATTTCTGTCAATTTAAGCATTGTTTTATTTTATACGCTCAACACGTTCTTTCGTCTCCACCATATTTAATTATTGTATTGACTAGCCGGCATTTAGACACTTTTATCAACGCTCTTCTTTGTTATATGCGATAACAATTTGGCGCTATCCAACGTGCAGCCATTTTTAAAAACAGTAGTTTTTATCGAACCACCCTGAGGTTTTGAGCGTTTTATTTTCGTTTGAAGTTTTTTTCTCGTATTTACTAAAAAAATTTTATTTCAACTTGTTTTTCGTTTATTTAAATATATTATTTTCGGAGTAGTAGAGCGCGAAAACGATGGCGGCGGAGGAGATAGTAGACGGGTTACTAGGGCAAGAACAAATGATAATGTTATCCGCGATTTTCCAGAACCCCCAAGAAACGATAGCCCGGGAATTGAACATTTATTCCCATATTTACAACGTCGCGAACTGGAAGATACGTTCAGCGGTCTTCCAGAAGAAGACCCTGTTTTATTTATCACGGCATGCGAAGCGTTTTTCGGCCACATGTTTTGTTCTCCTGCGTCAATGGTCGGCCGTGCGTCTCAGAGGTTGCGAGGAGAAGCCAAGCGTTGGTGGTCTCCTCATGCGCAGGGTAAATGGACATGGGATGAATTCAAAGGTTTTTTAATTGGTAGATACGGAATAGACGTTGCCCGGTCTTCGCTTATGGCTAATTATTATGGTGACCGTCAGCGTGCGGATGAGGGTGGAATCGCTTTCCTTAAGCGGAAGGAAGCGGTTCATATGCGGCTCTTTGGAACGGCTCCGTCGGATGCTTCATGCTCCGACTTAATATACCTGATGAGAGACACGTATCGCAACATTTTAGATGTCGGAGTGATTTTCGGAAATTTTACGTTCACGTCGCTTAAAGAAAAAGTAATGATGATTGATTTCCCCCGACAAACGTTGTTTCAGCCAGTTGCCGAACGTAATAATGAAAATAGAAATAACCAACGTGACAATTCGTGCGAAAGCGGTAATAACTATAATACCTCAACGTACCGGCAGGATAATTATAATATACGTCCAAACAACCGTAATGCGAATTCGCGCCCTAATAATAATAACCCAGTAAATAACAGAAAACAGTTACCAAAATGTCAATTTTGCCCTGGTCGTCATTTTAATAAAGATTGCGTGGAAAGAAACGAGTTTATCGCATCGGCATCGGGAAACGCTCGCCGCCCCGACAGGAACACAAATTACGGACCTCGACCTGTCGCGGGCTCCCGAAGAAATTAAACCTGCGTTCCACCAGGTCAACAAACGTGGAACTGGCGCCCTGTACTGATAATGAGAATGCTATAAATATGATTGAGTCTGTTGATGAGGTAATTGTAGAAAGAGGCAATCAAAACTCTGAAGGTTTTACTGAGATGGTGGTAGAGGCTGATGTGCATAGAGAAGATGATGAGGATAGCATTGAAACCGCGGAGGCTAATAATGAGAAGGCAGGTTACATACGAGATAGTTCGAAATTCGCGTCGGAGGTAGAGTTGGTAGATATGTTGAACGATAGGGAGTTGATAGTTGCGTCAGGTACGTCGGATGATGAGAAGCTGGTAGTTGCGTCAGAGGAGTTCGAAGAAAGGAAACCGGTTGTCGCGCCGGATCACAAGTTAGGTACTGCAGTAGTTGCGCTGGGTAGTAATGAGATGGCGAAAGTGATGAGTAGGTACGAAGAGGAGTACAGTGACGGAATTTGCGAACTAGAACATAAAGTAGACGGTGTATGTGCGATTGGTAAAGTTAGCCTCCCACGGATAAGCGTGACGATCGAGGATCGTCTCTATGTAGCGTTAGTAGACTCTGCCGCCTCTCACAGTTTAATTCGTGCAGATTTAGTACACGAGTATAGAAGAAAATTTTGTGATGTAAAGAGTTTAAATCTTGCACATGCTTCGGCCAAAATGACGGTAGTAGCGAAAGCGGAAATAGACTGCTCGATAGCAGACGTTAGGATGGAAAATGAATTTTTAGTAGTCGACGGCCTACGAGATGACGTAATATTAGGTATAGATTGGTTAATAGCGGAACACGGCGTGATTGATTTTATTCGTGGAGCATTGTATTTCGGTAAGAAGGAAAGAATTACGGCATATTTTCATTCGACGAAGCGTCAACCAAATTTAACTAACGTACAGTTACCAAATATTACAAACGACTTATCTAATGCGAAAAAAAATGAATTACATAAAATATTGCGAGAATTTAATGCTTTATTTACCCCATATGCAGGCCCTGCTCGCTTGCAGCCGCACGTTATCCGGCTGAAAGATGAGACACCCATTCGTATCCCACCGTACCGTTTATCAGACGCTAAGAAACGTAACTTACATAAACAAATCGAAGAAATGTTAACTGATGACGTAATCGAAGCGAGTAGATCTCCGTATTGTTTTCCTATCGTGATGGCTGCGAAAAAGGGAGATAATGATTATCGTATCTGTGTAGACTTCCGTCGGCTAAATGACGTCACCGAGGGCGAGGTCTCCACTTTACCGGTCATCCATGAAACATTAAAGGATCTCGGGAACGCAAAGATATTTTCCACGTTAGATTTAACAAAGGGGTACTGGCAAGTGCCTCTCGATCCTGCTTCTAAACCTTATACGGCATTTTCTACTCCTGACGGTGCGTTATATCAATTTAAGGTTATGCCCTTCGGACTTAAGGGAGCCCCGAGCTGCTTCCAGAAAGCGATGTGTCAGCAAGTTCTTGCCGGTTATTTAAGAGAATTTTGTATTGTATATATAGACGATATTGTCATCTATTCTTCTGACTGGGAGAGTCATCTCCATCACTTAAGACTAGTTTTTGAAAGGTTAGATCAGTTCGGGTTGAAATGTTCGCCTGATAAATGTAAATTAGCCACGTCAGAAATAGAGTATTTGGGACATGTTGTTACTGCAGAAGGAAATTATCCTCAAATGTCTCAGTGCAAGGAGATTTTCTCTGCACCAGCTCCGCGAACTCGTAAAGAACTACGTGGCTTCTTAGGACTGTGTAATTGGTTAAGAGAATATGTACCGCGATTCTCTGAGATTGCTGCTCCTTTAACCGATTTATTAAAGGTAAATCGGCCGTATCGGTGGAATAGCCAAGCCGATACCGCTATACGTAATATTAAGTTGGCTATGTCACAACCGTTAAAATTGTCACGACCCGATTTTAATCGCGAATTTATTTTACAAACAGACGCGAGTAAGTTAGGTATTGCGGCCGTATTATATCATCCACGCTCTGACGGAGAACGGGATGTTATATCATATGCGAGTATGCGTTTTTCACCGGCCGAACAAAAATGGCATTCGAATGAGCAAGAAGCGTTTGCGGCCGTGTGGGCCATTAAAAGATATCGTCCGTATTTAGAAGGACGATCGTTTAAGCTACGTACGGATAATAAAGCATTAACGTGGTTGAATACGGCGAAAAATGATAGGGCAAAGCTCATCAGATGGGCACTCCTCTTACAGGAATTTGATTTTACAGTTGAACACTGTCCCGGTCGTAAAAATGAACTCCCTGATGCGTTATCCCGAAATCCCGAATCGTCCCCAATAGTAACGGAGGCAGACACAAAAGATTTAAGTCGCATGATGTACCCATCAACGGAAACGAATGAGATAACGGCACAAGTACATCAAACGGAAGATGAAACGGAGGTGACGGAGGACCAGCCGGACGCGGTTGAGTCATCCGACGATGTTGAGGTATTAGATGTAAGTCTTGCGGAAGAAATACGGTTACGACAGAAAAGAGATACCGACGTACAACGACGTATAAATAGGTTGCGTATATTATTATCTCGACCAAATACATCGACGGCACGTCACGAACAACAATATTTACGTGATTATGCGTTATTAGGTGATTATCTTTGGAGAAAATTTGCGGATGATGATATGCGTTTATTTGTACCCCGATCGATGGTTTTCAAGGTTATATCTACGTATCATGATAATCGTGTGGCAGGTCATCCCGGAGCTAAAGAAACGACTCGGGCTGCGGCACGCCATTTCTTTTGGCCGAACATGCGTACTGACGTTGAGCAATATGTGAGAGCGTGTATGACGTGTGCTCTATCGAGAGCCGTACCGACTCGTCCTGCGGCCCCATTAGGAAATACTCACGTACATAAACCATTTGACGTATGCGCAGTCGATTTGATGGGACCATATCCCATATCCACACACGGCAAGCGTTTTATTGTAGTAGTTACGGATTTATATACACGATGGGTGGAAGCGTTTGCGGTACGATCGAGTAGAGCTCCGATTATAATTAAAATATTAGAAGATGACGTATTCTCTCGTTACGGATATCCAAAAGCGATCTTGTCGGATAATGCCACTAATTTTAAGAATCGTTTGTGGACCAGCGCACTAGATAGATGGCAATGTTTGCACTGGACAACGGCAGTGTACCATCCACGAGCGAATATTACGGAACGTAGAAACCAAGAAATTAAGAAAGCGTTGCGTATTTATTTACAAGGTCAACCTCATAAGCGTTGGGATGAACATTTACCGACTATTTTATATGCGTTACGTGGTCGTCGTAATGAGTCAACAGGCGTATCTCCTAGCACGGCATTATTAGGTTACGACATTCCCCGTCCAGGTGATTCATTCTCCCGATGGAGATATCTTCCCAACAGCGGGAGCACGTGAGCGTACCCAGTTAGATAACGAAATACGAGCGTCTCAGGAGGAATATCGACAACGTTACGCACCTGATAATGATACGGTTTCGAAATACGATATAGGACAGGCTGTATTAATTAGAGAACACCCTCAGTCTGATATGAATACTGGTTTTCACGCTGGATTTGCTCCTAAATGGAGTGGTCCGCATCGGATCTTATTGCCCATCGGAAGAGGACACGTTTACTGGGTAGAACGTCGCGGGAAGCCTGTTAAAGTTCATGCCGATGAGATTCGTTCAGCTCCGGCATAATAGTTTTTGTCTACTTACATTATGTTTGGTTTCTTTGTTCTTCACATGGTATATCTTGATCAAAAAAGAGGGCCGATTGATATATACATAGGTAGTATGATCAAGATATTACCATGGGTTATGGTAGCATAGAAGACAAACATCTATTATTTTGTTTCAACAAAATACCTTAATTCTTGGAAAACTTTCTCTTATAATGGTTTTATCAGATTAACGGGTCTTTGGGTCCTTAATGTGTTTAAACAATGCTTATATTTTGTAAATATGTCATTTCTAATAATTTTATATTCAATGCATATTCCTGGAACTTTATACTTTCTAACTTTACGCATCTCAAGTCTGGTCTCCCTCATATGCCATATACAAGATCAGAGTTGAAAGGCTGCAAAAGAAATTTCTCAGATATCTTGACTTTCGTGCGCACAGAGACCACATTAGTTACTCTGATTCCTTAAAACATTACAAAATTACATCACTCGAGAGCCGCAGAACTATAGCAGATGTTGTATTTTTATTCAAAATTGCAAACGCAACGGTTGACTGCCCTGATCTGCTAGAACGCTTGACTCTGAGAGTGCCAACAAGACCGACTAGACTGACTGACCTACTTTACCTCCCCATTTGTAACACTAATGCCAGACAGAATTCTTTCATATACCGCACTTCCCATTTTTATAACTCCAACATTAGTGATGCAGACCTTTTTAACTCCCCATTGATTATGGTAAAGAATAGATTATTAAGTACTCTAATATAATCCTAGATACTCATGCTGATAAGTTGGGTTCATCACATAAAGGTTCACACACATCCTCATACACTCCCACACACACCCACACATACACATACTCACACACACACACACTCCCCACTCACATGTCACATATCTGATTATTTACTGTTTTATTTTTTTTTCCTACACTACATAAATATATAAATGGTAATAATGTATACATGTAAGTGATGCTGGGCATGCTAATTTTTTTTTATATTTGTATCACCTGTATATTTTGTCCAGATATTGTTTGTATACTTTGTATAAAATAAAATAAAATAAAAATAAAATAAAACTTGGTAGGTGAAATGGAGGCTTCCTATTGGTAGATAGTAGAACGCGCCCCGCCGCGCGGTGGGGTAGCTCCTCCCCCCCTGTCTCCAGCGGTGGACGCGATAGCTGGTTTGAATCAGTATTTGAGTGGACGCTTGGTCGGGATAGACGAATTTTAACTCACGCGTACGAAAGATAACTTATATATTTTTTAAAACAAACGTAGACCGCGAACGTTGAAAGAGAAAATCTTATCTCTGCGAGGCGTCTGCTTGAAGCTCAGCATTAAATTTCATATTTGCATGGTAGTGCATAAGTGTGTTTCAGGTCCATACATAACCAACGAGGGGTGAATTTAAGATAGTTTTAAGTTATTTTTTTAATTAATAAAAAGTGATATTATGTAGTGTAAGTGTTTCATCTACAGACCCGTAACGAGGGCAGCGGTTGGTAAGATCTTTCTGATTTATTATTATCTGTTTTCTTTGCTCTGAACGTTTCGTTTCGTAATTTATTTTAGCAAGATTGTCATCAAATTACACGTGCATTTCATGTATTTGATTATTCTTTTCAGCACTATTATTCTCTGTTCCACGTGTATTTCCTGTATTTAATAATTCTTTTCAGCGGCCGTCATCACTGGTTTTCTAATTAATTTTCTTTTTTAATTTTACAGCAATTTTTATTAACCGATAATTACTATTACGCGTGTATTTCTGTCAATTTAAGCATTGTTTTATTTTATACGCTCAACACGTTCTTTCGTCTCCACCATATTTAATTATTGTATTGACTAGCCGGCATTTACATAGACACTTTTATCAACGCTCTTCTTTGTTATATGCGATAACATACTTCATTGTAATCTATGATTTACCAAAGATAATCGTTTGACGCATAGAATTTATCATAGAAACTGATAGAAAAGAGATTTTATTGTTTGACGTATGGATGTGATATGACACATTGCTTGATGGCTTGTTATCAATAATTATTGTTTTATCGTGTTGACGATTGTACGTTCTTAAATAAAGTGATTTGTTAAGGATATTAATATTACAATCGATTAATTGAAATTGTTGTCAAAGAGTTTGGTTTTTTTATCTCAAATATTATTTTATTTAATGTTACTTCTCGAAAATCGATTTACCATGTATTTATTATAATTTATATACAATACAAATTATGAATTCAATATATATATTTTTTAAATTATAAGAATTTTGTTCTATATATTTGACAATGTCAACTCGAAGAGCAAGGATAAAAGCCGTTGCTTCCCTGCCGGTCAGAAGGAAAGTGCAAGAGAAGGAGTCTAAAACTGAAATCGAAGTTTCTACCGACAATATAACTTCTCAAGATGAGAATCTCGAAACTCCAGAAACTCAAGCTGCGAAATTTAAAGCTCAGATTAAAGAAAACACAACTGATGTTCATGACCAAAAACAACCAAATGTTATTTCGGCCGAATGCCATACGACATCTCAAAATGAAATCTCTCAGGCAACTGAAAATAGCGAAAAATCTATCGGAAATGATTCAGTTGATACACATTCAAAAGATCCAGTGTCTGTTGTCAAAGATATTCCTCAACGACGGAGAATTGTGAAACCGCCGATACACCTGCCCAATTCGAATCGAAGAAGTGCAGCGCCTTCAAAAACATCAGTCAACCTCGCCGCAAGTCCAAAAGTCACCTCGCACAACTCACCTGTGTCTGCTATCTCAAGCGTCGAGAACCGTGTCATAGATCCGGACGCTACTCCGACAGCCACAGAACCAAATACAAACATTCTGTGTAGGTTGCTTAGCAACAAAGCCGTTGCTGCAAACGATGTCAGTGCTAGTGAGCTGAGAGATGTCAAAGGAACTTTTGATACAAACTTGTCTGCTGATTCAGGTGTGCAAAGCAAAGAATATGCAAATGGTGGAAATCTATTAAACGCTAAACAGGAAGCAGATTGGGACGTGGATATTTCAGTGTTATGTAAAGAGTATAGCATAGATCCAATTATTCCGCTGCCTTTAGGTAATAGAAATCGCATCAAACTTAAACCAACACCAAAACTATCCGTGCGGAGAAATAGTATTCAGGTAATCAGTTTATTTATGTTTTTCTAATGAATATGTCCTTGGAATATTTTTATAGTTGCATATATGTAAACATTGGATTTTTATCCAATGTTTGCTTATATGCAACTACAAAAACATTTGATTTACATATTTTTATAGTTGCATATATGTAAACATTGGATTTTTATCCAATGTTTGCTTATATGCAACTACAAAAACATTTGATTTACATATTTTTATAGTTGCATATATGTAAACATTGGATTTTTATCCAAAGTTTGCTTACATGTAACTACAAAAACATTTGATTTACATATTTTTATAGTTGCATATATGTAAACATTGGATTTTTATCCAAAGTTTGCTTATATGCAACTACAAAAACATTTGATTTACATATTTTTATAGTTGCATATATGTAAACATTGGATTTTTATTTGCTTATATGCAACTACAAAAACATTTGATTTACATATTTTTATAGTTGCATATATGTAAACATTGGATTTTTATCCAAAGTTTGCTTATATGCAACTACAAAAACATTTGATTTACATATTTTTATAGTTGCATATATGTAAACATTGGATTTTTAACCAATAACCATAAAAATATCACACCATTTACATATTATATTGTCATTAAAAATCAGCGTTGCCAATTTGTGGGAAATTCCCCAAATTGCAGGGAATCTCAACTCGGTTGGGGATTTTGTGGGGATTGACTTTTTGTGGGGAATCTAACATTTTACCATTTATCGATTTATTTGGGGAAGTACAAAGATTTTTTAACATAAATAACTATATTTACTTAACCTTTCAATAGAGCGGTGATAGCCCAGCGGTAATGTCTTCGCCTCACATGCTTGAGGTCGACGGTTCGAATCCGGGCGGGGCACGCACCTCTGGATTTTTAAAAAAATCTATGTGCGGATTTATATCACTAGCTATGTGTAACCATGATCCAATTCGTCTGGTTCCCCTTTCTAAGGGTTACGAAGGTCAGATGGCAGTCGCTTCAATGTAATAACCAGACTCGCCAATTCTAGGATCATGGTCAAAGCGTACCCCGATAGAAACGGGACAAAAGCGCTAAGGGGAAAGACTTAACCTTTCAATATATAATTCCAAGTTAAACGTTTATAATGGAAAAATGGATGACAGTCAATGTTTTTCAATTAATTTCATTATTTTTTCTGTATTTACAAACAACACGCAGCCAGGACTATGTCACAGCACAAGTGCATTAAGAATGGCAACAATGGTTTCCGTTGATATGTTGGGACCATTCATCACTGACATAAGTGGGCCCTCCACTCTCTTTCCTTTTACTGTGTGACAATGTAAATTTAATGCTTGTATCAAAATGGATGATTTGAAACTTTTTAGGGTAGCGCCAGTGAATCTGAAGAAGTTGTGGAGACAATCGTTGTTCCCTCCACTCCAGCCCCAACAGCGCCTGTGACACTAGTGCCACCTGCTCCGCCCCCTTCGACTGGTGCGCCCGCCAAGAAGACACAGCGACCAAGGGGCCCAGTTAGATCCAAGGGTAAAGGACCACACCATGCCCTCACCATGTACGATCTCATTTTCTACAATCCACCAAATAACGCCATCAAGTAAGTTATTAATTCAAGTATTATTTGCTGTAATCAAGAGTGGCCATTAAATGACCACATAGCTTTTTCTAGTCGCCTGTCTGTATGAATCTTCTTTTTTTAAATTTTACCTAATAATAATTAAAATTAAGGATAAATCATTCAAAAAATTGATTATTATTTTTACATATGTTTATCAACTGGTCTAGTCAGCCAAAACAGTCGTCCTGATACGAGGAAAAAATATGTGTAGAATCATAATCAATTTTGTTTTGTTATAATGGAGTTCTACACATTGGGCCTGAGCCAAATTGAAAACGCTTAACGATATTGCCAAACACTAATTTTTTTTTTTATGGGATTTGACCTTTTTTTTGTAGAATTTTTTTCTACAATAACAAACGTCAAATCCCATACAAAAAAATAGCGTTTAGCGATATCGTTAAGTGTTTTCGATTTGACTCAGAGGCGCATTAAATACTGCCAATATTGAAAATTTAAAAACATCTAAACATATACATAAATATAGAAATTAATAAAAAAATTAATTAAATAATTTTATTTTTATTGACAAACATTTTTTTTCCAACATCTCAATAGAGAGGAAGTAGGGATATTGTAGAAGAATCAGGAACTCGAGGCACCTACAGGGCTTACGACCTGTCATCGGCTGGTGATCACGTAAACCAGCCGATGACAGGTCGTAAGCCCTGTAGGTGCCTCGAGTTCCTGATTCTTCTACAATATCCCTACTTCGTCTCTATTGAGATGTTGGAAAAAAATGTTTGTCAATAAAAATGTCATTTGACTCCCGAAAGGGAAAAAAATCCAATGTTTGCGTATATGCAATTATATGATTTTCATGGATTTCATCGGCCGATTAATTATCGGTGAGCTACAACATACGAATTACAAGTAAGAGCGTGCATGAAAGCTAACAGAATCGGCCGATTTAAAAATCTGTGACAAGACAGAAAAAAAAAACAATCCTGTTATGAGAGGGCGCACATGCTCACCGATAGTATAATTGTCCGAGCGCAGTAGATCGAGAAAAACATTAACATATCGAAAGTATTGACTGACATTCTGGTGTAGTTAATAACTTCTCAGGGTGTGATCTTAAATCTTCGCAGGATCGGGCAAATAGTCCTTTCAGTAATCTAGCACTTATTAGCGGATGAACCCAGTACTTTTTTTGATGTTTCTTTTTACGCATTTAGAGCAGTGCTCCGCAACCGGTGTGCCGTGAGTTGGATACAGGTGTGCCGCGGTCAAATTCAATGTATTTGACATTTTACATATATGTATGTAGGTATACTTTTCAAATAAAAAAACAAAAAAATATTGTAAAATTTGTGTATCAATTTAAAACTCATATATTTTAGCTTTTGGTGTGCCGCGGAATTCTAGGAAGAATTTTGGTGTGTCGTAGGTGAGAAAAGGTTGCGGAGCACTGATTTAGAGGACAAGAGCACAAACACATGCTACTTCAAAAAAATCCATATTTCTAATCATATATTAAAACTTATGAATATACATATTGTATTTTAAATATATGAATGTTGACCGCCGTGTTATTTCCAATTGTGCGATTCTATAAGCTTCCATGCGCGCCTTACCTTAGACTTATGCCTAGCATTTGCCTTTAAATGGATCTTTGAGTGCATTGTAGGTATTAGGGATTAATACAGGTGAAATCTCTGTATAACGAAGTTAACGGGATCAATAAAAATGTTTCATTATACTGAAAAATCGCTATAATGAATGCTAGTTTTTTATTTGTTTGTGTCCATTTTCACACAGTAAAAATATTTTAGAAAAATAAGTTTTAGAAACACCAAAGATGGGTAAAGATGCATACTGATTAAAACAAAAACTTAGAATTGGAAACCATATGTTACCTATGCAATATATTATCAGTATGTACTGCACCGCCAAATGTCAAAAACAGACTGATTTCACATCCATTTAAAACGTCATAATAGAAAAAGAAATAGTTATTCTGAGATTTTTGGTTCAGGACATTTTGTATGAAAGTTTATCAGGGACAAATTACATATACGTTATACTGAAAATTTTGTTACTTCGGTATTCGTAATTCAGAGATTTGACCTGTATAATTATATTTACTGATTTATGTTCTACAAATATTTATTATCATTTTACGAAACAATTATTTCAGCTTTTCTGCCCTTATCAACTAGAAATAACAACCATTAGTTTATAGGCGCCTGATCAACCGAAACAAAAGTATCTAATTGTGATTAGGGTATCAATCCTTACAGAACATAAATTAGTAAATTAGATTTTATTAAACCCCATCACTTTCATATTGATAACTTCACTATAATTTTGTCCACCAGCAAATTGAAATTGAAATTTGAAAGCACCTTAGCAGCGAAAATTGCCTTTTTTAAAATCTTCTGTTCAGAGTTGAATACTCTAAAACTGAATAGGTTTTGGTGAAATTTTTAGGGTTATTCACAATGCAATCAGGTTAGGTTAGTTTTAATTTTTGGAATTGCCGCAGTTTCTATTTTGCATTAAATATTTTTAAACAATTATCATTTTCAGTCTTTTAAGCATAACAATCTTTTCTATTAATTCGGACAGTGTAGTTCAAAACTCATCATATTTCTTGCTGTAGATCAAAAGACGAAGAGATAAAAGCAGAGGGCAGAAGTTTAGAGGAATTACAAATGCCGGCAGACGATGAAGGAGAAGCTGAAGGGACTGAAGATGCACCTGATAGTAAGGAACCGGAAGCAATCCCAGTGCCACAAGTCAAACTGGGACCCAATGGGGAAATTGTCATAGACGAACAGAGTTTGGTAGGTTTAATCAATGTTTTATGTATTATAGTACAAAATCTCGATTTAAATCCGACAGCCCTTATCCTTTTTCCAGTTAAAATGTATAGATAAAAAAAACCTGGGATGATAAACATCCCCATATCCTGAAAAGGTTTTTTTTTTAGTAAAAATATATTTTACTAAATTTTTTCCCAGTTACTTCTTTTTATTGTTTATTGTATTTCATTCCTCATAGATTCTTTACAGAACACTTGGGTTCATTGTTACAGAAAAGATACATAGTTCACAAATATTATGGTCACATATAATCAATAAAATATAATATATTAAAAATACAGAACAGCATGGTACAACAGAGTATAGGGCTCTGTTCAGATAGAACGCTCAACGTTAGGCGTCGGATGTACCCAAAGAAGCAGTGTGCTATATATTTTTTTATATTATGTACAAAAAGATTTGGTTGTGTGGCTTGACTCGAAATGCTAGTGGCCTAAATCATTCTACTTTCATTGATACTTGTCATGTATGTTTATCTAAAATGAGTCAATTTGCAGGTCATAGAGACATCAGAGGCTGTGAGAACACGCGAGCGTCTCTCGAAGCTGTCAGTTGTGTGGGACGGGGGAGGTAGGTCTAGCGGCTGGGGAAGCTACGGTCGGGGTCGCCGCAGCAGAGAATGGGGCCCTCGAGAGACGTTGCGCTTCTACAGAGCTCTGCACACACTCGGCACGGACTTCTCACTCATGCTGCCCCTGTTTCCCGGACGTTCCAGAAGGGATCTCAAAGTCAAGGTAAAATTTCATTTACATTTTATTGTTTATCTATTTTAAATACACACGGGGTTACAGGGTTTAGTGAGAAATAGTCAACCATGATTTTGCTTCATTCTGTATGTACATTGAAAAGAATAAAATGATTGTTATCAAGTATTGTTGTATATTTTGCAGTTCAAAAAGGAAGAGAAACAGAACGGTATATTGGTGGATCGAGCTCTGATGAACCCTCTGCAGTTCAACATGGACGAACTAGAAAGAGAGGCCGCCATGGAGAAGGATAAGATGGAAGAGGAACGTAACAAAGTTAAGAGTAACACCACATTAAAGGCTGATCCAGATATCAAGAAAAAAAAGATTAAGAGATCAAGTTTGTATACTTTTTATAACCTATATTAAATAATCCATGTTAAAAAGGTGGCATGCCATTCTAAACTAGCGATATTGTAAAACAATTTATTTTGTAAAGGGTTTTACAATAAATATGCAGTCAATCGGACTTTTAGTTTGGGCAGTAGATAGGACACAAAAAGGATAAGTCGTACGCCATACATACAAACACATCACGACGAAACTCAAACTGTGCACTCTCTACATGATACCCATTGAGAAATTGATGTAAAAAATATGCTTAAAAATTGTTAAAAGTAGTGGAGAGTAATAAAAATGTTACGACATTATTCATCATTTATTTATTCAATTCATGCACAATAATGTGTACAATGTCAGGTTTATTGCCATAAGGCAATTTCTTCCAACCATTCAAAGCGACATGAGGCCATAAATAGTGTCATAAATTATGAAATGTAAAATCACAGCAACAAAGAAAAGAAGGAATGTCAATTAAGAATAATTAGATAGCTATAAGTCTTTTTTTTTTCAAAGTTGAATCGATTGAGACAACTACAAATTAAATCAATATTTTTTAAACAAATCTGTAGTGCCAGATTAGTGCAATTGTACTGTATATTATTTCAGCACTGAGACCCTTGGTGTTTATATATATATATATATATATATATATATATATATATATATATATATATATATATATATATATATATATATATATATATATATATATATATATATATATATATATATATATATATATATATATATATATATATATATATATATATATATATATATATATATATATATATATGTGAAAAATAAGAAGGCATAATTGGTGAACGTTGCGCAAGCTCATAATGTGATCATGTAAACCAGCCATATGATGACAAGTCGTAAGCCCTGTAGGTGCCTTGAGTCCCTGGTTCTCCTATAATATTAATGTAATAGTATGTCTGATATAGTTTTATATTTTTACTTTATTGTTTGGTATATTTATGTTTGGTTATATATAAATCATGTTATTATATAGAATACGCATTGTCATGAAAAATGTATGAAATACAATACTTACTTTCCGTGTTCAAGATCATCAAACTACATATATTGTGTCCCTCCATACAATGAAAAGATTGCATAAATATTCCACTTCTGTACAAGCTAAACCTAGTGAGGTGGATATATATAAAATGTAAAAACGAGTGGGTTGTGGCCAACGCTATACTCGTCACTCATTCTCAAGTCATTCTATAAAGTATTCAAATTTTCATTAAATGAGTTTGTTAAATAATTTTTTATTTAAATATTTTATCTCAAAAACTTGATAATTCTTCAATGCCATTTTATGAAAGTGATGTGCCTTTATACCAGTTTGAAAATAAAAATATCAAATTTTAAGTTTCCTGAGCTTGGTGTCACTTTAAAATATTTGACAGTAAAAAAATTTAGAAGCACTATTCAGATATCCTCCAAAATCTAATGGGGTCTAAGCGAGTATTAGATATACATATTTTTGCAAAATATGAAAAGAATCGAATGAGTACATTAGTATATAATCGATAAAGTAAAATAAACACAGCACATAGCACACACACACAGATACATTGTGATGAAACTTTCAGAATACAATCTCAACGTGATACTAGTTGATAATCTGCAATAAAAAAAGTACCCTTAAACATTGCGAAATCATAACTCCCCACTATATCCGCTTGGGTTAGTGAGGAGTAAAAAGTATTGTTAATTATGATTAATAAATAAATAAAATATTCCAACTTCGTCTCTATTGAGATGTGAAAATATTTTTTTGACCCATTTTAGTTTATTCATTTTCTTCTCATGTTGATTAAATTTATCAATTTCAGGCGAAGGGTTGAAAAGCATCTCTGAGTCTGTTACGATAGACAAAATGTCAAAACCAAAACTGAAAAGGGCAATGAAACTCGACGATTTGAAGACAGACACACTGGCCAAGAAAGCGTCTTTGGCTAACTTCACAAACAAACTCTGCGACACGGAAGGGGACAGCGAGTCAGGGGGCAGCTTGATCCCTATGGGTTTCATACCTTCCAACTTGGAAACGGGATCAATGATAGTCTTGGCGGAAACGGAAGAGGGAGGAGGGGAAAGGCTGCAAGCTTACACCGTGACAGTAGAAAACGGCAAAAACAGCTTTTGTGCCGTCTCCCTACCGACCCACGTCCTCAATCTGATTGCAGCAAAGACGGGAATCATCAGACAGTCTCCGAGACCTCCGTCTGTTTCGTCCCTCTCCGTCTCCAGTGTGACGTCGTTATGATTCGAATCAATAAATTATAATCAACTTTAAATTTTCTTTTTCTTAACAATTTTTTAAGATGAATCACAATCCACAACTGAGGAAACATCACCTAAAACTAAATAAGACAACCTTTTCCCTGAATCCCAGGAAGCACTTCTTGATCAATAGAATGGTGGATGCCCGGAACAGTTTACCAGAGGAAATCTTGTTTGTTGGTACATTCAACAAACTCTCCTACACCTTTGGTACTGGAGAGACTTCAAACAAAACATCATGTCTTTTTTTAAATATTTATTTTCTACACGTGCGTACCATATGCAAAACATACACACATTATTTTCATACATAATACATAGTTTCTCAGCTCTTCGTTCGAATCAGTAAGATTATTCAATCGGTAAGATTATGGAATCACCAAGTCCGGATATTTATTTATTTATTTATACATCTTTCTGTACATAATATAAACAAATATATTGTACACTGGCGGGCTTATTGCCATTAGGCAATTTCTTCCAACTAACCAGATTATAGAGTGACAAAATTGTGTATGTACAACAAAAGAATAACAGTCTTATTCATAATATTTCCTTATATTGTTGTAAAGACATTATTATATAGGTAACTAAAACACAGTATAAGCACTTATATTCTTGACTATTCATAATAACATTTATATAGCAATATAACAATAATGTTGCTATGTTACTGTTTGAGCTGACAACGTCACAATTCATTCATGTTTCTCCGGTGATATGTCATTTGTCAGTTTTGTAAAAAAAATACAACGTTCCTTATAGTGTTTGGGCTATATTTTCATCTTTTATTTCGTGAATATCATTATATAGATGTTTTTATTTTTTTTTTTAATTGTTTTTTGGCATTCCACCAGAGGTATATATGTTTATGTTTAGTGACAGAATGTGTATAATTGCGCCGCTGGCGTATCCTGGGCCAACAAAGAAGATATTGCGTCGTCCAACTCACTTTGTATTTTCAAGAAAAAACTTAAGATGGAATATTTATCCCTAACACCTGATCCCGATTTCCTCTCCTTGTCTTTCCTATCCTTTTTTTGCCATGAAGTATTTGAATTTTTTTTTTAATTGTATCTTAGTGTTATACATATTTTCTTTGTTTTTTTTTGCTTTCATTCATTTGTTGTACATACACAATTTTGTCGTACTTTGTAATTTGGCTTGTTGGAAGAAATTGCCCAATGGCAATAAGCCCTCCAGTTATTTGTTTATATTATGAACTGAAAGATAAATAAATAATTATAAATACAGCCAACAATCAACCACCCGCTCATTGTACTAATAAAAATACATACCATATCTTGAAACATTAGCGAGCCAGAAGAGCGTATGTGCAAAATATATAAGAAATTCACTAGTTATTGAAATTTAGGTAATACTCCTCGATGAGGCTTCATTTTTGCTAAATTTTCCAAAAAAAACTACATGGATAAATTGAACCGTTACAGAAATAAATAGTTTTTTGTCTCTCCTGTAAAGTAGTCATTTCGTTTGTACGCTCTTCTGGCTTGACACCCGCGATATGTACTTGACATTCATTACTTAAAAATTAAGGAAAATGAAACAAAATAAAATACACTAAAAAATATTTTATAAATATACAGATTGGATTTATTTGGTTTTATGAAATATGTATCAATTATTTATGACGTGGCAGCACTTAAGTGCTATTAGTATACTTCCATAACTTCAGACGGGAGCCATCGAGATGCTTCCATTGCATCCCATAATACCTTATCTTGATCCACGACTTGTCTGTTGAGCTGCTCAACGTCCACTGGTACTTTGTGATCTGAAAAGTTAAACAGTTATTCAAAAAATAATTCATATTTATTTAATTATACTAAGTTACAAAGGGCGGTTTATTGACTATTGTTGGTTGGAAATCTCTTTGAAAGAATCCAAGGAATAATAATAAAATATTTTTTTTACTATGAAATGATTTTCAAATAATGTGGTGGACTTGTTTAATTCTATTTTTTAACTTCTACCAGTCAACCACACTAGTAAGTACACTTGCAGCAAATATAAATATTATATATACTTAAAAACCGATAAACATTTACAAAAATAAATAAAAAATACATGATTTATTACAATAAAAAACAATTAAAAAATAATAATGATTAAAAATAATATTTTAGTTTGTCGATTGATAATTCTGGATAAAACTCCATTGTATGTAGATATATAAAATAAACACTTTTGTTCTATTAAATTTTAATTATTGATGCGTTTCGTAAGGCACATCGTCAGAATAATTCTGACGTTCCAAATTCGTTATTCTGACGATGTACATTGCATGAAATGCATAAATAATCAATTAGAATTATAGGTATGTGGATAAGAAGTGTGACTACAGAAACTTCTTGAGAATCATCAGGCTAGGGGCATCTCTTGTATCATTGGGTAATTGGTTCCACAGCCGGGCTGCAAGAATTGTAAAGGAGTAAGTGTAAGAGCATGTGTGGTGTATTGGTAATTGATTCGTTTCAGAGTACAAAAATGTCTGTAACCAACGGATGAAACGTGGATAAAAGGATTTTATCCACACAGTGTGACGTAATGAGTCCCGTATTAATGCAGTCAACTTTTTGACATTTTTCATTAAAATTTAGACCAATCAGAATAGGACATATTGAGAGAGTAAATTTAGGCCATGAAAGGAAATTCGCCTTGAGGTACTTAGGTGTGAGAGGGTTCTTAAGAGATTAATAAAGTAAGGAAAGAACATGGAAATTTCTTCGATCTTAGATTTGAGCAACTTCAACTGTTTCCTGCTTTCAGACACGTGATCAAACTTTTCGAGTCCAAACACATATTGTACATAGACTTCTTGAAATCTCTCAAGTTTCAAGTTGATCCTCAGTATCATCTAGGTAAGCTACATCAGCGTATTCGAGTATAGGTAACATCATTGAGTGAGAGTAATTTTGATATTTTTAGGAAGGTAGTTTTTAGTTAAGTCCTGGGAAAAATCTGTACCTCCAATAAGTTTTGAATTTGATTTGGTGAGATTAATCAGAAGACCATGTTTTTTTTTAGTCAAATTTAGAATATAATTTAAATCGGCATTCAGTGTCTACAGCGAGGGAAAGGTCGTCAGGTTTAAAATGAATATATAGTTGGAGGTTGTCAGCAAATATATGATATTTGCATCTTATTCATTTCTAGCAATGGCGAATTTTACTTTGCAAATATATTTTATACAGTCTGTACAGTACATCGACATAGCGACAGTGTGGAGTCTTTTTGTATGTCAAAGTCATAATAGAAAAATATAAGGGTGTGGTCTCACCGACTAGCGACATGCTGTGATCCACAGTGGCGGCAGGAGGGGGGTGTGATGTGTCATGAGTGGGCTGTGTCGCAGCAGCAACTTGACCTCCAGCATCCTCTGCAGTACCAGTGGCACCTCCTCCGTAGTACCCGCTCCAAGCGGCACTATAGTTCTGCCAGTATGTCGCCGGATCATAATACTGCTGTTGGCCTTGCTGACTGTACTCCTAAACAAATAATTATAATAATAATAAAAACTTCCTTGCACCCTGCGAGAGTGGAGAGTTTATTGTCATATGACAATTTCTTACAACTAACCAGTGTTTTCAGCCCATAGAAGCAACATTAGAGTGAGAAATTAATTTAAATAAATTTCTCCACTGCTGGGGATTGAACCTAGGACACTTGCACAGAAACCATACCGCTTACCAACTGTGTTACGGCGGTTGGCGTATTTTGAGTTAAGTAATTATATACATACATACCATCACGCCATGTCCCTTACGGGGTAAGCAGAGAGAACCGAGCGCCATACTTCTCTATTTTTGCACACATTTCTGGCTTCCTTTACATCCATGCATCGTCTCATACATGCTCGTCGATTGTTCAAACTTTTTATGTTTCCTTCTTTCAAAATATCATTCAAATGGTCATGCCATCCCTTTCTGGGGCGACCTCTGCTATTCACTCCATCTCTTGCATCCATGTATATTTTTTTGGCCAGTCGTTCATCGTTCATTCTTTCAATATGTCCAAACCACCTCAAGGCATTCACTTTCATTTTACATATAATATCCTTCTTTATCTTGCATTCTCTCCTTATGTCCTCATTTTTTATTCTATCATATATCGTTCTATTACATACTCTTCTTAGTGATATCATTTCTAGAGCATTTACTCTACTTTCATGTGATTTTTGCCAGGTCCATGTTTCACTAGCATATGTCAAAGTAGGCACTACAATTGCATTGTGTACCGCAATTTTAGCTTCCTTTGAGATGCTTGGATCGGACATTACTGGTCTGAGTGCTCCGTTTATTCTATTACCTGCCATAACTCTTCTTTCAATATCTTTATCTAAACTCAAAAGACAAGTATTTTAATTAAATAATAGAATTCTATTAAGAATTATCATTTGATAAACAAGATTAAGTATAATTAATTTAAGAGGTCATAATTTGAAACTAGACAAACACAGCTTCAGGCAGAATCCCTGGAAGCATTTCTTGTTCAATAAAGTTTGCTACCAGAACTGATTGTAGAACAAAATGTTATTGTATTCAAAAATAGATTTGACAGATTGAACAAAATGAATGTTTTTGTGAAATTAGATTTATCAGCATAACTGCTAGACAGTGTTAAAAAAAACATTGTATAATGACAAAATGCGCATATAAAGATGCAACTTACAGCTGGCACTGTATACTGTGTAGTAGCTCCCGGAACAGAAGATTTAGGTTTTGGTACGGCGTTGCATATCTTGAGCACTTTGGAGCCGAGACCCACGTATCCATTCATAGCCCACAAAGCGTGCTTCTGCTCATCCTCGCTACCGAATCTGACAAATCCGTAGCCTTTGCTGAATCCAGAGTTGTCCAAAATCACTGCAAACAATAGACATGTTAGTTACCAAAATGTGTCACCAATTTCCTTTAATAAGAAAAAAAAGAGAGCATTCTAATGATGGTCTTCAATGGATAGTGAAACTAGAACTAGCGTTTTAATATAGAAAATCTCAAATATAAATACTCATATAGGCCATACATACATGCCATGAGCCAATTATTGGACTAGGCAGAGAGAACTAAATGCCTAATAATTCTGTCTGCATACATTATAATTCAAAACGAATCTATGTTTTTTTTTTCTTAATTTAAGCTAGTACCTACCTTAAACAAAATATAAATAGAGACGTGAGAATTATAAATATTTTTTTTACTGGTAAAATAAAAAAGTACATATAAAAATTGAGATACAAAATAAAAAAATTTAATAATATTTTCCCCATTGAAAGTGTAGACACTTGTGTATGGGGTAATTTAATATAATGTGTTTTCTAAATGAATCAATGTTTTCTTTCCTAATTTAAGTCAATAGCTTGTGTTAAGGAAAGGAGCTTGATACTTACATAACAAACATATGTACTTAAAACCCTTTTAAATGCCTATGACCTAAGGCATTTGAGATGTACAAAAATATGCACTTATTACCTTCTAATGTATGAAACAAAAATTGTGTATCACCAAATCTGTGATATGCAATATTTTTTCGTAAACAAAAGGTAGATTTTAAAGTTTTTTTTAATAGTAAGAATAGTAATTAAAAAAGAGATAAACTCAGTCAGTAGATTTTCATACTCTCTTTTGATTGAAATAAAAATCTTCTTCATACGCCTTGTATTTTCTTAGTTATTTACAGCAAAAAATGTGTATTGTTAAAACTAATTTTATAAGAAAATTAATTTAACAAATTCAAATTTCATAAACTCATGCAGTAGAATAAAGATGTAAAAATAAACTGTTCTTTATTTCAAAGACGTATCATTTGAGGGTAGTGGGGAAGAGATTTTCAAAATTTACTATTTATTTATTTATATATTATTTTTCGGGCAACTAACAGGTACTATGTCAAATATTTATTTAACACGCACCCAATAACAAGTTGCCACATTCTGGAGACTTACGATATTAATCGTCTCACAGATCCAGACTGAAAACACAATTAAAAACTGTGTCTCCACCGGGAATCGAACCCGGGACGGATCAGTAGTCAGATACCCAACCAACTGAGCCACAAAGGCCGACAATTTTACCGAAAATTTAGCCTACTATAGACTCTTGACAAAAATATACAAAATAAAAGACAATAATTTCAAAGTTTTTTGTTAACATAGTGCAAGTTCATAAAGTTTTAAGTTAATAAGGTTTATACTTGTGGATCAAAACTGTGTTATAATTTCTTAAATAAAATACACATTTAATTTAATAATAATAAAACACAAATTTTCATTTTTGTACAATTGGATTTAAAAAATTCTTCTTCTTCTTTGCTTCTTCCTAGTTCATCACTTGCACTTAACTCGGTGTTAGAAGTAATTAATAAGAATTTTTCAAACAAACCTTTGGCAGTTTTGATTGAGGAATATTTCTGCGAGAAGACTCTGTAGAGGTTATAGTCGTCCACGTCCGTACTGAGGTCGCCGACCCACAGGGAGTACTCCCTCTCTAGTGGTGTCGCAGCTTTGCTCTCACGGCTGGCGTTGTTCAGTCTGAAGCGGACCACGGGATTGGTGCCAGGTATCGGCTTTCCATTGAGCTTGTGCATGGCGTCGATGGCGATTTCGTCGGTGCTGAAATGGACAAAGCAGTAGCCAGCTGGTTCACCAGTGTACTTGTTGCGCATCACCTAAAAATGAAAAAAAAAGACAATGTGAAGTGTGCTGATGTGCATTATCTTATAAAAGGAAGCATGACACACCCATGTATCCCTCAACACCAGCCTCGTCTCACCTAAAAAGGCACAACATTCAGAAGGAATGGTGAACCTCATTGCTGAACTATGTGAGATGTAATTTTGCCTGTTGTATTTTTGATAACCAAGTTTTTATGAAACACTTGAAAATGATGCTAATAGCAAAATCTGGATGCGGAGTAGACAATACAGAAGAATCTTATATCCATGAGTGAAGAGAAGGTTAAGAAAAAAGAAAATATAAATATATACCTTAACATTCTGAGGATGTTCTCCCATCTTTTGAAATGCGCCCATGATAAAACTCTCCGTCATGTTTGCCTCCAACTGAAAATGCAACGAGATTATAACACCTTTTCTTATTGGGGACATTAGCTAAAGAATGGGGTTAATTTGTAATATACATGAATTTTACTAAAAAGGTTTAGTAAAAAAAAATTATTGTTAAAAATAAAAGAAACAGAAATCACAATAGATAATGGAAAGTACACATCAACAGTAAATGGGACACATTAAATAAATCTATATTTTGGGCAAATACACATCCATTCCACTCTCTTACGTTTTTCCATCAATTAATGTTTCTGCTATCCAATATGTTAGATAAGATTAAATGATGACATTATGATCATAAAATTACCTAATAAAACCATCGCCTGGACTACTGTAATGGTATCTACGCAAACCTCCCAATGCTGGAACTAAACAAACTTCAATCCGTCTTCAATGCTGGTGCTAGGCTAATCACCGGAATCGCGAAATTCTCACACATATTCAACCATCTACGAAATCTTCACTGGCTAAAAGTGCCAGAGAGAATCAAGCACAAATTATGTTTGTTGACTTTCAAAGCGATCCATGGCATGGCTCCCACGTATCTTTCACACTTCTGTATCTCTCTCACCGTAAACGAGCAACAACAAACACAAATTGGCAAGTTAACTGAAATAAATAGAGTCAACACTACATTCTTCGGTGATCGTGCTTTTGCTGTGGCCGGACCAGCCTCGTGGAATAAACTACCACCTGAACTGAGGCAAATCGACAACTTAGCACTATTCAGGAAACACCTGAAAACTCACTTCTTCCACGAGTCTTACAAAAACCTGTAATATATTCAAAGCGCCCTTGAGGTGAGGTTATCACAAAAACGGCGTTATAAAAATCATTCCAATTTTCTATTATTTATATTATCTGAAGTTATAATTTCAACAATTTACATCGCTACTTTGACAAGAAAAAAATAGACAAATGTCGATTGATATACATTTTTTTGTTGTTATAAACAATGACATTTTATATATAGACACGTTATATGAGAATAAAATGCTCTACAAAAACGGTACATTTTAATGAATTCTTACAATATCACCAAGAAAGAGCAAACAGAATACATTAAGTGAGAAAAGGATCTTACAATAATAGACACACTCTGCAGACATATTTTGTCTTTTACTCCAGTGCAATCACATTATAATTATCTGCTCACACCAAATAATGACTGTGAAAGAGACAAACTCATATTCAGTTGTAGCTAAATAGCTAAAACAACAACAGAATCCCTCTGCATGACTACAAGTTAATAATACTACTCTCTCATTTACTAAAAATTAAAATTATTATCAAAAAATCTAAATATATTAGTTGTAGAATAAATATGCAGCATGAAATGATGTATCTGGTCTTTCCTACACAGTTCTAGTGTAACTGTTACATGTTTTCATCATACAAGATGGCATTTTGATTAAAATACAATATGTCTGAACACTACAACATCTTGCATGCAACTAAAGTGCGGTAATAAGTGAGGTATGCGCCTTACTTTTTGCTACCGAATTTTAACACTAGAAACGTATATAATTTCTATATTTAATTTTATAAAAGCGTTTCTAAACGACGGGTTCAAAATTTTTACAGATGATTATGATCGAAACAACTAATGAATTTTATGTACCAAAATTATGTTTTTGGTGTTTTGTTGTATTTTACGCGTGACAAACCTTTTTAAGACGAGTGTCATGTATAGATGCCCACCGGCAGCGTGCCTAAACGCCGAGTGTCATCTATACATGCCCTCATGGCTATACACAATTGTGAACCTTCATATCTCAGTAAATTCATATTTGAATGAGACGAAAATTGGATGAATATTACTCCCATATATTTGACTTCAAGACATCTGTCGGTGAATCAACAAAACAGTTGTTAAATTATTTAAAAAAATTAAAAACTCTAAACACTGAAATTCACACTCTCCCGCGCTTTGTAAGGATCTAATACGCATGCGCGTAGGAGAGAGGGATACTGCGTCAGTTCATATTGTTGTTTCGCGCTCAACATTCTGCTTTGAATTCGATCCTTAACAATACAAAATCGGCGCATATTCCTTATCTACATCAAATGCCAGATGGATCACGTGACATATCAATGACGCCATGTACTTTTTTGTATGGAGATAACCACGATGGAGATTAATCTTCATTTATCTTATGTTTATATTATGAAGTGTTCAATTTCATTAAGTTTATGTGATCTTTTGTTTATCTTTGATGTTTTTATCATATATCTACATCGTTAGATTTTTTTTTACCGTTATTATATTCAATTAAAACGAGATTGAAAAAAAACTGTGTACGACGCGAAATACTGTCCGTCCGTACGGAATGCAAGTACTTGTACCTACCCGTCTTGATTGGGTTAAATGCAAAATACAACCAATTTTTACAGAATCAGAATACAAAATTTTCACATTTCTTTGTGTGAAGTCTGTTGCATTTCGCTATGGACATGTTTATCTAGTTGAAACAAATCTACTAACGCCAGATCACCTATTTATGTCTCATATATTTATTTTATTTATTTATACATCTTCTTGTACATAATATAAGCAAATATAATTGTACACTGGCGGGCTTATTGCCATTAGGCAATTTCTTCCAACCAACCAACATTGATCATGCTGAAACTGTACATATATACAAACAAACTTACATTTCCCATCCATAATTGACAATGTACCATTGGATTCATTTTGCTTGTAGAGGTTAGAGTATCGCCGGGTAGTTTATAATGATAGTTTAACAAAAACCGGTTTTTCTAATGATTTACGTGAAATATAGTAATCGTAAAGGTTGATTAATATTTTTAAGACAATGTTGATTAATTTTTCAGAAAAAAACAAACAAGGGAACAACAACTGTAAACACAAATGTCAACTTCCTTGTTCCTTGAATGTCAATTTCACAGATAATTTATAGAACATATCAATCTTTGAACCATAAATAATATTTTGTCTATGACTTTTTCCTTCTCAATTTTTCGATAGTATGGTCTCATAATAAAGGTTGGCTCACTTGCAATGGATACAATTTGTATAAGTAATCATACATACATACCATCACGCCATGTCCCTTACGGTGTAGACAGAGAGAACCGAACGCCACTTACTTCTATCTTGACATGCATTCATCGCCTCGATAACATTCATACATCGTCTTATACATGTTCGTCTGTTGTTCACGCTTCTAACATTTCCGTCTTTCATAATACCGTTCACATGAACATGCCATCCCTTCCTTGGGCGGCCCCGATCTCTCATTCCATTCCTATCCGCAATGTATATTTTCTTCGTCAGGCGTTCCTCATTCCCATGTGGCCAAACCATCTCAATGTGTTCACTTTCATTCTATTAATAACATCTTTCTTTATCCTACATTTCTTTCGTTATGTCCTCATTTCTGACCCTGTCATACATCGTTCTATTACAGATTCTTCTTAGCGATCTCATTTCAACTGCATTTATTCTACTTTCGTATGACTTCTGCCGTGTCCAGGTTTCACTTGCATACGTCAAGGTTGGCAATAAGATAGCATTATGAATGGCAACTTTAGCATCCTTAGATATGTTGCGGTCATTCATAACTGGTTTCAGTGCTCCATTCACTCCGTTTCCTGCCATAACTCTTCTTTCGATCTCCTTATCAATCCGTCCATTCCGTTGAAACATGCTTCCCAGGTAGAAATATTCGTCAACTTGCTCGAGCCATTCGTTCTCTACTTTTATTTGGCACGCTGTTCTGCTTTCACTCTACTCAAACACCATAACCTTTGATTTGCTGGCATTCATCCTCAGTCCGTTCTCTATGGATCCTTCATATACCATACTTACAAGACACTGTAGATCTACCATACTTTCTGCTAACAGAACTTTATCGTCTGCATACATCAAATCTCGCACAATAACAGTAGTCAATTTCAGGCCCTTGCTTTCATCCTTAAGGGCTCTTATACAGAAATCAATGTACAAGTTGAAGAGCCATGGAGACAGCACGCACCCTTGTCTAACGCCATTATTTATAGAGAATCACGTTGTCACTGTGTCGTTGAGACGCACACATGCTTCGCTGATCTCATACAATGACGCGATTGCGCGTATCAGCTTGCTCTTCGCTCCATACGCCGCTAGTACATCCCATAATTTTTCTCTAACTACTTTATCATAAGCCTTTTCTAGGTCTATAAAGGCACAAAAATTAAGTAATCATCGGGAATACTACCGGAGTCCTTTGCACTCTGACCACTTAAACGCCTCACAATACCTAAGGACAGGCTACGTTGGATGCCGGTTGGGTGACTTTCGCTCCCGACAGTTACCCAACTGCCGACTGCCGGATCTGCCGGCTGAGTTCCGAGGTTTCGTTGCTTTCGCAGATAGCCTGTCACCTACACCCGTCAACGACGGTCCATCCCGCCATTGAAGGTTTATCAGCACGCTCATGGCCGTGAAGAAAAGAAAATATTGTATGGTGCGCAAGAAAACAAGAATAAAAATATTTGTGACATTTTTTAGTGACAATATTTCAGCTGTTTTTTATTCTAATTTATTTATTATAATTTGTAACGTCTTGTTTTATTTTCTTCTTCTTCGTCTTGTCAACTTTGAAATTTTACTATGTGTCGTGGCCCAAATCCGTTCCGACACTTTATTCTAGTTGCTAAATAATACAGTCGAACCGCGATTTGTGGTAAAATTTTTGTGTGAATATTCAATTTGGACAAAAAAATCGTAGACAATTTTAATTTAAGTAGATAATTTTAACTTTTTCTAAAGTGACCTCGTCCTCCAACGTCTTGGGAGGAGGATATCAAGGGGAATCCAGACGGAAGACGACTTCCGAAACAATGGTGTTACATTTAGAAATGGCGTGATATTACATGAGACTAATTCAGCAGCATGAATAATTCTCAGGATCAGCATAAAAGAGAAAAAGAAATAGCCATTGAAAGGATGGGTTACTTTTAAACTAATTTAAGGCAGTTTGTTTATGTGAATTTAAATAAATAAATAAAAATAATAAAAAATTGATTAATAAATATTGGGAGTGGAGCGATCTTTACGTGTCCTCTTCGGGATCACTTCAGCCCTTCGATCTGCCCGAGACCATCCTACACGGGTACGGACCGTTTAGCGGGTGATTGAGTGTTGAGTATAGTCCTCAATTATTTTCTACTGTATTTAGCCAGATTGTAAGTTTGAAATGGACTTAATATATTGCTAAATTATTTAGGGTGTTCACAATAGTGAAACTTAGTTTATTGGAAGCGAAAGAGACCTCTAAAATTTATATGAAAATTCTAATTACAAAAGTAGTTATAACATTTACAAAATTTTTGAAGAAGCCGATTACACATATAATAAACAACAGTCTCAAAAAGGGAATATTTCCATCTATATACAAAAAAACGATTGTTACACCGATTCATAAATCAGGTGACTCCAAAGAAATTAGTAATTACCGACCTATATCTGTACTATCAAATATATCAAAAAATTTTGAAAAAGTAACTAAAAAGCGAATTTTAAATTTTATTAGTAAACATAATATATTAAGTGACAAACAATTTGGATTTTGTGAAAAAATAAGCACACAGGATGCAATCATTGACCTCACAACAACAATATATGAAGCTTTAGACAAAGGAAAAAAATCGCTTGCGATATTCATAGATTTAAAAAAAGCTTTTGATAGCATAAGTCATAAAAAACTTCTTTATAAACTTGGTAAAATCGGAATTGCAGATACAGTAATAAAATGGATTGAAAGTTTTCTGTCCTCTAGAGATCAATACGTAAAAATAAATAATACTCTAAGCGTACCGAATACAAGTGATTTTGGAATACCTCAAGGCACAATTTTGGGCCCTCTTTTGTTCATCTTATATGTAAATGATATATTTAATTTGACAATATCAGGAAAACTTGTTTCATATGCAGACGATACGGCAATTATTTTTCAGGCAAATTCATGGAATGAGCTTGAAGAAAATGCTAACACTGATATAAATTTATTAAAAGAATGGTTTGACAATAATATATTGACCCTGAATATTGAGAAAACTTACTATATACCTTTTACCATAAACAAGAAAATACCTCCCATTGCATTAAATATTAAAATCCAATCAAAAAATTGTTATACAAAAGTATTGACATGTAAAAATAACGATTGTCTATGTATAACAAATAAAAATGAAATTAAATATTTAGGAGTAATAATTGACAGTAACCTTAAATGGAAAACTCAAATAAATAATACTATAAACAGATTAAGAAAGCTTATTTACATATTTATCAACCTTAGAAACATTCTCAATTTAAAATTACTTAAAAATGTGTATTACGCTTTCGCCCATTCAATAATGCAATATGACATTGTTGCATGGGGGGGGGGGGGGGGGGCGTATAAAACATCCATTTTGCCTCTAGAAATTACGCAAAGGTTGATAATAAAAATTATAAATAAAAAACCATCTGACTACCCAACTTTGCAACTATTTCGTGATTTTCAAGTGCCATCTTTTAAAAATATCTATAAAAAAATGTGCTATTTCAAATACATAAGGACATTGGAAGGTCGCACCATGCCTTTGTACGTGTGGCGAGTGATAGACATAATATAGTGGGTCAACTGTGTACCCCATTAACACATACAAGTTTTGCACAGCACTACTACACGTACAATGGGGTGGTGTGGTTCAACCAACTTGAAACAGATTTGAGACTGGCAATTGAACATAATGATTTAAAAAAAAAAATAAAGAATAAATCAAACTTATTATTTGACTGATATGTAAATTATATTAACTTCTTTTTGTATAGATAATAATTATGTATGTATAATATTTTGTGTATTCTGTATTAAATTGTCTCCTTTACACACGAGTGCTTGCACTCTAGTAAAGGGTAAATATGTTTTGTCTTACTGTGAATCTTTTCTATATAGTTTGTTTGTTTTATATTTTGTATATGTTATTGTAAACTTAATAAAAAAAAAAAATCTTTTACGTAAAAATTATTTCTCAATACAGATAATTTTTTTAGATGGCAACCCACCTATTTCTAAGCACGGAAATAAGTATTATTATGGTAACACTCAAAATGTTGACAAAAGTATCTATTTATCAGCACGAATTCTCGTTTTGACAGCTGTCAGCTGGTACAAGTCATATAGATGTCACTTTAGCTACACCTCAGATTAACCACAGATTATGTAATTGGTCTGTTGACGAGGATGCCTCGTGTATTGACCATAACCTTATCACGTTCCAGGTTATTTCCAATGTACCCCCAATTCCTTTAGCGAAACCTTTGCTTAGAAGATTCCGGATAAGGTGTGACAGATGGCGTTGGTTAGACTTTGACCGCTACTTTGAATGCTCGCTGGATCGTTTATCTTGTAGATCTTGTACTACTGCGGAAATGGCCTCATCTTTTACGCAGAGTATAATTTATTGTGCCGAGAAGGCGATCGGCAGAACTTCTTCTAGTCATATGTCTCCTAATGAATGGTGGCATCCTGGCTTAGACATCCTTAAACGAACTTCGACTCGAACTCACCGCGCGTTGAGAGCGGCCCGTCGTCGAGGAAGTTCAAATGACTTTGTAACTGTACTTCAATGTGAGTATAGACGCTCAAATAATATCTACAAACGCGAGATTTCTCGTGCCAAGTTTGAAGCATGGCGCCGTTTGGTATCTGAGGTTTCAACCACAGATCCTTGGGGTGCTGTGTTTAGATATGCATCAATGAAAAAATATCCAAATGCGTCAGTCTTGTGTATCCGTGATCCACGAACTGGAATTATCACAATAGACTCTGACTCAACGACGAGCACGCTACTTGACATACTTATTTCTTCTGATGACATTTCATCTGATACTCCTCTTCATTCACAAATAAGCAATAACCAATCCGATATCCCGCAAACTCCCATATCGACCTTCGCCAATTTCGATGAGCTTGATTTTATCATCAAGAATCTTCACCAAAACAAATCTCCTGGCATTGACCGCATTGACGCAGCTCTCGTACAAAGGTGCTGGCACATAGCTCGCCACGAGATTATCTTATTGTACAACAATTGCTTGCGAGAAGGCTACTTTTCGGATTGTTGGAAAACAGGTTTAATGACTATTATTCCCAAGGGTAGTTACCTGGATCCTTCTGACCCAAAATCATATAGACCGATTACTTTACTACCTATTTTGGGTAAGGTCTTAGAAAAGCTTATATGTCGACGCTTAGAAGATCATCTTTCCAGTACCCACCCACTGTCCGATCGTCAGTTCGGTTTTCGCGCTGGGAAATCAACGGTTGATGCTATCTTGGCTATATCTGATATTGTTAGTAGCTCTGATAGTAAATGTGTTATCTCTATATCTCTTGATATTGCGGGAGCATTCGACAATGCCTGGTGGCCTCTAATTTAAAAAAAACTTCGAGACCGTAAGGTTCCTTGCAACATATATAAAATAGTGAAGAGCTATTTTACTAATAGACATGTGGCCATGCCCGGGGGACAGGATTTGCACTGGCGACCAATTAGCATCGGGTGCCCTCAGGGTTCTGTTCTGGGTCCACTGTTATGGAACATCTTGTTCGACGACCTTCTATCACTTTCAACGCCTACGGGCTGCAGTATTTTGGCATATGCCGATGATGCTACAATCCTTATTCAAGGTAACACCCGAGCACTTATTGAGCGCGCAGCTACTCAGTTACTTTCTTCTGTTGCAGATTGGGGTATAAGTCATAGACTCAATTTCGCACCTAAGAAGACATATGGGTTAGTGTTAAAAGGCATAATGAAAAGTCCTCCCTCCATCAAATTTATCAATACGCGTGTAATATTTTAGGATATGGTCAAAGTTTTGGGTGTTACACTAGATAGAGGCCTAAATTTCCAATACCATGTTCGTGCTGTATCCGACAGTGCAAAAATTCAAATTTGTATCCGACAGTGCCTTCCAAAAGATTTCACGTCTTGCTCGAGTTAGTTGGGGCCTTAAATTTCCAGTAGCAACTGTTTTACAACGCTACCTATCTGAGTATTATGTGTTATGCCGCTCCTTGTTGGGCTCATCGTTGTGAAACCCAATACATTAGACGTCTGCTGCTTTCTGGACAGCGCTTCGCTCTAATAGCTTTAGCAAAGGCTTACAGAACCTGCGCTACCGACACACTTTCTATTCTCACAGGTATGGCTCTCCTTGATCTGGAAACACAGCGACGAGCTTCAATTCACAACCTGTATAGAGGCCGAAGCTCAATTTTGGGTGGTGTTTCTCTCCCACCTGTAAATTTACCCACAGTTCGTGGAGAGATCGAGAACTTGGCCCGGAGTTCTCTTTTAGATGCTTGGCAACGTCGCTGGTCCTCTTCTTCCGTGGGCAGACTGACATTTTTATTTCTTCCCGATGTGAGGACTCGATTTTTTTCCTCGTGGATTGTTCCCGATTATCGGACCACGCAATTCCTTACTGGACACGGCAGTTTCAAAAGCTATCTCTTTCGTTTTCACTTATCCGATTCGTCCTCATGTCAGCTTTGTGATAACCCTGAACAGACTTCTGAGCATATCCTATGGGAATGCACTAACTTCTCCGTGTCAACTTTCCGACGAGAACTCTACGACGATGTCCGAGGGAATTTCTTTGGACCCATTGGACATGCCGACTTTGTAGCCACGAAGAGCAATTTTAGGGCTTTCAAGACTTTCTGTCTTAAATTCGGTGCACTATTATCTTCACTATCACTGAGCAGTGAGCCAGTTGTTTCAACATGATTAGCTCTCTTTGGCACATTAAGTGCAGTGTCTGCAAGGTTTTAGAGTTCTCCGGACTCTTCATATGTTCTTTATGTGTTCTTTCAGAGTTTTGCAAGGGGCCGTTATTAGTCCCCATAAGCAGAACGGGTGGTGGTGGGGGAAGAACAGCTGTCAGCTGGTATTCGTATTGGTTCTTGGCTGGTCGATCGGGATTTTATTTTATAAAAGGTATGTAAACGCCAATTTTGTTGATTTTTTATCTATAGGTAGATAAAAATATACAGATTACGGGAAAAATTTTCCCGGGAAACGTCTAGAAAAAAAATATTAAATTACGAAAAATGTAAGAAGAAATCCATGCAAATAGTTGATTTTTTGACATCTATGGGCGAAAATTCAAACTAATTTTTAGTCTAGAAACACGCGGCGAAAATCTGAAGTTAATGAAAATTCTATGAAATATCGTCATAAAATATTTAAATAATACTTAAATTTGATTTTTTGACACTGATTGAAAATGAGAATTCCGGTGAGATTAAGTATATCGAAATCATTTTAGGTCATAAAAAGGAAATATTGTATGCTTTGCGCGTGAGCAAAATGCATTATACATTGAGTGACAGTTTGTAATGCAACTCTCTCACGCGAATCGCAATAATAACTACATACGAACCTAACCTAAGCAATTTTTACCAAAAGTTTGCTTATAATAGGTTGGTTAGGTTTGTATTTAGTTATTATTTATACATTGAGTGACAGTATGTAATGCAACTCGCCCACGCGAGTCGCAATAATAACTACATACAAACCTAACCTAACCAATTTTTACCAAAAGTTTGCTTAGAATAGGTTGGTTAGGTTTGTATTTATTTATTATTGCCACTCACGCGAGCGAGTCGCATTATACATTGAGTGGAAATTGATTGTAACTCAACCTAACCAAATTAAAATAGTTGAAATGATATTCGCACCTAATATTATTATTACTATGATATTACAATACAGTATATATATATATATATATATATATATATATATATATATATATATATATATATATATATATATATATATATATATATATATATATATATATATATATATATATATATATATATATATATATATATATATATATATATATATATATATATATATATATATATATATATATATATATATATATATATATATATATATATATATATATATATATATATATATATATATATATATATATATATATATATATATATATATATATATATATATATATATATATATATATATATATATATATATATATATATATATATATATATATATATATATATATATATATATATATATATATATATATATATATATATATATATATATATATATATATATATATTTATTTTATGGGAATTTAGGTATACTAAATTTTAAAATTGTATGATGACCATTTTCTACTTATGTTTTCTTCAACACACCGTTTCATATATTCGAGTCATTTGATTTCAAAATTTCAAAGAAAGAATGAAAAAAAATAATCTTAAGTGCGATGTTTGAAGTTATAATATGTCAGAATCTTGTAGTTTTACTGTCACTAGATATATTGATGAGCATCAGCTTTTCCAAAGAGATTAGCCGTTCGCCTAGTTATTATCTTTTAATTTACATTTCAGGCTCACTTCGGTCCTTGATTTTGTGTGACCATTGACCACGGCGGCTCGGCGCTTCATAAGTTTTTTTTTTAAGTTGACATTTGGATTACAATTTATTGCCAGAATTATAGTTGTTTCCAAATATCTTCAGCCGTTTCGCCGGGAAGGGGGGGGGGGGGGGCGATTTGCACGTATACCAACGAAGCAAAAAGACACAAATTTGCGCTATGCGCACCCGGAAGCCAGTTTCAAGATTTTTGGCGAAAATTATATCACTTTTTAAATGACACTATTACTCGTAGATATGCAAGCATAAACAAAGAAAGCGGATTCAGTGGCTATCAGTGCAGTTATTGTATTGAGTATTTTGATTTCAATCATTTTAGTGAGTTTTTAAAATCTGGAGAAAAAAATTGGATTATACTTCGATAAATCATAATAATTATAATGAACACTTCCTTGCACCTTGCGCAAGTGGCGAGTTTATTGCCGTATGGCAATTTCTTCCAACTAACCAGTGTTTCCTGCACAGAGAAGCAACATTAGCGTGAGAAATGAATTTAAATAAATGTCTCCTCTGCTGGGAATCGAACCCAGGACGCCCGTACAGAAACCGAACGGCTTACCAACTGTGCCACGGCGGTCGGCACAGTTGGTAAGCCGTCATTATATAATGACACTAGATATAAATAATGATCTTTGACGATATTCAAAATTAAATATAATTACGGAAAATTTTCAAAGGACACCCCAGTACAACAAAATCCATTGAATCAAAATTAACTTACTTTTCCGGAAAATCCCTGTAGTGACAGAGTAAGAGAGGTTGTTGAAACTGAGATTTACAGTTTTTGTAGACCTATTATTCCAACCAGATTCGTTGTTCAACGGGGACGCAACCGGGGGCTTCGGTAGCAGGGGCTGTCCATTGTGAGGATCCAAGCATTTCAACGGCTCCAGCTTCTGAGCGGCAGCCCTCTTAGTCATCAACCCGCTGTGTCCACTTCCATTGTTCTGGTTGTTGACTTGCAAGGAGTCCACACTGCGAAATTCACTATATATATATATATATATATATATATATATATATATATATATATATATATATATATATATATATATATATATATATATATATATATATATATATATATATATATATATATATATATATATATATATATATATATATATATATATATATATATATATATATATATATATATATATATATATATATATATATATATATATATATATATATATATATATATATGTTATAATATTTTTATCTCGGTTTTCCCGTGTCAGTAGGTCTTGACTAAGACCATTTGTCTTCCGACGTTTCGCCTGAATATCACCAGGCATTTTCAAGGACTTAACGAAAAGCACGCGCGCGACACACGTCTACTCACACTGAAAGCTCACCGTCAAGTGACTCGTAGCGTATAAGATGGCCGCTTATGTCAAATATTGTTAGCGCGACGTGATTGGCTCCTTGTGACACGCCCACCTGCTGTCGTGTTCGTTGGTAATAATATTTTATCATTATTTTTGTGTTGTGATTTATTGTTAATTTTAGTTGTGACATTAATATTATTATTGTTGTGTTTTGGGGTTATTTTCGCTATGGTATTATTCATATTATTATTGTATTGTTTGTCATATAAAATGTTCTTCCAGGTACTAGGCAAACGAACTCCGTCGTCCCGATTGTTCATTATATCCCTTCTCTTATATATTTCTATAGCTTCCCTGTAAATTCTGAGTGGTCTCAGAATGGTCTTAGTCAAGACCTACTGACACGGGAAAACCGAGATAAAAATATTATAACATATTTCACCCGTGAAAACATCAAATATAACATATATATATATATATATATATATATATATATATATATATATATATATATATATATATATATATATATATATATATATATATATATATATATATATATATATATATATATATATATATATATATATATATATATATATATATATATATATATATATATATATATATATATATATATATATATATATATATATATATATATATATATATATATATATATATATATATATATATATATATATATATATATATATATATATATATATATATATTTTATGATATTACAATAATAACTACAAACATTCAAACTTGGTGTTTAAAATGAGAAATAGTTTTTGTAAACAAAGTATGGCAAAACTATTGTATTCGTTTCTATTCGCCGATAGATGTCCCAAAACCACCAAATTGTATGGATTTCTCCATACATTTTTCCATAAGTTTATTTAATTTTTTTATTTTTCCTGGGCGTTTCCCGTGAAAATGATTATTTTTCCCGTAATATGTATAATATTTACTATGTTTTTACAAAAAATCAAAAAATTGGCGTTTACTTACTATTCCGAATAATTACCCAAATAGAATCTTCTATGGTACACATTTTTCATATATCCACGTTACGGACACAATCTCGAAGGGTTGTTCCAGCGATAGATCTCAAGACTTTTATTTCTGACGTTCTAAGAAGTGCTTTGGTCCGAACAGTGCCAAGGCCCTCTGGATTGTTCGTCGTTCGTTTTCCTCTAGACAGGCCGCAAGGTAGGGGGAAAAAAATGGCCGACTTATCAGTCGTATGGAGTTTGACAGCTATCCATATTAGTGATGAGCAAATGCAAGACCAAGACCAAGACCGGGGTGGTCTTGGTCTTGGTCTTGGTCTTGCACCTGCGGTCTTGGTCTTGGTCTTGCGTTTACAAGTATAGTCTTGGTCTTGGTCTTGGTCTTGCATACATAGTCTTGGTCTTGGTCTTGGTCTTGCAGCAAGAGTCTTGCAAGTCTTGCACTTTTACGAGTAGGTAAAGTAGGTACATATTCGAGTTTTTTTTAATAAAACCTAAATTTTCGTTGAAGTAAACGTGTGATATAATTTTAGGTATCAAATTATTACAATTTTTGGAAAAAAAATCACCGAACTATGAAATATCGTTTACATGTCTTTAAATTTCTGTATTTTTATAACTTTTCATATATTGTTATTATAGTAGGTAATAAAAATATAAAATAAAATACAAATATGTTGAAGAATTTAAGATTCATAGAGTCAATGTATAAGCTGAAGTGAATCAAAACTAAAATCATTGTCTGAATAAGTGTCTGAATATAATAAATCTTTCAAAGATGATTCTTATGAAAATATCATGAAACAAAATATTTTTCTAGTCATGAACTTTGATGTCAATTATATAAGTCCTCTCTTTAAAACTATAATATACAAATAAACACAAGGAAACTAACAGACATTCTTAGAGGGCTTCAACTTCAGAGATCCAACTGTCGATGGCGATATTATGTTTAGTTAAAGAATACGCACAGAAATAGAAACCCCTAAATCCAAATAATTGAATATTTTAAGATATTTTGTACTCTATACAAAACATGTAAGTATGTATGTCAAGATAGGGTAGTACGGAGAGGTCAGTCCTCCCTTCCTACCCAAAATATGAAAACAGTTTGATGGAATGTATTTATGTTTGAAGATTAAGTATCAAACTATTTAGTCACCTTAGATAATAATATTATATTTCATTACCTTAGATATTGTGTATAGGTCACTGCCACACAATTTGTATGAAATGTCATTACTAAACTATTTTATTACAAAAATTGGTAAATTTTGAGATGCCTTACAAATTGTATGAAAGATGTCGTCACTAAATTCAATTTTTATAAAAATTGGTAAAAGTTTGTCTTAATAAATAATGTTTGAGAAACTCTGGAACATGAACACATGAAAATTAAATTTGAGATTTTGTATAAAATTTGGCTATATTTAGGTATACCAATTTTCAGCTTTTATGGTTATTGAAGAGGTATATGGAAAAATAAATTTAAAATTCAAAAGTTTATAAAAAGCATTGTAGGCCTATAACTTTATATATATTCTGAAATTTTAGGCTCTGCATTTAGCGGAACAAAAAAGTTTAAGAGGGGGGGGGACAGACACACTAAATGTTCTACTCCAAATTCTTAATAAATCCATATTATCTTTTTTTCATAAAAAATGAATATGTCCTTGTTAAACAAGTACCTTCATAATATGTTATATGTATATTATACATCTTCCTACTTTCCCTAAAATAAGCATAAATGTTTATGTTATATATGGACGAAATCGGTCGAGGCAGGATTCGAACTCGCAACCACTGGATTACTAGCCCAGCGCGCTAACCGCTCTGCCATAGACCCATCTAATAATCTATTTAAGTATAGAACATGTATGCTGAGTAGCCTCTAAGTTGACGTTTTTTGACTCCAAAGTTGAAAAAACATGAAAAATATAGACCTAGCATACAAATCTCACGTATCATCGCTTGATAATTTGTCGATATGTGAAATAAATTCTCTTAAATAAATCGATAGTTTTTGGAAAATAAAATATCTTAAAATATTTATTATTATGTATTGTGTTTTTAGTTTTGTAGGTATTCTTCAATTATACATACTATCGCTATCGACAGTTGGATCTCATGTGTTACATGCAACTAGTAAAATAATGAACATACCTACCTGCTTGCTTGAATGATAGATATGTATGTAGGTATACAAAATATCATAATCCAACTGTCGATTTGTTCAGGAGAACTTTGTTCTCTTAACATATCGACAATGTATCAAGCCAGAATACGCGAGAATTGTATGGAGAGGTCTACTTTTTTCACGGCTTTTCCATCTTTGAAGTCAAAAAACACCAACTTAGAGGCTTCGCAGCATATATGTTCCATACACGGATTTACTCAGAATTCGGAGTAGAACATTTCGTGTGTCTGTGTGTCTGTGTGTGTGTCTGTGTGTCTGTGTGTCTGTGTGTGTGTGTGTCTGTGTGTCCGTCCCCCCCTTATAACTTTTGATCCGCTCAATTTACAGAGCCTAAAATTTCAGAATATATAAACAGTTACAGGCCTACAAAACTTTTATACTCGGAATTTTGAATTTTTGTTTCAGTCAGGGGTTATCAACTTTTGAATTTTTATTTTATTTTTCGATATATCTCAGAAACCATACACGCTAGAACGCTGAAAATTGGTACAAACATAGACAAATACAAAATCTCAAATTAGTTTTTTCAAAAAAATTCCAGGGTTTCTCAAAAATTTTTTATTAAGAAAAATATTTTTTTTATGATAAATTTATGAGTTTAACTGCCTATATTTCCAAAACTTTTACAATTATCGAAAAAAGCCGAAACACCCCAACTAGATAATTTAATTTTCTATAAAAAATATTAACATTGTAGTAGAAGATCTCAATTTTTTTTTAACAATTTTTTTAAAAATTGAATTTAGTGACGACATCGCTTCATACATTTTGTATGGCAGTCGCCTATACACAATATGTAAGAAGACTTAATAGTTTGATACTTCATCTCCAAACATACATACATACATACCATCATGCTATTTGCATATTCTGGGTAGGAAAAAGGATCTTCCTCCATACTATCCTATCTTGACATACATACCTACATATGTTGTATAGAAAACAAAATATCTGAAAATATTCAATAATTTGTATCTATGGGTTTATAGTTTGGTACATATTCTTCAACTATACATACTATCGCTATCGACAGTTGGATCTCATGTGTTACATGCAACTAGTCCAACTGTCGATTTGTTCAGGAGAACTTTGTTCTCTTAACATATCGACAATGTATCAAGCCAGAATACGCGAGAATTGTATGGAGAGGTCTACTTTTTTCATGGCTTTTCCAACTTTGAAGTCAAAAAACACCAACTTAGAGGCTTCGCAGCATATATGTTTCATACACGGATTTACTCAGAATTCGGAGTAGAACATTTCGTGTGTCTGTGTGTGTGTGTGTGTCTGTGTGTGTGTCTGTGTGTGTGTGTGTGTCTGTGTGTGTGTCTGTGTGTGTGTCTGTGTGTCCGTCCCCCCCTTATAACTTTTGATCCACTCAATTTACAGAGCCTAAAATTTCAGAATATATAAACAGTTACAGGCCTACAAAACTTTTATACTCGGAATTTTGAATTTTTGTTTCAGTCAGGGGTTATCAACTTTTGAATTTTTATTTTATTTTTCCATATATCTCAGAAACCATAAACGCTAGAACGCTGAAAATTGGTACAAACATAGACAAATACAAAATCTCAAATTAGTTTTTTCAAAAAAATTCCAGGGTTTCTCAAACATTTTTTATTAAGAAAAATATTTTTTTTATTATAAATTTATGAGTTTAACTGCCTATATTTCCAAAACTTTTACAATTATCGAAAAAAGCCGAAACACCCCAACTAGATAATTTAATTTTCTATAAAAAATATTAACATTGTAGTAGAAGATCTCAATTTTTTTTTAACAATTTTTTTAAAAATTGAATTTAGTGACGACATCGCTTCATACATTTTGTATGGCAGTCGCCTATACACAATATGTAAGAAGACTTAATAGTTTGTTACTTCATCTCCAAACATACATACATACCATCATGCAATTTGCATATTCTGGGTAGGAAAAAGGATCTTCCTCCATACTATCCTATCTTGACATACATACCTACATATGTTGTATAGAAAACAAAATATCTGAAAATATTCAATAATTTGTATCTATGGGTTTATAGTTTGGTACATATTCTTCAACTATACATACTATCGCTATCGACAGTTGGATCTCATGTGTTACATGCAACTAGTATTATCGTGTCAAAACTCGCTCAAAAACATGTACCTACACAGGATGTTACAATATGAATTGTTCCAGATTCAAAATGTCTTAATTTCGTTTCAATCATGCAAAAATGTACTTTTACGATAGTAACATAAATGTTATGTTTGTCTAACGTCGGCGTAACAATAGAAGACTAATCCTTACTTTGACTTCCCGCTATTACAGAGTCATGCCAAGTGCCGTGTTTTTTTTTAATAATTGATTTTATTTTATAACCTTGTATGGTAAATTGAATTCATCATTTTTTATTGTTAAATTAAAATAATGTGCATGGCATCACTATTTTGTTTTATTATACATTTAAAAAAAAATAGACTATCTTATATAACAAAAATCTATGTGATTTACGAAAAAAAATATTCCAACTGTCGATTTGTTCAGGAGAACTTTGTTCTCTTAACATATCGACAATGTATCAAGCCAGAATACGCGAGAATTGTATGGAGAGGTCTACTTTTTTCATGGCTTTTCCAACTTTGAAGTCAAAAAACACCAACTTAGAGGCTTCGCAGCATATATGTTCCATACACGGATTTACTCAGAATTCGGAGTAGAACATTTCGTGTGTCTGTGTGTGTGTGTGTCTGTGTGTGTGTCTGTGTGTGTGTCTGTGTGTCTGTGTGTGTGTGTGTCTGTGTGTCCGTCCCCCCCTTATAACTTTTGATCCGCTCAATTTACAGAGCCTAAAATTTCAGAATATATAAACAGTTACAGGCCTACAAAACTTTTATACTCGGAATTTTGAATTTTTGTTTCAGTCAGGGGTTATCAACTTTTGAATTTTTATTTTATTTTTCCATATATCTCAGAAACCATAAACGGTAGAACGCTGAAAATTGGTACAAACATAGACAAATACAAAATCTCAAATTAATTTTTTCAAAAAAATTCCAGGGTTTCTCAAACATTTTTTATTAAGAAAAATATTTTTTTTATGATAAATTTATGAGTTTAACTGCCTATATTTCCAAAACTTTTACAATTATCGAAAAAAGCCGAAACACCCCAACTAGATAATTTAATTTTCTATAAAAAATATTAACATTGTAGTAGAAGATCTCAATTTTTTTTTAACAATTTTTTTAAAAATTGAATTTAGTGACGACATCGCTTCATACATTTTGTATGGCAGTCGCCTATACACAATATGTAAGAAGACTTAATAGTTTGTTACTTCATCTCCAAACATACATACATACCATCATGCAATTTGCATATTCTGGGTAGGAAAAAGGATCTTCTTCCATACTATCCTATCTTGACATACATACCTACATATGTTGTATAGAAAACAAAATATCTGAAAATATTCAATAATTTGTATCTATGGGTTTATAGTTTGGTACATATTCTTCAACTATACATACTATCGCTATCGACAGTTGGATCTCATGTGTTACATGCAACTAGTTATTACATTTATCCAACTGTCGATTTGTTCAGGAGAACTTTGTTCTCTTAACATATCGACAATGTATCAAGCCAGAATACGCAAGAATTGTATGGAGAGGTCTACTTTTTTCATGGATTTTCCAACTTTGAAGTCAAAAAACACCAACTTAGAGGCTTCGCAGCATATATGTTCCATACACGGATTTACTCAGAATTCGGAGTAGAACATTTCGTGTGTCTGTGTGTGTGTGTGTCTGTGTGTGTGTCTGTGTGTCTGTGTGTGTGTGTGTGTCTGTGTGTCCGTCCCCCCCTTATAACTTTTGATCCGCTCAATTTACAGAGCCTAAAATTTCAGAATATATAAACAGTTACAGGCCTACAAAACTTTTATACTCGGAATTTTGAATTTTTGTTTCAGTCAGGGGTTATCAACTTTTAAATTTTTATTTTATTTTTCCATATATCTCAGAAACCATAAACGGTAGAACGCTGAAAATTGGTACAAACATAGACAAATACAAAATCTCAAATTAGTTTTTTCAAAAAAATTCCAGGGTTTCTCAAACATTTTTTATTAAGAAAAATATTTTTTTTATGATAAATTTATGAGTTTAACTGCCTATATTTCCAAAACTTTTACAATTATCGAAAAAAGCCGAAACACCCCAACTAGATAATTTAATTTTCTATAAAAAATATTAACATTGTAGTAGAAGATCTCAATTTTTTTTTAACAATTTTTTTAAAAATTGAATTTAGTGACGACATCGCTTCATACATTTTGTATGGCAGTCGCCTATACACAATATGTAAGAAGACTTAATAGTTTGTTACTTCATCTCCAAACATACATACATACCATCATGCAATTTGCATATTCTGGGTAGGAAAAAGGATCTTCTTCCATACTATCCTATCTTGACATACATACCTACATATGTTGTATAGAAAACAAAATATCTGAAAATATTCAATAATTTGTATCTATGGGTTTATAGTTTGGTACATATTCTTCAACTATACATACTATCGCTATCGACAGTTGGATCTCATGTGTTACATGCAACTAGTTTATGGTAAATCCTTTTCCAACTGTCAATTTGTTCAGGAGAACTTTGTTCTCTTAACATATCGACAATGTATCAAGCCAGAATACGCGAGAATTGTATGGAGAGGTCTACTTTTTTCACGGCTTTTCCAACTTTGAAGTCAAAAAACACCAACTTAGAGGCTTCGCAGCATATATGTTCCATACACGGATTTACTCAGAATTCGGAGTAGAACATTTCGTGTGTCTGTGTGTGTGTGTGTGTCTGTGTGTGTGTCTGTGTGTCCGTCCCCCCCTTATAACTTTTGATCCGCTCAATTTACAGAGCCTAAAATTTCAGAATATATAAATAGTTACAGGCCTACAAAACTTTTATACTCGGAATTTTGAATTTTTGTTTCAGTCAGGGGTTATCAACTTTTGAATTTTTATTTTATTTTTCCATATATCTCAGAAACCATAAACGGTAGAACGCTGAAAATTGGTACAAACATAGACAAATACAAAATCTCAAATTAGTTTTTTCAAAAAAATTCCAGGGTTTCTCAAACATTTTTTATTAAGAAAAATATTTTTTTTATGATAAATTTATGAGTTTAACTGCCTATATTTCCAAAACTTTTACAATTATCGAAAAAAGCCGAAACACCCCAACTAGATAATTTAATTTTCTATAAAAAATATTAACATTGTAGCAGAAGATCTCAATTTTTTTTTAACAATTTTTTTAAAAATTGAATTTAGTGACGACATCGCTTCATACATTTTGTATGGCAGTCGCCTATCCACAATATACATACATACATACATACATACCATCACGCCATGTCCCTTACGGGGTAAGCAGAGAGAATTGAGCGCCATACTTCTCTATTTTTGCACACATTTCTTGCTTCCTTTACATCCATGCATCGTCTCATACATGCTCGTCGATTGTTCAAACTTTTTATGTTTCCTTCTTTCAAAATATCATTCACATGGTCATGCCATCCCTTTCTGGGGCGACCTCTGCTATTCACTCCATTTCTTGCACCCATGTATATTTTTTTGGTCAGTCGTTCATCGTTCATTCTTTCTATATGTCCAAACCACCTTAAAGCATTCACTTTCATTTTACATATAATATCCTTCTTTAACTTGCATTCTCTCCTTATGTCCTCATTTTTTATTCTATCATATATCGTTCTATTACATACTCTTCTTAGTGATCTCATTTCTACAGCATTTATTCTACTTTCATGTGTTCTTTGCCAGGTCCATGTTTCACTAGCATACGTCAAAGTAGGCACCACAATTGCATTGTGTACTACAATTTTGGCTTCCTTTGAGATGCTTGGGTCGGACATTACTGGTCTAAGTGCTCCGTTTATTCTATTCCCTGCTATAACTCTTCTTTCGATATCTTTATCGGGTCTTCCATTCCGTTCAAACATACTCCCCAAATATAAATATTCCTCAACTTGTTCTAGCCATTCGTTCTCTACTTTTATCATACATGCAGTTATACTTTCAGTCTTTTCAAATACCAATATCTTAGATTTACTAACATTCATTCTCAGTCCATTTTGCAGGCATCCTTCATACACTTTATTTACTAAATACTGTAACTCATCCGCACATTCAGCAATCACCACTTTGTCGTCTGCATACATCAAATCACGTACGTTTACAGTACTTAGTTTCAGACCTTTATTTTCATTCTTCAATGTCCTAACGCAGTGATCAATATACAGATTGAACAGCCATGGAGATAATACGCAGCCTTGCTTCACCCCTTTATTAATAGGGAACCATGTTGTCAACGCATCGTTGACACGGACACAGGCTCCACTATTTTCATACAGAGACGCAACGGCACGTATTAGTTTGCTCTTCACTCCATATATCGATAGGATATCCCACAATTTTTCTCTATCCACTTTATCATATGCCTTCTCTAGGTCTATGAACGCACAGAAAAGTTTCTGGTTTTTATGCAGAACCTTCTCTGTAGCCATACGTAAAGAGAAAATTTGATCGATACATCCTCTGCCTCCTACAAAGGCACCTTGCGCATCCCATATCTTGCATTCCGTAATCTTGCGTATTCTCTTATCAATAATTCTTGCATACATCTTGCCAACCGAACTTAACAAGCTGATAGCTCTATAGTTTTTGCAGTCGAGTTTTGATCCCTTCCCTTTGAAAAGAGGAACTACAACTGCGTTTCTCCAATCCGACGGAGTGTACCCAGCTTCCCAACATTTATTGAAAAGCGATAGACACCACTCCGTAGATATTTTACCGCCATACTTGATAAATTCGGCTGCCACACAGTCCACACCAGCGGCTTTACCCGTTTTCGCGTGATTAACCGCTTCTTTTACCTCTTCTTCCGTTATTTCATCTCTCTCATTCTCATCAATAATCCATGTCCTCTGTCTTACTGTGTCACCTTGTGCGCTTTCATACAATTCTTTGAAATATTCACACCACCTCTCTTTCACACGTTCGTTATCTATCAGCATATTTCCATCTTTATCATTTATACACTTTGAACCTTTTACTTCCCCTTGCTTTCGTTTAGCTATGCCTTTCCAGAACATTTTCATGTTACCCGTAAAGTCTTTCACTATTTTCTGACTTTCTTTTTCTTTTATACAATCTTTTTCATTTCTCACTGTAGCTTTTACTCTCCTCTTGCATTCTTTGTACTCTTCTTTTGCTCTATTTTCTTTGTCAGTACCTTTTACAGATATCCAAAACTTCCATGCATCCTTTTTCGCATCAACTGCATTTTTTACCGATTCATTCCACCAAGCATCACCTTTCTGCATTCCTCTTTTACTTTCACCGCACGCATTCTTGGCAGCCTTGCACACAACACTTTTCAAGTCTTTCCATACTTCATCTACACTTCTTTCACTATGTGTTTGAGAATTTAGTTCATAATCAACATTCCTTTCATATTCATGTCTTACTTCCTCTTCTTGTAATTTTTCCACTTTGACGCGCATTGGTGGTGCACTTTTGATTGTTTTAGAGCGCCAGCCGATGTCCACAATATGTAAGAAGACTTAATAGTTTGATACTTCATCTCCAAACATACATACATACCATCATGCTATTTGCATATTCTGGGTAGGAAAAAGGATCTTCCTCCATACTATCCTATCTTGACATACATACCTACATATGTTGTATAGAAAACAAAATATCTGAAAATATTCAATAATTTGTATCTATGGGTTTATAGTTTGGTACATATTCTTCAACTATACATACTATCGCTATCGACAGTTGGATCTCATGTGTTACATGCAACTAGTTTTATATAAAAACCAAAAGACATATTAATTAAATGAAAGTTAGATCAGAGAAATCAATAACATGACTAGTTGCATGTAACACATGAGATCCAACTGTCGATAGCGATAGTATGTATAGTTGAAGAATATGTACCAAACTATAAACCCATAGATACAAATTATTGAATATTTTCAGATATTTTGTTTTCTATACAACATATGTAGGTATGTATGTCAAGATAGGATAGTATGGAGGAAGATCCTTTTTCCTACCCAGAATATGCAAATTGCATGATGGTATGTATGTATGTTTGGAGATGAAGTAACAAACTATTAAGTCTTCTTACATATTGTGTATAGGCGACTGCCATACAAAATGTATGAAGCGATGTCGTCACTAAATTCAATTTTTAAAAAAATTGTTAAAAAAAAATTGAGATGTTCTACTACAATGTTAATATTTTTTATAGAAAATTAAATTATCTAGTTGGGGTGTTTCGGCTTTTTTCGATAATTGTAAAAGTCTTGGAAATATAGGCAGTTAAACTCATAAATTTATCATAAAAAAAATATTTTTCTTAATAAAAAATGTTTGAGAAACCCTGGAATTTTTTTGAAAAAACTAATTTGAGATTTTGTATTTGTCTATGTTTGTACCAATTTTCAGCGTTCTAGCGTTTATGGTTTCTGAGATATATGGAAAAATAAAATAAAAATTCAAAAGTTGATAACCCCTGACTGAAACAAAAATTCAAAATTCCGAGTATAAAAGTTTTGTAGGCCTGTAACTGTTTATATATTCTGAAATTTTAGGCTCTGTAAATTGAGCGGATCAAAAGTTATAAGGGGGGGGGGGACACACAGACACACACACAGACACACACACACACAGACACACACACACACAGACACACACACAGACACACACACACACAGACACACGAAATGTTCTACTCCGAATTCTGAGTAAATCCGTGTATGGAACATATATGCTGCGAAGCCTCTAAGTTGGTGTTTTTTGACTTCAAAGTTGGAAAAGCCATGAAAAAAGTAGACCTCTCCATACAATTCTCGCGTATTCTGGCTTGATACATTGTCGATATGTTAAGAGAACAAAGTTCTCCTGAACAAATCGACAGTTGGATAACTTTACACAAATACAAAATTTAGGTGGGTATTCCAACTGTCGATTTGTTCAGGAGAACTTTGTTCTCTTAACATATCGACAATGTATCAAGCCAGAATACGCGAGAATTGTATGGAGAGGTCTACTTTTTTCATGGCTTTTCCAACTTTGAAGTCAAAAAACACCAACTTAGAGGCTTCGCAGCATATATGTTCCATACACGGATTTACTCAGAATTCGGAGTAGAACATTTCGTGTGTCTGTGTGTGTGTGTGTCTGTGTGTGTGTCTGTGTGTGTGTCTGTGTGAGTGTGTGTCTGTGTGTCCGTCCCCCCCTTATAACTTTTGATCCGCTCAATTTACAGAGCCTAAAATTTCAGAATATATAAACAGTTACAGGCCTACAAAACTTTTATACTCGGAATTTTGAATTTTTGTTTCAGTCAGGGGTTATCAACTTTTGAATTTTTATTTTATTTTTCCATATATCTCAGAAACCATAAACGCTAGAACGCTGAAAATTGGTACAAACATAGACAAATACAAAATCTCAAATTAGTTTTTTCAAAAAAATTCCAGGTTTTCTCAAACATTTTTTATTAAGAAAAATATTTTTTTTATGATAAATTTATGAGTTTAACTGCCTATATTTCCAAAACTTTTACAATTATCGAAAAAAGCCGAAACACCCCAACTAGATAATTTAATTTTCTATAAAAAATATTAACATTGTAGTAGAAGATCTCAATTTTTTTTTAACAATTTTTTTAAAAATTGAATTTAGTGACGACATCGCTTCATACATTTTGTATGGCAGTCGCCTATACACAATATGTAAGAAGACTTAATAGTTTGTTACTTCATCTCCAAACATACATACATACCATCATGCAATTTGCATATTCTGGGTAGGAAAAAGGATCTTCCTCCATACTATCCTATACTATTTCATATCTCCATACCTCCATACTATTTTCTATACATATGTTGTATAGAAAACAAAATATCTGAAAATATTCAATAATTTGTATCTATGGGTTTATAGTTTGGTACATATTCTTCAACTATACATACTATCGCTATCGACAGTTGGATCTCATGTGTTACATGCAACTAGTCATAATAATAAGAAAAATAAAACACTTAAAAAATATATACATGCACAATGCACACATACATACCCATATATACATACGTCATCCAACTGTCGATTTGTTCAGGAGAACTTTGTTCTCTTAACATATCGACAATGTATCAAGCCAGAATACGCGAGAATTGTATGGAGAGGTCTACTTTTTTCACGGCTTTTCCATCTTTGAAGTCAAAAAACACCAACTTAGAGGCTTCGCAGCATATATGTTCCATACACGGATTTACTCAGAATTCGGAGTAGAACATTTCGTGTGTCTGTGTGTGTGTGTGTGTGTGTCTGTGTGTCTGTGTGTCTGTGTGTCCGTCCCCCCCTTATAACTTTTGATCAGCTCAATTTACAGATCCTAAAATTTCAGAATATATAAACAGTTACAGGCCTACAAAACTTTTATACTCGGAGTTTTGAATTTTTGTTTCAGTCAGGGGTTATCAACTTTTGAATTTTTATTTTATTTTTCCATATATCTCAGAAACCATAAACGCTAGAACGCTGAAAATTGGTACAAACATAGACAAATACAAAATCTCAAATTAGTTTTTTCAAAAAAATTCCAGGGTTTCTCAAACATTTTTTATTAAGAAAAATATTTTTTTTATGATAAATTTATGAGTTTAACTGCCTATATTTCCAAAACTTTTACAATTATCGAAAAAAGCCGAAACACCCCAACTAGATAATTTAATTTTCTATAAAAAATATTAACATTGTAGTAGAAGATCTCAATTTTTTTTAACAATTTTTTAAAAATTGAATTTAGTGACGACATCGCTTCATACATTTTGTATGGCAGTCGCCTATACACAATATGTAAGAAGACTTAATAGTTTGTTACTTCATCTCCAAACATACATACATACCATCATGCAATTTGCATATTCTGGGTAGCAAAAAGGATCTTCCTCCATACTATCCTATCTTGACATACATACCTACATATGTTGTATAGAAAACAAAATATCTGAAAATATTCAATAATTTGTATCTATGGGTTTATAGTTTGGTACATATTCTTCAACTATACATACTATCGCTATCGACAGTTGGATCTCATGTGTTACATGCAACTAGTAATATTCCAACTGTCGACACGTTCAAGATAATTTATTTCTTGTCAGTATTAGGAGATTTTTATGCCAGGTCTATATTTCTCATGGTTTTTGTCAACTTTGAAGCCAAAAAACACCAACTTAGAGGTTTAGTGTGTCAGTGTAGGTATGTGTGTGTCCCTTATCCAACTGTCGATTTGTTCAGGAGAACTTTGTTCTCTTAACATATCGACAATGTTTCAAGCCAGAATACGCGAGAATTGTATGAAGAGGTCTACTTTTTTCACGGCATTTCCAACTTTGAGATCAAAAAACACCAACTTAGAGGCTTCGCAGCATATATGTTCCATACACGGATTTACTCAGAATTCGGAGTAGAACATTTCGTGTGTCTGTGTGTGTGTCTGTGTGTGTGTCCGTCCCCCCCTTATAACTTTTGATCCGCTCAATTAACAGAGCCCAAAATTTCAGAATATATAAACAGTTATAGGCCTACAAAACTTTTATACTCAGAATTTTGAATTTTTGTTTCAGTCAGGGGTTATCAACTTTTGAATTTTTACTTTATTTTTCCATATATCTCAGAAACCATAAAAGCTAGAACGCTGAAAATTGGTATAAACACAGAAAAATACAAAATCTCAAATCGATTTTTTCAAAAAAATTCCAGGGTTTCTCAAACGTTTTTTATTAAGAAAAATATTTTTTTTATGATAAATTTATGAGTTTAACTGCCTATATTTCCAAATATTTTAAAAATATTGAAAAAAGCCGAAACACCCCAACTAGATAATTTAATTTTCTATAAAAAATATAAAAGATGTATTAGCACGTCTCAAACTTTTTTTAACAATTTTTATAAAGATTGAATTTAGTGACGACATTTCTTCATACAATTTGTATGGCAATCGCCTACACACAATATCTAAGAAAACTTAATTATTTGATACTAATCTCCAAACATACATACATAACATCATGCTGTTTTCATATTCTGCGTAGGATCAAAGGACTGACCTCCATACTATCCTATCTTGACATACATACATAGGTACAAGTGTTGTATAGAAAACAAAATATCTGAAAATATTCAATAATTTGTATTTATGGGTTTATAGTTTGGTACATATTCTTCAACTATACATACTATCGCTATCGACAGTTGGATCTCATGTGTTACATGCAACTAGTTTTATTTGTATTGTGTATAACTTGTAATTGTAAATGGCCTTCGGCAGTATTATTCGTATTAAAATTCAATAGTTGTAATATTATGCTCCATAGGTATGGTTTTTTCAAAGTTGAAAAAACAATGAAAAATATAGATCTGGCATACAAATCTCGCACATCTTGGATTGAAACTTTGTCGGTCTGTTAATACAAATAAATTCTCTGGAACAAATCGACATTAGGAAAACATTAAAGAAAATAATTAATTGAATTTACTTTATGCACAACGTACAATACATGTGAAACGCCTCTGAGTACGTTTGTTTATTTAGCGGCATCGGCCATCACAAAATAATAATATTTTTTTGAAGAATAATATTTTACACCGCAAGAATATAAAGGTTATTTTTGCATCACGTAAACGTTATATGAGACAATTTGAATCTGAGATATTGACATCCTGTCTATAGATACACGCGCACGTGTTCATGGTATAAATATATTTGTATTTTAAACACTGATTTTAAACCGATATCTAAATTTCATTCTTAAAGAAGTACTAATTAAATTTTGGTACATACACCTATTTATTAATATGAATACTTACATTTAACAATGACAAAATTATTTAAATTATAAATTATTTTTATAGGTACCGTTTTTATAAAATGATGTCATAAAATTATTCCGTTTTAATAAAATGATGTCATGCCGACCGCAGTGGCACAATTGGTAAGCTGTTTTGGTTCTGTGCGGGCGTTCTGGGTTCGATTCCCAGCGGAGGAGAAATTTATTTAAATTCATTTCTCACGCAAATATTGCTTCTCTGGGCTGGAAACACTGGTTAGTTGGAAGAAATTGCCATACAACAATAAACTCGCCACTTGCGCAGGGTGCAAGGAAGTGTTTATTATTTATTTATTTAATATAAAATTCGATCTTTGTATGTTATTTTTAACCATATTAAAAGTCATTTATTGTCGTTCCAATGCAATTTCTATGAGTTATATGTCAACATATTGAAAAACTGCAAGACCGCAAGAGTCTTGCATTTAAGTCTTGCAAGACTCTTGGTCTTGCAAGCATGGTCTTGGTCTTGGTCTTGGTCTTGCGTCCCTGGTCTTGGTCTTGGTCTTGCAGTGAAGTATGTGGTCTTGGTCTTGGTCTTGGTCTTGCAAAAAACGCAAGACCAAGACCAAGACTGCAAGACTTGCAAGACTTTTGCTCATCACTAATCCATATTGGCGGATTGTTCTTTTTCTCATGTTCATAGAACATGTTTTATATACTTGAATGTGACAGATCACATTTGAATAAAAACATTTTTTCATTTATAATGTTCATTATGACATAAAAAAATAAATTTTATAAATCTACATAGTACAAAAAATCATTTTACGAATTTTTCAAGGTCAATTTTGCAATCTTTAAATAATTCATATTGCATCATTGCATTATGAAAGTTATATTTATAAAAAAAATATTGAGTAAACCTTAGATTATATATGAGAAAACATAATATGTATTCAGAGTAATTGTATAAAAAGTTTATATCAAAGAATGACAACAAATTAGTATCTTGTTACATGAGCAAAATACAGAATAAATTGTCAATTTTATATAAATAATTATCAGGGAAATCGAGCTTCCTTCAATTGTTTTCAATATTATCATCCAGAATGAGCTAGGTACGTTCATTTATTTTAAATATAAAGAAATCTCGAGCACCTAAATAACCAATAATACCTACAATATAATATAACCTCCTCTTTTTTTCAATCGGTTAAAATTTATCTACTGTACCAACAGATATTCTGTACAAGAAATAGTATATATTCATCATAAGGTTGCAGAACAAAACAACGGTAATATCCATATTCAAATTATAATTGATATACTTATGTCTAGAGATGTGCCAATATAGTGAAATATAGAATGCCAATTTGTCTATCTTGGGTACAGGATCACATACGAGATGGACGTTCAAAGAGTGAAATAGATAATCTCATCCACCAAGCAAAACTTGCCTTAAACAATCAAAGATCTTTGAGTCCAGCAACTCCGGAAACAATTAGTAAATCTGTGTGGAGTATTTTGCTGTACCTGTATGGTTTTCACACATTATGCAAAGGTGAGGTCCTCAGCAAAATCAATTAAACTAGTCACAATACATGTTGATCACCATATTGAAAAGGCATGCAAATTGGATGGTCATGCGTTGTGACATGAGCATCTCTTACACATCTTGTTGGAGGGAATAATTGAGGGATCGACTGACAGAAGGCGTTCCCGCTGGGAGTATATGGAACAGGTGTGCATCGCTGAAGACCAAACAGAGTGGAGGAAGAGATTTACTGCCAAACAATCTCCAAGATGGAAACTGAACAAGTAGAGCTTATATTAAAAGATATTTTTTATCAGTCTTGATACAAAGAGTTATGAATTATTCTAGGTAAATTGATAACTAACTATTCATATTGCATTGTTGTAACTGCAAAAACTGCAAATCCAGAGGGCGCTGGCTGATCCATGCGACAAATGTATATCATTTGATCCTGATATATCCAACATGGATAGGTATTTGAACAAAATCACGCGTCGGGTCTCAGACACTACAGACGTGCATATTTCGCAGAATCCTGCGTAGGTGGTATGTTGGTTTAGCCCCGGAGAACCTTGTCGGTCGCAAGGAAGTGCCAGGCAGGACGCAATAACTTATAATTGACACATATGGATATCTTGGCTGGTCCATGGGAACACGCCAACGGTCGAGACATCGAAATGCGACATGGGCGTACCGAAATATTTTGGGTAATCAGAAAAATAGAAGCGGGAACAAGTCTTAAGAAAAAAAAGAAAAAAAAAATGCTTCTGACATAGGAAAATGCTTTCAGAAGAAATTTGCTAGTAATCGCTGGATCCTATTCAATAGAATGTGATATAGCTAATTAGTGTCGGATGATAATTAACGAAATGATAATAAGTAAATAATTAATCGGTAAATAATTTAATTACACAAAAGTTATAATTTGGCGGCATAAATAAGAAATCAACAGACAAGCTCACCGTGAATAATAAAAATATTTTCGGTATTTTTAATTTTGGTTTGAGAAAACACAGAGATGTTTCGTATTGAACAACATCAAAGGACCAAGTAGTTAGAGAGTAACGCCACTGGAATGTCCGTTGGAGAAAGGTGTCAGATTTCGCGAGCCGCTCTAACGGATACGATAAATCAGAAATTAGACGGACGGCGATGTTGCCCGGCAAATCTAGTTCGTGGGAACGCATATGGGTCCAGACGGTGTTCGGTCACTAGATCACTAGACCACCCCAAGGTATCAGGTTCATAAGTAGGTTCATAAGGTAGGACACATAAATTTGAATGAGACCAGACAAGGAAATATAAGTAGAGGTAGCCAGGGCTTACCCACTGTCGAATCGTTGCGGACCGAAAGGAGATAGAAAACAGGAAAATTGATTTATTTATTTAATTATTTTAATTTCGGGAAACAATACCTACATATTTAACAGTAAACAAAAATAAATAAATTAATGAGCTGGGGAGTAAGCCAATTACGTGAATGTATAAATAAACACGTAAGTAAACCAACAGAGTGATGGCTGAAAGAAAATTTACCGATAGGTATAGGGGAATAAATACGTAAATAAATAACTAACGCAATCAGAGAAAAGAGATACGAAGAAATAAGTAAACGTAGGAAGTGGTAGACAACCATTTCAGAGGATAAACGGCTAGATAAACAAATAAATAAATAAAGAATCGAATGATTAAATAACCCAGGAAAGAAATGAGAGCATGAATAAAATAAAAAAAACCTCCCGGTAATAATGACCTAACACTAGAAGGTTAAGACCCAGTAACGAGTGAAATAGAAATTTAAATCAACCTATTCTTCGCACTACGAAAATATAAAAACAAAAGAAAAAAAAAACTACAGTCGAAAAGATCACGACCCTAGGTTTAATATCTAAATCATCCTCAGAATACCTACATGTATCGATTTTTTTTTTGCGCGGGTACCTACGACCCGGTCTGAAAGTACCAAGCTGCATACCTAGAATAATATCCCAGGATATTCACAAAAACCTCGATTCAAGACAGACCAAATTAATAGCGACGTTCTAGGACTATGAAAATGATACGAATAAAGAAAAGATAGCATGTATACACAGGCGAATTTTAACTTTTAACTATACATACATACCTACGTACATACTTACAGACCAACACGCCATGGTCCTCACGGGGTAGGCAAAGAGAACCGAACGCCGCATTTTTCTACCTTGACACACATTCATCGCCTCAGCAACATTCATACATCGTCGGAGACATGTTCGTCTGTGGTTCACGTTTCTTGCACTTTCATCTTTAAAAATATCGTCTACATGGTCGTGCCAACCCATCTAAATGTGTTAACTTTCATTCTGTTAATTACATCTTTCGGTATCTTACTTTCTTTCCTTGTATCTTCATTCTGAACTCTGTCATACACCGTTCTGTTACAAAATTACCTACAAATTTTCCTACGACGGTATAAAGCAGTAGGTACTGTAATTATTCTGGCATTATTTTTTTTTTCATACAACACAAAAATAAATACATACTTCATACATACTGGCACATCTAAATTACTGCAACCTACCACAAAATCTTACAAAAATGACTAACACCATGACGAATTGAAATAATAGGACTGATTTATATAACGTTACTCTGGGACAGGCTTACATAGCCTAGTAGAGTAGCCTAATCCACAAATTAAAATATAGGTATAAATGTATACACTTACGACATACTTTAACCTTTTTAAATTATAGTATAACTTATAATTTTATTTACTACGGTAGAAAGTTATATTATGTTAATTGTTATTGTGATACTTAAAAAAAAGGATTTTAGTAAATGAATAGGAATTAACAATAAGTAAATAATACCAGGCGATACCATGACGGTCATTGCGTTACCTTGGATAGGCAGGGAGAACCGAACGCCGGAATTTCCCTCGCCACCTACTCAGCACGGTTATGAAATTCTTATATAACCCATATCCGAGATCAGGTGATAGGTGATTATCTGATCGTATGTACTTCCCATAATATAATCTATAAGCTATTATGCGCAGAAATATTTGGGCATTCATGCCTGTGTCTGAGCTGACTTAATTAAAATAAAATAAAATAAGTTGGTGGTTACGGACAGCGGAGTTTTCCATTCGGGTTATTATCAGTATAATAAGGTTCTCAGAGGAGACGAGAGCTTTCGTTTCAATACTAGGGGAGACATCTAGCGAAAAATTCGATCAGCTTCGGGAAGCGCTCTGCTCGACCGACTGTCATAGGTCAGAGACAGCGCGCGAAACTCTATAGATGGCACGAAGAAAATAAGCCGAGGAAAATCTGAAAGGGGAGGAAATTGGCGCGAAGGGAGAATATTAAATTAATAATAATAAAAGGGAAGAAAATTGAAGTACAATAAGTTGATTTACGTCCGTAGGGGATACTTTCGCGCTTTGGTTCGGGACTCTGATGCAGATCGTTTAGCTGAGGTATTAGTAAGCTAGGGGCGCAGGGAAAAGCTTCGCGTCTCGACATACAGAGGGCGAATAGCGATAAAGATAGGAAAATGATTTTCTCCTTGAGAAAATTCGATTCTTTTTTCTCCAAGCATCGAAGAAAATTATGGCAGTCATCGAGGTAATAAGAATGAGTTGTTTTATAAACAGAAAATGTACCTACGGGAACTTATATTAATTTATGTAACATAGGTAGGATTGGTAGGGCGAAAAGAAAGGAATAAAATAATGATTTTTGTCAATAAAATTGAAATAAAATAATGCTATTGTCAAGGAGAATAAAATAGTTGTTGGGAAGTACCATAATTTTATGTTCCTACAACATATCATTGTCTAAATAATTTTGTGTGTTGGGTAATATAGTTAATCAGGGTTGGGAATACCTACCTATAGGCACACATTTCTGTATGGAGAAATTATAATGTTATGTTGCTCTGATCATGTAAATAGTCCATAAGAAGTGTATAAGTGTATAAGATGAAAAAAAGAAAAAGTGTATGTGTAACGAAAATAAAAAAGAAAAAAAAAGAAAAAGTGTATGTGTAACGAAAATTAAAAAAAGAAAACATAGTGCGTGAAATCGGCGCGGAAAAAAACCAGTGCGTTCGTTCGGGAACACAGAAACCTTCGAGGGACTAGGGGAAGGGGCTTGCGGGACGAGATACCGCCGGTCAATATTAGCGACCGCACGGGATGATCTGGAGCATTCCGATTTCGTCATCGCACAGTAACAGTCTTCCTTCTCTTGTTCGCGGGTCTCGCCAGCTAGACCAAGTACCAACGATTCTACCCAACCGTCGTGGACGCATAGCAGATAAAATTTTACAAAGTACTTTACTATAAACCAGTGAATCAGACCAGCAAGGAAGGAGCCCATTTCAAACATTAAAATTTATATCAGGGCATACGCGGTCGTTACGGTCTACTACAGACTCGCTCTGGCGAGGTCCCGCGGACGGAGAGAGGCCAACCTACCAGGTTTTATTTCACATTATTTTGTATGTCCACTGAGTCCATTATACTCCACTCAGTTGGAGGGCCATTTTTTCCCGCCCTGCCAAGAAGACAACGGCAAGCGCTTCTTTTGGAAAAGAGGCCCTACCCAGGAGACATCCACGCCGCCTCTGTGGTAGGAGGCAATTCGAGGATCATTATCGCCGCCTCTGGAGAGGCCGCCCACGAGGATCACCAGCCATCGCCTCACAGGAGGCCAATACTGCCCTGTTCTCATTTTCGTTTCTTCACACTTCGACGTTTTCAACGTTCTTTTTTTTTCAAAGACTCCCTTCGTGTTTTGTTGTGTGCACACACATAGTTTTAAGTATACATTAAGATCTTAGTATAAGTCCTAGTATTTAGAAAACATTGTCTCTTTAGCTTGTAATGTCGTTGTGTGCCTAGATGCTAGTAAATTTTAGTTAACTGAATTGATTTTTTTCTTCTCTCTCATATACAATCCCAATCTGAAGCCTGTTTTAATTATAGTTAGTAATTAGGTAATTTTAAGGTTTAATTTAAGTTTTAATTCCCGGGGAGGAATCACAGCGACGGCTTGCACCCGATAGCTGGCCGGGCAAACCAACTAGTGGGCGGCGAAGGGCGGCTACCGCCCTGAGCCTAGCAAGTCGTCGAAATCGGCTGTGCCGATACTCTAGTGCCACCTCAGTGTGAGCACTGAATAAGAAAATAGTTCCCGACAAAACCAATACCCAACTTTCACTTTCAAAGAATATTTAAATAATTATCAACAACCTCGCAACACCTTCCGACCTTCCCACTGCGCCTCTTTTAAACTCCCCCCGGTGTATTAATCCATTTTGATTCACCTTAATTATCTATGAAGTCTATGAATAATTCCATAGCAAAACTTACAAACTTCGTCACTTATCTATCGCAGAACGGCAACTTCAGAAATTCTGAAAAATCAGAATACCGCCGAGGATCGAGGACGTAAATTTGTTCGTTTTAGCACGTGTGTTTGAGGTTTTGTATTTTAGGGACATTTCAGTTGAACAGCCGCATTTATGAGGCAATTACAATACACGGAAATAAAATATATCTCAGCAGTTGAAGTGTAATAATCGTAAGTCTCTGAATTATTACAATATATTTGATCATGAAGACCCTTTCACCATAACAACAATGTTGTATGTTTGTGTTATTCGTTATTTTTTTGAATTTGTGGTGTTGAAATCACGTTGAATCTCGTTCAACATAATACATTATCTTTGAACACTAGAATATTGTCAAAATGAATATTTATAAGGAATTTTCTTTGATTACAGAAAAGATTTAAAAATGGATTCAAAAGAGGACAGACAGAAAGCATTGTCTGAACTGAAGAAGGTTTTGACCAGTCTTGTGTGTTCAAATCCTTCTCGCATGGACGTCAACTGCCTCAGGAGGGACTATGCCCAGTTTGAGAAGGATCCTGCTATCCCTGTGCACAAGTTCGGCTACAGAGATATCATCACCTTCCTTTACAAAGAATGCTCAGACATATTCATTGTGAGTTAAAATATAATGGCCATTTTTTTTAAATTATAAACAAATAAAAAATATATACAATAGCCTTGTATTAACCTGGAACTTGAGTATTTTAGGTTGAACATTTTCGAAGCTAACTACTTCTTCTGGAAAAACTTGTATTAAAAATGAAAACATAAATAATGAAGTAAATTTAAGTAACTCATCACTATTTAATATGTTTGCTTAGTAATAAATCAGTAAATTTTTATTATAGCTCACCTTTCCCTGACTCCACTGCACCATTAGTTTCAATAAGTCACACGGCCATTGAGCCCATGCACACATTCCAATTTAGTATTAAGTTTGTCCGGATGAAGAAGAAACCTCTTCTTATTCGAAAGCGTTTGAACCTAAAATACCCAAACTCGTGGTCAATACAAAGTTATTGTATAGGTACTTATATTTTAATTTATTCATAATTTGTAAAAATAGCTATGTGTAACCATGATCCAATTTGTCTGGTTCCCCTTTCTAAGGGTTACGAAGGTCAGATGGCAGTCGCTTCAATGTAATAACCAGACTCGCCAATTCTAGGATCATGGTCAAAGCGTACCCCGATAGAAACGGGACAAAAGCGCTAAGGGGAAAGAAGAATTCATAATTTGTAAAAATGTACATACCATCACACCATGTCCCTTGCGGGGTAGGCAGAAAGAACCGATGGCTACATTTTTTCTATCCTGACACGCATCCCTCGCCACGTCCACATTCATGCATCGTCTCATACATGTTCGTCTATTGCTCACACTTCTAACATTTTTGTCTTTCAGAATATCGTTCACATGGTTGTGCCATCCCTGTCTTGGGCGTCCCCGACCTTTCATTCCATTCCTTTCCGTTCTGTATGTTTTCTTCGTCAGACGCTCCTCATTCATTCTCCCCATGTGACCAAACCATCTCAATGTGTTCACTTTCATTCTAGTAATGACATTTTTTTTCGGCTTACATTCTTTCCTTATGTCCTCATTTCTTACCCGGTCATACATCGTTCTATTACGAATTCCTTATAACAATCAACTGAATTTATTCTGCTTTCATGCATCTTCTGCCATGTCCAGGTTTCATTTGCATACGTCAAGGATGGCACTACGATGGCGTTATGGCAACTTTGGAATCCTTTGATATGTTGCGATCATTCATAATTGGTCTTAGTGCTCCATTCACTCTGTTTCCTGCCATAACTCTTCTTTCGATCTCTTTATCAAGTCGTCCATTCCGTTGAAATATGCTTCCCAAGTATAAATATTCGTTGACTTGCTCGAGCCATTCGTTCTCTACTCTTATTTTACACGCTGTTCTGCTTTCACTCTTTTCAAAGACCATTGCCTTTGATTTGGTGGCATTCATCCAGCAAATCAAAGACAATGTAAAAATGTGTCACAAAGTAATAGCAAAGTCATATGATTATATATTTTTTTTGTTTATTAATAGATTCCATCAATATAAATGATCTTTTTCAACAGCTATATGAATACTTCTATATTACGGAAAACATAGAATGTCAAAAAAACTAACCATTTGTTTGGATTGCTACATCCATTGTAATTTTTTCATGAATTTCTACTAAAAGTTTAACCTTAATATAGACCATTTATTTTGCTACTGAATAAAATAAAAATAATATTAGCTGCATGTATCTCTTTTTATTCTTGTAGTAGGTTTTTGAAAACTTGTTTTCTCGGGAAGTGTGCCCCTCCCCCAAGCCCCTCCGTGATACCGAGCTCCAGCTATCTCCATCTCTTTGTTAATATTATTTTCTGTATTTACCAAACACTTTTCTCTGAGGATTTTCATATTATTGTTTTTTTTTAACCATCAGGATTGTTGCAAATTCTCTTAAAAAATGTTGGTTGTTGATCTGCGCTGGATATATCTCTTCTTAATTGTCTTTATTTTGTCGTGTTATATATTGTTTAATGTTTTTGTACATAAGCATACATACCATCACGTTGTGTCCCTACTTGATGTAGGCAGAGAGAACCGAATGCCAGACTTCTGTATCATGACATACATGTTTTGCCTCATTTACATCCATGCATCGCGTCATACATGCTCTCAAAAAATTATCTCTCTGAAAAATTAATAAATAAAAAAGTAAGGCAGTAGAACATATTTTATGATTCAGAAATATGTTCAACTCTACTCTACTCTATTGTTTAATTGTTTTAATCAACAAAGAAATGTTTGTTTGTTAATGTTTTATTTACAGTTTGAAGGCAACAAACACAATCCCTCCCTGAAACCAATTGTTACTGAAAATTTGGCAGCAATCAACGATATGGTCTGCAAACAAAAAATAGCACCGGGCAAAAACCAGTGAGTATTATTATTTTAATTACATTTACTCTCGATACAAAATAATTATTTTATTTTTACAAAAATAATGAAATGAACATTTTTTTTTTGTTTTGTTATCATAAGTTTTGTTAATATCGCCATTCTATATAACTGGTTTCAAAGTGACGGCTTATTCTTCAGGATGGATAGCAAATGAGGAAGAAGAAGTTTGTTGAAAACATACCAAGTCAAATATAATCAATTGAATTGTCAAAAATATGACACAATTTTTACTTTGAAATTAGGCTACGACTATTTACACGACTCAACCATAGACGAAAACCAAAAAATAACCACAGAAAACGCAGATAAATCAAGTTATAAAAATATTTACCTTTGTTTATACTTTGTTATAATTGTAGATCTCGATGAAAAAATGATTTATAAAATTAAGTAAATGTAATAAGATGCCAATATAATTTATTTTTTCTTCAAGTTGGTTTCCATGATGCCTTTTTCTGACCATTGAAAAAATGACAAAGGTAAATATTTTTGTATTTTGATTTATCTGCGCTTTCTATGGTTATAAATGACCTAAAAACATAGACGACGTCAGAAAATTTGTCATGTAAATAGACACTTTTTGGCGGGAAAACGCTTTTCCCGCCAATTCCGGTCGTAAAAATAGTGGCACCGTTGAAATTATTAATAATTTACATTACACTTTCACATTTGTCACCTTAGTGGGACAAGCATCTCTCAAAGTGACTATATATTTTTTTTTTTTAAAAAAAAAATGAATATGTCCTTGTTGAACAAATACATATACATCTTCCTACGTTCCCTAAAATAAGCAAATAAATGCTTGTGCTATAGGTGAACGAAATCGGTTGAGGCAGGATTCGAACTCGCGACCACTGGATTACTAGCCCAGCGCGCAAACCGCTCTGCTACCGACCCATCTAAAATTAATTATATGTTTAAATTATATGTTATTAATTATTTTGGGGATAACCCTCGTGATCAGTCGTCTGCCGACGTTTCTAATGTATCACAACAGGTATTTTCAAAGTCTCTCAAGTGGACATTGAACTGAATAAATGCAGTTCAAATAAGATCTCTAATAATTTGTAATAGAACGATGTATAATAGGATAAGAAACGAAGACATAAGTATTGAATGTAAAGATGAAAAAATATGTAATTAATAGAATGAAAGTTTTTGTTTATTGTATTCTATCCCCCCTAGGTTCTTTACAGCACACTTGGGTTCATCGTTACATGGTTCACAATGTTATGGTCACAATAATTGATATAATACATTGAAATAACACGACATCATGGTTTAACAGAGTACATATATAGCATATTAAAGTGTAAATTAAAAAATAAAGAATATAGAGAAACAAAAAATATGTAAACAAAATAAGCAATTTGGGAAAAAAAGAAAAATTGAGTGCTAGAAGGATGTAAAGGGTCCTACTAACACCATGTCCAATAAACAGCTATTTAAGATAAAAGTAAGGTACATAGCTTATATCTATAATAAAAAGTAAAGACTTTTTGATTCTACATTAATTAATGTAGAATCAAAAGTCTTTACTTTTAATTATAGATATAACTCATAATGGAATTCTACCAAATAAAAACTTTGTCGATAATTAAGGTACATAGCATTGAAAAAGCAGAAAGAATATCAGACCAAAGTCAAGGACAACAAACCAAACAATTACACATATAATATAATAGTTAAGTAAATAGTATGGCCCGGTATTACAGTCGGCCCTCCATTGAATCCATTTCCGTATTACAGTGCTATATGACATGTCAGTTACTAAATCTTCAATTATAGACACATTTTACTTTTTCTGTGGTTATTATCTGTCAAATTTTAAATAACCTCGAATAATACGAACTACAAAACGGGACGCTACGACTTGAAATACTATTGTTTTATTATCCAACATGGTAAATTTAATTTTTTTCACCAAAATAATGCTTTTAAATCCTCATGTTCGTTTCAATATGGCTGTCAGTTTGTTTTGTTGTGTGGCGCCACCGTCGATTCAACTAACGCCTCTAGTGATAGAACACTGAAACTACAAGCGTTGCCTAGCAAATGACAGTTGACTCGCCGTTAAGTACTTAATCTGCCAGAAACGTTGAGTTAAATATTTGTTGTTTTAGTGACGTATTTGAGGGAATATTAGGCCTAAACGGACACTAATACGCTATATTTTTGTAAAACTTGAGTTTAGCTCTTAAACTGAGACTGTAATACTGGCCCTATGTTAGTGTTCATAAATATCACAAATTAGTTGGATTGATGTTTAGTATCTCGTCAGTAGAGTAAAAAGCATTGTTATCAAGATACTTTTTAGCCTCTCTTTAAACGCTAAGCATCCAGTGATTTCATATTTGCTGGAAGTTAACACATTGTGATGGTTTGGCCACTAGGGAAGAATGAATGAGGAGTGCCTGACAAAGAAAATATACAAAGCTGTCAGAAACAGAGTAAGAGGTCGGGGACGTCCAAGAAATGGATGGCAGTACCATGTGAATGATATTCTGAAAGAGAGTAATGTAAGAAGCTTGGAACAACAGACGAACATGTATTATAGTCTATTGATGTTCATGCTTATCTTTTATGGAAATAAAATGTTACAGTTTAAAATATTGACCATCATTAGAAATTTATACTTACGAAATTTTTATATTTTTTTTTGACAGTATGCCAAAACGATCGTGGGGTGTATACCAACAGACTCCTCAGTCGAAACCCTCCAACAATCCTCCCGAACACACGTCGGCCCGACCCTATAATAGACAGCAAGAGAGACCACACACCAGTGCTAGATACGAAGAGAGACCGGTAAAGAATGAAGTCATTAAAGAAGGTATGTTTATCAGAAAACTACCATTGAGTCAGTCACTTCTTGGAAGATTATGCAAAGTCAATGATAGTCTACATTTCTGTCAATTTACAGTGCAATATATTATCAAAGTGTAGTTTGTTCAGTCTGTCAAGTTTATTCTCAACCCAATTAAGATGAGTAGGATAAAGTACTTGCATTACCTACGGACGGACAGTATTTCGCAATGTACACAGAATTTTTTAATATAATTTTAATTTAATAAAATCTAAGAATGTAGATATATCATAAAAAGATCAATGATAAACAAAAGATCACATATATTCAAAGAAATTGAACACTTCATAACATAAACATAATATAAATGAAGAATAATGTTATTGTGGTTATCTCCATATAAAAAAAAAGTACATGCTGGCATCAATATGTCACATGATACTTCCAGGATTTGATGTAGATAAAGAATATGTGTTGATTGTGTAGTGGTTAGGATCAAATTCAAAGCAGAATGTTGGGTGCAATAAAACAAAATGAACGTCGCAGTATTTCTCTTTCCTACGAGCATGTGTATTAGCGGGAGAGTGTAAATTTGGCCTGTGATTTATGATTAATTACAATGGTTAGAGTTCTTACTTTTATAAATAATTTAACAATTGTTTTGCTGATACACCAACAGATGTCTTAAAGTAAAATATATAGGAGTAATATTCATATAATTTTCGTCTTAATCTAGTTTGAATTTACTCTGATGAAGGGCATATATAGATGACTCTCGGCGTTTAGGCAAGCGGCTGGTAGGCGTCTATAATTGACGCTCGCCATTCAAAGGTTAAACTCATCAAGACTGTGCAGCAACAATTTCTCTGTATCTGTCTGTGTGTCATAATAACTTTTGATCCGCTTGATTCAGAGCCTATAATTTCAGAAAACATATCTCATAAACCATAAAAGCTAGAAAGCTGAAAATTTGAGACTGGTGTGTGGGTATACACAGATATGTTGTGCTCCCTTTTATAAGGCAATGCACACCCGCACACCTTTCGCTGGTTAACCCACATTGTGGGATATGCTGTGATGGTATGAATGAATGAATGAAATTTTCTGAACAATTTTTATAAATATTGAATATAGTGACAACGTCGTTTCACAGTTTGGGACTCTCAATAGTTTGATACTTAATCTCCATACAAACATACCATCAAGTTGTTAACATATTCGTGGTAGGAAAAAAAGATTGACCACCACACATAATTTGTATAGAAAACTAAATATTGTTTATTGTTTGGTACTTATTCTTCAAATATACATACTGTCACCATTGACAGTTGGATTTCATGTTTTACATGCAACTAGTTTATGTTATGGGCGGGCTCTGTATATAGTATTTTATTCAATTTTCATGAAAGTCTGAATCAATGGGTGCCATGGCCTAGTTGAAATGATATGGATTTGCCCTTGTATGTATGCATGCATGCATGCCTGTGTTCAGTGCCTCTACTCTTGACACTCGATTCTAATCTAAATCGATGCATAGAATCCACCTTTCTGCCACCTTCTCAATAAAGGTTAAATTCTGAGTGTAATTTTGAATTTGGGTTTCAAACTGAGTTTTAAGTATAAGGCCGCAGAACCCCTTATTTATATTCAGTGTGTTATATTTTTCTTAGTGTTTTCCTTGTCCTGTGTAACACTAGCATAGCTGATTGCATTTCATATATTTTTTCAGAGGCACAATCGGTGCCAAGTTCTAGAAATCCAAAGTTAAGTCCAAAATTGATTAGCAGTTTGAGTGCATTGATCAAAGAATATCCCAAGGGACTGTGGTGTCGGGAGCTGATGAGCACATATGAGAAGAAATACAATATGGATCTAGAAATGGATCGTCTCGGATACTGTAGCATCATCAACTTGTGCAGAGATTTACCACAGGTACATGTTTATCAAATTAATTAATTTATTTATAATAATATCATATAAATTATTTTTACAATTACAACTTAGTGAAAATAATTGTTTCCGGGCATCTCATAAGGGTCAGGTAATTGAAAATACATCATTCAACATAGTTCAGAATATTGCCTTTTAGGTGAGACGTCACTGGTGTGTGGTTATGCACACCCGCATATCTGACGCTGGTTACCCCACATTGTGCAATATGCCGTGATGGCATGTATGTATATATTAGTACAGTACAATGTCGCTAATCCATCACTGGATTATTTCAAAAAACATTGAAATAATTCAGTGCAGTGGAAAACATTTGTATTTTATTAATAAACCATCAGGGGGGCAAGTCTGGTCCAACTGGATAAATCAAAACCCTCATGATTACCCATATCATGGATTTAATTATCATATGGAGTTCTATGACATCTTAAGATATTATAGAACTCCATATAATAATTATATCCATGATATGGGTAGTCACAAATGTTTTGATTTCGCCGGTCGGACCAGACTTGCTCACCTGGTCCTAATATTTACTGTGGATATGAAGGTCGGTACCTGTATTGGGATGGTATGGAAACTGCAGAGTTTGGTTACATGATCTTTATTAGTGTGACTGGCCCGAGAAAATGTTAATTGAGAACTTATTTAGGTTATATATATATATATATATATATATATATATATATATATATATATATATATATATATATATATATATATACATATATCAAAGGCGTCACCGATAAAATCAGCCGTCTATTAAACAAAAATAACATACGTACCGTTTTCAGCACAACAAATAAAATATCAACCTTTCTAAGAAACTCGAAAGACATCATTCCACTTGAAGCTCATGGAGTATATGAAATACCGTGCGGATCGTGCAATAAGACTTATGTAGGAAGAACCAATCGAAAAGTTGAAGCACGAATAGCGGAGCACAGAGTCGACATGAGAAACAAAAAACTTACATCCTCACTTTTACAACACTCGCTCACAGAAGGACATACAATAGATTTTGACCATTCAAAAATAATAGCAAGTTTAAACAGTGAACCTCTCAGAATTTACAGGGAAGCTATAGAAATATATAAGAGAAGGGATATAATGAACAATCGGGACGACGGAGTTCGTTTGCCTAGTACCTGGAAGAACATTTTATATGACAAACAATACAATAATAATATTAATAATACCATAGCGAAAATAACCCCAAAACACAACAATAATAATATTAATGTCACAACTAAAATTAACAATAAATCACAACACAAAAATAATGATAAAATATTATTACCAACGAACACGACAGCAGGTGGGCGTGTCACAAGGAGCCAATCACGTCGCGCTAACAATATTTGACATAAGCGGCCATCTTGTACGCTACGAGTCACTTGACGGTGAGCTTTCAGTGTGAGTAGACGTGTGTCGCGCGCGTGCTTTTCGTTAAGTCCTTGAAAATGCCTGGTGATATTCAGGCGAAACGTCGGAAGACAAATGGTCTTAGTCAAGACCTACTGACACGGGAAAACCGAGATAAAAATATTATAACATATTTCACCCGTGAAAACATCAAATATAACATATATATATATATATATATATATATATATATATATATATATATATATATATATATATATATATATATATATATATATATATATATATATATATATATATATATATATATATATATATATATATATATATATATATATATATATATATATATATATATATATATATATATATATATATATATATATATATATATATATATATAGGTGGGGGTAATTATAGGCTACCTCGTACTCCCCACATTACAAACAAATATTTACAATTTTTTACTCATTTTAGTTACATTCAAGTAATCTGATTTTCCTGCTGATCTGGTAATAATAATTGTGCCTTAATAATTGCCAGATAGTATTGTATTTGTCCAAGTTTATATGAATTGTACCATTAATGTAGTGAACATTCTAAATCATTCCTATATCACCTCTCAGTATTGGAACATCAAAATTATAACATGAGGATGTTTGTCATTTCAGGTTTTCAAAATAGTCCGTCCCGACAGTCTCGGCGACTGGAGAATCTTCCCCCTGGACGCTGTCATCCCCGATGAGTTCAAAGACAATTCCGTGCTGAGTGACAAGTACAAAAGGAGAGACGTTGAAGAACAGAAGCTGACTGACGTCGAAATGGATATATTCGGAATGGCCGCTCTGCCCGGATACGGATTTGTATGTCATTGTTTTTTGTTGCAGAATGTTCAATATTTATCTGTAGTCAATTAATATGCTTACACAACTCAGCAGTACAAATATCATTGGTCTATTGAAGTTAGGGTGAAGACACAAAGAAAGCAGGTTCCTTCACCCATACTTAACCTCTAAGTGAGTATGGCTGGAAATGTCATTGCAAATTGGATTATGGCCGTACCGGTACAGCTAGAGAAATGAAGTGAATTTTTTTTTTACTAGAGTATGAATATTTTTGACACCGCAACCAATAGTTGACGACATCTGAAATAATTAGACGATATTTCAATTTAAACTTTTAAAAATGGAATTTTTTTTTTTCATCCGATTATTGTGTCAGAAGTCGTCAAACGTAATACTTTTTAAAATAACTCGCTCCGTATAGGTATGTACAACATACCAAAACTCACTCTCATAGAGGTTAAAAAAATAGGTATGTCGAAAGTCCATCATGGTTGGAATCTCAAACTTTAAAACTATTTTACATTTGTTCACTTATCCATCAATATATCTCGTTTGTTTATGAATATTTCCTCACAAAGTGGTGTGTTTATTGCTAAATGTATATTTTTGAAGATGCTAGCTGTGTAAAAAATAATGTCTAGGCTTTATAATATATAATATGTCGGCCTTCGTGACAGTTGGTTGGGTATCTGACTACTGATCCAAGGGTCCCGGGTTTGATTCCCGGTGGAGACATAGTTTTTAATTGTGTTTACAGTCTGGATCTATGAGACGATTAATATTGTAAGTCTCCAGAATGTGGCTACTTGTTATTGGGTGCGTGTTTAATAATTATTTGATATAGTACTTGTTAGTTGCCTGAGAAGCTACATACAAATAAAAAAATATAAATATATACAAAGCAAAATAGTTACAACCAAATAATAAAATTTGACAGTGGATATAGATAGGCACATCACATCACATCAGCCTTGGCTGCCTGCCTATAAATAAATAATAATATACTCACTGTGGAATAGAACAATTGTATTTTATAAATAAATTGAATTTCATTGTGTATTTTTTTTTTGTTTATTCAGGATTCATCTCTGTATCCGGAAAACTGTGCAAGATTTGGGGACGTAATTCCAAAATTTACCGAAATCTCTTCTCGAGTTCAACTATTGGTGACAGAAGTGCGAGACCCTTCACACTTTTGGTTCCAAGTCGACAACGAAGAATGTACTATGGCTCTCGATGATCTTATGGACAAAATGGAGTTAGTTTTATTTCGTAACTTTAATTTATAAACCCTAAACTTCCCATTCAAATGATTCTCATATAATGGTATCAATTGTTTTTTCAGTGATGTCTACCACAAGAAACCTCCAGAATATGTGATGGTGAGAGCAGCAGCTCGCGTGGGCCAATTATGTGCTGTACCATACCAGGATAGATATCATAGAGCTATTGTTGTAAAGAATATGTCTTACGATGTTGTTAAGGTATTTTATCAAAAACTTTAAATTCATACTAAATTATTGATTTGTTGAATTTCACAGTAGACAAATTGTTAATAATGAAAACACCGAGATGCACAAGGAAACAAATAAGGAATATGTGTAATATGGAAGGCATCCTCAGATGGGGTAGACAATACTGGAATGAACACGTAAATAGAATGCAAGATGATAGACTTATATATATATATATATATATATATATATATATATATATATATATATATATATATATATATATATATTTTTAAGGGAGTTATTTGTTAGCTTACATATAGAACTTATGTCCTGTTTACGTTTAGGTGATATATTTTTAATTTTACACTAATTTACTAGCACACTAGTGATCGCGCCAAAATTAGACCGTTATTCATTAAACTTTGAACTTAGTCTGAAAAATCATTGGACCCGATTCACGATATAACGAGTGGATTGTGGCCAACGCTAAACTCCTCACTACCAAGTAACTCCAAAAGTATTAAAATTATGTATGGACAATATTCAGCATTTTCTTGAAACGAGTTTGTTAAATTATTTTTGATTTAAATATTTTATTATAAAAACTTGATAATTCTTCAATGCCGTTCTATGAAAGTGATGTGCCTTTTTAGCAATTTGAAAATAAAAATTTCAAATTTAATGATTCCCGAGCTTGGGGTCACTTTGAAATATTTAAAAAAAATGTAAAGCACTGATCAGATATCCTTCAAAATCTAATGGGGTCTAAGAGAGCATTTGAAAATTTTTTCGAAAGAATTTTTTTTATTTAAAAAAAATGATTGATATACATTAAAAGTAATAAAAAATAACATTTCATAATATACATTCTTAAATTATGGTTATATAGAGAATATTCATCTCTCAGTTGAGATCGGATCTCATGTTGGAGGGAGGAGCATAGTCATTATCTTCATTTGTTTCTGGGTGAAGTCGAAGTAAACAGGCGTCAGATTTCGCAACAGAAAGCCAATGCTCATCAGTGAAGCACACGTTTACACGCATACAAACCGACGAACGCAGGCCGTTCCTCGCAAAACAACACTCTGTTATTTTCACCACCTCTTCCATGATTCAAAAACTGCTATTTTACATTAAATCACATTAAAATAAATTCACCAACACGCATTAGAAAAAAATTACTATTTTCAGTTATATTATTTTATCATTGGATGTGGTCATAATTGTTTATATATTTTATTACTAATTTCTTATATACTGTGTAGTCTCTTGTTTTTCTCAATTCATCTGGAAGGTCATTGAAACATTAATTAAATGAGTACATAGCACATAGTTCATAGCACACACACACACATACAGAGATATATTGTAATGTAACTTTCAGAATACAATCTCAGCATGATACTAGTTATGATGTGCAATAAAAAAAAACTTTGAAAATTGTGAATTCATAACTACGCACTATATCCCCTTGGGGTAGTGAGGAGTAAAAACATGTATTCATCAAGGGGCACAAAGTTTTCTTTTCACGTATTACACAGTGTAATTTTTGTTTATGTATATTGTTTCACAGTAGATTATGTATTTTTCTTTAACATGTTCTGTATTTGAATTTTGTCTTTATTTGCTATATAAAATAACTGTGTTTGACATTGTCAGCATGAAAGTAAACAATTTATGGTTTGACATGAAATATTTTTTTGTTTAATTTAATGTAACATAATATATTACACATATTTTTTCGCTTTCTGCATTCCTTCTCCGTGTAATCTCAAACTATGCCAAATTTCAAACCTCATATGTGCATATTTTGCCTAAAAAGGGATCCGAAGATTTAAAAACCACATTTTTCAATCTATAATTTTGTTCAACAGGTTCTATATTTGGACTACGGATCAGTGGCTGATATACAATTCAGCGAAGTGCGACTGCTGCGGAAGGAATTCACAAAGCTGCCGATTCAGGCACACCGTGGGAGGCTACTTGATGTCAGGCCTTCCAACAATCTGTGGGGGTCCCATGTCTCTTCCTTCTTTCTACAGTTGGTCAGCGATGTGCAACTAAACTCTGAAATTGTCAAGAAAGATCCCAAGGTAATACATTAGTTGGAAATAATAGTTATTTGAACGTAGAGGAATCAATTGGATGTAGATATCTTGGTGTTTGGGTAGTTTCTCTGCTAAACAATCTAGTTACAAATCACTATTGTCATTACAAAGGCAACAACATGATATGACAAACCCTTGATTTATTGGCATTTATCTTTTATACAGAAAAGGTGGGCTGATGATGTCCTCGTCGCTAGAAGTAGATGGGTCCAAATAGCCCAGTAAAAAAGACGAGTGGAAGTACTTAGAAGAGGCCTACATCTGGCTGTGGAGAAATAGCTGAAGGAAGAAGAAAATCTTCTATATATATATCCTTCATATGTCAGTGTTTTTAGTGTGTTAAAGTTGATGTATCATTATTTTATTAGTTGTATAAAATCACTAATGCACAAATTTGCTCTCTCCGCTGGTTGTTTTTTGACTATACAAATATTTATTTATTTTTATTTATAAAAATCTTACAATTTATTGAGTACAATTAATATGAAATAATGGATTCAACCTCACTAGGATAAACCTGTATTGAGTAATCATTGTACTCAAGTCATGCTCCTACTAAACCAGAAAAATTACAATTCACTTGCTTTAAAACACATGACCAATTTTATGTCCAGTTTCTACAGAGCGGATGATAACTTTTCATCTCGGGGAATGTCGAGGTGTAGTCCAAAAATTAATTCATTCAAGTTCATCAAAGCCAAATAAAACATATACATCTTCCTACGTTCCCTGAAAAAAGCAAATAAATACTTGTGCTTAGGTGAACGAAATCGGTCGAGGCAGGATTCGAGCTCGCGACCACTGAATTACTAGCCCAGCGCGCTAACCGCTCTGCCACCGACCCATCTTTACAGATCTCAAATTATTATAACTGTAGCTGTTATACTAAATAGATTTTTTTTTTCTTATTTGTAGACCGGCATTTACAACTTGAAACTTTACAAGTTCAACGGAGCTTCCCGCGAGTACATGAGTGACGCCCTCATATCTGAAGGTCTCGCCGTGTCAGACAAATGTCCCCTCCCCGGAGCTACGGTAAGTAATAAAAAACATCTCGTATATCTGTCAAGCAAGTTTCTCATGGACTTTGAGGAGGCCTCATCGGGATCTGAACACGACGACGCCCGGAGCGTCATCATCAAGCCCAAGTTGAAGTTTCTCAAGAAGATGAGGAACCGACATTCGGAGGACGTCGCCTCTCACGTCTCTTCGTTCATGGACTCATCGTGGTTTACGTTCAACAATCGCCACATCGACGAGGACGAAATCACACCGCTTGATTCAGTCTCTCAAGTTGGAAACAATATATATCGCTGTAGAAACGGCAATTGACGATTATAATCATACTCACCGTAAAACATGATTAATCTCTGTTGTATTTATAGATTTAATTGTACATAGCTCATATATGTATGCCAAATATTTTAAAATTGACCTTTAGTAGTATTAAGTGAAACTCAAAAATATAACAAAAATTAAAATAAGAGCGCCGTACACTGGGACACTAGTGGCGGCCACAGCAAAGAAAATAGTACAATTTGTGGATGAAATTTTCAATACATTTTAGTCTAGTGGCTTGAGAGAATCATTAGTGTCCCAGTGTGCGTCTGCTCTTAGTGTTCAGACAGGCAGTGTCTGATCTCATAACACCATTCACTGGTTTAGTCTGTCATGTCAAAGAGCTCGTCTCTCGGAATGTAAAAAAACAATTTAAATTTCCGACTGATGCATTCATAGAGAAAATATCAACTGTTGTAAAAATTATCAAATTAACTTTTGAATTAGTAGCTCTTATGTCTTATCGAAAGATTTTTAAATTTTGATGAAAATGCAATGAAACTAATAATTTATTTGGTAAAATGACATTATAAATAATAAAGAAACGTTGTTTTTGATTCTACATATTTTGATTCTATTTCGATTACACCGGAATCTCTTTTTACACAGTTTCAAAATGATTTTTTCGTACATAATTTAACAATTATTGCAACTATTTGTGGTATACTGTGTTAGGGGTTGCACAGTATATCTTCTATATTCATTATCTCTATTTTCATCAAATAATCAATGCCGTATAAATATTATAGCTTGTGTCTATTTACAATATAATCAAGTACTTGACACTACCTACTGGCTGTAATATTATATATAATATGTACCATAATGAAATTATTTATTTAAATACAGAATCAATTGAAACCTATTCATAATTATTCTTTGACATAGTATTTAACTTATAAAAAGAGAATCCGGTGTATATAGTGTCATCGTCTCCTCTGCAGAGCTTGACAACCTTCTGGACTATCTCCATCTTATATCGTTAATGTTAGGAAAATAACTTTGTGGCGACATTATAAATTATTTATAATATAAACTTAACCTAGTTTACACCACTTAACCATGAGTACTAACTTCTACCGGTTTCAAAAACTTTAACGGTCTTACTTATTAGATTTCGTTAATAGCTTACTTAACGCGCAACTAGATAAGCACGACTAAAATAGTTAAGATCGGTATTAATAAATCTTACTTATAAACGTATACTAAGATATGACTTACTAGTTCACTAAATTGTTTACGAACACCCTCATTTATTTTTTTCATATGGTCACATTGGCTTCACAGATGTCAAAAAATTGAAATTTGCATGTAATTTTTGGATAGCTGACATCGAAAAATGAAAACGAAAACCGCGTTGTGCCGTGTTGAGTCAAATTAAACACGATTGCGATGAAGAATAACTAGGAAAATCGTTATAAGTATTAAATTTTTCTGTCAATCTCAAATATGCGTCGGAACATATGTGAAAGATCCGCCATTTTGAAATATTTGTTATGACGCGTTAGTCAAGCATTAAACAACCTCTCGACCTGTCTTAACTTGTCGTATATGAAATTAAGGCGTAATAAAGATAGTCACGGTTTATAAGTAAACTTTTACGTTAATCACGCTCTATTACCAAGTACTATAGATAGTTTACGTTTATAAGTAAGACGGTAAATGTTTTCTTCTTCAGGAAGACTTACGTACTAAAAGTTAAAAATAAAACATAGACTGTTGTTAGGTATTAAGTTGTGGGAGGAGTCAATTTTAGAAAGTAGTGGGGCGGAACAGTAAACATAAGTGACACTGGGTGGTTCAAATTTTTTTTATTTTTTTTTGTTAGTTATAAAAATATTTTATATTTTATCAATTAATCGGAAATGTATTTAGAATCGTGTTGTTTGGGAAGTTTAATCGGTTATTTATTATACTTTGTTTATTATTTACACTTTTTCTTATTTCTAAAATTTCTAAATCTGCTAATTTTAAATTTGAATAACCTGTATGCATAATCTGTAATCCCGTGTCTATGTCAAAATGATGGTTGAATTCTATAAGATGTTCAGCAAATTCCGAAAAATAATTATTATTCAAGCAACGTAAGTGTTCTTTGACTCTGGTTTGAATGTTTCTATTAGTTTTCCCTATATAAAAATGATCACAATCTTTACATGATAATTTATAAACTCCCGACTTATCTAATTTGTTGACTTTATCTTTATTGTTTAAAATTACATTTTTTAGTCTATTGTTGGTATAGAAAGCTGGTGAGATTGTGTCAGGGATGTTCTTTTTAATTAATTTTGCTATGTTATTATTAATGTATAAGATTTTCCGCCATTGTTTTTTGTCACTATCAATAATTTTTGGATATAAGAATTTGTCTGTATATTGTTGTTTTAGTTTTTTGTTTAAAATTCTATTGACTATTTCATCATTATTGACATCATTATTACGCAAGTCTTCCTGAAGAAGAAAACATTTAAAGTTTTTGAAACCGGTAGAAGTTAGTACTCATAGTTATGTGGTGTAAACTACGTTAAGTTTATATTATAAATATCTCCATCTTGTTCAAAGCGGTCCTTAACAGTGATACAGAATTCTTCATTATAGTTGCTTCCTGCCAATGGTCCTCTATCTTCCCCTTTATGATCGACTGAAGGATCGAGTATTTCTCTCCTCTTTTTACAAGACCAAAATTCCAATTCTTACGGACCTTGACTGTTGTGAACAAGTGATCAACACAATCATAAACACAAGGATATTTATTATTTTTATTGATAAATCAAATTCGATTTGATTTGCATTTTAATCATTCCTTATTGGTGAGAAATCGTGCCTTTTTTGTATGCTAGTACAAATTGAAACAGTACCTGTTTTATTCAGTTATATATTAACAGTCTTACTAATAAACGTGTCGTAAAATCTGCACAACACCCGTGTAGGCAAAAACGTTACTAATAAACGCTATGTAGCAGATCAGTTGGATAACGACTGTGTATCTCTCATACAAACTTTACACAACGCTTGCACGCCTGTCCAAGGTAGTTCAGCGGTGTTTCAAGACAAAATGACATCTGTCGAAATCTGCATGTTTATATTGTTATATCTTGATGTAATATTTTTTTCTTTTTTTTATTACATCTACCAAAATTTACATAATTTTACATAACAAATAAATTGGTTTGGTTTGGACCACCTCACTAGGCCAGGCCTGTTCCTAGGTGAAATATGACGGTTTAAATAAATATACAGGTATGTATACTATAAATGTTTATTTTTTTATATATTTTATTCTCTATAGTTGTGCATTTTAGGAGCGAAAAGTTGTCAAAAAATTAGTTCCTTTATTTATATACAATGGTGTTTGCATAGGTGTTCGTGTAATTAAATTATTCATTATATTTTCCATATTTCTATTTTAAAATGTTATAAATGTATGAGAATATCAAACATGATAAACGTCAAACGTAGAATACAGCGTTTATTTGGTCAACGGAGGTGTGCAGTAGATTTTTATTAGTTAGACTTTAAATGATTAGATGTTAATTATACAATCGTTTTCTTTTAGACAAAAATTACAGTTAATTTGCCTTTTGATGTAGTTTTTCTTTCAATGTTCTGAATATAATATGTATACATATACTACTAAATATATATAATATGTATTAATTTTGTTTTGTTTGAAATGGTAATTTGTTTAGTCATTTATGATAAGGTGACATTTTTTGTTTGTTTAATTCAATTTACAAATATATATTGAAAAGCAATTTTCATAATTCCCATTAATAGTTGTACTTACTTCAGTTTATGAACTTTAATTTTTTGTCATAATTTTTTTCAGTGTAGTGAATTTGTGTAGGTATGTGTATAAAATTTTTATACATCAATGAATTTCTTTATAAATAAACAGTTATGTGGAATAAACTCATGGATATTATAAAAAAATAGATAATTTTGACAATTTCTTTTGAAAGCGACCATCGCAAAACGTCCATAAATATGAATTTAGCTTTTTATGAAAAGGTCGAATTCAGTGTTAACTAATGGATAATGTCATTTACACGTCACTTTTGATTCGCAATCAAACTTGGTGAGATGTTTTATTATCTAGTCTATTTTATTGAATCCTTGAAATGGATTTTACTTTATTTGATTTATGTAACAAGAAATGTGTTTGTTTAATTTTTTTATGTTATTTTTTTGTTTGTTTTAACACAAATGTGTGTTTTTTTTTTATTATTGACATGACTACTCGAATATTTACAAATATTGATGAATCTTATAAAGTAAATACTCATATAATATGTTCCGATACATTACATTTCCTATTTCTTTTATTATTTTTTTTACGGCGCTGGCCGATTTACTAATGATATTAATAACAATTAAGCACTACAAATAATAACACTCAATTATTATTATTACCATTATACACTTCCTCAAAAGAATAAGCAGATCAATGCGTAAATTGTAATTTATTTAAAAGAGCAAAATAAAATGCAACAAACGCATCATCAAGCTTTCAAGTGGGAATAGTTCACCCATCCAGATACTTAACATATCAATTAGGCTCTGAGGAGGTCTCTATACTACCTAACAACCCTACTGATTCCCGAATATTAACGTTTAAAAAATCTTTAACGATTCTACATGTATTCATTATTACCGTTTTTTGCATTTTTATATTAAGTTTTTCGATAAATCTATAATTTCTAAATTACGAATCAACAATTTTGGAATAATGCCAGTGGCTAAAATAATGAACGGTAATATTATTATTTTACGAGAATGCCAAAGTCTTTTATTCTCGTTACCTAAAGCGGTGTATTTTCTAATTTTTTCATCAAAAGTTTTTATAATATTACTATAATTTGGAATAGCCACGTCGCAAATATATGTTATTTTTTTAATTTTATCATGTATTATTAAATTGGGTCTGTTATGTTGAATTGACCGGTCAGTTAATATTGTTTTATCGTAATAAAGCGAAATATTATTATTTTCTAAAAATGAAATCGGATCATATTCATAGTATGGTTTTATGTTTATCGCGTCAATTAATTTATATTTATGATAATTGAAAACGAAATACTTAATATTGATTCACTATTGACCGAGATGGAATCGGCCGAGTCGAGAAACCTCATTGCCTGGAAATATTTCCATCTCACTACATTATCGTCTGTTCCTTGCCCACTTTTTGTTTTTCTTATTTTGTTTTATATATCTTTATATTGGCATCTTAAATTCTGCCATTTGCTGTTTAACACATTTGCGGGCAAGGCTTCTTCAAAATTAATGGATATATTTCTCCACGCGGAATCGCGTTTAACCTTGTTTTTATAATCCAATAGCCGTGGATTCCAGAGTAATTTTACAGATTCGACCTCACTTATTAACTTTTTTACTTGCTCGTCATTCATATTAACACTTATTTTCCTATCTCTTTTCTCCATTAAAAAAAATAAAAGACCTTTTTCCTGCGTCAACAAACAAACAACAAACATCAAAACAAAATGTACCCGGCAAGCGGCAATGTTGTCTACCACAGATGTCAACAAACAGTAGCGCCATAGAAAAAAAATATTGGAATACAAACGACATAGCGTCTGAGTGGGACGCCATATGCTATGTCTTCGATTGCCATAGTTTTCTATACCCGGGATATTGCCATAGCGAATTATGCCAAATTATATATATTACTCGTGTGAGTGCCATAGATTTCTCTATGGCATATAGCAAATTCTATGTCATACGAATATATGGTCGTTTGCCACAGCGTCTGACTGTACCTTTAAGACTTTTCATATGAGTAGTATAAAAGCAAAAACGTTACTGTCTTCCGGTGCCAGTTTTGAGAAAACAAAAAAAAACTGGTACTTTTGTTTTGTTTTGTTTTTTTTTTTTTTTTTTTTTTTTTTTTTGTTTTTGTTTTTTTTATTTGTATGTACTTTTGGTGTATGTATTGGATGTTAAAAAATCTGAATTTAAGAAAATTTATCAATAAAGACTGATATTCTCTTCAAAAGATACAATCAATAAATTTGAACATTAGTTGTTTTGCACTGAATGAAATTCAATTAACGTTACAATGCATTTTAGCATTTTTCTCTGCGAAGCTCTTTTCTGTTTTTGCTTCCTGCTTTTAGATCTTGGGCAATCGGAAGAACTAGAAAATGATGATGTAGATGCACTTGATAAAGAAGAATATAATATTTAAAAAAATTACGCAGCAAATGATTCGGACATTCTACTTTTTCAATTTTGATGTTGCCATACGGTACCATTTGTAACAATTTTGAGTGCGTGCTGGCATCACCATCGGATATCGGATAAGCAGTCTAAGATATTTAATTTACTTGACTCGCTCTAGTTTTGCACAGTTAACAGTAGGCAATCTAAATTTCCAACATGAGATCCTCCACATGTTTTATGTATGCTATTTTCGCTCCTGGTTCTCGCTTCACCACTATTTTGCCTTCTTTAAACCAAATAAATCTTATTCCATTTCTTTAGCCACTTGCTTTGTCTTCCACAGCAGTTCCTTGTAATATGGCTCTTTTGGTTATTTCAAGGCTCTGCGCAGCAAAGAATTCTTAAGCAATTTATTGAAGGCCCCAAAACTCTGCACTCTATGCACTTTAAAGAAGGCAATTCATTCACCAAAACCATAATCAAAGTAAGCTACTTTATTGACTCTTGTCCAATTGGTATTCTGTGATTCTGACAATCTCAATGTTGAGCGTGTTCTATTTTTCAACGCGTTTTGTTAGCTCAAATACCTATGTGGTGAAATGGCGAGGGACTCCGCCGGTGCAAAATTGCCTCAGCACGGTTGTAAGGGTTTTGCTTGGTGGAACAGTGGACTGTATCTGATTGTGGATGTTTGTCATGGGGATGAACAGGATGTATCTATTATTATATGGGAACAGTCAAGATTACGTAGGCACCTTGTCTGAAGACTGCTTGCACTCACGAGGTTGGCCAACCTAAGATCTCAGCTTGCAGACACATAAGTTCACATATAAATATAGTTCACCACACACAATTCACAACACCAGAATGTTCAATAATTCGATACGAGATATCGAATTATTTATAACAAAAAAAAAAACACAATGAATACGAACAATGACCGCTACGTACACAAGCGGTCTGCTTATCTCGAGCGATTAACCTTGATTGATTAGGATGTGAGATGGGCGGAAGGGGGTTTTCACACAGTACGACAATTTTGGCGCCAACACGTTAATATCGTTTTTCGTAAAACAGACATCTGTACAATTATTCGTTGCCATCGAATCAACATGGCTATGGTGTAGTTTGTGTTGACTTTGACTTTTTCGGTATCTTTTGTTTATTTGGCATCTCTTGACCAGAGAGCAATGTTTTAAAACAAGTTAAATGCCGGTTAGTCAAAATGCAAAGTCAAACAAAGAGAATGAAACCCGGAACAATCGGCCGATTTTTTTGTGTCTCGTCACAGATTTTTAAATCGGCCGATTCTGTTAGCTTTCATGCGCGCTCTTACATGTAATTCATATGTTGTAGCTCACCGATAATTAATCGGCCGATGAAATTAGCTTCCATGCGCGCCTACCTTAAGTCTCCAGTTTTCTCTTTCCTTTGTTTGAATTTGTAAAATTGTTTTGATTCTTGGTAAAATTATTCAAGACTATATTTGCTAAGGGACAAAAAAACATATAAAACAGTTCTTTATTTGATATTCCACATGAACAATGTGAATCGAGATAAATATTACATAATAAGTTTGTGATAAATATGCTTAAAAATTTTGCAAATAAATCCTTTGAATTAAACATTAAGGACAAATAAAATTTTTATGTTGTCCGATGGATTTTGTAATTCCCTATTTGCAAAAAGTCAAAGTATTCATTATTTTCTTTGTTTCTAAAGCTATAAACAATTTTGACATTTATTTATCTTTTTTGCTTCTACATAAGAAGCTGCATACCCACTAACATACACTCGTGATGACTCGTCTAGTTGAGTTTCTAACTGATTACTTTTAAATATAAGTTTAAAATCTTTAATATCCTTCATACATTCATCAGGATTTTCATCTAAATCAACAGATTCTTTAAGGTTTTTAAGAGATTCAAAAGTTCTGAATTTGAATAACTTGCGAGCTCTAAATTTTTTTCAGACAACAATTTGATTATAGCTTACACGGTAATTATAACCAGGTAGCTGTCTGTACTGTCCAAATCTATCTTCCAAATTATCTGTTTGAAATTTACCCAAAAGAATATATGAAATGGGAAAATTTAAGCAATATCTAATAAATTCTAATAGAGTGACAACAGTATGCCGTAAAGCATCAAATGTATCTTTTGATAAACATCTCCCACCTGCAAAGGTATTCCATTTATCTAACTAGGCTACGAATACTATCATTGTCTTCTCATTTAATAGGTTTACAGAGATCTTTTGTTTTAATAACCCCCTTTACCCAAGTTTTAATTATTTCTAGAAATTCTATGGCTCTTTAAAAATCATATTATTCGGGGATACACTTTTATAATTGAATTTAAATCCCTCTTCGATCAGGACTTATAATTATAATTTGAACAAATCACGTAAATCCTGAAACTTTGCATATTTAGTTTCATTTGTTTCAAAATCTGAATATCAGAATGACTTATCCATATTTTTCAAATTTAACCAGTTATTACGAGTATTTTAAAAAATATGTGCAGTCATAAAATAAAAGTATTTCTTAATTATCACAACAAATTGGCCAGAATGTGAGAATCGGTTATTGGTGGTTATTCTGAAATGACTACGATGGTATCGACATGAATCCAATCACAATACTTGTTTTTGTTTTGTCAAATCAATCGTCACGCAATAGTACACATTTTGGTAATTCTGAACATGCAATTGCCTTGTCCGTGGTCAAAAACAATCGTAACTAACTTCAGACCACAGATTATGTCTTCAGACACTTCTATTTTATCTGTGCTTCACACTTCAAAACATTCGAACACATGCGAATACCGTTGTTTACGTACTTCTATCTTTACTATTTTATATAAATATCTACCATCTACTCATTAATAATGTCTAAAATGTCGGCAACTCAAAAAATTATGGTGCTGGAGTGGCTGGAGCAGCCAGAAAATAAATGTGGTGATAATGTAACTTATTTCTGTTATGCAACGGCTCACTGAAGGTTGTGACATTGATACGTTTATGTCTTGAGCCACTGCCTTTTGGTAAGATCCTTGGCCGTAGAAATTCAAAGTTGTGAGAACCTTTATTTCGACTGGTATAGCTCTTTTTGTATTTCCACAGACATGAGGTTTAATGATGTTGATTAAAAATCTCGCCATATTTCGGTCAACTCTGTATACTTCCATAAATCTAATTTCAGAAATATCGAATGGGTTTGTCACGTCTCTCAAATTCCTTCTATAAATACTACTAGCGGACCCGACAGACGTTGTCCTGCACAAACGTTGGCTTGCCTGTTATTAGCTGGTTCAACAAACATAAAAAGGATGGGTTACCTTATAAAAGGAAGCACGGCACTTGCGTGTATACCCACATATCAGTCTTGCCTCACATTAAAAAGGTCACATCATTTTGTTACCTGTTATAGTTTCGATTACCTGGCCCTGATGGGATACACACTAATATTCACTCTCTCTCTCTCCCTCTCCCTAGTCACAAAAAATCGAAGATTCAGAATCCCCTAATTATTGATTATTTTATTTGAGGTGGATATTGAGAAGTTTGGAGAATATTTATAACTTAATTTTATAGTACAGAGTTGTACATTTTTTCAATAATGTATGTTTATAATATACGTATATAATATACGTTTGTTGTTTGATCTTGACGTTTCAATCACAAAATATACATTTACAACCTCACCATTACGGAGGTTTTTAACAAAATAATATGATATTCATAAATTAATTTAAATATTTAAACGAAAATATTACAAAACATTACATTGAGATGACTTTCATATACCTATCGTCATAATACCACTTAAAACACAATATACTTGAAAAAAAAACTAAATAAATTTTTACAATAATAATAAAAAAATATACAAATAACTTAATAATTTCATAAAATATTAAAAATATGAAAACAAATATCGCAAACAGCGCGGCGTTGAGAAAACATCAAGTTTTAATGTAGTAACCAACATTTCATAATATTATGACATATTGGAAGCCAATGTTTCCACTATTCAAAATGCGTATTCCGAAAATATTTATAACGATTACCATTTTTATTATTCTTTTACTAAATCCAGGGACTCACATAAACACACACAAAAAGTTTCATCAAAATCGGTTCAGCCGTTTAGGAGGAGTTCAGTGACATACACACGTACGGAAGAATTATATATATAAAGATATGCATACCTAGAAAAAAACCATAAAACAAAATTCAAACATTGATACTTCATTTTTTGTATTTTGTAATAAGTTTTACATATATGCTGTTAATGAATAAAAATCCTACTTACAATCTGTCATTTTCCTCTAAATATTCAACTAAAGCCAAAGCTGCATTTTCTTTTGCCATTTTAAGCGAATGTCTAAATATTTGTCAAAGAAAAAGTCAAACCGACTTAATCTGTAATCTAAACAACAGGCTTTGACCGCTTGTTTCAATATCAACAGTTGTTTATGAAATTCAATCAACAATTCCAACAGATGTGCGTTCAGAATAACCCACTGTCAAAAAAGACGATAGCCGCCATTTTTGTATTGTGATAATTCCAGATGTCAATCGGTTTTGTCGGTTCAGAATAACCACCAATATCTTTTAACGATACAAGTAACTTTAAATCCAAATTGTTGAATATATTTGATTACATCTAATGTTACGTTTTTTAAATCTTGTCCCGTTACAAATTGTTCTCAGATTAAAACATAAGAGCATTTTGCGATGATACGAGATATATTTTTGTTTAAAAAAATGGCAATCAATTAGTTTTGATTTAAAATTAAATCATAACATAACCTTCAATGAAAATCATTATATTGTATGAAAGGAGTCGGAATTCCCTATTTTAATATCAATTATAAATTTAATTCCCAATGACACTCAGAGGAACACACCACGCGTTATGTAGAAAAGAGTGCTTCAATATTAAAACAATGATAAATGATGGTATTTCACTACAAATTTGATGCTTATCTTTATCGGTGATATTCCTAAGGTATAAAAAAAACAAATTTGTAACTTTTAACCACTATAACATTGATAAAATTAATAACGCTCAAAAATTTCGACCAACCATACAAATACGTAATAACAGTCGAACTGAAATAGGCCTTTCGACGTCGCTGCAGAAATTTCTACCGCACAGCCTCTATGGAGTTAAAATTGACAGATGGCTCAGTTTTGTTGTTTGTACACCTTCAATTCCATACACATATTTTCAAGTACCTAATTAAGTTTATTACACTGTAATAAACTCTTTCTACTTTCCTGCTGTGTATATCATAATACTTTTGGAAAACTGGCAAGGCATTTTTTTTTTCAATGTAACACTAACAGTAAAATATTTTATTCTTAATTTATCATCCCGTGAAAATACATTCGGATATTTATTTCTTAATAACTCTGTGCATACTGACATATTGATGCTTTTCACATTACTGTAAGCAAATTTCTTTCTCCATTGAGTAAATAATTCATCAAGCCATGAATGACCTAATAACGAACACGACAAGGTTTGCTTTACAATAATCAAGACTAACGTCATGAATTTCATCAAATATAAAATATACGATAGAGAAAAAATAAAAAAAATATCTGTGTTACGTTGAAGTTAAAATTCAGTTCTGGCAGTATTGATTCCTTTCGCCAATTTTGGCATTAAAGTCACCAGTTATAATAACAACTAGCTTTTGCTTTTTCAGATTTTTTGGCTTTGGTAATATCTTCATAGAGTTGCTCGACTTCTTTGTCATCAGAGGCGCTTGTAGGAGCATGTACATGGATGATCTGTATAGTAAATTTTTGATTCGGTTTAATTAAGACGTAGATAACTCTGTGGGATATGCCATTCATTTTTGCTACACGACTTTTCAGATTTCCAAACAGAGGATGTATTAGTATTTACAACAACAGTTTCCTGCACAAGTTAATCAAAGATTTAAGAAAGAATTACATAGTATCGAGGATACAAAATAGATATTATCTTCCGTCCAGTCATAATCTGAAAACCTGACTTATATTTAGGTATTGTCAGAGAGTCAAATTGAGTCCTTATGTGCAGTTAAAGTTTGAGTGGAAACAGTGTTTTTTACTCTCTCGGACTAGTGTTAGCCAGTTTTTCTTCTTCCCTTGACAATCTAGGGTGGCTTCATACAGTCCGTTGAGTTTCTGGCTCTTTCATTCTTTCCTCCGATTTTATCCCATCTGATTCTGTGTGGACTGTTGAGTTTGGGCTTTTATTGTTTTCATGCTGTAAGTTCTGTCCTTGATGACATCTCCCAGGCTTTACTTCTTCATCTGGTTAACTCTTTGTACCTCCCACAAATCATTTGGTTTTTATTCTAGGAAGTTCCATGGGGATTGCCTACTTTACAGTGTGATCGGATATGACTTGATTGTGTGTTTTAATTTATCAAAATTTTTGATAATAATTGATCAAAAGTCTATCCTCCTACTATTAATATGTTACACCTTGACTTCTACGAATGCTTGAGCATTTTGTCACGTAGATACATTCTTGCTGGTCATTTAAGCTCTGCATATCCGTAGTTTCTGATTACCTACTGTTGTACATATCAAGTATTTGAAGACATAGAGGAGTGCAGATCCAACAATTGTTTGATATCTTTTATGATTACGTTGGACTCATCCATCCCACCTATTTTTTAAAGTAACGTTATCTTGAGTCCATATTCATGTTCACCGGAAACATAACAAAATATAATCCTGACATCAGCTTAGTGTGGGTGTTATTTGTTGGTGAAATGCAAATTTATTAAATAAGCCACATAAGGATTTAAGTTTCGAATGGGCACTTAGCTGATGTTCAGTTTTGAGGGACCTTGGAGAAATCGGCTGTAAGTCTAACTCTTCTACTTTTATGTAGACATTTGGGTCAGTTTTTATACAAACTATTTCCTATGGTCTAACTCTTTTATGTAGACATTTGGGTCAGTTTTTATACAAACTATTTCCTATAGTCTAACTCTTCTTTTATGTAGACATTTGGGTCAGTTTTTATACAAACTATTTCCTATAGTCCTACTCTTCTTCTTGTATGTAGACATTTGGGTCAGTTTTTATACAAACTATTTCCTATAGTCTAACTCTTCTTTTATGTAGACATTTGGGTCAGTTTTTATACAAACTATTTCCTATAGTCCTACTCTTCTTCTTTTATGTAGACATTTGGGTCAGTATTTATACAAACTATTTCCTATAGTCTAACTCTTCTTTTATGTAGACATTTGGGTCAGTTTTTATACAAACTATTACCTATAGTCCTACTCTTCTTCTTTTATGTAGACATTTGGGTCAGTTTTTATACAAACTATTTCCTATAGTCTAACTCTTCTTTTGTGTAGACATTTGGGTCAGTTTTTATACAAACTATTTCCTATAGTCTAACTCTTCTTTTATGTAGACATTTGGGTCAGTTTTTATACAAACTATTTCCTATAGTCCTACTCTTCTTCTTTTATGTAGACATTTGGGCCAGTTTTTATACAAACTATTTCCTATAGTCCTACTCTTCTTCTTTTATGTAGACATTTGGGTCAGTTTTTATACAAACTATTTCCTATAGTCTAATGGTGACTTTCACCAACGCCCCCTAAATCTTAGGTACTACCTAAGAATTGGTATGTAGCACCTAACGTGAATTTTCGTTTCACCACCTACATAAGAGTTACCTTTGACGCTTATAGCCCTCTAATTCTGTGGAACCAATTTCCGCCACCTAAACGAATACTTAAGAAACAACTGTCAAAATGACAGTCAGTAGTCAGTAGTAGTAGCGTAATATTATCAATTGTGTCTATAATTTTAATTTTTCGATGATTTACACGCATTTCGAAAATAAAAATGAATACGATAAATGCTGTAATGGAAACAATAAATATTATGGAAATGGTTGACGAGACAAATACAAGCCCACCGAGAATCATTCGTGCAAGACCAGATTTCATTTCCAAGTATGACAGCAAAGATTTTTTTTTTAAAGGAATTGTACTTAATAGTGTATTTTTAATACTATAATAAATATACTACATTAAACAATTGGTAGTTTTTTCCAAAACCTACATTATTCAAAAATAAAATAATGGATAACACGACCATGTGAACGACATCCTTGAAGAGGGAAACATAAGAACATTGAACAATAGACTAGCGTGAATCTTAATGATGCCAATACGTGTCATGATAGTAAAATGTAGCGTTCAGTTCTCTCTGCCTATCTCGTAAGGGACGTGCATGATGTATTAATTCTTATACAATGCAATCAATTTACCTGAGAAATTATCCACATCGCAGTCATCGACTTCCATCAAACCAGTGCCCGCTCTACCGATGTCTTCCAAAACCTGGCAAAGTATAGGATCATACTTTGGTTCCTCGGAAGGTCCCCCACCAGTTTTGAAAGAGTGAACTGTTTCCTTTGCTTCGCTTCTCATTTTCTCCCACATTTCATCAGACCTGATAGAATGATTTTTTATTAGCATTTAAATATACCGTTACCTGCATAGCTTTATTAGATGATCCTGTTCAGTGTTGGAACTGTTGGAACAAATCCTTTCCTCACTTTATTCCTTTCCCCACCCATCCGGGCCTGACCATGTCAAGGCTGTATTGAATCAGTCTGCGTCCGAATGCGCTCCGGTTGAAACGTCGTGAACAATTTAAACATGAACACAAAGGAAATGAAGAGAGTACATTTATGGCAAAATATAACAGTATGAGATTTGTATTAATTCTTTATAATTCGTGGTTCCACCAGAGGGAATCAGTTCCACACAGTTTAATTTTAGAAAGAAAATTTGAAAACGCTGGCGAGGACTGGGCGTGCCGATGACACTGGACAAAAATAACAAGAGATAAGTTCAAAATGACATACCAAAGTCTTGAGGATTAAAGGTACCTTGTCAGTATCTCAGGCACGCACAATCACACGCCGTCGTCCTATGTATGGAACTGCAAAAGAAAGAAAAGGAGACAGAACATGTTTGTATGAAATGCAAAAATACACAATCAATAAAAATTCTAAAAATTATTGGTCAGGCACCTACAGGGTTAATATTAGTATAGTAATAAATTATTCATGTATTTATTCAAAGAAAGGAAGATTCGAATTTTATTTTTATAAAAAGAATAAACTTAAAACTTTGAGCAAATTTTAGTCATCGCACCTTAAGGGTTAACACAATATTATATTGTTCATGAAACTATTCGGGCAGAAAGATGTAAAATGTATTTTTAAAAAGAAATTGAAACTTCGAACAATTCTTTATGACTGCACCTTTAGGGTTAATACAATATTAGATTGTTCGAAGGACTTTTTAAAAGAAATTAAAACTTTCAATGATTATTCATGACAGTACCTTTAAGGTTAATACAATAACAGATTGTGCAAAAATATTTCTTAAAAGAATTTAAAACTTTCAATAATTCTTCATGACAGTACCTTTAAGGTTAATACAATAACAGATTGTGCAAAAATATTTCTTAGCAATAGAGGAAAATCTCATATTTTTCGGCAGCTTCTACAATAGTTTAATCGAGGTGACAAGATGCGCCATCGAACACAAGAATGCATGGTCCAGGTATTTTGTGATTTCCTAAATGATCTATAAAATCAATGAATAATTCACAGGTCATGAAGCCTTTAGGAGACATTCTCACAATGCTGCCTGGGGGTAGGTTATCGGAGAATTCAGGTTACATTTTCTTGCCCTTAAATATAATCATTGGTGGTATTGCATTAACGCAACCAACAATAGTGATGCTTTCAGAATGTTGGTTTGCTATCAGATGAACTCTTCTGGCACCTCTCTCGGCCAGGACAGATTGCTGATGATGAAGAGTAATTCTACAACCTTTCAGAATGTTGGTTTGCTATCAGATGAACTCTTCTGGCACCTCTCTCGGCCAGGACAGATTGCTGATGATGAACTCTTCTGGCACCTCTCTCGGCCAGGACAGATTGCTGATGATGAAGAGTAATTCTACAACCTTTCAGAATGTTGGTTTGCTATCAGATGAACTCTTCTGGCACCTCTCTCGGCCAGGACAGATTGCTGATGATGAACTCTTCTGGCACCTCTCTCGGCCAGGACAGATTGCTGATGATGAACTCTTCTGGCACCTCTCTTGGCCAGGACAGATTGCTGATGATGAAGAGTAACTCTACAACCTTTTTCATCCATATTATATATCTTTTCTGGTCTGTTTTGGATTAACAATTTATCTAACATTGATTTATATTTTTGAAAATGATCATTCACGATGGTTTTATTTAGTTTTTGGGCTCTTGCCGGATTCATCATCTTAGCCTTACGTCTAGCTAACTCAGGGTGCCTCGTGAGAAATAGTTTTAACCATTTTAATCCCGCCTTTTCTATATTTTTATTGAATTGATGTGCTATGCCTTTTGATTCGCAAAATTTGTATTCTTGATATCTAAGAATATTTGGGTTCAGTGGCAAGCCAACTTCTGAAAAGCGGATAATTCGTTTTAATAAATCTTTTTCTAGTTCTGGCGATAAAATACTATTGCGTCCCAATTTTTTTTTCGATACTGCCTGAGGCAGTATGATTCCTTAAAGTACGTCGTGGAATTTTAAAGCGTTCTCTGCAGCTGCTCTTTGGCTCATTTGCCCACGGCGAACTGCATTCATCAGAGCTTCCAAAGATACCGAATTCCATGTAGTTCCTCTTAGGTTTTTACTTGCCATAATCTAAAAAAATGTGTTTTATTTTGAATATATGATAATGTACATCATCATTAGCAAACATAAGTAAACGTAAACGCATAAACGCACTTGAGACAATTTACATCGCTAAACGGCGCCAATAATTCATCGAATTATATTTATTATAAAGAACCTAATTAGGATATATGTAATGTCAAAGTAAAACTCCTGCCATAAAAAAGATATTCATAAAAAACATATGACTGTATCTCTAAATAAATGTCAGTAACTCACAAATACAGATAATAAAGAAAACTGAATTAAAAAGAAGTGATTATGAGAAAAAACTTACAATTTTGATTGCGCAAATTTATCAGGAATCCCACCATTTACAGATTATTTCCAAAAATTCTGATGTTCCAGAAGATTCTTCAACCCAATATTGAATTATATGACTGTAATGCACTTACATTTTTATAATTAAATATATTAATGACTAAGTAAACATTTTGTCTTTCTAAACTATTTGGATAGAAAGATTTTTGAGATAATGATGGCGCTTGTTTAACAGATTCCATTTTTTCTAATTCATATATATTCCCCAAATTTTCTATTTTAGATATCCTGGTTTCAGAAAAGTTATCAAAAGGAGTAAAATAAAAAGTACTATTTCTTGTATTAAGCCAGTTGTTTGGAATACATTTAAATATGTGAACCGTGTCAAATAAAAAGAAAATATTAATTTTTTAGGATTAAATGGAGACACAATATTAGATTACCACACATTTTTTTAAACAAATTACGATTAACCTGATTATTGTCACTAATAACAGAAACAACTTGGTATCCAACATCATTCAATGTTTTCTAACAGATGAAAAATAATTTCATATAAATAAACATCTGTCAAGTCTTGTGTCTTAGTGTGAATGTGTCTAATTATAACTAAATTAATCTGAAAATACTAACCAATTTTTGATAAAAGTTGTATAAATATTAAAAATTAGCTCATTATCACCCGTTTAACAAAATTTCTTTCAAAAATAATTGGTTTTGTGCATTTATAGTGCTTCAAAGTTTGGCTGTGGTGTATACTTAGTAATAATCTTACAATGGCTCAGTTTGTGTGTGGTGTGGATTCTAGCCATGATATTCACTACAAGTGTGACAGTTGCCAGAAGGACACCTGTGCAAGGTGCTTAAAACTAACAGCAACGGAAATTAAATGTTTGGCCTTGAATACCAGGGTCTTGAGATTCTTTTGCCAGGACTGTCAAAAGGGGCTCTCTGAGGTCCCCTTACTCATCAAGAAACTGAATGAGATGCAACAGGATATTGAAAGACTCAAAACTGGACCAAGAGAAACAGGCTCTCAACAAGAGGTCCTTGAAGAACTTGTAGAGCGGGAAACACGATCTAGAAACATCATCATTTATGATGTTCCTGAATCTAGTGCCCAGGAGTCTGCGGATAGGATCCAACATGATAAAATTGAAGTGGGAAAAATTATCAAAGTGTTGACTAATGTCCCTAATATGGCAATAAAGGTGTCCCGTTTGGGAAAGCGCCAACAAGGGGAACAAAAATGGCGACCCCTCAAAGTGATAATGGAATCTAGGGAACAAGCAATGACGATTCTCAGGAACAAGAAGCGGCTTCCGAGGCCTGGTAGAATCAAGAGTGATCTCACTCCTGCTCAACTGGAGCATCTCAAGACACTGAGGGAAGAATTGAAGAGTCGTCAAAATAGTGGTGAAGTTGACATAACAATAAAATATATACGGGGGTGTCCACGAATTACTAAGTTACAAAAAAACCAATAGCGAATAAGTTTGTAACCCTGCCCATACTCTATACGAACATAGCATCCCTTACGGCAAAGTTGGATTCGTTGTTGATTGAAATTGAAAGAGTACGTCCAGTGCTTATTTTGTTGAGTGAATCGTGGCTGAATGGTGATATTCCTGACTCTATTGTAAATATATCAAACTATTCTATATTCAGATGTGACAGAGTAGATAAGCGTGGAGGCGGAGTCATAATATATGTGGCTGAAAAATACCAAGACATACCTATTAAGGCCTCACTACGATTGAGAGAAAATTTTGGTTACACTGAAGCCATATGGCTTAATGTCCATATTGCTAACTTGACTTTTGTGATTGGTGGCATATACAGGCCTCCTTCTTCGAGCATAAGTGATGACAATGCTCTATACAACAATATACAGGCTTTTACTGGTGAAACATTGACCACTCTGATTTTTGGAGATTTCAACCTACCAGGTTTAACATGGCCTCTTCAAAACTTACAAAGTTCCAACACACACGAAAACTTGTTTTTGGAAATGTATTCAAATAGCAATCTTTACCAGTTGGTTAACCAGCCGACTCGATACAGGGCAAACCAAACCCCTTCTATATTGGATCTTGTCATGGTTAATGAGGAAAATCTTATAAGTGAAATAAAATATGAACCATGCATAGGTAAGAGTGATCACGTTGCCCTAATAGCTTTACTACAGTTGCATCTGGAGTTATTACAAGGGTCGCAAGATGAAATATTGAGAAAGAACTATAACTTAACAGATTACAACGTCACTGAGACAAGCATGATGGAGAGAGACTTCTCTTTTATTACCAATCTCTCAAGTAATATTGATGAGATCTGGAACAGGTTTAAATGTGAAGTAATGAGCACATTGGACATCCATACACCCACAACGATTAAAGGAAAGAAGATTAATATTAATAAACCTTGGATTAATCTCCAGACAATACAATTAATTAAGGAAAAAAGAAAGAGTTGGGACAAATACAGAAGGACTAAATTACCAGTTGATTACCAAATTTATAGAAAGCAGAATAACAAAGTTACATCCTTCATGAGAGATTGTCGTAGAGAGTTTGAGGAGAGAATAGTGATGAGTGGAAGCAAACCTTTTTTTAATTATGTGAATAAGCAACTGTCCTCGAGGGTAAATGTTCCTCCCGTGTTGAATGTTGAGGGGGGAGGAACAACATCAATTCGTGAAGAGATAGCAAATATATTTGCAGATCAGTTTCAGAAGGTGTTTATTAGAGAACCAGATGGTCCACTCCCAGATGTTGAAGGAATTCAAAGAGTTAATAACACACTGTGCGACATTAATTTCTCTGAAGATCTCATAAAAAAAGTATTGTGTAACCTCGACGAGCACTCATCCATGGGACCAGACAATGTTCCTCCAATTGTCTTGAAGAGATGTGCCGAGTCCCTGTGTCGACCTATCACGCATTTGATGAGAAACTCATTTAACACTGGAAGGATCCCTACGGAATGGAAGAGGGCAACTATCACACCAATCTACAAGAAGGGAAACAAACTGGATCCGAGCAATTACCGTCCTATCAGTTTAACAAGTGTTCTGTGTAAATGTATGGAGAGGATTATTGTTGATCAGATGCGGGCCTTCGTCAGAGAGAACAATATTATTGGAGCAGAACAGCATGGCTTTATGCCGGGCAGATCTGTTGTGTCTAACTTGCTATTATGCTTACATCGGTGGACCCTGAGCTTCGACCGACATGAACCTGTCGATGTTATATATTTGGATTTTCAGAAGGCATTTGATACTGTTCCGATAAAAAGATTGCTCTTGAAATTGGACCATCTTGGTATACGTGGCAAGCTGCTTAGGTGGATTGAGGATTTTCTGACGGATAGACATTTCCAGGTGAGAGTGGGAGATAAGCTATCTTCTGAGAGACCAGTTCTGAGCTCTGTTCCGCAGGGATCAGTGTTGGGACCTTTACTCTTCATTCTATACATATCGGATCTCACAATAGACACCCAGTGCCATTCGGAACTATTTGCGGACGACACCAAGTTCTTTGGAAATCCACTTACTCACTCACAACAGCTGCAGGAAGATCTCGAGAAAATGTTGTCCTGGACCAAGAAATGGTTGATAAAGCTCAATGCTGACAAATGTGTAGCTCTCCATATTGGCCCAAAGAATCCCAAGCTGCAATACAGATTGGAGGGAACCATTCTCAGATCAGTGAATAGCCAAAGGGATCTGGGTATTACAGTGTCTAAAGATCTCAAATGGGACCAACATATTCTTGGTATAGTAAAGCGAGCTAACAGTATGACATATCTGATACGTAAAACGTTTAATAATATTAGCCCAGAATTACTGGTGAAAATGTATAAGACTTATGTCCGGCCGCTATTAGAATATGGTTTCCAAATTTGGTCACCATATTTTGAGAAGGACATTGCACTGCTGGAAAGAGTGCAGCGAAGGTTCACCAAACTGGGAGCGGGGCTTAAGCATTGGACATATGAGGAGCGGCTCCAAGCCTTGGGACTGACAACGCTTAAAGAAAGAAGAACGAGGGGTGACCTCATTGAGACATATAAAGTGCTAAACAATCATTATGACTCTCCTGAACTCCCGCATATATACACTCAGAATCAAAACGAGCACTTGCGTGGCCATAGCCTGAAGTTAAATAAAAGTGCGTTTGGTCAGAATCCGTACAAACACTTCTTGAGCAACAGAGTGGTGGATGCTTGGAACAAGCTGCCTCAGGATCTGGTTGTTACTGAGAGTGTTAACTCATTTAAGAACGGACTGGATGGATTGCTGTGACACTGGACTCATTCAAGCATATCAGCTTTTTGCTGCCTGCTTGACATCTCGATAATAATAATAATAATAATAAATAATGAATATCCAAATTTTTTACTGGAAATAGTCCAACAACTTCAGTTCTATCAGATAACAGAGATGTAACCATGAACGTTTGAACGGTTGTAGCAAGTTGAGAATCTTTGTTCATTGAAAACCTTCAGTTCTATCAGATAACAGAGATGTAACCATGAACGTTTGAACGGTTGTAGCAAGTTGAGAATCTTTGTTCATTGAAAACCTTCAGTTCTATCAGATAACAGAGATGTAACCATGAACGTTTGAACGGTTGTAGCAAGTTGAGAATCTTTGTTCATTGAAAACCTTCAGTTCTATCAGATAACAGAGATGTAACCATGAACGTTTGAACGGTTGTAGCAAGTTGAGAATCTTTGTTCATTGAAAACCTTCAGTTCTATCAGATAACAGAGATGTAACCATGAACGTTTGAACGGTTGTAGCAAGTTGAGAATCTTTGTTCATTGAAAACCTTCACTTCTATCAGATAACAGAGATGTAACCATGAACGTTTGAACGGTTGTAGCAAATTGAGAATCTTTGTTCATTGAAAACCTTCAGTTCTATCAGATAACAGAGATGTAACCATGAACGTTTGAACGGTTGTAGCAAATTGAGAATCTTTGTTCATTGAAAACCTTCAGTTCTATCAGATAACAGAGATGTAACCATGAACGTTTGAACGGTTGTAGCAAGTTGAGAATCTTTGTTCATTGAAAACCTTCAGTTCTATCAGATAACAGAGATGTAACCATGAACGTTTGAACGGTTGTAGCAAGTTGAGAATCTTTGTTCATTGAAAACCTTCAGTTCTATCAGATAACAGAGATGTAACCATGAACGTTTGAACGGTTGTAGCAAGTTGAGAATCTTTGTTCATTGAAAACCTTCACTTCTATCAGATAACAGAGATGTAACCATGAACGTTTGAACGGTTGTAGCAAATTGAGAATCTTTGTTCATTGAAAACCTTCAGTTCTATCAGATAACAGAGATGTAACCATGAACGTTTGAACGGTTGTAGCAAGTTGAGAATCTTTGTTCATTGAAAACCTTCAGTTCTATCAGATAACAGAGATGTAACCATGAACGTTTGAACGGTTGTAGCAAGTTGAGAATCTTTGTTCATTGAAAACCCTTCTAATTTGCCCCCTTTATAATTAAGCTCAGGTTTAACATATACCTGATGAGGTAAAATAAGCAAGTTGGATTCTCTCAAGAAGATATAAGCTTTTGTGATAACCTCGCCCTTGAGGTGAGGTTATCACAAAAACGGCGCTATAAAAATAATCCAAATTTATTATTATTATTAAGAAACGATAAGCTCCAGGAAACATGAAAAACATTGTACTGCTGAAAATTAACAACTTCGTTGAGTATTTCCTTTTCATATTAACCCATAACCCTATCTGCTGTTCAACAAATTCCAAAAGTTTTACATTATTATTGTTTTGTAATACTAGGATTTTACTTTTTAAATCTTGAAATATTTCTAAATTTGTTAATGAAATGTGAGGATTTTTGTCAAAGTAATTAATCAAGTTTTCTATTTTAGAGTATCTGTCACATAAATTGTCTTTTCCCAAAACCCACTCAAAATTTTTAATATTTAATTGAGAATCCTTATGAAATATTTCAACTTTAAACTTATCATAAATAATTATTCTATAAGAACAGAACAGAAGGCTTTGTAGAAAAATCTAAATGATATAAAACAATTTCGACATCCAGCTCCTCATGTTGAATTGAAGAGGGACTTTCAGTATGTCTGCAATCCGCAATATCCTGTCTGACTGCAACCAGCTTTCATTGTCTTCATGATGTTGTTTCATTAATTGCGTCTGTCTGTCTGCAGGGTCCTTTCTTCTTGGTTTGTCTGTCGTTGATAGATAAGATGGTAGACCAGGAAATATTGTAGGAACAGCTTGCTTTTGAAGTGTCAGTCTTTTCCTTGGCATAACTATCTCTTTATTTGTAATTACAATCATTATTTTACTACCAAGGCAATATTTATTTAATATTAGGTGATACACTCGAAAATGTTTTGTGCTTCCTTTATTTAATAAGGTGATGCACACCCACGTCACCCACACACCTGTACTGGTTGGATATGCCTTGGTGGTATGAATGAAAATAATACGAGTGTCGTAGTAGATGTATATCTTGTTAGGTCTATCAAGCACATATTACAGGATGGTGATCCTCATCGCTGAATATTATTTAATAAGTAGCATGTTGCGTATCTTATTTTTTTCCTGTATTGTGAAAAGTTTTCATATATTTTATATAATGGACACTAAGAAAATTAATTGATAAATATATATTTTTTTGATAATTTTACTGATATAAATGCTATAATACATTGCGACGATGTCAGTGGTTTTGGAGAGCCTGACCTATTACAGGTTCCAATTCCACCGTCATCAACGTTCACCAGTAGCTCAGTTATAGAATAACAAATGACTCTGTTACCATAAATGATGCTTACAATGACTCTCAGGGGTTCTATCTCGTTATAAATTTGAATGAGACCAAATAATAAATGAAATAATTATAAGAAAAATATCAATTTAATAATTAAAATCACGCTTAATTTTATGAATGATAAACTGTATTTAACACAATTTATGATGATAAAAATCATCAAAATTACAAGGGACGTTCATATGACGCGTATAACATGCCTAACTTGAAAATCGCCATTTTGAATAAAAATCATTCAACATGACGGCTTCCTTTACGACAAAAACTACAAAAAGTTTCTCAAGATGGCGCTGATATCGTTCACATATCTAAAATATTTAAAAATATTACTTAATAAACTATTGTTAGAACTAAACAGCATTTTTTCAAAATTATCCATATAAATATCGCTAAGTAGTGGGGATGGTTGATTTCCCATCAGCAAAGAATCAATAATTTTATAGAACTCATTGTTGAATAGAAAATAGTTCTGTTGGATACAAATATGCGTAAGCTCTGTTAAATTATTTATTTTAACAGGATCTAACATTTGGTTTTATAAAATATTTTTTTGAAATTACAAGTACTTCAGAAACAGGTACATTAGTGAATAGGTTTTTAACATCAAATGACACGAGTAAAGCATTAGGAGGAAGAGAAAAATCTTTTAACTTGTTAGAAAGTTCAATTGAATTTTTAATTGTGTACTCTTCCCCTTCGCACAGCAATATAACTACATTTATAAACTATTTGAATGAAACATATTATTCTATGCGCACTACATTCTGTACTCCTTACAATATACATAACATGAAAAGAAATAATTCAACAATTATTAATATAAATAAACAAGAGAAGTCTCACCAGGCAATGTCTTGTTTGTGGGTATTACAAAAATCATTATTTTGATAAAGTTATTCATCTTCAGTGCTTAGTACTATTATTATAGCAGTACCAACCTAAATTGGCGAACGCAGGAGGGAGACTCTGTAGCTTGAACAAAAGTTACCAGGTTGATAATTTTAGTAAAATATTTAAAAAAAAATAAAATAATGAATATAAAAAAAGTGGTAATTTAATATATATTATAACGAAACATTTAATCAGAATGTAAAAATTCAACCCCTGACATTTCATTTGGGTCTGATTCAGAATCGCTGTCACTGTCTGACCCATTAACGGAAAACACCAAATCATCGATTTTACCATCCATTTGAAAATATTTATTCTCGAGGCGAATAACATGATCGCATTCCTTCTTCCAATCTTTTTCCGTAATACTGTGAAATGCATTTTTTGTAATATTAATTATATTTTTAGGATCACGATCCACATTTTTCTCTGCAACTCGTCTCTTACACAGTGATCACAGTGGTACAGTGGAAGTGGCAAAACTGTATGACCGTGTTCAGCCAATACTTGGTCAATTTCGAATACTTTTAGTCCATTATGATTCTTAATTAGTTCATACAATTGACACTTGCACATTTTGTCTTTATATTGTATGTTCTTCCTGTTTAGCCAATCTTTCATCTCGTTCAAACAATTAGACATAGTTGGAGCTTTATCAATTTGCACTGAATGGTAAGATGCATTATCCATAACAACAATACTCTTGGCAGGCAAATTTGGAATAAGTTTTTCGTCCACCCATTTTCTGAAATTTGTCACATTCATGTCGTCGTGGTAATCACCAGTTTTAGATTTTGATTTGAACATAAGAAGTGTATTTGTAACAAATCCCGTATCTCCTCCTGCTTGTACAATTATCCATCGCTGATCGACAGACTCGTCATTGAAAACACCTCGAGTATCTTGATTCTGCCAACATTTCTTGACATTATAAGATGGATGGATATATGTTTATTATAGATATCTTCCCTGTTTTTACACGCTGACCTTGATAGTCAATCGCTTCCTTTAATGCTCGACGTAATTTATTTATTGTTGGCACTTCTTTCCTAAGAATATAAAATTCCTGAATTAAGTGACGAATCACGCATAGATCCATACTATCAAGGATAATTTTTTGTTGGTTTTCCCTTTTTTCCCAGTGTAGAAAGTCACGAAGGTGTAGAAACTTCTTTACCTTCTTTTTTTATTCGGGATAAAGTTCTTTGAGATAAACCTTAAAATCAAAACAAAATAAAAATAAGTATACATTTTCATAAACTTATCGAAAAATATCTACACATTTTTTATGATTTTATGATTTTTATGTCCTTTATTGGCTTTTTCCACTTCGTAAAACTTCAATACCATATTGGCAATTGTTCTAACGTCACCACACACTGTTTTAGATATTTTCGACATAGTTCAGCTTTAAATATTCGATTATTATAGAAGTATCAGTCTTGGCTCCAAACGCTGGCCACAAAAATATGGATCTCCTGAAATTTGTGAATAATAAGGAGCACTTGTTATCTCATGTTGGAAATTAGGAGTGAAGATTAAATTTGAAAATTGTTGCCAAATGGTCGGATCACTTCTGTCTATTCTCTCAACTACTCTATTTAAAAAGTTCATTACATTTGTATCTCGATATGACCCTAAATAATGGGAGCACATTTTTAAACACAGATATTCCAAACATCTAAGTAAAGGTAATCTCAGACACCAGTTAATTACTAAGGAATGATTTATTGTGCATGTATTTTGACTATCCCATTGATGAGGGGATAACATGATAAACATTTCGTTGGCCATAAGAGATATATAATTATCAACTAAGAGATCTGCCCCCCTAGACAACATGTCATTAAAGCTAAGCGTTATATCGCTAAGCGATAGAAATGTATGAAATTGGTGGCTGTCACGTGATGTCATAGCCACCAATTCCATACATTTACTATCACTTAGCGATATAACGCTTAGCTTAAATGGCATGTTGTCTAGGGGGGCTGGATTGTTATTTATATCCAATGAAATTGGAAATGTTTCATGTATATGATTATTAGTTAATAATCTTTCAGAAGGTATATACATATATAAAAATGGTGATTCCTAATAAGTTTTTATACAGTTAGGGGGAGGAAATGGAGTATCAATAGGTTCTTCAACTACATCTCTAATACAGCATGAAGATTTCACATGTATGTGTAAAGATGGACTTTTAGGTCTGATACCTGTTTCAATGGCCCATCCTATCATAACTGTTGCAGATCTCATGATGCTTTGAAACATTAAGTTGACATTTTTGGAACCTTTGCTGTACTCATGGAGTGGAAATGTATCATATCCAAATTTGGTTCTAAAATTTGGAAGACATGTAACCGATCCTCCATTCCCTATTCTGTCACTCTGGAGTCTATGATGAACTGATCCAGAAGGTTTTTCATCATTTGGTATTAAGTATGATGGATCTAAATCAGTTCGAGCAGTCAGTAAGTTTTTAATTAGTTGAGCTAAATGTCCCTCTTTTGGAATAGCCCATTGAATAAGACTGAATATTCTAAGCAATTTTTGCATAAGAGGTTCTGCATGTGCTGCCATTCTCTCTCCTATCCCAGAGGTTTTTTGTCTGGTAGTGGAGCCTCTATATTGTGAAAATGAACCTTTTATATAAGGATTTGAAAAGTTAGGTAAATTGTAGTTTTGAGTAAACAATACAACAATGTACCCTTTATCTAATTCATATAATGGAGAACATATAGGACTATACAAAGGAGTCTCAATCTTCATAAACTCTTGGGGAGGAACACAGTCAACTCCAATGATTTATTTTTTCCATCCTATGTTTCTAAGTTCAGTTGCATGTTCTAGTGAACATTTGTTATAATTCCAAGTTGTTGATGAATTAAAGTTACCTGTACATATTCTAAGGACACTGGATAAATGATTTAGCTCTGCTTTTCTAATTACAGAATACAAATCTGTGTCTCCTTTATTAGTTGGCATTTCCAGTGTCTATTAAATTGGTTGGGCTGATTTTTAGTAAGGTGAGATCTTGCACTCTTCTACCGGATGCCAGAATTAGTAAGATTGCTGTACGCCGAGAAACCTCATAGAGGTTGTCTTCTTTAGAGGGTTCTTACGGAGCCAATCTAGTACAACTCGAGGGTCCCATATTGGTGGCTTAGGAGTTTTTCCTCTTGCTATTGTAATAGCTTCAGGGTATGTCTGACTAAAAAATCACTATTTATTTTATCTGCTTCTGGCGCTGGTCCACAAAAAGCTACTATTGCAGATTTGTGTACCAAGATGGTACTTGGAGCTAGGCCATGGGTGATGAACAGATCAGCCAAGTACCGTGCTACTGCTGCTGGTGGCGAATGATATGGTTGGATGTTACAGCTTTTACACCACCGTTGCCATCTTTTCCATGCAGGTCTATGTGGATTCAGTGTGGATTCTCTCCAACCCGATCTGAAAAGATGGCGTTCATCCAAAGACCAGTTCCCACCCTGGACCTTCCAGATCTCCAGACGTAGATGTTCGACCTTCGGAGGAGGATAACCTGTCGTATCGATTAGATTTTTTTTTAGGTTTGGAAAAATTGTTTGACCTCCTTTGGCTCTTTGTCTTAGTTCGTTTAGCCAAAACGTTCTTTCCCACCGGGGAGCAACTAAAAGGAACATTCCTTTTGCTTCTAGTAGGTGAGTACCTACTCTTGGGATAAGATTTGGCGGAAGAAATACCCAGGCTAGGCGATAATTCCAGGATCGACTGAATGCGTTGTGATAAAAGGCTGAGGAGTCTGTTGAGTCGAGTGATACATAGCATGGCACGACGTGAGCCCTGGCTGATGCGAACAGGTCGATGTCTGGTCTTCCCAGCTTTAAGAATATTTCGACGATAGCTTGCTTTTGTAAGTGCCATTCCGGGAGAGGTGTACCCCGCGAGAGATGGTCCGCAATCCCGTTGTATCGACCTGGAATGTACTCGGCGGCTAACGTTATCTGACTCTTGTCGACGAATTCCAACAAGTTTTGCATTAGTTGTAGCAGGCCTAATGATTTTGTTCCTCCTTCCTTGTTTATGTGAGCGACTACCTTCGTAGAGTTACCGAACTAGGAGGGATCTTGGCTATCCCGTCAGGTGTAATCATCCCGAATGCCCTCAAGAAGTGCATGTCGCCTTGCTTGGATGCATTCTGCACGCTTCCCACAAACTATTTGGAGGATATCGTCCTCGATCCTGTTGTAAGCTGAACTACCCGTGAAAAAACCTTGAATCTTCTCAAACACTGCCTCAGATTTTAGTAAGGTTTCGGCATCGGCAGTCCAGTTCACGAAGTTTTGCATATTGTCACGTAAAGTCTCCCTTTGTGCGAGTAGAGCATAAGACAGTGCTCCGAAGGTCCTGTCCAGACTTGTCAGGTGTGTCGCTTTTTTGTCCAGTCTACGCAATTCCTCGTTTACCTCCAGATCCACAAAGGCAGGAGTCGCAACGTAGGATTTTTGCACGTCAATGTAACGCACCGATGACCACTCCTTAGACTCAAAACGCTGCAGACTTGAAATCTGTTTTGCGCGTCGTGCGTCGGCCTCGGGAACTAAAGGTTCAATCGTTACCGTCGTTAACTGACCAAAGTCGAGGTGTTTTTGTGGCAGTGGTTGGTGGGGAACATTAGCGGATATTTGACTCTCTTGTTGACCTCTAAGTAGGTTTGTTAAGTCGCCCACTTGTTTACACAAATAATACACCCGTGGATCATATGCATGGCGATACAACTTCCTTCGCCGTCTGCGATTGTTGCGGGAAGAATAATTCGAAGTGTCCGACGCATAACGCGATGAGTTTTCTCGCGCATAATTTTGCGAGCTGCTGCTGGCACGGACCTCTGTGTCGGCTGATGCTCTGGCATGCTCACGGGCGGATCGACTACTTTCGCGACTCAGGGAGCGCAACTTAGTGTCTTCGATACGTCTTTTTAGAGTCGTCTACAGAATTATCGGCGAATCGGGAAAGCTGATAAAGATTACGCTACTTTTACTAGACATATTTGAATTAAATGAGTCAATGTCTCCACTACATAACAATTAAACATGACAATTTTATGTAGTTGATCATCCTCTGTCACGTGTGCCTTCCCAACAGCGTACAACAGCGTATTGTGGGATGATACACAGTCGTGTTCTTGATCTGTGGTTTCCCAGAATGAATGTCCTAACGAGGGATCAAATGCACTCCCATGGTTAAACTCAAACATGTAACCTGACTCTAGTTTTACTCGCTTGGACTCTATATCCATAACAGCGTGGGTTTGTTTGATCAAAAACTTGTATGACTTACTCATCATTACATCCTTATACTGAACACCATTTAAATTGATATTAGACCCACGGCATGTCCCTTCATTGCTCAAGTGGTCACCAACTTCATCTTGAGATACCGTCTTAGTGCTGTTTACTTTGATACCGGCAATTAGATTATTAGTTAATGTCCTATAAGTCCCGTGGTTGTGAATAGATATACATTCCTCTTTAGTAACAGTTATAATCTCACCTATGCTCAGAGCATCTCTCACAATGGTTGAGTGAGAGTGCATTCCACAATGATATAAAATGTATGACATCTCAACAAGACATGATCTAATAACAATTTTATCATATGTTTTTTTTTGCCAAACCTGTATGAACACTTCATTAATGGGGTGCTCAATAGTGGAAGGTACACAAGGCTCAACTTCATTAAAGGCAATCGATGTTATATTGATCGTCCCCTGAGAGCAGTCATATCCGATGAGACTTCCCTCATAACACCGGATGATTCCAGTAATGGTAATCATAATATCTGACCTGATCATGAGCATAGTTTTAAAACAGAAGATTTTTGTTTCTATCTCACATTAGTCACATATAATTAGTCTTTTACAATATGCCAATAGAGATGGCTGATACTCCTCATCTCAACCCGAGAGTCCAATGCTTGTATGGATCCCATTCGGTTCCATGAAGAGGTATGGGGCCCTCGAGTTGAGCTGGGGTTACAGGATACAACCCTAAGGTTCTAGGTCAGTTGCTGAGTATTAATTCATATTCTGCATTAGAGCGAGCTTCCTTGAGTATGGGATGTGAATTCTCTAAGAACAATCTGATAATTAAGCAAAACCCTTGCACCTATAAATAACGATATAATATTATTTTGGAATGAGTTATAGCTTGAGGGATCTTGAGCGTTGTAATTTTGAATAAGATCACTGTACAAACTGAATTCCACCTGGTTAACAGGAGTTCTAACCAAGCATGAGGGGGGCGTGTGTCTCTGTAATGCAAAGCATGAGAAACTACAACTTTTGACACTTCTTGCAACTTAGACCACCCCAATAGAGGTAATCTGCCCCTCATGTTTAATTCTAACTGCGAGTATATTCTATTTAAGGGAAGCTCATCAGTCCCTCCTAAATCCCGAACAATATCTCTATTGTAGTGTCGGACATACGATACTAACCGCTGTATGACACTGTAAGGAGGGTATAGTTGACTGGGATTATCAAAGCCATAATTTATGTTATTGTCTCCAAATTGTGACAGCAAGTATAGTTCCCCATCGGTGGCAGAACTCTTACTATGAGACATCTTACTATTGTGCACAATTTACATAGTGGTCTTAATCGGACCGCTCTGTGGGTAGAACCAAATATTTGGTGTGGTGAACACACACCTGACAGCTCAATTTCACAGTTAAAATGTGAATTTTTCCATTCTACATTTGCCCCATCCATGGTAGCATCCCAAATTATCATAACCACGCCAATTTCTTCATCTAACTCTCGAGGTCTTAAACAATACGCTGTCAAATCCGTCATCTTATATGAGATGCTAAGATCTTTGGTTGCAGGCCCATATTTTGCATGTGGCATTGATGTGACCTCCGGAAATGTCATCTTCTCTAAAGTTGTTTGCATCATGGATTTCCCTATATGGAATAAATACCACAGCCCATTATCCAGCACGGGATGCAAGTGTCGCAGTATTTTTGAATCGCATGTTTAAGCTCCTCACGCTTACAGGATATCCAGGGAGCCAACAAAGGTGAATTTCTAAGTAAAGCGCCGGGCGTAATTCCAAACATACCATAAACTCCAGTATATAAAGAGGAATTGTTATCAATTACACTCTTGATTAAATTGAAAGCCAAATCAAAGAACAAAAGAACTTTGATTCCATTAGGTAGTGGTAGCGATGATAAAATTGAACGGGTGTAAGACATAATATATTTAATAAACTGACTGGCTCTTGAAACTGATGGGGTGCCTTTAATCACGACACGTTGAGTGGTGACTCTTCGTCGTCTTCTACGCAAAGTAGATTTGAGTGCGCGTTTGTTGCGTGGCAACATGGTTGCTGAGAAACAAATGAGGGATTCTTTCTTTTATTAATTAATATCAAAATTGTAAAACAAGTTAAAATAATTAAAAGAATTGAAATTATAGCTACAAAAACAAGAATAGCTATTACTGTTAACAAAAGAGTTTTGAATATTGAAAATTTGAGATCGTAACACTTTTGGTTCAGTTAAAATGTCTTCAAGCAAAGCTTCAGACATTAAGATGTTCTAGTTTTATCGGTACGCGTGCCTGCGATGTTAGCAGACTAATAAAGTAGTGTGTCTCCTGGTATCAATAGACTAAATATGCTTTGAGGGAGAGTGTTGAAATAAGCAAAGCATATTTCAACAAAGATTTATTACATTATGCTTAAATTAATTATTTTTCAATTATATAGTAATATTATAAACTCAAAGTGTATAATGTAAAGCTGGCGTGACACAAGGTATTATTATTCCATGTCATATTCTAAGCCTTTGAAATATGAGTTGCAATATGACTTGTTTCTTGACACAATATCATTGAAAATCCCTTGTAAATCAATCTGTTTTAATATCAGTTAAAGATGCAAGTATATTTTTATGTGAAATATGAAAATTTTTATATTTTTTTATTGCTACTATAATATCATCTTTCCACCAAAATATTTAAATGTAGTATTGAAAACAAGATAATTTGACAACTTTTATAACATTTTAGTTTTAAAACATAGATATATCTATTGCGACTAGCCAATAGCTGTTGTGCGTATAAAAAATAGATTTAAAATCAACGAAACACGGTCTATGATTGATTGGGAATAGATTAATAGAATAGAAAAATTACTCATAATACCCAAAAATTTAAATATTCAGTTGTGTCAAACCAGCTAAAGAGAATATATTTTCCAATTGTAAACAAATACTTCACTGCCTTCTAAAGGATAGTTTCCATACAGGTGCAGGTGATGGATTGGAGGCAGTGCATCAGAGAGATTTTATTATTCTCTGTATAGGAATTCACACATGTGCATCCACTGATAGATCGGCATCATACAGAGTGCGCACATTATTGCTGTCATTGTTGCTAGGAGACAAAAATCCGATCTATCTGCTGCCCCTCTATGGACGCTAGCCTTTGTTATTAAAAAATTAGTTATCATTGAATTGTTATAATATATTTTGTTAGTGTGTGCCAATAATTGTATAAGTGATATTTCATCTTATGGGAAATTTGTTGATTATCTGAATTATATATATTAATGTTTATCCTTAATTAGTGGAAGTTCATTTTGTATTTAATTTTATTTCAAAATATATTGAACACAGTTTATGTATATTTACAAAAGGGAGTATTTATATAGAAGATGTCATTGTATTGTCAACTTTTTATTTTATTTATTAAGGAATACAAACAGTTACAGTTAATATAAATGTATATAACTAATAGCAATATGTTAAGTCGACGTTTATCTGCAACCTTACAGTATTCACAATATAGGTAGTTTGCAGAGTAACACAATAACAAATAAAAGGCCATAAATAATAAAAACAAGTAAAGAATTAATAAAATAACATTAATGAAATGAAGTAATTAAGAAATTGATTATACAAAAAAACATTAAGGGGCAAAAAAAAACAATAATTATATAAAAACATATAAATAGTTAAAATATTGTTATTAAAAATTAAGAAGCCATAATTCAAAAGTACAAGTGGTGTATGAGTATGTGTATTATGTCATAGCGTGTTGTGGTGATGATTTTTGAATGTGTCGTATTTCATGTTTGAATGCTGCGTATGATTTGGAGAAGATGTGTGTGTCTGGGAAGGTTTTGTTGTATTCATTGCACATTCTGTTAGTTGGTTTCCTAAATCCTGCATTTGTTTTTGAAGTTGAGGGGAGGAAGAGTAAATTATTTCGTAGGCATCTGAGTGGTGCATGTATGTTAATTGCGCTAACGAGTGCTGGACAGTCAAAAGTGCTATTGATTATTTTGTGTAGTGTTGTCATGTCAATTAGGGTACGTCTCTCTTTTAGTGTGCATAGATTGTAATTATTAAGTAGGTCAGTGTATGGTAGTCGGGGATTCTGTGTTCTGTACTGCATAATCTTGAGGTATTTTTTCTGGATTGATTCAATTTTGTCTGCGTATTTGTTGTAATGTGGATTCCATACTTGAGAGCAATATTCGAGTTGTGAGCGGACTAACGTATTATATAACATCAAATATGAGCTGGTTTTCTTGAATTGTTTAGTTAATCTAAGCACAAATCCCATCATTTTGTATGCTTTGTTGATTATGTTTTCAACATGGATGTCAAAATGCAGTTTGCTATCAAAAACAATTCCTAGATCCCGAATATTGTTGACTTTGTCAAGTGGATGAGTGTCGATGTAGTGCTAGTGAAATGCGGGCAAAATAGAATATATGCCACAAAAATGAGATTGCATATATGATTCATCTTCTTTATCTGTCTCTACACTCTGATTATAGTCCACTTGGAGCTCCTTCCACTCCTACTTGAAAGTTATGCAATAAAACAATATATGAAAGTTTAAAGATTGAATGTAACTGGAGTAACAATTATTATATTAGGAGGTCTGAAATAATTGTTTGTTTTATTCAATCAATCAATCAGTCAATCAGTGGCGCTACAACCCATCGTGGGTCCTGGCCTCCTCCCTGACCATCGCTTCCTGCCGCCAATTCACAACGCTCATCGTCCGCAAATCCCTCTGCTCCATTTAACAATTTTTTAATTTTATTTTATTTATCCTTTTTTGTGGACAGGTTTTGTCTATTCTCACTACGTCACCCAGCCATCGGAGCCGGCATATTTTGATGTACTGGGTGACGTGTACATCTGAGTACAACTGGTACAGTTCGTGGTTGTACCTGATACGCCAGGCTCCATTTTCGCATACGCGGCCATAAATGCGTCTCAATATTTTTCTTTCAAAGGTGTTTAACCATGTTTCATCGGCCTTTGTTAGGTTCCATGTTTCAGCAGCATATGTTAAGACTGGTCGTATGAGAGTCTTGTACAGTTGGACTTTTGTTCTCTTTGATACTATACCAGACTTTAATTGGTTTTGCAACCCAAAATATCATTTGTTTTGTTCTATTGAACAGTGTAATTTACTGAAGATGTCCAGACAGATCCAGACTATCTCAATGTCACATTATTTGACGATGGGTTTAAATAGGAGCATTTTCAATAAGTGTCACAAATTCATTAATATGAGCTTATCGATGCGGCAACTTTTTGAATGCTTGTCAAAACTACGTAGAAAAAACTAGTAACAACAATTCACAGAGAAACAATAATGATTATAGGAAGAAGCCAGCCAAGAAGTTACTAGCATGAAAATAAATAATATAGGAGCATGTATGATAAGGTGTATGAATGAAATTAGCACAAAGACATCTTTGAGTAATGTACGCCTTGGCTTTTTCCATAGATTCAGTTGCTTCTATGGATGCTTATTGTGTTTAGACAAACTTAATGAAGATGTATGTGATAATTATTATTTTCAGAAAAAAACCTTTAGATTATATGATGCAGCATACATATAAGTATGTATGTCAGGCTCAATATTTCAATCACTAAAGTACATAGTGGCTTCTCATGTACTTTAGTGAGATTTTATCCTCAATTCGAAATATGTAGGTAATATGTGGTATTTTTAAAAACTAATTCTAACCGAACCTTTGTATATACCTGAGGGGCAATAACTCTCCATGCACAATTTCATGTTTTTAATTTACAGTCGTTCAATGATTAAGATATACAATTATTATATAATACAAGTGATTAATATAACTGATAAGTATTTTAAGAGTATATATATATTTTTTTAAGTAAAAACCTGTATTCATTTGTCAATCTCTCAATAAAATTTTGAAAACCATTTTCATTTTTAATTTATGACACACACTTCTGTGACAAAACTGTAAAAAATCCAAATATGAACATTTCATTGTATTAACAAGATAAATATTAACAAGTTTCCCATTAAGATTTGATTTTAACAATGTGTTCTTATCGTGTGTTTCTTTCTTTTTTTCATATTTGGATTTTTTGGGTTTGGTTTCAGATGGATTATCTCCTCCCATCGTTTGAAGACCTAGAAAAGGGAATTTTGCAAAATGTCGCAATGGAGAGTGTTCAAAATAATGATGAAACTATTATTGCAAACAATGATAAAAATATCATAAATAATGATGAAACAAATGTTGTGAACGATGATAATATCATAAATAATGATGAAAAGAATGATAATATCATAAATAATGATGAAACAAATATTGTACAGAATAATAAAAATGTATGTGAAGAGAATGATAGGAAAATGAATGAAAGAAATGATATAAACGATAGTGGTACGAGTACACATAATAATTTAGAAAACATTGCCGACAAGATTTTTAAAAATAGTAATGAAAAGAATGTTGAATACAACAGGGGAAGAAATCCCCGAAACTACGACTTAAACAACGTTAAAAATACTTACGAAAACTACGCAATGTATAATAACAGCAAACCACGTATTGACATTGATAAAATTAAACAATTCCAACATGGGAATATGAATCAGTTTCCTTATCAATACCACTATCAACATCCACCACATCATCAACCTTATCCGTTTCCATCTTTACCTTTCAACAATCAATCCATGGGATACAACCCAAACTTTGAGAATGTTATAGACTTGACTATGGACAATTATCTAACTTACGGCCACCACTATCCTATGCCGCATATGGTACGTAATTTTTATCCCAATCATCCCCCTTACCCACCTCTGCATCCCTTTATGCCCCCTCTGATGAATCAGAACTTCCCCCCCTTACACTACTCGGCTCCCCCTCCTTACCATCCCCTGGACATGTGTCCCAAAGGTGTCCGACCTAAACGCACCACGATGAGCCCAGAGCAGAAAGATACGCTCCTGAAAATAACGGAGATTAAAACGGAGACACACACATCCTACAATGACAAAACAATGAACACCAAACAAACAAGAGATTCACCGGCCCAAAGTGATGTGGAGCATGAGGATACTTCAAAATATGATGGAGAAGGTAAAGAAGGGATTTCCAAAGATGTGTTTCTGTTAAACGATGACATGGAGATGAGTGAGGGCACAGAAAGCTGTCACACTAAAGACATGTCCATTTTGACATTCGAAATGAAGCTGGTAGAAATTGCAGGTTAGTATATTTATTTTCTACTAAGTAAAATACATATTCATCATATTAGTAAAGAGGCTCACCACCCATTCTGAATATCGTGCCTTTTTATTTAGGAGACGATACTGGTGTGTGTGGATACACACACCAGTATCGTTTTTCCTTTTATAAGATATGTACATCCGCACACCTGTTGCTGGTTACCCCACATTGTGGGAAATGCTGTGATGGTATGAGTGAGTGAATGTTTTGTTTAAAAATAAAACAATTTTAGTGTGAAGTCTTAGATGTGACAGTGACAGAGTGACTTAGATGTGTCGATGGCAGAGTGGCTTAAATGTGTCGATGGCAGAGTGGCTTAAATGTGTCAATGGCAGAGTGACTTAGATGTGTCAATGGCAGAGTGGCTTAAATGTGTCAATGGCAGAGTGGTTTATGTTTCGATGGCAGAGTGACAGATGTGTCGATGGCGGAGTGGCTTAAATGTGTCGATGGCAGAGTGGTTTAATGTGTCAGTGGGAAAGTAGTTTAGATGCATTTTTAAGTTTCCTGAAATTAGATACTGTAAATGTGAAGATGGGTGGTGACAGAGTGGCTAGCGTGTTGAGTTGATAATCCAGTGGTCGCGAATTGTGTTGTCATTTCAATATCAGTTCGGTTTCTTGAATAAAGTCCCGTATTTTGCAAATTGAGATGCATCCCACGTCCTTGAGTCTTAGTATAAAGGCTACCAGGTGTTTTTGTCTGGATTCCATTAAAGCTGGACACTCACAGATCACATGTGAGGCTGTTTCTTCCTATTGTTGACACTTCCTACTGTCTTTTTAGATGGCAGTGACCAGTGAATAGACCGGTCATTGCTTTTAATTGTTCTCTGCTAAGATTTAGCCGCTTTCTTGTCCCTTTTTGTAGAGGGCCCTTCAATGAATCCCTTCGCCTGTCGTTATCCACAACTGGCCTCCCAGAATTCACTATGCTGAGCTGTTTTCCAGTTGATCTTTTAATCGTGGTTGCAGCTATGTCGATTGAAGGTTCAGCTCTCTCGTTTCCCTGTATACTTTTATGACCAGGTACCCATACTAGATGTATTTTGTTGTATTCCCCTGGACTTTGAAGGTACATCTCATATCAGTTTTGATGTAACCTGGTATGAACTTTAAGGGCTGCCTGGCTGTCTGACAAAATATAAATGTTTCCATTTTTGTAGTCCCTATTTATCCTATTTGTCACAATGTAAGAATAATAAGTTATTTTTTGACATACCCCCAAAATCAATAAGATGAGTTTTTAATTTATTTAAAATAAAGTCTTTGTTAATTTACAGAGTAGCAAAATATTTAAAATGTTCTTTTCATTCCTCTAAATCGTCACTTTGTATCTGTTGAGATTTTGTTATAATTGTCTAACTGCACCAACACTACTCCTCAGTTATCTGACTCCCAAGCCAATGGTTACGTTGTGATTTGTTTATGTGAATAAATTTGTGAGCGTTTGGTTAATGTGCGACACAATCTCATTAATGAACACAAGGAATGAGTGCTGGATTAGTGGAAAATGAATGTAGGTAAAATAAGTTCAAAATCATAAACATTTGTATGAGAATATACTATGACCCGAATGCACAGTCCTAGGTAACTAAATACTAACTCCTACCCTCACTGGAGTATTTAGTATTCTTAAGTTAGCAATTGCGTTGCAGAGACATCGCTAACTAACTACTACGCCAAACTTAAGGTCGATGGCGTAGAATTTCACATTATTGTGTATGAAGAAAAGAGATAGATAGCTTTCTATGGGCTTAGAAAGCTATCTATCTCTTTTCTGACGTTTAATGTTTAAAATGTTTTTTTACTATAACAACACAAACATATGTAAAAAAAATCCAACTTCACACTGACATCTCGATGTCACGATTTTTTTGAAATTCCACTGAATTTTCGGCATCTTGTATGGATTGCTGAATACTCTGTTTGGTATTTGATTTAACAAAATTACCAAATACATATTCAACAAAGCCGATAAAATCATCATCCACCACAATATCTCATATTTTAGTATTAAACCACTCGTAAGGTTCCTCGCTATTAACCTTACTTTTTGACAATTCGCAAATGTTATTTTATGCCAATGCGCATGCACTAAGTAATTAGATATGTCTCTGCAATGCAATGTCTCATACAAAAACTTGGTAGCATCCTCCAGTTAGGAAGTTAGTATTTAGGTAGGATTCTACATTCGGACCTAAGACCTTCGCGGTGTTTATATTTCAGATATTTGTGGCAGCAATATAGAAGTGTGGGAATACCTAAACCGTCCGTGCGTCATCCTTCAGCAACTGTCTCGTGTCGTGCTAAACGCGAGTGGAACGGAGCAACTCTTGAGTGACCTCGGTAACAACACAACTGAAGATTTTTTCATCATTCAAGACGAGAATGTTTCCCCAACATTCATAGGGTAAGACTGTTTGTTTAAAATTTATTTCGTGTTAATTTTTTTATGTACACCTTAGCATTTCATATAATGTTGGGGTTTATAACAAAAATAGTAAACACTTCTTTGCATTCTGCCCATGTCAATTTTATTGCTATAGTTCTTCCAAACTTAACTTTGGTATGACCCTTAAAAACATGCGACACATATCAAATGTGTCGCATTTTTTATTAACATTACAATATGAACAATATTATGGGTCATACCCATCAATATTGTTCATATTGTAATGTTAATAATATTTATATTACAACATATATTCGATAAAAACAATCACAAGATACTGCAAAAGATACACAATAAAAAAACATATTTCCCTTTACCAGAGCGCAAGCACTCGTATGTAAAGGAGACATTTAAAAACAAAAGAAACAAAAATGTATTTCTATAAAATTATTTCTATACAAAATGAAGTGAAAAATATAATTTACAAATCAGTCAATGTCATAAGTCTGTTTTATTTTTATTTTTTGAATTTATTAAATTCAATTGCCAGTCTCCAATCAGGGGGGCAAGTCTGGTCCAACTGGCGAAATCAAAACCCTTACGATTACCCATATCATGGATATCATTATTATATGGAGTTCTATAATATCTTTAGATATCATAGAACTCCATATGATAATTATATCCATGATATGGGTAATCACGAGGGTTTTGATTTCGCCGGTTGGACCAGACTTGCCCTCCCTGTTTTATAAGTGTTGTGCAAAACTTGTATGTGTTAACGGGGTGCACAATTGATCATACTATTAATAAGTCGATAACATATTTTTTTGCGATAATTGATACCAAATTCAATTGTGAACAATTTGTCAATTTTTCACAAGTCATCTTTAATTTATCTTGTTTGTTGCAATATTATGTTCTATATAAATAACTTTTGTTTGATTGCAGTAAGATAGACAAGGATGGTGTAACAACGGCACAGATTGGTCTTGAAATATCTGTCATCAGCAATAAACATATCAACAGAGATGAACCTTACATTCTTCTTGTACCAGTTGATGTATTGATCGGCATTCTGTGTGATGTTAGAGATCAGTAAGTTATTTATTTATTATATTCTTGTACCAGTTGATGTATTGATTGGCATTCTGTGTGATGTTAGAGATCAGTAAGTTATTTATTATATTCTTCTTGTACCGGTTGATGGATTGATCGGCATTCTGTGTGATGTTAGAGATCAGTAAGTTATTTATTTATTATATTCTTCTTGTACCAGTTGATGTATTGATCGGCATTCTGTGTGATGTTAGAGATCAGTAAGTTATTTATTTATTATATTCTTGTACCAGTTGATGTATTGATTGGCATTCTGTGTGATGTTAGAGATCAGTAAGTTATTTATTATATTCTTCTTGTACCGGTTGATGGATTGATCGGCATTCTGTGTGATGTTAGAGATCAGTAAGTTATTTATTTATTATATTCTTCTTGTACCAGTTGATGTATTGATCGGCATTCTGTGTGATGTTAGAGATCAGTAAGTTATTTATTTATTATATTCTTCTTGTACCGGTTGATGTATTGATCGGCATTCTGTGTGATGTTAGAGATCAGTAAGTTATTTATTTATTATATTCTTCTTGTACCAGTTGATGTATTGATCGGCATTCTGTGTGATGTTAGAGATCAGTAAGTTATTTATTTATTATATTCTTCTTGTACCGGTTGATGTATTGATCGGCATTCTGTGTGATGTTAGAGATCAGTAAGTTATTTATTTATTATATTCTTCTTGTACCAGTTGATGTATTGATCGGCATTCTGTGTGATGTTAGAGATCAGTAAGTTATTTATTTATTACTAGCTTTTATGTCCCGCCGTTGGCCAAGAATGTAATATTGTGATGGAAAAAGCAATCTTTTTTATAATATTGTCACCCAATTATTTTTCAAAATCGGACTATGAAAAGTGGTTTGAAATATGATTGAATTTGATTGTAAAATGTTCAAGTGATGGCCACAACCCATTATTTTTTATAAAGTGAGAATAAAGTACAATATACAAAATTTCTGCACGCATGGACTATGCGAAATGGTTTTAAATATGACTGTTTATCAACGTTGTAAAGAGATTGGTTTGGCCACAACCCCCATTTTTAAATATTATCATCGAAATAAATTTTAATATGTACCTATTGAAAATTTAGTAATTTTGGATGTTGGGATGTGGTTAAAATTTGATTAAACAAATGTACTGAAAATATCTAGTGTTGGTCACATCATAATATTCGTTTTTATATTTTTGCATCGAGTGTGCATTATATTTTTGCACAATAAGACTAACAGACTTAAAATTGACACAAAAGTCTACATTTACGAAGAAGACTTAAACTATGGTAAGTAGTTTTTAATTTGAATATAAACGTTGTGAAGAGTTCAGTAATGGCCACAACCCCCATTCTTTAAATATTGTCAACTAAATCAAATACGTAGGTGTTGAAAATTATTCAAAATAGGATGATATAAATGGTTTAAATTTGATTAAACAAAAGTATTGAAAAGATTCTAGTGCAGGTTACATCGTCACATCCCACAATCCATTCGTTTTTACATATGTATTTTCATCAAGTATGCATATCGTTAAAAATATTTCTGCACAATAGACTATTAGACTTAAAACTAACCCAAAAGTCTAGATAAAAAAGAGAAAGATAAGTATAAGACTATACGAAATAGTTTGTATAAAAAACTATCCCAATGGTCTACGTAAAATAAGTTAAAATACATAAAATAGAAGAAGAAGATTAATCTATAGGAAATAGTTTGTATAAAATTCACCCAAGTTCTACATAAAATAAGAAAACGAAGAAAAAGACTAAAGGAAATAGTTTGTGTAAAAACTGACTACATAAGTAAGATCTACATAAAAAATGATGAATTAGACAATAGGAGTATGTATAAAAGCTCACCCAAAGGTCTACAAAAAAGAAGAAGAATTAGACTATTGGAAATTGTTTGTATAAAAACTGACCAAAGGTCTACATAAAAGAAGATGAATAAGACTATAGGAAATAGTTAATATAAAAACTGATTCAAAGGTCTATTTAAAAGAATAATAATTAAACTATAGAAAAAGTTTGTATAAAAACTCACCTTTGGTCTACATAAAAGAAAAAGAAATTAATAAGACTATTGGAAATAGTTTGTATTAAAACTCTCCCAAAAGTCTACGTAAATGAAGAAGAATAATTAGACTATAGGAAATAATTTTTATAAAAACTGACCCAAATGTATACATAAAAGAAGAAGAAGATGAATTAGACTATAGGAAATAGTTTATATAAAAACTGTCCTAAAGGTCTACATAAAATTAAGAAAAAGAAAAAGACCCGTCGCTTCAGACCCTTCAGTACCTCCCGTCGCTTCAGACCCTTCAGTACCTCCCGTCCCTTCAAGCCCTTCAGTACCTCCCGTCCCTTCAATTCCTCATTACCTCCCTTCCCTTCATTAATTACATCCCGTCTTTTCAGTCGGTTAAGAAAAGTTTAAATCCAGAAACCATCCTGGAAGAACCGCGAAGAGATGAAAAGACCTTCTTTTACCAGGATACTCCACCTTCATAGGTAAAATGACTAAATACACGAAGAAGAAGAAGAAAAAAGTTCAAATCCAGATACCTGCGAAGATATGGAAGGAAAATTGGACCTTCTTCTCCCAGGATAGTCCACCTTCATAGGTAAAATGACCAAATGCACGATGAAGAAGAAGAAGAAAAAAGTTTATATCCAGAAACCGTCTTGGAAGACCTGCTAAGAGATAGAAGGACAGTTGGACCTTCTTCTCCCAGGATTCTCCAACTTCATAGGTAAAATGACCAAAAATACACGATGAAGAAGAAGAAGAAGAAAAAAGTTTAAATCCAGAAACCTGTGAAGAGATGGAAGGAAAATTGGACCTTCTTCTCCCAGGTTAGTCCACCTTCATAGGTAAAATGACTAAATAGACGATGAAGAAGAAGAAGAAAATAGTTTAAATCCAGAAACCTGCGAAGAGATGGAAGGAAAATTGGACCTTCATCTCCCAGGATAGTTCATCTTCATAGGTAAGATGACCAAATACACGATGAAGAAAAAAAAGAAAAAAGTTTAAACCCAGAAACCTGTGAAGAGATGGTCGGAAAATGGGACCTTCTTCTCCCAGGATAGTCCACCTTCATAGGTAAAATAACCAAATACACGATGAAGAAGAAGAAGAAAAAAGTTAAAATCCACAAACCGTCCTGGAAGACCTGCGAAGAGATGGAGGGACAGTCGGACACGACGAATACACGAAGAAAAAAAAGAAAAAAGTTTAAACCCAGAAACCTGTGAAGAGATGGTCGGAAAATGGGACCTTCTTCTCCCAGGATAGTCCACCTTCATAGGTAAAATAACCAAATACACGATGAAGAAGAAGAAGAAAAAAGTTAAAATCCACAAACCGTCCTGGAAGACCTGCGAAGAGATGGAGGGACAGTCGGACATTCTTTTCCCAGGATACTCCCCCTTCATAGGTTAAATGACCAAATACACGAAGAAGAAGAAGAATAAGAAAAAAGTTTAAATCCAGAAACCATCCCGGGCACACGCTCGACAATTCACCAAAGTTTCATTGTAATCGGACAAACGGTTTAGGAGTACATCGCATACAATTTTCCGATAGGAAATCAGTATATTGTTGATTTGTAAGTAAATAGTAATAGGTAGGTACCTACCTACAACAATATTCTAAAGAAATTCTATTCATAACAAATTTTATTTGAATATCAGAATCTTTCCGTTACCATAGTAACCATTCCAATACGTTAAAAATATCAAATGGTTTGAGACTTTTTTGAATATGTAACTACCTACATTGGTTTGTTCGATGCCATAAAAATGAAAATTGTCCGAAATATCAAATATTATATACAAATTATGCAATTTTATTATGCCCATATCTTTACTAATAATTAACAGACTTTTACAATATACGTCTTAAAACTTGCTGTAATGTCTTGTGTTTCATTTTATTATTTCATAATTATATTTATTTCAAAGGTTTATTATTTTCAAGCAAGCTTATTTTCAAAAAGGTTTAACATATTCATTCGGTAGGAAAATGAAATATTGTATGAAAAGATATTAAAATGGCGGCATTTATGTACAAAACGCTTACTTTAAAAATAAGTTAAACATTATAATTATACAAAATATTCACCATGTTTTTCACTTAAACGCTAAGTTATACTGGAAAGTAAATTTTTTTCGTGTAAATACGTACTTCTAACTTTTAAACTAACAGATATATGCGTGCAAAATGTACACTTTTTTGACAGATACGACTTGGAAAATTTTGTATGAAAAAAATAATTATTGAAATATTTTTAAAATTCAGCATTTTTATCGCATTATTTTTAGCGTGACACTGCATCAGGTATACAGGTACACGTTCGCACATAAATTAGATTTTTAGATGCTCTTGGTTTTTCAGAAGGCGTGAGACAAACACACACACACACACATACACACACACACACACACACACACACATACACTAACATTTTGATTGCTTTATTACTTTAGATATTCTTCTTGTACCAGTTGATGTATTGATTGGCATTCTGTGTGATGTTAGAGATCAGTAAGTTATTTATTTATTATATTCTTCTTGTACCAGTTGATGTATTGATCGGCATTCTGTGTGATGTTAGAGATCAGTAAGTTATTTATTTATAATATTCTTGTACCAGTTGATGTATTGATTGGCATTCTGTGTGATGTTAGAGATCAGTAAGTTATTTATTTATTATATTCTTCTTGTACCAGTTGATGTATTTTTTAATTTGTCAATACTGACGGTGTTGAATGTGTAGAACTCCATTACACTAGGTATTTTTAATCAAACAAGTATGATTATGTTTCTACATATATAATTCCCTTATAATAGGGTCGGTCGTCCTATTATAAGGGAAATATATATGTAGAAACATATTCATTCTTGTTTGATTAAAAATACCTAGTGTAGTTGATGTATTGCGGGCATCTTCGCTTCCTTCTCGCCCTTATCACTGACATTGTGGCTACTCTTAATCACCCATCGAATAGACGATCTTGAGCAGATCAAAGGGCTTTAGTGATAGAAGATCCTTTAGCGGACTCAACAAGGTCACTGAGAGATCCATGGATCTTCTTTCTACATGATTATGACGAGCTTCTGACACTTCCAAAATACAAAAATACGCATCCAAGACAGATTCTCAACAGGCGATCTGCAGTTCGTTTTGTGTGGACACATTGTTTCTTTTCTAGCAGTCTATGGCATTGGTAAAGAAACTGCGGGAGGTAATCTATTCATGATTCATAGGACCACTCACACCAAAACTTGATAAGCTGCCTTGTTGAGGACTTAATCCAACTGAGTGTGAGATGCCTCCCAAAGAGCTCTTTTCTTTGACGCAGTTTTTGCATCTGTTGTGGTGCCAAGAAACTCTTTCAATTCAGTCAAATCCTAGAATATTTATTCAGTTTTATAAAATTAACAAAATATTTGTTTAGGAGTTACAACACCAAAGAAAGAAAATAGATTCATTAATTTGTATTTTATTTTTATTGACAAACATTTTTTCAACATCTCAGAGGGAAAGAATGTGACATTATTTCCGAACTGATGCAAAATGCACTTAAAAATGTAGAAAATTGGTGCATAAAAAATGGACTAAAAGTCAACGCAAACAAAACTACACTTATTCCATTTACAAATAAGAGGAAACTTGACAAACTCTTTGCAGCCATTCTTTTTGGGAGAAAACTAACTATCTCAAAAGAAACTAAATATCTTGGAATAACACTAGATAACAAACTCACATGGAACAAACATGTAGACAATATAACGCAGAAAGCAACAAAAGCTCTGTGGTCATGCCGAAGACTAGTGGGCAAGAACTGGGGTTTAAAACCCTCGCAAACACTGTGGATGTATAAATCCATAGTAAGGCCCACAATCTCATATGCAATACCAGTTTGGAGCAACAAACTAGAACAGAAAGGCTGCAGAGACAAGCTCTCAAAGCTACAAAGAATGGCCTGCCTGCTGATAACGGGAGCACTACATACAACTCCCACAGCTTCCTTAGAAGCTTTCCTTAATCTTCCACCACTCTACCTTCATCTACAGAAAGTAGCGAAGGAAGGTATAATAAGATTAATTGATGCAAACAAAAGACACAGTTTTTCAAGCAAATCTAACCTAATAAAGGAACTTGATGAAGTAAACCTAATTAGCTTACCAAAAGACAAAATCAAGACAGTCTACAATTTCGATAAACCTTACAAAATCGAAATTCAAATCAGAAATTAAATATCTGAAATCTGGTATCAGGAATCAAATGGTGCCCTTATCTGGTACACTGATGGTTCCAAAAAAGAAAAAGGAGTGGGCTCAGGAGTGTATGGACTCACACCGAAAGTGAAAATATACAAACACCTGGGACACACCACAACAATTTTCCAGGCAGAATTATGCGCCATAACAATTTGTGCCTATGAAAATCTCATAAGAAACTATAGACACAAAACTATTTATATTTACTCCGACAGTCAAGCAGCTCTCAAAGCTCTAAACTCATGTAAAATAAATTCATCTACAGTCCAAGACTGTAATTTAGCATTAAACAAACTAACAATAGAACACAACAACAAGGTGGTTCTAAGATGGGTGCCGGGACACTCAAGCTACAAAGGCAATGAAGAGGCAGACAAACTTGCAAATATGGGGGCTGACTCAGTTACCTATGGACCAGAACCTTACTGCTTCTTAACCAATAGTGTCATCAAAACAATATTATACAACAACATGCTAGAAAAAGCTAAACAAAACTGGCTTAACCTATCAGGACAAAAGCATGCAAATCAATGATCTCAGGCTTCTCAGCTAAAAGATCTAAACAAATTCTTACTCTTAACAGAGAAAATATAAGAATTCTAATCAGAACACTGACTGGACATTGTAGATTAAATAAACACCTATGCACAATGAACTTAGCAGACATGCATCTATGCAGATTTTGCCTAGACGAACATGAAACTCCGCTACACCTGCTCAAGGACTGTGAACCACTGATGCAAACAAGAGCCAGAATATTTGGCTCTCACATCGCTGATGAAACACAAATCAGAGAATTCATTCGAGAGATTGGACTATGGGAAGACCTCTAGAAGCCAATCATTCACAATGAGCTACATATCGAGCTGACGTGAAGAAGCCTCTAGAAGGATTTAAAAAAAAAAAAAAACATCTCAATTGAGACGAAGTTGGGATATTGTAGAAGAACCAGGAATTCGAGGCACCTACAGGGCTTACGACCTGTCATCGGCTGCTTTACGTGATCACTTTATGCGCTTGCGCAACGTTCACCAATTATGCCTTATTGAGTTCCCTTATCAATGTAGTTTTTGAAAGTTCTATATATTTGAATAGTGTGTAACATTTCACCTGAAAATAAGGAACTATTACTATTGCCATCTATTGAGAAATTAGTTTATTTGTAAACAATATAAATGAAATGACGGTGTTTCGCACAGATGTCACCCCTGAACTGCGCCAGAAATATTATTTCATTTTTGGCTTGTTTACTTACTTGTACCAATGTGTATGTAAATCGAATCGCATATATACGCAAACATTGAATTTTTTTCCCTTTCGGGAGTGAAAAAATGTTTGTCAACACAAAATATATTCAATTTGTATTTTATTTGTTGTGTTCAATTTTGTTTCAGGTTTAAAATTGAGATGTGTGATTTGATGGATTTTGTAATAAATATATTACAGAAATACCCACAGTATATGTCAGACAATGATATATCAAGCAGTGATGAATTTGACAGTTAAATAATATTAACAAAGTGATATGATCATATCATTTACTGTTAATCGTAATATGATGATAATTTTATACATTGTATTATGAAGGATTTGAATACAGTTTATTATAATCTTCTATGATCATATAAATGTAATATGAAGGATTTGAATACAGTTTATTATAATCTTCTATGATCATATAAATGTAATATGAAGGATTTGAATACAGTTTATTATAATCTTCTATGATCATATAAATGTAATATGAAGGATTTGAATACAGTTTATTATAATCTTCTATGATCATATAAATGTAATATGAAGGATTTGAATACAGTTTATTATAATCTTCTATGATCATATAAATGTAATATGAAGGATTTGAATGCTGTTGTTGTATTGTTATTGTGATCATAATATTGATGTAAAATGAAGTTTTATTTTTTCTATGTTTAAAAACATATTTTTTATATGGGTCGTGATCTGATATAAATGATTCTCAATAAGAAAAAATAATATTAAAGGTGAATAAATGGTGATTTTTAACTATTGTGATTTCTTAATTTTAAGACAAATATGTTATTGTTAATAACATAACTATGTTTTAACTTTAAACATTATTCATTAAGTTTATATTTTGTTTAAGAAACTTGTTAACAAATTTGAACATTTTTGTTGTTACGTTTTTTATATTAGCTTTGCTTCTCAACCAACTAACAGTGTATCATAGAAAAGTAGAAAATTCTAACATATGTACATACCTCAGTTTGAGTATTATGATAGTATTTTCATATTTTTTGTATTTTTATCATCTCTATACCACAATCCACCGCCTTACTCTTAACAAATCCAAGTTAACAAATCCAATCTCTATTTTGATTTTTTGTCAAGTACCTACCTTTATTATAGAAAATAGGGCGGTAAGGTGGGCTGATTATTTAGTAGGTGAGTTACAATTATTTATTACCTTGTTAAATATTATTTTTGTATGTTACTTTATTTAATGATTAGGTGGATTTTTTGTGGTAGTTAAAACTAACCATATTTGAATTATACAGGGAGCTATTAAAAAATACGTAATAGATTTTAGTCAAACTTTTATTATACCATAATAAGAATTATCATTGCCATTTATTGTAAATAAAATATCTAAATGATTAAAGTTTCAGTTACTTAAAAAATTCTAACCCATGTTAGAATGGTTTTCCTGTCAGGGATTGCACCGTGTCGACTTATCCCGAAGTGTGTACGAAATAATCGCTGCGTACAAATTACAGAATTACCATTGTTAAAATAAGTTTCGATGACGAATGCACGATGTTCACTGCGCCACGTTATGTTAGCGACTGACAATTGCAACACCAGAACTGCACTATGGAACCAATCCGGACTCACCTACTACCACTAGCACTGAGCTACGACGGTGGCAAGTTCGGGTTTTATTTCTGCCGCTCCCTGTATAACTAGCCATATACCACTATTTTTACTAGTCACTCGCGACATGTTTCGTAGTGCTGTCCTTCCATCAACCGGCGTGTCGAGACTAACATGTTGAATTTGTGTTTTTATCTGCCTGTGAAGCGAGTTGAGGGAGGTGGCGGTTGAGGGTTGGTTGGGTTGGTGAGGGGAGGGGAGTATTGTGTAGTGTTATTATTTTTGATAGGGAATATACTAAGTAGTGGAGATGTATTATGAAAGGTATTGTTGTTTATGAGTTTTATGCCGGAATTTGATTGTATCGTGTAGGTTGTTTATATGTGTAAGAAAAGCATTTAGTTGTCTATCAGTTTCAGTGAAGATACAAAATATATCGTTCACGTATCTGTACCATAACTTCACTTATTTAATCGGGTGGAATGTGGAATTAAATAGAGGAACATACCTGCCAACATGGAACTAGCTGCCATTCCCATCGGTAACCCGTTGTTTTAGTCTCGACACACCGGTCGATGGAAGAACGGCGCTACCGAAACATGTCGCGAAGTGACTCATAAAAATAGTGGTTCATAGTTAGATATATAATTCAAATATGGTTAAATACTAAAGTCAAGTTCAATTTCAATGTGCTTTTTGACAACTTTTATTAAAGTTGCTCATACTTACCAGTATTCCCTTATATAAATAATGATGCTTCTTTTCCATATTTCTATTAATACACCATTCCTAATTGCTGTGATTAGCTATTTAATTTTATATACATGATAGTATTAATTTACTCTGTATCAAATAACATTTTAACAACAAATACCTTGGACAACTAATGGTTAAACAAAACTGTCATTGGTAGATAAAACAGAGTAAATCGTAATAAATAATCTTTGTTTAAATATGAAAGCGTAGTGCTAGTTACTCTCTGCCTACCTTGAATATGAAAGTAGCATAATGATCTGAATGTATAATTGCATTAAATATAAGTTTTGATACCTCAAACTATCTGCTATGTTTAAAATTAGATCTTAAGATTGTAAAAATATACCAAGAATAAAAGCGGTTACGACAGTACAAAATATGTTGCCTAACAGAAAGCAATAAGTTACTTTACTTTGTGTGTAGATGAAACTGCTTTTAGTTTATACATTTATATATGATATTATATGTATATTACAATTATAATAAGAATCACTTTATTTTCATTGAAATTTTAGCAGAACAGCGAGTCAATTTTGTATAAACACCAACACTGTTATTTTATAAATGCGGTTCAAATATTGAAATACGTTTGAACCCAAATTTGATCACACGGATTATTTAAAAACACGTTATCAAGAGTTGAACCTTGATTCAACACAAACGTCAAATTGAATTTGCAATTCAAACAAAAATATCGAATCTCAAAAAGTGCAGTAGCTAGAGTTTGACAGAACTATCGTATAGCGCGCACATGTTCCGCTCTGCGCATACTGTTCTGTGGTCATGATAACCTACTTAAAAAAACTAAATTCGGTACTGTCATATGGAATAGAGCTCAAAATAGAGATCAACTGAACTAGGGTTCAAATATTTTTATAAATAAGCTTTCAGTTGAACGTGGAATAAGACAACATTGAACCGTGATTCAAATAATTCTTATAAATAACACTGCAGTGTTGGATTACTAATCTTTATGGTATATCAGGATATTGATTTAACATTTCAGCGGTCACGTGCGTCTTTGAGTCCGCTGCGAACTTATTTTACTGATTATGCGCTAACTATACGCAATAGACAATTGCGCTTCCGTGATATCCTCAGGGGGGTGAAGTATGTCCCCTCAGTACCCCAGTGACATTCCTCGCAAGTGCATGTGTTATTTTGTTTATATTTGTGATCTCAGATTCTGCATGCGACTGCTTGTATACTAAAAAAATTTCTTGAGTAATATTGAGAGCTGGGTGAGTATTTCATGAAATACTATTTGTATTATGAAATACTATCATACAATAACTATAGTAAACATATTAGAAATTAACACTAGAATTTTATATTGTTTCGTTATTGTGTTCAGAGATATCACAGACTGTTCAACTATTATGTAAAAATTTAAAACGGATTATCAATTAATGTTTTTTATTTGTTATTTATTAGATAAGACTTTTTTATTATATGCTATATACAATATCATGAAATATTCAGTCGACTTCTAAAACCAGATGCCTAAATTAGCGGAATCACCGACCGCGCACGTTGCTTATGTTGGGTGCATGGGTGCGACTACTGGAAGGTTAATAAGAAGTACTTATAGTTTTATGAAGGTGTGTTCAAATTATTTACTACCTCTAAATGTTATTGACAAAATATCTTTCAGATCAAATATACCAATTGGTAGAGTTATGACAGGTTTTAAATTAAAAGATTGACTTACAGAAGGTTTGTTTTGTTGACGAAAATTGAAAAAAAAAATATTAATAATTAAAATTAAATATTTCACAACACGGAGAAACTAATTGAAGATGCAGAGCATTCGGTGTTCAGTATGTCTTCACCGGCCCGTGGGATCAGAGTGAATAGCTGCTGTTTCGTTGGTTTCCCGTTGCTGGTCATGCATGTAGTACTTCGAGATTTGTACCTCAAGTAGCCAGTGTTAATTACTATTTTGTGGCTTACAAAAAACATACATTGTGATTATGAACTTAAACCATAAATAAAATAGTACTTAACATAAAAATCTCTTAGTGTTATTTATAAAAATAAATTTGGTTCAATTGAACCCGGTTCAAAATTTTATTCTGAAATTCAAATATTCTTATATAAGAATTATTTATTCTAATATGAGAATATTTGAATTTCAGAATAAGACTTTGAACCGGGTTCAATTGTTGGTGTTTACACAAAATCCACTCGCTGTTATATTTAAGTAAGGTTTTAATGCTTTTGAATAATTTCAAGTGAAAAAATATGTACATTTTTACTACTTATATTGAAAAACAAAATATTGGTTTAAAAAAGAGGTGATTAAGTCCAACATATCCATTGATAATTGTGTTCGATTCCCAGTAAAGGCACAAGTTTTAGTTGTGCTTTCAGTCTAGATCTGTAAGAAGACATAAATATCGCAAGTCTTCAGAATGTGGCAGCTCGTTATTGGGTGTGTCTTAAATTCATATTTGACATGAGTTACCCAAGAAACGATATAAAATCATTAAAGTAAACTTTGATGTTTTATGTTATTTGGGTGAAAACTGACAGTTTTTTCGCCCAACACAAAACACACAGATGTGAAAGTAATACAGATTTGTATTCTTTTGTTAGTGATATTTTTGCTGTTCAATTCTGTAAAAATTGAGCATATAATGTAAAGATTTCTTGGTATCCATTAATTTTTTTTTTATATTTTGACATTCTTAAATTTGTGTTAGTTTTTAATTTTGTGGATCACATTAAGTTGTGTTCTAGTCGTTTGATTTTTCATTAATCTCAGCTTAAATTTTAGCATTTAATAAGTTTAAATGGTTCTCTCCACCATTTAAATTACATTGTATTTTATGTTTGAAAAATTTATATGCATAATTTTTAGATTTATTGAATTTTTAAAATTGTGTTATTTCCAAATTATAATTTTTTTTGTCAAATTTATTGGTTGCAGATATTTTTAAGTTTTGACTATTTCTTCCTCCTTGACTTCTGTTTATTTCTTGACTATTTAATTTTTTTAATAAAATTGTTATTTTCAAAATATATTTGACTCTTATTTCTAAATCATATCTTATCCATTGGTTTGATAATTGCAATTTATTAAAAGCTGGAAACAAAGTTATTGACTTGTTAAATAATGATTATAAAATTGATCTGAGATCCTTCTGTGTCCAGAACTTTTGTCTTTGCTATGTTCATATATTCAGTTCAGTCCAATGGACTGAACTGAATATATGTAAGCAAATAAAATGGATATTCAATAGAAAAATAATTGTTATACAAAAAATAATTATTCTGTTGTAGTATGAATAACTTTATTATATTTTTGTATTCTATTCTTTCAAATTATATGCATTATTTTTGAAAATCTTATAGTGCTTTTTCCCTAAAAAGTGTATTCATTTTTAACATTTGTTCAGAGTATTGTGTTTTACACTAAACAAAATCTTTTTAATCAACTGTTAATGTTTATGCTTTCAAATGAACTGACTTAGCATTATTAATTCTCCGTTGTTGAAGTATGTTGTAGCACCGTGAAAATAATATGTAAATGATTTATTTGTATTTAGAGGGGAAGGCAAATATTTCTTAATTTATCAAATTCATTTCATAAAAATATTCAATGTACTTTAGAAATACATTACAATTCAATTATTTTTTTAGAATTACATTTGACCTTAAATAATATATAGTGAATTTACTATATTAACTTATTTCGTGTTGGTAAGTTTGCACAGTTGACAATCTGGTGAATTTAGTTGGTGGCGTTGACGGAGTCACTAACATCTGAAATATTTTGCTATTTTATAAATATATACAAACTTTGCTTTTATAAATATAATAATATATTTATAAAGACAGAAAGAGAGAAAATGAAAGACTTTGTTGCACAAGATGCAAACGATGAATACGAACTTCATGCATTGAACTTGCAAGTTCAAAACGATTGGTTATCCTTGGGGGAATTTCGTATTCCTCCAGCACTGGGATGGAAACAGATAATACATGGATGGTCATCTGAGATGCTGAAGTTCTATCTAAACTCAATACAGGGTACGCTCCCGGACCCGAATAACTTGAAACGATGGAATATAGAAATGACAGTTGCCACCTCTGTGGGACATCTCCATGCACGGCTAGGCATATCTTGGCCGGCTGCAGGGTAGCACTACAGGAGGGAAGGTTCTCATACAGACACAATAAGGTCCTTGAAATTGTGAGAGAAGCTTCCAGCCTTACAGTGGCAAGAGCAATCAAAGGATTAACCACATGGAAACAGTCGATTGTAACATTTGTAAAACTGGGACAAAAAGTTAGACCTACAACAAAGAAATTAATATCAATAATTGGGAAGTCCGATGACTGGAATATCCTAATGGATACGAGAACAGAGAGATATAACCTTCCAAAGGAGATCTGCATCTCGTCTCTTAGGCCTGACTTGACAATTTACTCTCTTTCATTGAAAAGAGTTATTTATGTGGAGCTGACTGTTCCATGGGACACAAATATTCCAAAAGACCTACAATACAAACTAAACAAGTACAAGGAACTGGTAGATAGAACAGTTCAAAATGGCTTTAGCACAACATATGCTGTAGAGGTGGGGGCGAGAGGTCTGCCCGCAAAATCTTTATATTCCTTCTTTAAAGACCTGGGTCTCCCAAGAGGTAAAATAAAAGAACTTTTGGATAGGGTGGTAAAAGCAGCACTATCCGCATCCTATTGGATTTGGTTGCGCAGGGGAGTGGAGTATCAGTGGGAGATTGGTGGGTGAGTGGTGAGCGTGACTTGAGTCATAAAGGGGTCCCTTAATCCCGCATACATGGTTGCAAGCTCATGTGGCTCGCCTGTTCTGGCTGGTACTCTGGTCGCCTGTGCTCGTAGGCCTGGATTCATGAATCCAGTGAAACCACAATTGCCTTTCTCTTTTGTATCTTATGATGGGAACATATGTATGGAACCGTACCGGTACCAATTGAAATGAATGATATATCGTTGGAAAGGTCATTTTGTGTAGAATAAGAATAACTGTGGCGCTAGTCTCAATTTACTGTGTGATCAGAGTAATCCCGCTCTGAAATTTATTTATTTTTGTTAGTTTTTTTGCAAAATCCAGTTTCTTCCAAAGAGTATGTTCCAAAATGGACATATGTATTATACGGGTTTGCCCTCCTAGTATTTTTTTGTTCGTTTAGATAGAGCTATCTAATGATGTTTGGACAAATCATCCTTTAAAATTAATTTTATTGTTTTTGAGGTTATGTCAAAAAACAACTTTTATTATTTCTACTTTGTGACAAATACTTCAGAATCAATTTATTCAACTTAACCCTTTGAACGTGTAAATCGACTAAAGTCGTCCAAATTTTTTTCCCCTTTCCCCTTAGTGTTATCTATATATTGTTACATCTAACAAATTTTAGCTTCTTACATCTGACAACACTAAGAAATCTTACATATGCAAAGATGAAAAAGGAATTATTCAGTGAAATGGTCTGTAATAGAATTTAGTGTTCTCTGATGATCTATGTATGTGTTGTCCAGATGTGACAACATAGATCATGTTAACCCTTTTAACGCGTTAAGCAAAAAATAAAATTTGATCTGAAAAATGCAAATTTTCAATAAAAAATAAAATATTCCATAAAATTCCTTATTTTTTTAAATTAATTCTGTAGTATTCGTCACAAAGTAAGATTAATAAAAGTTGTTTTTTAAATTAATTCTGTAGTATTCGTCACAAAGTAAGATTAATAAAAGTTGTTTTTTGACATATCCCTAAATGAGTAGTATATTTATTTTTTAAAAAGTCTCCGTAAATTTACCAAGTAATACAATATTTAAATTGTTAGCGAGTCTGTAGATCTATATTCGCCAGCTTACCAACACGAAAGGAGTTATTGCACTATAACCAATATTTCTCCATAGATGTCATTGTCATTCATAGATTTTTATTATATTATACTAGATGTCATAGTTATATAGATAGTCAAAGATATTCCATCTCCTTTATTCCTACATTTTGCCACACAATAATTCCTGCTCGACATTTTAATTGCGATAAATCAAAAATTTGTATATTTTTGGGATCAAAAATGGTCGCAAATAAAAAAGATGGTTGCGAAATGTTTGCATGTTTTGTTTACGAAACGGTATCGTAAGAGAATGTGACTGAAGTTTGCGCCAGTTTGCTCAGCATACGTCATTCATTGCTGACAATTTTACAGATCAAAATAAGGTATGAATTTGATTGCACTTTTCATGTACAAAGGCGTCTCCATAGTATTATAGCTTCATGATAATATACTAGATGTAATAGTTAGAAAATATTGTATGAATCGAAGTGAGTCAGTTTTGGTTCCAGACCACATCCAGACACATCGTTTTTCTATAGAGAATAACGACTAATGTGAATTGTTTTCGGATTTATTTGTTGAAAAAACACTTTATTTATTAAGATTTAGAGAACAGTTATCTAGGATGTGTTGAAATGTAAGGAAAACTGAAATATGTTGCCAACCAAAACGTCAAACGCGCGATATTCCATGAGTATTACATCTAGTATATTATAATTATAAAAATCTATGTTGTCATAGACGTAGTCTGTTTTAGTTATTCAGTTCGTACTTTATATCAATGTAATTAAGATTATGTACTGTTATCTACAATTTTGATGAATTGTTATGGTTATATCAGCATTTCGTGTGATTCTTAAAAAAAACAACCTATTTATCTATAAGCTTGTATTAAGTTTTATTAAAAAATAAACAGTAAAAATATTTTATTTTAATAACTGTCGTACACAATATCGTGCATTACTTCCAACATGTCCGAAGTGATCATACTTCTGCCGTAATCTCCTATGGCTCTCGCCCCTATACTTCTCACAAGTTTGGACGCCGAATACGACGCAACGGCGGCCGGCAAGACCGTCCCTATGGCGTCAGTGTAATTTTTGGATATGTATCTCGTCGCCCACAGGAAGTAGGTTCCTGTGATGCCGGCCATGAAGTTTCCCTGTCCGTTTGTCCTTCTGCCGTTTCTATCCTCGTTGTAAGTCCACGAAGTCAGGGGGGAGGAACTGATCCCATGGTCGGAACATCCCTTGCGAACGATGAACAAATTTTTGCCGTACTTTTGAAAGTTGATCTGGACACTGATTTCGCCGGTGCCATCGCTGACCCTCATTATTTTGTAAAGTGTCTCAAACTCATTGGCGTTGGTCAGCAGGATCACTCCCGGAGGCGGGTAGTTTATCAGAGCGTTGAAGATAACAGGCGTAAGATAATTATTCGGCAAGTCCAAGACTAGAGGTTTGTTGAGTCTCTTGCACAGATCGATGACTTTCAGTATGAGATTTTGGCTGTAGAGTTGCGGGTCGAGGCCTGGTCCCATCACCAAAGCGTCCATGGGAGTAATGTGAGCTAGAAATGTACTCTCAGCTGCGTTGTATACCGGATGTACTACTATATCCGGACTGAGCATTTGGATTGTATCAGCAGAGTCTATTGTGCAAAATATGTGAACTGCATCAGCACCAACCTGTAAAGTTTCATATTGTTTGTTGTATTGTTAACAATACACCTAATAGTAGAAGGCAAAACTCTATGTTTATATCTGTTAGTATGTTTATATGTAAACAAACTCAGTAGCGTCTAGCCCCTGAGTTTCTTTTCTGCATTCTTAGGTTAGGTTTAAGTTTGTGTATAATAATAATAGCGACTCGCGTGAGCGAGTTGCTTTATAAATTGAATTATAAATTATTATAAATTAAATATATAATATTCTTTTAATTTTTCGCATTTAATATAAAATTTCACAGCTCATTTGACTTAATACTACGAGATCTCAACCAATCAGAAAGCCAACCGGAAACAGAATACAAACGGGTAGATTCAGATTGTAGACTCTAGTAACAAACTCCAGAGGAAGGAGATATTACACCTCGAAACAGTGAAGTTATCAATTATAAAACACATGTTGAAACCCAAATATTGATATTTTTTTACGTTTCAATTTAACTAATAAACACTTCCTTGCACCCTGCTCAAGTGGCAATTTTATTGCCTTATGGCAATTTCTTCCAACTACCAGTTTTTCCAGCCCAGAAAAGTGGTAATTGCGTGAGAAGTGAATTTACATAATTTCTTCTCTACCGGGGTTCGAACCCATCAATCTTATACCATCAATTTTGGGTTTGTCTTAGCTTGTTTTCATTATAACCTTCAAATAAATAAATTGATGAATACATTAATAAAAAAGATAATATTAAAATAAATAATTGTAAACTAGCATATTTTTAGCATTTGACAGATGAAATCATAGAAAAAAATAGTTATCTATGGATTACCAATTAACTAACATAACATTATGTAATTATGATATATAATTAAAATAAAGTCAAGAACATAATGTTTGAGCTGATTTGAATTTTTTTTCAATATCTTGAAAATTGCATAGTAATTAAAAAATCTTTTAAAATAGTACTACTCCCACCACCACCCGCTCTGCATATGGGGACTGAAATCGGCCCCTTCACAGAATGCTAAGTGAGCAACAAGAAATAAATGCATAGCACGAAAAGTAGCTCATGGATACCTCTATATTAGCAATCTCGGCACCATAGTGCAAAAAGAAAAATCAACGAATGTGAATGGAAGATTCACACTCATGGACCATCATTGACTTCATCGACAGATCTTTTTAAATGAGAAACATCAGGGGTATGACCAAGATATCTGTAAAAAAATAACCTACTGGGAATCTAACAATAGTAAGGCACCATATATACACTCACAATAAATATGAGCACTTGCGTGGCCATAGCCTGAAGTTGAATAGAAGTGTGTGTTTGGTCAGAATCCACATAAATACTTCCTAAGTAATAGAGTGGTGGTAGTTGTATGTAACAGGTTGCTTCAGGATCTGGTTGTTGCTGAGAGTGTCAACTCCTTTAAGAGACACTGTGAATTAATTCAAGCACAGCAGCTTATGCTGCCTGCTTGTCACCTCAATAATAATAATAGCTATAAAATTGTTAAAAGTTTTAAAAAGAGATACCTTTAAGGCTCCCATTGCAGCAAAGTATGGGGGTCCAGCAAACTCATTATAACCTCCAATTATGCCAATAGTGCCCATGTAACCCTTCAGTCTCGTCGGAGACAGCTCTGGTATCACCATAGTGGTCATTAGTTCCATGCCATTGTTGTCAGACGGTCGTGGGGAGGTACAGCTCGAGTATCGAGGGAACAAACCTTGTGTTGTTTCACTCTTCACATTAACACTTGTAAAGAATACAAAAATAAGCAAAAACAATGTTTTGTACAATTGCATTTTATCCTTGACATTTACCACTGTGGGTATTTCAAAATGTAGTCATATTTTTATGTATTATAGTTAAAAAAAATAATACTGAAAATATAATACATATGAATATAGTGTAATGTTATCCAGATGTTGTGAATCAAAACAATAATTATCAAAAAAATAATTATTTATGACATGTGTTTATCGCATCTAAAATATTATAGCACCATCAGAATAAATAAAACACAACAGCTCCAGAGACATTCCAAAGACTTAACGAACAGAACAATCAGAAAATATGAGATTGATTATATTTAAATATGTATTTATTTTAGAGAGAGATGCATAGTATTACCTTCATGGAGATGTGTTACTTTTGGCACAAAACATATTTGTTTTAAAGAAAGATGTATTACTTTTGGCACAAAAATACTTGTTTTAGAGATTGATGTGTTACCTTTGGCACAAAACATATTTGTTTTAGAGAAAGATGTGTTACTTTTGGCAAAAAACATATATGTTTTAGAGATAGATGTGTTACTTTTGGCACAAAACATATTTGTTTTAAAGAGAGATGTGTTACTTTTGGCACAAAAATACTTGTTTTAGAGATTGATGTGTTATTTTTGGCACAAAACATATTTGTTTTTATGAGAGATTTGTTACATTTGGCAAAAAACATATTTGTTTTAGAGAGAGATGTGTTACTTTTGGCACAAAACATACTTGTTTTAGAGAAAGATGTGTTACTTTTGGCACAAAAATACTTGTTTTAGAGATAGATGTGTTACTTTTGGCACAAAACATATTTGTTTCAGAGAAAGATGTGTTGCTATTGGCAAAAAACATATTTGTTTTAGAGATAGATGTGTTACTTTTGGCACAAAACATATTTGTTTTTAAGAGAGATTTGTTACTTTTGGCACAAAAATACTTGTTATAGAGATTGATGTGTTACTTTTGGCACAAAACATATTTGTTTTAGAGAGAGATGTGTTACTTTTGGCACAAAACAGTATTATTGATAGGATGTTTACATATAGATGGTCAAATAAAATATCCCAAAGTACTGAGCTACTTGGGTTTTGAATGTGTCTCAATAGAGGCGTAGAAGAATGGGCATGGGCATTTTTGGCAATGGGTAGAGGCATAGAAAAATGGGCATCCATCAACAAGTGCAATCTTAGTATCAATTGAATTCTTTTGAACCTTTCTCCTTCTTTTTGACTATTTAAAACACATTTATTTTTATTTAGTTCAAAACTTCTGACCAAATTGACATTTAACCCCAAATATCTTATCTAAACCAGTATTAAGTAATTCATACCTATTAAACGAGAAAAAAAGTAGTAATTGTATCATGTATGGATGTTGGACTAATATATTATGGTGGCAGAGCGGTTAGCGCGCTAGATTAGCAATCCAGTGGTCGCGGGTTTGAATCCTGTCGCGACTGATTTTGTTCACCTATAGCACAAGCATTCATGCTTGATTTAGGGAATGTATGAAGATGTATATGTACTTATTTAAAAGGCATATTCATTATTTTAAAAATATATATGTATTTTAAAAGTGCAATTCAAAATAAAAGTTATTTTTATTTTCAAATATTTTATTTCCTTTATCACACAATAGTATTTATTTACATTAACAATGGAATGGTATTTAGGTAGGTACTTCATATCGACCCAGAAAAAGTGAATTGATTGAATCACCGATTTATAAATTATACAGTTTGGCTGATTTGAAAACTACTTAATATACCTACATGAGTAATCCCATTTCTTGATTTGAGGTTATGTAATAAATATAAAATAAAGTATGGAACACGATAGATCTTTGCTTATTTACTGATCACAATCAATTAACAATTATTGTATTTATAAAATATATGTTTAAATATCTTTGTATATTTGATATATATCTGTAGTTTACTTCGACAAATATTATTTACAAATGGAATGCAAACAAAGTTTTATTATGAAGTTATATGCAAATGCGCATATTACAATGATTCGGTGTCGGCCAATCTGAAATAAAAACTTGCAAGCAGTCCAACCCTTAATTATATAGTCCATATGAAGTGCGCGAGTGTCCTAAATATTATATAGGTACAATGGAAAAAATAAATAATATGACCAAGCATCAATATGCAAAATAGGTTTCACTTACATAACAAAATGTATGATTAATTTTTTACCATTTTATATGAATGGTTAATGAAAGATGGGTCAATGGCAGAGCGGTTAGCGCTATGGGCTAGTAATCCAGTGGTCGTGAGTTCGAGTCCTGCTTCGACCAATTTCACAAACATGCACAAGCATTAATGCTTAATTTATTAAGGGAATGTAAGATGTTTATCTAGGTACTTGTTTAACAAGGACATATTCATTATTATTTTTTTTAAGAAATAAATTATAAATAAATAAATTCTGAATTTCCCATAATTTGAATCAGATATAAACTCTTTTTATGAGCATGCGATAGTTACTCTTATAACATGGAATTTCATAGTGTATTTGGCGGTTTTCATATATCATGTTTTTAGTCATTTTGTCGATTTATATGCCCTCTTGATTAGCAAAATGTACGAGGATCTAACTCATTTGGTATGCACCTATCCTATTCATTTATTGAAGATTTATTTGTTAAATTATATACAAAAGAACTCTAATAATCAGAATTAATTGGGACTTCGGTGCCTAGTCAATGTGTCAAATATAGCGATAAAAGATAATTTAATGTATGGAAGTGACAGGCAGCTGTCACTTCCATAAATTAAGTTTTATTTTCTTTTCATCACTATTTTTGACATGTTGATTACGTACCCAGGTCCAGATAACCAAATATCCTTATAATTGGATGATAATGGAAAATGTAGTGATTTTAAAGAAAAAAAAATATTATTGTACAGAAAATTACTGTTTTTAATTATTTAAATAAAAAATGTAGCAAACACTTCCACGTGACTTAGTCAAGAGGTTTTACTGCTAATACTAACTTAAACACAATCAGTTCCTAAGATTCTTCTTTTGCAAGAGTCAACTGTTTGGATGAACTCAAAACGATATGGATAGCTGGACATCCGATAATTGGAGTTCTACTGTACAAACAAATGATTGTCAAGTAATGAGATTCTTTATTAGTATATTTGTATATTATAAGTAAGTGAAAGGGTAGTGTCAATCGATTCTATCGTCTTTGCCCTTTCTGTGGACTCTTGGATTGTCTGACTTTCCTGGAGGAGCCGTTGCAGCCCGCCTGATGACGCTCGATGCGGTCCGGGGCAAAGTTTCTGCCACACGAAGAACACTGAACCAGCGACTTGAGGTGGTTCTCCCATATCCTGTGGAAAGTTGCCTCGCAGTCCAAACTGCCGTCATCTGAAAATATAAATATCTCTGTCATTGTTGGACATAATATATGCAAAAAATAATTAAGAACATTCTCCAATTGAAACTCCCGATATATTGAAAAACTAATAGTGATGATTCAGAAAGTTTTCCCATCTACACACTAATTCATATAATATAGTAAAATTTGAAGGAACTATGTACCTACTACATGTTTTTCTTTTAATTAATATTATTTTATATATTAACAATGCAATGATTTATTGATCTATTATTACTATAACTGTTCCCCCCTACCTTTATCACTTCTCATACTGTTTTTGACATTGTTAAAATGTAACAAAATAAAATATCTTATGATACATACATGTTGGAATAGTATAATTGGCACTGTACAAATTATCATTAAATTTTGCATATTTTTTTGTTGCTGTTGAATTCTATTAAATGAATAAAAAAATAAAAAATAGTGTCCGATATTTCTATGGCACGTTGATCGACAATTTATTCTACGGTAAATTGTGGATATTCATTTAATAATACTATTATAATTTTGGGCCTTATTGCAAGATGAATATTGCTATCCAATTTTCTCCTCTATGGAGGTTGACGACCATCTATCTTCACTATAAAGTCCCTTGTATACATTTGGGCATTTGGATGTACACAAACATGCACACTAAATTACCTTCTAATGTATGAAGTACGAAAAAATATTGTAGGTATATCGCCAAATCTGTGATAATCAATATTTTTTCATGGAGAAAAGGTAAAATTTAGAGGTTTTTTACTCTCCACACTATGGAATAGTGGTGAGTCATGGTATCACAATTTTTAAGTACAGTATTTTTTACATCAATTTCTCAACGGATATCATGTACTTACAATGTTTTTGTGTGTATTGTGTAAACTTTTGTTCTCTGTGAATCTTATATTTGTTTAAGAATCTAATAGAAATGCACTTCATAAAAATGCATTTAGATTGTCAACCTTTCAAGAAGAAAAAATATACACTTACTATGGTGTGGAGAGTTTAGTGTTGGCTACAACCCACTCGTTTTAAATAGCGAGAATAGTAAAAAAAATCAGCCGGTAGATTTTCATATTCTCTTTCGATTGAAGTAACAAATCTACTCCATAGGTCTTGTAGTTTTTTTTACTTAAAATAAAAAATGATTTTAATAAAACTAATTTTACAAGAAAAGTAAAAATTCATATTTCAAAAATCTCACGCAATAGAATAAACTGTTCATTATTTCAGAGACGTTTATGTATCTTTTGAGTGTATTAGGCAAAAGATCTTGAAAATTTAATATTTAGCCTACTATCGGCGGACTGAAAAAAATACACAGATCATCTTTTCCCTTGACTACAAGCTGCATGCTGGTATGAATGAAAATAAATAAAATGTTCAATTGTGATATCTATGCATAGATTTTTATTATAATATACATCTATGTGTCCTTACAAAACCCAGCGTATCACAATCTTCAAGTGAGAGCTATATAAAAGAAAAACGTGAATGTTCGTACTTTTCTTGAAGACAAAGTTATAGTTACAATATTTGACACATGTATTTTTAAGCTCCCATACAAGAGCCGAGCCAGCCCGACAGTTGATGCTATACATACTGTAGAAATACAGGCGTTATTTTCTATAAAACAATATGCTAAACTAAATGTACAAATTATGATATTTTATTCTTTGTTAATAAAAATATTCTATTCAAATTGATATTCTCGAAATACATGATTTTAAAGTCTTTGTCATTTGGTGCGCGTTTCTTTTGTCATTGATTTAAATAATTGTATATATGTAAGTACACACCTGTCTGTATCACTTCCCTCCCTCCTATACTTTCAGACCGGATGTAATTAATCCTTGCCCCTTACACATACACACTACCACTACAACCACCCGCTACATTGTATAGTCACGGTCAGTGAACTAAACATTCACCCCTCCCGACCTAAAAATATAGTCCATCATAATGGGGAAAATGAAAAAATATTTTTTTCGTAACTTTATTTTTCTAATAATTTTCGCCAATAGTTTTTTTTTTACTTTTTAGTAATAAAGACGCGTTTATCTGTCAACTGATATAAAAATAATTTCTATCATAAGGGACGTGTTTTGTAAATAATTACCCTGTTTTTTCCTGTGTTATGAAGTTACGATAATATTTTTAAAAGTAACTTTGTTTGCTTAAAGAATTTTTTTTTTTTTTATAAAAAAAAATGAATGTGTCCTTATCAAACAAGTACATATACATCTTCCTACGTTCCCTAAAATAAGCATAAATGCTTGTGCTATAGGTGAACGAAATCGGTCGAGGCAGGATTCGAACTCGCGACCACTGGATTACTAGCCCAGTGCGCTAACCGCTCTGCCATCCACCCATCGTTACATTTAGTAACGCGTATGCATGGCAATGGCAAGAAGTAATATCTCAATTTCATGATTTTTAGACTTTCTGATGTAGTTTACTTCTGGAGTCAAGAAATTAATTTTACCTTTAAAAACATAATCTTCCTTCTCTGGATTTTCCTCATTTGCTATAAATCTCGGACTGTTATGTGTCCTTGTAGTGTTGGGGACACGGGGAATACGGGGCGAAGTCTCTCCTTGCGGATGGGGGCTTCTCTTGGGGCTGTCCATGGGGCTTCGCACCACCCTAGGAGAATGACGAACTGGAACTAACATATTAAAAAACCATGTAATTACCACCTATTTTAAACACTATTAGTTTTTGCTGATCCATTTGATTTTAAAAATAAATTTCAAATGTAAATTATGTCATCAATACTCAACATTTTAAATACGTTACTTTTTTGTTTAACGTTTAAATTTTAGAGATATTTAACAAAATGTCAGACAGTCAGATAAGTTAACTTCTATCTTATCTATGGTTGACATGTATCAAATTGACGAAATATTTAAATTTACTAAAAAATTCGAAATTGGAAATAATGTGCGAACAGCCTAAATATAAGGAACCTGCCAACATTGCAGGTCACAATAATAGGTAAGTAAGTACCTACTTATTTAATCGTGGGATCTATTAATATATTACTAGCGATTTAATATTATTGAAATTAATTTCCAGTTACCAACTAATAATGACCAATTGTATTTTAACAGTTATTTCACGTGGTTCACATTATAAACACATGCTGCGATCAATATTTCATTCAAATATGGGGTGAAATTATTTTTAATATTCACGAAATTCGTGAATTCATACAACATAATATTGTAGACAACACCATGTCATTGAACTTGCAGCGGAAATGGATATAGCATGTGAAAAACACGAAGAATAAATTGAATGGAGACGCTATAGGTATGCAAAGATTTAAATGACTAGGTATTTGGGTATTTAATTCTTCAGAAAAACACTTACGTTACAAGTCGCAGTGCTTAGGTAGGTACACTGCAAAAACAAGACAAAATCAAATGCAAATTGTTGGCGATTCAATACTTGGTCATCGTTGAATGCCAAACAACAACGTAGTATGGGTAAATTGGGAGGGAAAATAAAATTACTTGAGAGGGATAGTAAAACAACTTGGGAGGGATAGTAAAATAACTTGAGAGGGATAGTAAAATAACTTGGGTGGGATTGTAAAATAACTTGGGAGGAATAACAAAATAACTTGGGAGGGATAGTAAAATAACTTGGAATGGATAGTAAAATAACTTGGGAGGGATAGTAAAATAACTAGGGAGGGATAGTAAAATAACTTGGGTGGGATAGTAAAATAACTAGGGAGGGATAACAAAATAACTTGGGAGGGATAGTAAAATGACTTGGAAGGGATAGTAAAATAACTTGGTAGGGATAACAAAGTAACTTGGGAGGGATAGTAAAATAACTTGGAAGGGATAGTAAAATAACTTGGGAGGGATAACAGAATAACTTGGGCGGGATAATAAAAATAACTTGGGAGGGATAGTAAAATATTACAGATATATAACATTAAAATGTTTATGATCCTAGTGGACATCAAACCGGATTCTTTTAAAGCCTTTGATACATCATAATTAGTTATTAGATTATTATACATCATAGTTATGTTATTTTCTGTATGGACAAGCTTTTTCGCGCCTTGGTGGAAAAGTATTTTTGAAGGCGTGAAAATTATGTTGCAAGTAATGAAGGGTGAACGATTGGAAGACCTGGATTGAGATGGAAGGACGGCATAAGGGATAGTAAAATGACTTGGAAGGGATAGTAAAATAACTTGGTAGGGATAACAAAATAACTTGGGAGGGATAGTAAAATAACTTGGAAGGGATAGTAAAATAACTTGGGAGGGATAACAGAATAACTTGGGCGGGATAATAAAAATAACTTGGGAGGGATAGTAAAATATTACAGATATATAACATTAAAATGTTTATGATCCTAGTGGACATCAAACCGGATTCTTTTAAAGCCTTTGATACATCATAATTAGTTATTAGATTATTATACATCATAGTTATGTTATTTTCTGTATGGACAAGCTTTTTCGCGCCTTGGTGGAAAAGTATTTTTGAAGGCGTGAAAATTATGTTGCAAGTAATGAAGGGTGAACGATTGGAAGACCTGGATTGAGATGGAAGGACGGCATAAGGAGAGATGCGGCACAGCTCCTCCAAGTTCCCAACTGGAGAACGGCATCCGAGGAAAGAAGTAGTTGGAGACAGAAGATGAGGGAGGCCAAGGCTCGATTTGGCCTGTAGCGCCATTGAAGAAGAATAAGAAATAAAAAAAAAGTAGTTTTAAAGAAAATGTGCTCACCAGTGAGGGATGCGTTTGAAGCTCTTCCTGCAGGATTTGTTGGTTCTATTATGTCAACTTTAGCTTTCTGAAATAGAAAAAAATACCAATAATAGTTACAAAAAAAATTAGATTTACCATCAATACTACATAACAATATCATTAAATGCTCACAATTGGGTGGGCCGAAAAAGTTTTTTTTTTATTTATTATTTTTTTTTATTTTTTAAAACTTGCTTCTAGGATAACTTAATAAATAATAATTCATTTCCAGTTAGCGCATCGCACTTGACTTTTACATAGATTAATATTTGAAAAATTAATAGTTTTCCGTCATTTTTTAAATTTATGTACATACGAATAAGATATTGAAATGCTACTTCGAAAAACATTTAAAAGAAAGTCAAAAAACACGACAGAATAAAAAAAACAACCAAATCTACTTCATTCAAGGTTGCACCAAGTATTTGAATAATAATAATAAACACTTCCTTGCACCCCGCGCAAGTGGAGAGTTCATTGCCATATGGAAATTTCTTCCAACTAACCAGTGTTTCAATTTTCTTAATTTAACACAAAAATACGTATTTCGACGTAGATAGAGCAACGGCAGTTATCGCCTCAAGTGTGATAGAAGATTTCAATGTCTCAACTTATGATATGTTGGTGACAAAAATAAACTTGAAGAAGTGAAAAGATATCAACCGCGCAAAACTTCAAATGCAGAACAAGAGCAAGAACTACCAACTTCAAGAGCTTTATTTAGATGGGAGGATATATAACACTCTAGTGATTGTTATATGCGAATTCGTAATTAAAAACGATTTCGAAGAAAAAGAAGAACATAACTTACTCATAGAATACACTTTCTGCCTGAACGCCTTTGATAAATTGACGTAAAAGTGCAAAATAGTGACTCTCCACAATTAGGTAGAGTTGTAGCTAAATATCTTGAACTTTTAGCCGAGAAGGGGGCGATTTGCATGTAAACCAACGAAGCAAAAAGACACAAATTTGCGCCCAGCGCAACCGGAAGCTCGTTCAAGATGTTTGGCGAAAATTTATTCAAAGGATGTAGAAAAATACCCTCGAAAATTGTACACAGGAATAAAATACTCTTATCTTTCATTACCTTTTTTCATTGAAACAATTTTGAAAAAAGATTTATCCTACCTATATAGCTCTATAGCTGTTGTTTATATCCTGCTATAGCTGTAGTTTGTTAGTTCTCGGAAAACAAATTGAGCTCGTCAACGTGGGTGCGCAGATTTCGAATTTGTGTCGTTTTGCTTGGTTGCTATATGTGCAAATTGAGTCAGCATTCGCAAACCGACCCCTTCCCTTTCGCAGTGAAAAGGCTCAAAAAGTTTGAAGGTCAAAGTGGCGCTAGCTGGAATATTTATAATACTTCTTTTAAAAAAACGCATAAAAATAACATGATTTAATATGGCGACCTTGCAAACCCTCGCCGTAACCAGCTGTTTTAAACATTTGACTATTAGAATCACGATAAAACCACAGCGAAAATGTAATTAAGATTTTTAACAAGATTGTCAAATAAAATATTTAGGGTTACCATTACTATCAAGAATCAATACGGGGCGTTTTGATACTTTCGATGCCCATAACTCAACACATGTTCAACGACGAAAACCAGCGTTTCAACTACAAGCAAACAACTACCTACTCTCTGTGGGCCTCAGCCGTAGTGTAATGGGCTTCAAGAGTATGAAATGAATTAAATAATAAAAAAAATCAATATTATATATTTATTTTATACGAGTTTACCTCTTTTTGTGGGGAAGTTATTTGAATAAAGTGCGTGAATTATTTTCGTAAACGAAATTATGAATTTCTGTTGTGTACGCACTTTTCATTTACATCTTTTAATTTGTAGAATTCCATTATGACAATGAATAATATGAACACATATATAATTCCACAATTTATTTTATTTTTCTCCCGACGACCGTTTCGGCTTATAAGGCCATAATCAACTGGTGTTGAGTATACAGTTCACATTTCTTTTATACAAAATTAAACAATGGTTATAACAGGTAAATAGATAAATGTATGTCTGCTAATGTCTTGCACTTAGTTTTTAGAGATGACGCGAACTTGGGATATATATTTTGTTTTAAACACTTTTGTATAAAAATAATGTCTTGAGATATTTTTCTGTGTTTCAATTTTAGCCGTCTAAACAGTATGCACTGTTCAGAAATATACGCACTTTTCAATCTTTCGATTGTCACTTTTCAATCTTTTGTTGTGTGATTCTAATATGTAGAATTCCATTATGACAATGATTAATATGAACACACATATATTCTGTTGTGTATTTTTGAAAAAAAAAATGTTAATAATATTCGTAGTAGCAATTTAAACGCAAATAAACATTGGCTTTTTTTGCTCAGTCGTACTTTGAGGATGATTTTATTCTAGAAATTATCTCATTTTCTATGTCATTTTAATGATAAATAATTTCTGTTTTTTGTCGAAAAATGGGACATATAGCATACGGGTCAAATACACTAACAGTCCCGTATGGCAACCCTAATAATATATAAAATAATATCCTACAAGGAAAAAACGCATGAACATTTAGTAATCATTAATTTTCCTTTCTCATACATATAACAGAACCAACTTTGAATACGAACGCAACAACGAATTCCTTATTATATTGTTCCTGATATTCATCTTATAACCAAACCTAACCTTGACCAACATTATAGCGGAGACACGAACCACTTCGAAAATCTTTGTTCATTTATAAAGGAATTCATTGTTCATATGAGAATACAGAAAATTTTAACGAGTATGCAGGTACCTACCTAATTTTTGATTAAATAATTCATCATTTTCGCGAAGACAAACTGTCAACTTCACGCTTTAGTTATAGATTAGGTACCGTAGATATGTATAATATAAAACAGTAAAACTTCACTTATCGAACATAATTTGTTTTTTGTAATTTTTATTTTCTTTAGCAAACACGCAAAAAACTTACTAAAAATCATTTTTCAATTCAAGGTTTTTCAATTGTCAATACTGAGGGTATTTAAGTGGGCATATAATGCTAAATAGAGTGACTGAAAACATGATTTATTAACCGCCAAATGTACTATGAAGTTAGTTGTTAATAAGGATAACTATCGCGCGTGTTAAAAAGGGTATATATACGGGATTTAAATAATCAAAAACAAAAAAAAATGATTTTTAGCATTTTAAGAACAAGTCTGACTTGAAATGAACATACTTTATCAGTCATTCCCTTTGATTTTATATAAAAGGTTTATTTCTCTACGACACATGGAATAATTAAAAAAAATGCTGTAAAAGGATATTTTTAATTTTTTAAGGGAATTAATGCTGAATTTCAAAACTGTATGACGAACATTCACTAGAGAAATGTTGAAAATACTTACGGTATTTTTTAGAAACACACTGTTTAAAAGTATTGTTTAAAAGTAAGTAGAGATATGTACCGAAACTCTACTACTTGCGTTAGAAGCCCAGCGGGAATGAGCCCCATTTTCAACGTGAAGGTCGGAGTGCACCAAGGATCTACGTTGAGCCCGCTTCTGTTTAACCTGACGATAAATTATCTTACAATACATATACAAAAGCAAACCCCATGGGACATTCTATATGCAGACGACGTGGTGCTAATTCGTGATACCATACAAGATCTACAGCAATCAGTGGCAAATAGCACTAGAAAAAAAAAAAAAAAACGGACTGCGAATTAGCAGAAGTAAAACAGAATACATGTATTGTAATTTTTCCGGAGATACACAGCCCATAACCACACTAAAATTAGATGACACTACAGTAAAACAAGCAGAGCAGTTCACATATCTAGGCTCCGTTCTCACAAAGGACGGAAAGATCGAAAGTGATATAGAGCATAGAATCCATACAGGCTGGTTAAAATGGAGGTCCCTAACAGGGGTACTGTGCGACAGAAGAATGCCAGTCCAGACTAAAGGCAGAGTATATAAGACCTGTGTGATCCATCTTTGCTCTATGGATCAGAGTGCTGGGCTTCTAGAAAGCAGGATGAGCAGAGACTCCACGTCACCGAAATGAAAATGTTGAGGTGGGCCGGCGGTGTGATATTACTGGACAAGGTCAGGAACGACTACGTCCGAGGCAGCTTCAAGGTAGCTCCCATAGCCGAAAAGATGAGGGAGGGTAGATTGCGGTGGTATGGGCATATGTATATGCAGGAGAGATGACTCCCACATTGTAAATAAGGCTCTGCATATAGAGACCGAAAAGCGACGCCCGGGACGACCGCCTGCAACATGGATGTCCACGGTTCACAGCGACATGAAGACGCGGAATGTGACACATGAAGAAACACAGGAGAGAGCAACCTGGCGCATGCGGACTAGGAGAGCCGACCCCAAATAATGGGAATAAGGCGAGGGAAAAGAAGAAGAAGAAGACTGTTTAAAAGTATTTGAGAAATTTGATTACAAATTGGGGTGTTTAGGTCTATATTCTCTCTTAAGGTGTAGAACTCTATTAATTTAAACAAATTTGATTATGTTTCTACATATATTTATCCTTGTACCAGGACAACTGTTTCGGCTGACTGGTACAACAGGTCAGCTGATAAGGTAAGCAGAAACGATTGATTGATTTTCAATATACCTAGTAGGTATCATGCACGGTTTTAGGATTATCCGAACTCTTCTTATTATATTCTTTCATAGTTCTGCAAGGAGGGGGGGGATTATCCGTCTCCACAAGCAGAACGGGTAGTGATGCAGGAGGAATACTACAGCAAAAAATCATTCATGCGATTTTTGCCAAGTTTATTCGTTAGTTTTTGAATGACTCGTTATTTTCTGATCGCATTTAAAAAAATGTATTTTAGTAATTTACGTTGAATATTATTTATCTATTTTTTCTTCTTATGTTTAAGTCTTGAGATCTGTTTTTGCTCTAGTGATGTGGACTCCCAGCTGTCATGACATATATTTGAAGGTCTTAATGGTATTTTTCTTCAGTCTGGGTTCTCCCAAAGAGCGATACGTTGTAGAAGTATATCATATTGCATTACATAGGTATATAGACGTGTCCATTTCAGAATTGCTTTATTTGTCTTCCCGCCTTCCCCGTCTTATTCTTTATCCATTTCATAATATTATAAATGCAATTATGTGGCGCAGATATAACGAGTTAATTGTCGTGTTACAGAATACATTTATATTCAAATGGGGGCAGTAGGTCATAAGGTGGTGGTGATAGACAAACAATTATGCTTCCCTTTGTCCATTTTTATCTCATACTCAGATGGACAACATTTTTTATAATAGAAAAAAAGATAAACCAAGTGCAGTGATATTCTTTGGAAAACTTTATATCTTAATAGAGACGGAGTTGGAATATATATTTATAGGAGAACCGGAAAATCAATGCCTACAGGGCTTACGATCTGTAATAGGTTGGTTAACATTATCACTTTAAGCGCTCTTAAGGTCACTTTGAAATATTTGACAGTTAAAAAAACTGAAAAGCACTGATCAGATATTCTTCAAAATCTAATGGGGTCTAAGCGAGAAAAAAATCGAATAAGTACCTACATTAGTCTATAATCGATTAAGTAGAATAAACACACACACACACACACGCACGCACGCACGCACGCACGCACGCACGCACGCACGCACGCACGCACGCACGCACGCACGCACGCACGCACGCACGCACGCACGCACGCACGCACGCACGCACGCACGCACGCACGCACGCACGCACGCACGCACGCACGCACGCACGCACGCACGCACGCACGCACGCACGCACGCACGCACGCACGCACGCACGCACGCACACTTAGATTTACATTCGTTTATGTCGTGTTCAAATAATAATAGGTATATGAATAAAATTACTATAATATATTGCATTAAATAGGTATCATATTGCTGTTTTTGTTTGAACCTAGGAAAAAGCACGCGTCATTGGTATATTATGTACCTATAAAAAGAGGCAATCAGTCAAATATATGTAAAGGTTTCTATATTTATCAAAGCACGAACTATAAATTACGAAAAGAAAAATTGAACAATGTATTAAATAATATTTGGACATAATTTTGTGGCACAAGAATTATTACTGACCGTAAAGGCGGAACAATACCAACTAAATACCATTATTTAATAATAACAAATCTACACACACGACATTAATAATATACTTATGCTGTTGGCAACGGCATAGAATGGTGCTTCCACTCTTTTTTTGTTATATCATAATATTGTCATCATTATTATATTTACAAAAAAGCAACAATATTAATATCTGCTTTATATTTTCATCTTCTTTTGTATAGGTATACATATTTGCATAACAACAAACATAAATAATTTTATATAATTTATCATACATTGATTATTTTTTTAATACACGTATTTTTAGAGTATTCTTTTGTAAATGCTCCGATGAACGTTGAAACTGTAAATAAATAAAATAATTAATAATGATATTTTATTTAATGCCTTATTTGTGAAAGTTTCTCGATTTTATGAAATGATCAATGGTTTTCGCTAACAGAAAATTACATTTATTCCTCATGCTTCAATATTGAAACTTTATTTCTTTACTAGCTTTTATGTCCCGCCGTTGGCCAAGAATGTAAATTAGTGAAGGAATAAGCAATCGTTTATATACTTACCTACATAATATTGTCACACATAATTTTTTTTAACCGTAGTATGAAAAGTAGATTGAAATTTAATTGAGTTTAAGCGGTGTAAAATCTTAAAGTGATGGCCACAATCCATTTGCTTTTATATATAAGCACATACAATTTCTGCACGCATGGACTATGGGAAATGATTTTAAATATGACTTATTATAAAAAGACAACGTCGTAAAGAGTTTGGATTTGGCCACAACCCCTATTTTTATATATTGTCATCGAACGCAAATAATGTGTTTTAAATATTTAGTAATTTTGGATGATGGGAAATGGTTTAAAAATTGATTAAACAAAAGTACTGAAAATATTCTAGTGTTGGTCCCATCCCATTCGTTTTTATATTTTTCGTCAAGTGTGCATATAGTTTATTATAGTTTTGCACAATAAAACTGATAGACTTAAAACTGACACATAAGTCTACATTACAGAAGAAGAAGACTTAAGCTATGTTAAATAGTTTTTAATATGAATATAAACGTTGTGAAGATCCAGCAATGGCCACAACCCCGATTTTTTATATATTGTCATCAAAATGAAATGTGTAGTTATTGAAAATTAAGCAATATATGATGATATAATAAATGGTGTAAATTTGATTGAACAAAAGTAATGAGAAGATTCTAGTGTTGGTCACATCCCATTCGTTTTTATGTATTTTCATCAAGTATGCATGTTGTTTATAATATTTCGTTACAATAGACTATTAGACATAAAACTAATCCAAAAGACTAAATAAAAAAAGAAGTAGAAGTATAAAACTATAACAAATAGTTTGTAATAAAAACTGACCCAATGGTCTACATAGAAGATGAAATAGAAGAATTACACATTAGGAAATGTATTATATAAAAAACTGACCAAAATGTCTTCATAAAAGAAGAAGAAGATGAATTGAACTATAGGAAATATTTTATATAAAATTCACCCAACATCTACATAAAATAAGAAAACGAAGAATTAGACTAAAGGATAGTTTGTTTAAAAACTAACCAAAAGGTCTACATAAAGGAAGAAGAAGACGAATTAGACTATAGGAAATAGTTTGTATAAAAACTCACCCAAGGTCTACATAAATTAAGAAAAAGAAAAATTAGACTATAGGAAATAGTTTATTTATGAACTGTCCCAAATGACTTCACAAAAGAAGAGGAAGAAGATTTAAACCCCAAGAAATAGTTTGTAGAAAAAATCACCCAAAGGTCTACATAGAAAAAAGAAGAATTTCACTATAGGAAATAGTTTGTAGGTATATTGAATGTGTATTGTAGTTAACCTAAAATAGTTTAATAATTTTCCTATACAAAATCAGTATATTCTTGGTTTTTAAGTAGTAAGTATTAGGTATGTAGGTACCTACCTACAATAATGTTCTAAATTAATTCGAATTCGATTTATAACAAATTTTATTTGAATATCAGAATGTGTCCGTTACCATAGTAACCATGTTCCAACATGTGAAAAATATCAAATGTTATGGAGACATTTTTTGAATATGTAGGTACCTACATTGGTTTGTTCGATGCCATAAAAATGAAAATTGTCAGAAAAATCAAATATTTTAAACAAATTATGCAATTTTATTACGCCTATATCTTTACTAATAATTAACAGACTTTTACAATATATGTCTTAAAACTTGCTGTAATGTCTTGTGTTTCATTTTATTATTTCATAATCACATTTATTTCAAAGGTATATTATTTTAAAGAACATATTCATTCGGTAGGAAAATTAAATATCGTATGAAAAGATATTAAAATGGCGGGGTTATATGTACATTTGTACAAAACGCTTACTTTAAAAATAAGTTAAACATTATAATTAGACAAAATATTCACCATGTTTTTCACTTAAAAGCTAAGTTATACTTGAAAATATATTTTTTTTTTTTTGTGTAAATACGTACTTCTAACTTTTAAACTAACAGATATTTGCGTGCAAAATGTACACTTTTTTGACAGATATGACTTGGAAAATTTTGTATGAAAAAAATAATTATTGAAATATCTTTAAAATTCAGCATTTTAATCGCATTATTTTTAGCGTGACACTGCATCAGGTATACTGGTACACGTTCGCACATAAATTAGATTTTTAGATGCTCTTGGTTTTTCAAAAGGCGTGAGACAAACACACACACACACACACACACACACACACACATACACACAAACACACACTAACATATTGATTGCTTTATTACTTTAGATTATGCTACAGACACATGGCTAAAGTTCACTGCAGTCAGAACACATCAGGACATCAGCAACGACGAGGTACTAAGTAGGGTTGGAGAGACAAGGCAAATTATGAAAAGAATTTCCCAACAGAGAACAACTTCGATAGGCCACAACATCCGGCACCCAGGCCTGCTTTTTACCATCGTCGAAGGAATGATTGATGGGGGTAACTGTAGAGGTCGCCCCAGAAACAACTATATTGACCAGATAATCGGTGACGTGCGCTGTAGCAGCTCAAAGAGATGAAGAGACTGACGGACGATAGAGTTAAGTGGAAAGATCGAGTGTTTGGTGCAGACCAATCCGAGGATTGTGACCAAGAAGACCAAGAAGAAGATTTCTTTATTAAGAGAAAATATTACATCAAACATATATATATTTTTGTTTTATACATAAAGTTGATAGGTATATATGTGCAATAAGGTAGTCCAAAAATTTGTTTTTGTTTTTCAGTTTGGCCACCCCGTAAATTTGTAACATGTATTTATAATTATTATTATTTTTCCACACATTTGGAAATTTTACTGCCTCGCTAGACGTCTGTTCTGAGGCAGTACTAGTCTTGAATTGCTATGGTTACTCTGTGATCATATGTTTTGTTTTCTTTTTTTATTTTACATACTCCATTCACTTAGAACATCGACAACCAGGATAAAAAAACTCTAAAACCTCTATCTCAAAAAATCTAAGAGTACCGAGGCAGATCATTCTCTTCCAATCTGTTTCAGCCGAGTAACGAGTGAATTAAACTGTAAAATTTCAGTAAAATTTGCTGTAAATTTTTAGTAAAATTTACTGTAAAATTTCAGTAAAATATCTGTAATTTTCTGTTTATTATGTAAATTTCATTAAATTTCTGTTTAAGTTTACTGTTAAATTTCAGGAAATTTCACAAGTTAAAAATCAGTAAAATTTCACATATATATTTTTGTTTTATACATAAAGTTGATAATTATATTACATGTGCTGTGCAATCACATTATTTCATATTTTGAATGCACAAGAATGGCGTTATTAAAAATCATCCATATAACATCACTTCATCAACAGTGCATTCCAGCCATGCACAGGTCTGCATTATTGTATTGCATTGTTAATACCTACTTTTAAGGCAGTAAGGCGCCGCTCGAGGCACCGTTTTAGAATAGTACTTCCATTCTTTTCTATTATATCATCGTTGTTTTCAGGCGTCTCGTTAGAGCCGGGTAATAGAAAATACAACAGGCAACAATAACATCTCAAATAGTTCAGCAATGTGGTTCATCACACATTCTGAATATACAGTGCCTTATTATTAGACGTGACGGCACTGGTGTTGTAATTTTTTTTCTTGTTTGATGGATCAAATAAACTAAATTAATTTTAATCTGATCAATAATCGATATTTTTCCGTTTAGCAAGTTCTTAGAAAAAAAAAACTCAAATTTACCAATTTTTCGCAATTTTCAATATGGAGCTCTTTCCTTCGTTTTTTTGGAACAAAACGAACCATAGCTCACTTTAAATATGTTACATTGAAATATATATTCTTCCTAGGGGATTGCGTTTTAAATATCTACCAAGTCTCGTTGGTCTTTGTTCAACAGATTCTCGTCTTTATCAGGAATTAAAGAATATAATATGAGTTCATAATCTGTAGCTCACTCAGACAGTAGCTCGCTTGTAAAAAAAACACCTTGGGACATTGCTCAGAACAACATCATAATAACCTCATAAATCTTGCGAATATTGCGAATTATTACGTATTGAGAAACCTTTTTAGAACGGAATATTTTTTCACAGTAAAAATAATAATACAATAATTGTATGTATACAATATTATCATTAAACTTGAACTACCCGGGGGTGGTTCAAAATGTACCTACCCCTTAATTTCTGTCCGTCACCTTGAATCATTTTACCATTAGCGTAATGTCATAGATAAGTATATATATATGTACATATATAATATAATCGTTACTTACATATATGTATGACGTCAAGTTATTATATAATACATTCATATCATGGTCACTTTCTCTAATTCGGACACGTGAATTCGATTTTCTTGGGGTCATTTATATCACAATCTGTCAATTGGCAATATTTTTTTTATTTATTTCAACAGAATATAATATACATGTAAAATAATATAGCCAAAGATCCCACTGACCATACTAGGTTATCAGTGGGTTTCTATATAAACAAAATAACAAATTAATCAACTAACAATTTAAAAGGAAACAATGCAAAAATGTAAAACAATATAAAAATAGAGACATAAATGAAACCACAGCATATGCATAGAATATATATATAAATATGGAGCACTGTAAAATAATGTGTGTGTTATAACCAGATTTAATACTGTAATAAAAATAAAAATAAAAAGTAAGTTAAAATTATTGGCACTACATATTTGTTTAAAATATTTTTTTTTGCATGCTTGTTTGGTTTTGTAATAAGAATTCAATCCAATTATGTCCGATGGCAAATTGTTAAATATAGTTGGTATAGAAATTGTAACGTATACGTTCTCCGTAATAGTTATTAACTCTAGGTACGATATATTTACCGGATGCTACTTGCCTAGTGTTGTACTTATTTTTAACAGGTATTTTATGACCATTTTTATAGTTTACATAATATATTACACTTTGAGCTGTAATATATTATGTAATATTAGTAGGTAGAGTTTATTAGTTTATTAAGTGAAAGCAGGCGGCCGCTTATGACAATAGGACCTAAGATCTAAGCTAAGCGACACATGCAGGATGGGACGGTGAAACCCCAGTTTACGATACTCCAACGGCCGAGACCCTTATAGGGTCTTTTACGACAGGCAGTGCCTTTCTTTGGCAGACCAGCTATACCTATACCCAAGTGCAATAAAGTGTCAACAACCGAAATCTGTGAGAAATGTGCAACTCCTGTTATGTCGAAGACCATCTGGATTCACGAGTACAAGTGCACCGAGAATGTGGTACTATGAAGAATGTTCACCGAGAAATACTTATGACTTGTTACGCATAGTGGAAAACACCTGTAATAATAGACACAAAGTGTAGGTAATTATAAGAATCTGACCAATTTTATTTGAACTGCGCCTAGATTTAAGTGGTTTAAGTGATTAAGACTAATGTTGTGCCGGAATTTAAGTGATTTTCATAAGTGTATAGTTGTTAAGATATAGTAGGTATAGTGCGATAAGTATTTTTTAGGTAATGTTTCTATATTTGTGTGTAGTTATAAATGTTTCCTAGTTATAAGTTTCCTAGTTATAAATGTGTGTATTTGTGTGTAGGTAATGTATGCAAAAGTGTGATGTATGTATAAGTATCAAAAGTGTTAGTATAAGTAAACCCCAGGACTTACCAAAGTTAGCAATGCGACCCGCCATCCATTATACCCAAGTCCACGGGGGAGGCGATAAGAGGAGGACCGAATGCAGATTTGGTGTATGGAATGTGAGAGGAGGAATGGAAAGAAAGATGAATGAACTGTGTGATGTGATGAGAAAGAAGAATTAGATATACTTTGCTTGACCGAAACGAAAAGAAAAGGTAGTGGCATGAACGAAAGACACGATGGAAGAATTGAACTATGGTCGGGCTTAAATGAAGATAATTTTGCATGCGAGGGAGTAGGGGCGGTTTTAGATGAGAGAATGGTAGAGTGTATGAAAGAGTATAAGCTAGTAAGCTCAAGACTCATGTGGATTAGATTTAAGATGGGAATTACGGGGGTATTTCTGCTTATAGGATACGCACCTGTGAACTCTAGCTTGGAGAATGAAAAAGATGAGTTTTGGGCAAGTGTAAGAGAGGAAATGAACAAGAAAAAAGACAATGAAAAAATGATTCTGGCAGGCGATTTGAATGGCTGGGTAGGAATCACGAGGAAAGATTTCGAATCAACTCTCGGACCTTACGGTGACAGCAGAGTGAACGATAACGGTAAAAGATTGTTAGATGTATGTGTGGAAATGGACCTTTTTGTGTCAAACACAGTTTTTGACCACAAAAGGATCCATATGTATACATGGGAAAGAGAAAATGAAAGATCCATGATAGATTTTGTATGTGTGGACTCTGCTTTGAGAAAAGTGACAGTTGATACGAGGGTCTACAGAGGTGCCGAGCTAGAGACAGACCATTTTTTGGTTGTCACAAAAATACGCCTGTTCACTGGTTGGCGCTCTAAAACCAATCGTGGAAGCCTGCCACCGCGTATCAAAGTAGAGAAGCTGCAAGAGGAAAGTGTTAGACAAGAATTTGAAAGAAAGATCGGGTGTGCTTTAAGTCCCCACGCAGTGACAGAGATGGATATTAGGGACATATGGAGTATACTCAAAAACACTGTACTCAGTGTGGCTAAAAGTGTGTGTGGCGAAGCAAAAAGAGGTCGAATGAAAGGAGATGCCTGGTGGAATGAAAGAATAAAGAAAGTAGTGGAAGAAAAACGGAAAGCGTTGAAGGAATGGCTGGCAAATAAAGGATCTGGAAACGAGAAGGAAGAGAGAGCTAAAAATATATATAATGAGTGCAAGAGGAAAACAAAAGTAACAGTTAAAGAAGAAAAGAATGCATTGAGAGAAAAGGAAAGCGTGAAAATTGTGAATGATTTTTCTGGGAACACAAAAATGTTCTGGAAAAGAGTAAATCGACGAAAACAAGGAGTAGTGCGAGGATCAAAATGTATACATGATGAAGATGGATGTATGGTTATAGACGAGGAAAAAGTCAAGGAAAGATGGAAGGAATATTTTGATGAGTTATATGAAAGTACACAGTGCGAAAGTCTGAACAGAATACCGATAAATGAATGTGAGAATGACAGCGAGAAAATTTCAATAGAAGAGGTCAGAGAGGCAGGACATGACTCCGTCAGATTGGAGAAACGCAGTGATTGTGCCCCTCTTTAAAAAAGGGTCAAAATTAGACTGCAAGAACTACCGAGCTATCAGTCTGCTGAGTTCAGTTGGAAAATTGTATGCTAGGATACTAGATCAAAAGTTGAGAAAGGCTACAGCAAGCAAGGTATGGGATGCACAAGGAGCGTTTGTTGGAGGTAGAGGATGCACCGACCAAATTTTTTCCCTTCGAATGGCGACTGAAAAGGTTCTGGCAAAAAACCAGAAGCTTTTCTGCGCTTTCATAGACCTGGAAAAGGCCTATGACAAAGTAGACCGTGAAAAACTCTGGAACGTGCTATCAGTGTATGGAGCGGGTAGCAGGCTGATAGGGGCAATATCATCTCTATATGAGGAAAGCCCAGCCTGTGTGACAATTGAAAACTCTCTCACAGGATGGTTCTCCATTAATATGGGAGTGAAGCAAGGGTGCGTACTATCACCGTGGCTCTTTAATCTATACATTGACTACTGTGTGAGAGCATTAAAGAATGAGAACATTGGGCTGAAACTGGAAGGTGTGACTGTATGTGATCTAATGTATGCGGATGACAAAGTATTAATGGCTGAAAGCGTGGAAGACTTGGAATGTTTGGTTAAAATATAGTATTCGATGGATGCATGCAAAATGGATTGAGAATGAATGCAACTAAATCTAAAGTGATGGTATTTGAGAAGAGCGAAAGACAAACAAAATGCGAGATACGAGTGGAGAATGTACAATTAGAACAAGTGGATGAATATTTATACTTAGGAAGCATGTTTCAGCGTGATGGAAGATTGGAAAAAGATATTGAAAGGAGAGTAACGGCAGGTAATAGAGTGAATGGTGCATTAAGACCGGTAATGGCTGACCCAATTATTTCGAGGCAAGCAAAGCTCGCGGTACACAATGGTATCGTCGCACCGACTCTAATGTATGCTAGTGAGACATGGACATGGCAGAAGACGCATGAAAGTAGAATTAACGCGGTTGAAATGAGGTCACTAAGCCGAATGTGTGGTAAAACGATGTATGATAGAATAAGAAATGAGGATATTAGACGAGAATGTATGATTGAAAGAAATATCGTAAGTAAGATGAAAATAAATGCCCTAAGGTGGTTCGGCCACATAGAAAGAATGAGTGATGACCGTCTGACAAAAAAAGTATACAAGGCTGATAAAAGAGGAATGAAAAGTAGAGGTCGGCCAAGAAAGAGTTGGCACGATCACATAAATGGGATTTTGAAAGATGGAGATGTTAGAAGTAAGAATAATAGAAGAGCGTGTATGAGACGATGTATGGACGTGAATGAAGCGAGAAATGTGTGTCAAGAGAGAGGAGTCTGGCGTTCGGTTCTCTCTGCCTACCCCAAATAGGGAAATGGCGTGATGGTATGGTATGGTATTTTTATAGTAGTTTAGTAATATTAATCTGTAATAATTATATATTTGGGTATATTTATCTGTAATTATTATTTCTGTAATTATAATTATATATACCAAACAATCAGAAAACCAAAAAGGATCGGAACATGGAATATCCGAGGTTTTGTGCAGCAACCAGGAAAGGTGAACATTGTGGAGAAGGAAATGGAAAGATTGAATCTCGAAGTGCTTGGTATATGCGAGACACATTGGACTGGATCGGGACATTTTAGTACTGATAATGGCAATACTATCTATCACTCAGGACATGAGTCCGAGAGCAAAAATGGCGTAGCCTTTATAATCCCAAAAAAGGTCAATAACATAGTGGTAGGCTACAATCCAGTAAATGACAGAATAATTTGCATCAAACTTAACAGAACGCCGTATAGATTGAACATAATACAGGTCTATGCTCCAACACCTACAGCTAATGACGAAGAAAAAGAAGAGTGCGAAAAATGCGGCGCTGGGTAAAGCATACAAGGAACTCCCTAACCGAGAACTCTCAATGATCATAGGTGACATGAATGCGAAGATTGGTGATACGACGGGTGATAAATATTTAAGGAAAATTGTGGGTAAATATGGTCTGGGCGTGAGAAACGACCGAGGTGAAAGGTTACTGCAATTTTGCACAGAAAATCGATTAACAATAACCAACACATGCTTTAAACAACATCGGAGAAGGCTTTACACGTGGATCTCACCTGGCAACAGGTATAAAAATCAAATAGACTATATACTGATCTCAGAAATATGGAGATCATCTATAACGAATGCAAAGACACTTCCCGGTGCAGACTGTGGTTCAGATCATCAACTACTTGCTGTCAATGTCAAACTTAAACTAAATTCCATTCAAAGGACCAAAGCACAAAAAAGAATCAGACTTCCTAAGGTCTCTCTAAATGAACTAGAGAATAAACTTCGTACGGCCCTGGAACCAATTAATCCAAATCCTAATACAGATGCAGAAGTATCCTGGAATAATCTCAAGAAGATAACATTACAAAGTATTAAGGAAACCCAAGAGACCGCATCAAATAATCCTAACAGAAGACGTAAGCTCTGGATCTCGGATGAGTCATGGAAACTGATTTCTGAAAGACAGCAGTTGAGGAAACAAGGAATAAATACTAGTGTTAACTCTGACAAATATGAAAATCTTTCTTCGCAAATACAGCGTCTCTGTCGTAGAAATAAGAATAAACATCTGACTGACATATGTAAGGAAGTCGAAAACCATGCACAAAGGGCTGAAACTAAAGAATTACACCAAAAAATAAAATATTTGGCCAGAGAGTTCAAGTGCAAATCATGGGCCATTGAAGATGAAAAAGGTAACCTCATAAGTGAATTGGACAAAGTAACAGAAATATGGAAATCCTACTGCCAGAATCTATACAAAGATGCTGCAAGCCCGTCATGTGAAAAATGGGACATAGTGGACAGTGAGAGGGAACCAGACATTATGTTGAGTGAGGTAAGGGCTGCTTTAAAGAAGCTTAAAAATAATAAAGCTCCCGGAGTAGACGAGATCTCAGCAGAAGTACTGAAGATACTGGGGCCCAAGGGTGACTTACTACTTCTTGACATTTGCAACAAAATATGTATATGGCTAAATGGCGTATGGCCCAAAGAATGGACTGAATCCACGTTTATACCAATACATAAAAAAGGTTCCACCAGAAAATGTGATAATTACAGAACGATCTCACTAATATCTCACGCAAGCAAAATAATTTTACACATACTCAAGGAACGCTTACAACACTATTACATCCGACAAATTCCTGTTGAACAGGCTGGATTTGTAAAGGGTAAAGGCACGAGAGAGCAAATTCTGAATATCAGACAAATTATCGAAAAATGTCGCGAATTCAACACTCCCGCCATTATGTGCTTCATCGATTACAAGAAGGCCTTTGATTGTGTGAAGTGGGATCGCTTATGGGAGACACTCACAGAAATGGGGATACCGCAACACCTTACCTCCATCATTCGAAACCTATATTTAGACAATACAGCCAGAGTCAGAATGGATAACATTTTGTCCAGTACCTTCGCCACACAAAGAGGAGTCCGCCAGGGATGTGTTCTGTCCCCCATCCTGTTCAATTTGTATGGCGAGCAAATTATGAGACGGGCACTAGAAAACTGGGAGAAAGGCATCAAAGTTGGTGGTCAAATAATAAGCTACCTTCGATTTGCAGATGACACCACACTACTGACAGAAAATGAAGCAGACATGACAGAACTGATCGATAGAAGCAAAACCAAACTCATGATTATTGACAGGGCAAATCTCTTACAGCTTTCGGGAAGACTGCAAGGTCTGGAAACTGTTAAGGACTTTGTATACCTAGGTTCTCAAATCAGTGCCGAGGGTGGGTGTGAGAAGGAAATAAAAAGACGAATAGCCATTGCTAAAAATGCTTTTACACGTCTGAATAAGATCTGGAAAGATTGAGATATTTCCAACTCCACCAAAATTAAAATCATCAGAACCCTTATCTTCCCAATATCCCTATATGCAGCCGAAACCTGGACAATAAAGTCCCGTGATCGTGACAGGATTGACGCATTTGAAATGTGGTGTTGGCGTCGCATGTTGAGGATTCCGTGGACTGCAAGAAGAACAAATGACTCGGTCCTTAAAGAGCTCAAGATAAAAGAAAGATTGTCTACAGTATGCAGCCGCCGGGTATTAAGCTTCTATGGTTACATCGCCAGGAGAGAGCCAGGTAACCTGGAAAAAAGTATTATCACAGGAAGTGTACCAGGCAAAAGAAGTAGAGGCAGATCTCCTGCGCGATGGTGTGACCAAATTAAGGAGACGACTGGGAACGACCTTTATTCGGCGGTGCGAGCTGCGGAGGGCAGAGAGGACTGGAGGCGATTAGTTCTGTCCATTGGCGGCCCCATAGATCGCGACCCTCAGCATTGAGGAAACGAAGAAGAAGAAGATATAATTGGGTGGCTGTCATGAGTTTTGTTTCGGAGAAAAAAAATTGCCCTCTTTTTTAATTAGATTGACTCTATTTTTAGGTAACATACATTTAACTATGCGTTTTTGTAGATTTTCAATTTGCATTATATAAGTTTTAGATGTATTTCCCCATACAACAATGCAATATAAAATTATAGGCTCTACCATAGCAACTTTTGAGGGTTTCATAAGGGACAAAATTTTTGATAATATACATTTTCGCTAATATTGCTCTGAGTTTAATACATATTTTTTGAATCTGCGGGAGCCAATTAAATTTGTCATCTATCATGATGCCCAAGTATTTAACACTTTTGGATACTGTTATCGTACTGCACTTACAGTCTTCTATGATATTGTCTAGGAATTTATAGCTATGAGATATTAATTAATATGACTATATAATTCTTACTTTAATTAACGTGACAAAAATCTGCAGTAAAACTATAAGAATCTATAGACGAAAATATTAAGTGTTAACCTGTGTATTATTAATACGTGAAGTAAAAAAATTCGGACCCAATTTTTTAGCAAACTACGCGCACGAAGGAGTGTGAGTGGCATAGGTAAAGTTCATATTATGGAGAAAAGTAGATTTAATTTTAATTGTTATAAAAACACATCTCACTTCATCTTGAAAATTACAAAATTATTACACCTCTCCACAGTAGTTGAAGTGGTGACTAAAAAACAGTATTTGGCAAACGTTTGATGTTATCATATCACACAGTTTGACTTTGAACTTCGACAGTATGGGTGAAAGTTATTGCGTGTTATACAGGACCGCCCCTAGAGCTGGTTGTATAGTGTGTAGCTGTACAGGGAGACACCTCTAGTGGGTGCACCACCCACCATTATGTTGTGGTGGACACGAAAATAATAGTGGAACAATAAAAATAGTACATATTCAATCACTAACCCCATACAGAGCCGGATTTAGAAATTGCACGAATTAATTATTTTTTTGTTATTACAAAAAATAACCGAAATACATCATAACAATTAAAATAATGAAATAAGAAAAATATAATTTAAAATAATGTTAATACAAACATTTTACTCCTCACTACCCCAAGGGGATATAGTAGGAAGTTATAAATTCGTAATATTTAAGGTTATTTTTTTTATCAAAGATTATCAACTAGTATCATGCTGAGATTGTATTCTGAATGTTATATCACAATGTATATGTGTGTGTGTGTGTTGTGTATTAGGTGCTATGTACGGCGTGTTTGTTCTACTTAAATAATTTATATAATTTAAAAGTAATGAAATAATTTATATAATTAAAAAGTAATGAAATAATTTATACTTTTATTGTTATTCAAAATGATGTGAACTTTATTAGAATTACTTACTATTTGAAATGTTTATTTATTTAATTATTGAATTCGGTTATCAGTATTACATTTGTTTCAAATTTATTGAACCACACCACCCCATTGTAATTACGTGTAGTAGTATTGTGTAAAATTCGTACCTATGTGTTAATGGACTTTATGATGTACATAGATGAGACAAATATTTCCAAATGAAGTGATGCCATAATAAATAACATTGAAAGGTTTATATTGTATATTAATCAGTTGATAGAATAATAATGATAGAAGCAGGAGTATATCGGCAATGACGCAGTGATTAGAGGCATAGAATACCTAACTCCTTTATCCCTCCCCACTACCCCCAATTCCTACATATCCCTGCATCATTTGTATGTTTTTTATTTTTAATTATTCGTTTTTTGGTCTTTGTTGTTTTTTTTTGTATTTTATATTTTATTTCAATTTCTTATATCTTAATTTCAAACTTAGTCTACGTAATATTTACATTTTTTTAGTAATTTTATTTTTATATTGCGTATAATGTAATGTAATGATGAAGGAACTATTTTGGCAAATATTTAACATTCATTGTTGTCTGTTGTAATTTGTAAATTGCTGCATGTTTCCCTTTAAATCAAAATAAATAAACAAATTATGAAAAGTTGGACGGTCTGCTTCAAATTAAAAAAAAATATTTCTAAATTACCAATTCCATCCCTGTGTTTATATACCACGGGAAGTGTTCCGAGATTACATCAAAACGCAATTTACTGAATAAATTACTAGCCGCGGTGGTATGATTACTGGATTTTTGGTAAAGACTACCCCTTGATATAGTCGTCCAGCACTGGGAATATGGAACCTATGAAAGACGCCATATCGGCCAAATTCACTTGTTTCCATTAACACGCAGCGGTTGTGTTTTGTTAAACAATTATTTTGGCTAGTTTTGGGTACCTACTTATTGATTTTTTCAAAGATTATCTTGAACCTCGTAAACTTGGCCATAGACATATTATTTAAGAAAGTACTAATTATACATATGTATGTATATGCAGATTGTAATTATAATTGAGCACCTTTATCGGTAATATGGATAGGTACATATACAATAATTAAGTACTAATGGAATTGATGTCACATTTCACTTATGGCATGGAAACTATGATGACCTTAACCAAAATCTGTCAATAAACTGCGAAAAGCACAAATAAAAATTGAAAGGATAATGGAATGTTGGCCATTATACTAGAAGACAGGAAGAAGAATGACTGGATCCGCAGTCAGACCAAATTATCCGATGTGGTTGAGATAATATCAGTGCAATGGGCAGGACACATAGCAAGAATGAAAGATAACAGATGACTGAGAGGAGATAAGAGAACACAAGATGGATGTACATTATTTAAAGATTCGTTGGACTCCACAATGGATGAGAGTCACACATAAACGGTAGGAGAGGAGTTGCCATTGTCCTGCAGTGGGCAAACACAGGCTTTTAATAGTTAAGACATTTTAGTTCAAAATTTGTCAAGATTTGAGTTCTATTTTCGATCGAAATGAGTTCGTTATGTTAATTTGCTATTAACCTCTATTATCATACAAAAGTGATATCACTTATAGTTTTCACGCAATTGGCCTCTGATTATGAATATTTTTTATAATTTATCAAATATTATTGTTTAATGTTTAGTTTTCTTGAGAGTTTCTATATTTACCACTAAAATTATTCATAGAAAACCATCGATACTTTTCTACGAATTGCGACGTCAGATGAGTTAGGATCTTCGGTCATTATCCAGTTTTCTTTGTCTGAACTTTCAAATTTCATTTCATCCATTACTATGTATTGAGAATGGCAGAAAAACTTAAAGTATACATCTCATGGAGGTACCTATACAGTATATAAGAAACTAAACCAGGGTTGTTTTAACAAAAGTAACAGTAATATTATAGTTAGAATACTTTCATTTCATGAAATTATTCAAAAATGCGTCGGTGGTGACGGCATTGAAACACTAAAATTTTTGAACAATTTTATGAAATCAAAACATTTAAACTGTACTTTAAGAGGCTGCCATTGCAAACGCTCCCGCGATGTTTAGGTATAAATCTAGTTCCAAATCTTGCTCAGCGCGGCGCTCGTGTCGGCCGCACAGAGTTGAAAAGTTTCCAGCCCATGCCATCGAGTATTTCAACACGCGACACCAGATAGTGATCAATGCAAGAAATTTTACATTGGTACCTACCTACATTCATACAAACATTTACATAAGGTACTTTTTATGACAATATGCCTAATTCTATTGTGTTATACACTGTCTACCTGTCATTGCATCTTCATCGGTAAATATTTTTACTATGGCATAGTAGGTCATGATTTTTGGAGAAGAAATATAAAATATTATCTTTGCAAGAAGACAATATCATTTTTTTTCAATAGCATGCAATAAGAACAATTATATTACTCTTCCTATTTTTATTCATTTTTTACCTTTTTTGATATAATATTATTTTTAATAAGAAGAAATATGTTCAAAATAAAGAAAATAGTAAATAATATTTTTTTTAAAATAAACAATATATAAATAAAAAAAATATTTCCTAAATAATACACGCAAATTAAATCTATTCCTACATCGTGTACTTACAAACACACATACACAAATATAACAGACAATGGAGACTTATTTAATTTTATTTTTGAAGCATTATTTTAACTAGAAATATAATTTTGTATTTTTCGTTGATTTCTTATATGCATCAAACTGACAGTTTGAAAATAACAGTCAAAGGAAATGGGTGGATAATACCAAAGTATACAAATTTTAATAACAAGAATACATATGAAAACCTAATAATAATACAATATCAACATTAGTAATTGGGAAGTACTATTCATTTCATAGAAAATAATAATGAATGTAGAACATAAAACAAATTAGAACAGCATTAATTTTAATTTATCGTGTATGACGCTCGGTTTTCTCTGACTACCCCATCAACAGGTACATAACATAATGGAATTTATCTATGTTTGCATATGTGTATGTTTGTGACATCCTATTGTGGCTATTATTTAATATTTGAATTTATCATGTATGGCTCTCAGTTTTCTCTGCCTACCCCAATAATAGGTACATAACATTATGGAATGTTTCTATGTATGTATGTGTGTATGTTTGTGAAATCCTATTGTGGCTATTATTTAAATTTGAATTTATTGTGTATGGCACTCGGTTTTCTCTGCCTACCCCAATAATAGGTACCATGACGGTAATTTATCTATGTATGCATGTGTGTATGTTTGTGAAATCCTATTGTGACTATTATTTAAATTTGAATTCATCATGTATGGCGCTCGGTTTTCTCTGCCTACCCCAATAATAGGTACATAACATTATGGAATGTTTCTATGTATGTATGTATGTGTGTATGTTTGTGAAATCCTATTGTGGCTATTATTATAATTTGAATTTATTGTGTATGGCACTCGGTTTTCTCTGCCTAACCCAATAATAGGTACCATGACGGAATGTAATTTATCTATGTATGCATGTGTGTATGTTTGTGAAATCCTATTGTGACTATTATTTAAATTTGAATTTATCATGTATGGCGCTCGGTTTTCTCTGCCTACCCCAATAATTGGTACATAACATTATGGAATGTTTCTATGTATGTATGTGTGTATGTTTGTGAAATTCTATTGTGGCTATTATTTAAATTTGAATTTATCGTGTATGGCGCTTGGTTTTCTCTGCCTACCCAAATAATAGGTACATAGCATGATGGAATGTATATATGTATGCATGTTTGTATGTTTGTGAAATCCTATTGTGGCTATTATGTAAATTTAAATTTATCGTGTATGGGGCTCGGTTTTCTCTGCCTACCCCAATAATAGGTACATAACATTATGGAATGTTTCTATGTATGTATGTGTGTATGTTTGTGAAATCCTATTGTGGCTATTATTTAAATTTGAATTTATTGTGTATGGCACTCGGTTTTCTCTGCCTACCCCAATAATAGGTACCATGACGGAATGTAATTTATCTTCTTATTCATGTGTTTATGTTTATGAAATCCTATTGTGGCTTTTATCTAAATTTGAATTTATCGTGTATGGCGCTCGGTTTTCTCTGCCTACCCAAATAATAGGTACATAGCATGATGGAATGTATATATGTATGCATGTTTGTATGTTTGTGAAATGCTATTGTGGCTATTATGTAAATTTAAATTTATCGTGTATGGCGCTCGGTTTTCTCTGCCTACCCCAATAATAGGTACATAACATGATGGAATATATCTATGTTTATGAAATCCAATTGTGGCTTTTATCTAAATTTGAATTTATCGTGTATGGCGCTCGGTTTTCTGTGCCTATCCCATCAATAGGTACGTAATATTGATGGTATGTATGAACAATATGAAAAAAAAAATATTATTTTGTATTTTAGACCTTCCCGCTTTTAGCGAATGAAGTTCGTTTTTCGATCATTCCAAACGGTCAAACGTGACAAAAATTGACACAAAGGACACGTCCGTTCAGTTCGGCCGTCAGCCGCAAACTGAATATGGAAATTAAAAACAAAAAAGGGTAATTTTCAATTAATAAATATCATATGAAATTTATTTTTTTAAAATTTTTTTTCAATGATTTATATAGATAAAGGTTTAATTATTATGTAATTTTTTTTTATTCAGTTTCAATTCTCAAAATGTGTGTTTTTAGCGCTTTGAAAATCAACTTTTTCTTGCCAAATTATGTTTTTTTGAAATCAAAAAAATCGATATTAATTTTAACTTTTTGAAAAAAGTTACAAACAAACTTTTACGATAAATATACGTTAATATTATTTTTGCTAAAAATAAGACTATATATTTCACAGGTTTTTCAAAATATGTGCGCAAAGACAACACAAATTATTAATGTTTGAAAATAGGTTTTCGAAAAAGGGTTATATATCAATTAAAAAGGAAATTTTAAAAAATGTGAAAAACATTTTATCTCGACAAAGAAATAGTCTTTCGATTGGTACTAAAAAAAAGAATTCTACGATTTTTAATATCCGAGTGTTATGTACCGAAAACTGCGTAAAAATGTGCTTTTTCAAAATTTGCGATGGCAGCTCGTTAATCTTTGTTCGAAAAACACAGCATAAGGCAGTTGCATAATATACAGTGGACTACCTTCAGTTCCCCAAATCAACTATCTGCCACAATATATAACCAATAGATCCGAGAATTGAGAATTGTGAGAGAGAAAGAGCTGCACGAACAGAAGTGCGAGGAAAGGAGGGGAGAGGGGGGTTTGATTATAGATAATATATTTATTTAATTTCAATTTACGGTTTGATAACCTTTTACACATACAAGTATACATAATATATTAAAAACAACAGAATTTAAAAAAAAAACAAATAAAAACAAACAAATATACAAAACGAAAATAAAAAATGAATAACAATATAAAAAAGGTGAAAACATGTAAAAATATGTAAAAAATAATGAAAAACATTAAAAAAATATGTAAAAAATAATGAAAAACATTTAAAAAAAAAAAATATGTAAAAAAAAACATGCGAGAAACATTCAAAAATATGTAAAAAAATAAACAAAAAACATGTAAAAATATGTAAAAAAAAATAAACAAAATACATGTAAAAAATAATGAAAATCATGTAACAAATATGTAAAAAATATGTAAAAAATAAACAAAAAGCATGCAAAAATATGTAAATAAACAATGAAGAACATGTTAAAAATATGAAAAAAAAAGTAAACATACATGCAAAAATTAATACAGGAAAAAAGAAATGAGAAAAGTAGTTTAAAAACCGACAAAATAATCTAATGTTTGGTCTCATTAACAAGTGCAGTGTATAGGCAACTTCTATAGATGCCGATCGAGTCATTAAATATATCTGTGTATTGTGCATACTGGTTCCCCAAACTATGCAGTCTTTGCAAGGTTGAATTAGCCCGGTATACGCTAGTGTTAGTATGACAATAAAATGGCGCGGTACTGCGTGTGACCAGGGACGGCACCCGCAAATTTATAGCACTGAGCAAGTAAGGGGTGTCAGTATGCGAGTTTAATATTTTAAATAAAAATAACAGATCTGCTAAAATTATTCTCTGTGACAGTGGCAATAAATTGGTTAGCTTCATAAGACTGTTATAATTTATATAATCAATCGGTATTCCAAGTTTAAAATTAATAAACCTAAGAAATTTTCTCTGAACTTTTTCCAAAGTATTAATATGAATAGAATAACAAGGAGACCAAACAGTGGAATTATATTCAAGGTGGCTTCTAACAAGAGTTTTATATAATAAAGACAAAGTAAAAATATTAGTGAAAGCATTTGATAATATATGTTGGTGAGAGTGAATTTTTCGTTTGCGATAACAACGACATTAGTCAAAAATCCGATTTTTGAGTTAATAATACAGAAATGTTGTTTATCAATATTCATGTCGTCTCAAATTCTCAGTACAATATATCTATAAGTGCGAGAGAAACAGCACATGTGTCGTCGTTTCACTGCCATATATTCACTGTAATATTGATAAACACAATATTTCTTCATTATTAACTCAAAAATCGGATTTTTTGACTTGTGTTGTTGTTCTCGCAAACGAGCGATATAACTTCGTCAAACTCGCTTTCCATTTTCAAGAAAAGACTAAAGCAGGGATATCTCTCCGAAAATACCTGATCCCTCTCCCTTTCCTTCCTTTCCTTTGCTACGTAATCTAAAGTAATAAAGCAATCAAAATGTTAGTGTCTGTGTGTGTGTGTGTGTGTGTGTGTGTGTGTGTGTGTGTGTGTGTGTGTGTGTGTGTGTGTGTGTGTGTGTGTGTGTTTGTCTCACGCCTTCTGAAAAACCAAGAGCATCTAAAAATCTAATTTATGTGCGAATGTGTACCTGTATACCTGATGCAGTGTCACGCTAAAAATAATGCGATAAAAATGCTGAATTTTAAAAATATTTCAATAATTATTTTTTTCATACAAAATTTTCCAAGTCGTATCTGTCAAAAAAGTGTACATTTTGCACGCAAATATCTGTTAGTTCAAAAGTTAGAAGTACGTATTTACACGAAAAAAATTTACTTTCAAGTATTACTTAGCGTTTAAGTGAAAAACATGGTGAATATTATGTATAATTATAATGTTTAACTTATTTTTAAAGTAAGCGTTTTGTACATAAATGCCGCCATTTTAATATCTTTTCATACAATATTTCATTTTCCTACCGAATGAATATGTTCTTGAAAATAATAAACCTTTGAAATAAATATAATTATGAAATAATAAAATGAAACACAAGACATTACAGCAAGTTTTAAGACGTATATTGTAAAAGTCTGTTAATTATTAGTAAAGATATAGGCATAATAAAATTGCATAATTTGTATATAATATTTGATATTTCGGACAATTTTCATTTTTATGGCATCGAACAAACCAATGTAGGTACCTATATATTATTCAAAAAATGTCTACAAACCATTTGATATTTTTTACATGTTCTATGGTTACTATGGTAACGGACACATTCTTATATTCAAATAAAATTTGTTATAAATCGAATTCGAATTAATTTAGAACATCATTGTAGGTAGGTACCTACATACCTAATACTACTTAAAAACCAACAATATACTAATTTCGTATAGGAAAATTATTAAACTATCTAAGGTTAACTATAATACACATGTCATTCAATCTACAAACTATTTCCTATAGTGAAATTCTTCTTTTCTTTAAGTAGACCTTTGGGTGATTTTTTATACAAACTATTTCTTGGAGTTTAATTCTTCTTCCTCTTCTTTTGTGAAGTCATTTGGGACAGTTCATAAATAAACTATTTCCTATAGTCTAATTTTTCTTTTTCTTAATTTATGTAGACCTTGGGTGAGTTTTTATACAAACTATTTCCTATAGTCTAATTCATCTTCTTCCTCTTCTTTTATGTAGCCCTTTGGGTGAGTTTTTATACAAACTTATTCCTATAATCTAATTCTTCTTCTTATTATTTTATGTAGACCTCTGGGCCAGTTTTGATACCAACTATTTCTTTTAACGTAATTCTTTTTTTTCTAATTTTATGTAGACCTTTGTTGAATTTTATATAAACTAACTTCCTATAGTCTAATTTTTCCTCTTTTATGAAGACCAAGGGAGAGTTTTCATACAAACTTTTCCTTTCGTCTAATTCTTCTTCTTCTTCTTTTATGTTGACCTTTGCGTCAGTTTTTATACAATCTATTTCTTCTAATATGTAGACCTTTGGGTCAGTTTTTATGCAAACTATTTCCATTAGTCTAATTCTTCTTCTTCTTATTTTATGTAGACCTTGGGTGAGTTTTATATAAAATATTTCCTATAGTCCAATAATTCATCTTCTTCTTTTGTGAAGAACTTTTGGTCAGTTTTTTATATAATACATTTCTTATTGTGTAATTCTTCTATTTCATCTTTTATGTAGACTATTGGGTCAGTTTTTATTACAAACTATTTGTTATAGTCTTATACTTCTTCTTCTTTTTTATTTAGCCTTTGGGTTAGTTTTAAGTCTAATAGTCTATTGTACAGAAATATAAACAACATGCACACTTGATGAAATTACATAAAAACGAATGGGATGTGACCAACACTAGAATCTTCTCAATACTTTTGTTCAATCAAATTTACACCATTTAATATATCATCATATATTGCTTAATTTTCAATAAATACGCATTTAATTTTTATGACAATATATAAATAAATCGGGGTTGTGGCCATTACTGGACTCTTCACAACGTTTATATTCAAATTTATTTAAGTCTTAAACACTATTTAAGTCTTCTTCTTAACATAGTTTAAGTCTTCTTCTTCTGTAATGTAGACTTTTGTGTCAATTTTAAGTTTTATCAGTTTTACTGTGCAAAAATATAATAAACTATATGCACACTTGACGAAAAATATAAAAACGAATGGGATGTGACCAACACTAGAATCTTTTCAGTACTTTTGTTTAAACAATTTTTAAACCATTTCCCATCATCCAAAATTACTAAATATTAAAAACACATTATTTGCGTTCGATGACAATATATAAAAATAGGGGTTGTGGCCAAAACCAAACTCTTTACAACGTTTTCTCTTTATTTTTTTGTTTTTTATTTATTTTATTGATAAAGAATATAATTACAATTATCATGTTATTTTGCCTAATCCCTTAAGGGGATTTTTGGCTGTGATCTTAATTGTAACAATTTTATAATATGCAAAAAATATAAAAATATGTATATACGTATATATACACATACATACATATATACATATAAACTACAATTAAAAACTAATATTGTACATATATTTATATACTACATTTTTCCTACAAAGTCCGGAACAACCCGCGCTCAGTCATTTTACAACACTTATTATTTATACAACACTCCATTGAATAGAATCTATCGATTGGGCAATGACTATGGTTATCTGACTGACCCTTTCTTCATTTCTTTTAATGAATATAAATTTACTTTATTAAAACATTTTCAAAAACATACCCCCAAATGATTGTGTAGTCAGTTGTTTTCATTTTTATATATTTTTATATATTTATATATTTTTACATTTTTATATATTTTTTACATTTTTATATATTTTACATTTTATATATTTTTGTACATTTGGTTTTTATTTTATTTAATTCAATAATGTAATATATAGTCACATCTGGCAGCATTCTCTGATTTAGTGTGGCTAAGTGTGTAGGTAGTTCATACCATTCATTTTTATATTATTCAGTCAGTATATTCTTATGTTCATGCTATGTAGTATTATTATTTGAGTTTTTATTTTTTATTTTTTAATGTATGTACTTTGTTGTTTAATTTACCTTTCTTATATGTTTTTATTTTTCTTTATATATCCTTTGCTACCGTTGTTATGTCTAGATGTTTATAAATTGTTTTCTTTTGTTTATGCTGTGTCATGTATTATTTAATTTTGTAAAGGGCTTTGAGCCGTGAATCAATAAATAAATATTTAAAACCATTTCCCATAGTCGATGCGTGCAGAAATTTTATGTACTTATATATAAAAGCAAATGGGTTGTAGCCATCACTTGAACATTTTACACCGCTTAAACTCAATTAAATTTCAAACTACTTTTCATAGTAAGAATTAGCAAAAATTTTGTGTGACAATATTATATAAACGATTGCTTATTTCTTAACTAATTTACATTCTTGGCCAACGGCGGGACATAAAAGCTAGTCTAAAGTAATAAAGCAATCAATATGTTAGTGTGTGTGTGTGTGTGTGTTTGTCTCACGCCTTTTGAAAAACCAAGAGCATCTAAAAATCTAATTTATGTGCGAACATGTACCAGTATACCTGATGCAGTGTCACGCTAAAAATAATGCGATAAAAATGCTGAATTTTAAAAATATTTCAATAATTATTTTTTTCATACAAAATTTTCCAAGTCATATCTGTCAAAAAAGTGTACATTTTGCACGCAAATATCTGTTAGTTTAAAAGTTAGAAGTACGTATTTACACAAAAAAAATATATTTTCAAGTATAACTTAGCTTTTAAGTGAAAACATGGTGAATATTTTGTCTAATTATAATGTTTAACTTATTTTTAAAGTAAGCGTTTTGTACATATAACCCCGCCATTTTAGTATCTTTTCAAACGATATTTCATTTTCCTACCGAATGAATATGTTCTTTAAAATAATATACCTTTGAAATAAATGTGATTATGAAATAATAAAATGAAACACAAGACATTACAGCAAGTTATAAGACATATATTGTAAAAGTCTGTTAATTATTAGTAAAGATATAGGCATAATAAAATTGCATAATTTGTATATAATATTTGATATTTCGGACAATTTTCGTTTTTGTGGCTTCGAACAAACCAATGTAGGTACCTACCTACATATCCAAAAAATGTATCGAGCCCATTTGATATTAATATTTTATATGTTGGAATGGTTACTATGGTTACGGAAAGATTCTGATATTCAAATAAAATTTGTTATGAATCGAATTTATTTAGAACATTGTTGTAGGTAGGTACCTACCTAATACTATTTACTTACAAATCAACAATATACTGATTTCCTATAGGAAAATTATTTTATTTATTTATTTATGTATGTATGAATGGATGCATGTATGCTACGTGCTCCTAAACCGTTTGTCCGATTACAATGAAACTTTGGTGAATTGTCGAGCGTATGCCCGGGATGGTTTCTGGATTTAAACTTTTTTCTTATTCTTCTTCTTCTTCGTGTATTTGGTCATTTTACCTATGAAGGGGGAATATCCTGGGAAAAGAAAGTCCGACTGTCCCTCCATCTCTTCGCAGGTCCTCCAGGACGGTTTCTGGATTTAAACTTTTTTCTTCTTCTTCTTCTTCGTGTATTTGGTCATTTTACATATGAAGTTGCAGTATTCTGGGACAAGAAGGTCCAACTGTCCTTCCATCTCTTCACAGGTCTTCCAGGACGGGTTCTGCATATAAACTTTTTTCTTCTTTTTCTTCGTCGTGTATTTGGTCATTTTACCTATGAAGGTGGACTAACCTGGGAGAAGAAGGTCCAACTGTCCTTCCATCTCTTCGCAGGTTTCTGGATTTAAACTTTTTTCTTCTTCTTCTTCTTCTTCGTGTATTTTTGGTCATTTTACCTATGAAGTTGGAGAATCCTGGGAGAAGAAGGTCCAACTGTCCTTCCAACTCTTCGCAAGTCTTCCAAGACGGTTTTTGGATATAAACTTTTTTCTTCTTCTTCTTTTTCTTCTTCATCGTGCATTTGGTCATTTTACCTATGAAGGTGGACTATCCTGGGAGAAGAAGGTCCAATTTTCCTTCCATATCTTCGCAGGTATCTGAATTTAAACTTTTTTCTTCTTCTTCTTCGTGTATTTAGTCATTTTACCTTTAAAGGTGGAGTATCCTGGGAAAAGAAGGTCCTTTCATCTCTTCGCGGTTCTTCCAGGATGGTTTCTGGATTTAAACTTTTCTTAACTGACTGAAGGGACGGGATGTAATGAAGGGAAGGGATGCACTAAAGGGCCTGAAGGGACGAGAGGTATAAAAGGGCCTGAAGGGACGGGAGGTACCTACTGAAGGGCCTGATTGGAAGGGACGTAATGATGGATTGAAGGGACGGGAGGTACTGAAGGGCCTGAAGGGACGGGAGGTTCTGAAGGGTCTGAAGCGACGGATCATGGAGTCTAATTCATTTTCTTCTTAATTTTATGTAGACCTTACAGTTTTTACACAAACTATTTCCTTTAGTATTTTTCTTCGTTTTCTTATTTTATGTAGAACTTGGGTGAATTTTATACAAACTCTTTCCTATAGATTAATCTTCTTCTTCTTTTATGAAGAACTTTTAGTCAGTTTTTATACAATCTATTTCCAATATTCTAATTCTTCTATTTTATGTATTTTTTCTTATTTTATGTAGACCATTGGAATAGTTTTTTATACAAACTATTTCTTATAGTCTTATACTTATTCTTCTCTTTTTTATTTAGACTTTTGGGTTAGTTTTAAGTCTAATAGTCTATTGTGCAGAAATATTATTAACGATATGCACACTTGATGAAAATACATATGTAAAAACGAATGGGATGTGGGATGTGACGATGTAATCTGCACTAGAATCTTTTCAATACTTTTGTTTAATCAAATTTAAACCATTTATATCATCCTATTTTGAATAATTTTCAACACCTTCATATTTGATTTCGTTGACGATATTTAAATAATGGGGGTTGTGGCCATTACTGAACTCTTCACAACGTTTATATTCAAATTAAAAACTATTTACTATAGTTTAAGTCTTCTACTTCTTCGTTAATGTAGACTTTTGTGTCAATTTTAAGTCTATCAGTCTAATTGTGCAAAAATATAATACACACTTGATGAAAAAATATAAAAACGAATGGGATGTGACCAACACTAGATCTTTTCAGTACATTTGTTTAATCAAATTTTAACCACATCCCAACATCCAAAATTACTAAATTTTCAATAGGTACATATTACAATTTGTTTTCGATGGTAATATTTAAAAAGGGGGGTCGTGGCCAAACCAATCTCTTTACAACGTTGATAAACAGTCATATTTAAAACCATTTCGCATAGTCCATGCGTGCAGAAATTATATATTATACTTCATTCACACTTTATAGCAATATATAAAAAAATAATGAGTTGTGGCCATCACTTGAACATTTTACAATCAAATTCAATCATATTTCAAACCACTTTTCATAGTCCGATTTCGCAAAATAATTGGGTGACAATATTATAAAAACGATTGCTTTTTCCTTCACAATTTTACATTCTTGGCCAACGGCGGGACATAAAAGCTAGTATTAACTAAAGAAGGAATATTTATCCCAAAACACCTGATCTCGATTTCCTCTTCTTGTTCTTTCCCAATCCTTTTTTTTTGCTATGATATTTTTTTTCGTTTTTAATATTTATCTTGGTGATATGTATATTTTCTTTATTCTTTTTTAGCTTTCATTTTTTGTTGATGTACATATATAATTCTGTCACTCTGTAATCTGGTCGGTCGGAAGAAATTGCCTAATGACAATAAGCCCGCCAGTGTGTATAATATTTGTTTATATTATGTACAAAAAGTTAAATAAATAAATAAATGCTTAATGCAATCCGAATATCACATCTCTAAAAATCTCGTGTGAGATATTGAAAAAATCGTGTCATCAAAATAATTTGTTTGACCAAATGAATATGGCAGTAAGGCCGCCATTGTGCTCATGTGTAATAATAATAATAATAATAAAATACTTTTATTGGTTCATACAACGTGGCGGATTTATTGCCCGCAGGCAATCTCTACCAGTCAACCACCATGGTAAATACAGTTAGTAACAGGGATAGAAGAATACAAATAGAAAAAAAATCATAAATTAAAAATATAAAATAAATATAAAAAACAAAAAATAATATATGTATAAATAACAAAGAACAAAAATAAGAATAATAAAAAATACATCAGATAGATACACTATGTTTATTGGATGGAGGATATGAGAGGAGAAAGGAAGAGGGATAAAGGGAAAAAGACGTGAATTTGTGTTTATGTGGATAGAAAGTGTGACTTGAGACGCTTTTTGAATGATATTAAATTAGTGGCATCTCTGATACTCTGATGTGTACAAAATGTTTTGAATAAATAAATACTCTATACATTATTATTTTGCTCTCAGTTATATTTACTTAATATTATATTTTTGTGCTGTGTGTCGGTCAATTTATGACAAAACATTAATTTTATTAACGATTTTATGTGCTATGTGCTACCTATAGGTATCTACCTAACTACTGTAAGTAGGTAGTGAATAATATCGATTATTATTTTTATTCACGTTCAATGTCATGACAATACATCATAATATTAATTGCATGGAAACTACACAGATGTACCTACATAATAATATAATATATTATGTTGTCTATACAAAACTAATAAGTACCTTTTATTATAATATGTTTACTTGGGGTTGAAATGAAGGGGCGAATAAAACAAACCTGTCAAACAAAATAATTATAATAGGTAGGTACTTACCTACAGTTCTTCAAATTATTACATGTCTCTTAGGGCAGTGGACCCCAACCTTTTTGTCGCCGCGGACCGGTCAACGTTTGATAATTTCACCGCGGCCCACTGAGGGTAGGGGGGGTTACATTGGGGGAGGGGGGGTGGTCACATTGAATATAGATTTATTTAAATTTTATTATTAAATAAGGAAATATTATTTTACAGAGAAATATAAAAATTAAAAATAAACAGTACCTAAAGAATAATGTATTAAAAATAAACAATAAACATAAAATAATATATTGTGGTTCCTCACCATAAAGAACAAAGTGTTTGGGAAGGGAAAATTCGCTAAAAAATATTTATTCATAATAAAATATAATATTTTTTATTTTTAAAAGAATAAATAAAAATTACGATTGTGGTACATAAGTTGTAGTGACAAATAAAAGTAGTAAAGATAATAGAAAATACAAGGTTGTGGGGAAAATTAAAAAAAATATATATATAATAACAACGAAGATAGAGATATTTGACGTTTGAGATATTTTTTGTTTTTTATTCATGGGTATTTTCTTTATTTTTACGGCTCAACAGGAATGTTGAAAGAATTTTTCTTGTTGTTATCAAGAAAGAGAAAATAATTTCGAGAACGCTTAGGGTTTAATATTAGGATTTTAATGTTATTCTGAACTTGCATATAGGTATATTAAATTGTAAATTATTTATTTATTTTTCTTTGAAGATTCAAGTGTTTGATTTAATAATTAAATTAATCGTGTTTAAACATACGTTCACAATAAAATACAGTAACCCCTTAAAAATGAATACAAATAGGTAATCCCACTGAGGGTAGGGGGGGTTACATTGGGGGAGGGGGGGTGGTTACATTGAATATAGATTTATTTAAATTTTATTATTTAATAATAAAATTTAAATAAATCTATATTCAATGTGACCACCCCCCCTCCCCCAATGTAACCCCCCCTACCCTCAGTGGGCCGCGGTGAAATTGTCAAACGTTGACCGGTCCGCGGCGACAAAAAGGTTGGGGACCACTGTCTTAGGGCACTCGCACACATCATCATCATCGTCAGCCTGTGTTTGCCCACTGCAGGACATAGGCCTCCCCTCTCCTTCTCCACTCCTCCCGTTCCTGTGCGACTCCCATCCACTGTGGTCCAACAAATCTTTTTATGTCGTCCATCCATCTATTAGGTGGTCTCTATACTACCTATCAACCTTAATCATTCCTGACTATTAACGTTAAAAATCTTTAACGATTCTACATGTATACATTTAAATAATTAAAATTTTCGATAAATCTACAATTTCTAAATAACGGCTGAACGATGTTGGAATAATGACAGTGGTTGACATAATGAACGGTAATATTTTACGAGGATGCCAGTCTTTTAATCTCGGTACTTAAAGCGGTGTATTTTCTATTTCTTTTCATCAAATGATTTTTTATAATTATTAGAATTTGCAATAACCACGTCGCAAATGTATGTAAGTTTTTTTTTAATTTTACCATTTATATCGGGACTGTTATGTTGAATTGATCGGTCTGTTAATATTGTTTTATCGTAAAAAATTGAAATATTATTATTTTCTAAAAATAAAAATTAATCATTTTCATAATATGGTTTTATGAATATCGCTTCAATTAATTCATATTTAATAAATAAATTTTGATGTATTATTTTTGCTACTTTGTTATGTCTTAACATATAAGTATTTTCCTTTCGAACACCAACAATGCATTTTCGTCCTTCTTGGTCAATGTCCAGCATTCTGATGCATATGTCATGACCGGTCTAAGAAGAGTTTTGTAAATGAGGGTTTTTTCATCATAATATTCCGATTGCGCGAGTATAAAACAGCCCTATATCATATAATAATATGTTCCATTGTTTCCAGAAGAGCCAAACAATTCCTACAACTATCATCTACTAATTTTAATAATTATTATTTATATTTTGTACAGACATTTTGGAAAGGACAACCCCTATGATTCGCAACTTGGTTACTTAGTACCTACATATATCAGAGTTAGTACATAGCTATATGTATTTGTATTTTGTACTCACATGGTGTTGGTCATCAGTTTTCCTCGACTCAATATGTTTCTTAGTTGGAGGGGTGTAACGACGTACTGGAGACAACGAGGGGTGGCGGCCTCCTACCACCGCAGAATTATCTCTTCTCTGTAATAATACAAATACAATAATATGTTAAAAATTTATTTATTAATTTATTGCAGTACCACTATTTCTACGAACAGAATTGGCGGGTAATGCGTTTTCCCGCCAAAATGTGAATTAAGTTATTGGGAGGTTGCATAAATTTTATTGATACATTTAAAAAAAACGGAGAAAATAGATAAATCACTGTCGATTCTGTTATAATAATAGATCTCGAAGAAAAAATGAGTTTGATAAAGCTTTAAATGAAGGTAATAAGATAGCAATATTATTATTCATAAATTTTGGTTTCCATTTTGTTGTATTATTGTGCATTTATAGCATAGATTTTGATTATAATATACTAGATGTCGTAGTTAGCAAATTTTGTATGAATCGAAGTGAAGCATTTTTCCGGGGGATTTCTGACGTTTTGGTGGGCAAACCACTTTGTTTTACTATAGAGAATAACGACTTGCCTATGTGAATTGTTTTCGGATTTATTTGTCGAAAAAAACACTTTATTTATTAAGATTTAGAGAACAGTTATCTAGGATGTGTTGAAATGTAAGGAAAACTGAAATATGTTGCCAACCAAAACGTCAAACGCGTGATATTCCATGACTCACTTTTTGCACGGAGTACTACATCTAGTATATTATAATAAAAATCTATGATTTATCTGCGCTTTCTACGGTTATTTTTTGCGCGAAAAAAAAAAAGAAAACACATTTTCTATGGTTGAGTTGAGTAAATAGTTGTAGCCCAGTGATGGGCAAACTTTTTAAGGGGAGGGCCAGATAAAATAAAAAAAAAATTGAACAAAACAGATTTCTATAAGTGATAAACTTTATTTTTGATTTTTACATCACACACAACTTATATTATATAGATTATACTTATATTAAAAGAAAAAAAGTTACAAAAATTGATTATTCTTTAGAAGAGTATGACTTATGTGACAGATGCAACTGTGACCGAGCTTCTAAAAATTGTTCATAATCTGGGATGAGCTGATTCGCAGTAGTGAAGCTAAATGGTGGTCAGTCAATCGGTTTCGGCTGTTTTTGCGAAGCTTCACACACCTGTAGAAAACACCTGTACACAGATGTAGGAAGATGCACACATCTCTATTATCTTCTAAGCGTGAGATTTCAGGTTTAGGAAACTTGATTTTGACAGGGCCTTGTAGAACTGAATTTTAGAAACATTGAGAAATAGTTGCTTCAATTTAACGCAGAAAATACCTACATTTTGGACTATTCTAGATGTAATTTTAGGGGTTATTTGAAACCATGTCGCGGGCCGGATTGACTACCCCGAAGGGCCGCATTTGGCCCGCGGGCCGTACTTTGCCTATGACTGCTCTAGCCTATTTCTTAAAGGCACCAACGGAATACTGGCAAACATATACTAACACTCATACACAAGTTAAAATATTATGATAAGTACAAACAAAAAATAAGATCTTCAATAGACCAATGACTGAGGGGTCTGTCACATAGTCAACGCTTAATAATAAATAAACCATTTGCTGGTACAATCATCGTCTGAAATAATGTTAATTTTATAAAATGTTCAATATAGTATTGTAGTATGTTCTCATAACAATTTAAAAACAACTACAAACTTAAAACAAGTGGGTTGTGGCCAACGCTACACTCCTCACTACCGAGTCACTCCACAAAGTATTAGAATATAAAGTATAAAAATATCAAATTTTAAGATTTCTGAGCTTGGGGTCACTTTGAAATTTATTTATTAATTTATTTATTATATAAAATACAATTTTCCTTAAATCTAGTAACAAAGAAATTTTTTTTTTAATACAATATAATATATTTAACTTAGGTTACATAATAGTTACCAGATATTTTACTATTGTCATAAACTGCCTCACTAGGTGAAACCTGTTCTGAGACAGTGTATAGATGTCTTATTAGTTTTCAGTTTTGGTTAGTAACTATGGGAGTATTTTATGAGTTCAGGTGATTAATTTATTTTTAATATAGTCTCTGCCCTTTTTTTTAATCCAAATTTTAATGTCTCGCTTAAATATTTTCAGGTTAATATTTGATAGTTTAAAAAATTGAGATGCACGGATCAGATATCCTTCAAAATCTAATGTCTAATGATAATATCATAGAATTATAAGGTACAGAAGCCGTGTGCAATATAAATTTCGAATTCAAATGTATGACAAGTTTTATTTACATGTGTGTGTGAGGCGGTAGATCGGTAATTGAATCGGTAGGTGTACGTATACTGCATAGAAGAGATTTTACGTGTACTACTATGTGTTCTATGACTGTATTGACGGACAGGCGAGTGAAACTCAGAACATTGTTCTTAGTTTTAGTTGTCATACTTTCATTGCGCCGACTAGGTATCTGTATCTTATATAATCTAAGGATAATATAACGATATTAAAAAAATGTAATATAATCGATTCATTAGAATAAACACGCCGTACAAAGCATAAATCAAAAATATTTAAACTAATATAAACTAATTGGTTTATATTAGTTTAATTGACCATTGGGAAGACCCAGGCAGCGATATGTGGACAACGTCATGGCAGATCTAGAGAGAATAGGGGAAAGGGAAGATTGGTAACACAAGACCAAAAGAAGTAGCGAAGCATCATTATGGAGGCTAAAACTCTGCAAGAGTTGTATGGTCATCGGAAGTATGTAAGTAGTACAAAGCATATAGTATAAAGCACATACACACATATTGTACATAGTGATGAAACTTTTAGAATACCATCTCAGCATGATACTCTGCAATAAAAAAATAACCCTAAAAATTTCGAATTCATAACTCTCACTATAAAAAATATGTTACAAAAACCATGAGACTCAATTTAAATTTTTTTCATAACCTGTCATAACCCTGCACCCTGTACTCAACTTACCTTTGAGTTTTGGGACATCCTGTACATGTGATCATAAATTTTATGACGTAAAACAATTTGTGAAAGATATGTAAAATATATATTTCTAGGTGTCAAATGTTATTATTTTTCACGTATGTGATGCGTGAGTTAGGTGAGGTGAGGTGGCACGCCATTCGGCAGTTATGACTTGCAACCTAATATCCCAATTTACTATTTCCTTCAAATATATTCTTCAAAAATAACACCAGAATGCTATAACGGAACCATACGCTTATTCCTATGGCACATTCATGATTATTACTTATGGCTTTCTTTAATAGCCTCGCAATATTTCAATTCTACTTCAATTTAGCAATGTTTTACCAAATGTTTGATACCGCAATAACAATATTTAGGAATCATATAGCGCCGTTCGATGATTCAAAATCATTCCAAAGGCGCTGATAAATTAGTTACGTGTTTCTCAATGATATACATAATATGTTTGCAATTTCTTGAAGGTGCTCTTGGTTTGAACACCGCGAACATCTGAAAAATAAATTAGATTTCATACATAGAACTACTCACACATTTATTTTTTACACCAACTGTCATTCCTAGATTCTCAAATCAGTGCTGATGGTGGGTGTGAGAAGGAAATAAAGAGACGAATAGCCATAGTTAAAAATGCTTTGACTCGACTGAACAAGTTGTGGAAAGATCGAGGAATTTCCAACTTTGTCTATGGCTGGAATGCGCTGTTGAGGAAGTGATGTTATATGGATGATTTTTAAAACGCCATTCTTGTGAATTCAAAATTATACTTTACATTTTGTTACTTTTATCTCTCTATCTTAATCAATAAGCACGTCTATTTAATATTAATATGAGACACCGGCTTAGAAAAGTGTTTTCACTCTATTTTATCGTTTCATCATCGTTTTCGGGTATCTTAAGATATTACAGAACTCCATAAGATAATTATATCCATGATATGGGTAATCATGGACTTGCCTACCAGGCATCGATAACATCTCACATAGTTCACCAAAGAGGTTACACCGCCGATTCTGAATTTAGTTTTTTTTAGATGTGGCGAGACTGGTGTGTGGGGATGGATATACGCATGTATCGGGTTTCTTTTTAAAAGGTAGGTAATGCACACCCGAAAAATTGTCGAAAGTTACCCCACATTATGATACATGGTAGGTTTGTGTGTATGCATAAATATATTAATCCCAAAAAAATAGATATAGGTTAATTAGAGATCTAACCATTTCATTGTAATTAAAATTTTTAACATAAAAGCTTGTACTGATTTAAAAAACTAATCATAAACAATGATATAAAATTTTACGATAGTATTTAAAAATGGTCTGAATAATTTATGTTGGGGAAATTTCGAGTTCTGTAGAGATCGTCAAGTGAAAGAATGCGGGTGACGTCACTTGTGCACAAATGTGGCCGATCGAAGTAAGTGCTGTCGTTTCAGAGGTAGCACTTAGTTGAACTTCAAGTAGCACTTATAAGTTCTACCATAATACATTACATCCTTTCCTAGCATCCCTTTTGATCGCTCTTCATCCTCTCATTTTTCTTTCGTTGTGGTATTTTGGTAAAATGTAGCTATATTTGTATAAGTGTTTTTATATTATATTAGTGAACCCCCGGCAAACTTCGTATTGCCTGTATAATAAAAAATGGCCCTTCATTACCACCCGTCGCTTCAGACCCTTCAGTACCTCCGGTTCCTTCAGTACTTCCCGTCCCTTCAGGCCGTTCAGTACCTCCCGTCCCTTCAGTACCTCCCAACCCTTCAGGCCCTTCAGCACCTCCCATCCCTTCAGTACCACCCATCCCTTCAGGCCCTTCAGTACCTCCCGGTCCTTCAGCACTTCCGTTCCTTCAGGCCCTTCAGTACCTCCCGTCCCTTCTGGCCCTTCAGTACTTCCCATGCCTTCAGGCCCTCCCGTCCCTTCAGGCCCTTCAGTACCTTCCGTCCCTTCAAGCCCTTCAGTACTTCCTGTCCCTTCAGGCCCCTCGTCCCTTCAGGCCCTTCAGTACCTCCCGTCCCTCCAGGCTCTTCAGTACCTCCCGTCCCTTCAGTAGGTTAAGAAAAAGTTTTATTTCCGAAACAATACCGGGAAGACCTGCGAAGAGATGAAGTACAGTTGGACCTTCTTTTTCCAGGATTCTGCAACTTCATGGGTAAAATGACCAAATACACAATAAAGAAGAAGAAGAAAAAAGTTTGGATCCAGAAACCGTCCTGGAAGACCTGCGAAGAGATGGAAGGACAATTTTTTTAATCCAAAAAACCATCCCGGGTATATTCTCGACAATTCACCAAAGTTTCATTGCTTTCGGATGAACGGTTTAGGAGCGCATTCAACACAAAGATACATACATAGATACAAACATTCAAATTTATAATATAGATAAACTGTTATGTCGTATATTATGCCGAAAATTAATTTGTTCATTAACTTTTTTTCTCAGATGATTGACTGGAAGAAGTTGCCTCCAGGCAATGAGTCCACAATTCGTTCAATGTAATATTACATGTTTGTACAAAAAGTGTTAAATAAATAAATGAACAATGTTTTTCATGTCATTCCGCTACTAACGTACAACTCAGGAAGAAAAAGCAAAGAAACCTTGTAGGTAGTTTTTTTTAAATATATTTAACTGAAAAACATATGAAATAAGAAATATTATTAAATTACGTCTTTAATAATTGTAGTTGTAATTTGTAAACAAAAAAATGGACTGGAAAATGGAAGCATTAATTAAATTTACAAGTTGATAATAAAAGTTATAATTCTTAATTAAATTTAAAAATAGTGCATGATATCAATAACAAAACACTAATTGTAATAAAAAAAACTAATTAAATTTACAACCATGATAAACGTTATACGATATTACACAATAATTTCAATACTAAAATAAGTGCTGTGAGTGCGGATAGCAGCACTGACTTCGTAATTTTCTAACAACATTTCGGGTTCGCTCTGATATAATATATTATATTATAATAAACTCTGCTACAAATCAACCAATAAAATCCGTTGACATTCAACGTTGTGTAGTGTAGTGTATTGCGTGTCACTTTGGCAACCATACATTTGCTAGCATGATGTATAAAACTGTCACCTGAATTCTCTAACTTTGTTGAGCTCTACGTGGCCGCTATCGGAAAAATAATCAGGAAGCTAAAGTTTACTACATGGTCGTTGTGCGGCCCAACCCCCCCATTTATTGGAACTACGAGTAATTAGACGCATTGCTCAAATTAGGTTCACAGTTTTTTTACAACCGCCATGAATTTAAAACTACAAGAATATTATTATATTATAGTACACTAGTTAAATCCGGCAGACGTTGTCCTGCCTGTTTAATTATTTACCTCCAAATATATATAAATGGTTTATCGGTATGTTTCCTTTTTATTATTTAACATTTCGCTATTATAATTCCGTATTTTTTCTCTTCCATCCCTATTCATTCATTCATTTATAATTTTATTTAATTATTCAAATAAATTTACTTGAACCTTTGGGGCTAGGTTGCGGCCATAGGGGCCTAGCCAGTAAAGTTGGGGGTGGCTGCAGCCCCACCCTAGGATTCTGGGCAACAGGTCAGTACTCTCTTCAATTCTTACCTATGGAAGAGCAGGACAGACGCCTTAATGCCTCGCTCGGCGGTGACTCATCAAACGTGGCGATGAGTAAGTCAGCATCACCGGGCGATGGAAATCGAAGAACTGAAAGTACTGTCCGGTGGTGTACCTGAAATTCGCCAATATGAGTACTAAGGGGTGGAGGAGCCCCCCGTGATGATTGGTCGGCACGACCCACTCGGCGGTACCTGAGTTGAAGACGAGACAGGTGCAGCCGACGCTGCGCCTGGTGTGGAAATCGAAGAACTGAAAGTACTACGGGCGTGGCGAAGGCTCCCTGTGACAGTCTGTTGTTCGTGGGGCTGCTGGGAGGGTAACCCCTGCTATGATTCACGGGCCTTCACGATTGTGGTTGGACTCTTAGGGGTAGTGGTTGTACTCGCTTGATAGGGGATATTTGTGTTGTCCGGCGTTGCGGCTACGTCCGGGGTTGAACAGGACCAATGGGTCCTATAGCATCACCGGCGTGGAAGTGGATCGCGATCTTCCTCCTGAACCTTTGGCATTATATCAGTTTTTTATAATATACCATTTTATATATGGGTATGAAGGATTTTTTTTCTTATTTTTTTTTATTTATGTACTTATTAATTTTTTTAAGAATTTCTTTATTTCTTTATTCATTTATTTTCTTATTCGATCAATGATTAATTTTTATTTTTTTATATGGTATTTTTTATTTTATTTTTCTTTATTTGTTCATTCGATTCTTAATTTATGTATATGTAATTTCTTTTTGTTTAAAATTTTCTTGAAATACACAAATAGATAATTTTCAATTATTTTTTTTGCGATAAGTTAAATAATTAAATTAAACTTCAAATATATTTTATTATTTTCTGCTATGCGCTGAACGAATCCCTAAAATTCAATGACAATCCCAAATAGATAATTTTTGTAAATCCTTGCGTGAGATATTAAATAAATTTTAATTTTTAAACCATCTCGTGTGCGTGCTGAAAAAAACCCACTAAATATCAATTCAATACCAACTTTTTTTTAAATTTTTTTTTGTGATCGAATAAATAAATAAATAAATACCTATAATAAACAATTTTATCATTAAAGTAAATAGATAATATTATGAAATCAACTATTCCATTACTGTGTATTTAATATTACCGGCTTAGTTCCTTAAAATAAAATGATCATGTCAATTTTAAAACGATTGGGTTGAGGCCAACGCTATACTCCTCACTCACTACCAATTTTATATAGAATTTTTTTAGCATTTTCATGAAATGAGTTTGTTAAATTATTTTTGATGTAAATATTTTATTAAAATAACGGGATTCCTAAAATCTACTCCAGAGGAATAAATCCAATTACTAACTGGAATTGCACCACTACATAAAAGATGAGACAGCAGAATGACTCTCGACATCCGTTATATGGTCACACCCTCCCGCCCTCAAGACTCAAGTCTAGAAACAGTTTTCTCAGGAATACAATCGCACTAACCTCAACCAGCGAAAAGAGAAGATTTGAGCTGTGGAAGGAAGTGTTAGGAAGTGAAAACTTCCATGAACCAACACTGGTACTTCCAACGGGTCACCGACTACCTTAATTCAACCTGGAGATCCCTGAATAGACTAAGGACGGGTGTAGGAAGGTGCAAGGTAAACCTGGACAAATGAAGAATGCTAGAGGATGACCAGGATAGGGCATGCGAATGTCACACCTGCTGAACTGCCCACTTATGGAAGGAGGGTGCTCTGAGGAGGATCTGTGGCAAGCGAATGAGAATGCTATTATGGCTGCAAATTACTGGAGGGACACAATATAGGTTGATGATCTTGGACACGGAAAGTAAGTAAGTATTAAAATAATTGAGAAGCACTCTTCGGATATCCTTCAAAATCTAATGGGCTAATGAGGTCTAAGCGAGTACCTATTATATATACAAAATAATCGAATAAGTACTTTAGTCTATAATCGATAAATTAGAATAAACACGCCGTATACATAGCACACATACATAATATATTGTTATGAAAATTTCAGAAAACATTCTCAGCATGATACCAGTTGATAATCTGCAATAGAATAAAACTTTAAAAACTGTTAATGCATAACTCCCTACTATATCCCCTTGGGGTAGTGAGGAGTGAAGTATGTTGCACAAAACCATTATTTTTTATACACTGTCATAACGTGGTTACAACCTAACTCAGCTTATCCAGCATGATACTTGTTGATAATCTGCAATAAAAAAATAATCTTAAAAATTGCGAATTCAACTCCTCACTATCCCCACTCCTGGGTTAGTGAGGAGTAAAAAGTGTAATAAGTAAATGAAGAATATTTTCCCCCCTTTGGAAATAAATGATAATCCCAGTCAAGGATAATAATGGACCAAAGTTTGATTTATTCTGACGTTAGATTAGAATTTGTCAATGGTCAATGATGAGGTACTCACCAGAATTGAAGAAACCAGGCACATAATTGTTATAAACATCGTATCGAAGTGGCGCGGCGTGCAAATTGGAAAAGGCATGTGTAAAAAAAAAAGTCTGATTTTTTTTAAAGTGCCAATTCTATACATAAACAAAAAAAATGCATAGTATTTACGCATGTAAATGTATTAGTAGAATCGTGGTTGCTGATTGGTTTACACCATTTGGTGTCCTTAACAACAAACATCAACAAACCCGACAGTACTATGGACAGTACGTATCTATCTCTCGAAGTGCGCGCACGTTTGATTTTTTATGGTGACCATGTGTTCTAAATTAGGAATTGTTTTCGTTGATGATTTTTTATTTCTAACTTATGTATTTAATTTTTAGTTTAATATCGATATATAATAATTATTATAAACATGTGTTATCGCCGTCTTAGTATAGAATAAGTGTCCATTATTTATTTGTATTAGTTACATAGCTATATTATTTATGTATGTGTGTTTGCCTCAATGAACTATTATGTAAATTTTTTGTATAATATAATTTATTATTTTGTAAAAATATATAAAACTGTTTATTATTATAAGGATTAATTACTTCATAATGTATTATTTTTATATTCCTAATAAAAAGTATCAAATAAATATTTTGTTTAAATATTATTTTCCCAGGAGATGCCCATTAACATTTGCAGAAAATACCTAATAATGTAGACCCATTAAAACCGCATGTAGATTTGAAGGTTTTGAAGATATATGCATGTGCAAGTTACAACCGTTTTATATCATGAAATGATAAAAAAAATCCCATAATATTTTTTTTCTTTTACACCATGGTCACCCTATGAGCTTTGGCACTTTTAAAAAAATCATACTTTAACACAATGATCTATACATATCGAATTGGAGGGAATAGTTGTTTGAACAACTGGTAGCCCCAAGTAACAATTTTCGACGCTATCAGTCCTGACAGACGGTATTTTGTCTTAAAATTGCATTATGTCGCACTTTTTAAAGCAAAACGGTAAAATTTTGCCTTTTTTTAAAGCACAATTGTCTCAAAATCGTTCACCTTAAAAAAAAGCAATTCTAAGCCACCAAAATAATATTAAGGCAAATGACCCGTAAAAGCACTTTCAAGTTGCTTTGTTTCACTCTCAAAGTGTAATATAAAACCGCTTGAGGAGTAATAATAGTAACTAGGGGCTCCGCCCCTGGCCGCTTCGCGGCCCAACCCCGGTTTGGCGCTGCGCGCCATTTTTTTAGGCGCTTCGCGCCCTTATTTATGCGCTACGCGCATTTCATTGGGCGCTGCGCGCCATTTGTTTTATGCCAAGCATCGTTTTTTTAACGCTTCTCACCAACCTATGACCGCTGCACATCGAACCAATTCAGGCATTCATCGCACTAACAAAGTATTGAATGTTATCAATAGTGATTTGTAATTAAGATATTCATTAATTTATTATATTATTAGTTCAATGTTTAATAATGTTACCATAATAGAAATTAAACAATAAGTTATGAGTGTGAGTATATTTATCAATATAAATGAATCATATTTCTAAAAAAACATTTAAATTGTACTTAAGCACATAATATTATTATGTATAATGTTTCAATGTATATAGGCATGCTATAAGCATTCAACTCTCAAATGTTGTTGATGTTCCGTTATTTTTTTTTTTAAATGGGCAACTACAATAATATTGTTTTAAACAAATATAATAAGAATAGCAACATAAGTAATTGTTACTTAATCAGCCCACCTTTGATTTCATATTGCATGTATTCACTGCTGATAACAAAACAAATTATTATTCCTGTATAGCGTGGCTCCTGGACATACATAATATGTCCACGGAACTGAGTTTTTCCAAATTATTATATGTGGTAAGGCATTGGTACAATGGGGAATTCTGAGCGGCATTAGTGTTTTTTTTTAGTCCAAAAAGAACGTTAAGGTGTGTCTTGTTTGTCTATTTGGTATGTTGAAGTTAATCATTTTCATAAGGTCTGTACAGTCAATTTTGAAGTTTTTTATGTCATAAAGGTACATTAAGTCTGAGGTCCTTCGTCTTGTCTGTAAAGTCTGCAATTCATGTTTGTAGTTATTACCAAATTTGTACTTCATGTTTTTCAAAAATATTTATTGTATTCATTCTATACTGTTAATATAAGTATTATATTGTGGATTCCAAATGACTAACGCTTGTTCCAATTGACTTCTAACAATTGTGTTATACAATAAGCTAAATGTTTTTATTTGTGTGAATGGTTTACATACTCTCATCAGGAATCCCAACATTTTATAAGCTTTCAGTATAATGGTGTTTGTCAAATAAAAGTTTACTGTCCAGTTGTATGCCTAAGTCTCTACAGTCTGATTTCTTATCAATCATCTCCCTATTGATTTTGTATGTGTATTGTATTGTACTCTTTTTCCTAGAGAATGTAATGGAGTGACATTTTTCTACATTTAGTAACAGCTTATTAGAGTCAAAATAAGAAGTTAGTCTATCCAGGTAAAGTTGTAAGTCCTTAGTCAGTAATGTCTAACAGTTTTACAGATTTTCTAATCATTCAGTTTTATAGATTATTATCTTATGTACTTTAAACAAACTTGGATGGTTTTGAATGTGTACTGGTTGTATTAATTTGAATACCTAATGTCATAGGCAAAAATGTAAATACTTATTTGTCAAAATATTATAAAAACAATATTGAACACACATACATACCATCACGCCATGTCCCTCACGGGGTAGGCAGAGAGAACCGAACGCCACATTTTTATATCTTGACACACATTCATCGCCTCATCAACATTCATACATCGTCTTATACATGTTCGTCTGTTGTTCAAGCTTCTTACATTTCCATATTTCAAAATAACGTTTACATGGTCGTGCCATCCTTTTCTTGGGCGCCCGCGACCTCTTATTCCGTTCCTGTCAGCTTTGTATATTTTCTTCGTCAGGGGTTCTTCGTTCATTCTTCCCAAGTGGCAAAACCATCTCAATGTGTTAACTTTCATTCTGTTAATTACATCTTTCTTCATCTTATATTCTTTCCTTGTATCTTCATTCCGAACTCTGTCATACATCGTTCTGTCATACATCATCGTTCTAAGCGATCTCAATTCAACTGCATTTATTCTGCTTTCATGCGACTTCTGCCATGTCCAGGTCTTACTTGCATACTTCAAGGTTGGTACTACGATTGCGTTATGAATGGCAACTTTAGCGTCTCTTGATATGTTGCGATCATTCATAACTGGTCTAAGCGCTCCATTCACTCTGTTTTCTGCCATAACTCTTCTTTCAATATCCTTATCAGGCCGTCCATTCCGTTGGAACATACTACCCTGATAGACATACTCGTCGACTTGTTCAAGCCATTCATTCACTACTTTTGTTTGACAAACTGTGACATACTCGTCGACTTGTTCAAGCCATTCATTCTCTACTTTTATTTGACACACTGTTCTGCTTTCACTCTTTTCTCTATTGAACATATGAGTAAATATAAGTTAACCCTGGAACACCCAACATAATGTAGAACACTTGTATTACATACATAATATATACTACGAACTAATATCCATACAAACGTTCACCGTCATATAGACCTGCCCTATAATCTGCACCATATAAATCAACGCTTAAAGATGCCCTTATACATGCTAGAATATTTTGTAAGTTTATTGAATTTATTATATAAAGGAAAAATTGTAAAAAAATCAAATTTTACTTAAGCACATAATGTGTAATTTTTCAATATAAATGTTTTCATAATGTCACTATCAGTCAATACAAAGCTATCATGATTTGATCTACATTGCTATTAGATGATTAATCCAATAGACACCCTACGATTGATTTTAAATGTAATTTAGGATATATAATATATGGAAAACAATGTATAATGTGCACCATATAAATCAACTAAACAATAAGTTATTGGTGTATATTTATTGATATAAATTAATCATCTTGCTAAAAAAACATTTCAATATATATAGACATGCTTCTCAAGATTTTTTCACAATGAAATGCATATTCGGTACATGTAAATAAATAAATTTGAAGTATTTCATAAGTGAACATGTACATACTTATTTGTCAAAATGTTGGTCAAAGCATACATATGAGAGAGTACAAAATGTTTATAAATCAATTTAAAATCTCTTTAAATACAATATTTTCTGTATACTTACTCATATTTTTTACAACCATTCTTGTTCCATTACAAAGACCATCTCCTCGTAGAATTTTATTTAAAAAAAAATGGGCAACGTACAATAATATTTTTTTAAACAAATATGTATAATAAATAAGAATAGTAACATAAGTAATTGTTACTTAATCAGCCCACCTTTAATTTCATTGGTATGTTGAAGTTAATAATTTTTAGAAGGTCTGTAAGTCAAAATTGTGGATTCCAGATGACTGACTCATGCTCCAATTGACTTCTAATAATTGTGTTATATAGTAAGCTGAATGTCAGGATCAAGTTGTAAGTCCTAACAGTCAGTAATGTCTATAACAGTTTTATAGATTTTCATATCGTTCAGTTTTATAGATTATCTTATGTACTTTAAACAAAGTGATTCACAAACTATGTATGCATTTGTTGGAACAGCTCGCTAGCACAATGTATTATATTGTAGACCTCCCCAGATGCAGCTAGAATAAAATTGCATAGTTGTTACCGATTGACGATGGTTTGTTTAAAATATCTCTCATTGGACCGCCAAAAATTGCAACTCGAGCTTCTTCTATTTTGTTGACACCTTACATTTAAAGGGTGTCTCATACGTACCCCATAGAACACACTAACTAACGTACCCTTACAACTTCATCTGCATCATAAACATACAGACTATAATTTTTCAAACAGTATGGTCCGGTACCAGGCACGTCTGCAATCTGAACACCGAAGGATGCAAAAGCATTAGCACTATTCTTCCGGATATGTTGACAGTACTAACAACTACTCTTCGCCTAGCATTTCGCAATGTTCGCCTACGATCTCGCTCTTCTGTCATATCTCACTCATCCATCTCTTGATTTGTAGTGTTTTGGTAGCAGGCATCCACGGAGCATCCACTAAATACCTGCAACAAACAAAATAACACCAAATAATTAGATATGACGAATGCGTCACGTCAAACGTCAAATGTCAATCCGTGAATCCGTCCATGGTCCATATCCTGTTAGTACAGAATGCTGCCAGTATTCAATTACGTATTCCGCAGATTTATTAATAACGATAAATATTATTGGTGTTTAAAATTCTTTTTTGAACAATAATATTATCAATTGATGTTGCAAATACATTTTAAACGATATTTTTGTACTTTTTCGTTTCAAATATTTTTTTATGTTGAAGAAATATTTTGAATGCGTAAAATAAAATTGGGTAAAATTATTTTACTGGCAATACGCGCACATTCTAAACCGGAACAGACACGGCATACATGGGGAGTGGGAGATGTATTCAATATAATAGATAAAGCACATCACTCTAAAAATTACCTTAAACATGCTTTACGATGCATGTTATAAAGCAAACTTACGCAAATTTGCCTTTTTTTTAAAGCACTATAGTCTCAAAGTCGTTTACCCTTAAAAAAAGCAATTTCAAAACCAACAGAATAGTATTAAGACAAATGACCTTTAAAGCGGTCTTAAACGACCCTTTATATTATCTATAAGATCTGTCTGTAAGAGCGATCGGAGCTGTCGAAGAGAAAACGTTCTTAGAATACCCCACAGATTATATGGTAGTATACCCTCGACATTGCTTTCAAATACCGGCAAAAAGGTGTCGTAAGGGTACTTTGCTTTTAAATTGCATTGCGTACCCCAAAATACATTTAGCAATTACCTGCAGGTAATCGCTCTTAAAATTGTCTTTGTTGTCATACTAATACACTTGATTGTAATTTTAATGTTATCGCCATTTTTATTATTGATTATTTTAATAATAATGACGATAATGAATTATATTTTTTATATTTCTGGTAATAATAACCCAAAAAAAACATTTTATTGAATTTTTAGTTTAGAGCATATAAAAAAATAATACATATTATCAATATAGTGGGAGGTACATACATATTTTAATTAAAAATTTCTTTAAATATTAAGAATTTTCGAGGCGCTTTAATTTTACAGAGGTATTATGATAAACAATAACAATAAACTTGTCTTCCCATTAAAAAAATGGAATTCTATTCCTCAAAAAACACATTTTATCTCACGCGTAAAATGTAGTCCATTTTAATTTAACATTTGTCTTGAGTTGTGTTTTTGTGGAACCATGTTATTGTGAAGTATTAAAATATAATGTAAGATAAAATATGTTACTGGTTTTATATTTTACTCTTCGCCCGACAAAAATATTCAAAACTGCTTTAGATTTTCCTTAGAATTACCTTAATATTGGCTTAAGTTGGGTTCTAGGACCAGCGCATAACAGGTATTCTAAGGGCGATGTGTCTCAAAAAGCCAAAGGCGTTTCGTCTTGATAGAGAATATTAAGAGTGGGCCTTTTAATACAACAGGAGGTTCTCTAGCCAGGCTACAGGAGGCATTTCGTGGTAAAACGCTCTTACTCTTAGGATTATCCTACGATAATTTTAAGGGCATTCAAGGAGTAAAATTGTTACTTGGGAGAGGGCGTTCCCGTCGGAAGTATCTATAACAGATGTGCGAAGACACGAAGGACCTCCTATATACACAGAGTTGAAGACAGTCGCCACAGAATTGACAGTCGCTAAAGACCGAGCGAAAAGGAGGAAGAGATGCCAACCAATCTCCCAAGATTTAAACCAAAGAAGAAAAAGAAGCGGGTCACTTTTTCGATAGAAAAAAGTATATACAGTAATTGGTAGTACGTAGGTAAATATTGAACATGTTCTATCCTATGTATGGTTTATTTATAATGCGGACATAATGTACCTATATTTATAAGAACCTAGTTTAGAGCCAGTGCTCAATATGTCTATTTATTTACAACACAAATTAATTTATATCACGCTATGACCCTAATGTGGACTAACAATTACGATATTGGTCAATGACCAAATCAAAATGGTTACAAACAAGAATTGAAGCGATTAGTGGCGTAACTGGCAACACAAGGGGATCCAAAACAGAGAAAAAAAAATTAAAAAAATATAATCAAGGAACACTCGCATTTATTTATTAGATGTATCAATTTTAAAAATATTTCTGTACACAATCATAAAATAATAGTGCACAATGGCGATTAAATTTCAAATAAAATACTGATTTTTAAATAATTTATTTTATGTTTTACTCTCAGTGCAGTCAGAAGCACCTCCTTAGTTCACTTGGTTCATGGTGCCGTGTTTTATTTTTTAATTATTTTTTCAAAAGGTGAGTACACGTAGGTACTACATAATATTCGCTTATGAGTACGACCGTCGACCGATTTCGAGAACAACGTTGTCAACAAAGGTTTGGTATTTTTTTTATTTCTATTTGAGAAATTCATCTGATTTATGTCTAAGTTTAGTTTGTCGATCGACAATTCTTGATAGAACTCCATTGTATGTAGGTACTATGTAGATATATTACAAATTTACATTATTCTGACGATGTGCCTTGCACGAAACACGTCAATAATCAAATAAATTTCAATAGAACAAATACCAAGTATTTTTTTTTATATCTATCTACATGATTTGTCTGATTTATTAAATAATATGCCTAAAAAAAACTTTTTAACACATCTACATATTATAATGTGTTCGTTTATATCGTGATGTGAAGGGGCCTCCACAAAATAAATGGTGCGAGGGTCCCGTGATATTAAGAGACGCAACTGATACTTTGATTATCTTGAATTAGTATAGCAAAAAGATGACGTTTCGAGTTTCACCCTGTATTATTATTTATTAGCTTTAAACTATAACAAACAAATTAACAATAACTAACTAATTATGCGTAGGTAAGTATATAACAAAGTATACATTCATTTGAAAAAGGCATTTTATTTGTATAATGTTTTAGTGAAACTAATGTCTATTTTTACTCCTCACTACCCCAAGGAGATATATTGGGGAGTTATGAATTCGCAAATTGTAAATAGGGTGAACAATATGCAATAGTCGTACCAACATTAATGTATGCAAGTGAGACATGGACATGGCAGAAGACGCATGAAAGTAAAATTAACACTGTGGAAATGAGGTCCCTAAGACGAATGTGTGGTAGAACGATCTATGATAGGATAAGGAATGTGGACATCAGACGAGAATGCAAGATTGAAAGAGATATTGTGAGTAGAATGAAAGTAAATACACTACGATGGTTCGGACATGTGGAGAGAAAGAACGATGAGCATCTGACAAAGAAAGTATACAAGGCTGAAAAGAGTGGAATGAGAGGTCGTGGCCGCCCGAGAAAGAGTTGGCATGATCATATAAATGAGATTTTGAAAGATGGTAATATACCAAGTCAGAATAATAGGAGAGCTTGTATGACGCGATGCATGGATGTTAATGAGGCAAAACATGTATGTCAAGATAGAGGTGTCTGGCGTTCGGTCCTCTCTGCCTACTCCAAGTAGGGATACGGCGTGATGGTATGGATGGATGAAACTTGTAAGGTTATTTTTTGATTGCAGATTGTCAACTAGAAGGTGCGTGCGTGAATTTATCAAACTCATTTCGTGAAAATGCTAAAATTTTTCTAAACACAATTTGAATACTTAGTGAAGTGACTTGGTATCGTTGGCCACAACCCACTCGTTTAATTATGTTTTGGTTGGCGATTATCTTTTTTTATTTTTAAGTTATGTAAATTGTTAATTTTATTTAGATATATTTGTAAATGCTCATTCTGGATTAGATACCTATATTTGTAAATGCTCATTGTCACGAAACTCATAGTATGTATTTTCTACATGATACCTGTTGAGAAATTTTAATTAAAATTGACTTACTAGCAAGATGAGCATGTATGAGACAGTGTATCAATGTTAATGAGGCGATGTATGTGTCAAGATAGAAGAATGCGGTGTTCGGTTCTCACTGCCTATCCCTTGAGGAAGATAGAAGTGGAGAGTAAAAAATACACTTGTCTTATAGAGACACATACAATATCAATATGAAGTTTATTTCACATTGATATGGCAAACCATAGATTTTTTTTTAATTTTAACAAGCCATTTCTGATGAGTGTATTTTCGTTGTATCGAAATTTCAAACAGTATACAAAAAACTCGATTTTCCAGATCGTGAGAGCATTTTGAAAATTTGGACAGATGAAATTATAACAGAAGAAATTAACGGATATATATGGAAAACTAATCAGCTCTAGGTCTATGCACTTTACACATATGATGTTAATATGAAGTCGATCAGACTTATAGTTTGGGCTGTAGAGAGGACACAAAAAAAAAACAACGTAAATGATGATATCATCGAGAAGAAATTAAAAGTTGTCTATGGAAAACTAAAGGTCTGTGCACTTTACACATAATGATGTAAATATGAAGTCGATAGGACTTATAGTTTGGGCTGTAGAGAGGACACAAAAAGGAAAATTTCGTACGCCATACCGCGCCGTACGCCGTTCGCCATACAAACAAACACATCATGAAGAAACTCACAGTGTGCACTCTGTACATGATACCTGTTGAGAAATTGATGTAAAAAATACGCTTAAAAATTGTGAAATCATGACTCTCCACTATTCCATAGTGTGGAGAGTAAAAATACACTGTTATTAAATACATAGTAATCTTACCTCTCGACATTTGCCTTCATGTATAGCTAAAGACGCGGTTCCAAATCTTCTACCGCAGTATAAACAGAGCAGCGGCACTCCAGCTATGTGCTCTTCCTCTGTCCTCAAAACCCTGGCGCTTCGAGGCTCTTCTATCGCCTTCCTGCCGTTGCCGGGGCTCCTTCTCCTCCTCTCGATCCCTCTGCTCTTCGTCACCACTAACAGAACTTCGTCGCTCCTGGGACGGACCTGCCCTGGCTTCAGCTGGATGTTCTTTGCCGTGATGGGAGTCACGGGGCTCGGCGGAGGCGGGTGGGTGTGCAGCCTCTCTGGGCGGGAGGTCCTTCCGCAAGAGTCGCAGGGCAAAGCCAGCGGTTTGATCACGGGCCCGCTGAAGACTTCGTCAACTTTTCTTCTCGCCCTGACTTTTGAATTCCTCCCGACCGTCGGGCCCAGCTTCAAGGGAGACTTTTCTCTGTTACCCGACGGAACTTTCAGAGTGTCCTTCTTTCTCGGCTTTGACAGGTCGATCATAATACCTTGGATGGCGTCGTTCTTAGAACCCTTTTTCGATTTGGGTTTGGACTTTATCAAAAGGGGTGAAGTGTTTTCGTCGTTCTCGGGACTGTCCGACATGTCCGATAGCGGTTTGGACCTTTTTGTAAATCTGATGGGTTGTTTTACCACGATGGGGGCGCGCATCAAGGTGTATATGGCGAGGAGTTCCTTTCTCATCAGAGACATGTCAATTTTTCCTAGTAAGGCTATGTCCAGAAGGCGAGGACGTTCCAAGGTGGCGGTGAGAGGCCTCGGTCTCTTGGATCGTCTTTTTTTGTCCGTTTTCAGCGGCCACGTTCCGACTTCGGAGTCGGATTTGGGCATGTGAGCATCTTCCCCAAAGTAGTTGTTCGGTTTGACGGCGAGGGTCTTTCTTTGTGTGCTGATAGTCGGAGACTGCGGCCTCCATGTGACTACAGCCGGAACAAAGCTTTTGTGCCTCATCTTCATGGCAGAATATTCAGATCGACAAAATGATGATTGTTTGATTTGTCATTGTAAATAAATAAATATTTCTTTAAATCTATTTGATTTTAAAATTCCCAAAACTGCTTTTAATTATTTCAACAAAAGTTATTTCGCGGATTTTAATAGGTATTTAACTTGAAGGATATCTACCTAATAAATATTTGCAACTCGCGTTAAAACACAACCACTAAAACAATCGTAAAACCTATTAAATATAACAAGAATAACATACACAGAGTTTTGCAGTACATTTGGTTATTTCTTATAAGATTCTAATAAGATATCGATAGACTTACATAAAGTGTTAAAATGAATCACAAATCACAGAGAAATGTTATTGAATCTATATAAGGAAACATAACTTGTCATGCTGACATCACTCTAATTCGATATCATTAACATAAATATTGTTACACCAACACGACATACGTTCAACCTCGTTCAAAATCGACATCAAACTGAGGGGGTGGCGAAAGACTTGAATTCATTTACCTGTAATTCACGTGGGAGCGAAAAGCGACCGTGCCATGTGTCAGACTCGAGGGAGTTTGGCACTTAAAAATAAACCGCTGGCTATGTCGCAAGTACTTAGATTTGTTGATGGTTAAAGGCGATTTTTCTGCGAAACTTGAAAGTTTTTCGGTTCCATCAGTAGGTTTGTTGTGTGTTTTCTTCCACTTTCAGCAATTGTCCTAAGGTAACCACAACAAAGCTACCAACGACACTACAGTTTGTTCTTCATTCGTCGGTGTGAAATTTTAATTTGGTTAAATTGAATTGCCACTAGGCATGGATGTTTGATGAGCGGGTCATATCACAAAGATATTATTGATGATAACTTAATATACATAGATAAGTAGGTAATTTGTTAATAAATGAAAATTGAAAATATGATACTAATGGATACTAGCGAAGAACTCTTTAATGACGTTGAATGATTGAAAAAAAATATATACACCTACGCAATTCTATGACCTACGCTTTATTTAAAATCTTAGAAAATATGATTATGTTTCATCTTACCGAAATCTTCTTCGCTATTTGTGTCCTAAGATAAGTCAACGTCGTGACATTCATTTACTTTCACTACTATCTAATTTAATTTATTTTCTTTTTATTTTATATTAAGTACTTCTCGGGCAACTAACAGGTAGGTACTATGTCAAATATTAATTTAACACGCACCCAATAACATGTTGCCATATCCTGTCTCACAGATCCAGACTGAAGACACAATTGAAAACTGTGTCTCCACCGGGAATCGAACCCGGGACCTTTGGATCAGCAGTCAGTTACCTAACCAACTGAGCCACGAAGGCCGACAATATAATATAATTAATAAACACTAATTCACCACAATATCTTATGAAAGAGGTTATTTTCTTGTTAAATCACAGTCTGCCTCTTCGATCTGCTGATCGTACTACACTAGCTATTCTCATTCATTCTACTGAACTCTTCAGTTCTTCTTTTCAAGTACAACCAGCAAGACCATGGAAAACCTTAAGTGATGATATTACGACGTCTCAATCGATTCGACACTTTAAAAAAAGAATAAAGTTGTTATACATCTCTAATAACTTTTAATTGACACCCCTTCTATATATCCTCTCTCTCTCACACATCCCACAACCTCTCTTTTCTTTGTTGCTGTGTATTGACATTTGATAATGTTAAGTGTTTGTCCTTCTATTTGTTTTATAATATAAATTTAATATACCTACCGCTTCTGCTCTGGTAGGTTGGAAGAAATTGCCTTATGGCAATAAACCCGCAATTGTATACATTATTGTATAAAAAGTTTAATCGTGTGTATCGGGGGGCGGGTTAAATCTTCTTCTCCTTATTTTAGATCGTAGATCTGTTTTTTCGAGAAAGATATTCTAGTGAAGCTGAGGTTCAGCTATCCTTCCACCTCTTCGGTGGTCTTCCGGGGAAGCGATGCCCTGGTGGGATTTCGTTTGCCGCTATGGATGGGATTCGAGATGCGTCCATCCTGTTGACATGGTCCCTCCAAAATCTTCTCCTAGCTCTACTCCATCGTATGATGTCCTCGGTCTCACAGGTCCGCCTAATGTCGTCATTGCGAATTCTGTCCCTAAGCGTCTTCCCTGTGATAGCCATTAAAACCTTCATTTCCGATGTTCGTAGGAGGTTTTTGGTTCTGGTCGTGTCGGCTCTTGTCTCCACCGCATATGTCATGATTGGTCTAACACATGTCTTATAAATTCTGACCTTACTATCCGTTCTTATGAATTTGTTATGCCAGATGATATTTTTGAGACATCCTGAAATATAGCAGCTGCTTTATTGGTCTGTTCTCTAACTTCTGAATAAAGGTCACTATGGCTCGAGATTTCCACACCCAGATATCTGAAAGTCAAAACTTGCTCCACTGGAATGTCATCTATTACAAACTTGCATCTTCTTGGTTACTTGGATATCGTTAAACTCTTCGTTTTGTTAACAGATATGCTCATGTTGAATTTTGGGGTTAAATCAACATTTATACTCCAGTTGATAATTATATCCATGATATGGGTAATCATGAGGTTTTTGATTTCAAGGACTACCCCCCTTATGATGACCCATATCATGGATATAATTATCTTATGGAGTTGTATAATGTCTTAAGATATTATTCAATTTATAAATTTCGCGTATCTTACTGTCGATTCATTAAGAGAAATAAATTTTCTTGAACGAATCGACACGACAGTTGGATTATTGTAAAAACATTTAGAATTATTTTACATTATATTTTCTTAATTGAGTTTTATTTTCGATTGCAATTTATTGAGTGACAAGGCGCCAAAAATGATAGATCGGAATCATTATTATATTTTCATAATTGAGTTTTATTTTCAATAATTGCAATTGAGTGAAAAGGCACCTAAAATGACAGATCGGAGTGAAGTTTCAAGACTGATACATTTTTCAGTGAAGTTTCAAGACTGATGCTAGAGTTATTTTCCGTTGTAAAATAACTCTAGCTCAATCACTTCTTCTTCCATTGCTTGATTATGCCGATGTGTGCTATTTGGATGCAAATGAAGTGCATCTCAATAAACTTGAACGTCTTCAGAATATATGACGTATCAGATTCACCTTTGGGTTGAAAAAATTTGATCGCATATCATCTTGCCGCAATCTTCTTTGTTGGCCCAGGATACGCCAGCGGCGCAATATACACGTACATCTTGTCACTATTGTACAATATTCTCTCGAACCCAAACCTGCCACAGTACCTCAAAAGCAAATTCACTTATTTATCCAACCATGGACTTCCACTCCGATCTGCTGAACGTACAACACTATCCATCCCTATCCATAATACAGAATTTCTCAGCTCTTCGTTCGAAGTACAATCAGCTAGATTATGGAATAGTCTTAGTCCGGATATTGCGTCGTCTAACTCACTTAGTATTTTCAAGAAAAAACTAAAGAAGGAATATTTATCCTTGAACACCTGATCCCGATTTCCTTTCCTGTCCTTACCATATCATTTTTTCTTGCTATGAATTATTATTTTTTTTTTTTTTATTTTAATAGTATTTATGTAAGTGTTATACGTATTTTCATTGATTTCTTTTACTCATATTTATTTGCTGTTGTACATACACAATGTTGTAATACTTCGTAATCTGGTTGGTTGGAAGAAATTGCCTAATGGCAATAAGCCCGCCAGTGTACAATTATATTTGTTTATATTATGTACAAGAAGATGTTTAAATAATTATCCCTTCCTCGGATGAATTTTGTATTTACAAAAAAAAAATCTGTATATATGTAAGATCAAAAATATGAAAAAGTTAACATATTTACTCCTAGTTTTATGCAATATGTTTAGCTTTATAATCCCAACGCAAAAAGAGGCAAAATAACATCTCACATTATTCAGCAATGAGATTGACCATCCATTTTGAATGTAGTGGCTTTTCAGGTGAGACGACACCGGTGTGTGGGGATACACTCATGTTCCTGCTTCCTTTTATAAGGTAATGTGACCACAAACACACATTGTAGGATATGTCGTGATGGTATGAATAATGCAAAAATGAGGATTGATGGATATAATTATTAAAAAAAAAATTTTTTTCACCTAACTACTTTTCCTGACAAAAAAAACTAATAATTTCAGTTTTATAATTGATAGATGTAGGCACATTTACTTACAATTAATATGTTATTATTAAAAATAGTTTTAAAAATGTAAAATGTAAGTAGGTGTACATATTTTGACTAGGTTAGGTCAGAATCCTATAATTGCGTCTCGCGTTAGCAAGTTGCATTATAAATTGAGCTTTGATACATATATTCACTTTAAGCTTTGATGCATATATACATTTAAATACAAGTCTTCATGAGAGAAACAAAATATTTATTTTTGTAACACTATGTATGGTTTTTGAATGAGTAATGTTGGTGTAAATTAAAAATTATACACCAAACAATACCTAATATTTCACTTTATATACCCTAACAAAAGTAGTATTTAAGATATTTTCCTTTCTTGATGTCAATGAAACAGTATCTTGAATTCCTAAAAAAATAATATTAGATTATTAAAATACAAAATTAATTTTACATTGGTTTTTGTCAATTGGAATTATATCTATATTTTTTATTTTAAAACATTTGAAACCAACAGTTTTAAAAACATGCGATTGAAAATGTCAAGATATTGTTTTGTTTTAATGTTGTACCACTAAATACCAACCCCCTAACTACATATATCCACCCTTTTACATTTGGTATGACGTCATAAAGACATATATACTGGAGGGCATATGTATACCATTATAATTACACAGGAAGGTGTAATTAGGAGGGAAATACCTACATACATTTATCATTGATTTATTATTTATCGTATGTTACTTGTTATTTTGAGGTTATAATCGCTATGTCTACTGACATCATCATGTTCCAAAATCAAAAGTAGCATTGGGAAAGTAAACCATTTCAGTGAACAGACTATTTTTTATGTATTTTATTTTTTATTGATCTAAATACAACAAAAGAGAATTTCATTTTCTATAAGTACCAATAAAAAGAAAAGTGTTATTTAATAATAATAATAATAAACATTAGCTTGCATCCTGAGCAATAGGTATAAATATCGCCAAATATCTTGAACCAGGTTTCTGGGTGCGCAGAACGCAATTTTGTGTCTTTTTGTTTCGTTGGTATACCTATATGCAAATCACCCCCCTTCTCGATGAAATGGCTCAAGATATTTGGTGACAACTATACATGATTGTGTGATAAATGATTTTTAAAATATTGCTCTATTGGAAATCGATCCCTGGAAACCATCATACATTAGTTTTTTTTAACATAGCAAGGAGTTTGATAATCTAATATTTAATTTTAATTAAAATTAAAGACAATTTCATGGTAGGTATATTTTAGACATGTGAAAAATATACAAATTCATGTGTTAAGTAATAAGGCATTGCAGTTAATAATAATAAATTGTTGGAGAAATAACTTAAATTGCCAAACACATTGATAAGTGAAGGTTAAAATTTGATATTGTTGGGTCATAAGATATCACGCACAGATACTTTTTAGGCAACATTTTGCCCAAAAATGGTTTACATATAATATAGTATCAAATAACTTTGCAAAGTGAAAAATTAAATCTTCTTTATAAACAATTATAAATTATTTATATAGAAGAAATTATTTATAAATTATTCCACCTGTAAATATGTAATTACCAAAAAATAATTTGATGTATGGAACAATATATTAACAATTTTTTGGTGCGGTGGACATCCATCAACACACAAAAGCCAGATTTAAGTCTCAAGTTTTCAAGGCATTGATGAGAGGTTGATAATGTTTAGTTTTCAAGTCATTGATGAGAGGTTGATAATTTTTAGTTTTCAAGTCATTGATGAGAGGTTGATAATGCCCCCAAGTCAAATTGAAAACGCTGTTCGTTTTCGCCAAGCGCTAATTTTTTTTGTATGGGATTTGACGTTTGTTGTAGAAATTTTTTCTACAATAACAAACAACAAACGTCAAATCCCATACAAAAAAAATTAGCGCTTGGCGAAAACGAACAGCGTTTTCAATTTGACTTGGGGGCAATGTTTAGTTTTCAAGTCATTGATGAGAGGTTGATAATTTTTAGTTTTCAAGTCATTGATGAGAGGTTGATAATGTTAAGTTCTCAAGTCATTGATGAGAGGTTGATAATGTTTAGTTTTCAAGTCATTGATGAGAGGTTGATAATGTTTAGTTTTCAAGTCATTGATAACATTGCAGTGATTCTGATTTTTCACTTCCTTCCATTCCTTTTCCTTCCTCATGAGCACATTTACATATTTTTTTTGTTATTTTTTCCTTTCTATTAATTTTGTTCTGCTGTAGGTAAGTACCTAATATTGACTAAATTAATAACTTTTTATATCTGGTCACATTTTTATATATAGAGTACTTCTTCAAGACGAGTAAAATTACTGCAAACTGTTTTGGTTTACATTTATTTAAGTAACACTTATTTTTTACAATAAATTTAACACTTATTGTTTGACTGTTTGCTTGCTCAAAAAAAAATAGTATAAACAGTACAACCTGTTAATATAATTATACCTATTGTAGGTAAATTCATATTGTAAACTGTTGGTTCTATAAAATCAATAAAATAAAAATAAAACAATAAACTGGAAAATAAACAACTGAATTTACTTTTCTTATAGCATATATCTTTATTTTGTGGTACAAAGATGTCACTGTGATGTGACTTTTCATTTAGTTCTCAGATTTTTTCAGATTCTCATTTATAAAAATGTATTCTAGATACCTACTATATCCTTTTTATTTTTTTTATGCTATTTATGTAATTGAAATATACATGATTTTTCAATATGAAACAACAATATGATTTTTCATTTGTCGAAAAGACATGTTGAATACTGTTAAGATTTCTTAAATATATACATATTTATGTATTATTAGACTTATATGTAGCAAAGAGAGACATTGTAAATTGGGTTTTACACTTACACAATATTACAAAAAAATCATTAATTTGATGTTCCATTTTTTATTACATTAGCAGCTACAAAGATTGATAATAATCTATGAGCTACTCTGTTAATGTGTGTTATGCGAGTGTTTTAGCAAAATTCATTTATTGATAACTTCCCACAACCGGAACATAATGGGAAAATATTACTTATTTTTAGTTTTTTTCTTGTTTACATTATTTATTCCCAAGATACAATGTGAAACAGATCCTGTGGCTTATTCTAGATACAGCACATGTAGAACACAAAGGTATGGTTCATTTTTATTTCCTGTAATTGGTTGTATAAATAATATTTTTTTAAAAGATTAGAATTATCTTTTGACTAGATATGAAATCAACATGGTAAAAAAATGGTAAATCAGTTTCTACGAGATCTAATTAAAATTGTGTGAATTTGTATTTTCAGTCAGTACCAATTAAAATTGTGTGAATTTGTATTTTCAGTCAGTACCAATTAAAATTGTGTGAATTTGTATTTTCAGTCAGTACCAATTAAAATTGTGTGAATTTGTATTTTCAGTCAGTACCAATTAAAAAAAACAACCTCATGTATGATTTAATTTGGAAAATATGGAAGCTTAGTAAAGATTATATAATAAGTAAATGAAAATAATTTGGTAAATATGTAGGTAGATATAGCAGAGCAGTGATGCTAGATAGAAAGTTTGGTAAATATGTAGGTAGATGTAGCAGAGCAGTGATACTAGATATAAAGTTTGGTAAATATGTAGGTATATGTAGCAGAGTAGTGATGCTAGATAGAAAGTTTGGTAAATATGTAGGTAGATGTAGCAGAGCAGTGATGCTAGATAGAAAGTTTGGTAAATATGTAGGTAGATGTAGCAGAGCAGTGATACTAGATATAAAGTTTGGTAAATATGTAGGTATATGTAGCAGAGTAGTGATGCTAGATAGAAAGTTTGGTAAATATGTAAGTAGATGTAGCAGAGTAGTGATGCTAGATAGAAAGTTTGGTAAATATGTAGGTAGATGTAGCAGAGTAGTGATGCTAGATAGAAAGTTTGGTAAATATGTAGGTAGATGTAGCAGAGTAGTGATGCTAGATAGAATGTTTGGTAAATATGTAGGTAGATGTAGCAGAGTAGTGATGCTAGATAGAAAGTTTGGTAAATATGTAGGTAGATGTAGCAGAGTAGTGATGCTAGATAGAAAGTTTGGTAAATATGTAGGTAGATGTAGCAGAGCAGTGATGCTAGATAGAAAGTTTGGTAAATATGTAGGTAGATGTAGCAGAGCAGTGAAACTAGATAGAAAGTTTGGTAAATGTGTAGGTAGATGTAGCAGAGCAGTGATGCTAGATAGAAAGTTTGGTAAATATGTAGGTAGATGTAGCAGAGCAGTGATACTAGATATAAAGTTTGGTAAATATGTAGGTAGATGTAGCAGAGTAGTGATGCTAGATAGAAAGTTTGGTAAATATGTAGGTAGATGTAGCAGAGTAGTGATGCTAGATAGAAAGTTTGGTAAATATGTAGGTAGATGTAGCAGAGCAGTGATGCTAGATAGAAAGTTTGGTAAATATGTAGGTAGATGTAGCAGAGCAGTGATACTAGATATAAAGTTTGGTAAATATGTAGGTATATGTAGCAGAGTAGTGATGCTAGATAGAAAGTTTGGTAAATATGTAGGTAGATGTAGCAGAGTAGTGATGCTAGATAGAAAGTTTGGTAAATATGTAGGTAGATGTAGCAGAGCAGTGATGCTAGATAGAAAGTTTGGTAAATATGTAGGTAGATGTAGCAGAGCAGTGATACTAGATATAAAGTTTGGTAAATATGTAGGTATATGTAGCAGAGTAGTGATGCTAGATAGAAAGTTTGGTAAATATGTAGGTAGATGTAGCAGAGTAGTGATGCTAGATAGAAAGTTTGGTAAATATGTAGGTAGATGTAGCAGAGTAGTGATGCTAGATAGAAAGTTTGGTAAATATGTAGGTAGATGTAGCAGAGTAGTGATGCTAGATAGAAAGTTTGGTAAATATGTAGGTAGATGTAGCAGAGTAGTGATGCTAGATAGAAAGTTTGGTAAATATGTAGGTAGATGTAGCAGAGTAGTGATGCTAGATAGAAAGTTTGGTAAATATGTAGGTAGATGTAGCAGAGCAGTGATGCTAGATAGAAAGTTTGGTAAATATGTAGGTAGATGTAGCAGAGCAGTGAAACTAGATAGAAAGTTTGGTAAATGTGTAGGTAGATGTAGCAGAGCAGTTATGCTAGATAGAAAGTTTGGTAAATATGTAGGTAGATGTAGCAGAGCAGTGATACTAGATATAAAGTTTGGTAAATATGTAGGTAGATGTAGCAGAGTAGTGATGCTAGATAGAAAGTTTGGTAAATATGTAGGTAGATGTAGCAGAGTAGTGATGCTAGATAGAAAGTTTGGTAAATATGTAGGTAGATGTAGCAGAGCAGTGATACTAGATATAAAGTTTGGTAAATATGTAGGTAGATGTAGCAGAGTAGTGATGCTAGATAGAAAGTTTGGTAAATATGTAGGTAGATGTAGCAGAGTAGTGATGCTAGATAGAAAGTTTGGTAAATATGTAGGTAGATGTAGCAGAGCAGTGATACTAGATATAAAGTTTGGTAAATATGTAGGTAGATGTAGCAGAGCAGTGATGCTAGATAGAAAGTTTGGTAAATATGTAGGTAGATGTAGCAGAGTAGTGATGCTAGATAGAAAGTTTGGTAAATATGTAGGTAGATGTAGCAGAGTAGTGATGCTAGATAGAAAGTTTGGTAAATATGTAGGTAGATGTAGCAGAGTAGTGATGCTAGATAGAAAGTTTGGTAAATATGTAGGTAGATGTAGCAGAGCAGTGATGCTAGATAGAAAGTTTGGTAAATATGTAGGTAGATGTAGCAGAGTAGTGATGCTAGATAGAAAGTTTGGTAAATATGTAGGTAGATGTAGCAGAGCAGTGATGCTAGATAGAAAGTTTGGTAAATATGTAGGTAGATGTAGCAGAGCAGTGATGCTAGATAGAAAGTTTGGTAAATATGTAGGTAGATGTAGCAGAGTAGTGATGCTAGATAGAAAGTTTGGTAAATATGTAGGTAGATGTAGCAGAGCAGTGATGCTAGATAGAAAGTTTGGTAAATATGTAGGTAGATGTAGCAGAGCAGTGATGCTAGATAGAAAGTTTGGTAAATATGTAGGTAGATGTAGCAGAGCAGTGATGCTAGATAGAAAGTTTGGTAAATATGTAGGTAGATGTAGCAGAGTAGTGATGCTAGATAGAAAGTTTGGTAAATATGTAGGTAGATGTAGCAGAGCAGTGATGCTAGATAGAAAGTTTGGTAAATATGTAGGTAGATGTAGCAGAGTAGTGATGCTAGATAGAAAGTTTGGTAAATATGTAGGTAGATGTAGCAGAGCAGTGATGCTAGATAGAAAGTTTGGTAAATATGTAGGTAGATGTAGCAGAGTAGTGATGCTAGATAGAAAGTTTGGTAAATATGTAGGTAGATGTTGCAGAGCAGTGATGCTAGATAGAAAGTTTGGTAAATATGTAGGTAGATGTAGCAGAGTAGTGATGCTAGATAGAAAGTTTGGTAAATATGTAGGTAGATGTAGCAGAGTAGTGATGCTAGATAGAAAGTTTGGTAAATATGTAGGTAGATGTAGCAGAGCAGTGATGCTAGATAGAAAGTTTGGTAAATATGTAGGTAGATGTAGCAGAGCAGTGATGCTAGATAGAAAGTTTGGTAAATATGTAGGTAGATGTAGCAGAGCAGTGATACTAGATATAAAGTTTGGTAAATATGTAGGTATATGTAGCAGATAGGTAAATATGTAGTTTGAAATATGCATTAATTCATTTCCAAAATAATATAACTCTGCATAGTAGAAGCCACAAACGCGTTTTTCAACAAATTGATTTTTGAATACAAAAACCAAATGAATAATGATCTCTTTAATACTGAATCTAATAAATATAGTATGAAATTATTGTTTTTAGGAAAACTGATGATGCTAGAATTAAGGAGTTTGTCCCACTCATTACTCCGATGATGGCTATAGACAAACCCAAGGGATATCTTGGAACTGTGGGCATAGTTGGAGGCTCAGTTATGCAAACTGGATCAGCTTACTTTGCTGCAATGGCTGCTTTAAGGGTAAATATAACATAAATTTGTTTAAATATTTATTTAACAAATTTTAATATGTACATCAAAATATCGAAAAAAGCCGAAACACCCCAACTAGATAAATTAATTTTCTATAAAAAATATAAACATTCTATTAACACATCTCAAACCTTTTTAAACAATTTTTATAAAAAATGAATTTAGTGACGACATTGCTTCATACAATTTGCAAGGCAGTCGCCTATATGTACACAATATGTAAGAAGACTTAATAGTTTGATAGGTACTTTATCTCCAAACATACATACAGAACCATCATGCTGTTTTCATATTCCGGGTAGAAAAACAGGACTGACCTCCATACTGTCCTTGACATACATACCAACATGTGTTAAAATTTTCAATAATTTGGATTTATGGGTTTATATCTTGATTCTTATTCTTCAACTATACATACTGTCGCTATCGATAGTTGGATCTCATGTGTTACATGCAACTAGTATTATTATTACTTAAATATTACAAGAATAATTTTTCACTAATTTAAATCTACTTGAATCTTCTAAGACTTGATCATGCCGAAGTAATTGTATGACAGGTTAAAGAAGGTTGACTTGCCCCCCGATTCCCAGACAATTTAGCGTAGCCGATTGACCGTACGCCCTTTTTACCGTATGGACAGTTGACCGTCGGGACAATTGACCGTGAGGACAATTTATCGTATGGACAATTCACCGTGCGGAAACTATTTTTAGTATCAGAAAAAAATCTTTTTCTTTTTTCGTTTGAGATAAATAAATTGCGTGAGTAAAAAAATGTTCGTTTATGGCGACGGACCGATTGCCTAATTTTATTTATTTCAAAATACTACGAAAAATCCAATATGTCGACAGTGATCTTTAAATCACAGCTGCCATTTTGATTTCTCATATTTTGAAAATAAAACAAAGAATCTTCAATTATTTCGAAATCTACACCTTCTAATTAGTATAAATAAAGTCCTGTTCACTCGAAATGGCGGCACCCATATGCACACTTTTCAATCAATCTCTTTTCGAAGGAAGCTTCCCTTCACAATGGAAAATTAGTCACTTAACACCCATTTTCAAAAAAGGTGACAAAATGGACATATCGAATTACCGTCCTATCTGTATACAGTCGACTTTACCAAAAATGTTGGAAAGTCTAGTCCTGGATAAAATTATGTTTTTTGTAAAACCGATTATAACTCCAAATCAACACGGTTTTTTCTCTGGTAGATCAACTTTAACCAACTTAACTGAATATGAAAATTACCTTTCGAACTGTCTTGCTAACAAATTTCAAGTAGACTCCATCTACACAGACTTTAGCAAGGCTTTTGACAAGGTATCTCACCAAATTTTAATATTCAAAATGAAACAGATGGGAATTAATGGCAAATTACTTAATTGGTTCTCATCTTACCTTTGCAATAGATTGTTGTATGTTAAAATTTGCTCTGTTGAATCGTATCAGTTTAAAGCTACCAGCGGGGTACCTCAGGGATCCCACATAGGTCCCCTATTGTTTATTCTATTTATAAACGATATCATAAATATTTTCGACGATGTAAAGGTTCTTCTTTTTGCTGACGATTTAAAACTTTTCCGGAAGATCAAAGATTTGAATGACTGTTTGATATTACAGCGAAATCTGGATACTTTGTATGATTGGTGCCTTTCTAATAAGTTGAATCTGAATATTAACAAATGTCAAGTTATTTCATTTTATAAAATTAAATCACCGATTCTTAATAAATATACATTGAACAACAATGTTCTACTTAGAACAGCTGAAGTGAAAGATCTTGGGGTGACATTTGATACAAAACTCTCGTTTATAAAACACATCAACAACATTCATGACAGAGCTCTACAGATGCTTGGATTTGTATTGCGAGTATCAAATGCTTTCACTAATATTTTTACTTTGTCTTTATTATATAAAACTCTTGTTAGAAGCCACCTTGAATATAATTCCACTGTTTGGTCTCCTTGTTATTCTATTCATATTAATACTTTGGAAAAAGTTCAGAGAAAATTTCTTAGGTTTATTAATTTTAAACTTGGAATACCGATTGATTATATAAATTATAACAGTCTTATGAAGCTAACCAATTTATTGCCACTGTCACAGAGAAGAATTTTAGCAGATCTGTTATTTTTATTTAAAATATTAAACTCGCATACTGACACCCCTTACTTGCTCAGTGCTATAAATTTGCGGGTGCCGTCCCTGGTCACACGCAGTACCGCGCCATTTTATTGTCATACTAACACTAGCGTATACCGGGCTAATTCAACCTTGCAAAGACTGCATAGTTTGGGGAACCAGTATGCACAATACACAGATATATTTAATGACTCGATCGGCATCTATAGAAGTTGCCTATACACTGCACTTGTTAATGAGACCAAACATTAGATTATTTTGTCGGTTTTTAAACTACTTTTCTCATTTCTTTTTTCCTGTATTAATTTTTGCATGTATGTTTACTTTTTTTTTTTTTCATATTTTTAACATGTTCTTCATTGTTTATTTACATATTTTTGCATGCTTTTTGTTTATTTTTTACATATTTTTTACATATTTGTTACATGATTTTCATTATTTTTTACATGTATTTTGTTTATTTTTTTTACATATTTTTACATGTTTTTTGTTTATTTTTTTACATATTTTTGAATGTTTCTCGCATGTTTTTTTTTTACATATTTTTTTTTTTTTTTAAATGTTTTTCATTATTTTTTACATATTTTTTTTTTTTTTTAAATGTTTTTCATTATTTTTTACATATTTTTACATGTTTTCACCTTTTTTTATATTGTTATTCATTTTTTATTTTCGTTTTGTATATTTGTTTGTTTTTATTTGTTTTTTTTTTTTTAATTCTGTTGTTTTTAATATATTATGTATACTTGTATGTGTAAAAGGTTATCAAACCGTAAATTGAAATTAAATAAAATAAAATAAAATAAAAAATAAATCAATATTCATCTTGAAAAATCAAAAAAAGAACAAGAAGTAGTTTAAGAACAGACGTCATCTTAATTCTCAAAATGTAGCAAATTAGAACTCGATAAACCCAACATAATCATTCATTTTGAAAAACTCATCTTTAAATCACGGCCGCCATATTGGTTTCTCATAATTTAAAAAAAAACAAAGAAGTTTAAATTATTTCGAAATCTACACCTTCTAATTTGTATAAATCGATATCCGTCTTGAAGAATCAAAAAAACATTAAGAAAAAGTTTAAGAACAGACGTCTACTTAATTCTCAAAATGTAGCAAATTAGAACTCGATAAACCCAACATAATCATTCATTTTAAAAAACTACCTTTAAATCACGGCCGCCATATTGGTTTCTCATAATTTCAAAAGAAAACAAAAAGTTTCAATTATTTCGAAATCTACACCTTTTAATTAGTATATAAATATAAATCGATATCCATCTTGAAAAATCAAAAAAACAGAGCAGAGGTCTTCTTAATTCTCAAAATGTAGCAAATTACAACTAGGTACATAATAATCGCTTATTTTGTAAAATTTCGTTTTAATCACTGTCAACATATAGGATTTCTCGTAGTATTTTGAAATAAAAAAAATTAGGCAATCGGTCCGTCACCATAACAAACATTTTTTATTCACACAATTTATTTAACTCAAACGAAAAAAGAACAAGATTTTTTTCTGATACTAAAAATAGTTTCCGCACGGTGAATTGTCCATACGATAAATTGTACTCACGGTCAATTGTCCGTACCGTAAATTGTCCCGACAGTCAACTGTCCATATGGTAAATTGTCCCCACGGTAAATTGTCCATACGGTAAAAAGGGCGTACGGTCAATCGGCTACGGTCAATTGTTCGGACACGTTGCCCCCCTGATCTATGATAATGATAAAAGAGGACACCATTGACTTATTTAATATTATAATAATATATAATCATTATTTGGGAAATTTAATTACATAATAATTTTATTATTTATACCATATTGGGGAAATTTGTAATATGATAACCTATTTAACATAATTATAAATAATAATCTTATAAATAATCTTAATTGTTTCAGAGATATACATTTTCAATAATATCACATTGTAAAAATTCAGAATTTAATAAAGCTATTTAATGATTTTTAAATGTAAAAGTCGATTTTAGGTATTTATTTTGAGCTAAATGCATCGTATCCTACATTCACACATAATTATACAATTAGGAAATTGTAGGTAGATTTATTATTTTTTAGTAAAAACATTGCAAAAATAAGGTTTCATACTCATACTACATACATTACCACTATTTTTTCTTTTCTGAATCAAATGGAAAAAACCTGTGTTCAATGTTTCTATATTTTAATTGTGAAAGAAAATCAATCATACACACACCTAGGAGAGACATCAATGATATAAAAAAACTAGTGGGTTGTGGCCAACAAGTCACTCCTCACTAACAAGTCACTACATAAAGTACCTATTCAAATTTTTGTATGGAAAATTTACAGCATTTTCATGAAATGAGTTTGTTCAATTATTTTTTTATTTAAATATTTTATTATGAAACTTGATAACTCTTCGATGCCATTTTATGAAAGTGATGTGCCTTTTTACCAATTTGAAAATAAAAATTTCAAATTTTAATTTTCCTGAGCTTGGGGCACTTTGAAATATTTGACAGTTAAAAAAATTGAGAAGCACTATTCAGATATCCTTCAAAATCTAATGGGGGCGAGTAATAGAGTACTTTAGTCTATAATCAATAAAGTAAAATAAACACGCTGTACATAGCATACACACACATACAGATACATTGTGATGAAACTTTCTGAATATAATCTCAGCATGATACTAGTTGATAATCTGCAATAAAAAAAATTGCCTTAAAAATTGTGAAATCATAACTCCCCACTATATCCTCTTGGGTTAGTGAGGAGTAAAAATATGTAAACTTAAGAAAACATTAAACAGTACTATCTTAAATTAAATTTGAACTATCAAAAATAATTTATGTTAATAAACATATGATAAAGATAATTAATATTTTTTAAGGTGGGTGCTGATTCAGTTCATATTTTCTGCACAAGATTGGCCGCACCCGCACTCCAATCTTTCAGTCCGGACATAATTGTTCATCCACTATTTGATGTGAATGTTGACATCATGATTCAAAAGTTAAACACCATGGATATCATTATTATGGGTCCCGGAATGGACAAAGAGGCTCACGGACTTAATACAGTTGTACCCCGAGTTATTCAGGCTGGAAAGGCAGCAAAGAAACCTATGATACTTGACCTGGATGTCTACTTCCTCACCCAGAATACGTTGAACAACTTGGTTAAATATCCATCGCCGGGAGTTGTGATGATAATGAACACTGTTGAATTTGAATTCTTTTATCCTTTGATCAAACGCACAGGGCTGTTCAGTGATTCCCAAGTACACATTGACTTTGACAAAATGGGGGAGTTCTTCATGATTTATCGCAAAGGCTGTACTGATATGGCGATAACGATGAATCCCCTTTCAACTTGGAGTCTCAGTGAAGGCGAAACAAAGCGAAGGACAAGCGGTCAAGGAGATATTATCGCTGGGGCTACAGCTGTCTATTTCAATTGGGCGTTGAAAACGATTCCTCTGAATGTGACAGCTTATCATGGTGCTATGCTCCCCGGTTCGGTAGCGGCCTACACAGCAGCCAAGTTAATGAGGGATGCAAACGCGGCTGCTTTTGCTGATAAGGGACGAAGCTCACTTACTTCAGACATGCTCGCAAAGATTCCAGACATAATAAACGGAAGAACTTCTACCTCAAATGAATAAATAAATTATAATATTTATAATTAATAGAATCATCTTTTTCAATTTAATAAAGGTCCCATTGAAATTTTCATAATGGATGTAGAACATATTGAATGTTTTCTTTATCCTTTATAGGTACGTACTATGTTTTACTGAAACTTTCACTTAAAAGTGCACAATGTTATTGTTGGTATGAATGTCAGTCAGTCAAATTAACTGAATAATTTTTAGTTTAATGTTGTTTCGTTTACAGAGTGGAAGTTCATAATGAAATTATTACGAATGTAAAACACAGTTTTAATCCACAAATTCAATTTGTTTTAAAACTGTGTGTTTTACATTCGTAATAACTAATAACTGAATAATGTTGCCATGTCTCTAAATTAAATTCCCCTAATCACATATTTAAAACTTAATAGGAAATTTTAAAAGAAAACAATTTGACTGACTGACTTGGACATTTTTAATTTAAAATATGCAAAATTTAAGCAATTGAGTAAAGATATTATAATATATTCGCAAGAGCAATCCTAGAATCAACTGTGGTCCTTGAATTTGTCCCCTTTTTCTCCTCCTACCACCTTATCATAGGTATTTTAATATAACATGCTGCAGGCACTCCTAATTGGAGAGTTGACCTTACATGTTATTTTGTATTTATATATTTTGTATTTTTTAATGTCAATTTCTCTGTGAGGGTTTCTTAAATAAAAAAAAAATATATAATTATACATGTTTTCTACAATTATTTTAAACAATACAAACTTGTTTTATGCAGATTTATCAGAAATAACTTTTACAAATATTACAAAAGAAGAAAACAAAATACCTAATTGTAGGGAATATCCTGTTTTTATCGTATAGCAACACCAATGTAATTGGACCAACTTTACCACGAAGTGTATTTTTAAATGAAACAACAAACTTTTTTTATTTCTTATTGAATTAAGAATATCAAATATTTGACCTTTTAATCATATTAATATAAACACTTTCTCGAAACCTTGCGCAAGTGTTTCCAACAAAGAGAAGCAATATTTGCGTGAGAAATTAATTTAAATAAAATTCTCCTTTGCTGGGAACGAACCCAGGATTCCTGCACAGAAGCCAAAAAGCTTACCAACAGTAATAAATAAATTTGGAATGGTAAAATAAAACCAAAGTTTTCAATTCTACTAATTTAATGACACTGACTAGTTTCGGTCATCCAGTGACCATTTTCAAAGTTTTTCAAAGGTCACTGGATGACCGAAACTAGTCAGTGTCATTAAATTAGTAGAACTGAAAACTTTGGTTTTATTTTACCATTCCAAATTTATTTATTATTTGAAATGGAGTTCTACCAAGAATTGTCCGTAGAAAAGTTAAAAAAAGTTACCAACAGTATATTATATTTTCATTTAATCATTATTTTGTTATATAATTATATTTTTTCGGGACAGTAAATAATTAAATATGAACATAATAGAGATAGATAATGTTTTCATGATCTGTGAGATAATAAGAATCACAAGTCTTGTTAATGGGTGTATGTTAAATTAATATTTTATATAGTACCTGTTAGTTGCCTGAGAATCAATAATACAATGTTTTTTTTTATTCGTTTAATAAATATCATATATTATATCATGCATTACTTCAAATATATCTGAAGTGATCATACATCTTGTGTAATCCTCAAAGGCTCTAGAACTGAGAACCCTCATGAGTTTAGCTGCCGAATAAGTCGCCACAGCAGCGTGAAACATGGGACCGTTTTCTATCAAGTCAGCTTCAGGGATATTGCGTGTCGCCCAAAGGAAATATATTCCAGTTACGCCGGCGAGAAAGTTTCCTTGTCCCGCTGTTCGTCTCGCCGATCCTGTCTCGGTCAAAGACCAGGAAGATCGAGCATTGCTACTAATACCGGTGTCAGTGCAGCCCTTTCGAAGGATGAACAAATTATTTCCGTACTTGTCAAAGTTGACATGAATGCTGGTGTAGCTGGACATGCTCGGCATTTTGATTTCATTGTAAAGCTTTTCAAACTCCAACTGGTTTTCAGTCAAGATGATGCCCGGGTATGGATGGTTGATGATAGCATTTAGTACAGTCGCCGTCAGGAAATACTCATCCAAATCCAACACCAGGGGAACTTTGTTGGTCTTGCACAAGTTTATTACTTTCAATATAAGATTCACACTGTATGGTTGGGGATCTAGTCCAGGTCCCATTATAATAACATCCATCGGTGTGATATGCTGTAAAAATATGGCTTCGGCAGCATTGTAAACAGGATGCACTACAATATCGGGACTGAATGTTTGAATGGTGTCACCGGTGTCAATTGTACAGAATATATGCGCTGTGTCAGCTCCAACCTAAAAATATAATTTCATAGTGATAAAAATACAACCTTCTATTATTGAATAAGCTTTTAAAATAATAATAGAACCACGAATAAAACAATATATGCAAATTATGCCATGCATATCTAAAGTAATAAAGCAATCAATATGTTAGTGTGTGTGTGTGTTTGTCTCACGCCTTTTGAAAAACCAAGAGCATCTAAAAATCTAATTTATGTGCGAACGTGTACCAGTATACCTGATGCAGTGTCACGCTAAAAATAATGCGATTAAAATGCTGAATTTTAAAGATATTTCAATAATTATTTTTTTCAAGTTTTTTTCATACAAAATTTTCCAAGTCATATCAAAAAAGTGTACATTTTGCACGCAAATATCTGTTAGTTTAAAAGTTAGAAGTACGTATTTACACGAAAAAATATATTTTCAAGTATAACTTAGCTTTTAAGTGAAAAACATGGTGAATATTTTGTCTAATTATAATGTTTAACTTATTTTTAAAGTAAGCGTTTTGTACAAATGTACATATAACCCCGCCATTTTTATATCTTTTCATACGATATTTAATTTTCCTACCGAATGAATATGTTCTTTAAAATAATATACCTTTGAAATAAATGTGATTATGAAATAATAAAATGAAACACAAGACATTACAGCAAGTTTTAAGACATATATTGTAAAAGTCTGTTAATTATTAGTAAAGATATAGGCGTAATAAAATTGCATAATTTGTTAAAAATATTTGATTTTTCTGACAATTTTCATTTTTATGGCATCGAACAAACCAATGTAGGTACCTACATATTCAAAAAATGTCTCCATAACATTTGATATTTTTCACATGTTGGAACATGGTTACTATGGTAACGGACACATTCTGATATTCAAATAAAATTTGTTATAAATCGAATTCGAATTAATTTAGAACATCATTGTAGGTAGGTACCTACATACCTAATACTTACTACTTAAAAACCAAGAATATACTGATTTTGTATAGGAAAATTATTAAACTATTTTAGGTTAACTACAATACACATTCAATATACCTACAAACTATTTCCTATAGTGAAATTTTTCTTTTTTCTATGTAGACCTTTGGGTGATTTTTTCTACTAACTATTTCTTGGGGTTTAAATCTTCTTCCTCTTCTTTTGTGAAGTCATTTGGGACAGTTCATAAATAAACTATTTCCTATAGTCTAATTTTTCTTTTTCTTAATTTATGTAGACCTTGGGTGAGTTTTTATACAAACTATTTCCTATAGTCTAATTCGTCTTCTTCTTCCTTTATGTAGACCTTTTGGTTAGTTTTTAAACAAACTATCCTTTAGTCTAATTCTTCGTTTTCTTATTTTATGTAGATGTTGGGTGAATTTTATATAAAATATTTCCTATAGTTCAATTCATCTTCTTCTTCTTTTATGAAGACATTTTGGTCAGTTTTTTATATAATACATTTCCTAATGTGTAATTCTTCTATTTCATCTTCTATGTAGACCATTGGGTCAGTTTTTATTACAAACTATTTGTTATAGTTTTATACTTCTACTTCTTTTTTTATTTAGTCTTTTGGATTAGTTTTATGTCTAATAGTCTATTGTAACGAAATATTATAAACAACATGCATACTTGATGAAAATACATAAAAACGAATGGGATGTGACCAACACTAGAATCTTCTTATTACTTTTGTTCAATCAAATTTACACCATTTATTATATATATTTTTTTTTTTTATATCATCATATATTGCTAAATTTTCAATAACTACACATTTCATTTTGATGACAATATATAAAAAATCGGGGTTGTGGCCATTGCTGGATCTTCACAACGTTTATATTCATATTAAAAACTATTTAACATAGCTTAAGTCTTCTTCTTCTGTAATGTAGACTTATGTGTCAGTTTTAAGTCTATCAGTTTTATTGTGCAAAACTATAATAAACTATATGCACACTTGACGAAAAATATAAAAACGAATGGGATGGGACCAACACTAGAATATTTTCAGTACTTTTGTTTAATCAATTTTTAAACCATTTCCCATCATCCAAAATTACTAAATATTTAAAACACATTATTTGCGTTCGATGACAATATATAAAAATAGGGGTTGTGGCCAAATCCAAACTCTTTACGACGTTGTCTTTTTATAATAAGTCATATTTAAAATCATTTCCCATAGTCCATGCGTGCAGAAATTGTATGTGCTTATATATAAAAGCAAATGGATTGTGGCCATCACTTTAAGATTTTACACCGCTTAAACTCAATTAAATTTCAAACTACTTTTCATACTACGGTTAAAAAAAATTATGTGTGACAATATTGTGTAGGTATATAAACGATTGCTTATTCCTTCACTAATTTACATTCTTGGCCAACGGCGGGACATAAAAGCTAGTAGGTAATATAAGACTGTTAGAACACAACAATCTATAAACACACACGAACAAGTACAAACCTAAATTACACAATCCCACATATGAAAACATCTTTTGGTCAAAGAAATTTTTCATTTATTGCTCCACGACTCTACAACAGTTTACCTTCCTCTCTTAAAGAAATAACATCACAAAGAATATTCAAAATAAATATTAAAAAATACATCATAAATTGTGGGAGGACAGAACTAACACAAATACTTAGTATTCAACAGTAACTACTTAAATAATTCAAAATTAAAATTATTAACAACATTTGTAACTATGCAGTATTGTGTTCGCGATGCTCTTTGAGTAACACATAAAAATATTTTATTTGATTTGGGAACCATGTGATTCATATTAACTACACCAACATAGTTAACTAGTCTCTTTCTATGGCTCTGAAATAAAAATCGCATCAGAGATTGGATTTATGACAGGTATTATGGCGGACATTGGGATCTGGTTGATCTGTTTTGTGTGAGCCCATATGTTTGTTATGGTAATGATTGTGATTGCAGAAAGTTAAGATTGTGTACATATTTAGTGTGGAACGGGAAAAATCACCTGGTTCATAATTGCATATAATTGTCAACATAAAATGTAAACTGCTAGCCCTAGAACAGGATTTCCTAGTTGGGCAGCAGTAATCTACTTATTGTTGTCATTATAAATATGGTGTGATAAAAGGTAAAATAAAACTAATAAATAAATCTGCATTTACAAATAAAGTTGAATTAAAAACATAAAAATCAATAGTCTTAAATCTACATACATACATGCGTGCGCTCCTACTTTCTATTTCTTAACCAACATACTTCCCATTAATTTCCCTATTCCTGTAGTTAGACAAAACTCCTCCCCTTTTTTTCCCTTCCCTACCATAGTGTTGTATCAGGTTTCTTCTAAGATTGTTTAATTGTCATTGGCGTACATATTTTTATTCTTTTTACATTTTTGTGTTTAAATGTTAAATATTTATAGTTTTATGTAGGTTTTCTTTTTATGAACATGCACCACTTTCACCCATAATTTTTACAGATGGTTGTCTCGAAGAAATTGCCACTAGGCAATAAGTCCTCCATTTGTACTGGCAAATAAGTTATGTACAATAAAGAGTTAAAATAAATAAATAAACATTAATATTGGAATGTTTATGCAATGTTTCATGTTTTTTGTATATTTTTTTATTGACAATGCCAGGGCTATAATTGTAAAATGAATTAATTTTATTTAGGTATTATAAAAGATACAAAACAAAATGAAAACAAGGATATTTATGTCAATAAAATTGTAAACAATAGATTTTTTAACTTTCAAGCCACCCATATATATTTTTTTTTAATATGGCTACGTAGGGACACCAGCTATTAGAATTTGGGTCCAATATACTCTTCCGAAGAAGCGCACTACGTAGTGAAAAAAATTAGATTCTGGTTTTGAAAAGACCCGGGTTGTAAGAAGGTGGAAACACTAAATTCAGAAGATCGTTTCACAGCCGCGCTGCCGGGTTAGTAAATGAGTTTGAGAAGTAACTAGTTTGTGTATACTAGTTTATTGTGAACGGGGGTTGAGATTGAGTAAAACAAGTGACTCTATTGTGAATGGGTGGAAGAGGGACCACGGAAGTTCTTCTGAGCATCTCCCGTAGTAGTATCTATAAAATAAACTTAGAATACTGATCCTGTGTAGAATTTTTATTGCTTCGTAATCCAAAGTGAATGCCAGCAATTTATTTTTGTTGAATTTAAAAATGGGTGAATCTACCATTAATCTATATAGTGATCTAAGCGATCGAAATTATTTATTGAAATATATTAAAGGATTGTGCAAATTTCAAGATGAAGAAAATTAAAAGAACATTGTAAAGTTACTAGCAAAACATCCATATTATATAAATATATTAAATTATGATTATTATTGAATCTATCTATTTAGCAAATATCTGAATTTTGTGTTGTTTCTGTTTCACATGTAGTTTCCAGCAATCAATGTTATTTCTTTTACTGCAATATGAAAACTAAAATGACTTATTTTGGAAAACATATCTAACCTTAAGAGCTGCCATAGCAGCAAAGAACGGGGCTCCGGAATTTTCATTGTGACCTCCGATAACACCAACATTCCCCATAAACCCTTTTATGTGGAGTTCAGATAGTTCAGGTATAATTCTTGCTGTATGTTTATGGATACCATTACTATCTGAGCTCATTGGAGTTCGACAAGTAGAATATCGAGAATAGGCTCTATGATGAAAAACTTTATCACTTAATCCATTTTTTATAAAAAATAATACAAAACCAATTGTTATACATGTTTTCACATTTAGAATCTTCAACATTTTTTTCAGTTTTAAAATTTATACAAAAAGTTTATTTTAATTTTTCCGTGGTCACATAATTACTGTTATAAAATATTAGACATTCTCCATATGATACCTTTATTTGGTGTTGTGTATTTTAATAATTTTGTTGAATGATGTAATAAGACTTTGTTAATATAATATGTACATAATTAGGTATATGAAAAATCTTTACAGAATGACCTATTAAATTATCAATGACCTTTTTATTATAACTGAGATTTAGTTAGTACTAGTTGCATGTAACACATGAGATCCAACTGTCGATAGTGATAGTAAGTACAGTTGAAGAATAAGTACCAAACTATAAACCCATAAATACAAATTATTTAATATTTTAAGATATTTGGTTTTCTATACAACACATGTACCTAGGTATGTATGTCAAGATAGGATAGTATGGAGGTCAGTCCTTTGATCCTACCCAGAATGTGAAAACAGCATGATGGTATGTATGTATGTTTGGAGATTAGTATCAAATTATTAAGTCTTCTTAGATATTGTGAGTAGGCTACTTCCATACAAATTGTATGAAGCAATGTCGTCACTAAATTCAATTTTTATAAAAATTGTTAAAAAAAATTTGAGATGCGCTAATACAATGTTAATATTTTTTATAAAAAATTAAATTTTCTAGTTGGGGTCTTTCGGCTTTTTTCGATATTTTAAAAAAAATTGGAAATATAGGCAGTTAAACTCATAAATTTATCATAAAAAAATATTTTTCTTAATAAAAAATGTTTGAGAAACCCTGGAATTTTTTAAAAAAACACTAATTAGAGACTTTCTATTTGTCTATGTTTATACCAATTTTCAGCGTTCTAGCTTTTACGGTTTCTGAGATATATGGAAAAATAAATCAAAATTTCAAAAGTTGATGACCCCTGACTGAAACAAAAATTCACAATTCTGAGTATAAAAGTTTTGTAGGCCTATAACTGTTTATATATTCTAAAAATTTGGGCTCTGTAAATTGAGCGGATCAGGGGGGACACACAGACAGACACACACACACACACAAAACTCACATAAAATGTTCTACTCCAAATTCTGAGTAAATCCATGTATGGGAACATATATGCTGCGAGGCCTCTAGTTGGTGTTATTAGCATGCAAAAAGTCCACTACACCATACAAAATTTTCCTTCGTACACGCATCTTGGCTTAATAATGTCGATTGATTAAGAGAATTGAATTCTCATGAACGAATCGACAGTTGGAAAATGTTGGCATTATTCTGATAAAAACGCCAAAGTTTATCAGCTGGTTTTCATAAAACAATAAATAAAAGGTCCCTTAATAATTGATAGTTTTGAATCTTTATTGCTATAGCACCCATTATTCCAAAAAGAACCCAACATTAGATAACAGCTCGTCATGATTAAATTACTTAAATAGAAGTACCTATTTTTAATATTTGTATAGAGAACATTGATACTATTTTTAAATATCAATGTTCTCTAAACAAATATTATTTTTTATAGATACTAGCTCAAATATATGTTTCAAGAGCAGTCAAATAGTCGGGTATGCGGATGACATACCTGACTATTTTGGGAGATCAATTACAGCCATCAAGGAGGTCATCGATCCTCTGGAGAATGCCGCTCATGAAGTGGGGCTAAGCATAAACCAAGATAAAACCAAGTTTATGACACAAAGTAGAAATCCAAGAGAAACAAGAGGTAGTGTGACATTCAAGGATGTCTACTCCTTTGAAAAAGTGGACCAATTCACATACCTCGGTTCAACCATAACAGAATGTAATGAAGAACCAGTGCAAATCAGAAAGAGAATCTCAGCTGCAAATAAGAAATATTTCTCTCTGCTGCCAGTGTTTAAATCTTGAGACGTCCAAAACAAAATTGATGCTGTACAAGACAATTGTCAGAACGGTACTGGCGTATGGATGCGAGGCAATGACACTGTCAGTAAAAGCAGCTGAGTCCTTGGACACATTTGAGCGGAAGGTGGTTCGTCGAATCTGTGGGCCCGTGAGGGACGGCGATGAATGGCTCATGAATTGTACAGCATTTACCAGGCCCCTAGTATCTCAACCCATATGAGGCTCTCGAGATTGAGATGGGCTAGACACATACAAAGAATACCAAACTACCCAAGTACCCAAGAGGATGATGAAGGGGCATCCGGGGGGAAAGAGGAGGATAGGAAGACCAATACTGAGATGGGAAGACGAAGTAACCAAAGATGTGAATCAGCTTCTCCAAGTGACCGGATGGAGAACGGTGGCTGAGGACAAGGATGGATGGAGGCCAAAGTTGGAGGAGGTCAAAGCCCGATTTGGGCTGTAGTGCCACTGAAGAAGAAGATAGTATTTTTGGGACACATTTTCTTACAATAAAAATGAACATCAATTTCTTTTCAAAATTTATTGTAATATCACAGTTTTTAATGCCTGACGAGGAAAGTTTCACAAAATAACTGTTGTATAAAAATAATAAGTGATTGATGTTCATTTAAATTTATTAGTATAATCAGGTATTATTAAAAAATAGTTTGATCACATCTGAATATTTTAACATATTGACCCTCAGTGTTCATATTATCAAATATTTAAATGTATTTGCAGAAAATTATTAATTTCATTATTATGAAGGCAAGATAATTTTATCTCAAAATATATAATTCCTTCGGTCAAAACAGAATTTCCCATAAAAACACTTCAAAACTGTTAATTTCCAAGAAACAGTATTTTTACTATCATATTATGATTCCTACCTTCAGAATAATTGTATTTTAATGATAGAAAGATAGTTGATAATGGAGTTCATCATGAAGTGACAGTTTCTAACATTGAAAAACAAAACAAAAAAAATAGAAAGATATAGTTTCCGGTAAATAACTTTTGTATTTATGTATTGGAGTGGAAATGATTGCGCATAGGTATACCAACCAATAAAAAAAAACAAAAAATTGGGCTCTTTGCGCCCTGTGTATCGTGCTCATTCAGTTTCCTACTAACGGCGATAACCATATATTTTTTATTCCTCACTAACCCAAGGGGATATAGTGGGGAGTTATGAATTCGCAATTTTTAAGGGAATTTTATAATTGGGCATTATCAACTAGAATCATGCTGAAATAGTATTCTGAAAGTTTCATCACAATGCATCTTTGTGTGTGTGTGCTGTACACACACAGATACATTGCGATGAAACATGTACGGTGTGTTTATCCATATTGATTATAGACTCAATCGATTCTTTTCAAATTTTGCAAATTTGTATATCTAATACTCGCTTAGACCCCATTAGATTTCGAAGGATATCTGAATAGTGCTTTTCTATTTCATTAATTGTCAAATATTTCAAAGTGACCCCAAGCTCATCAGGAAATTTGAAATTTGATATTTTTATTTTCAAATTATTTAAAAGGCACATCACTTTCATAAAATGGCATTGAAGAATTATCAAGTTTTAATACTAAAATATTTAAATCAAAAATAATTTAACAAAACTCATTTCATGAAAATGTTGAAAATTTTCAAAACAAAATTTGAATACTTTGAGGAGTGACTTGTTAGAAAATATGTGCCCTTTTAATCATCAAAAAAACAACATTCCTCTGTATATTTTCTATTTTTAAATCATTATTACTAGTTGCATGTAACACATGAGATCCAACTGTTGATGGCGATAGTATGTATAATTGAAGAATATTTTTTTTTTTTTATTTTATTTTTATTTTATTAATAATGCATATAAAAAAGTACATTTTTTTTACCAGCGCCTGCCTCACTAGGATTCCATCCCGTGATGAAGAGGGCACATTACAAAAAAAATAATAGTAAAACTTCAAAAGAAAAAAATTAATAAAAAAAATATATATATATATATATATATATATAAAAAAAATATATAAACAAAAAATAACCTAATAATAAACAATAATAAAAAGATAATACAAAAATAATAATGCAATATAACTTATTCATCACTGACTGCATTATACAACTACTAAAAAAAAATATAATAATACAATAGCAATATAACAATACACTTAATATAAAAATCACAGCAATAACAACAATAAAAGAGATAAGTTCAAACAAACCCAAACAACAACCATGGTCCACAGTACCTATACAGCTTATGTAGATGAAAACATTATACAATGATGTGAGATAGAGAGTTGTCGATATCAATTTTGTTACTGAGCATCCACATTGTTATTTTTTTTTTGAATAATTTATATGTATTGATGTTCTTGATATCTAAAGGTAATCTGTTAAACATTAGTGGTGCAAGAAAACCATGCAAATTGATGCTGTGATAGGGTTGTATTGACTAATGGTATCTGGAAATTGGGAATCACTGAGGTTCGTGACATGTAGACTTGTTAAGATATTAGTACATTTGTGTATTTGAATTTACAATATGAAACTGCATGTTTAGCAAACAGTTGACGGATTTTGAGTACATTATACTCCTCGAAGAGATGGTCAGATGGAAATCTAATCGGATAATGGTTAATTATTTTTATTATAAACTTTTGGGCAGTTTGTACCTTTTCAATAAAAGCTTTAGCACACCCACCCCAGACTAAAATTCCATAAGACAATATTGATTGGCATAGTGCGAAATATATTGATTTTATGATGTTTTTATTTAAGATGTTTCGGATCGACCTGAAGATGTATCCTAATTTTCGTATCCGTGTAACGAGAATATTTGTATGGTGATCCCATCTGAGATGTTGATCAAGGAACAGCCCAAGATATTTTATTTCCTTGACTCGCTCTATTGTTGCACAGGTGCATGCATTGCAATTCGAATCACTATTAAGTAAACACTTTTGTCAGAGGGTGGTTGACCTCTTGAGTTTAAACTAAAGGAGATGTACTTAGTCTTGTTGGCATTTAGAGTAAGAAGGTTAATATCAAGCCACTTTTTAATTTTTTGTAATCCTACAGAAGCTAGTTCGAAAGTTTTGTCCCATGTTTTGCTTGTGAAAATAAGAGTTGTGTCATCTGCAAATCAAACTACTTTCCCATGGGTTAGATGTGTATTACACAGCTCATTGATGTAAATGAGAAACAAAACTGGACCTAAAACGCTACCTTGAGGAACTCCATATGATATGTTATATGGTTCAGTAGAGACACAACCTTCTATCGACACTTCCATGGTTCTTTCAGATAAGTACGAAGTAAACCAAGACAAAGTATTTCTGCGTATTCCAATTTGAGAAAGTCTAACCAATAGTATGCTATGTGATACAGTATCAAATGCTTTTGCCAAATCTATAAAAACGGCTAAGCATTTGTTTCCTGAGTCGAGAGTATCCGTTATATATTGTGTTAAATTGAGCATTGCTGCGTCCGTACCAAGATCTTTACGAAACCCAAACTGGTTGGGAGATAGAATATTATGTGCATCTAAAAATGTTATTAGACGACGTTTCACTATTTTCTCAACTACTTTAGAAAAGGTACTAAGAAGTGAAATTGGCCTGTAATTTGTTATGTCGTCCGTAGATCCTCCCTTATGAAGTGGGAGAATCATGGCATGTTTCAAAGCCTTGGGAAAGATCCCATTTTTAAAACTTAAATTAATTATATGTCTGAGAGGCGATCCTATGTGTCGACTTATTGTTTTGAGTATTTTAGAGGATATTCGATCGTGTCCAGCTGAATTCGAAGACTTTATAGTCCCTATAAATTCTAGTATTTCCTTTTTTGTAGTCGGTGTAAGATAAAAAGTATATGGTGGTGGAGAATAATGTTGTGAGATTTCATTTGCGAGATCAGTTTCTGTTTTGTTAATATTATTAAGAATATTTTTAGCTAGATCCTCACCCACTTTAGAGCAATAATCATTGCAATAATTCGTAAACTTACTGGGATTACTTTCAAGTGTAACATGTTGATTTTCAATGTTAAGGGTTTTGGGTGTAATGTTGGCCTTTTTTGTGTGTGTTATTTCTTGAACTACATTCCATACCATTTTTTTGTCATAATTTGCTTGGACTAGTTTTTCTCGGTAGTAATTTTCCTTTGATTTTCGAATAATTTTTTTGCAAATATTTCTGTAATGTTTATAATATTGCAATGAAATAGGATCAGGATTTATATTTAACTGTTTATGAAGTTTGTCTCGTTTTTTATGCAAACGATGATGCCTGGTGTAATATGAACCAAACTATAAACACAAACACAAATTTATAAACATTTTAAGATATTTTGTTTTCTATATAAAACATGTAGGTATGTATGTATGTCAGGATAGAATAGTATGGAGGTCAGTCTTTTTTCCTACCCAGAATATGAAAACAGCATAATGGTATGTATGTATGCTTGGAGATTAAGTATCAAACTATTGACTCCCCGTAGATATTGTGTAGTGTATACTGCCTTACAAATTGTATGAAACGATGTCGTCACTTAATTCAATTTTTTTAAAAATTGTTACAAAAAGTTTGAGATGTACTACTACAATGTTCATATTTTTTATAGAAAATTAAATTATCTAGTTGGGGTATTTCGGCTTTTTTCGATATTTAAAAAATTTTGGAAATATAGGCAGTTAAATGATGCGCCTCCGAGCTTGAAGAGCCACAGATGGAGGGCACTAAGTGGAAAGAGAAGTTAGGCGCCCTATTAATTTGTCAAACCAGCTTCAGTCTGGGATCAACAGAAACTTAGATCACTCACCCAAGGACGTGGTCTTCTTCTCTTGGACCATCTGCTGATGGGGACGTTCAGCAGACCACGAAAGTCGTAGGCCGACGGGAAGCTACGGGCAGGGGACGTCCTCGGCTATGATAGTCCACGGGGCGATTCTTGCAGTGACAGCCAGGTACATGGAAGTGAAATAGAATATCTAGGCATTATTTGAAAAGTTGGAGAGATGTTCACAGGCAGAAGTTGGCTTCCTTCGCCATACGGAACAGCAGGCCCTGTTTCGGTGCTGCTGCACCCTTGTCCCCAAATCAACAGAGCGTAAAGAGTCAGGTTCATAAGAAATAAAAAAGAGATGCGAGTCAACTTATTGAAATTTAGAATGTACACTATGCCTTGTGATTGGAGGACCCTGACCTAATTGAGCCACCCTCTGCAAAGGCTTCCGCAGTCACAATATTGGCTATTATGGATACAAAAGTAAAAATACAGTCAACAACAAAAATGAGGATTGGTAAGTGACCTGATTTGTTCCGTATTGAGATGTGTGGGACCCATTTACTTCGCGAACTTCGCTGGTCAGTCCGAAGATTTTGTATATTCCTTCAAGATTCAGATTCAGTTCTAGTTTAGTGTTTTTTTTTTTTGATTCTTCACCTTTGGCGGCTGGGCCCACAGATAATATAGAAGTAAACAAGTGAATAAGTTCTCTTTTCTATGAAGTAAACTTTCAGTAGCTGGGCCAAGAGACCTTTTTCTTTTTTTTTAAATTTCAAATTTACGAACAATACGAACTCGTGTGCGCGGTGCTGCCACACTGTCCAAATCACCCTACAAAAACTAATCATAGAGAATTAAAACGATCCGGGTAAGTACCCGTGAGAAATGGAAAAAAGAAAAAAACGAAACCACGACCTACTCGAATAGAAGGACGATGGATTTCTCTCGCGGATGTGGCCGGGACGGGCCGGTATCATAAACACATAAATTTATCAAAAAAAAATCCTAGTAAAAAATGTTTAAGAAACTCAGGAATTAAAAAAAAAAACAAATTTGAGATTTTGTATTTGTCTATATTTATACCAATTTTCAGCGTTCTAGATTTTATGGTTTTTGAGATATATGGAAAAATAAAGTAAAATTCTAAAGTTGATAACTTTTGAATTAAAGAAAAATTCAAAATTCTGAGTACTTATAAAAGTTTTGTAGGCCTATAATTTTCTATATTTTCTAAAATTTTAAGCTCTGTGCGTTGAGCGGATCAGAAGTTATAAGGGGGACACACACACAGACACATAAATGTTCTACTCCGAAAATTTTTGTAGGCATATAATTATCTATATATTCTGAAATTTTGGGTTCTGTGAATTGAGCGGATCAAAACTTATAAGGGGGGAAGGACACACACACACACAGACACACTAAATAAATTAATGTTCTACTCCGAATTCTGATTAAACCCATATTTATATAACATATATGCTGCGAAGCCTCTATGTTGGTACTTTTTGACTTCAAAGTTGGAAAAACCGTGAAAAATATAGACCTGACATACAAATCTCGCGTATCTTGGCTTGATACTTTGTCGGTATTTTAAGAGAAGTAAATTCTTTTGAACAAATCGATCGCTGGAATATTTGGTGTATATTTCCTTTCACAAAAATCCTTTTTTGTTTATTGTGTTATGCCCGAAAAAAATAATGCCGAAAAACAATGATTTTTATTTTGTTCCACGGCAACATTTCGGAAAACAGCTAGCGCTCGTTGCGGGCGAAAAAACGGAACTTGCAGCTAGCACGCGCTATGGCACGCGCTCTCTTGGCATTCGACGCTGGTGAAGGACGGACGGTTTGGTGTAACGCCGTCATCGGTCGACACGCGCGTCCCGATGGCGGCCATATTTTCAAGAGCACGAGGAGGCCTGTGTGACAGGACCCGTCACGCGCATGGACGCTGATGGTGCCCCAGAACCAAGATGAGGGCATCAACAGGACAGGAGGTTGGAGGCAGAGCGCAGTGTGGGGCCACCGCGTAGGGAACGCGGCGGCTCGCAGATTGGGCCACGAAGGGCAATCCGTGTCGTCTGGAGCGTCGGTTCGCCTCCGGTGAGGCCCCAACTGGTATGCCACCTCTGTCGAGATGCGCCGTCATAGCGTGCCGTGGGGCACAGAGCCAGCCATGGGTGACGGTCTGGAGGAGGAGATCAGGAGGAGAAGAAGAAACCACGCCGGACACGAGGAAGACCTGCTAGCCTGACGCAGAGGCTGGGCCCCAGCGATCTACCGTCACCACGTGGAAGACAGTGACATGCCTGGAGTAAGGATGTCGCTGTACCCTGGGGCGGTATATTCTGGTCGGCGTCTTTTCGTGTGTTCGCGTGTGTTTGACAGTTCGTTTCGGTAGATGCCACGTGTTTCTGTTTTATTTGTTGTCTGTTGTTTTTTTTATTATTTTTTTATTGCCATGGACCAAGTATAATGATTTTTTGAATAAATGCGCCGTACTACTAAAATTTCATAGTGTCACCATCATTTGTCTCCTTTTCTTCCCCACACCTTGGCTTGATGTTTCCTCGTGGTAGACGAGAGGTCTCATCAATTGTATTAAGCATATTCCAGGATAGCTTTCTGAGAGTAATAATAATATGTTTTCTAGGAGACTCCAATGGTTCTCAAGATATTTATACAACGTAATATCTTGAAAATAATACCAAAGAACCAATCAAAATATAACAGCAATTAAAAATAGATTAATCGAAAACCTAGATTTTTTGACTGTCCAATCAGTTTCAGTGCGCTAACCACTTTGCTACCACCCATCTACATGTATTTTTTAAACATTATAATATTTGTATACACATACATTTCTAAACACACATAGTTATATGTATAACAATAAAATGCATTATTTTTCTCATGTTATGTTTTAGAGAAAAACCAATATAATCTGATAAATTTAAAAATGTCTTGTAATATTGTATAATGATATAATATATATTATAAATTAAATCTAAAATGGCAGCGTCTTGATTGCACTGAAACTTTACAACCAAATTATGCAAAAAATGGTACATCATAAATTTGTAAAAAATAATTCTTTTATGATGCAAAAAAACATACTTAGTGGCGGGTTTATTGCCAGTAGGCATTTTCTACCAGTCAACCACAATGTAATAAATGGTTGAGATAGTATGAATTTGCGAGTCGATGAAATACAAAAAATAAGTTTTATTAATGGATAATTTTTTTCCCTGAAAGTTTTCTAGTCATATTAATTGAAATTTAGGAGGTAGGGGTATAATAAAAATAACATCGTTACATAATAATCAAATTGAATCGCTAAAAACTTTCTTTCACAAAAAATCTGAAAGTTCTTTAACGCATAAAGTAATCTGTGAGGCGGACAAAAATTTAACAACATTAAATTTAAATTACGAGAATGCCAATAACAATATTATAAATATAAATGACGACCTTCTAAATTCGTGGCTAAATAAAATAATTCATGATTCTATACATCCAAAATTTCTCAACCAACCTTATGTTGACAAAATTTGGTCAAACAAATGGTTGAGTATTGGTGATTTGGACGCGGATTTAGAAGGTTTTATAATAGCAATTCAGGATAGAGTAATAAAAACTAAAAATTATCAAAAATATATAATAAAAGACATAAATGTAGTTGATGATAGTTGTAGGAAATGTTTGGCTTTTCCGGAAACAATCGATCATATAATATCGGGCTGTTCTTTTCTCGCGCAATCAGAATATACATTTAGACATAACCAAGTAGCAAAAATAATACATCAAAATTTAGCTATTAAATATAAATTAATTGACGCAATAAACATAAAACCATATTATGAATATGATCCGATTTCATTTTTAGAAAATAATAATATTTCGCTTTATTACGATAAAACAATATTAACTGACCGGTCAATTCAACATAACAGACCCGATTTAATAATACATGATAAAATTTAAAAAAATAACATATATTTGCGACGTGGCTATTCCAAATTCTAGTAATATTATAAAAACTTTTGATGAAAAAATTAGAAAATACACCGCTTTAGGTATTGAGATTAAAAGACTTTGGCATTCTCGTAAAATAATAATATTACCGTTCATTATTTCAGCCACTGGCATTATTCCAAAATCGTTAATCCGTAATTTAGAAATTATAGATTTATCGAAAAATTTAATAATAAAAATGCAAAAAACGGTAATTATGAATACATGTAGAATCGTTAAAGATTTTTTAAACGTTAATATTCGGGAATCAGTAGGGTTGTTAGGTAGTATAGAGACCTCCTCAGAGCCTAATCCTTTGATATGTTAAGTATCTGGATGGGTGAACTATTCTCAATTGAAAGCTTGATGATGCGTTTGTTGCATTTTATTTTGCTCTTTTAAATAATTTACAATTTACGCATTGATCTGCTAATTCTTTTGAGGAAGTGTATAATGGTAATAATAATAATTGAGTGTTATTATTTGTAGTGCTTAATTGTTATTAATATCATTAGTAAATCGGCCAGCGCCGTAAAAAAAGTAGTTGTACATATAATTTTTAAAAAGTTGATATTTGAAGCAAATAAGCATCTCGAATATTTTTTATTATTTGTTTTCTTTATTTTTACATTACATAACTGTACATTATGGCTTGCAATTTAATGTGGCGGTTTTAATTTTTTAATAAAAAAATATTAATAATATGAATGCAACTTTATATATATAAAAAAAAAAAATTATATATAAAAAAAATCTTAGTGGATTATTATTATGATACGATATAAATATTGTCTATGATATAAATATTTCAAAATATTTTCTTCTATGATTTGTTACATCACGTCAGTGGTAAACGTCAAAAAATTGGGACTCGGAAAAGTATATTTTCCGAAGTCTATACGTTGTGTTGAATTTTAAAGAACTTTGTATTAAAAAATAACAATGGCCCTTTTCCTGCGCGGCTTTACAGCCGCTATGGGTGTTGCGGGGCGGTCGACGCTGTCCAACATGCGCGCTCCTATAGTTCAACAAATTGCTCGCAAAAGCGATCATTCTGAACCCGCTCCGGAGACGAGGCCGACGGTCAAGAAGGCCAGTTGGGTGCAGATCAGCCATCTCAAAGAATTCGGTAAATATGTCGCGGAATGCATGCCGAAGTACGTCCAGAAAGTTCAGGTGACGGCCGGCGATGAACTTGAGGTTCTGGTTGTGCCCGACGGAGTGGTCCCCGTTCTACAATTCCTGAAAGATCACCACAACGCCCAGTTCGCAAATCTGACTGACATAGCCGGTATGGACGTTCCCAGCAGACAGTACAGATTCGAAATAATATACAACTTGTTATCTCTGCGTTTCAACTCAAGAATTAGAGTAAAGACTTACACGGATGAGATGACGCCCGTGGACAGCGCTAATGACGTATTCAAGGCAGCCAACTGGTACGAACGAGAGATCTGGGATATGTACGGAGTATTCTTTGCCAATCACCCAGATCTCAGAAGAATTTTAACTGATTATGGATTTGAAGGTAATGTTGATTTGATTAGCTTATATCCCTTGAGATACTAATAAATAAATAAAATAATTTACATACATACTCCAGTTTTTCTGATATTTTGAATTAAAACAAAAAGTTTATATATTATGTCCTATTCTGAGTCGTTTCTGAGTACGAAAACGTCTATAACCAACTGGTGACTGTGGATAAAAGGAATTTATCCGCGCGGTGTGACATAATGAGTCCCGTATAAATGCAGTCAACTTTTAAACATTTCTCATGTACTAAAATTCAGACGGATAAATTAAGACGGATCAGAATAGTACATATTAAGGAAATTCAAGATACACTTATGATTAATGAAGATTCTATTATATTATGCAAAATCACCCCTCAAGTATCTATTGTTAATCATTAAAATATTATAGTAGGAATTATGACCGGCTAAAGCAATTGCTTTGGTTTGTCAACTAATAAAATAATCATTATTTGTTTGGTGACACTTTTGTCACTAGCTAAATTTTGTATTGTTTTTTTAAACAAAGTTGATACGTAATCCAGGGGACTTTAAAGTGAGTTAAAATCTCTCTGAAATCAAATTAAATGTATTTCAAAACATTGAACACCTTCAGAAAAATCTTGTAGTTAATTTTTTTCTGCATATTTCAACCCAAGGGGCTGTCTTTAACTAAAAGTCCATAAAAAATATGAATTCCTAACTATGACCTGAATGCAGAGTTTTAGGTTCCTAAATACTAACTCCTAACCTCACTGGAGTATTTAGTATTCTTAAGTTAGCAATTGCGTTGCAGAGACATCACTACTTAAATACTACGCCAAACTTAAGGTCGATGGCGTAGCGTATCACATTATTGCGTACGAAGAAAAGAGTTAGATAGTTTCCTATGGGCTTAGACTGACGTTTAAACTGTTTTTTTGTCATAACAACACAAACACATGTAACCAAGCTCACACTGACAGCTCGATGTCACGATTTTTTTGTAATAACAGCGAATTTTCGGCATCTCGTATGGATCGCTGAATACTCTGGTATTTGATTTGACAAAATTACCAAATACATATTCAACGAAGCTGATAAAATCATCATCCACCGAAAAAATCTCGTATTTTAGTATTAAATCACTCGTAAGGTTCCTCGCTATCAACCTTACTTTTTGACAGTTCGCAAATGTCAGTTTACGCCGATGCGCATGCGCTAAGTATTTAGATATGTCTGCAATGCAATTCTCACATAAAAACATCGTAGCATCCTCGAATTAGGAAGCCACGTGATCTCCTAACTTAAGTAAGCGACTGTGCAATGAAAACATGGTTAGTATTTAGGTGGGATTCTGCATTCGGATATATGACGAGTATCTTAGAAGTTCTAAGATTAAATTTGGTAATATTGCCACTATTCTGGTATTAATATAATATCCACTACCAAAAATAATTTTAATCTAAAATTTTGTTAAAAATAATTTCAGGTCACCCCTTCAGAAAAGACTTCCCCTTGAGCGGTTACGTGGAGGTCCGCTATGACGACGAGAAAAAGAGGGTCGTGTTGGAGCCCATCGAGTTGGCTCAGGAGTTCCGAAGGTTCGAATTGAACGCTCCCTGGGAACAGTTCCCCAACTTCAGGCAGATACCAGCGCCCCAAGAGGACGTTGTCAATCCTTCAGCGGACAAGAACGCCAAGGCATAAATCCGTACATTTAATCTGGTTAGTTGATTATATCTAAGTATTTTATGATCGTATACAATTTTGCGTCATGACTCGTGCAAGTTTACTTGTACAAACTGGCTATCCACTGGAACCAACTCATGCTCCGAGCATTGAAAATTGAAATAAATTATTTTTTTGAAAATTTAAAATTTTAACCAATTTTCAAAAAATCTATGTGCGGATTTATATCACTTGCTATGTGTAGACATGATCCAATTTGTCTGGTTCCCCTTTCTAAGGGTTTTTTTTTTTTTTTTGCGGGTGGCAGTTCTTGAGGAGAACACACTTAGGCCGATTGGCCCTTTGTGATACCACATTGGGGCTGTCCTCCCACTCACTCATCCCCCTTGAACCAGCCTGAGGGGCAAATGAATGTCATAATGTCTGCAATGTCGGCCGACGCTATGTCAATTAAATCATCATAGAAGAAACTTCCCAAGGAGCTTCTCCTAATTCTAGAGAGAGCAGGACAGTGACAGAGGAAGTGGACCACCGTCTCCTCCTCCTCCTCGTCTTGGCATGCTCTGCAGTAATCGTATGCCTCCAGCCCTAGCCTTCTGGCATGCTTTCCTATAACCCAGTGTCCCGTTAATACTGATATGACTCTGGCGAGTGAGTCTCTTCTGAACGAGAGTATTTCTCTGGTTCTTCTGAGATCATATTTTGGCCATGTTTGTCTGGCAATGGAGCATGTGCTCTCCTCAGACCACCTTTGGTCAGCACAAGCAATAATTTTCTCACTGACCCGGAGTTTACATGTTGCCATGGGGACTCCAGGTCTGTGTTTGATATTGTCTAGAGATAACAGGGTACCTGCTCTGGCAAGTTCGTCTGCCCTACAATTCCCCGCTATATTACTGTGACCCGGCACCCACATGATTTGTAGATTGAACCGCTCCGCTGCCCCATTTAAGATGTTGCGGCAGTTCAGGGCCACTCTAGAAGTAGTACTTACGCCTTTTAAGGCTTTAATAGCCGCTTGGCTGTCTGTGAGAATACGGACAATGCTGTTTGATACTGCATTGCCTTGTATCCATTCTACTGCTTCCTGGATTGCCAAGATCTCTGCTTGAAAAACACTACAGTGGTCCGGCAACCTGAAAGAAATGTTAATATTTAATTGCTCCGAAAAGACTCCTCCGCCCACCTTACCTTCCAGTTTTGACCCATCAGTGAAAAACACCTGAGCTTCATCGTGACGGATTAGATTCTCCTTCCACATTTCCCGCGAGGGGATTTGGGTTGAGAACCTGTTCTCGAAGAAAGGCTTGGGAATGACATAGTCGATACCTTCGGATGGCTTTTTGAACTCCTGAAGAACCATGGAGTGTCCAATGTGTGTCTCCCTCCAAGGGTTGACACAATTCATTCTTATGGCAGCTTTCGTTGCCATTTGTTTTCCTAGGAGGTCAAGCGGCATCAGATGCAGGATGGTGTCAAGGGCTTTTGATGGTGTAGTTCTCAGACAGCCAGTGATTGTCACTTCTGCTAGTCTTTGAACTTTTGCCAGCTCTTTTAGGCGCACTCCTTTTTTCAAGCAGTGCCACCATACCACCACTCCGTACATCATGACTGGCCTTATGACCGCCTTGTACATCCAGTGGGTTATCTTGGGGTGTAGTCCCCATCGTTTTCCCACGATCTTTCTGCAGGTGTACAGTGCATTTGTAGCTTTCCGTACTCTTTCCTGCGTGTTAGGCTTCCAGCTCAGTTTTCTATCCAGGATCAGACCTAGGTATTTAGCTTGAGCTGAGATCTCTAATGTCACCCCTTCTAGGGTTGGCAATGCCGGGATTACCCGTTTATTTGTAAAGAGGATCAACTCTGTTTTCTTTGGGTTCACTCCCAACCCACTATTAATACACCACTGAGTTATCCTGTCTAGTGCCCTCTGTAAGAGAGATGAGAGTATGTTGAGGATCTTACCGGACACCGCTATGGCGAGATCATCTGCATAAGCGATTACTCCGACCCCGGTGTCGTCTAACTCCATCAACAGTTTATTTAGGGCTAGATTCCATAAAAGAGGTGATAGAACGCCTCCTTGGGGTGTTCCCTTCACCGGGTATCTTTTTATCTTTGAGCCCCCAAGTTCTGAGTTTATAACTCTATTTCTCAACATATTGTCGATAAATTCTATGAGCGAAGTCTCTATCCCCAATTTTCTCAGAGACTGAGTCATTGTTTCATATTTAATGTTATTAAAGGCTCCTTCTATGTCTAGGAAGGAGACCAGTGTGTACTCTTTATACTTCATCGATTTCTCGATTCTGTGTATCAGGGTGTGTAATGCTGTTTCTACAGATTTCCCTTTGCTGTACGCATGTTGAGACTCTGACCACTTTGAAGGTTCTATTTTACCCCTTATTCTGGTTTCTATGAGTCTTTCTAGCGTTTTAAGGACAAACGAGGATAGACTGATTGGTCTGAAATCCTTGGATGTATTATTAGATGTTCTTCCACCTTTGGGTATGAACACCACTTTTACTTCTCTCCATAATTTGGGGGTATAACAGAGTTCTATACATGCTTCGAAGATTGTCCCCAACCAGGGTATGACAGTCTCCGAGGCCGCTTGCAGTTCCGCTGGAATGATACCATCCGGACCTGGCGACTTGTATGGTTCAAACTTGTAAATTGCCCAAGCAATCATTTCTGTATTAAATAATTTCTGGGAGTTTTTCTGTTTCCTGGTTGGGTTTGTTGTCTCAGGCATGCCCTCTCTTTGCAGGTGGGTCTGCGCCCCCCCTATCGGGTGGACGGTTTCCCTAGGCATGTCGAGTTTACATCCAGGAAAGTGTGTTTCTGTTAATAGCTCTAATGTTTCAGAGCTGCTTGAGGTCCAGCTGCCGTCGTTTTTCTTTGTATATTCAGGCATCTCTGGATCCGTAGCTAGGATTTTGCGAATCCTGTTTCCCTCAGGGATTGTTTCAATTTTTGTGCAGAAATCTTCCCATGAGGTTCTTTTTGCCGTTTTTACTTTACTCTTAAAAACTCTTTGACTAGCCTTATAAGTTTCCCTTTCTAAGGGTTACAAAGGTCAATTCCAGGATCATGGTCAAAGCATATCCCGATAGAAATGGTACAAAATCCATGTGCGGATTTATATCACTAGCTATGTGTAGACATGATCCAATTTGTCTGGTTCCACTTTCTAAGGGTTACAAAGGTCAGATGGCAGTTGCTTCAATCTAATAACCAGACTCGCCAATTCCAGGATCATGGTCAAAGCATACCCCGATAGAAATGGTACAAAAGCGCTAAGGGTAAGGAAGAAAATTTTAACAATGGGTTTGGCCGAACCTCTGCGAACTCCTTAAATATCACCACTGTATATATCTACTTAAAACATTGGATTTTTTCCTATTAGGAGTCAATTATATATTTTTTACAAACTATTAATAATAATAATAATAATAAACACTTCCTTGCACCCTGCGCAAGTGGCGAGCTTATTGCCATATGGCAATTTTTTCCAACTAACCAGTGTTTCCAGCCCAGATATGCAATATTTGTATGGGAAATTAATTTAAATCAATTTCTCCTCTGTTGGGGATCAAACCCAGGACACCTGCACAAAACTTAAACGGTTTACCAACTGTGCCACGGCATTCGGCATTTATACAAACTATATGGCACAGTTGGTAAGCCGTTCGGTTTCTGTGCGGGCATCCTGGGTTCGATTCCCAGCAGAGGAGAAATTTATTTAAATTCATTTCTCACGCTAATGTTGCTTCTCTGGGCTGGAAACACTGGTTAGTTGTAAGAAATTGCCATATGACAATAAACTCACCACTTGCGCAAGGTGCAAGGAAGTATTCATTATTATTATTATTATTAAGATACGAAGTCTGAATATATATTTATAGGAAAACTGGGAAATCAGACATCTACAGGGCTTACAACCTGTCATTGGCCGTTTTTTTTAATCTTTTGAAAATAATAAATATGTCCTTGAAATAAGTAAACATACATCCTCATACATTCTCTAAAATAAGCATAAATGCTTGTACTATAGGTGAACCAAATCGGTTGTGGTAGGATTCAAACTCATGACCTCTGGATTACTAACCCAGCGCACTAACTGCTCTACCACAACCCGTATACATGATTACTTTAAGTGTTTGTGCAGCGTTCACCAATTATGCCTTTTTTTATATAGAGTTCTCTTATCAATCCAAATTTTGAAAATTCTATTTACTTTGTGTGGCATTTTTACATCGCTTGAAAATAAGATGAACACCACTACTATCTATGATGGAATTACGACAAAGGTTTTTATTACGCCATCCATTGATAATATATCAATAATATAAATAATTGGGAAGTCAGATGACTGGAATATCCTAATGGATACGAGAACAGAGAGATATAACCTTTCAAAGGAGATCTGCATCTCGTCTCTTAGGCCTGACCTGACAATTTACTCTCTTAGAGTTATTTATGTGGAGCTGACTGTTCCATGGGGCACAAATATTACAAAAGACCACCAATACAAACTAAACAAGTACAAGGAACTGGTAGATAAAACGGTTCGAAATGGCTTTAGCACAAATATATATGCTGTAGAGGTGGGGGCGAGAGGCCTGCCCACAAAATCTTTATATTCCTACTTTAAGGACCTGGATCTCTCTAGAGGTAAAATAAAAGAACTTTTAGATAGGATGGTAAAAGCAGCATTGTTCGCATCCTATTGTATTTGGTTGCGCAGGGGAGTGGATTATCGGTCGGAGGTTGGTCGTTCACCTGTAGCCCAAGCATTTTTTTGTTTAGCGTATACCCTTCTTGTTGAAACTTCATTAGTAAATTTTCAAATATACATATTTGATTATGCAACAGTAATTTGTCCAAAGGACATTGTCGGCATAGTACTCTTAAAAACTGAAGTTAAAGATTATACATAATATTGAGTTTGTTACCAATGTTTTTATATACTGTATTTTTTTAGCAATGGCTTTTACTATAGAAATATTTTGTGTTTTAAAATTATACTTGACTTACCCATATAACAATATGAAACACTAAACATGTAGGTACTGATATAATATATATTTTTTTTTTTTTAGATCTGCTATGTTAGAAGATCAAGAAGCAAAAATGTTAACTTTAATGAAAATAGATTTTCTTTGTAAATAATTTATCAATAAAATGTTTATTAAAATACCTGTATTGCTTTTTATTAAGTATTTGCAATAAACCTCAAATTTACATAATTCCTGTTCAAATTCATTTCATATACGTTTAGGTGGAATGTCTCCATAGTTAATATGTCATTTAAGCATATGTTTACCTTGCTCAAATGTGACACCTCAATACTGAAATTAAAAGTCAAAATTTTTCAAAGCAGTTTTCAGTCCTTTATGGTAAAAAAAATTCGTTGGTAGACCCCCTTAAAGATGGTCGGATGACAACGTCCAGTTGGCTGGAGGAACTTGGATGTGAAGAGGATAAGATAGACGAGTGGAAGCAGATGGAAGAGGCCTATATCCAGCAGTGGAGAAGGAGGACTGAGGAAGAATTATTTTGGTTGACTCATCGCAGGATGTAAACTCCTTTAAGAACTTGTATGAATCTCTCTATGGCACGAATGAGTGCTTGTTTTGGTAGTGGTGTTGCTAGTCGTGATATATCTTGTAATGTTAACACTGAACCTTCCCTATGTTGGTATTCAATTCTATTTTTTTTTCTATGGTTATGTCTATGGGTTGTTTTTTCTTTTTGTTGTATCTCTTTTGTTAAAAATACATAACCTCCAATTTGGAATAACTTGAAATGTGTTTGTTTTAATTTCGTTTCTTATTTTTGTACTCTGTGAACATATTCGGTATGTTGAGGAGCAGGTAGCAGGGGCTCGTCCTTTGGCGACAGCCAATACCCATCGCGGCATTGATGTTCGAAATCAGTATCCTGCCTGCACTCGGGCGAGAATTATTCGAAGTAGGGGTGTCATTCATTGACTAGCATTAAGGCTCCTTTACACGTACAACAAAATGGATCCAATTTTATTTAAAAATAAAAAAATTCAATAGTCAAGAGAAAAAAATTTACGCAATTTTTTTAAGAGAAAGAAGCACAGAACGTTTCTACTGCCATTTTTTGTATATAAAGAACCTTTATTTTTTTATTTAATCTTATCTCTATCTTAATTTTACATAATGTAAAGTGTCTTTTTTTATTTATTGATTATATTGTGGTTAATAGTTTTTAATCTGTGAATCGGCAAATAAATAAATCAATTTAATTTTCATTCAAAATTAACATGTTTTGTTATTTTTATAGCCATATATAACCTTTATGCAAATAAAATTTATCTTCTAACCTCCTATTTATTATTATTAAATTTATTAAATAAAATTAATTTCCATGCGCCGCTTTTGCCGCACATGAGTGCCGCTTTTGATACTGTAGACCACAAAATTCTTATTCAGCTTTTAGAACACGAATATGGAATCTGCGGAAATTTTCTCAAATGGATGACCTCATATATTTCAGAAAGACGCCAGTCTGTGAGGGTTAATAACAACACGTCCTTATCGGAAATGTGCCACAAGGATCGGTTCTCGGACCTATTTTATTCATTCTGTATATAAAAAGACTTGACGACTTGATTCAAAACGAAGGATTTAATTCATTTGCTTATGCCGATGACCGCTTGCTCTTCAAATTTTGTAATCCCATATGCAAAAATCGTCTGGAAGTAGAAACTGTTGAGTGCATCGAAAAAGTCGCCACATGGATGTCTAGCAACAAGCTTAAACTGAACCCAACTAAAACAGAGTTTATGTGGGTAGCTTCACCACGGCGACAGCACCTCATTGAGAGTACTCCTATCAACATCAACGGAGAAACACTCGTGCCAGCTACAAGTGTCAAATTCTTGGGTATTCACTTGGACAATAAGTTGTCACTTGACCTTCAAATCTCAAAAACGGTCAGTTCATGTTTTTTTCAACTCAGACAACTGAAAAACATTCGTCGAAATTTACCCAAGAATGAGACTAAAACACTTGTAAATTCATTCGTTGAGTCTCGGCTCGATTACTGCAACGGCATTTATGCTGGATTGCCGAAGTATCAGCTCGATAGACTACAGATGGTATTTAACACAGCGGCAAGACTTATTTTCGGTGCAGAAAAATGATGTCACATAACTCCACTACTAAACGAATTACACTGGTTGAAGTGTCCAGAGCGAATTGATTACAAAATTTGTTTGACAGTATATAATGCTTTGAACAACCTGGCACCAAAATATATACAAGACCTGTGTCAGAGAAGAGATCTCTCTGGGAGGCATCTCACACTCAGGTCGTCTGGATCACAGAGTAACAATTCCTTAAAGGAGTTGGACAGAGTCAACAAAGCGGCTTACTACGACCGATGCTTTAGTGTGAGTGGTCCTATTAAGTGGAATTCACTGCCTCTAGATGTCCGCAGTGCTCAAAGCAAAAGCACTTTCACTAAAGGATTAAAAACAGCTTTGTTTCAGAGAGCAACACAACATTAGACTATCAGCGCCCTTGGTATGATCTCGAATCATTAAACGGCGCTATACAAATGACTTATTATTATTATTATGCGCCGTTGCGAAATGGCAGATTGAACTACTTGTTTTATGTTCCTCGAAGTAACACTAATTCTAATCAAAATGAGTTTATCAAAAGGGCTTGTAACTTCTATAATGTCAACCTCTCAGCCAGTATCACACATTCTGATATATTCACCGCTAGTAATAACGCATACAAAAATTCTCTCTATAAGTGCATAGCATGAACTCGTATGTTGAATTTTTTTTCTTTTGTTAGTTATTTGTGTTTTTTCTAATATTATCTTTTGTATACTTTTATTTACATTTTGAGTTGTTGTTTGTAACAAAAATATAACAATTTAACTGTCACAATCCTTTTCCCATCCTTTTTTTTCTCTTCCCTTCCTTTCCCGTCACAGGCAAACATACATCTTAGTTATATTTAAATTTATGATGCTTAAAATGTTTTATATTTAATATCTGTGGACATATGTAATTGGTCTGTTTGTTTTTATTTTATAGTGTATTATTCCATTTTAGTATTTTAAGACTGTATTTGTCCCTAAATAAATAAATAAATTATATTATGTTAAAATGTATGATATGATATGAACATTATGATATGACATTGTTAAAAAAGATTATATACAAATTGATTTTGATTTTCTTTTGTCCATATTGTAATACTATATACCATGTAATACTATATACCATGTAATACTATATACCATGTAATACTATATACCATGCCCCATAAGTAATGAACTATTTCAAAGTATAATCAAATCTTGCGCTATAGTATTAATAATCGTTGAATAAAATAGTACAGTTTTAAATATTTTCTTTTCTTTTTGAAGTAACAATAATACGCATAATGAGTATTAGAAAAGAAAGGAATTCCAAACAATTAGTATTTACAATAAATATATTTTTGTCATCAGAATAAATCATAAGTAAAGACGATAAAAATAAAATTGCAATGTCCGTACAAAATCATTTAAAATGGTAGTTGCTACAACTGCTAAAAAACGATATCCAATTTACAACAAACGTGGTGCGGTCTTTATGCCCCGCTACCCGCTCCTCAACATACCAAATATACGTAGGGAAGGCCTCAGTGTTACCTTTACAAGCTAAAATTGCTGTCTGATAATAATAAATCTATTTATACTTTAATTTTCGCTACAGCAATTCATTCTATAGCTGTATGAACAGATATATAAAAGGGTTCCGGAGATATGTGATAAAAATTAATAATATAGTGTATATTTTAAATAATTTAATTCTAATAATATATACATTAGAAAAATATGTATTCAGATAACAAATCACTATTACATACATTACATAGTAATATCCAAAACACAATAAAAATATATAAAATCATCGTCGGTAGCGATATCTCTTGAAGTGAAACCACAATTGAAAGATGTTATTTTGAAATTGACATCGGAATCCTCTCTTGTACGAATATTCCCATTCTCTGTTGACAATCTTGAAAGCGATGTCTTCGTACGGAGGTCCAGCGTGAAACCGCAACACTCCGAAATCGGGATTGTCCGGACAGGGTTTCTGTAAAGGCAAAATATATTATTAATATAATAGGATATTAACCGTACAAGGCTTATAATCATATAACGGCATATTATTAATATAATAGGATATTAACCGTACAAGGCTTATAATCATATAACGGCATATTATTAATATAATAGGATATTAACCGTACAAGGCTTATAATCATATAACGGCATATTATTAATATAATAGGATATTAACCGTACAAGGCTTATAATCATATAACGGCATATTATTAATATAATAGGATATTAACCGTACAAGGCTTATAATCATATAACGGCATATTATTAATATAATAGGATATTAACCGTACAAGGCTTATAATCATATAACGGCATATTATTAATATAATAGGATATTAACCGTACAAGGCTTATAATCATATAACGGCATATTATTAATATAATAGGATATTAACCGTACAAGGCTTATAATCATATAACGGCATATTATTAATATAATAGGATATTAACCGTACAAGGCTTATAATCATATAACGGCATATTATTAATATAATAGGATATTAACCGTACAAGGCTTATAATCATATAACGGCATATTATTAATATAATAGGATATTAACCGTACAAGGCTTATAATCATATAACGGCATATTATTAATATAATAGGATATTAACCGTACAAGGCTTATAATCATATAACGGCATATTATTAATATAATAGGATATTAACCGTACAAGGCTTATAATCATATAACGGCATATTATTAATATAATAGGATATTAACCGTACAAGGCTTATAATCATATAACGGCATATTATTAATATAATAGGATATTAACCGTACAAGGCTTATAATCATATAACGGCATATTATTAATATAATAGGATATTAACCGTACAAGGCTTATAATCATATAACGGCATATTATTAATATAATAGGATATTAACCGTACAAGGCTTATAATCATATAACGGCATATTATTAATATAATAGGATATTAACCGTACAAGGCTTATAATCATATAACGGCATATTATTAATATAATAGGATATTAACCGTACAAGGCTTATAATCATATAACGGCATATTATTAATATAATAGGATATTAACCGTACAAGGCTTATAATCATATAACGGCATATTATTAATATAATAGGATATTAACCGTACAAGGCTTATAATCATATAACGGCATATTATTAATATAATAGGATATTAACCGTACAAGGCTTATAATCATATAACGGCATATTATTAATATAATAGGATATTAACCGTACAAGGCTTATAATCATATAACGGCATATTATTAATATAATAGGATATTAACCGTACAAGGCTTATAATCATATAACGGCATATTATTAATATAATAGGATATTAACCGTACAAGGCTTATAATCATATAACGGCATATTATTAATATAATAGGATATTAACCGTACAAGGCTTATAATCATATAACGGCATATTATTAATATAATAGGATATTAACCGTACAAGGCTTATAATCATATAACGGCATATTATTAATATAATAGGATATTAACCGTACAAGGCTTATAATCATATAACGGCATATTATTAATATAATAGGATATTAACCGTACAAGGCTTATAATCATATAACGGCATATTATTAATATAATAGGATATTAACCGTACAAGGCTTATAATCATATAACGGCATATTATTAATATAATAGGATATTAACCGTACAAGGCTTATAATCATATAACGGCATATTATTAATATAATAGGATATTAACCGTACAAGGCTTATAATCATATAACGGCATATTATTAATATAATAGGATAGTAACCGTACAAGGCTTATAATCATATAACGGCATATTATTAATATAATAGGATATTAACCGTACAAGGCTTATAATCATATAACGGCATATTATTAATATAATAGGATATTAACCGTACAAGGCTTATAATCATATAACGGCATATTATTAATATAATAGGATATTAACCGTACAAGGCTTATAATCATATAACGGCATATTATTAATATAATAGGATATTAACCGTACAAGGCTTATAATCATATAACGGCATATTATTAATATAATAGGATATTAACCGTACAAGGCTTATAATCATATAACGGCATATTATTAATATAATAGGATATTAACCGTACAAGGCTTATAATCATATAACGGCATATTATTAATATAATAGGATATTAACCGTACAAGGCTTATAATCATATAACGGCATATTATTAATATAATAGGATATTAACCGTACAAGGCTTATAATCATATAACGGCATATTATTAATATAATAGGATATTAACCGTACAAGGCTTATAATCATATAACGGCATATTATTAATATAATAGGATATTAACCGTACAAGGCTTATAATCATATAACGGCATATTATTAATATAATAGGATATTAACCGTACAAGGCTTATAATCATATAACGGCATATTATTAATATAATAGGATATTAACCGTACAAGGCTTATAATCATATAACGGCATATTATTAATATAATAGGATATTAACCGTACAAGGCTTATAATCATATAACGGCATATTATTAATATAATAGGATATTAACCGTACAAGGCTTATAATCATATAACGGCATATTATTAATATAATAGGATATTAACCGTACAAGGCTTATAATCATATAACGGCATATTATTAATATAATAGGATATTAACCGTACAAGGCTTATAATCATATAACGGCATATTATTAATATAATAGGATATTAACCGTACAAGGCTTATAATCATATAACGGCATATTATTAATATAATAGGATATTAACCGTACAAGGCTTATAATCATATAACGGCATATTCACTAGGGATACACAATTCAAAAGGACATTACGTCATTGCTATACATAGTCCTTTCTAATTCAAACTTAACTCAGTATCTTAAACATAAATATATTTGTCTTTCAAGCCAAGGGTGTCCACTTGGATCTGCTAAACGTGCTTTACTATTTCAATTCTTAGTACTGAATTTTTTAACTCTTCATTTGAAGTACAATCAGCAAAGCTAGGAATAGTCTAAGTCCTGATATTAAATCGGCTATCTGATACGTATTCAAAGAAAAAGGCTAAAATAAACATATCTGGTAATACCTTTTTTCCTCTTCCTCTCCTTATCCTTTTGTTTTCCTATCATTGCTATCAACTGTTATTATATTCAATCTTATTTTTGTCTTTTTTTCTGTTATTTTTATCATATATGTATATATATTTTATTTTTGTCATGTCAACCTTATTGCCATAGTACACATTGTATTGTGTATTAACAACAACTCTGGTTGGTTGGAAGAAATTTCCGTTTGGCAATGAACCCACCGGTGTATGAATAATGTGTACAAGAAGATACAAATAAATAAATTGTACTTAACAATATTATACACAACTAATATTTTAACTAATTCAAATAGAACATCCCCGGTTTGACTGGACATAGTTGAAGAAGATTAAATAAATGAAATTATCAGAGATATCTTTACCAGTGTGAATTGTGGAGTTGAATTCTTGTCAATCAGATCAGGGTAGAATATGTTGAACTTGTACCCCTGAACTATCTTCGGTGGTGGATTGTCCATGTCGTAATGTGTCTGATTGTATTTGTTCCACTCAAAACCAGTGTGGACCCTAAAAACATAAATTAGAATTTTAATAACAAATGTCAAGCTTTTTTCTCAGAATGACATAACAGGCCCTAGGCCTAATGAAAGAAGAAGAAGACATAACACGGTGACTACATAAAAATCACGATGAAAAAAAATTTATATAGTTTTTCAGTTGACATTGTATCTGATAACAATATGCATTCACAAAGAGGTTAATTTAAGAAAAATATTCAACAAAAGTTTCCATAAAAAGATCACTGAGCATTATTTACTCTACTGCCCAATTGTTGTCTTTCCATGAAAATAAAACCTAAAAAGACACATGTATGATAAATAACATTTGACATTTAAAATGCTGCTTTAAATATCAGTGAGATTGGTGTGAAAAACACCATTATCTGCAACTTCAGGTACATCCGACACTCGACGTCGAGTGCTCTATCTGAACACAGCCCAGAACTTGAAGAACATGTTGGAGATGGTGCATATTTTTTATTTCCTACTTTAGCATAAATATTGGTTACAAATCTTATATTTATTTATTTTATTTTACAAAGGACAGCACACAATACACGCATACAATTATTAAAAGGAAATAAGCAAAAATACAAACAAGACAATAAAAAAAGTGTGAATTAGTGTGGGTGCGCGTCTGAGAGAGAGATTGATTGATAAGAGGTTATAACTTGTGAGGAATCTATCTTTGTGATAATTTTCCGCACAAACAAATGGCAAATCACTCGCTTATCAGGTGCAGGGCCATATCTTAATAATAAAGAAGAAGACAAGGTTAAAATATTTGTCGACATTTGTTTTAAACACAATTCAACAAAAAAAAAAATGTTAAGAGATGAAATAATTAAAACAATATATTGTCTATAAAATCCGTAGTTACCTATTGAAATATCTGGGTTTGCGTGGTCTGTACTTATCGGACCACAAGTACAGTTGATCGGGAAGGTTGGCCTCAACACTGAACCTTGCCTCGTCGGCTCCCATATCTCTCCTGGCCTCGCGTTCTAATGCCGCAACACCCGGATTGATTGCCTCCTCATTTTCCTGCAACATCAAAATTTTATATTAATTTGCGTGTTTATTGCGTGTTTGCACTTGGAGACAAAGCACTTAAGCATAAATGTATTTTAGTCTGCATCATTTGAAAAGTGAATAAACGAGTGTATGATGTTTTTAATTTAGTTTTGATAAAGTAACAAATATGGACTTCTATCAAGAATAATCAGTCGATAAACTAAATTTAAATTATTCATAAACATCCCACAGTGTGGGGTAACCAGGGACAGGCGTGCGAGTGTGCATTACCTTAAAAGGAAACACGGCACATAGGTGTATTATCCCCTCACACCAGTCCTGGCTCATCTAAAAAGGCACTACATTCAGAATGTGCGGTGAACTTTATGGTTGATCCATGCGAGATTTTATTATGCATGTCTCTTGTTTTTTTGATTAACCGGCTCTTACGGCCGACTGCCGTGGCACAGTTGGTAAGCCGTTTGATTTCTGTGTGGACATCCTGGGTTCGATTCCCAGCAGAGAAGAAATTTATTTCTCACACAAACATTGCTTCTCTGGGCTGGAAACACTGGATAGTTGGAAGAAATAGCCATACAGCAATAATCTCACCACTTGCGCAGGGTGCAAGGAAGTGTTCATTATTATTATTATTACGGGACACCTGAAAACAATAATAATAGAAAAGAGTGGAAGCACTATTCTAAGACAGATTAAAACACCATTTTTTTTACATGGTTGATGTGATTCAAACAATACCGTGTTTAAAAAAGAAACATATGAAAACAAAGAAAATTGAGGATAGGTTTCCTTATTTTGAATAGTTGTTTCTATATTTATAACAATTTAAATTATTACCCTTTGATCAGTGTTGAGAACTTTGGATCTGAGGAACGCGATCCTCTGTTCATCGTGTTCTGGTTCGGTGAGTAATGTGCCAGGTTCCAAGCGACTTGGTGATAGTAATGTGGGGCTGTAGCGTCCGCTTATATAAAGCTTCAGGTACTCTGTTGTCAAATCAGTCTCTTCAGGAGTCCATCTATAAATAAAAAATTAATATAATTATGATACACATGCTTTGAATTTTATGACAAGAATATAATTGCTACAAAACTCAATCACATGGAAGCAGGCAACGGATATAGTCTAGGTCAGAGCATCCAAAAAGAACTGGGTGAAGACTACATGCTTCGCACTGGAAGTGGACTTGGATTGACGATGATGAAAATTCAATCAACAAAAAAGCGATAGTAAATTTTCAGCATTTTCATGAAATTAGTTCGTTAAATTATTTTTGATTTAAATATTTTATAATGAAAACTTGACGATCGTACAATGCTTTTTTATGAAAGTGATGTGCCTTTTTAGCAATTTGAAAATAAAAATATCAAATTTCAAATATCCTGATCTTGACAGTTGAAAAATGGGGTCTAAGCCAGTATTAGATTTACAAATTTGCAAAATTTGAAAAGAATTGAATGAGTACTTTAGTCTATAATCGATAAAGTAGAATACATATGCTGTAAATAACACATACATAGCACACATACACACAGATACATTGTTGATACTTTCAGAATACAATCTCAGCATGATACTTGTTGATGATTTGCAAAAAAAATAAGCTTAAAAATTGCAAATACATAACATCCCACTATATCCCCTTGGGTTAGTGGGTGAGTAAAAATTAGATTCAGATTGAAGAGCCGAAATAGGCAAGAATGAAAATGCAGTTGAAATGAAAATGAAAATATATAATATAATATGTAACAACACGGAAAGGATAAAGAAAATAGTAGTAAAGGTTCAATAAACCCTTTCCCAACAAGAGTGGAGACAATTATAAAACATTAATTAATCAACATTAAACTTGTTTTCAAATATAATTTAACTAAATATCATTCTACATTGAGACACGTGAGTTATAAATCATAATATGAGTTTCTAGTGGTCGATGCTTCCCCCCACTACCCTCCCTACCTCTCTCCTTTCCCATCCTGTTTTCAAAATTGTTAAAATCTTGCAATATAAGTTATATCTATAGTTAAAAGTAAACCACTTTTTGATTCTACGTGAATTTTATTATATACGATAGGCCTATTTCGTCTTGTTAGGGCATTTATTAGCTTACTATGTTAGGGCATTTACTAGCTTAGTAAATGCCCTAACAAGGCGAAATAGGCCTATCGCACATAATAAAATTCATGTAGAATCAAAAAGTGGTGTACTTTTAATTATAGTATATAACTTATAATGGAATTCTACAAAATAAAAACTTTGTCGATCATTAATCTTGTAATATACTTTAGAATACTCTAATAGGCAATTTAAAAATTGTCATTGTATATTTGTATATTTTTTTCTTGTTTGCTTGTATTCAATAAAATAAAAATTAAATTAAATTCATAAACGATAATGAGTGTTCAATTACCACTCTGGTAAAAAACAATATGTTATTTTTTTACTGTACTTATATCTTTTTTTGTATCTTGTGATTGGGTATTTTGAATGTGTTGTATTATACAAAAAAAAAATGGAATTTTTGTATGACAGTTTGCTTATATACCTGACTTCTTTGTCAATGCAAATATAGATTATGTAACTGCCTTAGAACAACTCACTGAGGTGAAAGGCCATAATATGAACAGTACAAAAAGGCAAGTTGGAGGAAACAGTTTTAATATGCATCGTCATCAAGAATACACATCGTCATCACGAATATACATCATCATCAAGAATACACATCGTCATCAAGAATACACAAATTTGAATGTTTCAGAGCTCTAACTGGTTAAGAAGTTATGCAATTAAAATCGATTGTAAAATTCCAGTACAGACAGACAAGTGAAGTAAGTAAAAAGGGTGAAATAAACATGAAGAGTTTGAAAACTACTCTACTTGATTAATTTACGATTGAAATCTACTTTACTTAATGTACAAAACTTACTCTTCATCACTCTCGTCTTTTTTAGTATCTTCTTTACACGGTGCATCCTCGCTTCTCTCACCCTCGGCCACCTCATCCTGACTCCTGTCAGTGCTGGTGGAGGGTGCCGCTGCACTAGGGGCAGTGCTAGTGCTAGCGACAGCCGCAGCGCTAGTGCTGGGGCCAGCTTCACTGGCCCCGCTCCCCCCAGTGCCCACAACCCCCTGCTCTTGCTTCAGCAGCTGCAGCTTGCGACGGAGGTTTTGTTGGTGACGATCGCGGAGACGCGCTCTTGCCATGTGGGCTGTACAAAATACAAAATAAACAATTTATTTTTACTAGAACTTACATCCTGCGAAATATTCACAAAAGTAAAAATAAATATTCCTCGACATGGAAAAAAAAAACAATGTTTGCGTATATGCAATTAAAAATATTCGATTTACATACAAATTGGTACAAAAACAAGCCAAAAATGAAATAATATTTCTGGCGCAGTTCAGGGGTGACATCTGTGCGAGACACCGTCACCTCATTTATAAGGACTGTACTGAGGAAAATGCCGATTGCCACACGCAAAGTAAGTAAGGACTGTAGCTTTCATTGTTTACAAATAAACTTATTTCTCAATAGATGGAGTAACTAAAAAGGTTTCTTCATTACTTCATAGATGGCAATAGTATAATTCCTTATTTTCAGGTGAATTGTTACACATTATTCAAATATATAGAACTTTCAAATATTATATTGATAAAGGAACTCAATAAGAAGGCATAATTGGTGAACGTTGCGCAAGCGCATAAAGTGATCAGGTAAACCAGCCGATGACGGGTCGTAAGCCCTGTAGGTGCCTTGAGTTCCTGATTTTTCTATAACATCCCAACTCCGTCTCTATTGAGATGTTAAAAAGTTTGTCAATAAAAATAATTATTATCTTAAAATCTCCCTCTTCCCTAGTTTTTATCCCACATGGTGGTGGAGTCAGCTCTCCTTACTGCGCTACTCTACTTCGTTCTATCCTGAGCATCGTCCTCACAGTCATTACATGCCCGCATAAATCTGCCATCAAGTTTTCCATCGTCTTTTGGGACGCCATTTTGGTCTTTTGCTGGGAACTCGATAATCCAGTGCAGTGTTACATACGTTTTTTGGCAGTTATATTTGAATGTGTCCGACCACCTCAGCCTACTTTCCATCAGTTTATCAGAGAAATCGCGTTCGCCCACGCTGTCTCTCACATATTCGTTAAGGATTTTATTTCTTCTTGTGACACCGCACATCCACCTAAGCATCTTCATCTCGTCTGTTTGCACTGACTGAACTTGCTTTGGTGTCTCGCTACCATATATCAGCACCAGTCTGATTATTGTTTTGTAGGCATGGCCTTTCATCTCAATAAGTTTTTTTTAATAATAAATATTATTTGACATTTTCCCTCATACTAACTTAGCAACTGATAAAATATCTTAAAAAAATAAGTGGGTTATGCTTAAAATAATTAAATAAGACATGTTTCATTGCATGATATAAATTTCAGATGGTTTTCTTTTATAGTTTCTATTGATGGTCTTCATCACTATTGTTCACCACTCTGACAATGCTCGGCATTAAGCTATACCAGTGAATGGGAGTTGCGTTTGTAAACTAAATAAAATAGAAAGAAAAATTATAAATGATGTTTTTCTATGACGTGTGAAAATACAACAGGCAAAATATCATCTCACATAGATCCTTAAAATTATTAATGAAAACATTTTCTTACAAGATTGATATTGATTCCTACCCATTTATTTATTATCCTCAATTGATTCCTAAACAACTCAATTGTGGTTAGAAAAAATGTTTCCAAATTACCTTTGAGTTGTGACAAAAGAGATTCCCAATAGCCAATGTCCACACCATCGTGACGTCCTCGTATCTTGTCTTCTATCTGCTGCTGCAGAGCCTCCAGTTGAGTACCTGTCTTGCCTTTGAATACCTAAACAAACCAAAACAATCATAGACTGTATCTTATAATAATTATTGGTAAAACATATTTTCTAGAGTAACCAATCTTTCTTTTTGTATTATACGCAATGTTTCCAATCTTAATGTGATCGAAAAACATATTGTTTTATTTGATTGATTAATTTATTAAGTTATTATAATAATAATTAATTTATTATATATCAAATAGTAAACAATGGCTTGATAGTTGAGAACCCACATCACAGGAGACTACCAGCTCAGTGGCATTAACAGATCTGTGGCAGCGCCTGGTGGACTGCAACATGTACGGCCCGGGATTCTCAAATGCTTCCGAAGATTTACGAAGATCGATGATCACAGCGCACCGCTGTTGATTCAAGCCAATGTACCTACAGATTATTCGTGTGTTGATCGTTGAATAGATTAGAGTTGCGTTTAATTTTTATCCATTAGTTCCGACCCACGACATCACAAATTTATCAAGTTATTTTTTATATGGTATTTTCAATTATTACAAATAAGCCAGTGTTGAATGTAAGTAGTTCTTTGATTGAAACCCTTCATCGTAATAAAATTTTATATTATCAATTATTTAATTAACAACAGCGGTGATAGTCCAGCGGTAAGGTCGTCGCCTTACATGCGTGAGGTCGACCGTTCGAATCCGGGCGGGGCACGCACCTCTGGATTTTTAAAAATCTATGTGCGGATTTATATCACTAGCTATGTGTAGCCATGATCCAATTTGTCTGGTTCCCCTTTCTATGGGTCACGAAGGTCAGATGTCAGTCGCTTCAATGTAATAACCAGACTAGCCAATTCCAGGATCATGGTCAAAGCGTACCCCGATAGAAACGGGACAAAAGCGCTAAGGGTAAAGAAGAAGAAGAAGAAAGATTTAATTAACTGACATAAGCAATATCATACATTGGGAGGTATATGTTTAAAATAGAATCCTTTTGAACACACAACCTTCTGTAATATAATCTTTCTTCATTAATTAAACTAAATAAAATATATACCCCCAAAGATCTAAAGATCTACACAAAGGAAGAAGAAATAGTAAATGTCGGCACTTTATATGTCGAGACGTTTAAATTTTCCTGAGAAAGAACTGTGCGATAACTATGACATTTTGAGATTTTTTTTTAAACTAGTTGAAAGCATACCGATTTGGTTAATGTTGTCCGATTAAATAAGTCATATAATGTAAACTAGCAGAGGACAGCTTGGAACATTTTTGCTTTGTTTTTATTGAGATTATCACTTATATTTAGTCACCAACCTGTGTGACATCTTGTGCAACAGCATGATGGATCCCGTCTCTTCTGACTCCCTCGGTCCCCCCTTCAGCGGCTCTCAACTTCTCCAGTTCATCTTGTACGATGGTGGTTATGTCGGACCAATACGACAGATTGGCGTCATTCTCCAACTCCTTGTAAACCTGGAATAAGTACAATTTTATAACATTTAGTTGAAATTATCCGGGCTGTGGTCAACCTTGAGGTGCAAATGGAGGAGGCCTTCACTTAGGAGTTGACGAGAATAGGCTGAAAAAGAAGAAGTGATCAACCTTTATTTTATTCTAATATATCAAACATTTATTATTAAACATGCACTTAATAACAAATTGTCACATTTCGGAGACTCACAATGTTAATCGTCATAAAAACCAATTTGATATCTCAATAGAGACAAAGTTGGAATATTATAATAGAATCTGAAAATCAATGATCACATAACCAGCAGATGACAGTTCGTCAGACCTGTAGGTGCCTTGATTTCTCAGTTCAAGGCAAGGGATTATTTGCAATCAAAAAATATTCGATAAAAACCAAACTAAAAACTTGAGAATTTAACCTGGAACTTGGGATCAAGAGTCAGATATCTAACCAACTGATCCAAGACAAGTCGACTTTGTTAGAAGATAGAATGTACCTTTATATCCTCCAGTAAGTCTTCTAGATCAGCAATCTGTAGTCCATTGAGGTATGTGTATGGTTCGTGCATCTCTACAGCATCTACTTCTCCTTCGGCACTCACGTACCATGCCAAAAGATCAATTGCCTTTGCTAAAATGGACAAAAAAAAACAGAGATTTATATTATTATTTTGTAATTGTTATTGAGGATAAAATGAAAATATAAGACAAGAATGTCAAAAAATAGTTAGCAATATTTAACTAAAAACAGAGATTTATATTATTATTTTGTAATTGTTATTGAGTATAAAATGAAAATATAAGACAAGAATGTCAAAAAATAGTTAGCAATATTTAACTAAAAACAGAGATTTATATTATTATTTTGTAATTGTTATTGAGGATAAAATGAAAATATAAGACAAGAATGTCAAAAAATAGTTAGCAATATTTAACTAAAAACAGAGATTTATATTATTATTTTGTAATTGTTATTGAGGATAAAATGAAAATATAAGACAAGAATGTCAAAAAATAGTTAGCAATATTTAACTAAAAAACTAGAAAATACTAAAAATTAGATAAATATGCAGAAATATTTAATAAATAGCACTGGACTGCTATTAGTAATTAATTTAGATTTCTGTCAATATAGCACATATTTACTGTCAACAAAGCACAGGCCTTACTGTCAATATATCACAGGACTTTCTGTCAATATAGCACATATTTACTGTTAATATAGCACAGGACTTACTGTCAATATAGCATAGGACTTTCTGCCAATATAGCACATATTTACTGTTAATATAGCACAGGCCTTACTGTCAATATATCACAGGACTTTCTGTCAATATAGCAAATATTTACTGTCAATATAGCACAGGACTTTCTAGTAAAGTGATTATAACATCACATACAATGTATGTAATTTATTTTAATATTAATAAACGTAGTACACAATAAAATGTTTTGATATTAAGCAGTTGACATATTTTTTTATTTAATTTTGTAAACATACAGTCTTAATAACAAGTAATACAAGAATATTAACACTACGTCCTACGTAGGCGATTCAAAGCAAACGCGATTACCAAGCGATGCGGTGCGAATACAAGCAAATTCAATGCGATGCGGTGCGACGCGGCGGCTCTGTCCTACGTGTGCGCGAATCGTTCTCTCTGCCGCCAGCTACTGTCATGAATGTACGTATATAAAATACTCAAGAAGTATGTACGGCAGAGAAGTGAAACTAATATTGTGTACTTAGAGAGGCATATTTATGGGGAATAATACAATTTGTATGAAGAATTACGTGCTCTTGAATTAATAAATAAGACTGAATTTACATCTTTCCGGGAAACATCAAAATTTGCCATTTGTGAACATCCTATTGTAAAATAGCAATAATAAATACATGTGTTTACTTGTAGTCCCATTTATTTTTGCCAATCCTCCCATTCGCGGTTTGATAGTAAAAGGTTATGATAATTTTTATATCTTTTGTCCCATAATATGGGACGTTCATTGACAGAAGTAATTAAAATTTATGTTTCTGACATGTCAAAAAACAATGGCACCGCTTTCAATTCGCGCGAAAATATCAAACCAACTGATCGCGTACACTTCGCATCGCGCCGCATCGAAACCTACTCGCGGTCGTCAACGTAGGACACTTCCATAGTTACCGACTGTTTGTTATTTTCGCGCCGTGCCACGCAGCTTCGCATTCGCTTTGAATCGCCTACGTAGGACGTCGCGTAAGTTCATTGTTTGAGAACCAATTAAAATTACAGAAATAATCACACCTATGTAAATTCTAATACTAGATTTATAGGGCAGGGAATGGGAAGGATATTGGGAATTGGATAAAAAGAGAAGCAGGAGAGATTTCAAAAACATTACTCACCAGATGCGGCAGAGGCATTCAGGGACTTAATTACTGATGATTTAAATTTAGAAATGGACATGTTAGAGAGGTCTATATTATGCTTAAAGAACACATTGTAATTGTTGCAATTTCTGTGAATAAATGCACGCTGTAAATAGTTTGTTTACATATAGGTAACTTAAATGGTAGTGTATTCCTGGTGTGAAAGTGATGGGCAATTAAATGATATCAAATTAAGTAAGTCAATGGAGTCTATTTTATTATTAATTAATGTAAATATAACATATCAGCTAATGACCTTCAATTATTAATTAATGTAAATATAACATATCAGCTAATGACCTTCAATTATTAATTAATGTAAATATAACATATCAGCTAATGACCTTCAATTATTAATTAATGTAAATATAACATATCAGCTAATGACCTTCAATTATTAATTAATGTAAATATAACATATCAGCTAATGACCTTCAATTATTAATTAATGTAAATATAACATATCAGCTAATGACCTTCAATTATTAATTAATGTAAATATAACATATCAGCTAATGACCTTCAATTATTAATTAATGTAAATATAACATATCAGCTAATGACCTTCAATTATTAATTAATGTAAATATAACATATCAGCTAATGACCTTCAATTATTAATTAATGTAAATATAACATATCAGCTAATGACCTTCAATTATTAATTAATGTAAATATAACATATCAGCTAATGACCTTCGATTTTCTTAAGTCATTAATTTATGATGTTGTGCAGAAAGGTAAAAAATTATTAATTTATGATGTTGTGCAAAAGGTAAAGGAAAAGTAATTGAATGATAATTTACATCTATAGTTTAAGTGTTACAAAAATTTGTTTTATACATTCTCTATCCTATCTATAAACACATAGCTAAAATAAAGTGTTTTGCGTGTATTATAAAAATTAAAAATTGCACCTCTTCCGTCCTGCATACGTATGTGGGTGCGAAGTCTCGCCTGCTTGAGATGAAAGGCATCTTCCAGTGCTCTCCAGTGTCTCCACTCGGCTGCCTCGCGCCCTCGCTGAAGAGCTAAAGCCTCCTCCTCTCTAGCCTCACGTTCTGCCTCGCGTTCAATGCGACGTTTCTTAACCTGGACACAACAAAAGTTTTTTAATGAGTTATTATTATTATTATTAGTTAACAGGCAGGCAGCTATTGCTGATGGGCCTGTATCATGTGCTTATGTTTGTAATGTACATCCAATCTGTTTTTAAATTGATTGAGTGTTCCAGCACTCACAACCTTATCCGGTAAACTATTCCAGGCATCCACCACCCTGTTGGTCAGGAAGTGTTTCCTTGGATTCAGGGAAAAGGATGTTTTATTCAGCTTTAAGTGATGGCCCCTCAGTTGTGGATTGTGATTCAACGTAAAAAAGTTATCCATAACACTACAGTGATAATAGCCATGTAAAATTTTGTATGTCTCAATCATATAACCACGGTTACGGCATTCCTGCAGAGTTGGGATTTTTAAAATTTGCAGCCTTTCTGAGTATTCCAGACCACCCATTCCAATTGGCAGTTTGGTTGCTCGTCTTTGCACTTTCTCAAGCAGGGTAATGTACTTGATAAAGTAAGGATTCCATATTTGAAACCCATACTCTAGGATCAGCCTCACATAAGTTTTATATATTTCTAGGAAAACTTGTACACTTTGGGTGGTGAAATGATTTCTTGATAAGATAAAGAGTAGAATTGGCTCTCTTAACAATCACTGTGATATGTTCACACCATTTCAAATCCTCTGAGATGGTAATTAAATTAATGAATTTTGAATGACTTAAAAAAAACTTTTTTTTATCAAAAGATCTAATATACATTTTGAAAATAGAATTTAATTACTTTTTCCAGTTCAATCTTGTTGTCAAACTGCTTCTGTCTGTTTCTTGCATCTATTTCATCGTTTGTGGCTTCCGCTAGTCCCTCTCTTGCCAACTTCTTGGCCCACACAAAGGTCTGCGTTAGAGCCGCGTCTCCAAATGGATTGTCCTGGTTGGTGTAATGTTGATACTCTCCATCCCATCCCATCCTCTCTCTCTTCTTGCGTTCCTTCTCGCGTTTCTCTAACAAACGACGAGCTCTGAAAATATACATTTATTTATTCAATTATTGACTGACTATAGAACCATCTTTTCAAGGTCCAATCAAGTTTTTCTTCAGAAAATTGGAAACTTCAGCAGTGCACTTTTATGGAAGAGTGCAATGGACTCAAATCTTTATAATTGGTGTCCCTGTTTCAAAAAGAAATCAATCTAGTGAATGAATAATTTTGTTCAATGCTTCAACAGATAGTTTTAGATAATCCATAGCTTATAATCTATATATATAAAAATGGATGTACGTATATTTGTTTGTTTGTATGTTCGCGATGAACTCCTAAACCAACCATCCGATTGAGATGAAACTTTGTGAATTTGTTCAGCTCATTCAGGAGAAGGTTTATGCATTATAATTTATTTATTTATTTATTCGATATCTCACAAAAAAAAATTGACAAAAAAAGTTTTGTATCGAAGTGAAACTTAGTGGGTTTGTTCAGCGCGCACAAGAGAAGTTTTATGAATTAAATTTATTTATTTATTTAATATCTAACACAAGAATTTTAAAAAATATATATATTTGGAATTGTCATTTAATATTAGGGATTGAAAAATTATCTATTTGGTATTGCAAGAAAATTTTAAATAAAAATAAATAACATATAAATAAATCAAGATCAAATAAATAAATAACGAAAAATTTAAAAAAATTACCATATAAATAAATAAATTATCGAACAAGTAAATAAATGAATAAAGAAATAAATACATTAATCAAAAATAGTAAGAAAAAAATCTTATATACCCATATATAAAATGGTACCTTTATCTTTATATATAAAAATGGATGTACGTATATTTGTTTGTTTGTGTGTTCACAATGTACCTATATATTATATAAAACTGGTAAACTGGTGAAGGTTCAAGTATATTTGTTTGCATAATTAAATAAAATTATAACTGAATGAATGAATAGGGACGGAAGGGACTGAGGGGATGGAAAGGAAAAAAATATGGAATTATAATTAGCGAATCTAGATATGAATGTTAAATAATAAAAAGGAAACATACCGATCCACCATTTGTATATTTCCACCACCATATTTGGAGGTTAATGATTAAACAGGCAGGACAACGTCTGCCGGGTTTTACTAGTTAATAATAAATTTGTTTTGATAGATTAGCCAATTTGAAGTGAAAAGTTTCACTATATGAGTAGATACATATATTTAATTTTTCTACATCAAAAACAAATTTAATCTGAATTTACTACAAATTTTCCCGAGTAAGAGCAAAGTTGCTAGGCAGATTCACCCATTTTTTGCCGGTTCCCGACGGTATGTTTTATTAAAATTTTTACACATATTATTTTTTTACACAATACGGGGTTAAAATCACACAGTAATAGAATAGTAAAATTACATACACATATTTTTATTTTGAAAACATTATAAACTGAACACAAATAAAATATCATTGAATTTTTCCCGGTCGGGAGTCAATAATATTTTTAACAATTTTTCAACATCTCAATAGAGACGAAGATGGAAAATTATACAAGAAACAGGAACACTGTCACCTCATGTAGAAGGATTGTTGCTTTTATTGTTTACAGAAAAAATAACTTCTCAATAGATGCCATTACAAAATAGATTTTTTCGTTATTTCATAGACTGCGATAGTAAAAAGTCTTATTTTCAAACGATTTTGTATCTCATTATTAAAATAAATAAAACTTAAAAAAATTACATTGATAAGGGAACTAAATAAAAATATATAAATCGGTGAACTTTGCGCAAGCACATTAAGTGATCACATAAACCAGCCAATGACAGGTTGTAAGCCCTGTAAGTGCCTTGAGTTCCTGGTTCATCTATAATATTCCAACTTTGTCTCTATTGAGATATTGAAAAATTGTCAAAAATATTACAATAAATATTTTTAAGTACATCATAAATCATTATGTGCACATATTATTTTTTTTATTTTAGTACCATGTTCATCTCAGAGCCAAATTACCGTAAATTATGTTTGATTGTATTCAATGTCTTAAAAAAAACATGGCTTTTTGCTATCCAACATTTATTTATTTATTTAATATTGCTTCTCGGGCAACTAACAGGTACTATGTCAAATATTAATTTAACACGCACCCAATAACAAGTTTCCACATTCTGGAGACTTACGATATTAATCGTCTCACAGATCCAGACTAAAAACACAATTAAAAACTGTGTCTCCACCGGGAATCGAACCCGGGACCTTTGGCTCAGCAGTCAGAGTTCTAACCAACTGAGACACGAAGGGCGACAAACATGGATTTTTGAAAATGAATTCATGGTGAAATATTCATATAAAGAATTTTTTTTATCTATTTCAACATAATTTAATTTATACAAGATCCCACTAACCATATATGGTTATCAGTGGGTTTCTATATCATACAATATACATGCTAACTTAAACTAACCAACAATGAAAAAAAATTGAATTTGGTCTAACAATATAAAAATGTTATAAGAGATCCAAAACAACACCAGAATAAAACAAAAAAACCATACCAGAACCACCCAAAAATACAATAGAGTAAAAATAAAAGGAAATGCGACCAGAGTACCAGCCAGAACAGGCTTGCGACCATATATTTTATATATGGATATTTTGATTTTATTATACGAATTTAATCCAATTACTTAAGTCTGAGGGCAAGCTGTTAAAAATCTTTGGTATTGAAGACTGCATTTAAGATATTACTTTGTAAAAAAAAATATAAAAATTTGTAAAAAACCTTTTTTCTTCTGGAGTTTCATTGGCTTTCATTAGCTCCTTTTGTTTCTTTTTTTCAGACAACTGCCTCAATCTTTCTTCTTCCAATCGCTTCAATAGTTTCAACTCCTTCTCACTGCTACTACTGGAGTCTGAGTCAGACGACGACGACGATGATGAAGAGGAAGACGATTTCCTGCGCTTCTTTTTTGTTTTATTGTGCTTATGTGATGATCTGTCGCGTTCCCTAGACATTGATTTGTTTTTTGACTTTTCTCGTTCTTTGGAATTCTTTCTTCTGCTCGAATGACGTTCCGCGCCTGAATCATCCCTGTGAGAGTCTTTAGAGATGTGCCTCTCCTTGTTGGAATATCGACCTCTGTCGGAAGATCTGTCCCTGCGATTTTTGTAGCTTTGGTCTCTGTCACTTCGCTTGTACGTCACAACAGAAGAACTATGCCTGGAAGACCTGTGCAATACAAGAAAACCACATTAAACAATACACGTGAATTATATTAAATAAAACAATAATAGCATAAACGACAATTACTTAAAAAACATATTAAGATAATAATCTATACGAAGCTGCATGAAAAAATCAAAAAAGTGCAGCATTAAAGATTATTTTGTGTACGTACATTATTATGCGTCGCTAAAATATTCGTTCTCTTAAATGTTAAAAGACAAAAAGAAAGGATAAAAATATTTGACATTCGACGTAAATTGACGTATAAAATGTTTACATTTTTATAACCTAACCTCAAAAGAAATTTAAAAGTTCGGTAAGTTGGTGAAAGTGATAATCAAGAAAACAACGTAACAGTTTTGAAATTTGAAATGTGCTGCATTCACACTCTAAAGAGTACCTACTTAAAATAAATATATAACCATAGACAAGGTAATAATAACAGTAATATAGATAGACATGAAGTTGCTACAGAATCGTTGCAAAACATTTGAATTTTGTTCGTGTCCGTTGCTAGTTATTTTTGCCAAATCGTGGTGGTTTAAAACTTGAAAAAGTGAAAGTTTCAAAGTTTGTGTACATATAATAACACATTAAATACATTTTTAAAAATAAAAATGGACCACAAAGATCCAATATATTATTCGGACAAATATTACGATAAAGATCACGAATACAGGTAATAATCGGTCAAAATACATTTTCGCGTTTTTTTGTTTGACGTTCGTCGCATTGTTTCTTTTATCCTGTTTCTTTATGTAATGTATTGTTTTGCAGGCATGTCGTACTACCCAAAGAATTAGTAAAACGAGTTCCCAAAAATCATTTAATGAGCGAAGCTGAATGGAGAAGTATTGGAGTTCAACAAAGTCAAGGTTGGATCCACTATATGATCCATTTACCAGGTAAACTGAGCTATATTTTTACTTTATTTTCGTTATTTATTATTGATATTTGTGACATAAATAAGATAATCATCTATATTGTATGAAAACATCATTACATGCCTAGATTTACCTTAAATTCCAGTACGTATTTGAGGTACTCTGTTTTTCTAAGTTTAAAAACTCTTGTTGGCGTCTCTCGCGCTTATCGATGATAACTATAAAACAAAAGTGATGTACTGGCTATAAGTTTAAAAAGCCCATCCACTATTTTTAACCAGTTTTAAAACTTTCAACCATGAGATGTCTGTCACATGTCATGAAGTTATAATGAGGTAACCACTTTTCCATCTCATGAATACAATATGTTAGTACACTTTTCGTCAAATATCTTTTCCCAGTGGAGGGGGGCGATATGCACATATACCAATCAAGCAAAAAGACAAATTAGTGCTCTGTGCACCCGAAATGCTGACTCAAGTTGTTTTATGATAACCATTAGCAACAAATAAAGTTTAAGCACAATGTAATATGGCAATCGTATGTGATTCTACTTAATCTTAGATACAGTAAAGCCTTGATTATCTCTACATCCAAAATTTAGTCTCTTTTTATAGTACGCAGATATTTTGAATTAAAATAACAATTTTGTAGCTTAAACTGTTTTATTGGTGCAAAATGCTATTAATCACACTTTAAGAATTTAAAATAGTGCTCTGATGAGTGGTATTTAGTTACAGAAAACGCTTTATCCCTACGACGATGACTGCGATTTACTAAGAAACAGCAATAGGCAGGTCGTTCGGATTATCAAGGCTCTACTGTACTTGTCATAGTTAGGTATTCATATTTTGTGGACATTTATCTAAGAGCATTACATTAGTATAAAGTAATCTTCATTAACTATCACAATTCACAACACTGAATTTTTCAGCTCTTCCTTTGAAGTACGTTCAGCAAGACTCTGGAACAATTTGAGTCCTGATATAACTTCGTCAAACTCGCTTTCCATTTTCAAGAAAAGATTAAAGCAGGGATATCTCTCCGAAAATACCTCATCTCTCTCCTTTTCTCGAAAATACCTCATCTCTCTCCACCTGATCTCGATTTCCTCTTCTTGTTCCTTCCCAATCCTTTTTTTTTGCTTTGATGTTTTTTTTTATTTATCTTGCTGTTATGTATATTTTCTCTGTTCTTTTGTATCTTTCATTTTTTGTTGATGTACATGTATAATTCTGTCACTCTGTAATCTAGTTGGTTGGAAGAAATTGCCTAATGGCAATAAGCCTGCCAGTGTGCATTATATTTGTTTATATTATGTACAAAAAGTTAAATAAAGTAATTTCTCTTTTAGTCCTCAAACTTTAATTTAGTTTATTTGTTTTATTGTTTCAGAACCACATATTCTCCTTTTCCGACGAAAGATAACCACACCACCACCAGATGATGGGTGTTAATTCAATAGTCCGGTTTGATTGCATCTTCCTGCATTTTATCCCATGGACACTCCATTTGTATATAATAATAATAGTTATTTTATGACACGGTGATTTAGTTTTAATTTGTTATTCAAATTTTATACAAATACCAATGTTACAGCTCCACATAATGTTGATTATTTTTATTGTCATGTCTTGGTACATATTTACTTGTTCCTTCATTGCATCTTCGTAATTTAATCAAATTAAATGAAGCTATTGTATTAGTAACTATAGCGGTTAACAAAATATAAAACATTATATTTATATCAGTCGGCCTTCGTGGTTCATCTGGTTGGATATCCAACTTGAGTCAAGGGTCCCGATGGAGACAGTATTTAATTGTGTTTTAAGTCTGGATCTGTGAGACAGTAAATATCACAAGTCTCCAGAATGTCACAACTTGTTTTTAATATTTGGCATAGTACCTGTTAGTCGCCCCAAGACGCAATATCAAAATATATAATGAATCTATGTTACTATAAAACATGTGAATGGCAAAGTGAATCGTAATTTCATTAATATTTTCAAAATTGATTTTTAGGCACATATCAAACATTTTCATTCACTTTTTTAAAACTACGAATGAGTTATATTATTATATGATCAGTTTCGAAACCACAGCTGTTTCTTCTTGAGGATGTATGGCAGCTGACTAACAAGACACTGTGGAACGGTGTCTGAACAATCACGTGAGTCGTGTTGCAACACTATCATTGTTCGTTGATTGGTCAGTGTTGCGACGTGACTCATGTGACCCTCCCGCCACTCTTTTTATCCCTTTGAACACTGTTTAGCCGCGTGTCATGAGTAAGAATCAGTCTTATTTAATAAATCATTTGTGTTTTAAACAAACAGTTAAAAAAGTTACAGCGATTCAATTTGCCCTTCACATTTGTCTTATAGGATATATCTTCATTATTAACTATCCAGTGAACTCAATTCCAGTCTTGATTCATTACGTTTAATTTTGAAATGTAATAGAAACGTTTCAACACATCAAATGCCCTTAATTAATGGTGAAATTTTTTTAATTGTACCTATATTGTATTATGTGAAATATTATGTTCAATACCCATATAAGATAATTGTTTTAAATTATTTTCAAACGGGATGAAATTAATTTAATTTTTTAAAATGCAAATGTTGTATAATTTTTTATAAGATTTATTTTAATTTAAAGTTAATCCTTCTGTATGGAGGACTTATAAAATATAGGCTTGTTGAAAAAACTTCATGTATGTCAAATATGCCTGATATTTTTTACTCGGGCCTAAATGGTATGATGGCTTTTATGTCGTCTGAAGTACAGCATTTCCGACCATCATATGTAGTAAAAAATGCCATCATACGTTGCCCCGAATTTAGAAATCATTAAATTTAAGACCTTTTTTAATTTTATGTACCATTTGTAATTTGATTGTAGTCTTTAACAAAGAATTAATATTTAGTTCTCACTAAGGTCATTTATTTTAACTTAATTCTCTGTATACATTTAGTATTTGTATAGTTTTTGAATGCATGTTTAGTATACGCAACAATATGATTAATTAAGTTAATAGATGTAAAATGAACACTGTTAGGTTTTAGCAATCAAATAATTATAATTTTTGTGTTTTTTTTTGTCATCTTTACTCGCAGACCCCATCTTTGTTTCGAATCTCTTTTATTTAAGTTATTTTGTATTTGTTTGTCTCGTCAAATATTCTTTTTGTACTCCTAATTTTATTTGCGCAGTCTGTTTTCAAATTAACATTTGTTCAATTTTGTCTTAGTAATTTAAAATATGTATGATGATACCGAATCAGAATGTTTTAAGATTTGATTTGGAATGTTATTTAGTGAATAGTGTAATTAACATGTTTCCAATTACAATAAAATAATGTGTTTGATTAAAATGAATAATTTAATTGTTCCATTGAAAAATATTGTATTTCTTGTTATTTAAAAAAATTGTGTCAGTAGATCGTTATATAAAAACTTGAAACATTTACAATTGAAAGCCAATTTATTACTACATTTTTACTTTTAAACTAACAATTTTAATTTTACATAATATTTTCAGTCAATGTTCAATTAGATTCCTTTAATTCTCCCCCTAAAAATACTTAAACTGAAGGATTAAATTAATCTTTATGGTCAATAAAAAATTAAAGATTTTTTTATTGTGTTGTGTATAATAATGTAATTTTCTATTGGTGATAAATTTGTACTTTTGATTTTTTATCCAAATTCAATTTGAATATCAATATTATGTATTCCTAGCCTGGTGCTGAGTTTTAACTATTTTTAATTTATATATTTAATCTCCATAAAATCGACTGTAAATAATGGGTAAGTCAGACATAGGTTGACTTGTATGATTATTTAACACGCTTGCACAATGTTTGCCATTTATATTTTCAAAACAAAAAACTGTCACAAACAGATGGCAGCAGTATAGGGTGGTTATTTTCAAGCAAATTGATTTTATGAGCCGGGTAATCGAAAATACAACATGCAACAATAACATCTTACAAAGGTCAGCAACGAAGTCAACCACCCATTCTGATTGTTGTGCCTTTTTAGGTGAGACGAGACTGTCGTGTGGGAATACAAGCACTTGTTGTGCAATGCACACCTGTCGCTGGTTACCCCACATGGGATATGGTAATTCAAAACAAGAGGCAAGATGTTAAATGAAGCACAAACACTTGATGCGATAACATTAACAAACAAAATTTTTTTTTTCTTGTGCAGAAATATTCTTAATGTTGAGATTTGTTTAATAAGAAGCAGTTGCATAGATAATCAGTATGTAATATTTTCACTAATTATATTCAAACGGTCTTACTTATTAGATTTCGTTAATAGCTTACTAAACGCGCAACTAGATAAGCACGACTAAAATGGTTAAGATCGGTATTAAAAAATCTTACTTATAAACGTATACTAAGATATGACTAACTAGTTCACTAAATTGTTTACGAACACCCTCATTTATTTTTTTCATATGGTCACATTGGCTTCACAAATGTCAAAAAATAGAAAATTGCATGTAATTTTTGGATAGCTGACATCGAAAAATGAAAACGAAAACCGCCTTGTGCCGTGTTGAGTCAAATTAAACACGATTGCGATGAAGAATAACTAGGAAAATCGTTATAAGTATTAAATTTTTCTGTCAATCTCAAAAATGCGTCGGAACATATGTGAAAGATCCGCCATTTTGAAATATTTGTTATGACGCGTTAGTCAAGCGTTAAACAACCTCTCGACCTGTCTTAACTTGACATATATGAAATTAAGGCGTAATAAAGATAGTCACGGTTTATAAGTAAACTTTTACGTTAATCACGATCTATTACCAGGTACTATAGATAGTTTACGTTTATAAGTAAGACGGAAAGTTTCAAATTTATTTTAATTAATAATAAACGGGGTTTCCTTATTGATTTATGTTTTAATTCTGCTTTTGTATTTTATATTATTCCTTTAAAATTTTAAAATAAATTTATTCCTAAAGGCAGCATTTTTTTCTATGAATACATATTTAAAATTCACTTTGATTCATAGAAGTTACTGCTGGTTTCAGAGATAAATGCTCTTTCACACATATCGCAGGGTACAATGTGTTACTTCTTTTACATTCTGCTTCCTCGGGTATGAAGCCATGTGTAGTTTTTGTAATCTTGCTACTGATGTCTTTCCATCAGCCTAACCTAAAAATCTTTCCTCATTCGCAGTGGAAAGTTTAGCTGTTTACAGGTCGGTTGAATTGGAGCCGGCAAGTCAAAGCTCGATTTTCTTGGGTCCAAGGCTTGTTGACTACTGAAATGGGATGATAGACGGAACATAATCAGACAATGTACAACTTAGACTAAATATTGCCCCTTTGTAACCTTTTAGCTCAGCTGTATTATGCTGGAAATTTTATTTTATTTCTCCATTTTAAATACTGACTTTAATTTTAAAAATAAGTATAATCATTTTGACATTCCATGATATAAACATATCTTTAAACTAATTCACATTATTCTTGTTATTGTGAGATAAACAAATTATATAATAAATGTTTCTAAGGTTGCTTTTGTAATACATACATATTTTAAAATGTGGGAAATTATTTGTTTGCCTCGTAATCGTTTTAGATTAATACTGAGAAAAATTGGTATTTGTGTAAGCATGTTTTTATAAATCTAGCATTTATATTTTATCAAATTTTTAATTCAAATAAATTTGTAGAAATTAATGTTTTTCTCAATTTTTATTTTATGACTGTCCTTATTGTTTTATCTAACCGATTGTTATAGGATTATTTGGATAGAAAAATAGCCAATTTCTCTTCAATAATCTTATTACTTTATTTAATAAATAAATCATATTTCTTGAGTAAATTTGTTATTAATATCCATGTTTTTGATATTTAATAAATTGTCGTACATCTGAAAAAGAAGAAAAAATAAATTTTCATTCCCTAAAAGCTTATAACAAAGAAAACTTCAAATGAAAAGACCATGTATGGAAGTAGAAGAGACAATGGATGTTTGCCAGGAATTTCGTTCTCTGTTTACCCCATCTGAATATGGTTGTATATATAATATTGCAAAATATTAACATTTTTTCGACAATTTTTTTACATCTCAATAGAGACGAAGTTGGAATATTATAGGAGAACCAAGGACTCAAGGCGTCTACAGGGCTTACAATCTGTCATCGGCTGGTATACGTGATCACTTAATGCACTAACATTCACCAATAGGACCTTCCTTCTAAGCCTTATTGAGTTCCCTTATAAATGCAATTTTGATAGTTCTATATATTTAAATAATGGGAAACTGAGTGAAATTAGCTGAAAAACACCATTGCCATCTATGAACTAATGAAGAAACCTTTTTGTAACGCCATCTATTGAGAAATAGTTTTTCTGTAAACAATGAAAGCATCAGTCCTTATATAGCCGATGACGGTCGTAAGCCCCGTATGTGCCTTGAGTTCTTGGTTCTCCTATAATATTTCAACTTCGTCTCTATTGAGATGTTAAAAATTGGTCGAAAAATATTGACTCCTGACAGAAAAAAAATCAAATGTTTGCATATATGCAACTTTAAAAATATATTCGAAATATTACATTATTTATAAAAATATTACACTGTTACTAAAAAAAGCTGAACATCCTACAAAGAATGCAACATGGCAATTTCAATTGACAAGAATGAATGACATTCTCAAAAACATATATAGCATGCAATCATCCCAATAGAACAGGTTAAGAGAGCATAATATAATAATGCTAATTCTAGTGACTGAAAACATGGTATATTAAAACCGCCTAATGCACTATGAATTTTACACGTTAGTAAGGGTAACTATTGCATGCCTTAAAAAGGGTTTATATGTGATTTATGTTAAACATTGTCCGGTAATTGGGGTGTTTAGGTTAATATGCTCCTACTTTTAGATACATAGAAATAAACCTAATAGAAGATGCTGACCTCTGCGAAGAAATTCAGAACAAGTCAATAAGGCAGCTGCTGTCTCGGGTGTCCTAAAATCCATTATCTGGAAAAATATAAATTTTTCTTATTATGTATATAAATTTGCATGTACCCACTCGAAATACGAGACACACACCACTTTTCCATAGCTATTGTTATAGAACTAACTCATCTTTAACTCACCAATAAATAGAATCCTCACCACTTACAATAAGCATCAAAGTACCCTCATAGTACCCTACAACTAGATATTTTCCATAACTCGCCTTACTAATATAAAAACTTACTGTCCAATTTTAAATCATCTTAACAAGACAACACCTCATTACACATTCACATCCCAGTACGTTATTACTTATATTCATTGGTTTGCCACAAGTAATTGACACTACGTAGGGATAGTTATAACAATTTTTTTTTCTCTCACCACCACCCGTTCCGCAAATGCATGGCACGAAGAGTAGCTCACGGAGTCCAGCAATCTTGGCACCATGGTGCAAAAAGAAATATATATAGGGCATCAGAGAAGTGACCAAGATCTCTGGAAACAAACAAGTCAGTGAGAATCCTCGGATAAGTTATAACAATTTCTCGCTACTTCCACCACTGCCCGCTCCGCCTAAGGAAGACTATCAACGGCCCCTTCGCAGAACGCTAGAATGAACAACAAAAAAAAACAATGCATGGCACGAAGTTATAACAATTATATATTAAGCTTATTCATTGTAATTTTTTACCTAATGATGTTTGTGTCAGTTTAATTATGAAAATGAGGATATGGCCATAAAAAGTTTTATAATTTATACCTCATGAGTTCTATCATCAGAACTCAACGAAATTTATATGTGATCACCTCTGAAGCACTCTCTTCCTATTAAAAAGGGAAACATTAAAATCAGATAGTGTAGTAAAGAATCACTATTGCTGAAGTGAAGATTGAAGATTTTGATGATATTTTCATTGATTCCATGATCAGATCTTGAATAAACTGAAATGGGACCAGACTGAAGATACCTCCTTTTTAATGAAAATAGAATCATCGAAATCGGACAATGTGGTAAAAAGTTATTGCTGAGAATACATAAAAAAATTAACTTAGAATATTGATAACATCCTCCGTTTTGGAAGTCGGTTAAAAATATTTAATTATTTATCATAGATGAATGTGATTCCTCAAATTAGGGAAAAATATCATGAAGTTTGCTCATGGAAGAACAGCAAAATTGCCATAAAAAGTTTTGAAAAATGGTTTTAGGTTAAGTTTTCGAACGATTTATCATTTACAAAGGGAAGAAATATTTTAAATTGATGCCAGAAGTTTCAAAAATAGGAAATGCAATGGTGAAATTATAAAAAGCATTGGGAAATGTCGAATATATATTGAATTACATTTTCATGTTAAAAACGAAAATGAAAAACGATTCTTTAAATTTGTATTATAGATATAGGCAAACTTCTTGAGCCTTTTAGTAGTGGAGTGGAGCGGTTTGCGCATATACCAACCAAGCAAAAAAAAAAAAATTGCACGTGGGTGGCTCAAGAAGTTTGCCACTTAAGTATACTTTTGAAATTTTTCATTTCATTTGTAGTTAATTCTAGTCACTCATAGATGGCAGAAACCTTCATAAAACCAGTTTTTTAATAGTAAAAAAAATATATGGATTTATTACATATATCACAAATTTGCCATTTTTTATAGTGAGACAATTTCAGTGTAGATTTGATTTTTTATAATTAAATTAAATATATTTGTTTCATATATTTTGAACTCCCACTACCTGGCCTCGGTAGCGCAGTAGGCAGCGCGTAAGTCTCATAATCTTAAGGTCGTGAGTTCGATCCTCACCCGGGGCATTCTTTTTTTTATTCCAATATTTTTTTACGAAGGAAAAAATATTTATAGTAATAAGTAAATTTATAAAAAATCCATTTTTATTTAAAAATTTATGCTTTAAAGTGATAAGAATTGAATTATTTATTTTATCAGGTATCTTTGATCTAAAAAAAAATTTCATCTTTTTCTCGAATTAAAGTGGAATGGATACGATTTTTCGAATTATTACAATAATTATTATTGTTTTGTTTTTCAAAATAAAAAACTTCCCCAGGTGAGGCTCGAACTCACAACCCCGGCATCGCTCACGACTACTGTCTTATAAGTACCGTGCGCTAACCAATTGCGCCACTGGGGATTACGATGGGGACGTCAAAATAACCATATTGATACTTCAGCGCCATTTTCAACTGTTTCTTAATTTTTTGTAAAAATTCTATGTACCTAATGGCATGAATATAGCAACAAGTTTTGAAGTTTAGAAATTAATAATACCGATAATAGTAAACAATTAAACGTCAAATTTTTGGATTGTTTTATAAATGTGTATAAATCAATATTATATTCAATTTGGAGCGCGGATAAAACATTTTTGTGTTTTTTTTTATATTTACATTTTTATAATTTTCGCATCAGTTTCTTCGTTGTATTCATTTTGAAATACATTCCTATCAATTTGAATGAAACCTAGTTATTAAGTCATGATATGATATTTGGGTAATTATTTACAAGTGGTATAAGTCTTCAATTTTGCTGAATTTTTTTCTATAGATAGATAAAAATATACAGATTACGGGAAAAATAGTAATTTTCCCGGGAAACGCCTAGAAAATTAAAAAAAAATAAAATTAAATTACGAAAAATATATGAAGTTTCCCAAGCAAATAGTTGCTTTTCTGACATCTATGGGCGAATATTCAAACTAATTGATAGTATAGATACACGCCGCGAAAATCTGAACTAAATGAAAATTCTATGAAATATCGAAAATTAATAAAGTTTACAAAAAAACAAGGTTATAAAATATATAAATGCTACTTACATTTCAGGTCTTGAATTTTTTTAACACTGAACCTAACCTAAACAATTTTTACCAAAAGTTTGCTTAGAATAGGTTGGTTAGGTTTGTATTTAGTTTTTATTGCGACTCGCGTGAGCGATTTGCATTATACATTGAGTGACAGTACGTAATGCAACTCGCTCACGCGAGTCGCAATAATAAATACATACAAACCTAACCTAACCAATTTTTACCAAAAGTTTTCTTAAAATAGGTTGGTTAGGTTTGTATTAACCAACCTATTATTATAATTTTGATGATGTATTCACATTTGTTTATAATTTACAAATAAATTATATTTAATAACAAATTTAGGTAGTTGTATGGTACCTACCAGTTTTAATATTTTTTATGTGATATTTTTTCGCAAATATTGTCTGTCATATATTTTGTAGTATGCATTTATCTGTGGTTTAGTTTTCAGTTTTATGTCGCAGTTGTCGTATTAGCTCGCGTATTTAATCGTATTTAATAAACGTTAAAAATAAGAAATTAGTAATGATTTTTCTGGTTTTTTATCGTGAAAATCGAATGTTTATAGATAATTTGCGTGTTAATAATGTGTACATTGTGATTTAATAAAAGTATTGTTGGTTATTTGACTTCAAATGAGAAAATAGTCACGTGCAATCTCGGCGATAGGTGTCGTTAAATCGTACAAGGTTTCATACATTGCAATTTTATTTTTTTTTAATTTTTCTAGGCGTTTCCCGGGAAAATTACTATTTTTCCCGTAATCTGTATATTTTTATCTATCTATAGAAAAAAATTCAGCAAAATTGAAGACTTATACCACTTGTAAATAATTACCGATATTTGTAAATACGGCGTCTTTGTCGTCGTGAATATCTACTATTAAATTAAAATGTCCAGTGTAAAATATTGGGGGGAGATCGACGACAAATGCGATGATCAATGCGCTTATTTGCCGAAGGTAAATATAAATTATAATTATAGGTTATGTTTTAATTTATACATATGTTTATTGGGTATTTTATTACAAAAAAAAGTTAGTTTAAAGTATTACAATCAATGTATAGTATTGCTCAAAGAGTATAATATAATACCTAGTATCGCTCACAATTTAAATGATCCACAGATGGCGAGGTGGTGTCCAGATTCAAATTATAAATCATTTGAAAATAACATTTTTTGGTATTTGTGTCGTATTGATATTTGATAAATAAGACAGCTAATGTAAAACTTAACACTTCTTTTATTTTAATACCAAATTTTTAGATACAAAATATAATATTCAATTATATTGCACACATATTTAAATACTTATACAATGACAAGACGGTGTGTACGATATGAATCATTACAAAACGGAATAAATTAGCAGTCCTCAATCGATACGCCAGTGCTTCAGTTTTACAAAAACTGCCGAACTGTCTTCAAGATCTGTACATATGTATTTCCTCTTGCCCTCGATGACGAATCAAACTGCAATACTGCTCTGTTATCGTCCTTGAAGGAGCTATTGTTGATTGTGAACCAAATCTTCCTTCCCATGCCAATGTCTACTGACTCGGTCTAGGTCTGCTCTATAAACTTTAATGGGCTTTCGAGTGTAAAGTTATTATGCTAAGCATTCACCATTTTGTCCTCTCACATCTCAGTTTCCATCATTTTACCAATTTATTCTTTAACTTAAGATTTCACTTCTCACTGCCACATAGTAATATAATTTAATATTGATTTTTTTTCTAGAAAGATTTCATAAATTGTATGTGTCTAATTGTTTATTATGTTAAAATTAATCTAATGCACTTGAAACAGGCTGTAACTTCCATTATTATAGGCATCATCTTAACCTTAACTTAATAATCACAATTTCATGTTTTGCAAATTACTTTAAATGTGAGAACATTATTATTAGTCAGCACCATATCATAGATATTGATCAATATTTAATAAAAAAATTCAAAAATTAACAGAGTGAAAATCCATATAAACTATTTATTTTTTTATTTATTATTTTATTTAGGTATATAACATTACAACAATATTTTAGGACTCGACAAACAAGAGATTGCGGGTGACAGTTTTATAAAGCGTTGTTAAAAATCTATGGATGTAAAGGTCAAGGTAAAAGTGACACGTAATTCGCTGCACAACGTCGAAAGCCAACTAATTTTATTGGTTAATACAAATTAGAGTATTTTTCTGCACTAAAATTGGTTTATGCACAGGTTATGTCAGCCGCAATCTTTCGCTGGGCGAGGTATACTTAAAACAATATATAACATAACAACAATGTTGATACTCTCTCGATAGAGTTAAAAACTCGTGTACGAGAGAAAGGAGTATCGTAATTATACACAGAAGAAAAATTCAACTTATAGGATCATGTGTTGCCAAAAATATGCCCTTTTCATGCTATTTTAAATTTGTTTTGATTTTTTAATTCTCTAATGGAAATGGAAATAAATATAGTTAAAAATCATCAATTAAAATTCAAATATTTTTTCCCTCAGATTAATTTATTTACCACGGAACATTTTCGCCGAGGTGTATCGGCATTATCAAGGTCTAAAAGAAAGACACCTCGGTTAAAACTGTCATTCGTAAAAAAAAATAGAGTGTGAAGAATGTACATGTAGAAGATCCTGGGATTGACATCATTGTCGGACAGAAGAGAGAGGGTAACCATGATGGAGACATACAAGACACTTCATGGTCAACACTATGACTGTCGCAATATGAACAGTAACCCTACAGGTAATATTATGTATGGTATTAATAATAATATGTTTGATATATCCAGGTGAACTTCAGCCACCTAATAGAGCTGTCTCTGGGTCCTGAATGTAGCGGTGGTGGAGGCAGTTGGAGCGGTCGCCAGCAGGGAGCGCTAGTTGGCTTGCCCCTCTCCAGTGTAACATTGCAGGCTGCTCTTCTGGCACAGCAAGCCCGTACTGGTGTACCCCCGGGTGCACCTATCACCTCGGAACCTCTACAACACGAACCTGTACTTCCTCTAAGGTACATTGAAAAGGTCGGTATTAGTTTTTAAAATCCATTATTATATTGGTTATTTACTGTGTATCCTCCTGAAGAAGGGAACTTTGTTCATGTAACATGTAATAATTTTTTAGTGGTGTACACAAATGCAATCGACTCTTATCTCAAAATTAAATTCTTGTCTCATTAACACTTCAGAAGTATTTTTAAAAATAACTAAACTGATTTTAATGTTATGATAGTTCTGTCGTCTTGTATTAAATATTAGAATAAAAGTAAAATATGTCTAAATTCAAATGGGGTGAATAGATTTTATTCATAAATATATTTTTCTTATAGCTCTTAATTTTCGCCAAACATCTTGGACGAGCTTCCGGTAGGGCAGAGCGCAAATTTGTATCTTTTTGCTTTGTTGGTTTACGTGCAAATCGCCCCCCTTCTAGGCTAAAAGTTCAAGTTATTTGGCGACAACTATACTATTAATTATACAGCTGGGTTTTTTCAACTGGGCTGTTGCTATTATGAACTCACCGTCTAGGCAGCCTCGGGCTGATTTGGGTTGGATAACTTAAGTGGGAGGACTGCCCCATTTGTGGTATCAGTGTCTTCTTCTTTAAGAAATCACATCCTAAAAAAATATGAACAAAACAATAACACTGGTTAATTGGAAGAAATTTTTGTTTGACAATAAAGTTTTCCTTTTTGTTCTGGGTGACTTATTGTCAATGATTATATTTAGGAGTACTGTCCTTGGGTGCATTATTGTTAATGATTATATTTAGGAGTACTGTTCTTGGGTGCATTATTGTCAATTATTATATTTAGGAGTACTGTCCTTGGGTGCATTATGGTCAATGATTATATTTAGGAGTACTGTCCTTATGTGCATTATTGTAAATGATTATATTTAGGAGTACTGTCCTTGGGTGCATTATTGTCAATGATTATATTTAGGAGTACTATCCTTGGGTGCATTATTGTAAATGATTATATTTATGAGTACTGTCCTTGGGTGCATTATTGTCAATGATTATATTTAGGAGTACTATCCTTGGGTGCATTATTGTAAATGATTATATTTAGGAGTACTGTCCTTGGGTGCATTATTGTCAATGATTATATTTAGGAGTACTGTCCTTGGGTGCATTATTGTCAATGACTATATTTAGGAGTGCTGTCCTTATGTGCATTGTTGTTAATGATTATATTTAGGAGTACTGTCCTTGGTCTCGTGGCTCTGGCTCTGCTTGGTTAGGACGCGCGAGCGCTAGTGATTGTCGCCGCGCCCTGGCCGCCTGTGCTGCTCTGGAACTTGCCACTCATCCTCCCGCAGTGGCTGTCACCAGGTCAGTTCTGGAGACTATGGCAGACGCAGCTGGTCTCTTCATCACACACATCACAACTACCATGAGGACCATTGCTGACAAGGAGGCATCGCAGAGGTCCTCAGGTAAGAAATATTTTAATGTTGTACCCTTGCTTTTAATTAATTCATTTTGATGTATGTATTGGTGGGTACATTGTGTATATGGTGAGTCTAAGAGTCATGATTGCACTAGGCTGTGACGTGGGGAGCTGCTTATGCAACACATATAACTCCTATAGAAATAGTACAAAAACTTGTCAACAAATTTATATTAAAAAGACCAAGAGATTACCCTACCCTCTTAATTTTTGAAGAATTTCTAGTACCAAGATTTTTTTTTTAAAATGACAATGAAGAATGAAAAAGAACGTTTTTAAGAACAGAATCGAAAACATTCAGAACAAATTTTTAAAATATCTTGACTACAGGAACCGACAACATCATAATGACCTGCCTCTTTCCCAAATACGCCACAAGTTAATGTCCTTGGAAAACAGACAAACTGTATTTGACATGACATTCCTGCACAAAATAGTGAACAGTATTACTGACACCGATGCACTTCTTGCGAAAATTCCCTTCAACATACCGACGAGACAAACTAAAAAAAATATACATTCAGACTTCCCATCTGTGGCACAAATTATGCACAGCACTCTTTTATATACAGAGCATGCAGAAATTATGATTCTTTCTTCTATGACATTGATATCTTCAACTCATCGCATAGAAGATTTAAACTATCCATTTTGGCCACGTTCACTCATCGCTCTGAGTGATCTTACTCACGCTTCCCATATCGTCCATTTCCTTTCCATTTCCTACAGCAAATAATATTATGCTACTGATTGTTTTTTTTTCTCAATTCATGTTTTGTTAACGAGTAATACTCATCAAACATTTTTGGCTTATTTGATGTATTAATGTCTGCTTGTCCTATGTACTAAATTGGCTGTATGTTTGTCTTCAATAAATAAAATTAAAACGAAAATTGCAATATTACAGATATTTATAGAACCTGAATGTCACTTGTTTATAACAGAAAACCGTACCAGAAACAAAGATATATTTTATTTCTAATTTTTCGACTGATAATTTTTGATGGAATTCCATTATCAATTATATAAAATTACTTAAAAAAATAAGTAATTACACAAATTTTTAACTTTTTTCCACTAATTTAAAATGTTGACCACTGACGCGTTTCACTCAAAGAGCATCTACTGAATGGTACTTTTGAATTAGTGGACCATTTATTTATATACATAAATTCATTGCTAGCAAACCTTTTTTACTAATATTATACAAGAAAATATGAGATTATTTATAAAAATTGTCAGTACTAATATAAAATAATAATTTATTAAATTATATTTATAATTGTATCTTCTTTAATAATTTGTATTTACATATAGGTATGCTGTTTCATGTTTTTATATTTATAATTGTATCTTCTTTAATAATTTGTATTTACATATAGGTATGCTGTTTCATGTTTTTATATTTATAAGTGTATCTTCTTTAATAATTTGTATTTACATATAGGTATGCTGTTTCATGTTTTTATATTTATAATTGTATCTTCTTTAATAATTTGTATTTACATATAGGTATGCTGTTTCATGTTTTTATATTTATAAGTGTATCTTCTTTAATAATTTGTATTTACATATATGTATGCTGTTTCATGTTTTTATATTTATAATTGTATCTTCTTTAATAATTTGTATTTACATATAGGTATGCTGTTTCATGTTTTTATATTTATAATTGTATCTTCTTTAATAATTTGTATTTACATATAGGTATGCTGTTTCATGTTTTTATATTTATAATTGTATCTTCTTTAATAATTTGTATTTACATATAGGTATGCTGTTTCATGTTTTTATATTTATAAGTGTATCTTCTTTAATAATTTGTATTTACATATAGGTATGCTGTTTCATGTTTTTATATTTATAAGTGTATCTTCTTTAATAATTTGTATTTACATATAGGTATGCTGTTTCATGTTTTTATATTTATAAGTGTATCTTCTTTAATAATTTGTATTTACATATAGGTATGCTGTTTCATGTTTTTATATTTATAATTGTATCTTCTTTAATAATTTGTATTTACATATAGGTATGCTGTTTCATGTTTTTATATTTATAAGTGTATCTTCTTTAATAATTTGTATTTACATATAGGTATGCTGTTTCATGTTTTTATATTTATAATTGTATCTTCTTTAATAATTTGTATTTACATATAGGTATGCTGTTTCATGTTTTTATATTTATAATTGTATCTTCTTTAATAATTTGTATTTACATATAGGTATGCTGTTTCATGTTTTTATATTTATAAGTGTATCTTCTTTAATAATTTGTATTTACATATAGGTATGCTGTTTCATGTTTTTATATTTATAAGTGTATCTTCTTTAATAATTTGTATTTACATATAGGTATGCTGTTTCATGTTTTTATATTTATAATTGTATCTTCTTTAATAATTTGTATTTACATATAGGTATGCTGTTTCATGTTTTTATATTTATAAGTGTATCTTCTTTAATAATTTGTATTTACATATAGGTATGCTGTTTCATGTTTTTATATTTATAATTGTATCTTCTTTAATAATTTGTATTAACATATAGGTATGCTGTTTCATGTTTTTATATTTATAATTGTATCTTCTTTAATAATTTGTATTTACATATAGGTATGCTGTTTCATGTTTTTATATTTATAATTGTATCTTCTTTAATAATTTGTATTTACATATAGGTATGCTGTTTCATGTTTTTATATTTATAATTGTATCTTCTTTAATAATTTGTATTTACATATAGGTATGCTGTTTCATGTTTTTATATTTATAATTGTATCTTCTTTAATAATTTGTATTTACATATAGGTATGCTGTTTCATGTTTTTATATTTATAATTGTATCTTCTTTAATAATTTGTATTTACATATAGGTATGCTGTTTCATGTTTTTATATTTATAATTGTATCTTCTTTAATAATTTGTATTTACATATAGGTATGCTGTTTCATGTTTTTATATTTATAATTGTATCTTCTTTAATAATTTGTATTTACATATAGGTATGCTGTTTCATGTTTTTATATTTATAATTGTATCTTCTTTAATAATTTGTATTTACATATAGGTATGCTGTTTCATGTTTTTATATTTATAAGTGTATCTTCTTTAATAATTTGTATTTACATATAGGTATGCTGTTTCATGTTTTTATATTTATAAGTGTATCTTCTTTAATAATTTGTATTTACATATAGGTATGCTGTTTCATGTTTTTATATTTATAAGTGTATCTTCTTTAATAATTTGTATTTACATATAGGTATGCTGTTTCATGTTTTTATATTTATAATTGTATCTTCTTTAATAATTTGTATTTACATATAGGTATGCTGTTTCATGTTTTTATATTTATAAGTGTATCTTCTTTAATAATTTGTATTTACATATAGGTATGCTGTTTCATGTTTTTATATTTATAATTGTATCTTCTTTAATAATTTGTATTTACATATAGGTATGCTGTTTCATGTTTTTATATTTATAATTGTATCTTCTTTAATAATTTGTATTTACATATAGGTATGCTGTTTCATGTTTTTATATTTATAAGTGTATCTTCTTTAATAATTTGTATTTACATATAGGTATGCTGTTTCATGTTTTTATATTTATAAGTGTATCTTCTTTAATAATTTGTATTTACATATAGGTATGCTGTTTCATGTTTTTATATTTATAATTGTATCTTCTTTAATAATTTGTATTTACATATAGGTATGCTGTTTCATGTTTTTATATTTATAAGTGTATCTTCTTTAATAATTTGTATTTACATATAGGTATGCTGTTTCATGTTTTTATATTTATAATTGTATCTTCTTTAATAATTTGTATTAACATATAGGTATGCTGTTTCATGTTTTTATATTTATAATTGTATCTTCTTTAATAATTTGTATTTACATATAGGTATGCTGTTTCATGTTTTTATATTTATAATTGTATCTTCTTTAATAATTTGTATTTACATATAGGTATGCTGTTTCATGTTTTTATATTTATAATTGTATCTTCTTTAATAATTTGTATTTACATATAGGTATGCTGTTTCATGTTTTTATATTTATAATTGTATCTTCTTTAATAATTTGTATTTACATATAGGTATGCTGTTTCATGTTTTTATATTTATAATTGTATCTTCTTTAATAATTTGTATTTACATATAGGTATGCTGTTTCATGTTTTTATATTTATAATTGTATCTTCTTTAATAATTTGTATTTACATATAGGTATGCTGTTTCATGTTTTTATATTTATAATTGTATCTTCTTTAATAATTTGTATTTACATATAGGTATGCTGTTTCATGTTTTTATATTTATAATTGTATCTTCTTTAATAATTTGTATTTACATATAGGTATGCTGTTTCATGTTTTTATATTTATAATTGTATCTTCTTTAATAATTTGTATTTACATATAGGTATGCTGTTTCATGTTTTTATATTTATAATTGTATCTTCTTTAATAATTTGTATTTACATATAGGTATGCTGTTTCATGTTTTTATATTTATAATTGTATCTTCTTTAATAATTTGTATTTACATATAGGTATGCTGTTTCTCATGTTTTTATATTTATAATTGTATCTTCTTTAATAATTTGTATTTACATATAGGTATGCTGTTTCATGTTTTTATATTTATAATTGTATCTTCTTTAATAATTTGTATTTACATATAGGTATGCTGTTTCATGTTTTTATATTTATAAATTGTATTTATAATTGTATCTTATTAAATAATTTGTATTTACATGTAGGTATGCTGTTTCATGTTTTTATATTTATAAATTGTATTTATAATTATATCTTCTTTAATAATTAGTATGTATTATATTTGTTTCATGTTTTTATATTTGTGCTGACAATTTTTATAAATAATCTCATATTTTCATGTATAATATATAGTAAAAAAGGTTTGCTAGCAATGAATTTATGTATATAAATAAATGGTCCACTAATTCAAAAGTACCATTCAGTAGATGCTCTTTGAGCGAAACGCGTCAGTGGTCAACGTTTTAAATTAGTGTTAAAAAGTTAAAAATTTTTGTTGTTACTTATTTTTTTAAGTACCTTAAGAGGCTATAGTAGGCTATACATTATATTTTGAAAATAATTTCCCTAATACCCTCAAAAGATACGTCTTTGAAATAAGGAACAGTTTGTATGTACATCTTTAATCTATTGCATGATTTTTTTGAATTTTGAATTTGTTTAATACTTTTCTTGTAAAATTAGTTTTAGTAAAACCCTTTTTTATTTTTTTACTGTAAGTAACTAAAAAACTACAAGGCATATGAAGTATATATTTACTTTATTCGATAGAGAATATGAAAATCTACCGGCTGAATTTTTTATTATTATAAAATTTCAATGACTCTTCTTGCTATTTAAAAAAAACCTCTAAATTTTACCATTTTCGCACGATAAAATGTTGTATATCACATATCAGGTGATATACAATTTTTTCTCGTGTTTCAAACATTAGAAGCTAATTTAGTGTGCATTTTTGCGTACATCCGTATATCCAGGGTATAGTAGGGCCTTAATGTAAAGATTATATATTTTGCGGAGCACCATTACACATACATGGCAGAAAATTTTTACAATGAACTTTCAACGGATATACCTACCTTATAGTCTACTTACTTAATTGACGGGCCTGAGCACTTCTCCACTATGCCACATCGCTCCAGAATACAATAGCCACAGTGGCATTATCAGTGACCATCATATATTTAATACAGATTACACTGTCTTCTAATTTTTTTCATTTTTACTATAAATTGTTTTTTATTTAGGTTTTCCTGATTTGATAAGTAAGACCTTTGCCGAATTGGGCATCATCGGTATTCACGAGTGGTACAACGAACGAGTTCTCGGAGCCAAACAGCGAGCTCAGTCCCACTGCAAAGCAGCCGAGATGTGTCCTCCGCCAGAAGAGGTGCCAGAACTTCACTTTCCCGCATCGCTGGAAGCTCTCGGTGAGGGCTCTCTGGGTCCGGGCTATAGGATGCTGCACTCCCTGGAGAATGCAGACCTCTTGCCCAGACTACCTTTGCATTTGGACTTGGGTCTAGACCAACCTAGCCCTAGCCAACCCGCTGAGAGCACATGAATATTACATTTTTGAAAGTTGTAAAACATTTGATTTATATTGTATCAATGTAAATCATTAAATACTCTGTGACGAAACAATGTTAGTGAAGGGTATTTAAAACAACTCCTAGACCAGTTGTGTAGAAGCAAGTGTTGGACCACCTTTGACGATGATCAGCAACTTTCTCTTTCTCCATCATATTCAAAACTCTTTTGTTGGAGACTATCGACCCATCAATCATATCTGTACAGTCACATCTCAATTTTATTTGTTGAGAGTCCATCCTTCCTCTCCGTACAATAGTATTGGCTGCATGTATGCTTTACTAAATGGCACAATCAGAAATCATCACATAACCAAGTGAAAATGTTGATTGCTGTTTGATGCAAAACATGACAAACATGCTTACAAACATGATTTTCGCAGTGCTCAAAGCAAGAGCACTTTCACTGAAGGACTGAAAACAGCTTTGTTTCATAGAGCAGCACATAACTAAACTATCAGACTTGGAATTTTTATTATTTTATTTATTTATAGGTAACAAAATACAAAATAATACGTAATTTTCGACCTCACTAGGGCTGGCCTGTATTGAGGTTGATAACTTAACATAAAATAGTAAAGACAGTGTACAACGAAAGTTGTTATAAATTTTTTTATAATAAAACCATACTGTAGGAAATTTTAGGAGAACATTTTCACTCTGAGGAAAATAAAGAACAATTACATATATTTATAATTCATAAATAACTCTTTGTTTACATAAAATACTAGTGAGCTGACCGAATTTTATATCCACCTCATTTTAAGTATGTAACCAATCTTTAAGTTTCTATTCACTCTCGTCGATTGTTCTTTTTGCATTATGGTGCCCAGAAGCGCAAAGGTGGTGGAAGTAGCGGAAATATTTTACCAATTTTTTCCGTACACATTTGACTGTGGTATATTCTCTAGATGCGTAGTACAAATGTCAATAGATTTTCATCTGTCATCTATTGAAATTTCACACAACTTAAAAATGTAGTACGATTCTTTTTTCCTAAGAAATATCCTTGGCGAGGGGTGTACGTAAGTCATAATTTGTGGTTGTGTATACTTTTGGATAAGAAATAATGAAAAAAATAAAAAAGCATTTTGTCTGGATAACATATAACAGATAAACTATCGGGTACAAAACTGTCCAATATTTCAAGTGGGAACCAACCATACAAGTATAAAAAAATACATTCAAATCATTTGGATGCTTTCAGAGATTAGTGTGTGTGAAAATTCTTGACACGAGATTATTATATAATACAGATGAAATGTTTTTTTTAAGTAGTGAACTGTTATAAACAATAATTATATTTGTTTTAAATTTATTTATGTCAAATTTTTTTGGTGAAAAATGGATGACGCAATCTATTATAAGATCAGGATGTATTATGACGCAATTAAAAAGAATTGTAATACTATTAAATAGGGTATTATTATGTATTTTTCTTAATTTTTAAATAAAAATATCTTAATTAACAATGAAGTTTTTTATTTGAATACACACTAAATATTAGTGTGACAACTAGTCAAATTTATAAAGTTTAAAATATCCAGACAACTCTATTGCTGAAATAGATTATTTGAATTCTTCTGATTATTGAAATTTGTTTTTACATTTTGTTTTGCTTTAGTGATTAAGTCCCATGTCATGAATATTCTAGATTAGAATCAAATATCATTTGTAAATTTCTATTCAGAAAATTAAAGTTGGCATTAAATAACCAAAATTCTCCGTGTCTAAAATTGCATCTTTCATGCCATGTCTGGAATTATTCTGTCAATTTTCCAGATCTTTACAAAATTTGGTGTAAATTGAAGTTACAGAATTTGAAGTGCATTTTTAAATCATGGTTGTAATTGTATAAACTTTCTTGTGACGATATTATTGCCAAATGGTAGTTTCTTCCAAATTACGATACCGCAAACAAATACTTTTTTCTTCTGAATGTTTCATCTCAGGCTTCCTCGCCGTTGGCAATTTCTCGCGAAAAAACCTCTAAGTCCTGTGCCATCCCAAACAACTCCTCCGTACTCCATTCCATTCTTGGATGTTATGCAGCTAAGGTCCATGTTATCCCTCAATCTTACCCATCAGCAACAATTGAAGGGGGTTTTGTGTAAAAATATTTACAATTTCTTAACAAAATATGTTAATTTGGTAATGATAGATGACAGTGAATTTATTGAGTGTAGAAAAGATATGCATATTATAAAAACTCAATTTTATGATGGAACTTGCTTACAGGAGTCCCAAAAATTATAAATATACTTAATCTTGCCAAAAAGATATGAATATTTTTTTACCATATTCAATATCAATTTTCGTTAAAAACCCAAAGCCCTATAGTTTACGAGTAGGTACCTAAATCCTATTTTAAATATTATAACAAAAATATTTATAAATTAAAACAAAAGATGTATTAAAAAATAATTTATTTTTAATCAAATTCTATAACAAAATATGTATTTATTGCATAGTACGACATTCATGAAAACATTACATTTAGAATAATAAAAAATAACCTACCTATCTATTCTTGAGTACATACTACAATACAAATATTTATTAAGTACTAATAATAATTAGCTATGGAATGCATTTCTTTAATAACTAATTTTAATCTTAACAATTTTAAAATTTATGTAAAATATTACATACAAAAATTTGTGCATTAAGAGTAAAATTAGGTATGGAATGAAAATGTAAATTAATGAATGAATAAAGTGCATAAGAATAATTAAATGCTTTCTTAAAAATTGAAAGAAAATTAGCATTGTACATTAGAATAGACCTGTAATGTAACTGAAAACAAATTAAAGTAAAAAATTAAACAATCTCTTTTGTTTTCATTTATCATATGGATTAAAAAAAAACAAATTAGCACTTGTTTTTTATCATTTAATTCATGTGCTGGACATGAATTTGATGATCTTGTTTATGCAATTTTTCCTTGTGATGATGTGATGGATGGGGCGGTCCTCGCAGTATAGGCTTGTGTACTGGTCCCATTACGTGGATTGGAATCAATCTTTCACCTTCCAGTGCGTCAGGGTTTTTCTTGGGAGCCGTAATACACAATATCCCATCGGAAGACAGACTGGAGACCACGTCGTCTGGACAATGGTCGTGTGGTAACTTGTATTTCCTAACAAAGTGCCTCGAAATGTAACCGTGGTCGTCCTGCTTTTCTTCGTGTTTCCCTTCCACTATTATGAGGTCTCCAACGGTCTTCACGACAACCTCGTTCGGGGCGAATTGATGGATGTCCATATTAACTTGGTATTTGGTCTTGTCGGCTGTTACGTTGACTAAAACGTCGTGGTGAGTAGACGGCTGGGACAGAACGCGCCATGGAGTGTAGCAGTCGCGAGAAAAGAGCGGTGCTACGGACCAATTCATCATAGCGTCTCCTGCATCAGTCCCGAAATGATGATGATAGTTATGCGACATTTTTATTGCAACTTCAAATAAAAAATAGAACTTACTAGACGTATGTATACGGTGAAACGGCTGTGAAATTTTTAACGGAACTATTAAAAATAGTATTTACGCTATAATTCTATGATTTACGCATTAATTACGGCCGGCGTTTATTGATATTTTGTTTTGACAAATATGACCTCCAGCCTTCAGGGTAGCCAACTTATAAAAAAGTTTATCCCTAAACACAAGTTCAAATACTCCTAAAAAACCCTAAATGAATTAAAAATTACACTAAAAAGCTATATTCAACTATAAAATTGGAGGGTGAAAGATTGGTTCACCCTCCAAGTCACAGCACTGAATTTTTCAGCTCTTCCTTTGAAGCACGTTCAGCAAGACTCTGGAATTATTTGAGTCCTGACATAACTTCGTCAAACTCGCTTTCCATTTTCAAGAAAATACTAAAACAAGGATATCTCTTCATACCAGCCCCCCTAGACAACGTGTAATTTAGCTCATAACTCAATGTATGGAAGTGACAGTTGCCAATCACGTGACTCCTTATATATCTTGTTTCTTTTCTTGAGACAAATGACACGTTGTCTAGGGGGGCTGATCCCTCTCCTTTCCTTCCTTCCCTTTGCTACGTAATATTTACTAAAGGAGGAATATTTATCCCTAACAGCTCCCCTAGACATGCCATTTAAGCTAAGCGTTATCTCGCTAAGCGATAGTAAATGTATGGAATTGTAAGGCCTTGAATTGGTGGTTGTGACGTCACGTGACAGCCACCAATTCCATACATTTACTATCGCTTAGCGAGATAACGCTAAGCTTAAATGGCATGTTGTCTGATCTCGATTTCCTCTTCTTGTTCTTTCCCAATCCTTTTTTTTTGCTATGATTTTTTTGTTTTTATTATTTATCTTGGTGCTATGAATATTTTCTTTGTTTTTTCATTTTTTGTTGATGTACATATATAATGCTTAATGGCAATAAGCCCGCCAGTGTGCATTATATTTTTTATATTACAAAAATATGTACAAAAAGATAAATAAAAAAACATTATTTTTCATACTAAATATTCAAAATTTCAAACAATGTCTTTGTTTTTTCAAAGGTTTCAAAACTTTTGAAGTCATAAATTTTGACATAAAACATAATTTTCAATCGAATAAATCATAGAATTTCAATAACTAATGTAGTAAGTAATTTTTTACATTATAAATTTCTTTTATGTACATCAGCAGCATTGTAAATTTTTAACTTATCACATAATAATAATAATACCTCTAAAAAATATTGTGCCCTTAGAAAAGTCCATTCCACATTATTTCCCCTACATTTAGGGAGAAGCCCCAAGCTGGCATCCCTGATGACCTTTGAGTAGCATTGAAGATTAAAGTATAAAAGTATATTATTAAAATGAAAATCTTTGCCTCTGATAGGAAAATATGTTGTTGTTCCTGCGAAAATAATAATATTATTTCAAATCTAACCAAAATAATGATTTTCATGACTTTATTTACTTGCTTGTACACGACTAAAATATCAAAAAATATAGTAAAATGCATGGTTAAAATATGCTTATTAGTTTTATCTCATTGCACATAAATATTACTTTGTTTCTTTATATTCGTTTAACGTTATTGCGCCTTAATATTAATTTGTTGCTTAATATTCGTTTTATCCAATTACACTTTAATATTAAGTTGCTGTTTAGTAATCGTTTTATCGTATTGCACCTTAATATTAAGTTGCATGATTTGCCTACACATTGCAATTCATTTGTAATTAGAATATTAGAATTATCAATAAAGATTAAAATAAAGATTAATTGATTTATAAAGATTATATTATATTCTGTAAGTGTATATATAAATATTCGCCAAACATCTTGAACGAGCTTCTGGTTGCACAGAGCGCAAATGTGTGTCTTTTTGCTTCGTTAGTTTACATGCAAATCTCCCCCCTTCTCGGCTAAAAGTTCAAGATATTTAGCGACATACCGGTAAACTTCTTGAGCCTTTTAGTCGCGCATATACCAAAACCAAGCGGCAACCAAGCAATAAAAAAATGCTATCAGCGCGCCCACGTGACGGGCTCAAGAAGTTTGCCGCTAACTTATAGACCGATAAGTACTAGAACGTAATGGTGATGAAAAGCCTTTAAAAGAAGAATAAGTACAGTCAACGTGTGTGAATCTATTCTTTTTTCATGTTTTTTTTATTATTTAAATATGTAGGTATATGGTATTATTTTCGCCAAACATCCCGAACGAACTTCCGGTTGCGCAGAGCGCAAATTTTTGTCTTTTTGCTTCGTTGGTTTGCGTGCAAATCGCCCCCCTTCTCGGCTAAAAGTTCAAGATGTTTGGCTATAACTCTAACAAATTAATATTATGCAGTTCTTTTTTTTATTTTTTGCCTTTTCACTTCTTTGGGGTGTTCTCAGGCAGATGAAACCTTCATGTACGCATCGATACTTAATGCAGTTCTTTGTTAAGAAATGGAAGAATTCATTTAAGAATTCCAATTGTAGTTATCAAAAATAAATATTAGTAAAAACGAATAGGAGATTCTAGTAATTTCTGAATTTATTGCGAGACATGAATATTTCTAGGTGGTTCTACATTTTTCTAGAAAATATTTAAATTGTCTCAATGAACATGGTATTGAATGGATCAAACTAAGTGAATGTTTATTATTTAATATAGATTGATAGATTCTAACAAACTTCTAAAGCCTTTTCGACGTGGGGGGGGGGGGGGGGGGCGATTTGCGCATACCAACTAAGTAAAAAGACACAAATTTATATACCAAATTTGCGGTCGGTGATATTTTTTGAATTTCGAGAACATTCTAATTCTAGAAACATACATTCTAGAAAGATCTTGGGCATGCGCATATAACATTGTGACCATAGAATTATATATTATGATTGTGACTTACAGTAATAAAACACTTTATACAAAAAGTAATAATTATTCATTAAAACTATCTTGTAATACAGAAGGTGCATTTAACTTTTTTACTAAGTGCATAAATTGAACCGAAAACATAGTTATAGCTTCAATCTTATTGACATCCCGAGCTATATATATAAACGAGAAATCGCTTTTGCGCGGCAATCATAGAAAAGAGAAGCGGCAATCTTTAGTAATATTGCAAGCTGTGAGGGTTAGAGGATTTGGTGTTTTGCGCTATTTGTTTGTAAATTTATATAAAAAGGGATATTTTGTATCATACAGAAGCAATAATAATTAGCAATGTCATTGTTTCCCGTATTTTACCGCGCCATGCGCCCTTCCTCCTGGATGGAGCAACAGTTGAAGATGATGCAACATCTTGAAAATGTGGTGTCTTCATCATGTCTTCGTCATCCTTCGTTCCACGTTGAATGGGATCAGCACGAGCTTAAAGATGGCGACTTGTTGAAATATGCCAAGGAAGCCGCTACAGCCAATAAACCATTCAAAGTGCAGTTGGACGTTAAGAATTTTTCACCCAAGCAAATAAAAGTGAAGGCGGTAGACCAAAATATAATTGTAGAAGGAAAACACGAGGAGAAATCTGACGATACAGGTTTTATTTCGAGACATTTCATCAGGACTTACAGTCTGCCCGAAGGATGCTTTGCAGAAGATGTTCAATCCAGCTTGGAGAATGGTGTTCTCACAATAACGGCCCCAAACAGGGCGCTGCCGGAACAGGAAACCAAAGAAATACCGATTCAAGTTAAGGATAAAGATGAAAAAAAATGAAACACATTTCTGAATACATATTAAAAATCCTATTTAGAAATTCAAGATTATAATTTGCAATGTGTGTTAGTAGATCAACAAAGAATATTTATAAATAATATATGAAAACAAATTTGTAATACTAAGATTTTTTTATATAATGTTTTATAATCTTAAAAAAATACAAATAAATGTACCTGTACAAAACTTTTTTTATTTCACAGTATTTGTTAATTTTAGGGACTCATTGCACTAAAATCAAAATATTTTTTGTTCCCTTAAAAATAATTGTAATATGGTGATTAAAATTATAGTGGTATTTGTTATTTAGAGAATTTATAGATGCCGAAAAAATATTTACCATTAAATTTTACAATGAGTTATCGTAATTTTAAACTAACTGGAAAATGTCAGTAGGATGGGTGGTGATAGAGCAGTTTGCACACAGGGTTTGTAATCCAGTGGTCGCGAGTTTGAATCCTGCCCTGACCGATTTCGACCTATAGCACAAGCATTTATGCTGGGAATTTATGAGGATGTAAATGTACTTGTTACTACAAGAACATTCTTTTTAAAAAATAAAAAGGAGTGTGTTGGTAGGATTTGAACTTGGATCAACTGAATTGTTAGTCAAATTAATTTCTGACCAATGTTTTCTTATTTTCATAATAGAAAGTTTTTTTTTGTTCTATGACTACATCTTCAATTTATCACCTTACACAAATTTAATAAAATTAGTCAAGGCAGGATTTTTGAGTATGATACTAAAAGAGATAAGAAAAAAAATCTTGCCATGTCCTTCTATTGCAGTAGGCAGAGAGAACCAAGCGTCATACACTTCTGTCTTTACATAGATTCATCACCTCATCAGATTCTTACATACTCGCCTGATACTTATATATACTTCTCATGTTTTCTTTCAGAATATTGTTCGCATGATTGGGCTGATGTTTCCTTGGATGGCCCCTAACTCGGTCCTTCAATTTTTCTTTGTCAGTTGCAATAGCTTCATGGTCAGTTGTTATTCGTTCATTCTTTTCAGTCTTCAATGCAGCAGCTTAAGTTAATATACAATTCACCGAAGTCTGCCCACAGCTAAAAGATCTTCATTGGTGGCAGATATCGGAAAGGATTCAATACAAAATACATGATGGATGATGCACAAAGCTATTCACATGCTCCAAAATATGGTATGGTTGGTAGGTATGGTTATTACATATTTAATTTTATTATTTTTTATGGTTTGGATTTGGACTTTTTTTCTCTCCTGTATTGTAAAGGAAAATATCATTGGAAAGATATCGCATCACAGAGCGATCAGAAATTTAAGAAGGATTAATTTGTACAAAATTAAAATAACCATTTTTAAATAAAAAATATATATTCAGTTAATGTTCAAATACATTGAGCAAATTGGACTTAGAATACTAATGGTGCTTCTGGTATTACATAAAAAGTGACATACAATTAACCTATAATATATTAGAGTAAAATTAAAAACAATTGTAAATATATACACAACTAGATTGTTGAAAAAGACTGGAATGAGGGTACTAATGCACAAAATAACATATTTATCACTACCAATAGGAAAATAAAATGAAATATTTTTATTTATATTATTTTCGTTATGACATTATGTATGATCACAAACAATGTTACCAATCAAGCTAAGTGGCTTGTAATCTAAAGGATAGGTATGGTAAATAAATTATTATAATTTAACTAATAAAAGTAATAATACAATATAATAAATTACATTGCATAATTTTAAATCACACATTTTTGTCACTAGAAAGAAACGTTTAACTGTGTTTAAATGAATATGAAATTGAACAATATCTTTGTTTACAAGTATGGAAAATGTATTATAAATTAATATTACAAATTGCATTAATTATATTATGCAGTCACAAAAAGTATGCGGTTTAAAATTATAAACAATAATGATGCAACAATCCCAATCTAAATCTATGCTTAGAACCTGCTGCCTTTTTCTCTGTTATACAGTTAGGTTCTAACCACAGTTTCGAAAACGGGCATGGAATTGAGTGTCAAGAGCAAAGCCACTGATCTTTAACAAAATTGATTTGTCGAGAACTGTACTTAATACTTTTTCTGCTCAACAAAATTTTTAAAAAGTACCTACCCCCTAAATATGTTTTATGGAAAAATGGTATGTATTTAAAATAAATCCGAATTGGAAAGTTTAATTCATGATTTTTATAGAAGAAAATTAAATACAATACAATAGTAATGCATATATTGTAATGCCATCATAGCTTAGATTCTTTTATTGCTTTGATATATATAAAAGTGTTATGTTATACAAGGGCATATTCAGAAAAAAATATGCTTGTAAATGAAGGATTCCTTGTAAAACTAATTTGTGAAACAAATATTTTTCAATTTGTAACACATCTATATTAATATCCTAATTTATACAAATTAACAATAAAAAAGTAAAAAAAAAACACTACAAATAAAGATATAAAAACTTAATAATGTATCAAATGTATTAATATAGAGGTAAGTTATAATAAATATTTACAAAAAAACAATCATAGTTTTAATATTAAACATATTTTTAAAATAAATACTGGCATTCTATGCTGATTTCCAACAAAATATACGACTATACTATACACACAACAAAATAATAATTGATAAAATTTAATCAACAATTCATAATGGCCAATACATATAATTTATATTTTAACAAAAAAATAACAAACTACAAACTGTAGTATTGGTTAACATTTTTGATGGGAAGATTTATTTAAAATTAATTATTATGTTACATTATATATTATTAAAACAAGAGTATTTTGTGGAAATAGGTAAACAATTTTTGAAAAATTAATTAAACCCTACATTTCGATTCAACGAATAATATATAAAAAAAATATGATAAAATGTAACAGGGGTAACCAAATTAATTTTATTTTAATGACTAAATAAAATTAGTAAAAATAATCAGAAGTGAATAGTGGCGCACCGCGATTCTATAACGCTAATGAGCCAAAAATGATTTCTGGCTCATTAGCTGTGATAGAATCAAATGAATTTATTTCAGAATCAATTTTGTGACACATTTTAAACTATTTTCTTTATCAATACAATTAACATCAGTCATTGGGTGTCTTCCGTCCTAAAGAAACATTTGATGTTTCAAAATCAGTCGAATAAATTCATGGTTTTATTCGTCATCATAATAATGTTTGGAAATTTGATAAATTATGCTAGTGAGCTATAAGAGTAAATGGCAGTTTCAAATATATTATACTAATTCGTTGCAACACTCACTCCTGTAATTACTTGGGGCAATGTATGATGGCATTTTTGACATTTGGACTCGCACAAATTACGAACAGCCAAGAGTGTAGCCCTACTTAAAACCCTGTCAATAACAACAGAAAATTTTGAGTCATAAACGCCATCATATGTTGCCAAAAATATATCAATATAATGTAAATTTAAATATTGAGCAATTAATTGTTTGAAATATTGATACTGAATAACATTTATAAACTGTATCCTTGGAATATTTATAAAATACACATGATACATAAGTTTAAAAACATCTTAACTATTTCACTATGCACTAACAGTTGTTTCTTTAGTTCACAATTTCACCCGTTTTCAATCAGTGTCGTTTCAAAACGACGCAATCTTTATAATTTATTCTTGAATGACCGAGCGCATACAACACATATAATTTTAATTTATGGTAAAATATTATATGCTCTCTGGCAAATCTGATTTTGTTTCGCTAAGTTTGCGGTACTGTTTCACAGATAAATATCAATAAACGGAATGTGTATGCGATTTTGACGGATGTTGTTTTATTTAGTTGTTACGAAGGAATTTTACAATGGAAATTTTTAATTTGTTCATTGAATAAATCAATGCAAAAAATGTTATTTATAATGTATTATTAAAGACTTTCAGACCCAGTGTCATTTTGAATAGACATATGATTTTTCCAAAACTATGAAAAAAAATCACTTAAATGTTTTCAAATGATATTAGAACATCATTTCAAATGATGATAATTTTTTTTTATCCAACAATATTAATTTGGGTGAAAAAGGGTTCAAGAAATAATGGCATATAATGAATAGAATTTGATTTTGATACACCGACCCCCTAGACAATGTGTCATTTAGCTCAAGAAAAGATAACTCAGCACATCTATACATTGATTTATCTTTTCTTGAGCTAAATGACACATTGTCTAGGGAGGCTGGTAAGAAAAGTGCTTCCACTTTTTTCTAATACCATCGTTTTCGGATGTCCCATAAGGACCGGATAAACTTAAATACTACAGACAAAATAACTTATCATATAATTCAGTAATGAGGGTCCACCACCCATTCCGAATGTACATACTTCATTTAGGTGTGATTGCAATGAGTGAATTTTGGATGAAATGTAACTCAGGCAACACTAAATGCATAAACAAAAACACATGTAATTTATCTAGATATTTAGAAAAACGATTTATTCATTTACGATTCACTGACTTTACTATACATACAAACATTGAATCTTAAATTCAAAAGACGAATTTATAAAATTAACAAAATGAATTTGCTATAGTAATAATATTGCCACTGCCAGCCTTTCGATAAAATTCAAATTAAACATATTATAATTATATCATCAATCAAATATTGTGTAAATAGAAACGCATACTTAACCAATGTAACAACAATAACAAAAAATATTTTGACATAGAAATCTCATATAAATTATTAAAATGCAATAACAACATATTTTTTTACAATAATACAATTGATATTAAAAACAATTAACAACACGATGATTAACAATTATTTTCATATTTAAGAAAAAATAGAATGCACTATTTTAAAAATTAACAGATTTTTAAGGTTAGTGGCCACATAAAGCACCGGGTACAATTTGGACACAGAGCATTAGATGGATTTTAGTATTCTTTGTATAGAAATTCATACAAACACTGATCGATCGGCTTTGTATGAAGCGTGCACATACATTCTTCCAATCCATATTCTGCGCCTATGTGGACGTTAAGATTTATGGAACAGACTCATCTGATTGTTTCTTAAACATTATTACACAGATAAATTATTTAAAAATAGAATTTTAATTTATCTATGAATTTAAAGTTGTCTTTGAAGAAAAATAGTTAGATCAGATATCTTTTAATAGTAAATTCATCATTAAATAATATTATTGTGTAAAGTTAATTTAAAGTATATTTTTAAATAATTGAAAAACACAATGATTGATTGGAGAGAGCATTATACAATAATAGAATTAAAAAAATATTACTAGTACATTATTTTACAAACATAAAACTTTATAAAATAGTTTAAATTATATAATATATGTTGGCCCCATTCATACAAAACTATAATTTGAATAATATAAGGCCATTTAAGTATAAATTAATATAGTATTTATCATGCGTGTATTTTTCAAATATACCATGAAGGTAAAAAAAAATAGTACTTATTAATATACATATATATTTATCAAATATAAAAAGTTGTATAAAAATAGCATTAGGAATATATTTATTTATGTTATACTAAATGAAATTGAGGTAATGTATCTCAAAATCAATATAACTCCATGTGTTTATAACAATGAGGATATTTATAACAAATTTTCTTATAAAAAACTTATTTATATATGACAAATCACTTTGTTTAAACTACGAGGCAGCGGAAGAATCTGGTTAATGGGCCCCTAACATTTTCTCTAACTATAGAATGCCATAAAAAATAAGACATCATAACTATTCTTATAACATTCCCTCACTCTTTTTAGCATGAAAGATCCAGAACGAATGGATTTTAAGGTATGCTAGATTAAGGCTCTGAATGACTTGGCTCCACACTAGATTCAAGAAAAATGTCAAAAAGATGTGCCTTCAGGAAGACATTACACATCGCCTGGATCACAGAGTATCAATTATTTAAAGGAATTCTTTCTCTGAAATTTGTGGAGTTCAGAGCATTGACACTTTTAGTAAAGTAAATAATAGTGTTCTTGTATGTCTAGTGATGCTTTTTAAATAAATATTATTATGATTATTATCAGTTTAAATCCTCACTTAACCGTTTCAGTGCTAATCTCGAGATGTTATCGTGATGAATCATACGCTACACCAGTGCGGATCTCGATAGGTAATCGTGATGGATAATGCTCCACTTTAACTCGCTGTAGAAATCTTATTTATCGACATATCCAAAAAATAATAATTACATCGTGTAACCGAATCATTTATCTAAGTAAATACGTTGTTAAAAAATTTTTAAAAAAATTCGGTAGATGGCAGTAGAGTGTTTACTTTTTATCTATTTCATTTCGATACGTAATCGAGACCCGCACTGAGATACCGCTTTGTATGGATATTTATGTTGCTTATAACCCATATCCGAGTTCGTAGAGATTGTGCGCCGGTTTAGAAAAATAATTATGTTAGATTTTGTTGTAAATTTATATGTTTTTATTTGTGTCTTAAACGTTGATCCATATTTCAAAATAACTTTTTTTAAAGTTCATGAGTTTTTTAGAGTAACTTCGATTTTTTGTGTTACCGACTTTGAAAATTTTACTAGGTGATAGACAAAATACATTTAACATTTTTAGCTATTATGAATGAATTTTGCTTTTATAAATGTTCCGAAAAAGTAAGTACTCAGAGCCTGTTGAGTTATTTCAGTATTATTTATAACAACCAATGATTTTATGACTATTTTCTACTATATAAGTTGATAAAGTCGCGGTGCAGCGGCGCATAGGTCATAGCGCTTACAGATAAACTTCATACAAATGTATAAGGCACTAAGCAATTGTTGAAAACTGTGTTTGTTTTCGAAGAAATACTTAAAAATTCATAAATTTTAAGCTGATTTTTATTCACTATATACATTCCTATATCTTTTTTTACCTATGTGATATTTTTTTGCTAATAAGTCATGGTTTTGTGAGCTGGAATGTTGTAAAAATCAGTTAAATAGTATGCAGAAAAACAAAATAAACAAAAAAATGTACTCAACATTTAAAACAGCTAAAAACAAATATTCTCGTCGAAGATTTCAAGTATCTCAGGTGAGTAGTTATTGAGGTATAACGATTTTAATTTTGTCCGAAAATTGCGCCGCACTGAGGTGTTACATTGTTTCGCATACGCTTAGCACGGAAAAGGTTAAAGATAGATTACTATATTGCAAGATGTTTTTGGTGTATGAATAACGATTTAACATCAAACTGTCCATGAAGGTATGATACTAAAACTGTCGTTAATCTATCAGAAATAATTATATGTATGTTATTATGAATAAGAGTGAAAATATAAATGAATAGATAGATTTATAACACTTACAAAGTGATAAATGATTGATTGAAATATTTAGATTCTATGAATAAATTATATAGATTTGTGATACAAACAATAAAAATATCAGTACTGCAATGATTAATAGGTTATCGAGAGAATTATTTTCTATTTCATTTTATTATTTGAAGTAGATATACCTCTGTACCCATATAGTATTTAAATGGTTGTTCTGAGGATATCTTTTTTAAATTGTGGCATAAAAATTTGGTCAAAACTTTCAATATGGTCCCGTCTTTTAGAAAATTGCTGTTTAAATTTTTGTTTCAATAATTTTTACAATACAAATAGGCTCAATTTAGGGATGGTCAACCTTCGAAGAAGAAAATAAAATATACCTACACTAACTTATGTAGTGTTGGCCATTTTAATGTGCAATTATATTTATTAATCATAAAATATACTGGCCAGTTAAATTTAACACCTTCATTATAAGAATATGCTATGAATTGTGAACAAAAAAGAAATATTTATAGTTTCTAGATTATTCTATTTGAGCTATGTTTCTTATTTTATTATTAATAGCACCAATACTAATCAAATTCACATTTTTGTTTCTTCTTTTTGTTGAATTGTATAAACATTTTCTTGAGTTTATTTTTGAAAGGCAATTCCAAGCCGATAATAATTGTGTGGATTTTTAAATAAATATTTACAAGAAATCTTATCTAGGAGAGTCATTTCATATATAGTTATTTGCAAATAACTACATAACCTACTATTTGATCACGCATTTTTTTATATATCTCCTAAATTTATTAATCTTAAAATTTTCCAGAATTTTTTCTATGGCCAAACCATCTTTTAAGGCACTGTTTATTAAGACACTCGTCATAAATACATTGACAAAAATATTTTATGTTGATTCTTGGGCAATTAACAGGTGCTATGTCAAATATTCATTAAACATGCACCCAATAACAAGTTAATGATTTTAATTGTCTCATAGACTCAGACTGTGAAAACAGCTAAAAACTGGGCCTCCTTACATTTGGCACAGGAGTCGAATATCTAAATAAAAATATTATTATATTTTTAATAAATTACTTTGTATTAATCACATTATTTGTAGAAACTACACGACATATTTAGGAACTAACCGTTCCCTCATCAGGCTAATTTTCAACCAACATAGAATGTGATAAATACAATAGGGTTGGGGGTAGATTAATTAAGGGCGAGGCGGGAAACAGATTTAATAGTGGACTGTAAACTAAGTTTCATTGACAATTTTATTTTCTTAAAAACTAATACACCTTGCTCAACATGAAAAACCAGAAAGAAGAAGGATTCTTGGAAGATCCTCCCAAAAGGTGAAATGATAGTTGAGAGTTCGCATCGCAAGAAGCAGCAAAATCTGCGCATACAGGCTCTGGTGGCTTTCAACAAGTATAAGAAGAAGATTAATTATTAAGATGGGTGGTGGCACGAGCGGTTAGCGCGCTGGGCTAGTAATCCAGTGGTCGCGAGTTCGAATCCTGCCACGACCGATTTCGTTCACCTATAGCACAAGCATTTATGCTTAATTTAGGGAATGTATGAGGATGTATATGTACTTGTTATAAGGACATATCATTGAGGAAAGACAGGTATCGGGACCTATGGAGAGTTGCTCCATACTGCCCGAAATAGAGAGGTAAATGCCCAAGGGAACCTGAAACGGCACATTAAGATTTCTTTTTGAAACGATCGATTTCCACCTTAACTAACTGAAACATGAAGACTGATTAATTTTTTTAGTATGCACAATATTAAGGCTATGGGATTTGCTCCAAGGTACCTCATGGATGCTCATAATGCCATATTTTTAAAAGTTTAAAAGTTTACGTCTTCGACAAAGACCTGGGTCTCCCTAGAGGTAAAATAAAAGAACTTGTGGATAGGGTGGTAAAAGCAGCATTATCCGGATCCTATTGGATTTGTTTGCGCAGGGGAGTGAGGTATCAGTCGGAGATTGGTGGGTGAGTGGTGAGCGTGACTTGATTCATAAAGGGGCCCCCTAATCCCGCATACATGGTCGCAAGCCCATGTGGTTCGCCCGTTCTGGCTTGTACTCTGGTCGCCTGTGCTCGTGGGCCTGGATTCATGAATCCAGTGAAACCACGATTGCCTTTCTCTTTTGTATCTATTATTTATTATATATCTATACATTAGTTCGATACACTTTTTTATTTTGTGTACTTTTTCTAAACATTTTTTTAATAATACCTTTTTTCTCCAATTTACTATCCATAAATCAAAACTTGAGGATTAGAAATATGAATTTTCTTTATGTTAGGTAATTTGTAAATCTAAACACTGGTCCGATACGTTTTTACACAATGCTCTTTTTTGTAAAATCAAATAAAACATTTTTTTACGTAATGCTCGATTCAAATACACTAACTCGGGCGCATGCGATTGTAATCTTTAATGACGTACATTCTCATACTATAGTTTCAAATATTGTATTTAACCTGCCAATGTTGCCATACCCTGCATTATGAATGTGGTTTTTTATTGCAGAGTATGAACCTGTCCTGCGAATCAGTGGTTCACATGATGGATTCTGGTTCCTGTTTGAAGGCGATCATTCCATAGGCGTTTGATTCGTTGACACCCATCTGCATCTGCAAATGGTGGGGGGTGTGCGGTGGGGTGGGCGACGGTCCCTGAAGGCTGTAGGTGTGAGGGGATGGAGGGGAGGGCTGGCCCCCTCCGTACTGCGCCAGGGGAGATCCCTGATCCCCGACAGACTGTCCACCGCCGGCCGTAAGAACGGGAGATCCGGAGCCATCCAGGCCGTTGCTGGAAGTGCTCACATCTGCTGTTGCGCCTGTAACACAAACGCAGAGTAATTTTTTATTCCATTTGTACATATCAAATATGATGATATTTTTTTTATTAAATTAAACCTAAATATATAAATAAATATTCATTCTTCTTGTACCGCTTCTTACGGAGGTTGACGACCATCACACCAATCTCATAAAGATCTTTTACCAACTAATTAGTGACGCTGCATCCGGAATCCCGAACCATTGCCTGAGATTTTTAAGCCACGATATTCTTTTACACCCCATACTCCGTTTTTCCCTCCACTATAAGTTGTACAAGGGAATATTTATCACCACAAAATATGTGGCCTAATTATGCGACTTTCCGTCTCTTGATATTGGTCAGCAACTCTCTCTCTCTCTTTCTAAATCACATTTAAAATACTTTCATTGATCGACCCATGAGATGTGCGTCAACCTTCTGTATAGCCACATCTCCAACTGTATAGTCTTCTGTATAGTCCAACCTCATTGACCACCTTATCCAACATATATGCTTTAACAGCTCTCCATGTTGTATTTGGCCTAAAATCTCAATCCCAGCTGGTCTTTATTTCGGAATCTGGGTCCAAGTAATCTTATTCTTCCATTCATATTCGTCGATTGATCTTTTTATAGTGCCAAGATTGCAAATCTAGAGGGCTCCATGAGATACTTTTCGTGCTATGCATTTTTTTCTTGTCGCTCATTTAGCGTTCTATAAAGGGGCCGTTTGGAGTCCCCATATGCAAAGCGGTTGGTGGTGGAAGTAAAAAAAAAAACTAATCTTATTATAATAAAAATCAAAATTCAAAATTTATAGTAACATTTTTTTTTATAAACCACCTCACTAGGCTAAATCAGTGCTGAAATTTTTTAAAATTATTGTGTCGAGTAAATTTACGCAATAGATTATGCCATCAATTGATTCTATGATCTGGAATACTCAGAAAGGCTCCATATTCTAAAACTCATAAACGCCAAAACCACAGAAATATGATGGAGACTTAAGACCTTGTCTATCATCGCTGTAGTGATTTTGATAACTTTTTTATGATGAATCACAATCTACAACTAAGGGGACATCGCCCAAAGCTGAATAAGTCCTTTTCCCTGAATCCCAGGAAGCACTTCTAGACCAATAGGGTGGTGGATGCCTGGAATATTATACCAAAAGATGTCGTCTCTGCAATATTCTACAATAGATAGGATGTATACTATACAAAGAAGCACACAATACAGACCCATCATCAATAACTACCTGCCTTTACATAATAATAGTGTAGCAGCGCCTTGTGGGCTGCAACATGTATGGCCCGGGATTCTCGAATACTTCCGAAGATTTACGAAGATCAACGAACCACAGCCCGCTGCATTTGATTCATGTGTTGATCGTTCAATATTTATCTATTAGTTCCGACCCACGACATCACAAATTAATTTAGATTTTAGATATCCTGAGATACCAGCTGATTATTTAAAATAATTGCGTATAGGCTGGACTCTACGTGACCAAATAAGAAACGGTGCGTGGAAAGAATGGACTAGCACACCTTGCTCTACATGCAAAACCAGAGGGAAGAAGGATGCATAAGATCCCCAAAAAGATGAAAAGACAGGTGGGAGTCCACATCACAAGAGGCAGCAAACTCTGCACAGACATGGCCCAGTGGCCTTCTACAAGTATAAGAAAAAGAAGATATAGGATACACTTGGATCTTGACTTCTGGGTTAAACGGATGTGCACAGAACCAATACAAAACAGAACTCGAAATACGAGCAGGAAATCCCTATGATAGTGGACAGTGCGATTTGTCCTAAACTTTGGGTGAACAACAGCAGTCTTTTTAAGACTATAATACGCAGGTCATCCCAGAAAATAACTCCTCATCTTTTACCCACAAAAATGTTATTATTAATTTGAAACACAAAATGGTAAAATGGCATAAATTATAAATGTTTGTAAGCGCTTGTACCTGCCAATATTTTGGATAAATCCATACCTCCCAAAAGCATTTCCTGCAGTAGACTGTCGATGTGCGCCACACCAAATAGCTTGGCGAACTGTATCTGCTCAATCATCTGCCATGTGATGCTCTGCAGGGCAGGCAGCGTCAGGAGTATTTCACCGAACCTTCCCCGCTGGTCGTACTGCCTGTCGCTGATGTAATCCTCCAGATTTATTTGGATCTGATAGCGAAGCTGCTTGATACGCTGAGGTTGAGATAAACCTTTTGCATCTGAAAATATAGTGTTTCGTTATTTGTAAACATAATCATTTGTACAAGCGACAATGTATGATGTCCATTATGACATTTGCACTCTGATATTTCCATAATTCTTTACAATATATTAGTCTTTACAATATATGACCTGTCTATCCGCCCTTATCTAGAAATATTGCCCATACTGGAAGCTCAGTAGATCTATCAATTTTTTCTCTACATGTATTAAGTTGGGATGGTTCTTTTATATAAGTTAAACTAAATAATTAATGTTTTTAACAATTGCTAGAAAAAACGAGTAGATTGTGGCCAATACTATACTCCTCGCTACCAAGTCACCAAGCCAACGCAGTCACTCCACAGTGTATTTTAATTGTGTATGGAAAATTTTTGGCATTTTCATGAAATGAGTTTGTTAAATTATTTTTGATTTAAATATTTTATTATGAAAGCTTGATAATAAATTCTTCAATGCCATTTTATGAAAGTGATGTGCCTTTTTAGCAATTTGAATTTAAAAATATTTAATTTTAATTTTTTTGAGTTTGGGGTCACTATGAAATATTTGACAGTAAAAAAAATTGAGAAGCACTGATCAGATATCCTTCAAAATCTAATGGGGTCTTGCAAAATTTGAAAAGGATCAAATGAGTACTTTTGTCTACATGCCCTACATAGTACATAGCACATAGCACACACACACACAGATACATTGTGATGAAATTTTCAGAATACAGTCTCAACATGATACTAGTTGATAATATGCATTAAAAAAAATAACCTAAAAAATTTAAAATACATAACTGCCCCACGTAGATTAAAATAAAACGTATCTATTGTGACAAAATTAAAAATGAAATTAAATGTATCTATTGTGATGAAATTTTCAGAATGCAATCTCAGTATGATACTAGTTGATAATCTGCAATAAAAAAATAATCTTAAAAACTGCGAATTCATAATTCCCCCTTGGGGTAGTGAGGAGTAAAAATTGTTTTTATTTACACATTTCTATTTAACTTCACCTGTCTGTCAGTACTGAAATTTTGCAATTGATTTTTACTAGCTTCCCGACCAGTAAGTGCCTTTTCACATGTCCCGGTAAAGGCCGGGCCGGCACCGGGTAAGCACCGGGTAACTGGCAGCGAAGTGTATGGGCACGTATGGTAGCTTTCACACGCACCGGCATGCATGCCCATACAATTACCCGGCTCTTACCCGGCGCCGGCTCTGAAACTTTCAGAATTTGTGTATTACCGATGACAATGCATGTTAAAACTAAAACTGGAGACAATGCATGTTAAAACTAAAGCTGGAGACAATGCATGTAAAAACTTAAGTTGGAGACGATGCATGTTAAAACTAAAACTGGAGACAATGCATGTTAAAACTAAAGCTGGAGACAATGCATGCTAAAACTAAAGCTGGAGACAATGCATGTAAAAACTAAAGTTGGAGACAATGCATGTTAAAACTAAAACTGGAGACAATGCATGTTAAAACTAAAGCTGGAGACAATGTATGTTAAAACTAAAGCTGGAAACAATGCATGTTAAAACTTGCGTATTTCCAGCATGATTCATTTGATATTTTGATAATATTGAACAATTTTGTATTTCATTCCAACTTGTTGTATAAAACAACTGCATTTGACATTGGCAGAATGAATATAAACAATCTATGGACAGACGCGAATTATTTTTTTATTCCTCATTACAATGTGAAAAAAATATTGAAAAGTGTATCCTCAAAATTTTTTCGATTTACTTTCGATTTCGAGTATGGAATGGGAAAAAAGAATTGATAGAAAATATATACAAATAATAATAACATTATTGACAGTTAACTGTGGGGAAAAATATGCTGTACCTACTTCATTATGTACAAAATTGTGTACTCCTCACAGTATTTTTAAAGCAGCTCTTAGCTGTCACTAATTACAGAACTCCATGAGAGTCCCAAACAACAAAAAGGCCATCATGTCTATGGAAAACTAATCAGTATTTAGATAATGCAATTTATGATCGCAATAAAGTATTGAAATAGTTTCTTACTTGGGTCAAAGAACACAATGGCCTTGAGGCATGCGAACTCTGTGTCGTCAATCTGCACCTCCGTCATCGGCTTCACCAGCTCGTCCATTATCCTCGTCCCGACCAGACTGATGTCCAAGTCGGAGGCCACACCAGCTTCTGTGGGGAAACATAGCGACGCTGCCGCCAAACACATTACCACTTTATGCAAACACTGGGATAATATAGGTACATAACCTCACATTTATTTATCATGTTTTATCTCAATTCAAGGTCTCATTCATTTTATTTTTAACTTATTGGCAGTTGCAGCCCTTTTAAAATTAGAAAATGTATTGGTGGAATATTATAGAGGCCTCCTGTTAGAATTATTGATCTATAATAATGTGTATTTTCATACAAAATCACTAAAAAAATATTCTCTATCAACCTACTTAGAAAAACATTGCCTATACATCGCACTGAGTGTAAAAATGAAGTAGGTATGTGCAAATATGATAGTTTGGAGATATGGGAGTTTAAAGATTTCATATTTCTAGGAAAATTGGATTTACTAAAACTATTGGGGTACCAAAAAATTCACCGGTCAATGGTTCTCCTCGACACAGTCGAAGATTTCAGAAGCAGCCTCCTCTTACTATCTGAAAATGATTAGATTGCTCCCATATCTTCAACTAAAGTGTCATCAGTTATACACTCACTGTGCAGGTTATGTACTAAATCATCAGCTAGTCATGTCAAATAATGAACACGAGCCTCTCTTAAATCTCTCCAGACATTTCTACCTAAGCCATTTGTAAAAGTCACCAGCAATTATGTCGGACCTTTACAAAAAATAGTTTAGGGAAAAACTAAATATTGCTAGTTTTATTTTTTTTGCACGTATTTGTTTCCCTTTCTCAAAGTTTGTACAACTGTCCACTTAACTTTTTCCCGACAAAGTTATATCTATTCTCAACAGAAAATTAATAATTCCATTATATGAATTTATTTCAGGTCTATCATTTTAAACTAAGAAACTGGAATCTTTTTGGTACAAATTTATTTCTTGAACAACATACCTCAGGCCTAATGGAAATAACTCCTAATCAACCTAACATGTTGCCACATTTTAGTGACTAATGATATTGATGATCTCCTAAATCCAGTCTGTTGTTAATAATCAATATTTTATTTTAGAGTTTTGAGAGATTTTACATGGGAATTGTAAACAAGAAATAAAAGACGATAACTCTATTATGTCTCCACAAACCTTGAGTAAGGAAATGACAATGAATATATGGTAAAATAATAAATAATTGCAGTGATGAGGAATGTAAGATGGAAAAATAACTAAGCATTTTTTAAAACTGTTAGTTTTCTGAATAAAATATAGATAAAACCTTCACCACAACAAAAGAAATATACTATCACTAGTTAACAGCTAATGAATACCGTAAGCAGAGTATTTTCATGCTATTCAGCATACATGGTTAGGTAATAATTTTTACTGAGAAAAAATTCATTACCACAGTTGAAAATAAAAATATAAATTATCTATGTCGTATCCACGGACAAAAAAGATTTTTTAATCAAATTTGATAAAATAAACAAAATGCTCATTTGTAAAAAAAAATTAACACATATCTAGTATACCTTACTAAAATTAAAATTTAAATAATTTCATATGTTATTGTAACAGATTTGGTTTAAATAAAGTTGTATTTATGAAATTAAAAACAATACAAAATAGTTTTTTAATTACGTTTTAACATTGTTGTATTTTGCAAAAACAAGGTTTATTAAACTAACTTCTTTCTTTAAAAATGTAATTTTTACATAAAAACCAACACCACATTATTTAATGCTAAAAAAATTGTAAATTTCTCAAAACTATTTCTATAAAAGGTGATAAAATTGTCAAGATAAATTTAATTGACACTTGACATTATTTATTTGTAAAATACTTAATTACATTTCGTCGCATAAGTTGTAGCACTGTGTAATTAAATATCGGCAACTTTACAGTAGAGCAAAAAACATTCTAAAATAAAACAGCATCTACTCTACTGTAAAGTTGACTAACACAGTGTTAAGGGGGGGACTGCTGCCAACATACCTATTTTTCAATTTGATATACCATAATTATTTCTTATCAAATCGTTTTGAAAAAAATAATTTAGATAGTTTGGGTATTAATAAAGAAAAATACATCTTTACTTTTTGATAATGTTCTGTATAAATTCTTGTAGAAAAATAATGGTATACCCCGATTTTCAACGTTTATCTTATATTTTTAATAAAATATAAGGCGTAGTTCAACATATTATTTTTAATTAAAGAAGACAAAAATATCTAGAAAATATGATGTCACGTTGCATTAATACTTCAGGTTTAGTAAATAAACCTAAAAAACATTTATTTTGCATTCAGCGCTATTGTGAAATAAAAGTTTTTTTGGTTTATTAACTTAACCTGATGCATTAATGCAACATTACATCGTATTTTTCCAGATATTTTGATCTTCTTTAATTTATAAAAAAATATGATGCTCTATACCTTATAGTTTTTTAGAAATTTAAGATAGATGTGAAAAATTGGGGTATGCTTATTATTTTCCTACAAGAATATATACAGAACATAATGAAAAAGCTAAGGTATATTTTTCTTTAATAATATCCAAACTAACTAGGTTATTTATTTTCAAAATGATTCGTTTTGTAGTAATGATGCAAATTCAAATTGAAAAAATAGGTACGTTGGCAGCAGTCACCCTCTTAAATGTAATACAATAAGAATCTTTTTGCTCTACTGTAAAGTTGACTAACGCAGTGTTAAAACTTATTCGAAGCTTTACAAAAAAATTACCCTTCCATATTTAAAAATGACAACTGTATTGTCAGTTGAGAAAATGCCATAAATTCAAAAATCTCACGAAAAAGTAAATTCAGATACGTAGTTTGTTATAAGAGATACCACCAAGAATGAATAAAACATGATAAGCTTATGAGAGATTAATAAATACATTAAATAACAATATATCTCCCAGTTAGATATATTGACATGCCACATATATTATAAATACTTACCTTTATGAATTTTTAGTTGATTTAAACAATAAATGAAGTATGTTGATGATGCAAATGTAGGTAATTATAATAGACTTAACAGGTAAGAAATACCAAATCAAAAGAACTAAAAATAATTCTAAATAAAGTGTTAATTGTCTGATAGATCGATATTGAAAATATAATGTCCTCAGCCAATGATGAATCCCCTGCAAACATTCAAAAGAAAATACCTTCGCCAGCGTTAAGTTTCAGTCTCCATTTTAGTGACAGTTTTTTTTTCGATTTTACTGCATATAATTTTCACTGCCAAAATGTGTACACGTTTGTTTATTTTAATAATTTTAAATATATGTAAGTACATAAATGGATATTTATTAAGAAATATACTAAAGCTTAATTTAAATGCTCTTCAAGGCTGTGTTTCTCGAACAAAAGTATCAGTAAAAGTATAGTTAAAATACTTTGATTTAATAAAATTGTTCAAAACTTTTGGTTGCTTCATTGAAATGTAATGCCGTCAAAGGACACAATTTTATGAAATCCAAGTATTTTAATATATTATACTATTACTGACACTTCTGTTGAAACAACCCAACCTAAGATACGTCTAATAAACATCAAAAATGATTTTGTTGATGCATCAATTAAAAAGAATTTTATTTTTCAACAGAATGAATTTTTTCATGAAACAATTAAGTATATACGTCCCCTCTTAAATAAGCGAATGTTTGTACTATGGACTTGACTAGAGCTTGCCACCGACCCAGTAGCTGATACAATGACGTAATCACTAATGTTGCATAAGCGTGTAAAGTGATCATCGAAACCAGCCTATCTCTCCTATATACAATGAAACACCTTGAAATACAAGATGTAGGTATTTTTCACATCTCAACAGTGATGTGAAAGAAAGCGGAGAGAGTTTGGAAGGAGAATGCAAAAGGCTTATGACCTGTTCATCGGCTGGTTTTATTGATCACTTAGCGCGCTTGCGCAACATTCATCAATTAAATGTTGTAAAAATATATTATTATGAATGCCAGTCTAGGGACAAATTGTAGACAAGGTATAGTCTCAAATATTTTGGAGTGGTTTATCGATAACCTTCACAGCCGATACCATACACCCATGCCGATGGTGAGATTGCAGTGCAGTTCTGTTGACAGTGGACGTTACCTGCGTTGTGTTTTGTGATGATGCAGTTGTTGCCAAGGAGCAGAACATCCTTGAGGTGCATGGAGCGACGAGCGAGACCCAACAGCAGATGCTCTCCAGCGTGCGCTCTCAACAGGGCCACCTGGAATTACAAAAACGTCAGTCAATTGTTTTGACAAATGGTTGACTACAGAGCTATCATCCCGTCCTGAGGATGAAGCAGTTGCTTTGAAACCCTTAGAATAAAACGAACTCATTATTTGTGGTATAAAAGAGTTTTATTTTTTTTAAAGTACACAAACAATGACTGGACAAATAAACTGGTGATACATAATATCAAAAAAATTGTCACGCCCAGCATATATTACAATTCCAGCATGGTAGCATATATTGTATTTGAAACTACAATATATGCTACCATGTGTGTGTGTGAGGGAGGGTGTGTCTGTGTGTGTATGTGTGAGGGTGTGTGTGAACCAGGCAGGCAAGTCCTGTCAAACGGTGGAATCGAAACCCATATCATGGATATGATTATCATATGGAGTTCTATAAAATCTTAAGATATTATCGAACTCAATATGATAATTATATCCATGATATGGGCTATTGTGAGGGTTTTGACTATTTGACGGGACTTGCCCCCCTGAATATTACATTGAATAGCAACATACATCAAAAGATAATCACAGAGGTCAGGTGCCGAGATATGTTTTATACTCCTCACTAACCCAAGAGGATATAGTAGGGAGTTATGATTTCGCAATTTTTATGTTTTTTTTTATTGCAGATTATCAACGAGTACCATGCTGTGATTGTATTCTAAAAGTTTCATCACAATATATCTGTGTATGTGTGTGTGATGTGTACTATGTGCTGTGTGCTATGTACAGCGTGTGTATTTTACTTTATCGATTATAGACTAAAGTACTCATTCGATTCTTTTCAAATTTTGCAAATTTGTATATCTAATACTCATTTAGACCCCATAAGATTTTGAAGAATAGCTGAATTGTAACCATGAAGAAGAATACACTATATATAGAGGTCGCCCTAGAGACAATTATATGGACCAGGTGATCAGTGATGTGCGCTGTAGCAGCTACCAAGAGATGAAGAGGCTGGCGGACAACAGAGATATGTGGAGAGATGGAGTGTGCGGTGCAAACCAATCCTAGGATTGTAACCATGAAGAATATACTATACATAGAGGTCGCCCTAGAGACAGTTATATGGACCAGGTGATCAGTGACGTGCTTTGCAGCAGCTACCAAGAGATGAAGAGGCTGGCGGACAACAGAGATATGTGGAGAGATGGAGTGTGCGGTGCAAACCAATCCTAGGATTGTAACCATGAAGAATACACTATATATAGAGGTCGCCCTAGAGACAGTTATATGGACCAGGTGATCAGTGATGTGCGCTGTAGCAGCTACCAAGAGATGAAGAGGCTGGCGGACAACAGAGATATGTGGAGAGATGGAGTGTGCGGTGCAAACCAATCCTAGGATTGTAACCATGAAGAATAAACTATACATAGAGGTCGCCCTAGAGACAGTTATATGGACCAGGTGATCAGTGATGTGCGCTGTAGCAGCTACCAAGAGATGAAGAGGCTGGCGGACAACAGAGATATGTGGAGAGATGGAGTGTGCGGTGCAAACCAATCCTAGGATTGTAACCATGAAGAATATACTATACATAGAGGTCGCCCTAGAGACAGTTATATGGACCAGGTGATCAGTGATGTGCGCTGTAGCAGCTACCAAGAGATGAAGAGGCTGGCGGACAACAGAGATATGTGGAGAGATGGAGTGTGCGGTGCAAACCAATCCTAGGATTGTAACCATGAAGAATACACTATATATAGAGGTCGCCCTAGAGACAGTTATATGGACCAGGTGATCAGTGATGTGCGCTGTAGCAGCTACCAAGAGATGAAGAGGCTGGCGGACAACAGAGATATGTGGAGAGATGGAGTGTGCGGTGCAAACCAATCCTAGGATTGTAACCATGAAGAATATACTATACATAGAGGTCGCCCTAGAGACAGTTATATGGACCAGGTGATCAGTGACGTGCTTTGCAGCAGCTACCAAGAGATGAAGAGGCTGGCGGACAACAGAGATATGTGGAGAGATGGAGTGTGCGGTGCAAACCAATCCTAGGATTGTAACCATGAAGAATACACTATATATAGAGGTCGCCCTAGAGACAGTTATATGGACCAGGTGATCAGTGATGTGCGCTGTAGCAGCTACCAAGAGATGAAGAGGCTGGCGGACAACAGAGATATGTGGAGAGATGGAGTGTGCGGTGCAAACCAATCCTAGGATTGTAACCATGAAGAATACACTATATATAGAGGTCGCCCTAGAGACAGTTATATGGACCAGGTGATCAGTGATGTGCGCTGTAGCAGCTACCAAGAGATGAAGAGGCTGGCGGACAACAGAGATATGTGGAGAGATGGAGTGTGCGGTGCAAACCAATCCTAGGATTGTAACCATGAAGAATATACTATACATAGAGGTCGCCCTAGAGACAGTTATATGGACCAGGTGATCAGTGACGTGCTTTGCAGCAGCTACCAAGAGATGAAGAGGCTGGCGGACAACAGAGATATGTGGAGAGATGGAGTGTGCGGTGCAAACCAATCCTAGGATTGTAACCATGAAGAATACACTATATATAGAGGTCGCCCTAGAGACAGTTATATGGACCAGGTGATCAGTGATGTGCGCTGTAGCAGCTACCAAGAGATGAAGAGGCTGGCGGACAACAGAGATATGTGGAGAGATGGAGTGTGCGGTGCAAACCAATCCTAGGATTGTAACCATGAAGAATACACTATATATAGAGGTCGCCCTAGAGACAGTTATATGGACCAGGTGATCAGTGATGTGCGCTGTAGCAGCTACCAAGAGATGAAGAGGCTGGCGGACGACAGAGATATGTGGAGAGATGGAGTGTGCGGTGCAAACCAATCCTAGGATTGTAACCATGAAGAATATACTATACATAGAGGTCGCCCTAGAGACAGTTATATGGACCAGGTGATCAGTGACGTGCTTTGCAGCAGCTACCAAGAGATGAAGAGGCTGGCGGACAACAGAGATATGTGGAGAGATGGAGTGTGCGGTGCAAACCAATCCTAGGATTGTAACCATGAAGAATACACTATATATAGAGGTCGCCCTAGAGACAGTTATATGGACCAGGTGATCAGTGATGTGCGCTGTAGCAGCTACCAAGAGATGAAGAGGCTGGCGGACAACAGAGATATGTGGAGAGATGGAGTGTGCGGTGCAAACCAATCCTAGGATTGTAACCATGAAGAATACACTATATATAGAGGTCGCCCTAGAGACAGTTATATGGACCAGGTGATCAGTGACGTGCTTTGCAGCAGCTACCAAGAGATGAAGAGGCTGGCGGACAACAGAGATATGTGGAGAGATGGAGTGTGCGGTGCAAACCAATCCTAGGATTGTAACCATGAAGAATACACTATATATAGAGGTCGCCCTAGAGACAGTTATATGGACCAGGTGATCAGTGATGTGCGCTGTAGCAGCTACCAAGAGATGAAGAGGCTGGCGGACAACAGAGATATGTGGAGAGATGGAGTGTGCGGTGCAAACCAATCCTAGGATTGTAACCATGAAGAATACACTATATATAGAGGTCGCCCTAGAGACAGTTATATGGACCAGGTGATCAGTGACGTGCGCTGTAGCAGCTACCAAGAGATAAAGAGGCTGGTGGACAACAGAGATATGTAATCATAGTATAATCTTAGGATTGCGACTCAGAAGAGGAAGGTCAGACATATCAGTTTGGCTCCCTCTATGTGATAATAATAATAATAAACAATTTTGTACCTGATCGTCCAGTTCCAGTTCCGTGAAGGCCGGTATATACTTGGCCCACTCGACCAGGATGAGGAGTTGTTGCTTCATGGACTCGCAGACGTCATTAATGTTGGCCAGCTGCTTCCCTGCTAGGTCGTACTCCGTGGCTGTGCCGCTCATCTGCGCAACAGGGGAGGGGGCGTGAGCAGGAGGGGGCTGCAGGGGATTAGGTGAGCCAGGGGGGTATGGGAAAGTCTGCGAGGTCTGTAGGTTCCAGAGGGAGGAAGTACCATATCATAGTGAGACAACGTGCATGTTAGTCATAGATTGAACAGAGTGCATTGTGCAATATAATAAAAAATATATAAAATAATAATGATAGGTATATATTAAGTATAATAATATTTTTAACTCACCAATATAATTCCAATATATTGGTGAGTTAAAATATTGTGCCAATATACCGGTGAGATAAAGATATTGTGCCAATATAATGATGAGTTAAAAATATTGTGCCAATATACTGGTGAGTTAAAAATATTGTGCCAATATACTGGTGAGTTAAAAATATTGTGCCAATATACTGGTGAGTTAAAAATATTGTGCCAATATACTGGTGAGTTAAAAATATTGTGCCAATATACTGGTGAGTTAAAAAATATTGTTCCAATATACTGGTGAGTTAAAAATATTGTTCCAATATACTGACTGGTGATTTAAAAATATTGTGCCAATATACTGGTGAGTTAAAAATACTGTGCCAATATACTGGTGACTTAAAAACAGTGTGCCAATATACAGGTGAGTTTTAATTTATTATTAGCAAAGTGCCTACATATCTTTAAAAAGTATAAGATAGCTGCTTCACTAGAAAAAATCTGTTCTGAAGAAGCTATCTGTACATTTGTTGAAAATAATGTGACAATATATTGATGGGTTATCAATAAACTGTAATCATTTTCATACCAAACGAATATGATTGCTATTTGATAAAAAAAATCCGCGTAAGACATGAGTGGTTTCCTGTATGACTATGCAATAGTGAAGATTCATGACTTTGCAGTTCTCAAATGTCTTATTTTTTTCATTAACCTATAACACAAGCATTTATTTGCTTATTTTAGGGAACGTAGGAAGATGTATATGTACTTGTTTAACAAGGACATATTCATTTTAAAAAAAAAATAAAAATTTCAGTAGAAGAACAGGTATTATATACAGAGCATGTAAAGTGTGGTGAAGAATGAATATGTGTCCACAACCCATTCATTAATATTTGAGAATATGAATTGTAAATTTTGAATTCATTAGTGATATACTAAAAATGTATAATCTAGGTTTATATTTTGAGACACTCATGAGATTGCGGCTAACATGATTGGTAGTTATCACTCATATATACTTGACTCCAATATAAAATACATACAAAAATACAAAACATACACTGTTTGCTATTAATTATACATATAAAAAGTCATATAAATATAGGTATTATATATTATACAATAAACCTTCAAGTAAAATATATAAAAATATGTAAATATAAGGCAGCTAAGTAGATTTTCAATAAAAAAATTTAAGTGTGCACAAGAATTAATGCAAATGAATTCTAGAATCTAATATGTATCTATTGGAAGATAAGACAGAAAACAAGTAATAATTGCAAACTGTATAAAGAGAAAAGAGAATTAAAATAAAAAGACTTCAAAACATGAATATGTAAACAATATCTCACTTATTGTTTATATAATATGTACATAGGTATATAAAACTGCTACTTATTACAGAAATACAATTCAAAACTATGTTTTAACTATGTATGTTCTTTATTAATTGTTTATTTACTTTTTACTGTATTGTGTATAATATTCTGATTATTTTAAAGCACTTATATTTCACAACAACAAACTTTTAAAAATTCAAACAATTGATTTTATCTTGGTATTGGCATTCGTGTAATATTATATTCAAAATTAACTTAATTTTATATTGGTATTTGTGTAATATCGAATTCAAAGTTATCTTAATTTTAGTATTGTTATTTCTGTAATATCAAATTCAAAACGGTTTTAATTATGGTGTTGGTATTTGTGTAATACTAAAATTGTTTAGTAAATTATTGCGCCTTTAAGTCTATTACTAATGCCTTTACTTTAATCTTGATACGTTAAAATAAAAATATAATTAAATAAAATAAACTTGAATATACACAAATTCTTTAAAAAACACTACAGAAAAGAGGTTAATAAGAGTTACATTATAGAACACACTACACCTCCACCATAGTCAATATTTTGTTAGAAAAACATTTAGATTTGAAAACAATTAAATTCTGATACGTGAAATAGTTGTTTTAGAAAATTAAACAGAGACAGGAGGGGAAGTTGAGGAAACATTGGACGGGATGCAATACTTTCTCAACACGCCATTGAGGAAGTATTGCAAAACAAATATAAAAACAAACAGCAAAGCAACTTCACTGTCAAAATCAAGAAAGAATTAAACATCTTATTGTAAGAATTTTAATAAATTGATTTACTTTTAATAAGATATTTATTATTTATTTTTTAATAAGGACTCTTTATTTTATTGCTTTCTCATTTAGTTTTCATTCCAATTTATGTTTTCTCTATTATGTCCTATTCTGATTCGTCTAAATTTATCCGTCTGAATTATAGTATATGAGAAATGTCAAAAAGTTTACTGGATTTATACGGGACTTGTTAACGTCACACCGCGCGGATAAAATCATTTTATCCACGGTCGCCCCATGATTTAGACGTTTTCGTATACTGAAACGAATCAGAATAGGACATACTGTATCTTGTTTGTACGATTTTCTTTACATAACTGTGGAAAACTTTTTTTAAAATAGTTGTGAGGCACCGGATTAGAATAGTGCTTCCATTCTTTTCTATTCACAATACAACAGACAACAATAACATCTCGCATACTTTAGCAATGCGCTTCACCGCTCATTCTAAATGTTCTGCCTTTTTAGGTGAGGCGAGACTGGAGCGTAGTTATGTGTCGTGATTACTTTCAAAAGGTAATGCACACCCGCACACCTGTCGCTGGTTACCTCTGCACTGTGGGATATGCCGTGATGGTATGAATGAAAAATAAATGAATAATGTTCAATTGTGTCAAATTATAGTTGGTCCATATTTTTTTATATTAAAACTGTGTATCCATGTAATGTTACTGTTTTTTTTACATCAATAAAATAAAAATAAATAACTTTTTTTAGGAAAAAGATAAGGATAAGATGATCTATAATATTAATCTAAGCGTTCTGTTAAGTCAATTTCTTTCCCTTATGGCTTAATTTTGAATTTACTTTGTCAATGAAGTATGCATACATACAAGCATGCCATGTGTCTCTAATGAGATAGGCCGAGAGAACTGACAGCCATATATCTCTATCCTTGCTATACATACACAGCTTTCTTTATATTCATGCATCGTCTGATACATCCTCGCTGCTTGTCCAAGATTCTTATGTTTCCTTTTTTTTCAAAATATCACTCACATTGTCATGACATTCTGCTGTCATTCAGTCATCTCTTACCCCATTGTACATTTTTGTAAACTGTCATCCTTCATTTTCATGAAATTCACTCTCATTTACTCTTTCAGGAAATTCACTTTCATTCACTCTTTCAAGAAATTCACTTTCATTCACTCTTTCAAGAAATTCACTTTCATTCACTCTTTCAAGAAATTCACTTTCATTCACTCTTTCAGGAAATTCACTCTTATTCACTATTTCAGGAAATTCACTCTCATTCACTCTTTCAGGAAATTCACTCTCATTCACTTTTATTGACTCTTTCAAGAAATTCACTTTCATTCACTCTTTCAAGAAATTCACTTTCATTCACTCTTTCAGGAAATTCACTCTTATTCACTATTTCATGAAATTCACTCTCATTCACTCTTTCAGGAAATTCACTCTCATTCACTTTTATTGACTCTTTCAGGAAATTCACTCTTATTCACGATTTCAGGAAATTCACTCTCATTCACTCTTTCAGGAAATTCACTCTCATTCACATTTATTCACTCTTTCAGGAAATTCACTGTCATTCACTCATTCAGGAAATTCACTCTCATTCACTCTTATTCACTCTTTCAGGAAATTCACTCTCATTCACTCTTTCAGGAACTTCACTCTCATTCACTCTTTCAGGAAATTTACTCTCATATCCTTCACTATATTGCATTCATATATATTTAATATTCATCATATAATAGACACTCTGTTAAATAAATTAATTTCTATGGCATTTATTTTATTTTCATTCATCTGCATGACACAAATGCATTATTAATGTTAATTTTTGCTTCCTTTGAGATGCGCAGATAGAATAAAACAAATATATAAAAATAATAATAATGTAAAAAAAAAATTTAAGATAAGAAATAGGGCAATTGAACATGTCCATTAAATAATGACATAACTTAACATTAATCTAATGTCGTTATGTAAATTAAAAGATATAAACAAGATCGCAAATAAACATAAAAGGGTACAGTTATCATAGAAAATAATTACATTTTAATTATGACTATAAATGCATAAATACATTTTTATTGTGTAATTGCATTGTAAAACAACAATATTGATATAGTAAATTTTCAAAGATTTGTCATTTTAATTATTGTATAGTCAGTATTATAAATATTAAACAAATAAATAAAAAAAAAAAAAAACATTATTTTTAAAATCGAAAGTACAGTGAGCAATACTGTGTGTATTTACAAATAAATAAAACAATAATAAGAATGTATGTACATACTTCTATTTTATAGTATACGTATGATCGAAAAAAAATATATTGTATAATTCTTTCTTGTTCATATTAACAGTAAAATAAATATGACTTTGAAACAAAACATTTATACTCTGTCTATAAAATATATTTAAATAAATAAATAAATAAAACATTTCCTTGCACCCTGCGCAAGTGGCGAGTTTATTGCCATATGGCAATTTCTTCCAACTAAGCAGTGTTTCCAGCCCAGAGAAGCAACATTAGCATGAGAAATGAATTTAAATAAATTTCTCCTCTGCTGGGGATCGAACCCAGGACGCCCGCACAAAAACCAATCATCTAATCAACTGTGCCACGGCGGTCGATATTTTAATATAAAGTGTTATTATTTTTTTTAATACCAGAAGAGAGAAGAAGAAGAAGTCATCGGGCGAAACGGTCGGTCCGTTATAAAACAATAAATAATGTAAAAGTAAAACCGTGTGTTTGGATTTGTTTAAAAATTATGTTACAGCCACAAACCAATAATCTATAGACACCGCGCGACTGTGCCATCGAAATTTGGTGGTAATCTATAATATATATTTGAATATTTTCGGAATGGTTCGAACTCAACATTAATATTAATAAGTACATGTTCGCAACGGGATTTAAATTTCGAAAAGGACATAAATGTGTCATTATTATTTTTTTAAAACCATGTGGGGCAGTCTGGTCAACCGGCGAAATCAAAACCATCCATGTTTACCAATATCACGGATATAACTATAACTTAACTTTATACCCATAACTTTTTCCTATAACATTAATAAAGTTTCCATAACACCTTGCGACACTGTAAGAGACCTCGGTATAATCATGGATGGGAGCCTTACATTCAGCAACCATATAGATAAAATGATAGACAAGGCTTATAGAACTCTTGGATTCATATTCAGAACCTGCAAATCTTTCAAGAACATAAATACATTAAAATCTATATATTATACCATGGTTCGACCAATACTCGAATACGCATCCCCAATCTGGTCCCCAAGATACACAACATACAAACAACGCATTGAAAGAATACAAAGATTGTTCATTAAATACTTAAACCGTAAAGCATACCTCGAGTTCCCCAGCTACGACTGCGCGAGAACCTATTATAAAATCGACAGTCTCGAGAATAGACGCACAGTAAATGATATGATGCTTCTGTACAACATTATAAATAATAATATCGACTGCCCCTCAATACTCAATACCATTTCATTTACCTAATATTCCTACTCGCAGAACTAGACATACACATTTATTCCACCTTCCAATTCACCGCACCAATTACGCACAAAACATGACTATTCATAGAATGTGCGATACATACAATAACAGATTTCAAGAGTTTGACATCTTCCACCTCAGCTCCACAACATTCAAATACTCTATACAAAAGAAGATCAATAACCACTTATTATAGGAAACCTTGACGGCATTTATTCTCTTTTTTCTTTTTTCCTTTTAGTTCAATATTATGTTTTAAATCATTGTTAACTTGAAATGTTGCTCTTACCTACATACCAACCTATGATCATATTTTATTTTTTTTATTTTTTGCAAACTTGTATTATTTTATGTCAATCATAACGACAAAATGTAATAGGCCTTAATACTTGATGTTACTATTGTATTGTACTATGTCTTAACGCTGTTTTTTGTCCAACTTTAACATAAATAAATAAATAAATAATTATATTATGGAGTTCTATAATATCATAAGATGTTATAGAACTCCATAATGAGCCCTCAGAGCTAATTTAATAAAAAAAAGTATTTTTTTAAACAGTGGATCGTAATTATTAAATGTCTTATTTGGTGACGCATGAAAGAAGAATAAATGCAGTTGAAATGAGATCGTTAAGAAGGATTTGTAATAGAACAATGTATGACCGGGTAAGAAATGAAGACATAAGGAAAGAATTTGCTACTCCCACCACCACCCGCTCTGCCTATGGGGACTGTAATCGGCCCCTTCACAGAACGCTAAGTGAACGACAAAAAAAAAATGCATAGCACGAAAAGTAGCTCATGGAGCCCTCTAGATTAGCAATCTCGGCACCATAGTGCAAAAAGAAACAATCAACGAGTGCGAACAGAAAATTCACACCCGTGGACTGTCTATGACCTCAGATCCCCCTACATGCAGACCATCAGAGAAGTGACCAAGATCTCTGGAAATAATTAATTTAACGGGAATCTTCTAAAAGTAAGGCACCATATCTATGACAGAAAACCTTAAAAACTCACAAAATCCGCATGACCAATGGGACCTTGAAGAGGCCCACGGACAGCAACGAGGAGCTCCGATCTATATGAGGACACCATTGGGTGGCAACATTCCCAAAGGATATGTTCCGAAGTTTGGTCCGGGTATTGACAGAAATGACATGAGGCAGAGGAGGCAATGTTAAATCGGTGAAGATAACTTTTAAAGTTTCCGTGTCCTGTGAAAAATTGGGAAGTCCAAAAGTCTGGAACAACCCAGGGAGATTTAAGACGATACCTCACGTCGGGAAAAAATAAGTAGGTAATTCTTCCCACTGAGCAGGCCGTCCAGCGAGTCTGCCAGATGTTCTGCAAATTTTCATTTACAGTCCTTTCAACAAAGCCACGTGACACTCGACCCTCTGGAGGGAAGAGAGGAATATTTCCGATAAGGAAAGAATGTAAGATGAAGAAAGATGTCATTACTAGAATGAAAGTGAACACATTGAGATGGTTTGGTCACATGGGGAGAATGAATGAGGAGCGCCTGACGAAGAAAATATACAGAGCGGAAAGGAATGGATTGAGAGGTCGGGGACGCCCAAGAAAGGGATGGCACGACCATGTGAACGAAATTTTGAAAGACGGAAATGTTAGAAGTGTGAGCAATAGACGAGGATGTATGAGACGATGCATGAATGTGGACGAAGCGAGGGATGCGTGCCAGGATAGGAAAATGTGGCGTTCGGTTCTCTCTGCCTACCCCTCAAGGGACATGGCGTGATGGTATGTATGTATGTATGTACTTATTTGGTCAATTTATAGTGTGTTGAGTTTATGCAATGTCAAAAGAGTTGAAATAAAACAAATTGTTCAAAAATAATATTTATATATGTAATTAATTGCTGTATTCACCTTCAGACGATAATTATTCAAAAATTCATAGTTCCAATATTACAGAGTTTATTGATTTATCGGAATATATTTACTAATAAATTAATATTGTAGCCTTGCAATAAAATAATTAACACTAAAATACATTTTTGGTCAAATCATTAAACATATTATTTATTACTTACAACAAACGGCGGTTTTGTAACGCAACATATTCAAGTTTTTTTTTTATTTTAAAACAGTGGAAATCCATTTTAAAATTGACAAATAAAACAGAAAAGTATTTTCACAGATCTTTTTTTGGGTCGTATTACAAGAGTTATTTGAGAAAAATGTAAGAAAAAGATAAGGTCTCGTACTGCGAGAATACTGCTTACTGGACCTCAACATTTTCTTACATTATTCTTAAGGGGCCATATAAACCTAAACACCTCAATTTCAAATCAAATCCCTCAAATATGTTAAACAGTGTGTATCTAGAAAAAATAGTATAAGTCTTTTCAACATTTCTCTAGTGAATGTTCGTCACACAATTTTAAAATTCAGCCTATAATCCCATAAAATAAATTATTAAAAATATCCTTTTTACAGCATTTTTTTTAATTACTCCATAACTATGTGTTGTATAGAAATAAACATTTTATATGCTTAAAGAGTGCATAAAATCAAAGTGAATGACCGATAAAGTTATTTCATTTCAGTTAATTTAAATCACGTATAAACCTTTTTTAGCGCACGCAATAGTTACCCTTACTAACATGTAACTTCATAGTGCATTGGGCGGTTTTAATATATCATGTTTCCAGTCACTAAGTTTAGCGTTATATGTCCTCTTAAGGGGGGGACTGCTGCCAACGTACCTATTTTCAATTTGATATACCATCATTATTTCTTATCAAATCGTTTTAAAAAAATAATTTAGATAGTTTGGATATTAATAAACAAAAATATACCTTAATTTGTTGATAATGTTCTGTATAAATTCTTGTAGAAAAATAATGGTATACCCCGATTTTCAACGTTTATCATATATTTTTAATAAACTATAAGGCGTAGAGTAATATATTTTTTTTAAATTAAAGAAGACAAAAATATCTAGAAAAATATGATGTGACGTTGCATTACTGCTTCAGGTTTAATAAATAAACTTAAAAAACATTTATTTTCCATTCAGCGCCATTGCGTAATAAAAGTTTTTTTGGTTTATTTACTTAACCTGATGCGTTAATGCATTGTCATATCATATTTTTCCAGGTATTTTGTTCTTCTTTAATTTATAAAAAAAAATATTGCTCTATACCTTATATTTTTTTAGATATTTAAGATAAATGTCTAAAATCGGGGTATGCTTATTATTTTCCTACAAGAATATATACAGAACATAATCAAAAAGTGAAGGTATATTTCTCTTTATTAATATCCAAACTAACTAGGTTATTTTTTTCAAAATGATTCATTTAGTAATAATGATGGTATATCAAATTGAAAAAATAGGTACGTTGGCAGCAGTCACCCTCTTAAATAACTATTGTAATACGATCTCTCTTGTCTTGTCTTTGGGTCAGTCTTGTCAAATTTAGTTTCAGTTGATAATGCCGAGACAAGCGGAAATGCGGAAAAATACCGTGAATTATAAAAACTAGTTGCATGTAACACATGAGATCCAACTGTCGATTGCGATAGTATATACTATAATTTATTGAAGAATGCGTACCAAACTATAAATACTTAAACACAAATTTCTAAACATTTATAGATATTATGATTTCTATATAAAACATGTAGGTATGTATGTCAGGATAGGATAGTATGGAGGTCAGTCTGTTTTTCTTACCCAGAATAAGAACAGCATGATGTTATGTATGTATTTTTGATTTTGAAGATTAAGTAGCTGTATCAAACTATTGAGTGAGATATTGTGTAGTGTATACTGCCTTACAAATTGTATGAAACTAAATTCAATTTTCATCAAAATTGTTAAAAAAAATTGAGATGTACTACTACAATGTTCATATGTTTTATATAAAATTAAATTATCTAAAATAGTTGAGGTGTTGCTGTTTATTTCGATATTATTTAAAACTTTGGAAATATAAGCAGTTAAACACATAATTTATCATAAAAAAATGTTTTTCTCAATAAAATATGTCTGAGATACTTTGGGATTTTTTTGAAAAAAATAATTTTGAATTTTTGTATTTGTCTATACCTATTTATACCAATTTCCAGCATTCTAGCTTTCATGGTTTTTGAGAAAAATAAAATAAAAATTCAAATGTTGATAACCCCTGATAAAAACGATAATTCAAAATTCTGAGTATAAAAGTTTTGTAGGCTTATAAATATTTATATATTCTGATATTTTGGGCTCTGTGAGTTGAGCGAATCAAAAGTTATAAGGGGGGACGGACGGACACACACAGACACACTAAATGTTCTACTCCGAATTCTGAGTAAATCCATATATTTTGACTTCAAAGTTGGAAAACCCGTGAAAAATATAGACCGTGCATACAAATCTCACGTGACTTGGCTTGATACTTTGTCGATATGTTAAGAGAAATAAATTCTTTTGAAAAAATCGACAGTTGAAAAATCAAACTTCCACGAAGAAAATTATTGTATATTTTTTTTACCTACATCATCCTGTTTCAATGCATGGTAGATGGAAATAAAATTTAAGGAATTTTTAATTTTGCTGCGAGGCACCGACTTAGAATAGTGTTTCCAATTTTTTATATTGTTATGAAATTAAGTACTATTTCTATTTAAATTGAAAATTTAAATAGAAATATTTTGAAAATAAGAACCCAAGAAAAATGAAAACAAAAGATTTGAGTAGTGAGTTGGAAAAACTAGACAAACCTTGTAAAAATATAAATTGTAGAAATATAAATTGTAAAAATAAATAAGACTTTGAACCATAATAAAATAAATAAATATAAATTTCGGTACATTTGGTGTCAGGTGTGGGGTATAAAAATACCCAAGTATTTTTTGTACATTTATTATGGCATCAAAAAAAATAACTCTTTTAGAGTTGAAAGTGGTTGATTTAAAACATGAGTTGGAGGAGAGAGACGCTGATACATCAGGAAATAAAAATGCACTTCAACTACGATTGAGAAAAGTGATGCAAGAAGTAGGTGAGGATCCAGACACATACCTTTTTGAAATGCCTTGCTCTAACAACGATCTTTGTCAAGTCTTAAAAGAACATTCCAGAGACATAGAAGAGAAGTTTCAAGAACATTCCAGAGATATAAAAGGAGAAATTAAAGAAATCAAAGGAGAAGTAGCGATGCTTCAAAAGCATTCAAATACTATAGAAAAGAAATTCCAGAATTATTCTATGACCTTTGATGAGAAGATAAATGAATTAACTAAACAGATGAAAGTTTTGGAGAATCAAGTGCTTCCTTCAATCACGCCAATGAATTCCGAGCAAAATTCAGCTGTAGATACAAATTTTAAGTGTGTAGAAGATACAAGAGTACCAACAGTGGAGTGCGTGCGAAATGATATGCCAACCTTTGATGGAAAATGCCCCTGGGAAGAATATTTAACATTGTTCGAGACAGTGGCCATGATAAATGGCTGGTCCATGACAAGAAAGGCCTCAGTGTTGAGTGTATCATTACGAGGTGATGCTTTAAAAGTTTTGGAGACAATTCCTCTAGCTGAGCGACGAGATTTAAAATTGTTGATTGAGAGACTTGAGATGCGATTTGGACATAAGCACATGGAACAGTTTTACAGGTCACAACTTAAGAATCGTAATCAGAAATCTAATGAAACTCTCCAGGAATTTGAGGCGGATATAGCGCGTCTAATTAGATATGCATACCCTACGGTTCCTGATGATGTGTGTGAAAGCCTTGCAGTAGAAAAGTTCTTGGATGGATTGTGGGCAAATGAGACACAACAAGCTGTAAAACTAGCTAGACCACAAACTTTGAGTGACGCTCTAACCCAGGCACTCGAATTTGAATCTATAAAAAAATCTTTACGAGGTCATGCTCAAGCCCGCGTTGTTGAGGCCGTTGAAGAGAATCAAAAACTCATCGAATGCATTGTCGAAAAGGTGATGAAGGCATTGCAAGGAAGAAAAAGACAGTTTCGCTGCTGGGGTTGTGGACGAGCTGGACATCTACGTAATCGGTGTCCAAATGAAGCAACAACGCAACAGCAACAGCCACAGGAAAACTAAAAAGGGTTGATGGGAAGGGGCAACTGTTGACCTACATTACCAATGCCTCAAAGAGATCTGCAGTTGTTGCATCATTCAGTGGTCGAGATACCAGTATGTTTATAAATGGCAAAGTAAATGGAAAGAATTTGAAACTTTTGCTGGATACTGGAGCAACGATGACAATCATGAGACCAGATTTGCTTTATAACAAAAAGTGTATTACACCAACTAAATGGACATTACGAACAGCTACTGGGGAGTCGGCATCTATATGTGGTGAGACATATGCCAACTTTCAAATTGGTAGTTCTATCTTCGATCATCAGGTGCTAGTGGCGAATATAGAGGAGGAAGTTATTCTCGGAATGGACATAATGGCGAAATATGGATTCCAGTTGGATCTAAAGAGGCGATCTTTGAAAATTGGAGATGAAGATGTTCTCGTGCAAGAGCGTGAGGAATTTTCTACACGTGTTCTTGCAGCGGATGTTGTAACTATTCCAAAACAAAGTGAGATGTTAGTACGAGTCAATTTAGACTGTGTTATCCCGAATGGACATGTTTTGGTTGTGGAGTCCAACGCCAACAATGAAGCAGGAAAAGGAGTATTAATTGCAAGAGCACTGATTCAAAACCAAAAGGAAATTTTAGTCAGATTAATGAACATAAATGAATATCCAGTAACTGTCAAAAAAGGAGCTTATTTAAGTGTGTGTTCATCAGTTTCATCAGTAACACAAAATGCCTGCATCGCACAAGTTTCTTCAGAGGATGTACCAAAACATCTTGAAGACTTTGTAAAAGATGCTTGTAAGGAACTTACCAAAGAACAAAGCAAACAAATTAGATACCTCATTGCTCATTATCAAGATGTTTTTGAGAATGCGAGTCTTTCTAAAGGAAGAACCAATGTTGTTCAACATCAAATAGATACGGGTGACGCAAGGCCTATCCGCCAATTACCTAGAAGGCTACCATTAGCAAAGCGGGCGGAAGCAGATCAAATTATTCAAGACATGGAAAGGGATAGCGTTATTGAACCATCAAGCAGCCCATGGTGTTCACCAGTAGTGTTAGTTAAAAAAAAAGATGGCTCAACTCGGTTCTGTGTGGACTTTCGCTTATTGAATAATGTAACTAAGAAGGATAGTTATCCACTGCCTCGAATCGATGACACCCTAGATACATTGGCTGGTTGTAAGATCTTCTCAACTTTGGATCTAAAGAGTGGTTATTGGCAGGTTGGATTGGAACCCAAGGATAGAGAAAAAACGGCGTTTTCTGTTGGAAGTGGATTGTGGCAATTCAAAGTGATGCCATTTGGACTTTACAATGCACCGGCTACGTTTGAACGACTAATGGAAAGTGTGCTAAGAGGATTATCGTGGGAGACCTGTTTGGTATACTTAGATGACATCATCGTACTTGGGAAGCGTTTTGAAGAACATTTAGGAAATTTGGAACAGGTATTTTCACGATTGAGGTTGGCCAACCTTAAACTCAATTGCAAGAAATGTATATTGTTCCGAAAGCAAGTCAACTATCTAGGTCATGTTGTCTCTGAGGAGGGAGTAGCAGTAGATCCTGAGAAGATTAAAGCTGTTCGAGATTGGCCAGTACTTAAAGACAAACATGAAGTAAGAAGCTTTTTGGGTCTGAGTACCTACTATCGACGATTTGTTCCAGGCTTTGCTGACATCGCAAAGCCACTGACAAAACTCACGGAGGAAAGCAGTGAATTCATATGGGATTTCAAGTGCCAACATGCATTTGAAGAATTAAAACAGGTTCTAATTAATTCTCCGGTTTTGAGTTATCCTCGAGCTGAAGGAATGTTTATTCTGGATACAGATGCAAGTAACGTTGGTATCGGAAGTGTGCTCTCCCAAGTACAAGATGGGGCAGAACGTGTGATTGCTTACTTCAGTAAAGTATTGTCGAAACCAGAACGCAATTACTGTGTAACACGAAGAGAATTGCTTGCTGTTATCAAGTCAGTTGAGCACTTTCGCAAGTATTTATATGGACGGAAATTTCTTTTAAGGACAGATCACTCGGCACTTGTGTGGCTTTTGCGATTCAAGAATCCTGAAGGTCAAGTGGCAAGATGGATAGAGAGATTGCAAGAATATGACTATGATTCTGAACATCGAGCCGGACTTCATCATAGAAATGCCGATGCACTGTCAAGGCGACCATGTCCAGAGGATTGCCAGCACTGTAATAAGGCTGAGGAAAAGTTTTTTATAGCTTGTAGAACCACGGTCGTTGACAATTTTTGGCAAGATGATGAAATACGAGCAGACCAATTGGAAGACCCAGATCTCAAGTTTGTAATGCAGTGGAAGGAAAATGATCAAAGACCTTTATGGGAAGAAATAGCTTCACTATCTCCAAATATTAAGTCATACTGGGCTCAGTGGCAATCCATTGTCGTGGAAAATGGGTTGTTAAAGCGTGTATTGGAGAATGAAGATGGAACACAGCAGAGACAACAACTATTGATTCCAAGGAAGAGAATTCTTGAAGTTCTTAAACTGCTTCACAATGATGTGTCTGGTGGACACTTGGGAGTTAAAAAAACCACAGAAAAAATTCGTCAACGTTTTTATTGGGTCAATTACAATGGAGATGTAAAAGATTGGTGTAGAAGATGTGTAACTTGTGCCACTTCAAACGGACCTCAGAAACGAAGGCGTGCGCCAATGAGGCAGTATAATGTTGGTAGCCCATTTGAAAGGATAGCCATTGACATAGCGGGGCCGTTTCCCACAACGGAAAGAGGGAATAAATATATTCTGGTAGCAATGGACTATTTTAGTAAATGGACAGAAGCCTATGCACTACCGAATCAAGAAGCTACCACTGTTGCTGAAGTCTTGGTAAGGGAACTGATAAGTCGTTTTGGAGTACCATTGGAGTTACACTCGGACCAGGGAAGAAACTTTGAATCAGCCGTATTCCAGGGAATTTGTGAAGCATTAGGAATTCGAAAGACGAGAACAACTGCTTTGCATCCACAGTCGGATGGAATGGTGGAGCGAATGAATCGAACAATTGGAAGATTTTTGTCAAAAGCAGTGTCCGATCACCAGAAGGATTGGGACGAATACATCCACTTGTTCTTATTAGCTTATCGAGCAGCAATTCATGAGACAACAGGGCAAACACCAGCAAGTGTGATTTTTGGCCGTGAGTTACGGTTACCTTGCGACCTGCAGTATGGATCTAAGCCTGGAGAAGATCTAGTTGGAGAAGATTATGTGTCAGATCTTCGGAGGAAAATGAATGCTATACATGACCGTGTACGGTCCAATATTCAAGTAGCTAGTGACAAGATGAAGGAGCGATACGACATTAAAGCTGTGGAAGGTGGTTATCAGGCTGGAGACTTGGTTTGGTTATTTAATCCACAACGACGACGAGGCTACTCACCAAAGCTTCAGAAATCCTGGGAAGGACCGTATGAAGTGATCAAAAGGATTAATGATGTGGTTTATCGTATACGAAGAAAACCAAATGGGAAGCCAAGAGTGGTACATTTCAATCGCCTGGCTCCCTTTTTAGGTGATAACAAGGATGAGGAAAAAAATCCAGTTGCTCAAGTTTGCAATGTCCAAAGTGAAGAAAAGACCTTCGAGGAATTCATGATGACTCCTTATCGACGCACTCGCCATGGTGTGACTGTGGAAATTGAGCAAGACCTCTTCGATATCCCAGAAGATAATGTTTTAGCTTACTGTGTGGCTCAAGACATGAAGATGACTAGTGGTATAGCCAAAGTTATCATGAGAAAGTATGGGATGTTATATGAGCTAAAAGCCAAGAATCTGAAGATTGGAGAAGCGGTCCATTCACAGCATGGAAAACAGCATTTATTCTACATGACGAATAAGGAAACGTCTGAGGAACGAGCAGAGTATGCTCAGATGTGGAACTGTCTCCGAAGTATGCGGGATCAAATGTTACAGTTGAATCTTATGAAGCTCGGCATTCCAAAGATCAGTGATGGTATGGATTGGAAAGTGGTTCGGAATATGATAGAAGAGATTTTTCATAATACTGGAATTAATGTTCTAGTTTGCTGCTATAATCCAAGATACAGTAAAAATATAAAAAAAAGTGTACCATGTTACTTTTTCAAAGCATCTCACTGTAGAGAAGGTTCAAAATGCCGATTTATTCATCTAGAGAATTCTGTTCGGGACGAACTGAACTAAGAGGGAGGCAGTGTTATGAAATTAAGTACTATTTCTATTTAAATTGAAAATTTAAATAGAAATATTTTGAAAATAAGAACCCAAGAAAAATGAAAACAAAAGATTTGAGTAGTGAGTTGGAAAAACTAGACAAACCTTGTAAAAATATAAATTGTAGAAATATAAATTGTAAAAATAAATAAGACTTTGAACCATAATAAAATAAATAAATATAAATTTCGGTACAATATTATCATCGTTTTCGGGTGTCCCATAAGAGCCGGGTAGTCAAAAAATATAACGTGTAACGGAGACGAGGTTCACTACCCATTCTGAATGTTGCCTCTTTAGGTCTTTATAATGCACACCTACATATCTGTCGCTGGTTACCCCACATTGTGGTATAATATGTATGTATTTGGATCATTTCAAAGCCATATATTATTTTTCTTTGTTCCAAAGGAAACCAGTTAAAGTGTTTGTTACCTCTAAGGCGTCCACAACTTTTCTTGAGAGCATCTCGGCGTTCAGTAAAGACACCACAGACAGTCCATTACCCTGGGCAGGCTCCTCATAACTGGGTCTTCTGCAACTTATCCTGTCTCGTTCTATCTGGACGGCTGAAAAATACAGAATACTATTAAGTATAACTATCATAATATTATGCATTTACGCTTCATTTAGGGAATGTATGAGGGTGAATATGTACAATGACAAATTCATTATTTTTAAAAAACGAGTGGGTTGTAGCCAACACTAAACTCTCCACACCATAGTAAGTGTTCATTTTTTCTTCTTGAAAGGTTGACAATCTCTAAATGCATTTTTATGATGAACAGTTATATTAGATTCTTAAACAAATATAAGATTCCCAGAGGACAAAAGTTTTCACATTACACCAAAACACACAAAAACACTGTCACGAAACTCATAGTATGCACTTTTTACATGATACCTGTTGAGAAATTTAAAGTAAAATTGCATTACTAGCAAGATGAGCACGTATGAGACAGTGTATCAATGTTGATGATCAATGAAGTTAATCAAATTATCCCATACAAAAGCTATTCTATTTCTCTTATATACTTTTTTTCATACAAATATGAAATTTATTTCACATTGATATGGCAAACCATAGATTTTTTTCTTTAAATTTTGACAATCCTTGAATGCATTTTTAATGAGTGTATTTTTATTGTATCAAAATTTTAAACAGTATAAAAATACCTCGATTTTCCAGACCGTGAGAGCATTTTGACTCTCCACTATTCCATAGTGTGGAGAGTAAAAATCATATCCTAATCATAAATTAAAAATCATTTCATTTTTTTGACTAATTTTTACGTCCCAATAGACACGAAGTTGGAATATAATGGGAGAACCAGGAACTCAAGGCACCTACAGGGCTTACGACCTGTCATCGGCTGGTATACGTGGTCACTTTATGCGCTTGCGCAATGTTCACATATTATGCATTTCTCATCCGGATGCATGAGGGACACTGATGGGCCCATAAACAAACCTATCCTAGTAGAGTAAGGTCTGCATATATATAAAACATGCATCAGACCCATAATGATCTATGGAGTTGAAGCAAGGACAGACACGGTGAGAACGAAACAGCTATTCAGAAAAACAGAGATGAAAACGCTAAGACCTATCTTGGGCAGAACCCTCAGAGACAGAGGAGATCCGCATTAGTGAATAATATTGGACCAAGAACTGAACCTTGAGGTACTCCTTAAACTGTTAATTGTGCTATGGAAAAAAAAAATCTTCGGATTTAGTTATTTGTTTTCTGTTAGGTAAATAGTCACCAAAAAATTATCTCCTATATATTTTTTATTTTATATAATATTCATATGTTTTTTATTGCTTTGTGGCACATTTTTACAAATTATAAATAAATAAAAATATAATATACAATAACTTTGTATTGACCACGAGTTTGAGTATTTTAGATCCCCGCCCCCACCGTACCGTTAGATTTAGTACAAGTTTGTCCCGAAGAAGAAGCTGTAAGCTTCGAAAACGTTTGACCTAAAACACTAAAACTCGTGGATTATACAAAGTTATTTTATATATTTTTATTAGTTTTCTGTTACAATTATTAAAATAGGACATACTTTTTCGATAAGTTTTAACACAGTAATATACTATGAATAAAGGTACCCGAAATTTTTTTTTATTGACATGTTATTGTTACATCAAGGACTGTCCATTGAGAAGTCAAATAAAGATACGTATGTGTCATTAAGTAAATAATATTTTATAAAAAATCACACGAAAAAGGTTAATGTTTTTGTGTGCACCCTGTTTGTATGATTTGAATGCATTGTAGAATGAAATACTTATATAGGTAATAATAATATTATCTAGAGTCAAAACCGCATTGATTTACTTGAACTTAGTGCCCCCCCCCCTACATAGGTCATAACACAATAGCTTATGTTAATAAAACATACAAATATAGTTACCTACATACATATATGTAGTTATACATATTATAGGTACATTTACCTACGTCAGAGGTACTAAACTTATTTCGACTGTGTCCCTTCAAAATATGCACCAATGTTATTTATTTAAATTTCATACATTGAAAAAAAATATGAGTTTAAAACTAGAATTCCGTTAAAACAGCAATCACAAAGAATGAGTTATTTTTTACGAGCGGTTTCGAAGTCACCGATTCTTCTTAAGGGCGGATGTCAACTAAGTAAAACAAAGTGATTTGTAATTTAATTTATTGTAGCTTTAAATAACGCAGACATTCATAATAGAAATGATTGAAAACACGTCGTACCTAAATGAAAATAAATTGAGGATTGTTTTTAATCTTAATTAAAAAACTAGACCGTAAAAAAACACGATAGCTCATTTTTACCAAGCTCATGTGCGCTGTTATAGTAGTACCTATTAAAAATAGTAGGTATCATAAAATTACGTAAATACTAAGTTGAGAAATTTTTACTTATTTGAAAAATGTAATCAAAAATGCGAATACATAATAAACTTATCCCTAACCTCAAATGGCAAAGGTTTAGATAAAAATTTTCCTGCAACCAATTCCCATTCAATATTTTGAAGCAACTCGGTCACGCGAGTCGCTATTATTATTAAAGGCTTACTGAACCTAACCAAAAAAATCAAGGGAAGCGTGATTTACGTACACATCGCAATATTATGTCGTTGTCGTATTTTATTGCATCCCGTATAATTTTCTCTCGATTCATCTGACGCCAGACGCTAGTGAAATAAAGAAGAAGAAAAAAATGCACGAAAATAGTAACGCCATAATACTTGTTGAATCTACCTAAATACCACGCTATGACACTCGTATTGTGATTTGAAATATATGTGTTTGTATTCTAAGCTAACATTTATTTAACGTCAATATAATCAATATTGATAGTTAAACGAAGACATTTGACATTTCGCATTTGTTAGTGCGCCATATCACCTAAAACATTGGGAAAATAAACAAATAAATAACGATAAATTTAATGTCAAACCGTCCATTTTATTACATTCGACACAAAACAAAAATAAAGAGAAAATAGAAGCGAAAAAAGATGGCCAGCTGGCAGACAATGCTTACATAAAATTTGCTAATGATACGCGATTTCTGAAATTATCATCACTTGTTTATTTTTATTATATATTATCTATTGAAAAATAATCGGATGTCGTAAATTAAATATCGATATGTCATCGGGTACACTCATCCTTCGTTTAACGAGTTTTTATTGTTACGTAAATTGCTGAAGTGCGATAGACGTAAAGCCAAACGACTGCCAAATTTAAGTCATATTATGGATATGACTTAAATTTGGCAGTCGTTTATTTATGGATATGATTTTATGGATAACAACGATTGGATAATACGGACCCTGAGTAGTGGTGGCTTTCGGAGATAACAGCCTTCAAAGTGTTGAAAATTGTTATAGTATAAAGCGTGATTATTTAAATTTACTACAGAAGACTATTAGAAATCATGTCTTCCATTTACAGACACATTGGTTTGTATTAACCCCCTGACAGTCACCTGTAAAGTTTAATAAATTGATATATCTTCATTTTTCTTCGCTTGGGTACCGAATACACAAAGGAAAAGTTCCTTTAAGATTATATTGAGTGTTGATTGTTGTTTTTTTTCTTTGCATTTTCTTTCATCATTTTTACTTTTGTGTTTATACTCCTCACTACCCCAAGGGAATATAATAATAATAAACACTTTCTTGAGCCCGGCGCAAGTGGCGAGTTTATTGCCGTATGACAATTTCTTCCAACTAACCAGTGTTTCCAGCCCAGAGAAGCAATATTTGCGAGAGAAATGAATTCAAATAAATTTCTCCTATAAGCTGGGAATCGAATCCAGGACGCCCGCACAGAAACCGAACGGCTAGTGGGAAGTTAAAAATTGGAATGTCAACGTCGTTTTTTATTTTAATTTAGATTTTAATTCTACTCCATATTTTTTACTCCTCACTAACCCAAGGGGACATAGTGGGGAGTGATGATTTCGCGTTACTAGGGCTATTTTTTATTGCAGATCAACTAGTATCATGCTGACATTGTATTCTGAAAGTTACAACACAATGTATCTGTGTGTGTGTGTGTGCTATGTGATATGTAGGTACCTACTATATAGGGCGTGTTTATTCTACTTTATTGTACTTCGATTATAGACTAAAGTACTCATTCGATTCTTTTCAAATTTTGCAAATATGTATATCTAATACTCGCTTGCACCCGATTAGATTTTAAAGGATATATGATCAGTAGGGTAACTCATGAAGTTGATCGAGTAGCAATATAATAATGACAAAAAACGAGTGGCCAACGCTAAACTCCTCACTAACAAGTCATTCTATAAAGTATTCAAATTTGTATGGAAAATATTCAGCATTTTCATAAAATGAGTTTGTTTTATTTTTTATTTAAATATTTTATTATTAAAACTTGATAATTCTTCTTGCAGACTTGCCCCTCTGGTCCAACCGGCGAAAACAAAACCCTCAAGATTACCCATATCATGGATATAATTATTATATGGAGTTCTATAATATCTTTAGATGCCATAGAACTCCATATGATAATTATATCCATGATATGTCTAAACACGAGGGTTTTGATTTCACCGGTTGGACCAGACTTGCCCCCCCTGATCTTTATTTCAAAGATGTATTTTTTAGGGTACTGGGGAAAAGATATTCAAAATTTACTATTAAGGCTACTATGTACAAACTCCAAACAAACAAACACGAAGGTACTTTATGATATTAGTCTCGAGTAGGTACTGTTTCAATTTTCATTTCGAACCATTCCGAAAAGATTTAAATACGCTTATTGGCCCGAAATTTGGTGGCACATTAACGTGGTGTGTACCACGAAATTTTACTTACCTATGTCATGTCTATAGATTATTGGTGTGTGGTAATTTTTTTTTTAAATAAACGTGTATTTATGACAAATTTGTCCAGATGCAATCGTCTATATAAATCTATTTTATGACAATAAACTATATGCAATAGAAAAGTGCATAATATAGTAAATACTGATATATTATATCTGCAAAAAACTTCAACTAATATCTTATTTATGAATATTTATAAACACGTTTATTTCAATCATGAATATTATGTAGTATTGCTACATAATATGACCATGGTTAAAACATTTTTAAATTTTATTTTAATCTATATTAATGACCATAGACAAATCATAAATACGTATGCTGAATGTTTTAATAACGTCATAGAAAATGTTTGATTTATTAATTTATTTTTGACGTCATAAAACCAACCACAGTGCGGTTATTAAAGATAATAAAAATAAAAAATCGTGATGATTCTTGTTTAAAGCATCTTTTTATTCTTCTTTGCCTTTGTCCCATTTATTTGGATTCGGCTATCCAGTCTTGATTCGGCTATCCAGTCTTGATCCGGCTATCCAGTCTTGATACTCAATTCTTTGTTTCAAACATATAGTAAACCAACTGTCGATTTGTTCAAGAGAACTTTGTTCTCTTAACATATCGACAATGTTTCAGGCCAGGATACGCGAGAAATTACTCAGAATTCGGAGTAGAACATTTCGTGTGTCTGTGTGTGTGTGTGTGTGTGTGTGTGTGTGTCTGTGTGTGTGTATCCGTCCCCCCCTTATAACTTTTGATCCGCTCAATTTACAGAGCCCAAAATTTCAGAATATATAAACAGTTACAGAGTTTCTCAAACATTTTTTATTAAGAAAAATATTTTTTTTATGACAAATTTATGTGTTTAACTGCCTATATTTGCAAAGTTTTTAAAAATATCGAAAAAAGCCGAAACACCCCAACTAGACAATTTTATTTTCTATAAAAAATATCAGCATTGTAGTAGTACATCTCAATTTTTTTTAATAATTTTTATAAAAATTGAATTTAGTGACGACATCGCTTCATACAATTTGTATGGCAGTCGCCTATACACAATATCTAAGAAGACTTAATAGTTTGATACTAAATCTCTAAACATACATACATACCATCATGCTGTTTTCATATTCCGGGTAGGAAAAAAGGACTGACCTCCATATTATCCTATCTTGACATACATACCTACATGTGTTGTAGAGAAAACAAAATATCTTAAAATATTCAATAATTTGGCTTTATGGGTTTATAGTTTGGTACTTATTCTTCAACTATACATACTATCGCTATCGACAGTTGGATCTCATGTGTTACATGCAACTAGTAATACTAGTAGTTGCATGTACCACATGAGATCCAAATATCGATGGCGAGAGTACCTATGTATAGTTGAATAATACGTACAAAACTATAAACCCTTTAATCAAATTATTGATATTATGCCATACAATAAAACGATGTCGTCACTAAATTATTTTTTTGCATAGATTATTAAAAAAACGTTTAATATGTACTACTTTCATGCATATATTTTTTATTAATTAAATAAAGTCTGGGGTCCAATATTACTGATACAGGTGAGCGTGAAACCGAAATCAGGAGAAGGATAGGAATGTCAAAAAGTGCTATGACGTCTAAATAAAAATTGGAAACCACAAGAACATATCCAGAAACCTGAATGTGAAGATTGTGCACACACTCGTCTTCTCCATTTTCTTCTATGGAGTGGAATCGTGGACTCTACGGGCTAGAGACAGACACGAGAAGCTAGCTAGGCTAAAATAAATACCAATGCGCATGCGCGCAAAATGATTTCCACTAACACCGACACAGGTCACAGACCAGACAGTCATACTAGAGTCTATCCGTTGATATTATATACTCTTTGCTAGAGTCTACAAATGAGCTGTGAATTTTTAAATTTAATGCGAAAAATTAAAAGAATATATAAATTTAATTTATAATTCAATTTATAAAGCAACTCGCTCACGCGAGTCGCTGTCATTATTATAGACAAGCTTAAACCTAACCTAAGAATGCAGAAAAGAAGAGCCGGTACTAGACGCTACTCACAGACATACGTTGACAATTGACAATGCAGCGGGAATAGTTTGACGCGCATGCGCATTGGTATTCATTTTAGCCTAGCTAGCTTCTCGTGAGACAGACGCGTCTACAGAATAGACGCGTTCGAAATGTGGTGCTGGAGAGACAGCAAGATGAGCAAATATATCTATCCTTCAAGAACTTCGTATCACAGTGAGCTTGTCGTCTCTCTGTCTTGAACGGATACTCAAGTTTTTCGGACACATAGCTCGTAGAGGGGAAGACAGCCTTGAAAATCATCATGGTCGGAAAAGCGCCTGGTATAAGACCGAGAGGCAGATCGCCGATGCTTTGGTCCGACTACATAAGGCAAAATAATCTTGATAGGTCACTCGACAGAGCCGTCCATCTGCATCCAGCTGATAGGAATACCTGTAAAGCAAGGGTCTGCAGCAGGGTACATGATGGCCACGACATTGAGCATTGAGGACGACGACTAGTAAGTTAGTGAATAGTAAATTAAGTCATCTAGCTGGGGTGTTTCGGCGTTTTTAGATTGTTTTAAAAATTTTGGAAACATGGGTAGTTTAACACATAAATTTGTCACACAATTTTCGTTAAACATCTTGAACGAGCTTCCGGTTGCGCAGAGCGCAAATTTGTGTCTTTTTGCTTCGTTGGTTTACGTGCAAATCGCCCCCCTTCTCGACTAATAGTTCAAGATGTTTGGCTACAACAATAACAAGTTTTTTCTATATTTCTACGATTTTTCAGCATTCTAGCTTTTAAAATTTTTGAGATATGTGCAAATATAAAATAAAATTCAAATGATGATAATCACTGACTGAAAAAAAAACAAAATTCTAAGTATAAAAGTTATGTAGGCCTAAATATTTCTAAATATAATATTTCTATAAATATTTCTGAAATTTTGTGCTTTGTGCATCAAGCGAATCAAATGTTATGAGGAGAGGGACATACAGACACACTAAAATATTCTACTCCGAACTCTGATTTCATCCATATATGCCTCAGGGTTGATATTTTTTACTTCAAAGTTGGAAAAACCAAGCAAAATGTAGACCTGGCCTTCAAAATTTCGCGGACATTGGCTTAAAACTATGTCGATAGGTTCTTCTTCTTCAGCCTGTTTTTATCCATTCTTGGACATAGGCCTCCCCCTTGATCCTCCACAACTCCCTGTCTTGGGCACACTGCAGCCATCTCCCTCCGGCACATTTCTTGATGTCATCAGACATCAAGAAATGTGCCTCTACCGACACCTCTTAGGCTTGTTCTCTGTCGCCATACTACGATCTTTTTGGTCCATCGTGAATCCTGGCATCTGGCAATATGCCCAGCTCCACTTAAGGCCAGCGACCCTTTCCGTTACATCGGCTACTTTGGTTCTTTGTCTTATCATGACATTCTGAATTCTGTCCCTTATTGAAATACCCAGCAACTTTCTCTCCATAGCTTTCTGTGTCACTAACAGCTTGTGCATTATTCGTATTGTTAGGACCGATGTTTTCATTCCATAAGTAAGCACTGGAAGAATACATGCATCGAATAGCTTCTTTTTCAAATAATGGGAGTATTTACGGGATTTCAGAATGTATGATAATTTTCCAAAAGCTGCCCAGGCAAGGCCACGTCTTCTCTCTATTTCTGCCTCTTAATTTACTTTGGCAAGCATCACGGTATGGCCTAGATATATGTATCTGTCTACTCTTTCAATTTGCACTCCGATATGTTAAGAGAAATAAATTATTTTTAACAAATTGAAAGTTGGACGATTAAAAAAATGGTACCAATCGATTTCGTCATTTTTTGTAATTAGTAATAAAAAATCTATACAGTGTACATAGGTAGCAGTTAAAATTCTTTCTATTTGGTACCTAAGTCTTGGTCTGAATTTTGCCCGTCTCTAGTTATGATTGTAATTTATTTAAACTCGGAGGCAATAATTTAACACCAGGAAAAATAAAATATAATAAGAATATAAATGACATGCTATGAAACCCGTGTTACGGTTAATACAAAAAAAACTGGATATGTTTTATTCGTCTGTTGCATACCTAAAAACGCAAGTAAATTAAATATATCGATTTCATAATATGCAGATTTATAGATTCAGACATCGCATACAACATAATATGTAACTGAATCGGTTGAGTGAGCTGCATCTATAATTAGTTTACCAAATCATAATTTCTCTATTGCTTCTCTGGGCGGGAAATACTAGTTAGTTGTAAGAAATTGCCATATGGCAATAAACTCGCTACTTGCTCAGGGTGCAAGGAAGTGTTAAATATTAGTATTATAATCAGAATCCTATTTAACCCAATCAGAACCCTACTCAAAATTTATACAAAAAGTAAAGACGTTACTAAACTAAACTTACAACCTAACTGTCGAATGTCTTATTCTGTATAAATGTCCAATGTATTATCCTGTATAAGTCTGTATAAATGTCCAATGTGTTATCCTATATAAGTCTGTATAAATGTCCAATGTGTTATCCTATATAAGTCTGTATAAATGTCCAATGTGTTATCCTATATAAGTCTGTATAAATGTCCAATGTGTTATCCTATATAAGTCTGTATAAATGTCCAATGTGTTATACTATATAAGTCTGTATAAATGTCCAATGTGTTATCATATATATATATATATATATATATATATATATATATATATATATATATATATATATATATATATATATATATATATATATATATATATATATATATATATATATATATATATATATATATATATATATATATATATATATATATATATATATATATATATATATATATATATATATATATATATATATATATATATATATATATATATATATGTTAAATCTAAGGTTTTCGCGAGTACAAAATATGTTATTATTAAGTATTTTGGGGATAACCCGCGTCAAATTCTGATTCCCGAGAGAATCAGTCGTCTGCCGACGTTTCGTCTGAATCACATCAGACATTTTCAATAGGCGCCTTGTTAATAAATTTCCGTCGCGAGGGATAGTGCGCGCACGTCCGTTCGCGTCGGAAGCTTACCACCAAGGTGGTAAGCTTCCGACGCGAACGGACGTGCGCGCACTATCCCTCGCGACGGAAATTTATTAACAAGGCGCCTATTGAAAATGTCTGATGTGATTCAGACGAAACGTCGGCAGACGACTGATTCTCTCGGGAATCAGAATTTGACGCGGGTTATCCCCAAAATACTTAATAATAACATATATATATATATATATATATATATATATATATATATATATATATATATATATATATATATATATATATATATATATATAAGTCTGTATAAATGTCCAATGTGTTATCCTATATAAGTCTGTATAAATGTCCAATGTGTTATCCTATATAAGTCTGTATAAATATCCAATGTGTTATCCTATATAAGTCTGTATAAATGTCCAATGTATTATCCTGTATAATATATGTCTAATGTAAATTTGCTGCTATATACGCAAGTCTATCACTGTCCATTCTGGATACGTGGTCTCTCCAAAGTCTTCTTCCTTTAATCCCTCAATGTGTTGAAATAAAAAAAAACACCCTAAAGCCGGCCTGACACCAGGTAATATTACAACTCATATTCCAACTCATTGGAATATGAACTGAAAAAACGACATTGTGTCTGACACGATATCATTTACTTAAAAATGATATCACTCTAAAAAACATTATATTGAAATTACATATCGATATTATAGCAATAATCTCTCTTGACTGTCAAAAAACTTGCATTTTTGGGTATGTTAATGATTCTCGCTTGTTTTTTATTACATTTTGAGTTTGATTACCTGTTACGAAATATTATGAAAATCAAAGGAGATGATCTTGCATTAAATGTACGCGATCTCGATTGGATAGGAGAAAAAAAATCAAGGAGTTTTTTAGTATGTTAAACGAACAACTCTCATTAGAAGATCCATTTTCATAGAAAAATGAGAATTTTTGAAAATAAATGGAATGTATGTATTTCTAATATTTAAAACCATACATTCAAAGGCCAAATATAAAGTGATGCGAGAAGCGATATCATAAAAACAGTAGTAAGAATATTCCAAATCATAGCAATTATATCGAAGAACTCCGATGTGCCGATATTTTTTTATAGCTAGGAATGTACGTCTGGATCAATCAAAAATAAAAAAGAATGCGAAAAAAACTTAACAAAACATGAAATAAAAAAAATATTTCCTCCTTTGTATGACAAATGACAATGTAGTAGATATATAAGCATAGACAAAAGAGATACACAGTTTCCAGTTCATATGACTTCAAAATTTACTGCAAACGCTACTTTTCAACTCATATTCCACATGAGTTGGAATATTACCTCGTGTCAGGCGGGCTTAAACAGAATGTTTTATCAGTTGCTAAGTTACGGGTAAACAGATAATTTTTGTACGACGAAAATTATTGCTGTCGTCAAAAACATGAATTAAAATATTTAATTTTACTTCTACGAATGTATCACAGGTTGCAACTATGTATGTAGTATTCTATGTATATTTCTTACACTTTCTATGTTAAAAAGTGTTTTTCCATGTGATGTAGTTTGTTTCCTGAAAATTTTTATCCATGTTTTCAAATCTGTACTATCTGACATAATTTACTAGATATTTATGGTCAATCTGTTTCTTGAATAAAAACATTTTCTTTTATTAAAGGGTGCAACATTTAGATCTATTATTTATTTACATTTTCCTCATTCATAACACATATTTGTTTCGGAAGAAAACTATAAAAAAAAAACAAAAAAAAAATGGCTGTCTTAAAACAGGAATTATTCCTAGTTAGGCAGACAAAGGTAAATAGTGGAACACAACCTACATATTTACATACTTACCACAAAAATGTTTGAATTAATATTATATACCTACCTACTTATTTATAGATATTATTTTTTTTTCTTTGTATAAATTCAAAATATTTCAATATTGTACCAATGTCATCTCTTTTTTAAAAGGAAATAAACAATTATTATTGTTATTTAGATTTTTTATGGTTGCATATTCGCAAATATTGGATTTTTTTTGGAGTCAAAGATATTTTATGACATTTTTTAATATCTCAATAGAGACGAAACGGGAATATATGTATTATTTATTTTAGACCAGTTATGAATGATCGCAACATATCAAGAGACGCTAAACTTGCCATTCATAACGCAATCGTAGTGCCAACCCTGACGTATGCAAGTGAGACCTGGACATGGCAGAAGTCGCACGAAAGCAGAATAAATGCAGTTGAAATGAGATCGCTTAGAAGAATTTGTAACAGAACGATGTATGATAGGGTTCGGAATGAAGATACAAGGAAAGAATGTAAGATAAAGAAAGATGTAATTAACAGAATGGTAGTTAACACATTGAGATGGTTTGGCCACTTGGGGAGAATGAACGAAGAACGCCTGACGAAGAAAATATACAAAGCTGTCAGGAACGGAATAAGAGGTCGGGGGCGCCCAAGAAAAGGATGGCATGACCATGTAAACGATATTTTGAAAGATGGAAATGTAAGAAGCGTGAACAACAGACGAACATGTATAAGACGATGTATAAATGTTGATGAGGCGATGAATGCGTGTCAAGATAGAAAATGTGGCGTTCGGTTCTCTCTGCCTACCCCGTGAGGGACATGGCGTGATGGTATGTATGTATGTATTTATTTTATATTATTTCCCGGGCAATTTATTGATAAAACAAATAATAAAACTAACAAAATAAATCGATTTTTATTCATTTCTCTTATTATATAGATCTTTCTATAATATACATGTACTATGTCAAATATTAATTTTACACGCACCCAATAACAAGTTGCTATTGAGCTATTGAGATTTACGATATTAATCGTCTCACAGATCCAAACAGAAAACATAATTAAAAACTCTGTCTCCACCGGGAATCGTATCCGGGACCTTTGGATTAAATTTTGGTCAGATACCAAACGAACTGAGCCACGAAGGGTGTCAATGGTCACGAGCCACGACTCTGAACGTTGCGCAAGCACTTGAAGTGATAACGCAAACAAGCCGATGACAGGTGGCAAGCCCTGTAGGTGCTTGAAATGTCTAATAATAATAATAACAATTAAAGACTTTTATTGACTTAATCAACGTGGTGGACTTATTGCCCGCAGGCAATTTCTACCAGTCAACCACCATGGTAAATACAAACAGTTACAGGTATATAAGAATACAAATAGAAAAAGAAAAAAAAAAGAAAAAGAAAATACATGTATAAATAAGAACAAAAATAAGAATAAAAAAATACATCAGATAGATACACTATGTTTATTGGATGGAGGATATGAGAGGAGAAAGGAAGAGGGATAAAGGGAAAAAGACGTGAATTTGTGTTTATGTGGATAGTAAGTGTGACTTCAGACTATTGAGATATTGAAAATTTGTCAAAATATGTAGTAGGTACATATTGCACTATACATTGTTACCGACACACCAAACAATTAAGTACCTGAGTTTTAAAGAGCAACAAGTCGAAAATAACCATTTTTTTCCTTCTAATAATAACTATGTTATTTCCATTTAAAAATCATAAGAATTATAAGGATATTATATTCTTCTGATCACAATTTAAAGGGAAGATTCATTTTGTTTACCATACAATATTATTTTTTCTGATTTACGTGGTAATATTAACTCAAAACGATATTCAGACTTGTTTCTCTGTAAAACTCAAGTATCGAATATATACTTGACATTATTTATAATAAATAATTATAAAGTAGCATGTTCGTTGAATAATATGAATCGGATGTATAAATCAAATAAAAATTATATAAAAAACATGCAGTTTAATAATATAACTATGTATTATGAAATGCAACAATCTGCATACAAAACTAGTTTTAGATTTTAATTTATTACCTACTCAAGGAGTAATACATAGGTGGGTAGATATTATGTATTTCAAATCTTTAAATTGGCGACAAAAATATCTAATAGAAGAGAAATAATTATATCATGTAATAATTCCCATACAATATTATGATAGTGGTACATACGTATATTTATATACAACCTTTTTCGTAATCACAGATCAAAAATAACTTATAGACATGACAAAAGCTACATTTCATAGTATAAACCGCGTGATTGTGCCACCAAAATTGTGTGGCAATCAATATTAAGTATTTGAATATTTTCGGAATGACTCGGAATGAAAATTGCAACAAAGGAATATAAATTTCTCCCCACGTGGCCAAACCATCTAAATGTGACATCATTCTTTATTTAAGATTCTTTCATAATTTCCTTATAATTTACAAATCGAACATTAATATAATATACACGCAAACATTGTTTATTTTCCCTGGCGAGAGAGTCACTGATAATTTTTGACAAACTTAAAATCTCGTAAAATTCATTGAATTTATGAACCAATAGATGGGGTTAGAAAAAGTTCAGTAGTTATTTCATAGATGGCGTTGGTGTTTTCAGCTTTCATTTGAATATGGTAAGTCACCTCTGGAGTGGCGCCCCCCAATACCTACTGAATACCCTCGACGCTGTCCAAAGGCGTGCTATACGTCTGATTGATGATCCATCACTGACTGATGGATTGCAATCACTAGAACACAGACGTAAGGTCGGTATTTAAAGTTTATTTTATATATACTACCACGGGAATTGCTCAGAAGAACTTGCATCTTTGGTCCCTCCTCCACCCACTCGCAACAGAGTCACTCGCTTTACTCAATCGCAGCACCCATTCACAGTGGACCTTCAACATATACGAACAAGTCGCTTCTCGAACTCCTTTATTAATACAGCAGCCCGACTGTGGAACGATCTTCCGAATTCTGTGTTTCCACCTTCGTACAACCCGGGTCTTTTTAAAATCCGAATCAATAAACTCTTTTCTAGATTGCAAACCCCTCCCCAACGCTACGTAGTGCGCTTCTTCGGAAGAGCAAAATGGACCCAAATCCTAATAGCTGGTGTCCCCTACGTAGACATGTTAAAAAAAGCGTTCAATTATTGCTATACATCATAGAACATTAAAAATTTTGAATTGATAAGAATACATTCAAGAGACGTAATTGGTGAACGTTGCGAAAACCAGCCGATGACAGTTCGTAAGCCCTGTAGGTGCATTGTTTTCCCGGTTGTCTCTTTTGATATTTCAAGTTTGTCGACTAATATTTTTTTTATTGTTTTTTAAATAAATAAATAATATAAAGGCTAACAAAAGACTATGAAATACATGAAAAGCTTTATAATAAAATTGAAGTAAATAAATTGTCAATGTAAAGAGTTAACTGGTATTTATTTAATAATGACAACAAAGAACCGTCTTACGACCTACAAGGTCAGACGATAATAATATAATATAAAGGTGTATATTCACTGGTGCACTTGTGCATTGTGTGGACGCGCCAATACAATATAGGTACATATACATACATACATACATACATACATACATATCATAAGGCCATGTCCCTTACGGGGTAGGCAGAGAGAACCGAACGTCACTTACTTCTATCTTGACATACATTCATCGCCTCGACAACATTCATACATCGTCTTATACATGTTCGTCTGTTGTTCACGCTTCTAACATTTCCGTCTTTCAAAATACCGTTCACATGGACGTGCCATCCCTTCCTTGGGCGGCCCCGACCTCTCATTCCATTCCTGTCCACAATGTATATTTTCTTCGTCAGACGTTCCTCATTCATTCTCCCCATGTGGCCAAACCATCTCAATGTGTTCACTTTCATTCTATTTATAACATCTTTCTTTATCCTACATTCTTTCCTTATGTCCTCATTTCTGACCCTGTCATACATCGTTCTATTACATAGGTAAATATACATACAAAGAAAATATTTACATTCATAATAATTCACACGATTTTTTTCTAAGCAGCCAAATTTTACGTGATTATTTGGTCCTTTACGTTCCACAGAACTACCCGAGAGGACATCTTTATTTATTAGTACCTGCCGCTCGTACAGATGTGGTTGCAAGAAATACTCGGGTATGAATGTCTGTGTTTTATGAGTAATTTTTAACACTAAAAGAACCACGAAATCAAGGCATTTACAGGGCTTACTTCCTGTCATTGGCTGGTTTACGCGATCATTTTATACGCTTGCAGAACGTTCACCAACTAAGCCTTCTTATTGAGTTTCATATCAATCCATATCCATATAAATGTGTATGTAAATCGAAAGTCTTAAATAGTTTACCTGTCTTCTTTTGGGGCGTTCAGTGATTCCAATTTAAATATAAATTCGATAAGTTGTCGTACAGGTGACGAACTGTAACTGCCTTCAAGGTGAAAAAAAATATGAATACAATATGAAAATATTTTGGTCACATAATGGGAGGCGAAAAATACTCGATCATAAAACGGGCTTGAGATTGAGGGCCGTAGAGGGGTCGGCATGAAGCAGCTATCCTACATAGCTCCGTAGCATTCGGGAGTGGACCAGAGTGAGGCGTATGGAGGACTTGTTCCGCACCGCATAGGACAGGGAAAGTTTCTCCCGAATGATCGTTAACGTCTGGGGGACCCGACAGGACACATAGAGAAGAAGAAGAAGGAAATTTTCGATGTCGCTGTCCTCAACTACCCTGATTTGGAAATCTTTTGTGTCCATCAATTTTGTTTTTGCTAGGTTCATACATAGTCCCACATTCCCGGAAACCTCATTCATCTATAACAGTGGTTCAACACCTAGCCTACGAAAGGTGGCAAGACTTGTGGTTTCTTTTATGTTTGGTGGTAAACTATTATATATTTTAAGACTTTTATAGCTAAGCAGTATAGAGTGTGTTTCATTTAAAAGTACACTTCGTGGTTATGTCGGTATGATTTCATTTGGTATTATACGTAACAAACATGATATTCCCTACAATTTTGATTTTTCTTCTTCGCTTGTAATTTTTGTTAAAAAATATTTATGTTCTCCATACTTTTACATGTTTTAATAATTTAGTATCATACTCTGTACCATAATTTATTATTGTATAATAAAAATAGATATTTACTGTTTACAAATCAGCCAACGCGAAACGGGACGTCTGTCTGCTTTTGAGATGTGGTGCTACAGACGCATGGCTAAAGTTCACTGGTCAGAACACATCAGCAACGACGAGGTACTAAGTAGGGTTGGAGAGACAAGGCAAATTATGAAAATTTCCCGACGGAGAACAAATTGGATAGGCCACAACATCCGGCACCCAGGCCTCCTTTTTACCATCGTCGAAGGAATGATTGATGAGGATAACTGTAGAGGTCGCCCCAGAAACAACTATATAGACCAGATAATCGGTGACGTGCGCTGTAGCAGTTACAAAGAGATGAAGAGACTGGCGGACGATAGAGTTAAGTGGAAAGATCAGGTGTTTGGTGCAGACCAATCCTAGGATCCCAGAAGAAGACGTCTAAATAAAATTTACTATTATTATAATTAAATGAAACTTACTCTATACTGCATAACTATTAAATGAAACGCACTATACACTGCATACCTTTTAAATTAAACGGACTCTATGCTGCATACTTTTAAAAAGAAATACACTCTATAAATGAACTCTACAAACCATTTAAATGATATATACTATGTACATACCTTCTTTTTTCATCCCAGCCTTGAAGCATTTCCTTAGTCTGCAATATCTACACTGGTTACGTTTATCCTTGTCAACCACACAATTCCGGCTGAATCTGCAACAGAAAATAATATTTATTTATGTGGCTGAAGTTTCGAACGTTCTAACGGAATGAACTAACGGATCAATGGTCAGGATACAATAGTGATAACCCAAGGAAAAAATATTTTTTATTTATTTATTTATTTATTATATATATTTTATTTGTAGTTTTAATTGCTTGTTTATTTATTTATTTATGCATTAACTAGTTTTTTTTAATTATTTACTTATTTATGCATAAATGAACGATAAAATAAACGGAAAAAAATTGAAATTTATTTTGATATGTTATAAAAATATAAAAATACTTGGTAATAGTTCTATTGTATTTAGTTAAATACAATAGAACTATTACCAAGTATTTTTATATTTTTATAACATATCTACATACAATGGAGTTCTATCAAGAATTGTCGATCGACAAACTAAATTTAAAAATATTTATTTATTTCATTACGGCTTCAAATTGAAAACACAAATACTTATTGAATAGAAAAATAACCAACAAGGTGTTGGTTATGGGTGAATAATAAAAAATAAAATGAAATTGTTTCGTTTTATTCATAGCTACCCTTGGAAAACCAAAAATATAGATTACCAGGTAATATTTTTACTCTCCACACTATGGAATAGTGGAGAGTCATGATTTCATAATTTTTAAGCGTATTTTTTACATCAATTTCTCAACGGGTATCATGCCAATTGTTTCCACATGATTAGCTCTCTTTGGCACATTAAGTGCATTGTCTCCGTATGTTCTTTATATGTTCTTTCAGAATTTTGCAAGGCGCCGTTATTAGTCCCCATAAGCAGAACGGGTGGTGGTTGGGAAAAAAAAGAAGTCTGATTGTGCAGAATTGGTATTAATTACATGCACACTGAATGAAAAAAATAAAAACGAATGGGATGTGGCCAACATTTTACAACGCTTACACTCAATCAAATTTCAAACCACTTTTCATAGTCTGATTTTGCAAAAAAAATGTTTACACTATATACAATGGAAATGGCTGGCTTACTTTGAATTATTTAGAATGCTTCAATATCAATCAAAATTTAAATCACTTCCCATCATACTGAAATTTTGGGTGACAATATTATAAAAAAGATTGTTTATTCGTTCACAATTTTACATTCTTGGCCAACGGCGAGATATAAAAGCTAGTAAAGAATATAAAAAAAAAATTAAAAAATATGTACGCCTGATATTATGCAAGCAGTGAAACATTTTTCGATATACAATAAAATGCGAAACAGGAGCTTCATCATTATCTTTAAATATAATTAATTTGTATGTGTATGTGTATGTCACTGAACTCCTAAACGGCTAGACCGATTTTGGTGCAATTTTTTCTATTATCATTTTCTGGTGTCCTGTAAGAGCCAGGTAATCGAAAATACAACAGGCAACAATAATATCCTATAGTTTACCATCCATTCTGAATGTTGCTTTTTTTAGGTAAGGCGTGACTGATGTGTGGGAATACGCGCATGTTTCGTGCTTCCTTTTTACAAGGAAATGCACACCCGCACACCTGTCTCTGGTAACCCATATTATGGGATATGCCATGTTGGTGTATGGTAATTATTATGTTCGGGCATGACAACGTCTATCGGGTTCGCTAGTTATTATTATAAAATACAATGAATGAATATGTAACAGTAGGAGATGTATGACAGGGTAAGGAATGAAGATATTGGGAAAGAATATAATATAATTTTGGCATCGCGCTGGTATAGTAATACAGTGATAGCGAGTTCAAACCACGCCATAGCTGTTTCGGTCTATTTCGTTCCCCTTTAGCACAAGCATTCTTGCCTTATTTAGGAAATGAAGAAAGATGTATAATATGTTCTTGTTTAATAAGGACATACAAAAATATGTTATCAATAAAAGACATTGATATGGTTTGGACTTGTGGGGAGAATGAATACAGAACGCCTGACGGGAAAAAATGACAGGTTGGGGCGATGGATGCGTATCAAGATAGAAAAACATGGCGTTCGGTCCTCTCTGCCTATAATATTAGAGACATGGTGTGATTATGTGAATTGTAAAATATAATTTTAATGTACAATATAAATACGTTTCTAATTATTCCATCAGTGTTCATTAGTGAAGCAATTTATAATGTCAAACCCCAACAATGAACGATAAAGTTGCCATACGTCAAAAAATTAAATTAATGAAGACTGTTCGGTGCGTGTGTATTTGTCTATGGTATACAGATAGGTATATACTCTTGTCCTAGATAATTGTCGTTAAGAGAAGTATAATGGTGGTAGTGTATAAGCTGGTACCTACCTTCATAGATAAAACGGTGTTGCCAGTAATATTTGTGATTGCATCCAGTAATGCGATGCCTTGACATGCAGGTTCAAATATGACAGCCGTATATTCTAAGTCAATTGCTTGGCAATTATTAAATGCACAATAATAATGAAATCAATGCAACACCGACAAATCCATATTAATAAATCTATGATTTACGTCAGCCCGTTTGTTGTGCGTCACACTATAGGCAACAAATACGTAGGTATATAATCACAAATAGCAAATTCAAGGCGTAAAACACTAATAAGCGTTTCTTGTGCCGCAAACTATTAGTTTTATATCAACCAGTTCCATAAAATTAAAAGGAGACTTAATGTAATAAATGCATTTCATAACAACAAAGTTCACTTTAATCTAAAGTACAGTGTCTTCATACTTTAGTCAATAAAGTCTACTTTTAGAGCAGTTAATTTTTTTACAACCAGAGTGTACTGCAATATGACATAATGTTCAAGGTAAGTTCTTGTTGATGTCAATATTGTCAATTGAATGTTTAAATAAATAAATAAAATAACTATCATGTGCATATTACTTACTAATTTTCAATAGTTTTATTATTATTCAAACAATTTTTATAAATAATTAAACAAAATGTTTTCATCTTCGAGCTAATTAGAAGATGCGTACGGTGGCACGGCGGTAAAAAGTGTATAGGAAAAGAATTAAACACATGGAAAAGTAGAATTAAGGAGAATTTTTCGATAGGTTTCGATTCCATAAACATGTCCCATACATCAAGGATCAATTCAATGATAAAATACTGTTTGTAATTTCTTTGAGAGATGTATGTAGGTAAACTGTTGTAGAGTCGAGGAGCAATTACTTAATTGAAAAATATATTTATGCCGTCCTTAGGACGGATATTTATAACAGACTCTATGTACCTATAATATTACCCGCAAAGGTGATACGCGGGTTAAGTTTTAATTGCACAAACTTCTAGGCCAGTTGTACTCCTTCATAGTATACCAATACGGTACCAGAACACAAACGACTTGACCCTACCACAAACACCATCAGGGCTAATGATACTTTTCAAACAAAAATAACCTTTCATATGTTACGTGGTAAAGAATTACTCGGTCAGAATCTGTAGTCTGTAATTTTAATAAATGTAATTTCAATACACTTCAAATTTCTGAAAAAAATAGACCCATAATGTGTCCATTTAAAAATTTACAATGAAGGCTTAGTGACAACTTCAGCGATTAGAGTTGTCAGAAAAATGAATTCTCAACATCACATGGTGCAATTGTGAGTTATGTTGACGACTAGGACTTCCTTTACAGTTTACTCTTTTCCTGTTTCCTCTTCCTTGTTGCCGCTACCTTCATCTAAAGCAGCGGTCGGGGAACCGGGGTAAATTACCCCAAATGGGGTAAAAATGTTTTTTTGGGATAATAAGGAAATTTTTCTAGTTTGCTATATCATAAACGTGTTTGTATTTTTACAAACTTAATCAATTCAGGTGCTACTTACATCAAAATGCCCCAATTTTGAAATAATTGCATCAAACATGAAGCAACATCCTTTCTCCAAAAACTGAAAGGGAAACCTGAAAATCTGAATTTTTGTTTGATCCAATTTGAGAATTTTATTTTGTTTGTCTTTTACATACTTATTATTATCATGTAACTTTATTTTTATTTTCCGTGTAAATTAATTCAATAAATAATGTTTATTTTAATAAACATTGATTGTCTTATTTTCAAAATGGGGGGAAGGGGTAATATCGACTTACGCAAAAATATTTTGGGGTAATGGTTAAAAAAGTTCCCCGACCGCTGATCTAAAGTAATAAAGAAGCGGAAATGTTTGTGTATGTGTGTGTTTGTCGCACGCCTCCCACAAAAATAGGAGCACATAAAAATGTTAATTATGTGAGTGCATATACCTACTAGTAAATCTGAGTGTCACGCTATAAATGTAGAAGTATAAAATATATTTTTTTTCATATTTAAATGTTCAACAAGAAGAAATGAAAAAAAAGAGTAATTTTGGTACACAAATATTTGTTATCTAAAAAGCTTTAACTACATTTTTATATGTCTAAAATATTGTTTATTGTATTTTATCCCCCCTAGGTTCTTTACAGAGCACTTGGGTTCATCGTTACATTGTTCACAATGTTATGGTCACAATAATTGATATAATACATTGACATCATGGTTTAACATAGTACAGATATAGTATATTAAAGAGTTAAGTAATACAAAATAAAAAATATAAAGAAACAAAAAATATGTATATAAAATAAGCAATTCGGGAAAAAAAAGAAAATAAAAATTAAGAAAAGAAAAATTGAGTGCTAGAAGGATGTAAAGGGTCCTACTAACACCATGTCCAATAAACAGTTATTTAAGATAAAAGTAAGGTACATAGCATTGAAAAAGCAGAAAAAATACAAGAACAAAGTCAAGGACGACAAACCAAACAAATACACATATATAATAGTTATTTAATTAGTATGATAGTGTTCATAAATATCACAGATTAGTTGGATTGATGATATATATTTAAGTATAACGTAGAGTTTTAGTGATTATTTGGTATAGTAAAAATGTTTTTCTTATTTTTAAAGTAACTTCTAAATACAATGCCGCCATTTTGAAAATATTTTAAATTCCATAGATACTAATGAAAAAGTGCTTTTATAATAATAAAATGATACACGAGACATGTAAGCTAACTTTAAGATATAATATATTGTAAAAGTTTGTTAATTATTATCATATTTTTTAAAAAGATAAAAATAAAATTACATTATTAGTCAAAAACGAATATTTTTCTGACATTCTGTAGGTTTTCTTTTTTAGGGCTAATCTATGGAGAATTCTAAAACCCAAACAAGTAAATAAAAAAAAATTGAGGACACCCTTTACGCAGATTTCTTCACATAATAAATTTGTTAAAGATTTTTGACTTTTCATATCCTCCCAGTTGGTTCCCCCCACAAATCCTCTTCGGTGCACATCGCCCCCACCAGAGGGCATTCCAACTATCCACGCCATCATCTTTAATAAGTCAAATAAATAAGTTCACTTTATATCTTATGTGAAACATATTATTGGGGTACAATGAACTTACCTTACTGTATATTTTTTTAGTATATTTTGTTTTTAATATTGTGGTACTAAAAAATAAAAAAAATACTATTGTAACTGATCTCACCTGCACGTGTATAAGTGGTTCTTTCTGACGGACCTCCTGAAGAATCCCTTGCAGCCGTCGCAAGAGGCCGCTCCGTAGTGCTTTCCCGTGGCGCGATCTCCGCAGATGGCGCAGTGTTGGGCGGCGGCACCGCCTAGAACTGCGCCCGCTCCTCCATCACCGCCCCCCACACCGCCACCCCCGCCGCTCAGCTGCATGTCTGTATCAGCTGAAAATACACAATTTATTTAATAAATCAATTAATAAGCACACACGTACATTCCTCTTGCGACACATTCCTAATCGTAAGGAAAGTGAGACCTCTCAGAATAATGTTTTTTGCCCCCCCCCCTTACAACTTTTAATTCGCTTGATGCAATGAGCCCAAAATTTCAGATAGAATGGAAAAATTTATGCCTTTAATAAAATATTTTTTTAATTGCATATACGCAAACTTTGGATTTTTTCCCTTTCGGGAGTCAAATTGGTAAAAAGACACATCAGTTTCATAAAATGGCATTGAAGATTTATCAAGTTTTCATAATAAAATATATAAATAAAAAAATAAATAAACAAACTCATTTCAGGAAAATGCTGAAAATTTCCCATTCAAAATTGGAATACTTTATGGAGTGACTTGTTAGAAAGGAGTTAAGCGTTGGCCACAACCCACTCGTTTTTTTTAATAATCCAACTGTCAATTCGTTCAAGAGAATTGAATTCTCTTAATGAATCGTATGAAGGAACATTTTGTATGGTGTAGTGGACTTTTTGCATGCCAAAAACACCAACTTAGAGGCTTCGTAGCATATATGTTCTATATACATATATGGATGAATTCAGAATTTGAAGTAGGAAATTTTGTGTGATATTTGTGTGTGTGTGTATGTGTCCCCTCCCCCCCACAATTTTTGATCCGCCCAATGCACAGAACCTAAAATTTGGAAAGTTATTAGGCCTACAAATTTTTTATACTAAGAATTATGTACCTATTTTTGTTTCAATCAGGGGTTATCAAATTTTGTAATTTTACTTTATTTTTCCATATATCTCAAAAACCATAAACGCGAACATCGTTATAAATAAAGACAAATACAAAATATCAATTTTTTTTTAAAAGTTCCAGAGTTTCTCAAACATTTTTATTAAGAAAAACATTTTTTTCCGGTCTCAAATAATTTAAAAGCCTCGTTTAATCAAAAGAAAAGTTGTCGCATCAAAATTCAAAATTTCGATCTTATCTTTTTCCCGAAACTCGGAAATTCCCGACTTAAAATTTCTCGGGACCAACGATAATTACTTGGTAGTGAGGAGTACCTGTAGCATTGACCACAATCCACTGGTCTGAATCCGACATATGTCTGTGTTATTCTGTTGTCGTCCTTGAATAACATTCAGAAATAGTTAGCGCCGCTTCCCATAATAAATATATCTATTTCTGAATGGTCTTGTCTTGTCTTGTCTGGCGAGTATATTGATAATAATAATTAAGTGGGCATATATGTACGATCATGTGACGTAAGTTGGGAGGTGTGGTCTTAACTATATTTACTAGTTGCATGTAACACATGAGATCCAACTGTCGATGGCGATAGTATGAATTGAAGAATACGTACCAAACTACAAACACTTAAACACAAATTTAAAAACATTTTAAGATATTTTGACTTATATATAACACATGTAGGTTGTATGTCAGGACAGGATAGTATGGAGGTCAGTCTGTTTTTCCTACCCAGAATATGAAAACAGCATAATGGTATGTATGTATGTTTGGAGGTTAAGTATCAAACTTTTAAGTCTTCCTACATATTGTGTATAGGCTAAGGGTCACTAAATTCAATTTTTATAAAAATTGTTAATAAAAATTTGAGCTGTACTAATACAATGACATTCTGCCTGCAGTATACGGGTAGTGCTTACGTGTCGCGTCTGAATCGTTGTGACAATTTAATGTATTATTATAGGACCCTACTGACACTGACGTACATATTTTGTAGAAATTGATCTTTGATTAATTGTTTATTTTTATTACTTAAAATATGATGGGCCAAAATCTATTATTTTTTTGTTTCGGTAAAATTTTTCCTTCTTCTTTTTTTGTTTTATTCTTTTAGTTCAACTGTTGTTTTCCTACATATGTATATGTGTATTTTAAACTTTATTTTTAACTGTGCAAAGTAATGTCTTTTTTGTTATAATTTGAATGGTCAGGAGACGTTGATTGTACCTACCAAACTATGCACAATAGCCATGCGGGAGATACCTGTTATTGGAGCACTGGAGATTCCTGTTATTGGAGCACTGGAGATTCCTGTTATTGGAGCACTGGAGATTCTTATGTTTTTGTTTCATGATTTCTTTGTTTGTGTTGTTCAGTGTTCTGTTTGTGTCTCTGTATATTAAATAAATAAATATTAATATTTTTTATAGAACATCATATTATCTAGTTGGGGTGTTTCGGCTTTTTTCGATATTTTAAAAAACTTTGGAAATATAGGCAGTTAAACTCATAAATTTATCATAAAAAAATATTTTTCTTAGTTAAAAATGTTTGAGAAACCCTAGAATTTTTTTGAAAAATAATTTGAGATTTTGTATTTGTCTATGTTTATACCAATTTTCAACGTTCTAGCTTTTATGGTTTCTGAGATATATGGAAAAATAAAGTAAAAATTCAAAAGTTCATCCCCTGACTGAAACAAAATTCTGAGTATAAAACTTTTGTAGACCTATAACTATCTATATATTCTGAAATTTTGGGCTCCTTTAATCAATTATGTCTTGAAGGAGACTCTTTGCAACATATCCATCTCACACATTTTCAATTATGTCTTCATTTAGACCTTGAGGGAGACTCTTTGCAACATATCCATAATATGTATCTCACACGTCATCAAGGATATGGGCATTGGCAAATGAGTACATTGATAATTATTATGGTAGGAGTTGGAACGTCAATAAAATACGAACTGTTCACTGCTGAAAATTCATATTTGACGATTCAAATAATTATAACTAAATTGGTAGATATAAGAAAAAAACTGTAGTATTTGATAATAACTAGTTGCATGTCACGCATGAGATTCAACTGTCGATGGCGATTGACGATAGTATGCATACTTGAAGAATACATACCAAACTATTAACATTTAAACACAAATTAAAATATTTTTTTTTTAAATAAAAAATGAATATGTCCTTGTTAAACAAGTACATAAACTTCTTCCTACATTCCCTAAATTAAGCATTAATGCTTGTGCTATAGGTGGACGAAATCGGCCGAGGCAGGCTTTGTGTTTTTGAATACATCAGTATCATTTAAATCAAACACTCCTTGCTTTTGTATTATTTATTTACTTGGATAATTATCGAAGTGTTTTTATTAAAACGAAGTGCCTCGTACGAAACGAGTCGATAATCAAAATAATTAATTTAAACAAAACCAAAAAGTATTCAATTGAAATTGCAAGCATTCTTTCTATATTTTAATCAATCATATTATTAGCACTCATGAAGACACCACATTTTTCATGGCAGCGGTCAGCGTTAACTTGAAACCTACGAGTCTTTGGATCTTTCATGTCCCGAAACAATCAACTTCTTGGAATTTCTTACAATCGTACTGTCAATCGTTAATTGTATGTTGACTAGAAGTGTGCAGAGATTGATATTGCACCAGTTCGAACACCACAAATCAACGGTCAGTTGTAACCTATGAGTCTTTGAATCTTTCATGTCCCAAAACAATCAACTTCTTGGCATTTATTACAATCGTACTGTCAGAGCGTGCAGAGATAGATATTGCACCAGTTTGAACACCACAAATCAACGGTCAGTTGTAACCTATGAATCTTTGAATCTTTCATGTCCCAAAACAATCAGCTTCTTGGTGTTTTTTTCAATGTAGTGTATTATTAACACTGTTATGAATATTACATTACGCAATAACACACATACGTATAATAAACGATACGAAGACTCCGATACCGCTTATAATAAAAGTAGAACGACGAACGTCAAATTTTTCTGGTGTTTTGAAATTCTCGCTTTTCCATTTTACATCAATTCCTTGACATCTGTCTCCGACCTGGATAGTATATAAGACGGAACGTAAGATCTGTCTAAAATCTAACTGTAAAAATAAACCAACACATTTCACTAGAGAAAATAATACATATACAAAGCAGACAGGAATGGAACAAGAGGTCAGGGTCTTCCAAGAGGAGGGTGGCACGACCATACGTACAAAGTTCAGAAAAGGGGGAAGTGAAAGAAACTCTAACAACAGACGGACATGTATGAGACGATGTATGAACGTGCCAGGATTTAGGAGGAATTTCGCAGTCTCCCACTTCTTTCTATCTGGGAACGTTAGGTCCTATTCATTCCCGAAGTAGCTGCTCATCTGACTACACAAGCACTCCTACCAAGCCATATTTTATACCACCACTCCTAAGACTTCAACACCTACCGAGGGGGTGTGCCAATCAAAATTGGCGGACGGGGAGATCCCCCTCTCCTTTGTACTCGTGTTGGCGATTCCAACTGAGCTTTCACCACTCCTGGTAATTCACTCGAACCCTTCTTCACGGATTTCTAGTGACCAGATTCGCTGGAATCCTCACTGGTCATACTAAACATCGCCGTGTTTAACGAGTGACCATCGAGCTAGACAAACAGTGTTATTTATAAAAAAAAACTTGGTTCAATTGAGACTTTGAACCGGGTTCAATTGAACGAAGTTTTTTTTTATAAACAACACTGTGAAAGACGTTTGCATCCCTCTTCCATAGGTGAAAATTGAAGGTGGCACCGACCTGTTGCCTGGAATCCTGTGTGGGGCTGCGGCAATCTCCAACTTTACTGGTTAGGCCACTATGGCCGCAACCTAGCCCCAGCGTGCCAGGGTACTTAACATTACCTAACAGAAGTCGCAGTCTCCTGCCCCACTCAATAGAAAACGTTTTAGAACTCTTCATCTTTTTTCAACTCCGGAGCGGCTGCTCATCGGACAAAACGTATGTGGCAACTCAGCTGATCCATTTTGATCTGCGCGCGCATCCGCCGAGCGAGTTGCAGCCAGAGACGGCCTCCCTCCAAACCACGGCTTCATTTGCTGTCTGTCTGTCCAACTGTTATATACTGAATAATATAATTATATAAAGTAAAGTATTGTACACCAGCTGATATTGTCAAAATAAAAACTGTAAGTAAAAACCGTTTTTATCTTTTTGAACATACCCAAAGAACACCAACCCCATAAAATTGGTAACTTCCGACGTGATGTAGAAACTAGTAAATCTAATTTTTAATTAAAATATGTAAATATATCATAATTTTGTTCTTTTTTTCATGCCAAATCAACAAGTTTTCGATCCGACATTTTTGTTACAAATATTAATGTGCGCACACATTGACTACCGTCAACTACAAACTACCGTCAAGCATACTTCATACCACAACCACTAAGAGTCCAACCACAAACGTCATTCATGGCCATGATTGAGGAGGCCCGTCAGCTCTCCTCGTCCTCAGGCTGTACACTTTTTGGTTCTGGGCCGCCTCCGATGTCAATTCTAGTCTCATCAATTGGGAACTCCTTTGCGCCATCCATGTATTTTTGGTCTTCCCCTATCCGTTGGTCGGGGGATATCTACGGCCATAGCCTGGTTCACAATGTGATCCTTGGGTCTTCTTAATATGTGACCATACCATCTCAATTGTCTTTCTTCTAATTTATCATTAATAGAATACAATATGTTATGTAAAAAAATATGTTACAAAAATTATGTTAACATTTTAGTTTTTTTTTATATTTTCTGTTCATTTTTATAAACTTATTTGTTTCGTGTTTTTTTTTTTCTTCTCATTATTTTGAATTCTTTTAAATAATTTTCAAGAATATAACTATTTTGGATAGCACAATATATTTAAACAGGAATATTGCAATTGACCCGTCTCAGAACTAGTTTTTCTAGTGAGACGGGGAACGAAAAATTTGATTGTTTTGAATAATAAACGTCGGGGTGCCGGCACTGAAATTTACATACAAAATGTCCCGTATTGGCTTCAAGAAGCAATGACAACCCTTTGTGTGTACCTATCTACATAGATAGTTACCTACAGTGCGTACATTTGCGTAAATAATTATAATAATATTCAACACAAATTGGCACGGATTTCGAAAGTTTTCAGTTTCATCCGGATATTGAATGATGAATGGGGAACGCTGTTGTAGCACACAACTTACCGACAAATAATAATTTTTGAGGAATTCGAGTAAACAGCGCTGACCGAGATAATTGTGTAGGTACCTACATTTCTAGTACGTTCGAGTTTTTTTATTTATTTATTTACTTCTCACGCCACACTCTGCAATGGCAGCAAGCTAGCACTGCTGACAAACTTGGAAACCCTGTTGTAGGGCTAGCAGTTTACAATTCATTTGAACTGGATGACATTTCCCGCAGAATATACCTACTAATAATAATAATAATTTGTATAGCGCCGTTTAATGATTCAAGATCATTCCAAGGGCGCTGTTATTTAGATAGATATTATATTGCTCTACGAAACAAAGCTGTTTTCAGTCCTTTAGAGAAAGTGCTCTTACTATTTGCACTGCGGACATCTAGAGGCAATTTATTCCACTTTATAGGAACACTCACACCAAAGCATCGATCATAGTAAGCCGCTTTATTGGCTACCAACAGACACAGAGTACCAACTCCCTAAAGGAGTTGGTACTCTGTGATCCAGAAGACCTAAGTGTGAGATGCCTCCCAGAGAGAGCTTTTCTCTGACACAGCTCTTGTATGTATTGTGGCGCTAGGTTATTTAAAGCATTAAACACAGTTAAGCAGATTTTGTAGTCAACTCGCTCTGGATACTTCAACCAATGCAATTCGTTAAGTAGTGGAGTTATGTGACATCGTTTTTCCGCTCCATAAATGAGCCTTGCCGCTGCATTAAACACCATCTGTAATCTATCGAGCTGATACTTTGGCAATCCATCATAGATGCCATTACAGTAATCTAGCCGAGATACAACGAATGCATTTATAAGTGTTTTTGTCTCATTTTTGGGCAAGCTTCGACGAATGTTTTTCAGTTGTCTTAGTTGGAAAAAGCATGAACTGACTGTTTTAGAGATTTGCAGGTCAAGAGACAACTTATTGTCTAAGTGTACACCCAAAAACTTGACACTTGCAGACGGCAAGAGTTTTTCTCCATTGATGTTAATAGGAGTACTTTCAATGAGGTGCTGTCGCCGTGGTGAAGCTACCCACATAAACTCTGTTTTTGTTGGGTTTAATTTTAGCTTGTTATGAGACATCCACGTAGCGACTTTTTCGATGCACTCAGCAGTATCCACTTCCAGACGGTTTTTGTACATGGGATTACAAAATTTGAATAACAAGCGGTCGTCAGCGTAAGGAAAAGAGTCAAATCCAAATGCTAAAAGATGCTTCTACGCCCTACAAAAGCAGCTAACGTCAAAACTGGTTAGGAGAAACATAAAGATCCTCGTGTACGTACATATATAACACTCATCAGCGGACATCCACCGTAAATCCAATCCCCGACATACTTTTAATCGAATATTTTTTTAATTGCATATACGCAAACATATAAACTAATTTCTCAATAGATGGCGTTAGAAAAAAAGTTTTCTTCGTTACTTCATAGATGGCAATAGTATAATTCCTTATTTTCAGGGGAATCGTTACAGATTATTCAAATACATAGAACTTTCAAAAATTACATAGATAAGGGAACTCAATAAGCGCTTGCGTAACGTTCAGGTGAGTCATCTAAGCGACAGCATTGTCACCTAATGTATAATAATAATACTCGTGGCTTTCATTGTTTGAGATGTCAATTAACATGGAGTATTTCGTCTTTGTTAATAATAATTTGTTTATTTATAATCAATGATGACTCCGAGTGCTCTGCTTGGGAGCCTATGGAGGATAAACCAATAAAATATGAACCAATCTCTCAATATATGGCGATTGTGTTTTCTGTTTATTTTCAAGCAATGTAAAAATGCTACACAACATTTATAGGCATAATTGTTGAAGTAGGTGCCTGTTTTCCCGGTTCTTCAATGAATATTCAGGCTTCGTCTCTATCGAGATATAAGGTTCGTCATAAATATCCTTGGCTTCCAATAATTGAAAAAATTACAATAGTTACATATTACATACATTAAATGCAATCATCAAATATTAAATTTCAATTATTTTACATACAAGTATTCATGGTGAGTGAAAGGTCCCTGGTTTTGTTCTCGGTGGAGACACAATTTTTAATTGTGTGTTCAGTCTCGATTTGTGAGACGATAAATATCACAAGTCCTCAGAATGTGGCATTTGTACCTGTATAATATACTAATATAGTACCTGTCAGTTCGCTAAGAATATTATACAAAATAAAATAAAATTTTAAGTCGTTTAAAAAATTATAAAAATACGGTATCATTCATTATATACAATACGTTAGCGTTAACTTATCATATTTCTATCATTGTATAATCGTTGAATGCACATTATATTGTATGAAATCCATGAAATCAATGGATTTCTTAGAAGTGCGAAAAAAATCTAGTAACAATATAAGTAATTCAAGAAAATCCATTAAAAGCGTTGTAGTCGCCATCTTGATATAATAATGCATCGTCACATAATGGTGTCGCGCGATTCCCGGTAGAATAATATAATATCGATGAATTATCTATGGTATCTCCAATCATAAAAGTATAGGTACCTACATCATATTAATATTGTCTATACCTATAGAATGAGAGATCCATTGATCTGTACGGTATTAATATAATAATAATAAAAACTTCCTACCCAAACAAAAGTAGAGATTCAACATATAATTTTAGCTTATTAACACTTTCCAAACAAAACAAAACCTAACAAAAGTTAATCTAAACAATTCTTAGATATAATTAACACTTCCTACTCAAACAAAAGTTAATCTAAACTATTCTTACCTATAATTAACACTTCGTACTCAAACAAAAGTTAATCTAAACAATTCTTACCTATAATTAGCACTTCCTACTAAAAAAAACAAATCTTAACACTTTTTAGCTATAATTAACACTTCCTACAGAAACAAAAGTTAACCTAAACACTTTTTAGCTATAATTAACACTTCCTACTCAAACAAAAGCTTATCCAACCTAACAAAAGTTAACCTAAACACTTCTAAACTATATTTAACCCTTAATACTCAAATGATTGAAATTGGATAACGTAGGTACAATTTATCGCTGGATCTACATTTTTGGAAGTCGGTTAGTAAATATTTAAGTCAATACAGCTGGCATATACCTACGCACAAGTAATCAGTCAGTCAGACAGACAGACAGACATATTGCTTTATTAATTAGAATCCTGATGCATCTTGCAAGTAGATACCTACGTACCTACACAACACAATAGACAAACTCAAATAATAAGATTTTTCATAAAATGCATAGAAAATGTTTGTGTATTTATATTATATACCTATACCTACATATGTATATATATATGTACCTATACATGACACACACGGACATAAAAATGAATATAGGTACAATATAATACATCTTCAGATACCGAACCTAAGTTGTTATGTTTGGCTAAATAGATGGATGGATGGATGATGGAATTGAACAAAAAGGTAAATGAATGGTTTTGTGACAATAAATAATATTATTTACATACATATGTATATACCTACATACGATATTCTTCAATGTCAAATTGTACCAATATAAGTAAATAAGTATATAAACTACTACTTACTATGTAGGTACATATGTAGGTACCAGCCGCGATACATTCATTCATTCATACTATTACGTCATATGCCACAATGAAGGGTAACCAGCGACAGGTGTGCAGGTTTGCATTGCCTTATAAAATGAAGCATGACACGGGCGTGATCCCCACACACCAGTCTCATCTCGCCAATAAAGGCACTACATTCAGAATGGGTGGTGAACCTCATTGCAGGACTGTGTGAGATTTTTCAATATTTCAAAATCATATTATAAATAGGCAACATTTCGAATGTTGGCAAATGGAGAGCGTAGAGAGATTTTTAATACGAGAGAGCTAGGGAGGAATAGTTAATAATAATAATGAACACTTCCTTGCACCCTACGCAAGTGGCGAGTTTATTGCCGTATGGCAATTTCTTCCAACTAACCAGTGTTTCCATTAACCATAGTTAAGTAAGTACTTCGATTGTATCCATGGATTGTATTTTTTTAAATATATTCCACTTTTTATTGAGTACCTTCGTCGGCGGTCGTGGTATATGACTGCTGATCCAAAGTGTCCTGGTTCGGTTTCCGGTCGCGACACAGTTTTTAATTTTGTTTTTAGTCTGGATCTGTGAGACGGTAAATATTTCAAGTCTACAGAATGGCAACTTTCTGTAGACTTATTATATTATTCTCGTTAGTTGGACGAGAATGTTCTATCAGTTGTCATGCTTCTTATACTTATATGTACAATATATGAAAAATTTAATGAATATGTCCTTGTAATAAGTACATAAACATCTTCATACGTTCCCTAAATTAAGCATATACTTGTGCTAAAGATGAACGAAATCAGCCGTGGCAGGATTCGAACTCCACTGTATTACTAACCCAGTGCGCTAACCGCTCTGCCACCACACATCTAAATTAATTTATCTAACACTTCCCTATGTAAGTGGCGAGTTCATTGCCAAATGTTAATTTCTTCCAACGAACCATGGTTTCAATCCCATAGATGCGTGACAGATGCTTACAACACAAGCTTACCTAGGGGTCTAGTAGTAATAATAATAATAACTAATACATACATATATCGATCAGTGCCTAGTGCCTAGTAGCTGTATGGAATTGATAATGATTTTAAATATATATATTTCCATAAGGGAATAATGTTGCTCTATTCGAAATGCAATTTCATTCAGAGAGTTGCTTCTATGGAAATTAAAGATGAAAGGCATGCAGTTAATTGCATATTGTTTACTCAATTCCTCACTTTTGCAAGTTGTATCCCTATGGAACTGGATGATCGATATAGGATATCACAATAACTAATACATATATATGGTATCACAATAACTACTCCATATAATAATAACTATCACAATAACTACTCTACATAGGTATATAGGGTATCAAAATAACTACTCCATATAATATAGGGTATCACAATAACTACTCTACATATATAGGGTATCAAAATAACTACTCCATATATAGGGTATCACAATAACTACTCCATATATATGGTATTATAATAACTAATCCATATATAGGGTATCACAATGTCTAATGCATAAATAGGATATCACAATAACTACTCCATATATAGGGTATCATAATAACTAATCCATATATAGGATATCACAATAATTACTCCATATATCAGGTATCTCAATAACTAATCCATATATAGGGTATTATAATAACAAATCCTTAAATTAAAGGGTATCACAATAACTCATCCTATCATATATGGTATCACAATAACTATTGGGGAGGGTTTGCAATCTGCCCAGGAAAATATGAATTCGGATCTTAGAAAGATATACTCCGAATCTCCTTTAATAATTATATATTCCAACCACACAGTAAAGAAATATACAGAGCTGACATAAGCTACGACTTTCGGTCAGGAGATTATTACACAGATTGAGGTGGAACAGGGGTATCCCAAAAACATTCAATGTTTAAAAATATAAATCAAATATTCATGACACATTTGTATAGCAGTACATTTATTAGATCTCAGTCACACCTTTAATGTTACATTTGAAAAGATCTGAAGTCGCAGACAGTCCACGAGTGTGAATCTTTTATTCACATTCGTAGATTGTTCTTTTTGCACTATGGTGCCGCCGAGATTGCCAATCTAGATGGCTCCATGAGCTACTTTTCGTGCTATGCATTTTTTGTCGATCATTTAGCGCTCTGTGAAGGGGCCGTTTATGCAGAGCGGGTGGTGGTGGAAGTAACGAAATTGAAATCCTTTTGTTAACAAAATGTACTTTTTGATATAAGTGTTGAGTACTGTTGTAATTTTCATTTCGAACTATTCGGAAAATATTTAAAGACGTTATAAATTACCACCAAATTTTGATGGCACAGGTTTTGATGTCTATAGATTATTGGTATGTGATTACAACTAAACAAGAGAAGTTATAAATATGTGTATTCCAACTGTCGATTCGTTCATGAGAATTCAATTCTCTGAATGAATCGACATTATTAAGCCAAGATGCGTGTACGAAGGAAAATTTTGTATGGCGTAGTGGACTTTTTGCATGCTAATAACACCAACTAGAGGCCTCGCAGCATATATATTCCTCTACATGGTTTACTCAGAATTCGAAGTAGAACATTTTATGTGAGTTTTGTGTGTCTGTGTGTCCCCCCCCCCCCTCTTATAACTTTTGATCCGCTCAATTTACAGAGCCCAAATTTTCACAATATATAGACAGTTATAGACCTACAAAACTTTTATACTCAGAATTGTGAATTTTTGTTTCAATCAGGGGTTATCAACTTTTGTAATTTTGATTTATTTTTCCATATATCGCAGAAACCGTAAAAGCTAGAACGCTGAAAATTGGTATAAACATAGACAAATACAAAATCTCAAATTGATTTTTTTTTTTAAATTCCAGGGTTTCTCAAACATTTTTTATTAAGAAAAATATTTTATTTATGATAAATTTATGAGTTTAACTGCCTATATTTCCAATTTCTTTAAAAATATCGAAATAATCCGAAACACCCCAACTAGATAATTTAATTTTCTATAAAAAATATCAATATTGTAGAAGTAAATCTCAAATTTTTTTTAACAATTTTTATAAAAATTGAATTTAGTGACGACATCACTTCATACAATTTGTATGGTAGTCGCCTATACACAATATGTAAGAAGACTTAATAGTTTGATACTTAAATCTCCAAACATCCATACATACCATCATGCTGTTTTCATATTCTGTGTAGGAAAAACAGACTGACCTCCATACTATCCTATCCTGACAAACATACCTACATGTTTTATATAGAAAGTAAAATATGTTCAAATATTTTTTAATTTGTGTTGTTTATAGTTTGGTACGTATTCTTTGATTATGCATACTATCGCCATCGACAGTTGGATCTCACGTGTTACTTGCAACTAGTATATAAAAAAACACTTACCTAAATGCATTTTGTTTGGACCCTTGATAAACAACTGCTGAATACCAAGAAATATATTCATAGAAAACAGTTGTACGTACGTATAAACAGTTTTAAAAAAAAAACACTATAATGCTGACTTATTTTTTTTTAATATTTTTAATCACACTATATATATGTAGTTATATATTTGATAAATATTATATATACTTTATCCCTACAGGGGTAGGTAGAGAGAAACAAGCGTCATACGTTTCTATCTTTGCAAACATTTAAGGCTTAATGCATAGTTTCATACATGCTTTTCTGATTTCAAAAAATCATTCACATGGTTATACGATTTCTTTTTAAAGATATCCCTGCTATTCAATTAATTTGAAATTTTAGGCATATTTATTGAATTCGCTTTTTTTTATTCATAAAAACCTTCTTTATCGTGCATTTGGCACACGTCAATAATTATATTCTAAGGCGATTATTTAAGTTTAGGTATTGTATGGGGATCTGATTCAGTGCGGGTCGATTATCATGTATGGCAATCTAATGCAAGTCGAATTAGTAAAAAAAAATAGTTTTGGTAAAATTATACAGTAGGAACTTAAATGGAACTGTTTGATTTTACCAAAAATATATTTTAAACTAATTTCTTATGAAATTTCATCAAGAATTGTCCATTACGAAGTTAAATAAAATGACATAGGACAATTATATTTTATGACGATTTGACAGGAGTTCATTTTAATTAATGGTGATAAGAAATAGTGACAGTGTAAATGATTTTTTACTCCCCACTCCCCACTAACCAAGGGGATATGGTGGAGAGTTATGATTTCGCAATTTTTAAGGGCATTTTTTTATTGCAGATAATCAACTAGTATCATGCTGAGATTGTATTCTGAAAGTTTCATCACAATGTTTCTGTATGTGTGTGTGCTATGTGCTATGTACGGCGTGTTTATTTTACTTCGATTATAGACTAAAGTACTAATTCGATTCTTTTCAAATTTTGCATATTTGTATATCTGAAACTCACTTTGACCCCATTAGATTTTGAACGATATCTGAATAGTACTTCTCAATTTCTATCAAATATTTCAAAGTGACCCCGAGCTCAGTAAACTTAAAATTTGAAATTTTGGTATAAAGGCACATCACTTTCATAAAATGGCATTGAAGAATTATCAAGTTTTTATAGTAAAATATTTACATAAAAAATAATTGAACAAACTCATTTCATGAAAATGCTGAATATTTTCCATACAAAATTTGAATACTTTAACGAATGACTTGTTAGTGAGGAGTTTAGCGTTGGCCACAACCCACTCGCTTTACTACACACAGGCGAGCATGTAAGATAGTGAAAATGGCGGTGAGTGTTTAAAAGGACATATGTGTCTAGGGCTCGATTCTCTCTACCTACTTCATTAGGGAAATGGTGTGATGTGGCAATTTCACTCAATATAATATTACTCTGATCTATGCCAGTAAATGGCAAATTTACAAGCACAGATTTGATTTAATGGCGGGTAGACACAAACACTGATTATTTTATGTCAATGGCGATTAGATACTGATGTCACTTTGACTCTAGTAGCTTTGATTCAACGGCGATGTGACTCGAATCGATTTGTTTCAATAGCAATGAGACTAAAGCCGGTTTAGTTCAATGGCGATTTGATTCGGGTTGATGGCAGTAAGATTTCCGCTGGTTAAATTCAAAGGCGATATGACTATGGTCGGTTCAATTTAACACGGCTATATAACACAGAGACTATGAACAAACGCGTGTGTTTATTTGCAACAACTAGTAACTTCAGATTTTTAAACAATCACATCGGAACTATTTAAGTGTAATATTGTAAGACGTGTATTATGATAGAAAATGTAACAAATACTGGTCTGGTGCAAAAATATAATAAAAGAAATTATAAGGGATACCACAATCGGAAATATTATGACGAGTCAGCCACATGTGTTTTTGCTATCGCTAGAGGTTCATTCACACGTGCGGTAAATTTTGTGTTTGTGAGGATGTGAGTATACAAATAAATAAATAAATAAAAAAATGAGGGCTTCCCTTTCAAATTATAATGATAATTCTGTATTTAAAAAAACTTTAATCAACAAATTTTTTTTTTGAAACTGATACAAATTATATAATTTCTGTAACATTTTAAGATCTCGAAGAACAATTTTTAAAGCCTTTAAAAAGTTTTGTCATAGTTATGGCGCCTTACTATTGTTAGATTCCCAGTAGGTTAATATTTTACATAGATCTTGGTCATACCCCTGATGTTTCTTATTTTTAAAAAGATCTGAAGTCGACGAGTGTGAATGTTCCATTCACGATTGTTCTTTTGCACTACGGTGCCGAGATTGCTAACCTAGAGGGCTCCGTGAGCTACTTTTCGTGCAATGCATTTTTTTCTTGTCGTTCACTTAGCGTTCTGTTAAGGGGCCGATTACAGTCCCCATATGCAGAGCGGGTGGTGGTGGTACAAGCGAAATTTCTGTAACAACTTTTATACTCAAAATTATCATTTTAGATATCCAATTTATTAAATTATCCTTAATTTTAATGAAGTTGACAGTTAAATCATATTTAGAATTGTAAATAATTATCATTTTAAATGTTTTTTGAATTGTAAACACGTTTAAGAGGGCTACTGCTGCCAACGTACCTATTTTTTCAATTTGATATACCATCATTATTCCTAAACGAATCATTTTGAAAAAAATAACCTAGTTAGTTTGGATATTCATAAAGAGAAATATACCTTAACTTTTTGATTATGTTCTGTATATATTCTTGTAGGAAAATAATAAGCATACCCCGATTTTAACATTTATCTTAAATTTCTAAAAAATATAAGATATAGAGCAATATTTTTTTTTATAAATTAAAGAAGATCAAAATACCTGGAAAAATATGATATGACGTTGCATTAACGCATCAGGTTAAGTAAATAAACCAAAAAAACTTTTATTACGCAATGGCGCTGAATGGAAAATAAATGTTTTTTAGGTTTATTTACTAAAACCGAAGCATTAATGTAACGTCACATAATATTTATCTAGATATTTTTGACTTCTTTAATTAAAAAAAATATATATATATTACTCTACGCCTTATAGTTTATCAAAAATATATGATAAACGTTGTAAATCGGGGTATGCTATTGTTTTTCTACAAGAATTTATACATAACATTATCAAAAAGTTAAGGTATATTTTACCAAACTATCCCAAACTATCTAAATTATTTTTTTCAAAACGATTTGATAAGAAATAATGATGGTATATCAAATTGAAAAATAGGTACGTTGGTAGCAGTCCCCCCCCTTAACAGTAAAGTATAATTGTCGCACCTAACCGAATAAAATTAAAATTTTATTAACGCTCAACCGGACACACAGATCCCATTTTCTCTGTATGAAATAATTCCTACATACCCCATTATCTGTATCTCTAATTTTGAATTACTTATCTTGTTTATATTCTTTGTTTTTTGTAGTTGTATACTTTAATTTATAATTTAGTTTTTAGCTCCCTCCACTGTATATGTTTTTAAGCTGACTTATTTTTTTATATTACGCATGTTGTGGGAATTATCTTGGCAAATGACTGATATTTTTATTTACTTATTTGATAAAGAAAAAAGATGAACATAATGCAATAGATACAATATATAATAGAGTTACAATATTTATTAACATTACCCCCCAATAAGAGCTTACACTCGAGTTTTGGAGGGGATTCTACAAATCAAGTACCAAATCATCACATAAAAATCCATATCTATAAATATTTATATATAACTTATAACATAGAAAAAGTACTCAAACCCTAAGAAAACTTTAATAAGATATTTGTTATTATTTTATTTATGGTTTATAAATTGCTGTACGTTTCTCCTAAATTAAATAAATAAATAAAATAAAATAAAATAAAGAGGTAATTATTTTTTTATAATTAAATAAAACTTATAATATTTATCGTCTCACAGATCCAGAAACACAAATTAAAACTGTCTCCACCGGGAATTGATTCCGTAGGCAAAGTAGAAACTTACGGCGTTTGGTACGTCTGACGATAGCTTTACGCCAGCGTCACGAAACAGAGCGTTATCAATAAATAATATGATGTGATATCGTCTGTGAATATATGTATAATAAAAGTAATGTAATCAGATTGATGATTGTGTATCGGTCTTGTAAGACCAGCTAGAATGACTAACAACTGCAACATATATGTACATAGGTACCTACCTAATTAGTCTGAGATAATGTTATTATTGCTGACAGTGACTGTAACAATGTGACGTACTTTTGGGACGATGACTGTAACGCATCCACATAAGAATGCGATGATTGGACATTTCCCATTGTAAATAAACACATATTTATTTTTGACACACTTTATCTCAATAGAGACGAAGATGTGAATATCTATTTATTACATTGCAAACCCCCTTCTCCTACAGAAAAAAAAAATTATTTTATTTATTTACTAATGCTATTGGGGTGTTTCTTTTTCGATTCACTTTTTAACCAGTAATATAAATCAAACATATTTGGCTTATGTGTTGTATAACAGTCTAATCTACTTAATTGGCTGAATGTTTGTTTTCAATGAATACCATAAAAAAGAATCTGAAAATCACCTGTTATCGGTTGGTTTACGTGATCAATTTAAGCGCTTGCGCAACGTTCACTTATCGATTTTGAATGTTCTATATCATAATATGATGTATGGCATTTTCATATACATAACTTTAAAATAATGTGAAAACATCATCGCAATCTATGGACTTTTCGAACAACTATCTCTAACCCCATCCATTGAGAAATTGGTTCGTAAACAATTTCTCAAAGGTTATACTTTTCATATGGAGTTGTATAATATCTTAAGATATTATACAACTCCATATGATAATTACAAATTAATAAAATTAACGAATTGAACGTGCATTCTCGGTGGAATTATTTTAATAATGTAATTTAAATTAAACAGTTAATTTGTTCTTTCACAATTTTATTTGCCTGACTAGTTTCGTAGGACACGCCCTACATGGTCACAGGTTAGTTTCTTTGTAACCTGTGACCATGTAGAACGTGCCCTACGAAACTAGTCAGGCAAATAAATTTATGGAAGAACAAATTAACTGTTTCATTTAAACTAGTTGCATGTAACACATGAGATCCAACTGTCGATAGCGATAGTATGTATAGTTGAAAAATAAGAATAAAGTAGACCCCTGCATACAATCTTGCGTATCTTGGATTTAAACTGCCACTTCCTTCAAGAGAATGAAAGTTGGATTACAAATTGACCTAATAAACTATTTTTTTTTGTTTTTTTTTTAAGCCATAATGTTTCTCTTTTTTTATGTGTTTGTGCTTAGTTATATCTTTTATATCATTTTTGTTTTCTTTTGTTAATATCATTCAATATTCTTCTTTGTTATGATCGTGGTTTCTATTGTATATTTTCGTTTTTATATAGATTCTTTTTTAAGGTATTTTAATTCTCTTATAAATTTGAACGAAAATTTTAATGCAGGAAGTGGTCACTTGTAATTGATTGACCAGTTTTGTAATAGCTTTCCCTTGTTTTATGGAACTATGATGTATAATAACTTGTTAGCTGTAAGTGGTCCTTTATAATAAATAAATATGGGTAGTATAAAAAGGGATTTGATTTCACTGTTTGAACGGACTTGCCCCCAGACTTGTATAGGTAGCGTATAATCCATACGCCATATACATAAAAACAAAATGACGAACCTCATAATACAATGAGATTGCACTCTCTACACGATGCCTGTTGAAAAAAAAAATAAAAACGTGTAAATCACTACTTCCACTATGCCACACTAGTTGAAATGTATGAAATGAAAAAAAAGTCAATTGTATGTGTAAAGATCACGTCAGCTATCCGACGATGACTTAGTGCTCTGACGAAAACTGTTAATGACTTAATATGAACAATAATTGTTGCATAAACTCTTGTCGTTAGTAAATTTATATATACCTACATAATATTATGTATGTGTAGGTATGCATACATTTTTTGTGATCATAATTTGTGCATAGTAATTAATTATTGATCGCTGAGATTTGATTACAAATAACACAAAGCGTTGCAGATTTTAAATTAGCATAGTAAAATATTTTTAACAAACGTAAATGTTGAATATTTAATGTATAGATTAGAGATAGCGATGAGCAAATGTAAAACCAAGATTAAGACTACATGTGTTAATACATGACTTAATAAGACAAGACAAGTTTGTAACTCTCTCAGTGCGTTTAGGACAGCTGTATCCTCCTAACTATCCTAGTACCTACTTTGATTTAATCAGCCGTCTTATTTTAGTGTTTTTTTATTTAAATAAATTATACATTATTTGTATTTTTTTGTAATCAATATTAATTATCCTATTGAATAATGCATGGAGTTTTCACTGGTCCACTAATAAAGCAATGCACATTGTCTGTTTTTTTAAATTGTGTATCTCTATCAACCAATAAAATAAAATAAAAAGACCAATCCCACTAAAGCAGATTAGCGATAAACAATAAATTATTCAAGATGTCGCTAGGCGCGCGCTCGACAATAATTTCTCGAAGTGGTCTGCCACACCACCTTGATAGGCTGTCTTGCATTCTCATACCAGAGCTCATACCACGTTTGCTCAAAAACATTTTGATTTTATTTTACCTCGTATTTTAAACATATTTACAAAATAATTAAATGGTTCTGAGATATATAATATATAGTCACTAAGTGCTATGAAAAGTTTAATAAACTATCTTCTTGGATTCTCAACAAAGGTAGAATGAACATTGAAAATATATTTTTTTAAATTATGAAATGATTATAAAACCGTGATTTTATAGCTAATATTATAATTGGTATGTTTGATTTTTTGATATGTTATAATTATGTGTTAGACATAAATGGGTTACATAAGTAAGAACTGTGTCAGTTAAAATGAATGTAAAGCTATTCCACCACAAGCACTGCTTATGGTCACTTTCACCAACGTCCCCTAACTCTTAGGTGAGAATTCTTATGTAGTACCTAACGTGAATTTTCGTTTCACCACCTACATAAGAGTTACCTTAGACGCTAAGAGCCCCCTAATTCTGGGGAGCCGATTTCCGCCACCTAAACGAATACTTAAGAAACAACTGTCAAAATGACAGTCAGTATATAGCGATTTAGTAGCATAATATTGTCAATTGTGTTTATAATTTTAATTTTTCGTCGATTTACACGCATTTTGAAAATAAAAATGAATAGGATTATAAATGCCGTAATGTTTCAAACTCTCATCGACGGTAAAATTTGGTTGCCGTTTTCTTTCGATTGGCATTTCCTAAAATACAAGACAAAATTGCTAAATGATGTCCTCAATATTTATGTATAACATTATTGCATTTTTAGGCATTGAATATACATATTATTAGTAATAGCACAAGTAATAGTTACTTATTAACGAGAAAATAACTAAAATCAACTAAACGAAAACTGAATTATTTGGAAATGTTGAACGAAATCACAACGTAATTGACAGAAAGTGACAGTCATAGAAAAAACATGATGCAATATGATGCATTCCAAATACAAATGTTGCCACTGTATAAACAAAAATAATCGTTTTGAATTCCTAGCTAGGGAACAGATAAAATAGACTGGTGAAAACCATACGATACGTTAGGGGCTACCTAAGCTTAGGTGATACCCAGCTATGTGACAGTTTAGGTAACATTGGTGAAAGTCACCATTAGTGTAATAGTTCTTATCCACTGGATGTTGGTACTGATATGTATACAGTTTGTCAGTGACAACATATACTAAATTGTCTATTTTTTCATAATTTTTTGTTGTACTATGTTTCACTATTGTATTGTTGTAATTTTTTTGTATGGTTATTGTGGATTTTGAATAAATAAATAAATAAATGCCAAGTCTTGGTCTTGGTATTGCAAATTATACAAAAAAAGTTTCCTGTTAAAAATAAATATGGTTTCAAAGATTTGCGAGATCGCAAGACCCTTGCATAAATGCTTGCAGGTCTGGCAAGATCAAGATCTAGGCTGCCGTAGGTAGTGATGAGACTTTCGCTCATCACTACCTACGGTAATCTATTGATTTGTAATATATCTTAATTTCGTGCATTAAGTAAAATAATAATATGCTTCTCAGATGGTATAGCCACTAGTGACAGACAGAGCGATAAAGACAGCTATGGAGAATGAGACTCTGGCCAGAATATCAGGCTGACCGCCACCACATCCTGGATGTCAAGCATTCTTAAAAGCATTTGCGTGAGGAATCCGAATAAGATGGCTAGTGACAGAGCGGTTAGCGCGCTGGGTTAGTAATCCAGTGGTCGCGAGTTCAAATCCTGCCACGACCGATTTCGTTCATCTATAGCACAAGCATTTATGCTTAATTAGGGAACGTATGAGGATGTATATGTACCTACTTGTTCAAGGTCATTTCCAGTATTTAAAAAAAATAGTTAAAAAGAATCTTATCAAGCAACAAAAGACAAAATCAAGATCGAAGAAGAAAACTTATATTATGCTTGACTTAGCTCTCTGCAAAACCTTCAAGACATGTCGACCATCGTGGCTAACATAGTTAGGTATCTGACTCAAGGTTAAATAATGTGGCAACTTGTTATTGAGTGCGAGTTAAATTTAGTATAAGGCTTCATATTTTTTATATTTGATTAATTTATTTATTTATTAAAATATAAAAATAAATAAAATATCGGTTATATCGAGAGTCTTCACTGGTCCATATGCTGGTAATCATTTTTGCATATATGTATATTATGGATATGACTGTTTTTACTCTATAAAATAAAATAAAATAAAATAAAAAAAAATAAAATAAAATAAAATAAAAAAAAATAAAATAAAATTATATAAAATTAAATAAAATAAAATAAAATAAAATAAAATAAAATAAAATAAAATAAAATAAAATAAAATGAAATAAAAAAAAAATAATATAAAATAAAATAAAATAAAAAAAATAAAATAATATATATTATGTTAATTGGCCCAGAAGCTATACAAAATAAAATATAATAAAACTGTGTCAATAGAGTGCGCTATCAGAATGATATTCATTCAACATTGAGATAAATTGGAACGCAGAGTGCCAATTGATTGAAAAAATCGAGTAGGCTACTCAATGTAGCTACATACTTACTGTGATCGCAGTTACAGCTAGTGTACATACAGGACATCTAGTGAATGAAAATAATATGATGTAGGTATTAAAACCGCCTAATACACACACTATGAAGTTGTGTGTTAGTATCGCGTACCTACGTTAAAAAGGGTTTACACGTGATTTCGGAATTATCGGAAAGTCTAAATTTGTTGATCTATTGCATTCCAAGAACAACTCTAACTTGAAAACTTTATAGGTGATTTTAAAACACTTTGATTTTATGCACTCTTTAAATATATAAAATTTGATGTTTCTACAACATTATATTAATAATAATAAACACTTATTTGCACCCTTCGCTAGTGGCGAGTTTACTGCCATATGGCCACACTCTCTGGACGGCCACACACCGCCGGCAGCATTACATAGACAACACCTCTGTCTCTGTTGCAGACACTGACATTATTCCTAAGTCCGCCGTTAAACTTCTGGGAGTACATATTGACTCCAGTCTAAGTCTCAAAAAACAGATAAACAGCACAACATCCTCTGCTTTCTACCACTTACGACGAATAAAATCTATCAGACGAAATATACCTACGTAAGCAACGAAATCGCTAGTAAACGCATTCGTTATTTCCCGCCTGGACTACTGCAATGGTATCTACGCAAACCTTCCAAAGCTGGAGCTAAACAAACTTCAATCCGTCTTCAACGCTGCTGCTAGGCTTATCACCGGAGCCGCGAAATTCTCACACATATCCCACCATCTACGAAATCTTCACTGGCTAAAAGTGCCAGAGAGAATCAAGTACAAATTATGTTTGTTGACTTTCAAAGCGATCCATGGCATGACTCCCACGTATCTTTCAGACTTCTGCATCCCTCTCACCGTAAACGAGCGACAACAAACACTTCGGTCAGCCACCACATCCGTGATTGGCAAGTTGACTGAAATAAATAGAGTCAATACTTCATCCTTCGGTGATCGTGCTTTTGCTGTGGCTGGACCAGCCTCGTGGAATAAACTACCACCTGAACTGAGGCAAATCGACAACTTAGCACTATTCAGGAAACACCTGAAAACTCTTCTTCCGCGAGTCTTACAAAAACCTGTAATAGTTATATTCAAAGCGCCCTTGAGGTGAGGTTATCACAAAAACGGCGCTATAAAAATAATCCAAATTTATTATTATTATTATGGCAATGTATCTAGTAAATTTCAAAAATTGAATTGATAGGAGGCATAACTCAATAATGGGCATAATTGAAAAACGTTGCGCAAGCGCATAAAGTGATCACGTAAACCAGCTGATGACAGGTCGTAAGCCCTGGAGATGATTTCTCGGTTCTCCTATAATATTCTAAATACGTCTATTGAGATGTTGCAAATTTGTCAATTTTTTTAAAAAAATTTTTAACTAGGGTAATTTATCCTGTATTTTAAAATTGTATGACGAATTTTCACTAGAGAAATGTCGAAAATACTGTATTTTAAAATGCTATATTAAGGCTCTTGTATACCCTGGGTATACGGATGTACACAAAAATGCACACTAAATTACCTTCTAATGTATGAAACGAGAACAATATATAGGTGCGAAATAGGTACCTACTTCTAATGCGGATTACTTTTATTATCCCAGTCGTCATATTGATATAACTACAGAAGGTATACCTAAATATATTTAGCCTCTTATAGTATGGCATAGAAAACATGACAAAACAGACTTATTGATCCGCTTAAAAATAGTAGAAAAACAAAAAGAATATTAAATAATGGTGCAAAAACAACTAAACATACCATTCAATACGAAAATAACAATTTAAACAAACAATTGTATGATACGATAAAAAACTACAAATATGTCTATTATAAAGAGATCTGACAAGAGTATTTATTGCTAAAATATTCACATGACAAGACCAAATAATATTCATGTACCATGATATTATTACAATCGTTATGTCATTATAAATTAAAGAATTAAATGTTAAATAACCTTATAAAGCGGTTGTGCATTATTGTATAGTTTCACTGTCGCCAAATACTGGTTGACCCGCACAAAAAATACGCATAAATGTTAGATTTATATAGCTACGTTGCATATTGCAACACTGCATAAAATGAGGCAGAAATATATAGATAAAAATCAAACGAGCTTAATAATTAATTATTCTACTTATTTTTTATATATAACATTTTTACTAATTGAATCATTTACGGCATATATGCTGTATTCTTCACTACAAAGTCACTTTACAGAGTATTCAAATTTTGTACGGAGAATTTTCATGAAATGGGTTTGTTAAATTTTTGATTTCAATATTGTATTATGAATACTTGATGATTCTTCAATGCCATTTTATGAACGTGATGTGCCTTTTGAGCAATTTGAAAATAAATATATATCAATTTTTAAGTTTCCTGAGCTTGAGGTCACATTGAAATATTTCATAGTTAAAAAAAATGAGAAGTGCTGATCAGATATTCTTCAAAATCTGATGGAATTTAAGCGAGTATTAGATATACAAAGTTGTCAAATTTGAAAATAATCGAATGAGTACTTTAGTTTTTAATCAATAAAGTAGCAAAAACACACCGTACATCATAGCACACGGCAGGGCACACATAGATACATTGTGATGAAATTTTCAGAATACAATCTCAGCATGATACTAGATGATAATCTGCAATAAAAAATAACCTTAAAAACTAGCTAGTCAGTTATTGTTTATTTATACAATATATGGCATAAGCCATTTATGTTTTATAATACTAAAAATAATTACAAACTGATAAAAATAATATACAAACTAAAAAAGACATAAAATTAATAAAATAATTATTACTTATATTTGTAATTTTATGTAAAATAATGTTTAGGCAAAATGTGAATGCAAAAAAGGCTATAGATATTTGTCATGTTATACAAGATGTAGGTATTATTTTTGTAGCACACTAAAATAATCGTCACTTGAGTATAAACATCGTGGCAAAAAGTTAAGGAAAACACGAGATGTTAATAAATTTTGAACATATTAATATTTTACAGAAATGTTGCAAGCGGATTGATTCGTTCATTGCATCCGGTGATAAAATAAAATTAATACTCAAAAATTGATAGACAGTCGAAATTGATTGATATAAATATGTACAAGTTTATGTTGACATCCACCCGCACAAGAGAAAGTAGGTAAATAATTTATTTTTTATTTCATAAATACGTACATACCATCACGACATGTGTCTCACGGGGTATGCAGAGGGATCTGAACGCCACATTTTTCTATCATGCCTCATAAACATTTATGCTTCTTCTCGTACATTTTCGTCTTTCAGAATATCGTTCACATAATAGAAATAATAAATTTAGATAATTTATATAGCGCCGTTTTTGTGAATATCTCACCTCAAGGGCGCTGAAAAAATGATTACGTTGTATCATTTCGGCTCTGGTAAGATTTGCGAAAAAGGTGCGTTTTGAGTTTTTTTCTGAACGAAGACATATTTTCGGTTTGTCTGAGGGTGTGTGGGAGCTTATTCCATGCATTTGGTCCTGCCACAGCAAATGCATGATCACCGAAATTAGTTGTGTGCACCCTGTTTATTTCAACTAATTTCCCAACCATGGATGAAGAGGCAGAACGAAGTGATGATTGTCACATGGTCGCACCATTCTTTTCTTGGTCGCCCCGACCGTTCATCATATTCCTCTTGGCTATGTTAATTTTCTTCGTAAGGTGTTCTTAATTTATTCTTCTCGAGTAGCCAAACCATCTCAATGTCTTAACTTCAATCTATTAATTACATATTTATTCGTCTTACATTCTTTCCTTACGTCTTCACTTACGTCACATCTAATCCAACTGTCGATATATCAAGAGAACTTTGTTCTCTTGATATATCGACAATGTTTTAAGCCAGGATACGCGAGAATTGTATGCAGGGTCTACTTTTTTCACGGCTTTTCAAACTTTGAAGTCAAAAAACACCAACTTAGAGGCTTCGCAGCATATATGTTTCAATGTTTCATGTACTGATTTACTCAGAATTAGAGGAATCAGTACATGGAACATTTCGTAGAAGAAATAGTAGAACATTTCGTGTGTCTGTGTGTGTGCCCCCCACTTATAACTTTTGATCTGCTCAATTTAAAGAGCCCAAAATTTCAGAATATATAAATAGTTATGGGCCTACAAAACTTTTATACTCATAATTTTGAATTTTTGTTTCAGTCAGGGGTTATCAACTTTTGAATTTTTACTTTATTTTTACATATATCTCAGAAACCATAAAAGCTTGAACGCTGAAAATTGGTATGAACATACACAAATACAAAATCTCAATTTGGTTTTTATTAAAAAAAAATTACAGAATTTTTCAAACATTTTTTTTATGGAAAATATTTTTTGTCATTAATTTATGTACCTATTTAACTGCCTACATATGTTTCAATTTTTTTTAAATATCGAAAAAAGCTGAAACATCCCAACTAGATAATTTAATTTTCTATAAAAAATATTGACATTGTAGTAGTACATCTAAATTTTTTTTTTCATAATTTTTATTAAAATTGAATTTAGTGACGACATCGCTTCATACAATTTGTATCGCAGTCGCCTATACACAATATGTAAGAAGACTTAATAGTTTGATACTTAATCTCAAAACATACATACATACCATCATACTGTTTTCATATTCCGGGTAGGAAAAGATCCTATCTTGACATACATACCTAGGTACAGGTGTTGTATAGAAAACAAAATATCTTAAAATATTCAATAATTTGTATTTATGGGTTTATAGTTTGGTACTTATTCTTCAACTATACATACAATCGCTATCGATAGTTGGATCTCATGTGTTACATGCAACTAGTTTATTAAATTATACAACCAATGAACCTGTTGCCTACATTTTATTAGGTACATATTAGATAAATAATGTATGTACTCACCTCACTAAAAAATCCTGTGCCGAGATGTTCATTATTTGTTCAGTTTACGTGGTTTATATGAAAATATGTATATTCATGGAATTTCTATGTATTCATTGTACAGTAACGTTTTTGTGGAATTAAAGTTGCTACATTCTGGAAACTAACAATATTAATCGTCTCACAGATCCAAACAGAAAACACAATTAAAAAAAGTGTTTTCACCTAGAATGCTCAGCTGCAGATATCAAACATATCAATATCTTTATTAATATTAATATCTTCTTCCGTCGTCTTATTAGGTCTCCCCAACTTTGGATATCATTAAAGAGCACATCTTCCTATCTTCGGCGGCTCGAAACGGCTACTCCGCGCTCATAATCCCTCTCCACTTTCGTACATTCCCTTCCTGCCGACACCCCGATTTCCCTCGATTGTTTCCCTCTATGACAAGATGTTAATATAAGCACTATGTAACGTTGCAATCATTATCTATTCAACGTTGGATAAATAAGGAAATAGAGATAATCCTCATTATAATATTTTGGAAAGTTATATGTATGTATGTGGGTATTTTTTTAGTGTGCTGTTCAATCAAAAACTAGAAAATTTTAAAGGTTAAATATTCTGCATATCGCTTCCTTTGCGACCAGTGAGTAACCTAGGCAGATTAAAAATTAATTGACTTTTTAATGTTTTATTATATTATTTTTCATTTTTTCGTAAATTTTTCCACAAAATTTATCACGAATGAAACGTCAAATTATGCACTTTTTCGTAAGCAAATATTTGTTTATTTCAATTGCAGAAGTGCGTTTTTACACGAATAACACATATTTGAATGTATGACTTAGCTTATAAATTATAAAATACTTTTTTCACACTTAATAACAACATATGAGAACATGGGGGTTATGGCCAACACTAAACTCTTCACAATGGTTAAATTAATTCAAATTATAAAACCACTTTTCAACTCGAATCTTGCTGAAATTTCTTTCCCAGTCCAATCCTACTGAAATATCAAACCACTTCCCTTTAGATTATATGAGACTGAAGGGGCAGTAAGTACTGAAGGGAAGGGACTGTTTAAAAAAAACTAACTCTTTTTTGTTAATTTTTATTTATTGTACCTATTATATTTTTTTCATTCTGAATTTATCATAATAAATAAACAGTTCAAAATTACGAAAACGATTTTATTTATTTATTTTTATTTTATTTTATTTAATTCTGGGAACAGACAGTTACCTATATACAGCTTGTGGGAAAACAAAAAAAAAAACAATATAATATATACAAAACCAGTAAAGTTCCCTAATGCTTTTATACAATCAAAATAAAAATAATGGCTAGATAATGCGAGTGATCTTTACAATACAAAATATAAACAACAAAAAAAACTAATTCATTAAGAATTTGGAGTACAAACCTCTATAGGACAGGAAGAGAGAGGGATTAGAGGGATAGGAATAACCTCGAAGATTTTCAATTTCGCCCCAATAGATCACACCAACAACAGCCCCACCCGGGATAATACGATACGTTAGCATATTGCTTCACATTTACCTTCTCGAGCAACGCCGGGTATCAAAAACTAGTAAATTAATAACATACATAGATACCTATATCACATGATGATAGAACAAAAGAGGAAGATACATATTATTACCAATAGGTACCATATTATGGAGAGAAGATAGGTTATTAAATATTATGAGCAACGGAAATCACATAAAATCATTATAGGTACCTATTTGTCAATCTGTGTGCCTAAAGTACACTTGTATTCTCCATTGTTTTTTTTAGGCTAGAGATATTTACACGACTCAACCATAGAAAATATATTTTCTTTTTTCCCGCGCAAAAAAATAACCATAGAAAGCGCAGATAAATAAAGTTATAAAAATATTTACCTTTGTCATTTCTTTCAGAAGCTATAAATGCACAAAAATGTAACATGAAATGCAACTTTAAGGAGGGGGACTGCTACCAAAGTACCTATTTTTCAATTTGATATAACATCATTATTTCTTATCAAATCGTTTTGAAAAAAAAAATTTAATAGTTTGGGTATTAATAAAGAAAAATATATCTTTACTTTTTGATAATGTTCTGTATAAATTCTTGTAGAAAAATAATGGCATACCCCGATTTTCAACGTATATCTTATATTTTTAATAAAATATAAGGCGTAGTTCAACATATTTTTTTAAATTAAAGAAAACAAAAATATCTAGAAAAATATGATGTGACGTTGCATTTATGCTTAGAGCTTGGTAAATAAACCGAAAAAAAAATATTTTCCATTCAGCGCCATTGCGAAATAAAAGTTTTTTTGCTTTATTAACTTAACCCGATGCATTAATGCAACGTTACATCGTATTTTTCTAGATAGTTTGATCTTCTTTAATTTATAAAAAATATATAATGCTCTATACCTTATGTCTTAAATCTTATTTAAAAAAAAAAATGTCAAAAATCTGGGTATGCTTATTATTTTCCTACAAGAATATAATATACAGAAAATAATTAAAAAGTTAAGGTATATTTTTCTTTTCTAATATCCAAACTAAGTTATTTTTTTCAGAATGATTCGTTTTGTAGTAATGATGCAAATTCAAACTGAAAAAATAGGCAACATGGTAACATGAAAATAGGTAAAATATAACACGGAAAGCAACTATTGCCATTTAAAGCTTTAAAAAAAGCTTTAAAAATAAAATATTGCGATTTAAAGCTTTAAAATATAAAATATTGCCATTTAAAGCTTAATCAAAATTATTGTTTTATGGAGATCTAATATTATAACAGAATTAAATATAATTGAATCGACAGTGATTTTTCCACTTTTTCGACTTTCTTGAAATGTATCTGTTCAATATAATTGATGCAACCTCCCGATAACTTAATTCACATTAAAGCGGGTGTGGGGGAAGAATAAAATAGTTTATTTTTTTTTAATTTATTCACATTGGCTAACTTTATTAAAAAAAAAAACTTAGCCAATGCACTTGATGGAACTTCACGAAGCTGTATCGAATATTTAAGAGAAAGAGATAGATATATTATGTACAATAGTGATAAATTCAACGAGAAATGTCATCAACCTATTATCAACAACGACATGACATACAATAATATTATCTATTGTTATGTTGGTATCCATATTTCTATATATAAATCACAAAAAAACACCTCTAGATATTTTTATATACTTTCTAACACGTTGGCGCCAAATGCACAAAATATATACGACGCCTAAATATTTCGTAAAAAGACACTTAATTGACGGGTAGACGGGTTCGAAAAGAGGTGCTGGAGAAGAATGCTGAAAATTACCTGGGGGCAAGTCTGGTTCAACCGGCGAAATCAAAACCCTCGTAATTACCCATATCATGGATATAATTATTATATGGATTTCTACAATATCTTTAGATGTCATAGAACTCCGTATGATAATAATGTCCATGATATGGGTAATCACTAGGGTTTTTGTTTTCATCGGTCGGACCAGACTTGCCCCCCTGGACAGCAAAAAGAGCAAACATCTCTATTCTCCAAGAACTGAGATTGTCGTCCTATATGTCTTGAACGTATACTTAAGTTTTTCGGGAAACATAGCTCGTAGATAGGAAGTCATCACGATGAGATTGTCGTCCCTATATGTCTTGAACGTATACTGAAGTTTATCGGGACACATAACTCGTAGATGGAAAGTCAGGTTTGAACATCAGCAAGATTATGGAATAACATAAGTCCAGATATTGCATCGAACTATGTGAGATGTTATTTTGCCCGTTGTATTTTTGATTATCCGGCATGTCAAAAAATACAATTGACATTCAACAGGAATAAAAATCATATATTATAATATAATGCAATCATAAAGTAATCGAATATTAATAATTTATAAGCATAAGTTTGAGATTCATTGTGTTGAACGATTCATTAGGGAATATATATTTTTTGATTAATACTTTAAGTATGTATTAAGAGAATGACAATACATAGGTATATGACAACTGGTATATTATAAAGATGTAGGAAGGTAGATATATAATTATATGGGGTTTAGTGAATGTATGTCTGTATGTATGTATGTATGTATCTATTATACTGAAGAATCTAATGACAGATATATCTATCATTTGGAGAACGCCACGCGCCATCAATATAATATATTATGCATGTGAATATACTTGATCATAATGTAGATACTAGTCAGTTCATGTATAGTACAGTCGGTCCTTGATTATTTTATACATTGCTAAAGCAGCAAAATATCTTGGTAAGTACCAAGACACCACGTGACTGTGCCAAGGGATTTAAATTTCGAAATGCAAATGCTCTTACTGCTATATAAATGGGTCATTCAAATCCAATTTATATTTAAACACTGAATGTGTTTGGGATATACCTGTACCACCTCACTTTATGTACCAATCCCCTGGTCTAAAGTCGTAGCTTATTTATTTATTTAGTTTAAGGAGAAACATACAGCAATTTGTAAATTACAAAAGACAGCTATGAAGGTTAAATATTTGTCAAAATAGTTCCCTCATCACCAAAGATTACATTTTACATAATATAAAAATAAAAAAAAGATATATGTACCTATGTAAATAGCAGAGTAAGTTTTAAATGAATATGAAAGTAATTGAAACGAGATATATAAATATAAAAATAAACAACGAAGACCATAGTTAATTTAAAACTATAAACATACAAATGATGCAGGGATAAGTAGGAATTGGGGGGAGTGGGGAGGTATAAAGAAGTTAGGTATTCTATGCCTCATATCACTGCGTCATTGCCGATATACTCCTGCTATATTGCGGATATGTGTTATTGAATATATCAGTATCATAAAACCTTGTATTACACCTACTGCTTACAAATATGTCAACTCTGTATGTTTCTTACTATGCGTTGCGAACCTTTCTGTGTGATATCCGTAGGAGCCAGATTTAAAAAAAATGTACGGTCAAATTGTAGGTAACATTATAGCGCACTAAAATGATAAAGTAAATGTTGATGGCCCATTTCCCCGAGTAAAAATTACACTATGATAAATAGTATTCAATTGTCTATCAAATCATTTGGTGCAACCTATAAAACATTTTGCCTCGTAGAACATGGCCCAAATATGCTATCTGTCGTCGCTTAACTGTGTCAATTAGCTCGCGCTCGACGTTTGCTCTCCTGACTATCCAGCATGAGCCGATGTAGCCACATTTTTTTTAAAATTTATTTCAATAAAATTTTTACATCATAATAATTGGGATCTCACTAGCCTACAGGCTATCAGTGAGTTTCCCATACAAAAAGGTTAAGTACATGTTACATTCCTTAAGTTACAGTATTAAAATTATAATATGAGATACATGTTTTTTTTATATAATTACTACTTATAAATGAGTCAAATGTTATTAATTACTTTCTACAATATTTTTTTTAAATACGGTTTTAACTGAGGATATTTTATCAATTTTATCCATACCACTTGGAAGGGTGTTAAATATTTTCGGTATGCTTACTTTCAAAGGCATCTAGACTGTTAAAAATAATATTGAACTTTATGGTCCATTATACTAGGTATAAATGAAAACACTAATTAAATAGTGAAACTTAAACAAATTACTTAAACAGCGCATTTACATTCAAATAGTTAAAATTACCGAAATTAATTTGCTATGGAGATTCTTCAAAAAATATTGCCCATTGAAAAGTTAAATAATCAGACTCTTACAAGTATGAGTTGACGTAAATCGAAGACCTAATGTACCAACAACAAAAAAGAGATTAATCAGATATTATTCAAAAATCCACACAGCTTAACGTGGCTTACGGTAAGGTTAAATGACACCCATCAGGTAGGTTCCGTGTTCAGACCGCAGAACGATGGCAAGTAAAAAAAACGGTTTTTTGATATTTTTTACGACTTACGATCATTTTAATCGCAGAGTCGGATAAAAAAAACAACGCAACTTTCGATGCGACAAAAAAGGACAATTTCGTAAGAAAACCCAAGATATCTTCTTCGTGAGTTTTTTACAACAAATACAAAAAAGGTTTTGCCCAAAGGTTTTTTATGCATAGAAAATATCCATCTTTTTTTATATTTTTCTACGAATTTCGGTGCGCGTCTTAAATTTTTTTCTGAACCATAAATAAATGTAAGTATTAATCTCTTGAATCATTCGTAAATCAATAAGGTGCGTAATTTATAACGGATTTCAGATACATATGCACATAAATGGAAGCGCGACACATGAGTGCGTTTCCACACGATTCGTCTCACCTAAAAAGGCACTGGATTAAAAAAGGGAGGTGAACCTCATTGTTGTACCATGTGAGATGTAAATTTGCTTGTTGTGGAAGCACTATTCTACACCGGTGTTTCACAGCTAATCACTCCGAGTTTTGAAAGACTATGTTCATCATAATCATCAATCATTATAAGCTCGACAGCCCTAGGTGGGTCTTGGCTGAATCCAGCAATCTTTTCATTCCTGCCTTTCTGAAGCCTTTTTATCGAGTTTCTGATTTGCAGAATGGATACATCAGCGCTGTCAGAGTCCATTCATCGCAGAAGCCTTCCGGTCTTCTTCGTACTTGTGGTGTAGAGAGTGTGAGGCGTTTTTCTAGGATCTTGTCATCCATTCTCATTACTTGTTGCTTTCTATTCTAATGATGTAGGTGCCTTGAGTTTCTAGTTTTCCTATAAAATATATACATTACATGTATATCATTGTTATTCGTTTATTATATCATTTGTTATATTCATTAACTATTTTTTTTATATAATCCTGCCTTCGTGGTTCTGTTGGTTAGGTATTTGACCACTGATCCAAGGGTCCTGGGTTCGACTCCCGTTGGGCACACATTTATAATTGTGTTTTCAGTCTGGATCTATGAGACGATTTATATCGTAAGTCTCCAGAATGTGGCAACTTGTTATTAGGTGCGTGTTAAATAATTATTTGACATAGTACCTGTTAGTTGTCCGAGAAGCTACATTTAAATAAAATTAAAATAAATAAAAATCTTGATTTTTAATATAATTGGGTTTTTATGTACCATCATGTTTAAATACTGTTTTATTAGTATGTACAAAAAGCTAATAAGCCCTAAAATGTAATAAATAAATAGTTCAATAATAATTGTGAATAATTTACTTTGTAGAATTCCGTTTTAATTTTAATTAAAAAAATAGAACAGTATGCGTTAGATTCTACGTATACAATATACGTGGAATCTAAAACATACTGTTTTTTACTCCTCACTAACCCAAGAGGATATAGTGGGGTGTTATGATTTCACAATTTTTATTACTCCTCACTAACCCAAGGGTATATAGTGGGGAGTTATGATTTCGCAATTTTTAAGGCTATTTTTTTTATTGCAGATTATCAACTAGTATCATGCTGAAATTGTATTCTGAAAGTTTCGTCACAATGTATCTGTGTGTGTGCTATGTGCTGTGTGCTATGTGCTGTGTGCTATGTGCTGTGTGCTATGTGCTGTGTGCTATGTGCTGTGTGCTATGTGCTGTGTGCTATGTGCTGTGTGCTATGTGCAGTGTGCTATGTGCAGTGTGCTATGTGCTGTGTGCTATGTGCTGTGTGCTATGTGCTGTGTGCTATGTGCTGTGTGCTATGTGCAGTGTGCTATGTGCTGTGTGCTATGTGCTGTGTGCTATGTGCAGTGTGCTATGTGCAGTGTGCTATGTGCTGTGTGCTATGTGCTGTGTGCTATGTGCTGTGTGCTATGTGCTGTGTGCTATGTGCTGTGTGCTATGTGCTGTGTGCTATGTGCTGTGTGCTATGTGCAGTGTGCTATGTGCTGTGTGCTATGTGCTGTGTGCTATGTGCTGTGTGCTATGTGCTGTGTGCTATGTGCAGTGTGCTGTGTGCTATGTGCTGTGTGCTATGTGCTGTGTGCTATGTGCTGTGTGCTATGTGCTATGTGCTGTGTGCTATGTGCTGTGTGCTATGTGCTGTGTGCTATGTGCTGTGTGCTATGTGCTGTGTGCTATGTGCAGTGTGCTATGTACGGCGTGTTTATTCTACTTTATCGATTATGGACTAAAGTACCTACTCATTCGATTCTTTTCAAATTTTGCAAATATGTATATCTAATACCCGCTTAGACCCCATTAGATTTTGAAGGATATCTGAAAAGGGCTTCTCATTTTTTTTAACTGTCAAATATTTGAATGTGACCCCATGCTCAGGAAACTTAAAATTTGAAATTTTTATTTTCAAATTGGTGAAAAAGCACATCACTAACATAAAATGGCATTGAAGAGTCATCAAGTTTTCACAATAAAATATTTTATAAAAAATAATTCAACAAACTCATTTCATGAAAATGCTGAATATTTCCATACAAAATTTAAATACTTTATAGAATGACTTGTTAGGGAGAAGTTTAGCGTTGGCCACAACCCACTCGTTTTTATTTGATTTAAATATTTCTACTTCGTCTCCATTGAGATGTCAAATCTTAACAAAATTGTCAAGATGTTAATATTTTTTAGGGGAATTTATGGTTAATTTTAAAATTGTACATGACGAACATTCACTAGAGATATATTGGGAATAATGTATTTTTTAGAAACACACTGTTTAAGATATTTGAGATATTTAATTTCATATTGGGGTGTTTAGTTTTTTATGCCTTCTTAAGCACATTACACAATTACTTGTATGGCGGTAAAAAAACATTTATGTATTTAGTTGCAATACGGTAAACCATAAACTTATTAGATATTACATTTCGAAATATTTTAATTTATTGACTGAAACACCGTGTATGTATATTATATATTTTTTACCAGATCTCGAAGCGGTTGGTTCAATAACAAAAGTCTTAAAAAACATTTCGAGTTTCTATGTAATATGCGGCATCGACGACGGCGACGTCTCAGAATCTGACAAAAAATTCATCTACATACAGATAGGTACCTACCCATCTACCATATTAATGTTAACAAAAAGTAGGTACCTGCCTGCATAACCTAACTAACTAAAATACAAAAATAACATGTTTCTTCGTACCTGGCGACACTAAAATTAAGACCTACGCCAGTCGTCACAAAACAGTCTTTTAAGATAAAAATAGGCTAGGGATATTCTTACGACTCAACCATAGATAAATTCTTATCATTCTTTCCATACCCATAGAAAGCGCAGATAAATTCATACCATCACGGCATATCCCACAATGTGGGGTAACTAGCGAAAGGTGTGCGGGTGTGCATTGCCTTATAAAAGGGAGCACAACACATCTGTGTATACCAACACACCAGTCTCGTCTCACCTAAAAGGCACTACATTCAGAATGGGTGGTGAACCTCATTGCTGAACTATGTCAGATGTTATTGTTGCCTGTTGTATTTTATATTACCCGGCTCTTACGGGACACTCGAAAACAATAATAGAAAAGAGTGGAAGCACTATTCTAAGCCGGTGCCTCACAGCTAATTCTAAGCCGGTGCCTCACAGCTAATTCTAAGCCGGTGCCTCACAGCTACACAGCAGATAAATCAAGTTATAAAAATATTTACCTTTGTTTATACTTTGTTATAATTGTGGATCTCGATGAAAAAATGATTTATAAATCGAATATTTTTATTATTGCATATGCGCAAACATTGGATTTTTTTCCCTGTCGGGAGTCAAAGATATTTTTTAACAGATTTTAATTATCTCAATAGAGACGAGTCGTCTCTATTGAGATAATTAAAATCTGTTAAAAAATATCTTTGACTCCCGACAGGGAAAAAAAAAATCCAATGTTTGCGCATATGCAATAATAAAAATATTCGATTACTTACACATTGGTACAAGTAGGTAAATAAGACAAAAATGACCTTATAAGTCTGGCGCAATTCAGGGGTGACTTCTATGCGAAAAATGCATTGTCACCTCAGATATAAGAATTGTAGCTTTCATTATTTACACAAAAACCAATTCTCTCAATAGATGGCGTTCCAACAAAATAAACAAAAAATAATAAGATTGTTGTTCATAATTTCACCCATAGATGGCTGTAGTAAAAATTCCTTATTTTCAAGCGAAAAGAATTTCAGTATTACAATATATAGAACTTTCAAAATTGAATTGATAGGGATCTCATTAAAAGGCATAATTGGTGAACGTTGCGCAAGCGCATAAAGTGATCACGTAAACCAGCCGATGACAGGTCGTAAGCCCTGTAGGTGCCTTGATTTCCCGGTTCTCCTACAATAAATATTCCAACTTCGTCTCTATTGAGATAATTAAAATCTGTTAAAAAATGATTTATAAAATTAAGTAAATGTAATAAGATGCCAATATTATTTATTTTTTCTTCAAGTTGGTTTCCATGATGCATTTATGACCATTGAAAAAATGACAAAGGTAAATATTTTTGTAACATGATTTATCTGCGCTTTCTATAGTTATAAATGACCTAAAATCTGCCAATTTCAGTCGTAAGAATAGTGGTACCATAAAAAATATTCAAAATGTTTTTATGTATATAAACAAAAACTACCGTACTCGCACGGCGTTGTCCGTGCACTCTCGTTTCAACCGCTTTTAGAAGGAGGTTAACATGTTTTCGTGTATTTTTCTGTGTATTTGAATGAATATATATTTTTTGAATTCATTTTATAATCTTCATATTTTTTAATATTTTAATTAATAAATACAGCATATATAAAATACAATATGTGGCCAACGCTAAACTCCTCACTAACAAGTCACATTTCTACAAAGTAGGTATGCAAATTTGTAAGGGAGTAGTATGGAAAATATTCAACATTTTTTTATTTAAATTTTTTTCCTATGAAAACGAGAATTCTTCAATGCCATTTTATGAAATGAATGTGCATTTTTACCAATTTGAAAATAAAATTTTAAGTTTTGTATGTCTGAGGTCACTTTGAAATATTTGACAGTTAAAAAAATAGAGAAGCACTATTCAGATATCCTTCAAAACGTAATGGGGTCTAAGCGAGTATTACATATTTGCAAAATTTGAAAATAATCGAATGAGTAGCTACTTTAGTCTATAATCGAATATAAACACGCTGTACATAGCACACAGCACACACACACATATATACACATGAAACTTTCAGAATATAATCTCAGCATGGTACTAGTTGATAATCTGCAATAAAAAAATAGCCTTAAAAATTGCGAATTCATAGCTCCTCACTACATGTGGCAACGTGTTTTTATTCCTCACTAACCCTTGGGTTTGTGAGGAGTAAAAACATGTTGCCCATTACCAGAGTGCAAGCAATCGTATGTACAAAAGTCTTATTAGAAATGGAAGGGCCTGAGAAGACATACAGACACACAAACATCCAAACTCACATATAAGTTTACTTCTATATTATCTGTGACATACACTTCCTTTCTTTGAGTGGTATTGCAACGTATGCCGGGTACTCGCTTGTATTTTATATAAATATTATTAAAGATGTATAATAAAAGAAAAGCACGGGATAACATAATGATGTGTTGTCTAAGTGAAATAATAAACACTATATAATTATATTACATATTGGCATGCAGGGGGCAAAGGTCGTGTTGTTATTACATATATATATATCGAATATTATGTATGTATATATGTATTTTAAGTACCTACATATATGTATTTTGTATGATTGTTTTATACAACCAGGATGTTACATATATATATATATATATATATATATATATATATATATATATATATATATATATATATATATATATATATATATATATATATATATATATATATATATATATATATATATATATATATATATATATATATATATATATATATATATATATATATATATATATATATATATATATATATATATATATATATATATATATATATATATATATATATATGAAAAAGAATTTTCTGGGTTAACCCGTGTCAGATAGTCCTGAGAAGGACTGTTTAAGACCTGACGTTTCGCCCGAATATCATCGGGCATTGTCGAAGGAACGCAACGAAAACCGAGCGAGAACGAACGCGCGCGAAACACGACCGCACACAACTAAGGCTTTCCGTCAAGTTTCTTTCCGTCACTTGACGGAAAGCCTTAGTTGTGTGCGGTCGTGTTTCGCGCGCGTTCGTTCTCGCTCGGTTTTCGTTGCGTTCCTTCGACAATGCCCGATGATATTCGGGCGAAACGTCAGGTCTTAAACAGTCCTTCTCAGGACTATCTGACACGGGTTAACCCAGAAAATTCTTTTTCATCTTATACCCGTGAAAACCTAAAAGTTAACATATATATATATATATATATATATATATATATATATATATATATATATATATATATATATATATATATATATATATATATATATATATATATATATATATATATATATATATATATATATATATATATATATATATATATATATATATATATATATATATATATATATATATATATATATATATATATATATATATATATATATATATATATATATATATATATATATATATATATATATATATATATATATATATATATATATATATATATATATATATATATATATATATATATATATATATATATATATATATATATATATATATATATATATATATAGAAAAACAATCAATTTATTCGTGTCAGTTAAGATATCTGCACATACATTTCTTTTGACTAATAATTACAATGTGCATTTTTACTCCTCACTAACTTAATGGGATATAGTGGGGAGTTATGATTTCGCAATTTTTAAGGGTATTTTTTTATTGCAGATTATTTACTAGTATCATGCTGAGATTGTATTCTGAAAGTTTCATCGCGATGTATCTGTGTGTGTGTGCTATGTGCTGTGTGTTATGTACGGCGTGTTTATTTTACTTTATCGATTATAGACTAAAGTACTCATTCGATTATTTTAAAATTTTGCAAATAAAATAAATGTTTATAATATACACTTAACGTAGTTTACACCACTTAACTATGAGTACTAACTTCTACCGGTTTCAAAAACTTTAAATGTTTTCTTCGTCAGGAAGACTTACGTACTAAAAATTAAAAATAAAATATAGACTGTTGTTAGGTTTAAAGTTGTGGGAGGAGTCAATTTTAGAAAGTAGTGGGGCGGAACGGTAAACATAAGTGACACTGGGTGGTTCAAAATTTTTTTGTTAGTTATAAAAATATTTTCTATTTTATTAATTAATCGGGAATGTATTTAGAATCGGGTTGTTTGGGAAGTTTAATTGGTTATTTATTATACTTAGTTTATTATTAACACTTTTTCTTATTTCTAAAATTTCTAGATCTGCTAATTTTAAATTTGAGTAACCTGTATGCATAATCTGTAATCCCGTGTCTATATCAAAATGACACGGGATTAGTACTCATATCGAAGTTAGTACTCATAGTTAAGTGGTGTAAACTACGTTAAGTGTATATTATAAATAATTTATAATGTCGCCACAAAGTTATTTTCCTAACATTAACGATATAAAATAAATGTGTACATCGAATACTCGCTTAGACCTTGCTTAGACCCCATTAGATTTTGAAGGATATCTGAATAGTGCTTCTCAATTTTTTTAACTGTCAAATATTTGAAAGTGACCCCAAGTTCAGGAAACTCAAAATTTGAAATTTTTATTTTCAAATTGGTAAAAAGGCACATCACCTACATAAAATAGCATTGAAGAGTTATCAAGTTTTCATAATAAAATATTTTATTAAATTATCATTTAACAAATTCATTTCATGAAAATTCTGAATATTTTCCATACAAAATTTGAATACTTTATTGAATGACTTGTTAGTGAGGAGTTTAGTGTTGGTCACAAACCACTTGTTTATAACTGAATATGAAGAATATGGAATAGTCTAAGTCCTGAATGTTCCATTAAATTGTACCTGTATGTGTGCGCTGTATACTATGTACTATAAACGGCTTGTTTAATATTGATTATAGACTAAGGTAGTCATTTGATTACTTGCAAATTTGTATATCTAATACTCGCATAGACCATATTAGATTTTGAAGGATATTGATCAGTGCTTCTCATATCGGTGCTGTCAAATATTTCAATGTGACCCCAAGGCCAGGAAACTGACAATTGGATATTTTTATTTTCAAATTGGTAAAAATGCACATCACTTTCATAAAATGGCATAGAAGAATGATCAAGTTTTCGTAATAAAACATTCAAATAAAAAATAATTTAACTAACTCATTTCATGAAAACGCCGAAAATTTTCCTTACTAAATTTGAACACTTTGTGGAGTGACTTGGTAGTGGGGAGTATAGGCGTTGGTCACAACCCACTCATTATACTATTCGCTTTTCTTAAGATTTTTTATAAACGTTTTAAACATTTATTAAGATTATGTATGTAATGATTCTTGTATAGGAGACATTTGGTTGAGGCAACATTGTCGAGATTGACTCACTATTAAAAATATAGAACAGCCTCCCTAGACAACGTGTCATTTAGCTCAAGACACGAGAAAAGATAACTCAATGTATGGAAGTGACAGTTGCCAGTCACGTAACAACTGTCACATTCATACATTGAGTTATCTTTTCTTGTTTCTTTTTTTGAGCTAAATGACACGTTGTCAAGGGGGGCTGATACAAACAAAAAAAAAACTGTGTAGATGACTTTAGGGAGTACCTAACTGCGGCGAAATGTACTATTTTAACTATGCAAGGCGCCATGTTTAAGTGAAACTTGACCAACAATATGTAATGAAGGTAGAAGCCGATATCGATAAATTAGCGAGCAGTAAATCAAGCGATATCGTATCGTACAGTCGGCTGTGGTAGCTCAAGGAAGCGTCAATAATAATATGCCAACGAATGGATAATGTACATATGTATGTACAAAACAAATCGATAAGAAAACAGTAGAGATTGTCAGTGTTCGTGTTGTCTTCCTGACACTCGGCCATGTCATAAATAATAACACAACATACAATATTATCGTATAATTTACATTCGTTAACGCTTATCAAGAAAAGAAATGAGACACAAAGAAAAATATAACATATCCAACATAACGATAAAGCAAAAAAAAAAATAATAATATATATACACACTTCGTATAAGAATGATGTTATTTATGAACTACACAAAACAATGCAAGCACAGACCGAATGCAGTGGGGTAACCTGGGGCAATTCCGGTCTCTGGGTAATGACGGCCACCTTAATATTCCGAAAACCAATGTATTAATCTCACCCTAATATTATATTCTAACAGTCTTACTTATAAACGTAAACTATCTATAGTACTTGGTAATAGAGCGTGATTAACGAACAAAAATACTTATAAACAGTGACTATCTTTATTACGCATTTATTTTATAGACGTCAAGTTAGGACAGGTCGAGAGGTTGTTTAACGCTTCAACGTTTGGTTGTCATACCAAATATTTCAAAATGCGACGCATATTTGAGATTGGCAGAAAAATTTCATCCTTATAACGTTTTTCCTTGTTATTTTTCATCACAATCGTGTTTCAAATGACTCAACAAGGCACAACGCGGTGTTTGTTTTCATTTTTCGATGTCATTTTTCCAAAAATTACATAAATTATTCTATTTTTTGACATTATGCGAAGCCAATGCGGCCATATGAAGTAAATAAATTAGGGTGTTCGTAAACAATTCGGTGAACTAGTAAGTCATATCTTAGTATACTGTTATAAGATTTTTTTAATGCCGATCTGAACTATTTTAGTGGTGCTTATCGAGTTGCGCGTTTAGTGAGCTATTAAGAAATTTAATAAGTAAGACCGTAAGACTTTTACAACAACTATAAATGACGTGCAAAGCTAACAGGATGCGTGCCGTACCGGGAAGTTGTATATTGTTTTGAGTATTGAAGATATTTAACTTGAATTATTTTAAAATTAAATTGATTTTTTCATAAAGAATACTTCATATATTGTAGATTACTAATGGTTTTTAATTGACATTTTTTAAACTTATATAAAATATGTATATTGACTGCGACATTTATATCTTTGTACTTGCCAAGTATTGCTGCTGTCGACTGCGGTTATAATATTTGGTAGGACCGCTCGATTAATGTGTATTTATGTTTTTTATATTTAAAAGTTATTTTCTTTATCTTCTTCATATTTTTTGTACATATATTATGTCGTCCACTTTGCTTTATTTTCATTTTACATCGTTATCAATCATCGTCAATACAACTTGTATTTAAAATATTGTATTTCTGGTGAGTATGTAAGAAATTCATTTCAATGTTCGTATTTTAATGTCTAATTGTTTGAAGTATGTAATTGTAAGCCAAAACTAATTTTAAAAAATGGAAAATATTAAGGAGATATTTGCATTCACCCTTAGGTGGTCGCCATTCCCCCATCTTACCCTAGGTAGGTACACTAAAGACAGGATAACTTAACTGTTTGACCACCGATATTCTAACTAAAATTTTGTTATAAGTAGGTAGCTAAAGTTTAGCTTAGTAACTAAACTTTATGGTGCGATAAAGAATTAACAACTTACCATCGAAAATATAAGGCATCCCATCGACGTTATAAGAAAACATTCTCATAATAACACTTAACTATTCACCACAATACTACGTGAAAAAACATCTGAACAACATAAAACTTTTATTTGCGAAACAATTTTACAGCACTGTTCTGTGAAATATACGAAAAACTTTGAATCACTGTTCTACTAAACGTTCGAACAACTATAAATCCTTGTTTTACGAAACATTCGAACAACTTTGAATCACTGTTGTACGAAACGTAGAAATATATTTAAATCCTTGTTTTACGAAACATTCGAAAAACTTTGAATCACTGTTGTACGAAACGTAGAAATAAATTTAAATCCTTGTTTTACGAAACATTCGAACAACTTTAAATCACCGCTCTACGAAACGTTCGATAAACTTAAAATTCTTGTTTTACGGAACGATTGAAAAACTTTAAATACTTGTTTTACGAAACGTTTTAACAACTTTTAATCTTTGTTTTACGAAATGTTCGAACAACTTTGAATCACAATTCTACGAAACGTAGAAATAACTTTAAATCCTTGTTTTACAAAACATTCGAACAACTTTAAATCGCTGTTTTACGAAACGTTCGATAAACTTTAAAATCTTGTTTTACGAAACGTTTCAACAACTTTAAACCCTTGTTTTACGAGATGTTTGCACGAATTTCAATATACCTGATTCAATTTACACTGTCAACAACACAAAGTTATTACGAAATAATGAACAACAAAATATAAAGATAAGATAATGATGACAAAGAATTTCGACAAATCCACTATTATTTATTAATTAATTAATTGAAAATCCTTGATAAAAAATTAAGACACGACGATTAAGCCCCATTGATTAAACACTGGTTCAATGGAACCTGATCCTAATTCTTCAAATAAAACATTCAGCAGGATATGAAATAAAAGCATTAGGGGATGTAGTATAGAATAGGCAAATTACACATTTTAATTATTGGTGAAAACAAGATCGTATACAAAGAATATCTGTGAAAGAAAAATAAATCGTTGCCCGTTATCTTTAAAATCATTAAAAAATTTAAAGGTAAATATTAAAAATTGATATATTAAAACCTGTGAAAAGTAACATATTAGTGAGGTTAACTATCTCGTGCGTTAAATAGGGTTTATACGTGATTTAAATTATCGGAAATCCAAAATGTGATGATTTTTTACATTTTAAGAAAAAAAATCGACTTGTTATGAAATACTATCGCGAGTATTCACTTTGATTTTACACTCTTTGCACTCTGTAAGCACATACAATATTTATTTCTCTATGACACATATTTATGGAGTAACTTTAATATTTTACTCAAGGAAATATTTAATATTTTTTTATGGGAATTTATGCTGAATTTTTAAATTATGTAACGAACTAGAGAAATGATTAAGATACTAATGGTAACATATTTAATAAACACACTGTTTAACATATTTGAGAGATGTGATTTGCAAATTTATAATAAATAACTCATTCGTGTTCCAGTGTGACTTACAATAAATAACTCATTCGTGTTCCAAACAGAGTGAATTATAATAAATAACTCATTCGTGTTCAAAACAGAGTGAATTATAATAAATAACTCATTCGTGTTCAAAACAGAGTGAATTATAATAAATAACACATTCGTATTCAAAACAGAGTGAATTATAATAAATAACTCATTCGTGTTCAAAACAGAGTGAATTATAATAAATAACACATTCGTGTTCAAAACAGAGTGAATTATAATAAATAACTCAATCGTGTTCAAAACAGAGTGAATTATAATAAATAACTCATTCGTGTTCAAAACAGAGTGAATTATAATAAATAACACATTCGTGTTCAAAACAGAGTGAATTATAATAAATAACTCAATCGTGTTCAAAACAGAGTGAATTATAATAAATAACTCATTCGTGTTCAAAACAGAGTGAATTATAATAAATAACACATTCGTGTTCAAAACAGAGTGAATTATAATAAATAACTCAATCGTGTTCAAAACAGAGTGAATTATAATAAATAGCTCATTCGTGTTCAAAACAGAGTGAATTATAATAAATAACTCTTTCGTGTTCAAAACAGAATGAATTAAAATAAATAACTCATTCGTGCTCCAAACAGAGTGAATTATACTAAATAACTTATCCGAGTTCTAATCAGAGTGAATTAAAATAAATAACTCATTCGTGCTCCAAACAGAGTGAATTCTAAATAACTTATCCGAGTTCTAATCAGAGTGAATTAAAATAAATAACTCATTCGTGCTCCAAACGGAGTGATTTTAATAAATACAATAGTTTTGAATGTGCCAAAAAGTTAACTCAGAGAATACTGATAAAATTCATTCCGTTTTGCAGAACAATCTTCTCTCCCGGTAAACGACTATTAAACTATCACTACTATATTAACAACACTTTTCCACATTCTGGAGATTTCGATATTTACTTGCAGATCCAGACTGAAACACAACATTTAAAAACAGTTTCTCCGCCCGGAATCGAAACCTGGACCTTTGGCTCAGCAGTCAAATATTTAACTAACTGAGCTACAAATCTACAATACTGAATATGAGTATATGAGCGTAAAAGGTAAACAGTAATAGGTACATATTGAAACAACAGATGTCAACAACTTTAAATTTTCAAACTTTCTAAATAATTTATGTACACAAAATCTTGACAAACAATATAATAAGTTGAGATAAGAAAAGTAGAAGTACTATTATTACTGATAGGAATGTAAATAATCAAGAAAAATAACATTAAATGTCAATAATTTTACTGATTTGTCACGCCATGTCCCTCACGGGGCAGGCAGAGAGAGAAACGAACTTCTATCTTGACACTTATCCATCGCTTCATCAACATTTACGCATCATTTCATACACGCTCGTCTATTGTTAAAGATTCTTACATTTCGAACCCAATCTCTTGTTACGTTCTTATTTTATTCGTCAAGCGATCTTCATTCATTTTACCCATATAGCCAAACCATCTTCAAAAAATATTCTTGTCGTTCACCGAGATGTAATAAACACTGACGCAACCCAAACATAGTGAACCCATCATACTTTATTTATTTTATTTATTTATCATACAATGTTATAATATCCGTAGCAAATAAAAGTCTAATAATTGAACGCGGGATATCAGGAGAACGTAACATCCAGACACCTTTTCACCGAGATGTGATAAATACCGACGCAACCCAAATATAGTGAACCCAACATACGATGCTATAATATCCGTAGCAAATAAAAGTCTAATAGAGATGTGATAAATACTGACGCAACCCAAATATAGTGAACCCAACATACGATGTTATAATATCCGTAGCAAATAAAAGTCTAATAATTGAACGCGGGATATCAGGAGAACGTAACATCCAGACACCTTTTCACCGAGATGTGATAAATACTGACGCAACCCAAATATAGTGAACCCAACATACGATGCTTTAATATCCGTAGCAAATAAAAGTCTAATAATTGAACGCGGGATATCAGGAGAACGTAACATCCAGACACCTTTTCACCGAGATGTGATAAATACTGACGCAACCCAAATATAGTGAACCCAACATACGATGTTATAATATCCGTAGCAAATAAAAGTTTAATAATTGAACGCGGGATATCAGGAGAATGTAACATCCAGACACCTTTTCACCGAGATGTGATAAATACTGACGCAACCCCAAATATAGTGAACCCAACATACGATGCTATAATATCCGTAGCAAATAAAAGTCTTATAATTGAACGCGGGATATCAGGAGAACTTAACATCCAGACACCTTTTCACCGAGATGTGATAAATACTGACGCAACCCAAATGTAGTGAACCCAACATACGACGTTATAATATTCGTAGATATAAAAGTCTAATAATTGAACGCGGGATATCAGGAGAACGTAACATCCAGACATCTTTAACGTACTAACGTCCTGACATTTTTTCAGCGAGATTAAAAAGACCCGACCAACAAAAAATAATTTGGAAAAGTCACGATTTTTAAACGCGAGATATCAGGAGAACATATGTAGCTTCAAAACGTATTTTCACTGAAGTGTGACGAATCCTACGCGTACCCAGATACGCGATACTCAACGCAACCACACACTGATACCAAGAAATAAAGTAACGCATTGTAAAGTCTATAATAATTTACGCGAGATATCAGGAGCACAAAACGTCCAGACATCTTTTCACCGAGATGTGACAAATACTGACGCGACGACCCGGATACAGAGAACCCGACATAATCACACTTACGGCCAGACAACGGACGGGCGACAACTGACAAAAATGTACAAATTCGACCAGAATATTTTGACCCTTCGAAGATACCGAATGACCTTTTTTATCGGACCATTTATCTCTTCGAATATTATAATGTTCACTATCTGGTTTATTATATTCTCTTATCCGCTGACGTGGCCCCAGGGACTTATCATCAGAAGCCCCAGATTATCAGAAGCTCACCTTATCACAGCTCAGACAGCGACAAGTTCTTTATTGATTAAGTAAAGATGGTATTTATCATGATATGGATGCGTTTGTGTTGAAATAAAATAATTTCATATATCTGTTTGTCCGCGTGACGCTACTTAAGGTCCTTGAATACCTAGGGAATACGGATGTACACAAATATGCACACTAAATTACCTTCTAATGTTGAAACACGAAAAACAGTTGTATTAAATCTGTGTACTCGCCGTACACGCTGAATGTATGCCGATTTCGAGCAAAACGGGGCAGTGCCCGCGAAGGATTATGGTATATTTTCATTCATTCATATTTTGTTGTACATTGCGATGGTCGAACGCTAGGTAAGCAGTTGCAATTTCTTGAGGCTGAAATTAATGAATATCGTTATATTACATAGTTTAAACTATAAATCATCCGATATATATTAGTATTATTATTTAATTAATTGATACCATAATATTTCAAAAAATGTGTAAAATCAGGAATCGCGTGTTGCCAGAAGTTTTTTTTTTCAATATTGTATGATTATAATTTACTAGCTGTCACAAATTATTATATAATTCATAGATGCATTTTATTATAAACGTTATTAAAAACCCAACCAAATACAGCATAAATAATCAGGTTCACGTTTTAATTTTCCATGAACAAAAGAATTATGGAAAACATTGACAATTTTAATATACGAAAATAATATTGTGTCACATATTTGGTTTCTAATTCCTGTTGTAAGTTATTTTCTCTTCTAGGAAAAATTATAATTATTAGCCCTTCTAAGATTTAAGGTCATCAGCCGCCACTGCGTGAACGGGAATAAGGCCCCAGGAGCGCATAGAATAAGGCTGGGAAATAACAGCATTATCAACGTACTATATACGAAATAAATCCAATTTATGAGAAAAATATGACGTCATAGACAACATTAAATTCCGTCATTTTTGACGGAATTTATAATAAATACGACATCCGAAGCACGTTGTTGACTCATGTCGAATTCAAATTATTTAAGTGTTTTTATTGCAATACAAACTAATATTATATTGGTAAAAAATAAGAGTTAAATATTGACAGATTAGTAAACAGGATATAAATAATATAAATACCTAGACACATACCTTTATATAAGTTACTAAAGAACAGCGCTGGGTAAACTGCAGGCCGCCGCGCCGAGTGTTTCTCGCTGCGCGGACATTGTTTGACTTCGTGTCAGAAAATGAATATACGGAATCAACCAAATTCGTTTCATATTTTCTTATGGAAAATTACCAAAAAAACATATACCTACTTACGTATAGTTAAATAACTCTTGTTAGACACGTAGTATGAAATTCCTTGTGCGACACCATTAATTGAGTTAAAACGAAAAACAGGTATTCAAAACGTTGCATTTCTAATAATAAAAATCTATCAAAAGATGCAGATTGTAATAAAAAAATCATTACCTACACATAAAATGTTCATTTTATTGCATTCGTTAATTGAAACATTCAACAAACACCGGGTACAAAACGTAAAAATGTAAGTATTATGCTAATACCTATAACAAAATATTTAAATGTGCATAGATGCATAAGTGTGAATCACCACTGTCAGCTTTAGTAGCGTGACACTTATGGGCGGTGGCAGCTCCTTACATGATTTCCACAATACTGGGAATCGAGCTCGGGACGCGTATTTACCTTTCCGTGTTGATTAGGAGGCAAGTACTGCCTCGAATAAGGCACTAGTTTGTTGCGCTAATGCACTTAAAAACTCGTGTTGAATTCAAGGCACGTGTCCTCCAAATTCACACGGTTTAGCAACGCAAACTTTTCCTGTTAATACGTGTTCAATTCAACGCACACGTATTTCAATCGTACACAGGTTTATAAATTTTACCATGCGTATTGATTGAGCGTTAAAAGGCTATGTTAGAGGCATTTTTTTGTGTATGATTGTTTTTGTTTTAATAGATTAATCTACACAAGTCTACATAATATCATAAAAATTCACAAGATATATATAGAGCATCGAATTTTACATTGGTAAATATCCTTGTCTCATTCGTATTTTACAATTTTAAAATTGTCTAAAATACCATCAAGTATGTTCTTTAACAGTTCCATATTACTTAAAGACTTAAACAAAATTACTGATTATATATAATCTGTGAATAAAGACAGTGACAGACGAAATGCGAGCGAAATGAAATAGCGCACGAACTTCATGGCTATACATGTTCCATATTCAATATTTAATTGCCTCGAATTGAACACGTATTAGAAGGAACAGTTTGCGTTGCTAAACCGTGTGCATTTGGAGAACACGTCCCTTGACTTCAACATGAGTTTTTAAGTGCATTAGCGCAACAAACTAGTACCTAATTCGAGGCAGTAGTTGCCTCCTAATCAACATGGAAAGGTAAATACGCGGCCGGGACGCCGCCGGCACATAAGCCAAACTGCGCACTGACCGAATGTCACAACGGTCAACAATCCTCCTCCGTAAGGCCTCCTCCGTTTGCCTCCTTGTCGCTCTGTCTTGTGCAGACTGTATCCAGGACGTGTCAGTATATTGTTTGATATTATTCCTCCATCTCAACTGTGGTCGCCCCGCATCTCTCTTTGTCGTAAGTCAAAACTGTCTTAGTCTATTTGTCGTCCGAATATCTGGCTACGTGTCCTGCCCGTTACCATTTCAGTACATCATATTTCCCTTCCGATACTTTATGCGGATTAGTTTTATGACCCCAATCTTCAGTTCATATTGATACTAAATACAACGAGTTACCCGACCACTGGCCTATATATCGACGGTATAACTCTTTGAACGCGACCAAATATTATTGTGAAATTGATTGATGATGGCGATGTCAAGAGATGTCGAAAAATTCCAACGAAAAATATTGTTTGCCACAGAGACAATCCCCTAAATCATTAACTCAAATATGAACGTAGTTATAGTTAGACGATGCTAAGAGTAGTTCAAATATTCGCATTTTTTACATACCTTCTTGAAAAGATAATTAGTAACAATATTGAGTATCAGCATTGCATCATTTTGACGATTCCTTTTCGAAAAAAAATATAATATATACAATATTTTTTATAGTTGCATTTATGCAAACATTGCAACATTCTATTGCCTGACGGAAGTCAGTAATATTTAATGACAAATATTTTTAACATCTTAATTGAGACGAAGTTGGAATATTATAGGAGAACCAGCACTCAACAGGGCTTACTAACTGTCATCGGTTGGCTGACGTGATCACTTTATGCGCTTGCGCAACCTGTACCAATTATGACTTCTTATTGAATTCCTTTATCTATTTAAAGTATACACACTGGTTGGGACTGCTCACGTATATTTTCAAATTGTAAAACATGGAATCTGGAACCTATGTAAAAATTGTAAAACCTGGAATCTGGAACCTATGTAAAAATTGTAAAACCTGGAATCTGGAACCTATGTAAAAATTGTAAAACCTGGAATCTGGAACCTATGTAAAAAATGTAAAATCTGTTTTTATAGAAACAGTACATGAAAGTATACGCACTTATCGCGTATACTTTCTAATAACTAACGTTAACACTATCGCGGAAACTATACTGTAATAGTACCAAGGGGGAATTTATTCTTCTTCGTGTCAGCAGCATTCAAACAGTTCTCGACCAATAGTTGGCAACGTCAGATGCTGCGCCACTACAGCGCAGTAGGTCCTCGAGTGAGCAGGTAGCAGGGCAAGCAGGGCAATCTCGTAGGTGGTCAGTGGTCTGCGGCAGGCCGCATTCACACGAGAGGCAGTCGTCGTCTGATATGATTCCCCATCTCCTTAGGTTATCTTTCGATCTGCCGACGCCCGTTCTTAATCTATTTAGTGATTTCCAGGTGCGCCAGTCCAGACTGTGACCTGGTGGGAGATGCTCCTGAGGTTCGATGAACTCTTTTGAAGATTTTTCTCGCCACAAAGTGAGCCTGGCTTCCTCTGGAGATATTTTGAGCGGCTCGGTGTATCTTAGGAAGCCCTTGCGGGATTTCAGCCTGGGTCGGGCAGTCTCACAGTTGTAAAGGCAGTGCGAGGGTTGGTGTTGAGCTTTGTTCAGTTCTACGCTACATTGCACCTCGCGCCTGATGCTAGGGGGTGCTATTCCTGCAAGGGGGTACAGCTTGTCCAGTGGAGTGGGTTTAAGGCAGCCAGTGATCACGCGGTAGGTGTCGTTGAGTGCCACATCAACGTGTTTAGCGTGAGGTGATCTGCTCCACACTGGGGGAAGGGGGAATAAACCTACTCTAACTTAACCTTGCATGCTTTAACTGTATTTAGAGTAACATGTTCACATCTTTAATTTATAGTTAGTGACAGTACCTATATATTGGTCTTGGCTTTGTATTGTTTTCCAAAGAGTTTACTACATCAGCGTTAAAATGTATACGCGACTAGTAATCGTGTATACTTCCTGGGAATTAATTGTCTTTAGTATACTGAATCTATACAGTGCAAATACACTATTGATGCGTGCCGGCCTTGTACATATACCTACTCTTCAAAGTTGCGTCTGCTCGATACAGCCATTCCTTTATTTTAGTTTTAAAGTCGAATCTTTTATTGATTATAGTAAAATAAATAAACTAAATGATATCTCGTGCAATTCTTGCTTTACTGGGTTTATAATAATCTCGCCACGTGCACATATAATTCTTAAGAATAAACACAATTCACTTATAACGCATCTATGGTTAGCTAGAAACTATTATGCGCACCAATAAATATTTGCATTTCTGTTGAAGAAATAACTTGATTTTTATTCCATGAAAATAATTAATTGGAAAACATGATTAATAGTTTGCAGTCACCTACAATTAAGTATATACAAATTGTTGGTTTCAATTTTCAATTATAAACGCAATTTCTAATATTTTATACATCCTTATTAAATACACATGTCTGTTAGTTCCTACCGGATTTTCGCGATCGATTTTTAACTGTTAGAGCTCCGAAACTTTTAGAATTGCACGTTAAAACAGTTTCTAGGTTGATTCGTGTGTTAAAATTGAACAATTTTGTATTTTATACAAAGCAAACAACAGTGTGCCTACCTGATGTAGAGCGGAAACTATCATCACTCAGTTCATAAGTGTATTGTCACAGTAAAGTTGTAAACTGCCAGCCCTCGAACAGGGTTTCCTAGTTGGGCAGCAGTAGTCTACTTGTTTGTGTCATTTGTAAAGTATGGCGTGATAAAAAAATAAATGTAAAGAAAACTTATCCTATAAGACCAGGGGGTAGGCATGTCCAGTCAGACGGCGGAATCAAACCATCCATGTTTACACATATCATGGATATAATAATTATCACATCGAGTTCTATAATATCTTAAGAACTCCATTAGAAAATTATTTCTTTATTTAAGGGACAAATACAGTCTTATAAAATAAACAGAAAAAATACACTATGAAATGAAAAAAGACAGAGCACTTACTTTTGTCCACAATTGATGTACATTAAATAATTATAGAAGTATCTACCTACAATACAACAAAAAATAAATTTAAATATACGTAGGTACTTAAAAATATTACATATTCATATATTTCAAACATTTGTTCGTGACGGGAAAGGAAGGGAAGGAAAAATGAAGGGAGAAGGACCTAATTTGTTATTGCTGTGAAAAATAACAGAATCTGCTAGATAAAAGAAAACCATAACAGGTTTACGCCGCTATGCTTCTATATAAAGAATTCTTTTAGCAATCATGACTAGCAGTGAATACATCAGAATGTGGGATACTGCCCGAGAGATTGACATTATAGAAATGACATTCCCTTTCGATAAATTCGTTGATCCATGATAATATATTATATCCATGATATGGGTAAACATAGATGGTTTTGATTTCGCCTGTTTACCAGACATGCCTTCCAGGTGCACTTTTATGAATTTATTTTTACGTGAAGAAAATTTTGAAAAGGATGTCCTCAATTTATTTTTTGATTGACTTGTTTAGAATGTACCTACAGTGCATAAATAAAAATAAATAAATGATAAATTTGAGAGAACTCAACGAATGACATTATTTGGTAAACGTTACGCAACGTAATTTGGAAGAAAAACGCCACCTCTCATTTTCCCACCTTTAATATATTATTTTTATGAATTTTTTTAGCATCTCAATACAGACGAAATTGGAATATTATAGGTGAACGGTGAAATCAAGACAACTACAGGGTTAATGACCTGTCATAGGCTGGTTTACGTGATCACTTTATGCGCTTGAGCAACGTTCGCCAATTATGCCTTTTTATTGAGTTGAAAGTTTAGTTGCCCGAGAAGTAAAATAAAAAAAAAATAAAATAATTAAAATAAAATAAAAAAATTTAAAATAAAATAAAATAAATAAAATAAAATAAAATAAAATAAAATAAAATAAAATAAATAAAATAAAATAAATAAAATAAAATAAAATAAAATAAAATAAAATAAAATAAAATAAAATAAAATAAAATAAAATAAAATAAAATAAAATAAAATAAAATAAAATAAAATAAAATAAAATAAAATAAAACATAATAAAAAAAGTCACCCCTGAACCGCGCCAGAATTATAAGAGCTGCATATACCTACACAAAAAATGGCTCCGACAGGGAAAAGAATCCAATGTTTGCGTATATGCAATTATATAAATATTCGCTTTATAATGTTGGTTTAAATAAATAAAATAAATTAAAAAATCATCCCGAGCATTTTGTATGGTCATACTGATTCAACAGATTCTCAGTATCAATGCAGGTGTATAAATAAGAAAAGGTCGTATGTATAGTTATGTATACCTACCTAATATACAATATAATTTATATCAATTAAAGCAACTTTGTCGTGTTACGTATCTGTATTAAAATTCCCATAGGTAGGTACCTACCTTAAATACATTTATAATCTGATCGATAATTACCGAGTACATCTTTATTTATTGTAAAAATACTCCACATTCGTTATATTTATTCATCTGTATAATAAAACAAATTATTACATTACGCATTCAAAGATACACTCTTTCTAGATATCTCTTTTACACATATCTACATATTGTTACTCTCTCTCTAATGCGCGCACCCACACAAATTCCCATTTTTTATTGTCTTCTTTTGGTATTAGGTTTATTGTTTATTTCCTTTTAATAATTGTATGCATGTACTGTATGTCATCTATAAAATAAAAATATAAATAAAATAAAGATGTTTGGTCGAAATACGATGCGAAAATGCACCCAAAGTTTTAATCTTATCATAATATATAAAAATGCCGTGTCACGATGTTCGTACAATCTCCGAAACCCCCAACAAATTCCAATGAAATTTTGTAATGTGTATAGTTGCTTCCGGCTTGAAAGATATGATAGTTTTGGACCCGATAGGTGACGCTGTTATCGAGATTTAAAATAAACATTTAAATTTTTTCAACGCAATTTTTATGCCTTTTTATTACGTATTTTTCATTAAAAAAAACGTTAACTTAGATACACATTTTAACTGTTTATCCTAAAATAATTGTGAAGAAAAACACATCAATAATGGAATTCTACATAGTCAACGCAAAAATAAAAATTGAAGTAAATTTGTTGTATATACAATACAATAAATACACAAATCGCGAAGTAAGCATATTTGTTGTTAATAATGCAATTTACCTCTTTAGCAAAGAATTCATGTATTGTATTTATAGTGTGCATGAATGTTTTCTATTTGTTGTTTACAATACAATATATCCCACTCATTTCTTTTGTAAGCTAAGCACGATTTCTATTTGTTGTTTACAATGCAATATATCCACTAATTTCTTTTGTAAGCTAAGCATGTTTTCTATTTGTTGTATACAAAACAATATATCCACTCATTTCTTTTGTAAGCTAAGCATGTTTTCTATTTGTTGTTACAATACAATATTTTCACTAATTTTTTTAGGAAGTCAAGCATGTTCTATTTGTTGTTTAAAATACAATATATTCACTAATTTCTTTAGTAAGTCAAGCATGTTTTCCACTTTTGTTGTTTACAATACAATAATATAAAATATAACCACTATTTTTTTAGCAAAATAAGCATGTTTTCTATTTGTTGTTTGAATATATACATTCATATCTTTAGTAAACTATGAATATGCTCTTTTTGTTGTTTATAATACAATATATCCTCCATTTCTTAAGTAAACTATTTATGATTCAACTAGTTTTTTTTTTCAATCAAATATATCCATTCATCACTTTAATAAAGTATGGATGTTTTCTATTTGTTCTCAGCTCGTCTTTCATTCAAAAACTAATAACTCGTTCTCCAATCTTCTCATCGAGGTCACCTTCAACAGTAATTATCGACATCATTATTGAACTGTCACAAAATGTTGCCATTCTATATCTGATCTAATTTGCATAGCCAGATCTGACTTTAATGATCTACAGTACAGTGCAGTGTTGCAAGTGAACGTAACGTGCTTCAATATATAATAATGGCCTCTTTCACAGACGCAAGGGAATATTCATAATATAATAATATAGAGTCGGTTTAAAATGACAACGAAAAAACGTCATTCACAGTTCTAATTAAGATCGTAATTTATTAAATTGAACAGTAATAAATCAAACGCCGATAAATTTGAAACCTGATGAAATGTGTTACAAAACGACTTTTAAATCAATGTTTTGATCTTAATTGATGATTATTATTTACTTGCTCTCAATATTATGATGTAAATAAGAACGGACATAATTAATTTATTTTAAGTGATGCTATTTTAATCAATATCAAATAGTTGATAATAACATTATCGTATTGTATCGAAATCCAAAACAATTTCTTACGCCTTTCCGTCATAACCATGTTATTCCATAGATGGATTATTTTTTTTCTTCTTTTGGTGTCATGTCAATCCCCAACGTTGACTATCACCCGAGAGAAAGCGTTCTTGTACTGGGAAGCCCGAAACAGCTCTCCAACACTTCTTATGCCCGTCCAGTCGCGTATATTGCGGAGCCAGGAAATTTGTCTCCTTCCAACACCTCTATATTGCCCATAATGATCAAGTGGAGCAATTCATATTTTTCTCCTCTAAGCACATGACCCAAATACGATATCTTTCTGATTTTGATATTAGTCAGAAGCTCTCTATTCACTGTAGCTCTTTGAAGAACTATTGTGTTGCTGACCATATCCGTCTAGGGTATCCGGAGCATTCTCCGATGTATCCACATCTCGAACGCCTCCAGCCGGTTCATGCTACTCACTTTGAGGGTCCACGATTCCATTCCGTATAGTAGGACTGACCATATGTAACATTTAACCAGCCGTTGTCGAAGTTTCAGGTTAAGATTGTCTTCGCAGAATATCTGTCTCATTTTATGAAAAGCTGCTCGTGATGCTTCTATTCTGCATTTGACTTCGGTTTTTGGGTCGAGGTCTTCCAGTTGTCTTATTTTTTAAGACAACTTTTTCTTGACATCCTAAAATAATTCATAGGTTGGAGCATGAAAAACAGGGGAAGCCTAACTTTATTACGCCCGAGTAGTAAGCTACTGTGACCAAAATATTCAAGTAACTGAGACAGCATCGGTGGTAAAAATGCGTATATTTAGAATTTTAAATATTATATCATTGTTGTTTATTTGAATTTTTATATAGTGAATTGTGCAGTTTCAAAGCATAAGTTTAAGCGAAACAGAAATTTTCTTATAAATATTCGCAAAGCTAAACAGTCACACTGCAGTAGAAATACTTACGTATCCCCCTCTTTCATAATCTATGATTTACGTACAGTAATATAAATAGAACTTGTAAAATTTATTACCAACATAATATGATTTGAGATATGATTTTCGTCGTATCAATGGACCCGGATTCGATTTCCGGTGGAGACACAGTTTTTAAATGTGTATTCAGTCTGGACTTGTGAGACGATAAATATCGTAAGTTTCCAGAATGTGGTAACTCGATATTGGGTGCATGTTAAATTAAAATTTGACATAGTACCTGTTAGTTCAGCAGTCAGATAGGTACCTAACCAACAGAGCCACTTTATAAGATTATTTATTACAATATTTAAAAAATAACGTCATTTTACAGTCAAATCACGGTCTACCCCTTCGATCTGCTAATCGCACCACACTAGGTATTCCAATTCACACTACAGAATTTTGAGTTCATCTTTTCAAGTACAATCAGCTAAACTAACATGGAATGGCCTAAGCGAAGAAGTGACGTCATCTTAATCCAAACAAACATTTAAATGTAAAAATATTCAAAAACTCAAATAGTTCTTGGATGTTCCTTCTATATCTTCCGTATCCCCCTTCTTTTCCTCGTTGCTATATATTTATGTTTAGTTTTTTTGTCCATAAATACCTACAATTGTACCATTTAACTTTAAAGTATATATTACCTATAAATAAATAAAAATACATACAATAACTTTGTATAAACCACGAATTTTACGATTTATGTATAAGTTTGTCTGGAGGAAGATGCGGTTAGCTTAGAAAACGTCAACCATAAATAGGTACTCAAAATTCATGGTTTATACAAAGTTATTGTACCTATGTATAATTATTAATTTAAAATAAAAATATGCCACAAAGTAGTAGCAACATCATATGAAAATATATATATTTGGTGGTACCTATGCCGTAGGATTGTTACGGCAAAATATAACAAATTTCTAGTAGGTAATGCACCCCCGCACACCTGTCGCTGGTAACCCCTCATTGAGGGATATGCCGTGATGGTATGAATCAATAAATATCGGACATTCATCGGGATACTTTTTATTTAAACACGGAATTTTTTTTTATAAGTAGAATCCGGACTCTTCCGCGAACCACCCCCGAGGCTCTCACGGACCACTGGTTGAAAAACACTGTTCTAGTCGGTTTTTATTTAGTACTAGCGGACCCAGCAGACGTTGTCCTGTCCGAAAATTGGCTTGCCTACTATTTCATCTAAATTGGTCAAGCCATTTAAGAGTTCAGTGACATGCACGCATAAAGAAAGTTATATATTGATGATGATATTGTTGAAACTCCTGTTTCACATTTTATTACATATCTCAATAGTTGAACTGTTTGCATAATACCAGGCATACATTTTTTTGACATGTTTTTTTTATATATCCGCTGTTACAATTTTTGAGTCGGATCGCGAATCTAAACAATCCAAGTACTCACTCAAACACAAACAAAGTATATAATCAAAATCAGTTTAACCGTTTAGGAGTAGTTCAGTGACATACATACACACGTGCAGAAAAAATTTATATATAAAGATATAGGTGAATAATGTAATGTTTTATTGTTGTGGGCGTTGACTGGTGGTGTCTGATAGCGGACGAACCTTGGACGGTGAATCCTGACAGATTATACACTCGTGTAGGTACTGTATGTAATATTACACTGCACAGCTGAGACCGAAGACTTGAATCACGCTTGGACTATGGAGCACGGAGTTTCCCAAAGACGCGCCGGCGCCAGATACGCGAGGTGGGCGGGCGGAGATCCACAGTCGAAAGTCTCTTTGGCGATTCCGATTCGATCATTCAAATAAACAGCTCGACGTCGAAGACCATCTCGTTTGAACGGAGATCCTCAAAATTATATAACTTTATATAATAATTGATATATTAACTAATTCCGAGTGGACAAAAATATCTAATTTATTTATTTATTTATTTAAGGGACAAATACAGTCTTATAAAAATACAAAAGGAATACACAGCTTGGCGCCATCCATCATTTCCACTACAATTATATGGGCTAAAATAAATGAGAGTACACGGTATGTTTTCTGATTATATTTCTTTTCTTTTTCTTTTCTGTTTAATTTTTTTAAAATTGTGATAATTAATTATAACTGTTTATTATTTTGCATTCAAAAACATGTAACCACAGGGCAAATTGAAACAGTACTGCCTCAGAACAGACTTGTCTAGTAAGGCAGTAGATTTCCAAATAGGAACAATTAGATGGGTCGGTGGCAGAGCGGTTAGCGCGCTGGGCTAGTAATCCAGTGGTCGCGAGTTCGAATCCTGCCTCGACCGATTTCGTTCACCTATAGCACAAGCATATATTTGCTTATTTTAGGGAACGTAGGAAGATGTATATGTACTTGTATAACAAGGACATTATCATTTAAAAAAAAAATTGTACATATACTTTTTTTTTGTTATTGCTACATTTATAATTATGTCTTTTGCCACGTCCATGTTTCACTGGCATACATCAAAGTGGGCACTACAATTGCATTATGTACGGCAATTTTGGCTTCCTTTGAGATACTTGGATCGGACATTACTGGTCTGAGAGCTCCGTTTATTCTGTTATCTGCCGTAACTCTTCTTTCAATGTCTTTATCAGGTCTTCCATTCCGTTCAAACATACTCCCCAAGTATAAATATTCCTCTACTTGTTTTAGCCATTCGTTCTCTACTTTTATTCTACACGGAGTTATACTTTCAGTTTTTTCGAATACCAATATCTTAGATTTACTCACATTCATTCTCAGTCTGCTCTGCAAGCATCCTTCATACACTTTATTCACTAAATACTGTAACTCATCCGCACATTCAGTAATCACCACTTTATCATCTGCATACATCAAATCACGTACATTTACAGTATTTAGAGTCAAGCCTATATTTTCATTCTTTAGTGCTCTTACGCAGTGATCAATATAAAGATTGAACAGCCATGGGGATAATACGCAGCCTTGCTTCACCCCCATGAAAGTAGAATAAATGCTGTGGAAATGAGATCACTAAAAAGAGTATGTAATAGAACGATATATGATAGAATAAAAAATGAGGACATAAGGAGGGAATGCAAGATGAAGAAGAGTATTATAAATAAAATGAAAGTGAATTCCTTGAGGTGGTTTGGACATATTGAAAGAATGAATGATGAACGACTGACCAAAAAAATATACATGGGTGTAAGAGATGGAGTGAATAGTAGGGGCCGCCCCAGAAAGGGATGGCATGACCATGTGAATGATATTTTGAAAGAAGGAAATATAAGAAGCTTGAATAATCGACGAGCATGTATGAGACGATGCATGGATGTAAAGGAAGCTAGGAATGTATGCAAAAATAGAGGAGTATGGCGCTCGGTTCTCTCTGTAAGGGATATGGCGTGATGGTATGTATGTATATATGTATAATTATGTACACATAGTTTTTTTTTGTTATTGTTATATATAATATGTGTAAATAATGTAAATAAATAATTTAACTTCATTTCACATTTGTCCACAGATGACCATAATATACAAGCACACACATTACGACGCTAAATAATTAAGAATATAATCAAATTAAATAAAAATATTATTAGAATAAATTTAAATGTTGCATGTTTGCCGGTAACGGGAAATAAAGGGAAGAGAAAAATAAAAAGTTCATGCCGTTATGCATCTATATAAAGAGATTTTGGATCAGGCTAGCAGTGAATATATCAGAATGTGATTGACTGAATGTGTTATGTGTGGCATGTTTATATCACTTGAAAAAAGAAGAAAGATATCCGATGTCTATCTGCTTTATAAAATACTTAATAACCTTGTAGACAGCTCTTACCTACTCCAAAAAATTTCTTTCAACTGCCCCATGAAAACAACACGCCAAAATCACCTTTTCTATACACCATACTGCAGAACAAATTACGCACAGAATAATTATGTCAACAGATGCTTAAATTATTACAATAGTCTTGACCCCCAACCTGATATATATAAACTCCACACAGACATCGATGAAACGCCAATTACGCGCAGTTATTGGTAATATTACTGGTTAAAAATCAAACCTACTTTCCTTAAACATTCATCCCTTCCTTATCAACGCTTTCCTATATCCATTACCCTTCCCTTTCCCCCCACATACACTCACCATCTTACAATGACTACCCAACATTAATAATGTATAATAATTTAAATATGTGAAACTTTATAATTGGCTATTTATTTTGTATTCTCATTTGCAATTAAGTATTATAAATGTATAGCTGTTAAGTTTCCAAAAAAATAAAAAAATAAAATAAAAATAAAATAAAAATAAAATAAAATAAAAACACCATTGATTGTTCTACATCTTACTTTCCTTTCCTTATCTATTCCTTTAGAGTTCCTCTTTCATCTTTCTTACTATTTGCGTTATATTTATTGTAGTTTTTCAGTTTTAAACATGGTAGGTGTACTATTTTTCTTGTGGTATAATTTGTTAATTTTGTTTTGATGTGTGTATGTACCTATATAAATGGTCATATGACTCAGTGTTGACTTTAAAAGCTATTATTGTTTCGAATAAAATTAAAAAAATAAATGTTTTAATTATTTCAAGATTATTATTTTATTAAATTTGAAGATTAATTACAATATCGTCTCACTATAGTGGTACAATTCATTATTTTGTTGATGTAGGTACATAGGTATGTATGTACATATTTCATCTCTTTTACTTTATTTTTTAATTAATATGTTGTTATTTCCTCTATCAATGTAGTTTTGTTTATTTTATTTGTTAATACTTTTTATACCAAGCATTGAATATGTAATATTTCATGTGTAGGTATATTATTAATTGGAAAACATTTTTATTTACAGGATTATGTGCACAATGTTATGTAACATATGAATTTACCAACAAATAAAAATAAAAAATATATAATTTTGTAATTCGTTGTAATATTGTTGGTTGGAAGAAATTGCCTAATGGCAATGAGCCCGCCAGTGTGCGATATATTTGTTTATATTATGTACGAAAAGATAAGATTCATAAAATTATGACATCAAGAATGGGGTTATAAAACTAATCCGCAAAAGGAATTGAACAACAATGGGTTTTTGTTATTGTTCGCGAGGATTAATTTTATTACACCAGTGAACTGTGAATTGAACGAGTAAGGGTGATAAAACTAATCCGCAGAAGGAATTGGAACAACAATGGCTTTTTATTATTGTTCGCGAGGATTAATTTTATTACTCCAGTGAACTGTTAATTGAACGACTAGGGTAATAAAACTAATCCGCAACAGGAATTGTACAACATTGGGTTTTTGTTATTGTTCGCGCGGATTAGTTTTATTACACCAGTGAACTGTGGAGTGAACGATTAGAGTGAAAAAACTAATCCGCATTACGGACGGGACAACAATGGGTAGGTATTGTAGGTAATCTTGTTCTCCTCGTCCCTTCCCTAATACGGATTAGTTTTCTTATCCCATAATATCATATTGATACCACTACTTGTATTTACAGATACATTGTGTTGACATGTACAGATACATGTGATGAAAATTTAAGAATACAGTATCAGCATGATACTAGTTGATGATCTGCAATAAAAATAATAGCCTTAAAAAATGCGAAATCATAATCCCCCACTATATCCCCTTGGGTTAGTGAGGAGTATAAAAACTCGTTTATGATGGATAGCGGACATCATAATTATTGAGTATTTCAGTAACTCTGTTATCACAATGATGTTCGACAAAAATATAAAATTAAAAATCAGCAAACCAAGTCTCAAACGCCTCATAAATCACAAAGGAATCATAATTTGGAATAGTTTAATTTTGCATTAATAATAAGGTTAATTAATTTATTCATAGAATCAAATGTACATAAATATTATTATGCTGACTATTACAAGTAAACGTGACTCAGCAGAAAACATTGGTAGGTGCATATTATTGATAAAAACACGTTTGATGGAGCACCGGTTGACTACGTCCGCAACGCTCAGTTTGCTGATGTCGATGTCGCCGTCGACTGTATCTTTACTCCTCACTACCCCAAGAGGATATAGTGGGGGGTGATGAATTCGCAATTTTTTATTTTGTTTTCGTCAGTTTCAAACAATTTATTGTGAAACAATAAATTAATCAAATTCTTAATAAAATGGGCAGCATTCACTGATTCAGTGTGGCTAAGTATGTACAGTCCCTGATCTAATTATTAGCCCACCCTGGTATATTTGGTACATTATGACTTTTTCCTCTTGTTATTAATACATATCTTAATTTATGCAAAAACAAAATATTGAATATTGTTTTGGATATATTTTATGGTTCATTTTAATTGTTGGCAACACTAATTTATTATTAGGTTGGCAACATTTACACATGAAATATGACATTAGTGTTTTCTATAGGATTTGTGTTTTGTTGTCTGGGCAGTTCGGTTGTGTCTTCGTTTAAGTTTAGTGGTTAATTTGGTGTTTTTTTCTACAAAAAACTGTGTTTTCTTTTTTCTACGCATTTTACAATAAGTTTTGGACTATTAATTCATTTATTTTTTATTTTGTTCTATAGAAATTTAGTTTAAATTCCGTCCTAATTATTTACACGTGGTTTTAACCTTAAATTTCATTATGGGCAAGGCCAAAGATATTAGTGTTGAAAAAAAAGCAGTAGTGGAACACCTTTTGACCAAAGAAAATGTTACTATAAGTGAAATAGCAAAAAATGTAACATATCAAGGCGTACAGTAAGACGAATTAAAGAAAAATTGACAAATGGGCTATCATTGGATGCTCAGAGGCATGGTAAATGTGGACGTAAAAGGATAATGACACCTAGGAATGAAAGGAAATTGGTGAAAATCGTTAAAGAAAACAGATTTGCTACCAATACTACATTGACTGATAAATTAAATGAGGCGGGAGTAAAAGTAGCCACTATTACTGTCCGTCGAAGTCTCCATAAACTAGGAATGAAAAGTCGAAGGCCAGTACGAAAACCCAAATTGACGGATAATATGAAGAAAAAAAGGTTGGAGTGGGCTAAACTGTATTCCGATTTCTCAGTTGAAGATTGGAAAAGAGTAAGATTAAAAAATATATTTGATTATGCTTTATTATTTTTTTAGAAATATTCATTAAATTCTGTCTAAAATTCTGGTTATTTGTAGGTATGCTTTAGTGACGAGTCAACGATCGAAATACTGACACAAAAGGCACAGTATGTTAAAAGAACTTCATCTGAGAAGTACAACCAGGACTGTGTAATTAAAACTATCAAAAATCCTCCAAAATTAATGTTCTGGTCAGTTATTAGTGGTAAAGGTCTTGGCCGGCTGTACATTGTTGAGGGCATAATGAAACAGGACCAGTACCAAAAAGTCATTGAAACTCGACTGATGCCTCAAATAAAGGAATGGTTTCCACATTCGGGCGATAAATTTATATTTATGCAAGATGGAGCTCCATGCCATACAGCGAAATCTGTAAAAAAACTACTTGAAACCAAAAAAAATCCCACTTCTAAACTGGCCGGGGAACTCCCCTGACCTCAACCCCATTGAAAATGTGTGGGAACTATTGAAGAGGGAAATATCTAAAGAAAATGTTACGAATAAGACCCAATTAATCGAGAAAGTGATATGGCATTGGAACCATAATGATCATTTGAAAGAAATGGCTCTTAAATGTATCGAAAGCATGCCAAGCCGTTTGCAAGCTGTGATAAAAAATAAGGGAGGATCCACAAAATATTAAAATAAAGTACTAAAGAACTATTATTTTTTTTAATTGTTATTGTTTTATGTTTAAAAATATGTATATTCACCCAAAGTTTTAAATACACAAATATATTTTTATAAAAATGTGAGTTTTTAAATCCAAAAGTCATAATTTACCAAATTTCCTAGGGTGGGCTAATAATTAGATCAGGGACTGTAGGTAGTTATTCACACCATTCATCTTTATACTATTCAGTCAGTAATATTCTCATGTTCATGCTATGGAATTACTTTTTTTATTTGTTCTTGGTTTCTTATTGTATGTACTTTCGTGTTTAATTTACCTTTCTTATTTATTTATTTATATAATTTATGTACATGTGTACAAAGGCAGGTTTATTGCCATAAGGCAATTTCTTCCAACCAACCCTAATGTGTTTTTATTTTTTACATTTACTGCTAACATTGATATGTATATGTGTAATTTATATAATTTATTTATTTATCGTATGGTAATAGTGAATTACATGTTTAAAATCAAAATGAACAAACACAGCAATCAAACACAAAACAGCACGATATGTCAATCACACATTCACGTCGAGGGCTCCGAGCCAATCCACAAATGCTGGTGTCAATTCGCAAATGTCCGAATTTGGGCCTTCATATGCATGCATGGACGCTGCATTCTTCCAATATATTTAGTTAATATACAGAGGCACCAACAGAACACTGAACAACACGAACAAAAAAAAAAACATGAAACAAAAAAAATAGAATCTCCAGTGCTCCAACAACAGGTATCTCCCGCATGGCTATTGTGCATAGTTAGGTAGGTACAATCAATGTCTCCTGACTATTCAAATTATAAAAAAGACATTACTTTGCACAGTTAAAAGGAAAGTTTAAAATACACATATACATATAAGTATGTAGGAAAACAAAAAGAAAACAAATGTTGAACTAATAAGATAAAACAAAAAAAAAGAAGGAATAATTGAACTAAGACAAAAAAAAATAGATTTTAGCCCAACATACTTTATAAGCAATTTATCAAAGATCAATTTCTATAAAATATGTACGTCATTGTCATTACATTAAATTGTCACAACGATTCAGACGCAACGTCTGAATCTACCAATACAATGACACTCTGACACGGCAGAATGTCACTGTATTGGCAGGTGCCCACGCGAATGCAATGTAACGACAGTCAATAAAGAACGTCGCGGACAATATCGCGAACTCGGCAACATGCCCGTCTAACTAGAATATTTTAAGTAAGACTTATAAGAATGAATGTTTATAAATTGTGTTTCTTTGGTTAAGTTTATGCTGTGTCATGTAATATTTTGTTTTGTAAAGGACTTAAAGCCGTGAATGTCTCAATAAATAAATAAATAAATAAATAAATAAATAAATAATAAATAAATAAATAAATAAATAAATGAATAATAATGGAAAATAAAAAATAATTTATATATTAATATTCTGTGATAGGTGAAAAGATTATGCTATGTAAAACTGATGTATTTTAATCAAAATGTCTTTAATCAAATGTCAAGACTACACAACGAGCTGATAACGAAAAAATATTAACATTTTGGTGTGATAACAATACGACATTTTTAATTCCGAGCTGAGTGATAAAAATATAAGTGGCGAAACTACTACATACTATAAGCGATATAATAACAAAATGTGCATTAAATGAAACTAGTCGCTAGTGATGGGCAAATGCAATACCAAGACCAGGTTGGTCTTGGTCTTGATTTTGCATACCCAGTCTTGGTCTGCCTTGCAGGTCTTGCAACTTTTACAATGTTTATTTTTCCGTTAACAATCATTGTTCATTGAAATATGACAAAAACATCAATAAAACAAAAACATTTATAGTATAATGTACATAGTCCGTACCTACCTAGTGGACAAATAAAAAACAAGCACCTCATCATGGACCCATCAAAAAGGGTTGCCGGTTTTGACTTAGAGCGCAAAGAGTGGGCAACACTGAACCGGATTAGGACAGGTTGCAGCAGAAGTGCAGCTGAGCGCCACAAATGGGGCTACATAAGTGACCCTAGTTGTGAGTGTGGCGATCTGGTCCAAACCATAGATCACATTGTAACGATGTGTCCATCTCACCGATTCGATGGAGTGATGGAGGATATAAATAACTTGACGACCGAAGCCAGAATATGGCTTAGGGAACTTAGTGTAATCTTGTGAGCGCCTGACTCACCATACGAATATATATATATATATACCTACCTAGTATTTTTTACTTTTTAATTAAAAATAAATGACTTGATTAAATTTTGCAAGACCAAGACCTGCAAGACTTTTGTGCATCACTATCGGTCCCAGTCTAAAAAATAAATACTACAATAGTAGGTACATACTACGTACATAACATCTCCCTGTAATTGGGGTAGGCATGGAAAACCAAATACGTAGATAGTAGATACACCAATTATGAGAGTTAAGTGTTGGACACAACCTACTCTTTTTATAATAATAGACTCGAATTAAAATCCACAACAAGTAGATAAGATTCTTTTTGGAGAGAAAAATTTGCGATATTTAATAATAATAATGATGAACACTTCCTTGCACCCTGCGCAAGTGGCGAGTTTATTGCCATATGGAAGTTTCTTCCAACTAACCAGTGTTTCCACTAACACTAGCTTGAGAAATTAATTAAAATCAATTTCTCCTCACACACACAGACGCATTAAATGTGGAAAAAACGTGAAAAATATAGACCCTGCATACAAATATCGCGTATCTTAGCTTGATACTTTGTCGGTATATTAAGAGTAATAAATTCTCTTGAACAAAAGGACAGTATTAAAATATTTCTATTTATTTCGCTCCCAGTCGTACATCGTAGGTAGGTTCTTAGCGAAATCGGGATGTGAATTTCTAGAGTAAAGTCGCTGTGGTCGTGATAAATCCTATATTATTTCATTCATTCCTTAAACAAAGTAAATTCGTATGTATGTGTCAAATTTAACAACGTCCTACAAATTGAATTGAGAGAATTAGTCGGCAGAGCAAATTCAAACACGGTTATGTAATATGAGCCAAACCAAACACAGCGCATACAAATGTTTACTTTCTTATGGACTGTCAATAATCCGTAAAAAATGGTTGTTTATTATATTTGAAAATATAAAATATTGTCCTGAAGAAGGAGTTATCCTCTGACATGTCCGCTTAATCTGCGAAGCACGCATAGGTTCTGCTGATATGTTGGTAGGTGATATTTGATAAGAGATTCAGTGATTGACATCCTTGGGAACATTTTGATTTATGCGATATTCGTTGATAGTTCGAAAAATTAATATTGAGTCTGGTCTGATCAGGTAAAATTATGGGTGCCAATAAGTGATTCTTTATTGGCACCCAGAGAATATGCTTTAAACCAATGACATTTTATATATAGACACGTTATATGAGAGAGAAATGCTCTACAAAAATGGTACATTATAACGAATTATTACAATAAATTATTAAAATAACAATATAACTTTGTTTATTTCCACTTATTTATTTTTATTCCACAACTAGTTTCAAGAACTACCGTTCTCTTCTTCAGGTGGGTTTAAACTTAGTTTAAACCCACCTGAAGAAGAGAACGGTAGTTCTTGAAACTAGTTGTGGAATAAAAATAAATAAGTGGAAATAAACAAAGTTATATTGTTATTTTAATAATTTATTAAAATGAATTTCCACAATGTTAACGCCTCTACCTTAGAATATTTGAATTATTACAATATCGCCAAGAAAGAGCACACACGACAGAATACATTAAGTGCGAAAGAGATCATACAATAATAGACACACACTGCAGACATATTTTCTCTTTTACAATCATTATAATTACCTCTCACACCAAATAATGACTGTGAAAGAGGCGAACTTATATAACTAAAGCTGTGTGAAAAACAGAATCCCTCTGCGTGGCTACAAGTAAAAATGACGACTACTCCCTCTTACTAAAAATAAATATCGAAAAATCCATATAAATATATAAGTTGATATATCTGGTCGTTCCTTCACAGTTCGTGTAACTTTTACATGTTTTCATCACACAATACGGCATTTTGACTACGACAATACGTCTGAATACTACAACATCTTGCGTGTAACTAAAGTGCGGTAAGAATTAAGTGAGGTAACTTTTGTGACTTAACTTTTTGTTTACCGAATTTAAATTAAATATCTATTATTTTTATATATCATTGGTTTAAACTTTAAACTACAAATTTATCGATGGTTTGAACTAGCCACGTTAACTGTTAACGACAAACTTACTAAAAATACTAACATATTTGACAAGACTAAGATATTGCATATACACTGATTTTTCCAAGGCATTTAACCGTGTCTCTCATAGTCTCTTACTTTGTAAACATGAAGCTTTGGGAATTACAGGAAATTTGTGGTCATGGTTTTCTAGCTATCTGCATGACAGGATAATGATTTTTTTAATTTTGTCAATGCTGACGGTGTTGAATAAGTAGAATTCCATAATAATGGGTATTTTAAATCAAACAAATGATTTTGTCTACATATATATTTTTTCCTGAATCCAGGACGACCGTTTCAGCTTATTAGTCCCTTATCAACTGGTAAACATAGAAACTCTGCTTTTTCTTATATACCCCCCAATTTTAGTATATAAGAAAAAGCAGAGTTTCTATGTTTACCAGTTGATAAGGGCCTAATAAGCTGAAACGGTCGTCCTGGATTCAGGAAAAAATATATATGTAGACAAAATCATTTGTTTGATTTAAAATACCCATTATTAGGATAATGATTGTTAAAATTAGTCAGTTAGAGTCTGACTATTTCTGTGCCATAAGTGGTGTACCACAAGGCTCCCATTTTGGTCCTATTTTGTTTATTATTTATATAACTACTATTTTATTGACTTTTTTGTTTCCTTTTACTTAGTGTATTATTGTATTTAGTATGATTTTTCTCAGTATATATATTTCAATGTATGTTTGTAAAAGGCAATTCATGCCGTTTATGAATAAATAAATAAATAACCATTGTTGGGGACATTCTGATTCAAATGAAATTTGTCGATGGTTTCTAACTGGTCATTTAAAAAGTAAATGTCAAATTTTAGTTTTAAGAGCAAATATTCGTTGCCACCCAAAGCCAAATGTAAATTCGTTCAAACGAGTTAATTTATTTAGATATTTAGAGATTGCCGTCGTTAGGGACATTTTGATTTATATCAAACTTGCTTATAGTTTTGAAATGATCATGTGAAGTATTAATTACAACTTTAACATTTATATCTTACTAGAGACGAAGTTGAATTAAATATTTATAGAAGAACCGGTAAATCAGGAACCTATAAGGCTTACGATCCGTCATCGGGTGGTTTACGTGATCTCTTAAAGCGCTTAGGCACCGTTCACCCTTTTATTGACTTTCCTTATTTATTTTATTTATTTACTTTTTTATCACACCGTTTAAATAAGCTTCAATAAAAATAGATAACTGCTGCCCAACTAGGTATACCTGTTCTAGGGCTTCTTCTAATAAGTATCTAAACAATATAAACTTAACTATTGTACACAGATTAAAAAATGGAATTGGAGTCATTGTGCTATGCATATAAATATATTTTATGCAGGTATCTTGTCATTTTTATTTGTTAATTGCACAAATAATCTGAAATAGTATCTCTTGGGAATACTGAACTGACAGAGCATAGATGTGATCCGTCAGTCATATCTTTATTCAGTCGAGTCTCAGATTAAATCAAGACAGCACAAAATTTATAAAACAATCAAGATTTTTAACGAAAGAGGAAAGTAAAAAAAAAACAATTATATAAATTGTGTCCATAACATCCTTACACTACGATGTCGAACATTTGATACATTTTAGTTCTCCCGTAGTTCATGATGTATTCGGAACATTTTCTTTTAAATGATTTCATCGATAATCTTTGAGTAATGTAGTTATAAATTCTGGGGGCAATGAAAATAAAATGTCTTTGACCAAAAGCAGTTCTCATGTGTGGAATTGCATAGTTTGTAGCGGTGCTGGCTCGTTTACCTATAAATTGTTGTGTTTTTGGGTAAACTAATTTATTTTTATGAAAATTTGTTAGTATATAATGTAAAAATATTTGTTTCTGATCAAAAACTTTAAATTCATTGTATAGATATGTTGAATGGTAAAATATCTGACAGTTTTAAGTATATTTGGCAAATCTTAATTGGCGTCCTGAGATAAATACGCTTTCAGCCACATTCAGCTAAACTTCATTGGTGGCATTTTGCTTCATACCAAATCTGTTGACGGTTTTTTAACTGATCACATCTTCTTCTTATTCATCGTGTATTAGGTTATTTAACCTGTTTATGAGGGTGGACTATCCTGTGAGTAGGGGGTCCCACTGTCCTTCCATCATTTCGCAGATCTGGTCACATGTAAAGTGTAAACTAACTGAGGATTGAAGTGTGTTTACTTGAAAGAGATCTCTATAGCAGCGGTGCTATGCTACGTACATACATCACAACATCACCTATGGTATTATTATGTGTACACGAAACAGAGCTGTTGGTCAAACGCTAAATAAACAGTGCAATGAGGAATGTCGTCATACAAGAGATGCCCACGGCATAGTATATACCTATAGTCAAAGTCATGTGTGTATAACACCTTACCAAACGATGTCCAATGACAAAAATAACAAGAGATTCGTATGGCAAAGACGATTTGCGTCCGGTATTAGCATTAATATTACCTTTTATAATTTTGACGAAACGCACGAGCAAATATCTGGTACAGACCTGAGATGCAGAACGATGTGTGGCTAAGTGTTATTTTACATATATAAGAGCTGATTTAAAGTTGAGTTCTTCAATTCTCTCTCTCCTCCTTAGCTTTTATCCCATATGGTGGTGAGGTCAGCTCTCCTCACTGCGCTCCTCCACTTCGTCCTTATCCTGAGCATCGTCCTCAAAGACATTACATGCCCGCATATCCTCCGCCACTAAGCTCTTCCGTCGTCTTTTGGGACGCCTTTTTTGTCTTTTGTCGGACAATCGATAGTCCAGTGCAGTGTTACATATGTTTTCTGGCGGTTTTATTCGTATATGTCCAAACCACCTCAGCTAACTTTTCACCAGCTTATAACGGAGACGTACACCTAGACTACCTCTCACATATTCATTACGGATTTAATCTCTCTTTGTGACGCCGCACATCCATCTAAGCATCTTAATCTAGGTTGTTTGCACTGACTGAACTTGCCTTCGTGTGATGGCCCAGGTCTCGCTACTATATATCAGAACGCACTGGTCTGATCATTGTCTTGTAGACATGGTCTTTCATCTCCACTGGCATTCGCCTGTCACAGATAATACCAATCACTTATCTTCATTTACGCCAGGCTGCGGCAATGATTGATTTCCAGGCATCCTGACTAATGTATCATGTTCTAGAGATACTTGTATTTATCACATCTCGTGACTTGCTGCCCATCGGTTAAAATCAGGTCAGCATCTGTGAGTTCTTCAATTCTAATCTCCATTGTCACAAAAAGAAAAAAATCAAATTAAAATATTTAAACCAAACTACATCTGAATCTTTATAAAACTTTTTAAACATGGTAAAAAAATTTTTTGTAGTTTTATTTGCATCTGGGATACAGATATATTTCATATAATATTCTGTAAGCAATGGTAACTAACATAATACGAACATTTTAGACAGGAAAAGTAACGATTTAACCATGAAACATACATTAGGACTTCTTTTGATCTTATATTATATTGATTATCCGTCAAATAAGGACCTGATACTGAAGAGAGCTTATCTAAGACACGGGAAAAAATAAAAATCATGAGCACCAGAATGAACAAGATTTGTTATTCTATTAAGAACTACGGCAACTGTCATTTCCACACATGAGTTATCATTTCTTGAACTGAATGACAAGTTGTCTAGAGTATCCTATTTGATCTATTTTGTGTGAGCCATACTATCGTAGGTAGGTATTATAATATATGTAAAATATATTTATTAAACACCTTAACCGTTTGTAAAGCATTTCTTGATTTCCCGTCGTATCGTGAGGCAAGGATTTACCATTGTATTGATTCACTCGAAAACAGTCGTACTCTATCTGATATGATGCTTCTCCACAATATTATTAATAATAAAATTGATTACCTTAAATTATATATCTTTCAACATCCCTACCCGTAGAACTAGACACACTCCTCTTTTCCGTCTTACCACTCAACACACCAACTATGCTCAACATGCAACAATCTACAGAATCTGTAATACATACAATAGGCATTTCCAAGAGATCGACATATTCTTACTTAGCGCCCCCACATTTAAAAAATATATCAAACTTAAAATTTCATCCTCATAATCAAACTCAACACTTAATATACTACACACATTTATATATGCAATTTCACACATCATTCACACAATATCTCACCATAATATGTAACCATTCCTAATGTATCTTAATATACTACAATAACTTCAGCGACAACCTGTAATTGGCTTTATTATTAATCAAATCATCTTTATTTTATATAATCTATTATATGCTTTATGTTGTCCTCTAAATAAATAAATAAATATATTCTTTGAGCTATACCTCCTACAATGTTTGTTGAGGTGGTGGTTGTGAGTGCAGAATACTACGATTGTGTTCCTATTTGACGTGGGGTTCATAATTGATTATATTGTCACTATTCAAAATTGTAAACTGCTAGGCCTAGAACGGGATTTCATAGTTGGGGCAGAAGTAATCTACTTGTTGTTGTCATTATAAATATGGTGTGCTAAAAAAATAATTATAATATGAATAATCAATAATGTATAATTCAATTGACACATCGATAGTGTAATGCGTCGATAATAAATAATTAAGTAATAATGATTTTATCAATTCTACATAAATATCTATCATAATAATACATGATTTATATTCCTTATTAGGGATAAAATTGAATAATCTTTTGACAACAAAATTTTATCTTTGTATGCGCCAAGATAAAAATTTGAAATAACAAAGTAAATTATGAATCAAAACGAAAAAGACTGATTAGCTATCAATAATTACAAGTCTCTTGATTCAATGTCGGCTGAATTGTTCAATTTAGTTTTGTTGCTACATACCTAATAATAATAATAATAATATGCTGTGTGGCACCGACATAGAAAAGTGCTTTCACTCTTATCTACCGCCGTTAAAGCCGGGTAATCGAAAATACAAGAGGCAAACCCATTTCGTATATGTTTATTTATATATTTTTAGGCTCGTATTTTATAATTGTACTCTGTATTTTATACACAGTTGCAATCTTTCAAAATGTACCATTGGTTAAAAAAAAATTAAAGGTACATGTGAAAATGTAAGACACGAACCACAGTTGAAAAACTGGGGTAAGCAAATACAAGGTTTACTGAGCGACGCGACAAGTTGTATTGTTGTGTGTTCTTATATTATATGTATATTATATTCTTTCTGTATTCTACATGTATTTTTATATATTTTTTTATTTTATTTCTATATTTACTTATATTTTTTGTTTTATATACTTAACTAGCGGACCCGACAGACGTTGTCCTGCCCGAACTATTTGACACAAAAATATATATTTAACCATATTTAAGATATATTTGAATCGTGCAGATGTTATTATTCGCTGAGCAAACTTACATTTTCTTGTTCGATGAGCCGCTAAACACTTTGAGGTTAGATTGATTGTCATTTCGTATATAATTGCAATACAGCATATATGGTTAGATCTCTTAGTGTCGTCAGATGGAAAAAACTAAACGTTGCTAATTTTTTTTTTTTTTTTTTAACATGTCTACGTAGGGGACGCCAGCTATTAGGATTTGGGTCAATTTTACTCTTCCGAAGAAGCGCACTACGTAGCGTCGGGAGGGGTTTGCAGTCTAGAAAAGAGTTTATTAATTCGGATTTTAAAAAGACCCGGGTTGTACGAAGTTGGAAACACAGAATTCGGAAGATCGTTCCACAGTCGGGCTGCTGTATTGACATTAGCGCCACCTATTATAATTTATAGTAATAAAAAATCGTATTTTTTAATTTTCCTTTTCTTATATTAAAGTGTAAAATTCCATTTTATGAATCTAAACCATTCAGGGACTCACACAAACACACACAAAAAATTTCATCAAAATCGGTTCAGTCGTTTAGGAGTAGTTCAGTGACATACACACGTACAGTAGAATTATATATTTATTTTTTATTTATTTATTTATTTATTTATTCAAAAACATAATATACATAAAATACAATAATACATGGTTTATATACATTAATTAATTTACAATATCACCTCCCTCTTAAAGCTATAGCTTGTGTAGAGGGAGGATGTGTGTATCTAAGTATCTGAAAATGAAAAACAATAACAATAAAGAATGAAGTTACTAAAACCAAACTAAAAAAAAAAAAGAAGAGTAATAATACTAAAACTAAATGAAAACAAAACAACACAAGTCACGAACAAACACATACATATATTGTCAACTAAATCCTTGCAACCCCTTGAAGTATTTTTTTACAGCCACCATCATCCTTCTATGGGTTTCAATTTGGCGTATTTCAAGTGGAAGTTCATTGAAAAATTTTTCACCCAAAAAAGAATAATGATGCTGTGCAAATGTCGAATTTCGTCTATCTATTAAATAAACAAATTTATTTCTTGTCCTATTTTTTTTTTGGGAGAAGGTGAGTTTGCTCCCCCCCAACCCATCCTCTGGGATTGGAAAGTAAACCCTGCCTTCGACCTGGGGTCAGTATACTATACTGGTTTACCAAGCCACTGCATTTATGGTCCCCTAAAATGGCTCGCCATGTTCGGGGTTCTTTGCTTTGGTGCCCAGGCGGGCACTTGTGTTGGAGTTGATCGGCGGCCTATCTTGATGATGTCATCCCGGCCGCTGCGCGGCGGGTCTGGTTGGAGGTGTGGGCCGAGGGAGATCTGTGTGAAACGGTTCGTCGCTGGCCGGCCGCCGAATAGTACAGGGGCCCGACCTAAGCTAACGACTACGGGTTGGCTGCCCTATCAGTCGGCGCATAATCTCGCTGCAATTGTTGTGCCGGATCGTGACCGGACGAGGTCCCAGCAGTTGTATGTGGGGGGCACCAGGCGTCCTCCACGGCCATATCCTCCCTCCTTCAACCTAGCAGCGCAGCTGCCGGAACAAATGTCCTCGTTTCACAATGCCACCCCCCCCCCCACAAAACCTTCATGACAGATAAACCCAATAATAATATTTATACAGCGACAACCAAGACTGCATACCCTCGCACCATTTGTGAACTGTTGGTAGACTTCGCTAACATCAGAGGTATCCACAGTAATTTAAATTCTGTTCACCATCACTTGCAATCTCAAAAACCACACCTGCTCTTTCTCACGGAAACACAAATTCAAGATCCACCCGACACAAGTTACCTCAACTGCCCAGGGTACATACTCGAAAGCATGTGTGTGCCCAAAGGAGGCTTGTGCCTCTACAGCCGCGAAGACATCAACTGTGTCAGATTGAAGGAGTTCGAGAACCCCGCCTTCAATGTTATGTGGGTCCGTTAAAAATCTAACAAATTCACAAAAATTTATGCTTGTATCTACCGATCTCCAAATATGAGTGATTATGATTCTTCCGAGCTTTTCAAATACTTAGGAGAAACCATTGACAGTCTTCTGTCTCGCTACCCGTCGGCAGAATTTGCGGTTCTCGGCGATTTCAATGTCCATCACTCCGATTGGCTGAAATCGGGAACTACCGATTCGGCTGGCCGCATGACGGAATCCTTTGCTTTGTGTCATAACCTGGAGCAACTTGTTCAAGAGCCAACTCGCATCCCTGATGTCTCTGGGCATCGTTCCAATCTGCTTGATCCTTTTATGACTACCTCGCCAACGGGATACACACTGAAAGTCACAGCCCCACTGGGCTCTTCAGACCATTGCCTTGTGCAAACGGCCATCCACTTCATCCCGGACCTTCCACCCGAAAAACCTAAAAGGAAAATTTGGCAATACAAGTCAGCAGATTGGAATGCACTGCGAATACACTTTCGCGACTTTCCTTGGAATGAAGTCTGTTTTAGAACCAAAGACCCTTCTATCTGTGCGCGTGAGGTAGGGGATGTCATCACTTCTGCTATGGATGGCTATATTCCCTCCTCCCTCAAAACCTGCGGACCAGGCACAAAACCTTGGTTTGATTCCAAATGCCGAGAAGCAGTCACGCGTAAAAATCTGGCTTTCAAAACATTTCAAAAACTTCAATCCCCGTCAAACAAGAAAGCATACAACAAGATGACAAAGGATTGTAAAAAAACCATTAATCAGGCTAAAAAACTCCATGACCAACATATAAGTCAAAAACTCTCCTCATGCCCTAACGGTAGCCGAAGATTCTGGTCATTGTCAACCTCCATAGGTCAGAACTTTTGCACATCTTCATTTCCACCTTTAACGAACCATGACGGATCCATTGCTAACTCTGCCACCGACAAAGCTAATCTTCTCGGTAAATTATTTGCAGATAACTCAACCCTTGACGACGGAGGAAAAACTCCTCAACCAGTTCCACATTGTGGTTTTAAAATGAACGAAGTAAGGATTAACTTCTCTGAGGTTTTACTCGCCATCCGAGGGTTGGATGTTAACAAAGCTAATGGACCAGATGGAATTCCCGTTCTTGTGTTAAAAAAATGCTCCGCCGAACTAGCCCCAGTTCTCACTAAACTCTTCAAACTCTCGTTTAAAACTGGTATTGTCGCATGTGACTGGAAAAAAGCGGTCATCCACCCAATTCCCAAAAAAGGTGATCGCTCCAACCCATCTAACTACCGACCCATCGCTATTACTTCTGTACTCTCCAAAATAATGGAAAGGGTACTAAACACCAAGTTGATCACATACCTCGAAGCAAACAAAATTTTAAGCGACCGCCAATATGGATTTCGTGGAAATCGATCTTGTGGCGATCTACTCGCGTATGTGACATCCGTTTGGGGTCGAGTTATGGAACGCTTTGGAGAAGCTCAAACTGTCGCCCTTGACATCTCTAAAGCTTTCGACCGGGTTTGGCACCGAGGTCTCTTAATGAAACTCCCTTCTTATGGACTACCCCAGTCTCTGTGTACTTGGATTGCGAATTTTTTAAAAGATCGCGAAGTCATAACTGTAGTGGACGGTTGCTCTTCTTCTCCCCATTCCATTAATGCGGGAGTCCCTCAAGGGTCCATTCTATCTCCAACCCTATTCCTCCTACATATCAATGACTTGCTCTTACGCGCCCCCATCCACTGTTACGCTGATGACAGCACAGTCCATGACAATTTCTCTTTTGACAAACCTCCTAAACAGAGTGAAATATCAGAAGCCCGGAAAGACCTTCATCAAAAAATAAATAGCTACCTCCACTCAATCAATACCTGGGGTGAAAGTAATCTTGTTTCATTTAACGTCTCAAAAACCCAAGCCTGTCTAATTTCTGCGAAGAGAAACCCCAATGAATTGCAAGTGTCTTTCAACGGAAGCACCCTACCTAACAGCAGCTCTATCGACCTGCTTGGAGTATCTATAACGAACCAATTACACTACAAGGGCTCCATCGAAGCTAAGGTGAAACTCGCCTCCAAAAAATTGAGCGTACTATATAGAGCGCGCAGATATTTTACTAAGACCCAGATCTGTATACTCTACAAAGCGCAAATACGCCCAATTATTGAATATGGCAGTCACCTCTGGAGTGGCGCCCCCCAATACCTACTGAATACCCTCGACGCTGTCCAAAGGCGTGCTATACGTCTGATTGATGATCCATCACTGACTGATGGATTGCAATCACTAGAACACAGACGCAGAGTCGGTATTTTAAGTTTATTCTATAGATACTACCACGGGAACTGCTCAGAAGAACTTGCATCTTTGGTCCCTCCTCCACCCACTCGCAACAGAGTCACTCGCTTCACTCAATCGCAGCACCCATTCACAGTGGACCTTCAACATATACGAACAAGTCGCTTCTCGAACTCCTTTATTAACACAGCAGCCCGACTGTGGAACGATCTTCCGAATTCTGTGTTTCCATCTTCGTACAACCCGGGTCTTTTTAAAATCCGAATTAATAAACTCTTTTCTAGATTGCAAACCCCTCCCAACGCTACGTAGTGCGCTTCTCCGGAAGAGTAAAATGGACCCAAATCCTAATAGCTGGCGTTCCCTACGTAGACATGTTAAAAAAAAAAAAATTTTTCAACTACAAAGTTATGATATTCAGGTTCTCTTAATATTTGTAATATGGCATATTTCTTAAATAAATCTGAGAATCTAGGTACTTTAAAGGAGTTGAAAACCTGGTCTGTGGGGAAGTCTCGAGGCTTTTTTAGAATTATCTTTATGATTAGTTTCTGCGCAATATCTACACACTTAAGGCTGCTATTAAAAGCCGCTCCCCAACTGTGGTAACTGAATACTGTAGTAGCGATTGAACTAGTCCAAAGTATACTGAGTACATATGTTTAAGGGTCATATAGTTTCTTATTTCTAGGAAGATATATATAAGTTTTCTAATTCGCTTTACAACCGATTCTATCTGATATATATAAAGATAAAACAAAAACACACCAAAGCAAAACTAAAAGATTGGGAAATGACAGATGGAAAATAATAATAATAATTTATTTAGCAGATACATAATTACATAATACAGCGTTTAGTACATATAACAACAAAATAATTTCAAGATTACAGTGATAATATATATCCTTAATTTAATGCTAGGTAACTATTAAAGGTCGAAGTGTTCTGTTATGACTTTAATATTGTGCACTGAAGATGAATAACTTTATCAAACTAATGATTTTTGTAATACCCACAAACAGGCATTGCCTGGTGAGATTTCTCTTGTTTATTTATATTAATAATTTGTTGAATTATTTCTTTTCATGTTATGTACATATATCTTTGTTATTGTTGTTGTGTTTTGTTATATTATTTTTTTATATTAGTTTTCTAATCACGATGTTTTTTACATTTTGTTTAAGAGAAATAAAGAATTTATTCAACGGTATACCACCTATTCTTAACGTTGTCGTTTTAGGTGAGAAGAGACCGGTGCGTGAAGAAACACGCACGTGTAGTGCTTCCTTTTAAATAAAATGTAATGTACAACATAACACATGAGCCGGTTACCTCTCACTGTGGAATGTGGAATATGCCGTGATGGTATAAATGAATCGATGCATTATAAATATCAGGCAGTCTAAGGATCTTCTAGGTACCTAACTACACCCAAAAAAGATCCAGAACATATTGTGTGAGCCTCGGCAGAAAGGCTCTAAAAACTCTGACAGGGCTCCTCAGCGGATATTGTAGTAAAAAAATTGATATCAATACAGGTCCTTTTAAAAGGAAATGTATGTACAACAACACACCTGTTACTGGTTACCTCATGCACATAGTGGGATATTCCGTGATGGTGTGCATGAATGAATGAACGAATAATAATAATACAAATTTATAGGACGTGTTATATTATATTATGTATGCATACAATTACAATAAATAAAAATAAGATTATAAGCGTTATAACATAACGAACATTGTTTGTTTAGTGAAGATATCAAAAATAGTTTTATATGTATGTCTTTAGTAGATAATAATTATGATCCCAGTTCAAAACAGCTGATGATAAGAGTAGTTTTTCACATTAGATTATAATGAAATTATGCGTGTTTGACATTTAAAATATACATTTTTTGTCGTTTGACGACCATAAGAAAGTAACATACATGCTAAGAATGTAATTCAGATAATAAACATTGTGTATTACACTCGTTTGAATGGAATATTACATATTATTACAACGAATGATATTGGGTATTGCACTTAATTGACCCTCAATGTGTAGTTGTCGAGCTATAATATGCGCGTACGCATACCTATGGTGAAAACGCGCGAGGAATTCGCCGAGGGGGGCGGTGAAAAAAATGACAAAATAAGCAACTTACAGTCTTCGCACAGTCCCATCCCGCCAAAATCTCCGGCAAAAACACAAACACACAAAATAACACGCGAATTGAGAGTAAAACCGACACTCGCACAGGTTAGATTCGACGGGCAACTCCGAAATACATAACAATTTCATTATTTGTCGTTTGACAGCTGACTGCGTCGACAGCGGGCGGGCGACGCGACCGCCATCTATCGGCGGCTGTACAAAACACTCGCTGGCCGTCACGTGGTGTAACTTTATCTAAAATTAGGCGTTGTAAATTATTTTAATTCTATGACATGTTAGATGATTTTATTCTGTTACATCATATTATACGTGTATGAATTTAAAAATGAAAATAAATATTGATATGATTGTTTACATTTACACTAGTTGCGTGTAAAACACGAGATCTAACTGTTGACGGCAATAGTATTTATTTATTTGGATCAGTATACAGTCAATTTAATAATTATAGCAAAAAATAAAGGCGTACATACAAAAATAAGACCAATTTGTCATACATATGTACTTATCACAAGATTATATACCTAACAGTTACAAAAAAAAACACAATTAAAAACTAAAAAAATACTAAAAATAAAAAAAAAACAGTTAGGTAGGTACTTAAAATATTAAAATAATGAAATGTAGGAAGGATGTGGAAGATAGGGATGGGTGAGGAGGAATGAGGTAAACATACTTATTTAATTATCGTTGTATATGTACATTTTTATATGTATATGTATGTATCTATGTATAGTAGAAGAGTAAAAAAAAGTACCTTAATTCAAAATTATTTAATAATTCTTATAAAAAAACATATAAGCCAGGATAGGATGGTGTGGAGTTGTCTTTTTTTTCTACAACGATTAGGTTAAAGCGGGTTGCAGGCCAGTTAGTTTAGCTAAGGTCATTTTTCATACTAGCTCACATAGTTTTCAGTCTGCACATGCGGTATGAAAAACGACCTCAGCTATGCGAACTAATCTAAACTAACTTAGCATAACTTTTGGTCTACAACCGGCTCAATAGCTTGGTGGTAAGTATGTATGTATCTATTAGCAAACGAATATGGTCATGGTCAATGGTGCTGTAGCCTTTTCGGAATCTTGTTTGTTCCATTGGTTAGTATCAGTCAATTTTGCTCGTCACTCGTTTAGTTAATAGTTTGTACAAAGTACAGAGTAAACCTTTTGGTCTCCAGTCTTCCAAGCTATCGGGGTCTCCTTTCAAGAAAATTATTTATCTTCCGCATTTTGCCATGTCTTTGGTATCATATCTTCGCCAAGGCATTTATTTAACAGTAGACACAAGGAGTCTCCGCCATATTTTATCATTTCTGCAGTGATTTTACCTTCTGAACTTTTCCTATTCTTCATCTCTTTTGTGTAGCTTGTACTTCTAATTTGAGTGCTTCTGGAATTTCTTCGGAGCCGACGTTCAATATTTGTTGAACGCTTGCTTCTTGTTATCAGTTGCCAAGCTGTTGGAATATGTTGGTCATATAAGTTTTCATGAATTTTTTGTACGATATCTAATATGTGTTTTTTCCGTACGTTAATATTCCATTGTCCTTTCTCATACGGCTAATCATTTCTCTGTCTTTACTGAAATTTGAGCGCAAGTACCTACATATTATTATCTTGCATCGCTTGTCCTATCTATTGGGTGTTGTGTGTTCTGATAGCTTTTTTAATCGCCACCTTGATTCGTTTATTAATTTCCTCGTATTGTGCAGAATCTCTAATTGTATTTCTTCTAAGTTCTATTAATGTCATAGTTTCAGCGGATATCTTGGAGTTTTTTGTTTTTGTTTTCGTAGTGCACATACGCTCTTAACAGTTCCACGTTCATCATTATCATTAACAATCTTAGTACTCAAGTCATCGCGACTTGATGCACGTTCATCATTCACAATCTTAGTACTCAAGTCATCGGGACTTGATGCACGTTCATCATTAACAATCTTAGTACTCAAGTCATCGCGACTTGATGCACGTTCATCATTAACAATCTTAGTACTCAAGTCATCGGGACTTTATGCACGTTCATCATTAACAATCTTAGAACTCAAGTCATCGGGACTTGGTGCACGTTCATCATTGACAATCTTAGTACTCAAGTCATCGGGACTTGGTGCACGTTCATGTCGTTCATCATTAACAATCTTAGTACTCAAGTCATCGGGACTTGGTGCACGTTCATCATTAACAATCTTAGTACTCAAGTCATCGGGACTTGATGCATAAGATACGTATTTGTTCCTATTTACCTTTTAATGTGAATTCTTTAGTGTATACTTACAAACTATAACATACAAGCGTGTATGGGACGATGCATGAATGTTGATGAGCCGATGAATGTGTGTCTAGATAGAAAAATGTGGCGTTCGGTTCTCTCTGCTTACACCGCAAGGGACACGGCGTGACGGTATATGTATTATTATTTTTTTAATAATGAATATGTCCATGTTTATAAACAAGGACATACATACAATATCGATCTTCCTATATTCCCTAAATAAACTACAAATGCATGTGCTATTGAATAATAGAAAAGTCGGTGTTAATAAATTAATAAATATACATTTCCCTACATTTCCTGAATCAAACATAAATGCTTGTGCTATAGGTAAAAGAAATCGGTTTAGTATGGGTCCCACAAATCAGAATAGCTACTCGTGAAATTGATTAAGATCAGCTTCAGACTTAAGAAATCTTTGAGACTTTAGAAATTTATACAAAAATTTATGAAAATTTCAAACTAAACAATGAGCTAACATTAAGATTTTATTATGATCGAGTACTTATTTATGCATTTTTAAGATTAAGGAAAGATAGAATGTATTAAGAATGTGTCATGAGTAGCCCCTCTGAAATCTTTTAGATTTAGATTAATCAATAATTTTAATTTCATACAAAACTATGGTTTTAACGAATTTTTATGAGAGAATGTAGGTACATTAAGGGTCGTATTTCGGGAGTTATTTAAGAATAATGTAAGAAAAAGGTGAGGTCCAGTAAGCAGTATATTCTCGCAATACGGGACCTTACCTTTTTCTCAAATAACTCTTGTAATACGTTCCTATGATTAGATTATAACCGGAGGACAAGGCTTCGATCTACAGCAACTGCCGCTGGACGTTTATCTGAGAAAAACCGGTGTAAAGGCACCGACTCAGTGGAACAATCTGCCACCAACCATCAGAGTAATTAATAGTTAAATTACATAGTTTTAAAAAACATTTAAAAACTCATCTGTTTAAAAAAACTTATAGTGTTTAATTCCTAGTTTCAATTGTAAAGCGCCCTTGAAGTGGACACACAAAAACGGCGCTATATAAATAAGCCAGTTTTATTATTATTATTATTACACTTTTAAGATTAATACAAGATAAGAACGTGTCATGTGTAGCCCTACAGATCCACTTTAAAATGTTTTTCTTATTTACATTTTAAAAGTGAGAGGATTAAATCAGTTTCCCTAATATTTCTAAATCAGTTTCCCTAATATTTCTAAATCAGTTTCCCTAATATTTCTAAATCAGTTTCCCTAATATTTCTAAATCAGTTTCCCTAATATTTCTAAATCAGTTTCCCTAATATTTCTAAATCAGTTTCCCTAATATTTCTAAATCAGTTTCCCTAATATTTCTAAATCAGTTTCCCTAATATTTCTAAATCAGTTTCCCTAATATTTCTAAATCAGTTTCCCTAATATTTCATAGGGGTAACAAGATTGAAAATGTTAAGAACCGTTAGTATAAACTATATAGAAAGGCAGTACTTACTTAAAATAAAAATGTAGAAATAAATACTCCAATGCAAATTATAGAAAACTTGCAAAAGGGGAATAATTTTTCGGCTATTCCAACTGTCGATTCGTTCATGAGAATTCAATTCTCTTAATGAATCGACATTACTTAGCCAAGATGCGTTTTTAATTTTTATGTTAATTTTTTTTTAAATCGGTATGTATTATTTTTGAATTTAGAATCCATTCTCGATACTAAGACAGATGTTAAAATGCGACAGCGGAAATTTTAAACACAAAAATAATCATCTCGAATCTAGACACCATAAAACATTAAGTAGGTACTAAATATATTTTGTACTAAACGTACGATTAGTTATTGCCGCGCGACATGGTAACATTTTTACCGTTTGACATTTGGCGATTTTAAATTATTTGCAACATTCCGCCAAATGAAAAAATAAAAAAAAGACAGCAATAACATTGATATCTACTTGTCTATGGTGAATTTGTCGTTGCGTTCAGGTGTGGTATTTTTTTTAATATCCATGCATTTTATATTATGACAGGACCGCACCAAACTTAAGATGCGCCCTTCCCCCTTAAATCTTTTTTTTCTTTCTCTCTTTAGACCTGTTGGCCTGATAAAGTCCCTTCGCCAGGTGCTTTAATCCAATAATTTTATAGTTTAGTATATACACCAAATATTGGTGTCATTCGTTTGCGGACAAAATCAAATATAATAAAAAACTAAAATTACACAATTTTAATATATTTTATCATTTATTTTAGGTCATTTTGACAATGAACATCTAAAATAACGTCGTTTTCCTCTCAAATCACGGCCTGCTTTTGTGATCTGATGATCGTACTACACTTGACATCCCTATTCACTCTACAAAAGTTTCACGGTCTTATTTTCAAGTATATACAATCAGCTGCGATGAAGTCTTGAAGATGCCCTAACAAGGCGAAATAGTTATTGACCATAAATACGTAACAATATACGTAGAATGTAAAACAAACTGTTTTATTTTTTAATTTTAAGTGATCGTCCTCTTCTCAATCAAATTAAAATCAAATCTCTCAAATATTGTCAAACAGTATGTTTCTAAAAAAAGAACATACCATAAGTATTATCAAAACTTCTCTAGTGAATGATCGTCACATAATTTTTAAATTCAGTATAAGTTTAAATTGTCTGTCGTAGAGAAATAAATATTTTATGTGCTTAAACAGTGCTTAAAATCAAAGTGAATGTTCATGAATGTTTTTCTTTTTATGGAAACTTTCTTCTATTTGACGTCCCAGATTTCTTTGTGCCCGTCGCGACTATGAATGAATGAATCGATGATGGATCAGGTCCTGCTTACCTATGCGAATATAGATATTTATTTATACCTACACATAAAAATAACCGTTTTTTGTAAATTGTACAGTTATTGCATAAATGACATTCAAATGAATGTGTCATTCGTGATTCTTAGTAAAATCCTAACATAATGGAGAAAACTGCAACACTTTATTATCAAATATTTTTTTTAATATTAGATCCTCGTTAAAATATGTAAAAATAGAGGGAAGTATAGTAACGAATGTGTTTTTATTTTAATATTAGATCCTCGTTAAAATATGTAAAAATAGAGGGAAGTATAGTAACGAATGTGTTTTTATTTTAATATTAGATCCTCGTTAAAATATGTAAAAATAGAGGGAAGTATAGTAACGAATGTGTTTTTATTTTAATATTAGATCCTCGTTAAAATATGTAAAAATAGAGGGAAGTATAGTAACGAATGTGTTTTTATTTTAATATTAGATCCTCGTTAAAATATGTAAAAATAGAGGGAAGTATAGTAACGAATGTGTTTTTATTTTAATATTAGATCCTCGTTAAAATATGTAAAAATAGAGGGAAGTATAGTAACGAATGTGTTTTTATTTTAATATTAGATCCTCGTTAAAATATGTAAAAATAGAGGGAAGTATAGTAACGAATGTGTTTTTATTTTAATATTAGATCCTCGTTAAAATATGTAAAAATAGAGGGAAGTATAGTAACGAATGTGTTTTTATTTTAATATTAGATCCTCGTTAAAATATGTAAAAATAGAGGGAAGTATAGTAACGAATGTGTTTTTATTTTAATATTAGATCCTCGTTAAAATATGTAAAAATAGAGGGAAGTATAGTAACGAATGTGTTTTTATTTTCATCATTTTACTAAGCAAAATACATTTTAACTGACTTCAAAAGATGATGTAAAAGCGTTGTGAAAAATACATAAGTACACGCATTTTAACTTTCTATCTTAAGAGGGCAAATTAACCTAAATACCCCAATTCGAAATAAAATTTCTCAAATATATTAAACAGTGTGTTTCAATCATTATTTTCAACCTATCTCTAGTGGATGTTCGTGAGACAACTTTAAAATAGTGCATAAAATCAAAGTGAATGACCGATTAAATTTTTTCATTTCAAGTCAGGTTTGTTCTTAAAATGCAAATAATCAACAATTACAGAATGTCTGTATACGGTTCATTTACAATCTTAAACGAGTGGGTTGTGGCCAACGCTAAACTCCTCACTAACAAGTCGTTCTATAAAGTATTCAAATTTTGTATGGAAAATTTCCAACATTTTCATGAAATGAGTTTGTTAAATTATTTTTTATTTAAATATTTTATTATGAAAACTTGATAACTCTTCAATGCCATTTTATGAAAGTGATGTGCCTTTTTACGAATTTGAAAATAAAAATTTCAAATATTAAGTTTCCTGAGCTTGGGGTAACTTTGAAATATTTGACAGTTAAAAAAATTGAGAAGCACTATTCATATATCGTTCAAAATCTAATGGGATCTAATCGAGTATTAGATATACATATTTGCAAAATTTGAATAGAATCGAATGAGTACTTTAGTCTATAATCGATAAAGTAAAATGAACACGCCGTACATAGCACACACACACAGATACATTGTGATGAAACTTTCAGAATACAATCTCAGCATGATACTAGTTGATAATCTGCAAAAAAAAATACCCGTAAAAATTGCGAAATCATACCTCCCCACTACCTTGTGTTAGTGAGGAGTAAAAATATGATCATGTTTCGACTTGTAGAAATATTCTTCGTTGGCCAAAGATACGAGATCGTCGTAACATTCACATTCTGTCATTAGGTACTTTATAAGACTATTTATGATCCCTATTCACCACAATATTTAAAAAATAACGTCGTTTTCTTGTCAAGTCACGGCCTATCCCTTCGATCTGCTGAACGTACTACACTAGCTATCCCCATTCACAATACAGAAGTTTTCAGTTCCTCTTTTCAAGTACAATCAGCTAGACTATGGAATGGCCTAAGTGATGAAGTAACGTCATCTCAATCCATTCAAATATTTAAAGGTAAACTAAAAAAACTTTATTTGTCAAATAGTTCCTGAATTCCTTCTATATCCTTCCGTAACCTCCTTTTCCTCATTGCTATGTGAGGTGTTATTTTTATTATTCTTTTTTTTTTAAACTCTCTTTTCATTTTTATTTTTCTCTTTGAATTTTTTTATATTTCTTACTCTATGTTATTTTTTTATCAATTTATTTCTCAATAAATTAGTATTGTACCAATTTAACTTAGAGACTTCACGTTGCTCGGGTTGGTTGGAAGAAATTGCCTTATGGCAATAAACCTGCCTTTGTACACATGTACATAAATTATATAAATAAATAAATAAATAAATTTTTGTTTTCCAATAATTTAAATAACGTATAATCCTTTTTTAACGCACGCGATATTTACTCTTACTAACATGCATATTCATAGTGTATTAGGCGGTGTTGGCGCCAATATGTCATTGGGATAATTGTTACATTTTTTTTATTATATGAATTGAAGTGTGATCATCCTCCCAAGGGAGAGGACTAAGGATTTAGTGAATTTTCCATATACATATATCCTTCCTTTGCCTTGCAGTGGTTGCAACTAATCACCCGCACCACAAAAAATATAGTCCACTTTTATTTCTTACTTTTTTATCTTTAATTTCATATCCGCGTCAACAGGCGGTTTCAATATATCACGTTTTCAGCAGGTAACTAGATTTTGCGTTATATGCCTTCTTAAAACAGGAATTATTTCTAGTGAGATAGACATAGGTAAAATGATGGAATGATGCCAAACAGGCAGCACCCATATATTTTTGTTTTATTACAATTTTTGTTTGTTATTATATAAATACTGAGTTGTCTTTGTGGTGTATTGTTTTTTAAGTTTTCTTTATTATTTAAAATAAATGTAGTTTTATTAAGGAGTACTCATGACACGATTTTCATACACTCTTTTCAAGTCTTAAATCTTAAACATGAATAAATCAGTACTCGATCGCATGTGATTTTAAGTATATCTAACACTAACGGCATTAACAATGATTTTTGAAATGAAAAATCGCGGCGGAGATTGGATTGATGACAGGTATTATGGCGGACATTAGGACCTGGCTGATCTGTTTGCATGTTCAGCGGCTGGTCAAGATCTGATGATGGAATCCATGAGAAAATCGTCAAACTGTTAAATTTGCATGTTCAGCGTCCAGCGATAATTCTTCAACACGTTGTCCTAACTCAATGATTAAAAATTACAATAAACTTGAAATATAAATAATAATAAAAAAATGCTGTTAAGAGTCAATACCCCCTATTCAGTAACTATTGTAACTAAAATAGGAACGTTCTAAAATTGTAGATTTTAGATTTACGGTCTTATTTCGTCGTTATAAAATATAAATTTGGATTAAATGGCCGGAACGTTCTTAAAAAGTTTCTGAATCAGACGTATAATGAATAATTATGAAAATTATGAAATTTTCATCATTTTCATAATTATTCAAAATACGTCTAATTCAGTAACTTTTTGAACTAAAAAAGGAACGTTCTAAAATTTTTAATGAAGGTCATTTAAACTAAATTCATATTTAGAAACTGGCGATGTTCCTAAAACTAAAATTACAAAATAAGAGCACGCCGTAGATAATAATTTGAACTCAAATTGTCTATAGCGCAGACTATGCATGCGTACTGCGCACTGTTCGGCCATGTTTATTTATGTCATGTCACCTAACCTAACATTTTAATTGATCTGCACTAATATTCTTTGGTATTTATTTTCAACATTACGCAATACGTGTAAATTATCCTTTTTTTGTCCGTACGAAACTGATGTTTTCAACATAGCTAAAATATCCCGGATTTCTGTGAAAACAGCTAGTACGCTTCCAATAAGGTGTGAACTAGAATTATAACGTTTTGACAGTTGATTCGACTAAAGAGTGGTTATAGAATAGGAAATTGGACTAATTCGTGATTTACCTGGAGTAAGAACATTCCTTAATAAGAACGTTCCCATTTCAGCGTTATAGAATATCAACTTGGACTAAGTGGAATAGGAACGCACCTATTTTAGCCGGAACGTTCTTAAAAGTTATAGAATCGGATGTATTGGCGTCGTATGGATGTTTCCACTTCACTATAACCCCAAAGACATGCGCTGAAGTGTACGTTATTTTTTTAATTTAAAATACGAAATTTAAAAATATTACATATTTATGTAACTACAAATAAATATTGTCGGTTGAAAAACTAAAATCTAGTGGAGAATGATGCGTTAGTAACAGATCAATTTTAAAATACTAACATTTGGATTAGCAGTTATGTACGTATGGTAAGTTCTGTATTTTCCTCAGAATTAATTAAGTGGTATTAATATTGACTGTGTAGGCGTATGTTTAGTATAATATTCAACAAAAGGTTATTAAAAAGGTCAATATACATCTAATAATATACAAATAAATATATTTCGATTCAACATAATTTAAATTGTGTCGTTTTATTTTGTGCAACAAAAATTATTATGCACCATTGACTAGCCATACCTAGATATTATAATGGCGGTCTATTATATTTATTATTGTCACACAGTGACATCTGTCAAATAACTGTCAAGGTAATGCAAGGATTGCATTTGTGTTTTTGATAAACTTCACATTGTGTTTTTCGTATTTGTTTTTCAATGATATTTTCAATATATACGATATTATGATACGCAGTAGATGTGCAATAAATTATTCAACAAAAAAAAATACTTATATAATATTGGTGCACTTCATTAAGTAAAGTGGAACGAGTGCATCCCAAACATATAATTTTTTTAAATATAAATCGGATATTAATGAAACTTTTAAATAGCAGTATTTGCTTTTCGAACTGTACACCACTGACTGTCGAGTTGCCTGTTACCGAGCACTGTTGGGACGGGAGACTCTCGCCATGACTGGAGGGCCTCCACGCTTGCGCACTTGTATAAAAAACGACCTTAATTATGCGAGCTAAACTAATTTTTGGTCTGTGTCCAGCTTTAGGGGTAGTGGTATGAAGCAAACTAGAAATGCTAGAAACGCTCTATTACAAAGCAACATAACGTTCAAAGAAAAATACACTTTTGAAACTGTAGAGGAGTTTGCATACCTGGGTTCTACTATCAATAAAGATAATGAAGATACCCTAGAAACACGCCAAAATCACCTTTTCTATACACCATACTGCAGAACAAATTACGTACAGAATAATTATGTCAACAGATGCTTAAATTATTACAATAGTCATGACCCCCAACCTGATATATTTAACTCCACACAGACATCGATGAAACGCCAATTACGCGCAGTTATTGGTAATATTACTGGTTAAAAATCAAACCTACTTTCCTTAAACATTCATCCCTTCCTGATCAACGCTTTCCTATATCCATTACCCTTCCCTTTCCCCCACATACACTCACCATCTTACTATGACTACCCAACATTAATAATGTATAATAATTTAAATATGTGAAACTTTATAATTGGCTATTTATTTTGTATTCTCATTTGAAATTAAGTATTATAAATGTATAGCTGTTAAGTTTCCAAACAAATAAAAATAAAATAAAAATAAAAATAATGTGACAGGTAACAAAGCATTCTTCTCTCTGTTACCGGTGTTCAGGTCTAGAAGTGTCCATAGAAAAACAAAAGTAACCCTATATAAAACAATCATCAGGACTGTTGTGTCATATGGGTGTGAGGCTTGGACACTGACAATAAGGTCTGCGGAGATGCTGGACATCAGAGAAGAGTGCTGCGTAAAATCCTGGGACCCGTGAATGATGGACAAACATGGAGAATTAGATACAACGATGAGTTGTACAGCATCTACAAAGCACCTAAACTGTCTGAACATATAAGACTAAGCAGACTAAGATGGGCCGGGCATGTTCAGAGAATGCCATCATCACGGGTACCAAAAAGAGTCTTAGAGGGGCACCCAGATGGCAAAAGAAAGGTCGGGAGACCGAGGCTTCGATGGGAAGATGATATTGCGAGGGACGCATCCCAGCTTCTGAATGTGCCAAACTGGAGGGTCGCAGCAGGTGACAGAAGACGTTGGAGGAGGAAGTTGCTGGAGGCCAAGGCTCGATATGGGCTGTAGAGCCATTGAAGAAGAAGAAGAAGGTATGAAATATTCTTGATAGTAGTTTCCTTATTTTGTCCGATGAGCAGTCGTTCCGGGAATGAATAGAGCTACAAGCTCTGAATCGTTCCCTATGGAGTGGGGTATTAGGAGACTGCGAAATTCTGTTCAAGTCATCACTGAACGACATGTTCTGTTTCAATTTTCATTCTGAATCATAAGGAAAATTTTCAAATACGTTATATTGATTGTCACAAAATTTTGGTAGGACAGTCAAGCGGTGTGTACCAATTAATTTTTCTTTTGTCACGTTTATAGATTATTGGTTTGTGTGTTGGTGATAATTTTGGTGGTATACATAATAAGAGTGGCTTGGAAGGAGGATTGTTGTCCAATATAAAACAAAGTGTATGGTTGCTGGAAGAGGTGACCATAAATATGGTTCTGGGTGATACCAAAATAAAGCAAGTTTGTATATCTGGACAGCAGAATATCTCAAGATGGAACAACAAGTAGAGTTGCCTTAAAAAAATCGATCATATCGAATTGAATCTACTAACATTGATATAAATGTTAGGATGAATTTTATTAAATATTTTGTCTGGAGTATGCTGCTGTATGGCAGCGAAACGTGGATTATCAGCCGGAGAGAATCTGGACGTCGGGCTGCCTTAGATATGTGGTGCTATAGGCGCATGGCTAGGAGCCATTGGTCCAAACGACGTGGTACTGAACAGAGTCGGAGAAACGAGACAACTTCTAAAGAGGTTTGCCCAAAAATGGTTTAAATGGATAGGCCACATCAGGCATCCGGGTCTGCTTGTTACGAGGAGGGCAGAAACTATACAGGTCACCCTTATATGGACCAGCTGATCAGTGATGTGTTCTGTAACAGCTACATACCAAGAGAAGAGGCTGGCGGACAACAGAGATATGTGGAGAGATGGAGTGTGCGGTGCAAACCAATCCTAGGATTGTAACCATGAAGAATACACTATATATAGAGGTCGCCCTAGAGACAGTTATATAGACCAAGTGATCAGTGATGTGCGCTGTAGCAGCTACCAAGAGATGAAGAGGCTGGCGGACAACAGAGATATGTGGAGAGATGGAGTGTGCGGTGCAAACCAATCCTAGGATTGTAACCATGAAGAATACACTATATATAGAGGTCGCCCTAGAGACAGTTATATGGACCAGGTGATCAGTGATGTGCGCTGTAGCAGCTACCAAGAGATGAAGAGGCTGGCGGACAACAGAGATATGTGGAGAGATGGAGTGTGCGGTGCAAACCAATCCTAGGATTGTAACCATGAAGAATACACTATATATAGAGGTCGCCCTAGAGACAGTTATATGGACCAGGTGATCAGTGATGTGCGCTGTAGCAGCTACCAAGAGATGAAGAGGCTGGCGGACAACAGAGATATGTGGAGAGATGGAGTGTGCGGTGCAAGCCAATCCTAGGATTGTAACCATGAAGAATACACTATATATAGAGGTCGCCCTAGAGACAGTTATATGGACCAGGTGATCAGTGATGTGCGCTGTAGCAGCTACCAAGAGATGAAGAGGCTGGCGGACAACAGAGATATGTGGAGAGATGGAGTATGCGGTGCAAACCAATCCTAGGATTGTAACCATGAAGAATACACTATATATAGAGGTCGCCCTAGAGACAGTTATATGGACCAGGTGATCAGTGATGTGCGCTGTAGCAGCTACCAAGAGATGAAGAGGCTGGCGGACAACAGAGATATGTGGAGAGATGGAGTGTGCGGTGCAAACCAATCCTAGGATTGTAACCATGGAGAAGATAAAAAAACTCGTTCTCCGTAACAATATATACGGTCTACTGCACTTCATTATAAAAGGAAAAATTGAGGGTTGTCGCGGTGTGGGTAGGAGGCATAGATACATCAGAGAATAGACCGGAGTCTACAGAAGGGAGGAGTTGTTCCGGTTTAGAAGTAAAGTAAAGTTAATTTATTAATAATTATGACAAAGAATAAAAATTATCACAAATAAATTTGAAATTCTCCCCGAAAAGAAGGAAACCTTGTGCTTCGGGGAGGAGTTCAGAAAACTTAAAATTAACAAGATACACAAAAGAGAAAGAGTGAGAACATATACACACACTAAATTAAAATATTCATATGGTACAATGAGGAAGTAAACAATTATACTATTATTTTATATATGAACCAATATATTTTTAGTAAAAAATCAAGAAGAAGAAGTCACGGGTGTTTCGAAAAGGATGAGTTGTGTTGTATATGGCATTCGGTTCACCCTGCCTGTTTCGTTAGATACATGTCTTGATGGTTCTTATGAATGTATTATTCTTAGATCTATGAAACATGCATTAAAGGAAAAAAAATCCAAATCGTAAGAGCACTTCCTAAAGTTTAACGAAAGCTCTGACCTAAAATAATGCAATTTCGTAGATAGACCTACGTAATAACATTGCGCAGAAAGAACGTTGTCATTTGTGCCCTGAGGTGGTTTAGGCATATTGACAGAATGAACGAAGAACGACGAACCAAACAAATATATACGGGTGTAAAATATGAAGTGAATAGCAGGGGTCGTCTTTGAAATGTGTGACACGTATAACAAATGTATTTATTGTAAGTAATTCGCATTGTTGAAACCACAAATGAGTAATTCGAAGCCGATCGTACCAAATAACTCATTCGTGGTGTCAACAAAGTGAATTGTAATAAATGTTCCATATTAATTACAATTAATACTGATGACTTTTTTCATATTGACGTACTTAATTTATGATATGTACATTTTCATATTGATATAATTTATGAAATGTACATTTCCATATTGATATAATTTATTAAATGTACATTTTCACATTGATATAATTTATGAAAAGTACATTTCCATATTGATATAATTTATGAAATGTACATTTCCATATTGATATAATTTATTAAATGTACATTTTCACATTGATATAATTTATGAAAAGTACATTTCCATATTGATATAATTTATGAAATGTACATTTCCATATTGATATAATTTATTAAATGTACATTTTCACATTGATATAATTTATGAAATGTACATTTCCATATTGATATAATTTATTAAATGTACATTTTCACATTGATATAATTTATGAAAAGTACATTTCCATATGTACAGGTGGCTGCTTCAGAACAGATTTATTCTAGTGAGGCGGCTATCTTATATTAAAATAATGTATATGTTTATATGATCATAAATAAAAAAAAATAAAATAAATAAATAAATATTGATATAATTTATGAAATGTACATTTCCATATTGATATAATTTATTAAATGTACATTTTCACATTGATATAATTTATGAAATGTACATTTCCATATTGATATAATTTATTAAATGTACATTTTCACATTGATATAATTTATGAAAAGTACATTTCCATATTGATATAATTTATGAAATGTACATTTCTATATTGATATAATTTATTAAATGTACATTTTCACATTGATATAATTTATGAAATGTACATTTCCATATTAATATAATATATTAAATGTACATTTTCACATTGATATAATTTATGAAATGTACATTTCCATATTGACATAATTTATTAAATGTACATTTCCATATTGACATAATTTATGAAATGTACATTTCCATATTGATATAATTTATGAAATGTACATTTCCATATTGATATAATATATAATTTATGAAATGTACATTTTCATATTGATATTGATATAATTAAAAACTATTACCAACTGTTCTCCATAGTTTTACATGATGTTTTTATAATTTAATATCATAATCTTACCATAATTATTTGTTTCAAAAAATATTATTTTTATATTTTTTGTTTAAACAAGATGTATTAATTTTAATATAGGTATATTTTTACATTAAAAAAAGTTACTACAATATTGAAATAATTTATGAAATGTAATTTTTCATTTTGATATAATTTACGAAATGTACATTTTCATATTGATACAATTGATGAAATGAACATTTCCTTATACCTAAAGAGGAGAGTTAAGTGTTGGTCATATTCCACAGGTTTTTTTTATCATATTATGTGTAAACAAAATATTGTTAGTGTTCACTGTTTATTTTGTCCTCAAGGAAAACACCTTAAAATAAATTATTATTAACTCTAGCAAAAAATGAATACAAGAAACATATAACCGCAGCCTACGTTTCAATATTTGAATTGTTTGTTATATTATTATATTAGTGGACCCGCACGGCGTTGTCCGTGCACTCTCTTTTGCATGCCGCGTGATTTATTTTTATAATATCAGAAATATGCTAACCATTGTGTGGCTATTTGGTATCATCACACAGATTCCGGCATATTTCTTGAGCCTTTAAGCCGTGGAGTAGAACTCAGCATATGCAGACTAATTAACACATTGACAACAGTCAAACAGACTATTTGGTTTATTGAATAAGTAGGTACTATATAATAATTTCAAGGTTTTGCGTTTACACAGTTCATGATCATAAATTGTAAAAACACCTATAAAATGAAACACAGCTAAATTGTTTACAATAAAGTGTAAATTAAGTGTTTTTAATATTTAGAATATGTATATATTTATGTTATTTATGATGGCTTATAAATTTCAGTTTTCCTGCTTCAATTAATATTATTTTATAATCATTTTTACTGACAAAATTTTTTTCTACATATCAATAGAGACGAAGTTGGGATTTTGTAGAAGAACCAGGAACTCGAGACACCTACAGGGCTTACGACCTGCCATCGGCTGGTTTACGTGACCACTTTATGCGTTAAAGTGATCACGTTAAAGTGATCACGTAAACCAGCCGATGACAGGTCGTAAGCCCTGTAGGTGCCTAGAGTTCCTGGTTCTTCTACAATATCCCAACTTCGTCTCTATTGAGATGTTGAAAAAATGTTTGTCAATAAAAATAACATTTGACTCCCGAAAGGGAAAAAAATCCAATGTTTGCGTATATGCAATTAAAAAAGAATATTCGATTTATATTATAATCAATAAAAGCAGAGTTTCCCAACCCCGTGACCGCTGGCACCATGGCGCCCGCGGAAGGATTCGTATGTGCCTGCCACTTTTCAACAGAGACAGAATTTTTTCATAAACATTAATTAAAAATGTGAAATATTTTTATTTATTTGTTAAAGTTTTAATTTTTTTGAGTGCCTAGGTTTATTAAATACGTTCGTATGTTTGCGATATTGTATATATGAGTGGACTGTCAGTGAAAGCAATATGCATGGCCCCGACAGCCAAACTGAGAGTCTTCTTCTTAATAAATTACGAATATAAGAAAATAAATTATGGGAAAATAAGAAGTTATGGAAGGAGTTTGTCGATTAAAAATAGGTGGTGCCCGCCCCCCTACCGATATGTTAGAATGTGCTCTATAGTACGAAAAGGTTGGGAACCCCTGAATTAAAGCGTTTGAAGTCACACTTTTTATCCACAAACTCACGTCTTTTTCCCATTGTCCCTCTATCCTTTTCCCTCTCCTATCCGTCATCCAACATAGTATTTCTATCTGGTGTATTATTATTTTTTATTTTGTTTTATTTTCTGTTTTTATACTTTTAATTTCTATAGTACGAAAAGGTTGGGAACCCCTGAATTAAAGCGTTTGAAGTCACACTTTTTATCCACAAACTCACGTCTTTTTCCCATTGTCCCTCTATCCTTTTCCCTCTCCTATCCGTCATCCAACATAGTATTTCTATCTGGTGTATTATTATTTTTAATTTTGTTTTATTTTCTGTTTTTATACTTTTAATTTCTATAGTACGAAAAGGTTGGGAACCCCTGAATTAAAGCGTTTGAAGTCACACTTTTTATCCACAAACTCACGTCTTTTTCCCATTGTCCCTCTATCCTTTTCCCTCTCCTATCCGTCATCCAACATAGTATTTCTATCTGGTGTATTATTATTTTTTATTTTGTTTTATTTTCTGTTTTTATACTTTTGATTTCTATAGTACGAAAAGGTTGGGAACCCCTGAATTAAAGCGTTTGAAGTCACACTTTTTATCCACAAACTCACGTCTTTTTCCCATTGTCCCTCTATCCTTTTCCCTCTCCTATCCGTCATCCAACATAGTATTTCTATCTGGTGTATTATTATTTTTTATTTTGTTTTATTTTCTGTTTTTATACTTTTAATTTCTATAGTACGAAAAGGTTGGGAACCCCTGAATTAAAGCGTTTGAAGTCACACTTTTTATCCACAAACTCACGTCTTTTTCCCATTGTCCCTCTATCCTTTTCCCTCTCCTATCCGTCATCCAACATAGTATTTCTATCTGGTGTATTATTATTTTTTATTTTGTTTTATTTTCTGTTTTTATACTTTTAATTTCTATAGTACGAAAAGGTTGGGAACCCCTGAATTAAAGCGTTTGAAGTCACACTTTTTATCCACAAACTCACGTCTTTTTCCCATTGTCCCTCTATCCTTTTCCCTCTCCTATCCGTCATCCAACATAGTATTTCTATCTGGTGTATTATTATTTTTTATTTTGTTTTATTTTCTGTTTTTATACTTTTGATTTCTATAGTACGAAAAGGTTGGGAACCCCTGAATTAAAGCGTTTGAAGTCACACTTTTTATCCACAAACTCACGTCTTTTTCCCATTGTCCCTCTATCCTTTTCCCTCTCCTATCCGTCATCCAACATAGTATTTCTATCTGGTGTATTATTATTTTTTATTTTGTTTTATTTTCTGTTTTTATACTTTTAATTTCTATAGTACGAAAAGGTTGGGAACCCCTGAATTAAAGCGTTTGAAGTCACACTTTTTATCCACAAACTCACGTCTTTTTCCCATTGTCCCTCTATCCTTTTCCCTCTCCTATCCGTCATCCAACATAGTATTTCTATCTGGTGTATTATTATTTTTTATTTTGTTTTATTTTCTGTTTTTATACTTTTAATTTCTATAGTACGAAAAGGTTGGGAACCCCTGAATTAAAGCGTTTGAAGTCACACTTTTTATCCACAAACTCACGTCTTTTTCCCATTGTCCCTCTATCCTTTTCCCTCTCCTATCCGTCATCCAACATAGTATTTCTATCTGGTGTATTATTATTTTTTATTTTGTTTTATTTTCTGTTTTTATACTTTTGATTTCTAATTATTTTTTATTTTGTATTATCGTGTTAATTATTCCTGAAACTGATTGAATTTACTATGGTGGTTGACTGGTTGAAATTGCCTGCGGGCAATAAGTCCGCCACGTCGTTTTATCACAATAAAAGTTTCAATTATTATTAATTAACTGATTTGTTTTGAGGCACCGGTTTAGAATAGTGGTTCCACTCTTTTCAATTATCATCGTTTTCGGATAGGCAACAATAACACTTCACAAAATTCACCAATGACGGTCACCACGCATTCTGCATGTTGTGCCTGTTTAGGTGAGTCGAAATTGGTGTATGGGGATACATGTACCTATGTTTCGTGGTTTCCATTGTACCTATGCTGTGGTTGAGGTATCTATGTCGTTTTTGTATAAAGATGCAATATCAAAACACTATTATCAAATATCGTATTTTTAACTTTGTGGTACATTTTAACAAAAATTAACTAAATTTTTAACTTTGTTTACACCACGTGAAAATTGAATTAGCGACCGGTTTCTGAACTAACCGTTCCCTCCTCAGGCAGAATTTCAACTAAACGCAGAATGTGACTGTGTGCTTAAAAGAAAACTATGTATTTGGATATTGGTGGGAGGTCATTAGGGGCGGGTCTTGTGTATAATGGCTTTGATTGGTACGATTTAGTTAATATCAAAACATTTTATGAAACCGCAAAATCTAAACCTGTGAAATATTCACATATGTAGGAATAGGTATATCAATATTACATATATTTCACTCTTCTAGTATACCTACATCCGACTGACTGACGATTAATAGTATAATTGTAGTTCTGATAAAACTTACAAATTAATAGATATTAATCGTGTAGGTAGGTACCTACATTAAGACTATTATCATTATTTTTCAATAGAAATTATTCTTGTTTTATTCCGTGAGAACGTTATTTATACTCATAGGGCCTTACTTACTATTTGTAATTTAGGTTTAAGCTGATACTTACCCAGTTTTTTGTATGGCCAAAACTGACTTAGCATTGGATTAAACTCGTATTATAAATAGTAAGTAAGGCCCTTAGTGTATGTGTGTTCATACGCGTCACATGGACAAATATTGACGCTTGATCAACTAGGTATTTATATAATAACTTCATCACCGTATAATAAGTAGAACTATGTATTGACGTCAAATCTTATGATCTCTTACATTATGTAGTTGCGTGGATTATGACGTAACACAGGATTTTGTTAGTATAAACGAGATTATTTTTATACCCATGTATTTTATTTTATATTCAAGAGATTTTAAATTTTCTTTTGAATTTTTTTGTATTTCTTCATATTTTTATGTTTTTTTTTTGTTTTTTTTTTTTAAGTTTTGAGGTATCTATTTATTGTTACAAGTGTACCTACTTAGGTACAAGTGTTGTTGACTGGTAGAAATAGACCGCTGCATTATGTAAACGAGTGGGTTGTGATCAACACTAAACTCTCCACACCATAGTAAGCGTTCATTTTTTCTTCTTGAAAGGTTCACAATCTCTAAATGGATTTTTATGAAGTATATTTCTATTAGATTCTTAAACAAATATAACATTGTCACGAAACTCATAGTATGTATTTTCTACATGATACCTGTTGAGAAATTTTAAGTAAAATTGCATTACTAGCAAGATGAGCATGTATGAGACAGTGTATCAATGTTGATGAGGCGATGTATGAGTCAAGATAGAAGAATACGGTGTTCGGTTCTCACTGCCTACACCTTGAGGAAGATAGAAGTGGATAGTAAAAATATGAAGTTGATTACTCAATTTTCCCTTATAGAAGCAATTCTACTTCTCTTATTATACATTTTTCATACAAATATGTAATTTATTTCACATTGATATGGCAAACCATAGATTTTTATTAATTAAATTTTGACAATCCTTGAATGCATTTTTGATATGTATTGATCTTCAACATGCGTCTGTAGCACCACATCTCGAATGTAGACAGGCGTTATTTTTCTCTCTGGCCTATGTTCCATGTCTCACAGTCACATAGCAAGACACTCCAGACAAAGGTCTTAATGAGCATCCTCATACATTCCCTAAAATAAGCATAAATGCTTGTGTGAACGAAATCGGTCGTGGCAGGATTCAAACTTGCGACCACTGGATAACTAACCCAGCACGCTAACCGCTCTGCCAACACCCGTCTAACTGACTTCTAAGATATCTGATATCCGACTTAAGAGTTAAAGGTCCAGGTTTCAATTCCCGGTAGAGACAGTTTTAATTGTGTTGTCGGTCAGGATCTGTGAGACGATAATTATCATAAGTCTCCAGAATGTGGCAACGTGTTATTTGGTGCGTGTTAAGTAGCAAAAACAAATGAATGTCATTTTTATTTACTACAAATGGACATGGTGTGATGGTATGAAAATTCATTTATAGTTTTATATGCATCTGTCAATATTTTAACATTTTATCTATGAAATGAAAACATTCTGGTATTATTATTAGTTAGGAGTGGAACCCGCACTTCCCCGCACAGCGACCACGGGGGCAAGTCAAACGGTGTAATCACGCTCATGATAACGCAAACAAGTACATATACATCTTCCTACGTTCCCTAAAATAAGCATAAATGCTTGTACTATAGGTGAACGAAATCGGTCGAGGCAGGATTCGAACTCGCGACCACTGGATTACTAGCCCAGCGCGCTAACCGCTCTGCCATCGACCCATCTAAAAAAAATATTTTATTTTTAATAAAAAAATGAATATGTCCTTGTTAAACATCTTCCTACGTTCCCTAAAATAAGCAAATAAATGCTTGTGCTATAGGTGAACGAAATCGTTCGAGGCAGGATTCGAGCTCGCGACCACTGGATTACTAGCCCAGCGCGCTAACTACTCTGCCATTGACCCATCTATCGTGGATATAATTATCTTATGGAGTTTTATAATATCTTAAGAGTTCTATATTATCTTAAGATATTATTGAACTCCATAAGGTTGCGATATGGGTTATCATAAGAGTTGTGATTCCACTTTTTGACCGTTCTTGCCCCCCATGCCGACCGCCTTGGCACAGTTAGTAGGTACCTAAGCCGTTCGATTTCTGTGCGGGCGTCCTGGGGGGCAAACAAACGATTACCCATAACATGGATATACCTAATTATCATATGGAGTTTATTTATTACTTCTCGGGCAACTAACAGGTACTATTACAAATATTAATTTAACACGCACCCAATACAATACAAGTTGCCACATTCTGGAGACTTACGATTTTAATCGTCTCGCATATCCAGACTGAAAACCCAACTAAAAAATGTGTCTCCACCGGGATTCGAACCCGGGACCCTTGGATCAGCAGTCAGATTCCCAACCAACTGAGCCACGGAGGCCGACAAGTTCTAGGACATCTAAATATATTATAGAACTCCATATAATAATTATATCCATGATATGGGTAATCACTAGGGTTTTGATTTCGCCGGTCGGATCAGACTTGCCCTCCTGGGTTCGATTCCCAGCAGAGGAGAAATTTATTTTAATTCATTTCTCACGCTAATATTGCTTTTCTGGGCTGGAAACACTTGTTAGTTGGAAGAAAGTGCCATATGACGACAAACTCGCCACTTGCGCAGGGTGCAAGGAAGTTTTTATTATTATTATTATTATAATTGTATTTTATATATTATGCACCTCCCTTTAGGGCTGTCATTTCAAAAGCAGATCGTTTTTTGAATAAAGACTCGTATATTATTTTGCAGATTGAGATGCCCCTCAAGTCGTTGAGTCTTAGCATAAAAGCTCCCAGATGTCTGTGTCTGGATTCCAATATTTAGGTAACATAAAGTCAAGAAAATTAAGGATTAAAATATACATTGTAGTACGTTCAATACATCGAAAGGAACACCTGTGATGAGATTAAGGGCCGTATTACGAGAGTTATTTAAGAATAATGTAAGAAAAAGTTGAGGTCCCGTAAGCAGTATTCTCGCAGTACGGGACCTTACCCTTTTCTCAAATAACTCTTGTAATACGACCCTAACTATTTTTCTATTCCTTTTATAGTGAAATACTCGAACAGAGTTGAAGAAGGCAGGCACCTACTCAATACCATCTCCGAGAGACGTGCTCGCTGGATTGGTCACATCTTGCGCCACGAGGGTCTCCTACATGACCTAATAGAGGGAATGGTTGAGGGGACAAACCACAGGGGGAGCCCCCGACGGGAGTATTTGGCCCAGGTGTGCGAGGACATGAACTGCACCACATATGTTGAACTGAAGAGGGCTGCAGAGGATAGAGAGAAGTGGAAAGCGAGATGTAGACTTCTTCTGCAAACCAATCCACAGGATTGAGACTTTTGATGATGACTCGAACAGATACAAAAAGCCGCGGTTATATCTGGTTGTCTGAATCTACAAGCCATATGTTTGTCCCATAATGACTTACGGAATAGAATCCAAAGCAGACACTGTCATTATCAAAGACCTCCTACGAACCAGCGAAACGAAGGTACTCAGAAGCATTGCTGGCAAAACCCTTCATGATAGAGTAAGAAACACAGATATCCGATGGATGTGCGATGTTGAGCATAGCAAAATATGGGGTCGACAGAGAAGATGATTCTGGAACGAACACGTGTCAAGAATGACAGACTCAAGAACCGTCAAAGTGGCCAGGGATAACATTCTCCAAGAAAGCCGACCTTCAGGACGTCCTCCCAAGAAATGGAAGGATAGCTGGCAGTCCACGTCACAGGAGGAAATCTGACGCAGGAAATAAACAGGCCAACAGGCCTTAAAAGAAAAGAAGAAGACTATTCCTTTTAACAGGACAATCGTTTCGCCTTCTGTTGTTCAACTAGGATGTTGCTTGTACATACATAATTATCTACGTAGGTACATTTTGGGATGATGCAACCGACGACAGCATTATTGCACTTGGTTCAACTCATTTATTAGTGAGAATAGTATCTGTATTTAACATAGAAATGTGTGTCGTTCTGCTATGTGTCAGTCAGTCTACCATTGTTCTTGTTTATGTCTTTTACATAAGTATTAATTATTGTAATGTGGGTAATATTGAAATGTGGTGAATTGGCGGCCATGTTGTCTGACCTCCCAGGTCACCATTCAAAGCTGAATAATAATATATTAAAACCGGGGAACTATACATATATTTACAAGAAACAGTTCAATATTGAATAAACAATTGAAAGAACACTCGGTACATATCCCAGTACACAATATTTCGTTCTACACAATATTTATTTATAACAATAACAGCATTATTAACTAATATGAACATTAAATATTAAGTAATTAATCAAGGCCAAAAAACTGTCCACAAAGTTCGTATTTACAGTTGATTCTGATAAAGGATTAGGATTACAGTTGATTCTGATAAAAAATTGTAAATAAGTAAAAAAAATATGAAAACAGTTACAAGGATAACGACGGAGATGGGGGAGGAACTGTAGGAATAGAAATAGAAAAGGGGACGAATGTGAGAGGTAGAGCAACTGAGGGTATGTCACAACACATTTCGTCATTAAGATATCCTTCCGCACTCGCACCTAACCCTCTCTCGGAATTGATTATAAGAAAGGAAAAATATGTCTATATCACTCAACATTTTATTATCTGTCGACAAATTCGAGGGATAGTTGAAAACTTCCGATAGTTCGTTCTACAATCCTATGGGAATGCACTATCTTCTCCGTGTCAACTTTCCGACGAAAACTCTACGACGTGTCTGAGGGAATTGCTTTGGACCCATTGGAGATGCGGACCTTGTAGCCACGAAGAGCAACTTTAGGGCTTTGAAGACTTTCTGTCTTAAATTCGGTGCACTCTTATCTTCACTATCACTGAGCAGTGAGCCAGATGTTTCCACATGATTAGCTCTTTTTGGCACATTAAGTGCAGTATCTGCAAGGTTTTAGAGTTCTCCGGACTCTTCGTATGTTCTTTCAGAGTTTTGCAAGGGGCCGCTATTAGTCCCCATTAGCAGAACGGGTGGTGCATGGTGAGGGAAGAACAGTTCGTTCTACAAAGTGGAACGTGAAACAATTCGGGCCGTCGGGTAGTTCTTCCAGAAACTCTTGAGTGTTATCTTTCTTCGTTCAAGCACCCAAACTCTGGAACGACATCTCATTGCAACTAAATAATGAAAAGGTTTTATTATCGCCTTAATAATGTACCTATATAAAGTTCCAATCTGCAATAAGAGATCAACACAAAGACATTCTATGTATGTAGCTCCTAGATCATTCAATATGTAGGTACCAATGTTTCTTAAGTCTCTAAATAATCACTTAGTATACATATTTGTTAATCGTCTCAAGTCATGGCTCATTGATAATGAGAACATACAGGATTTCCTTTTATAACACTCTTATTATTATTTTTTCCATTTTGTTTTATTTCTGTTATTTATATTTTGTTTTTTTTTCTCTTTGTAATAATTTTTCTAGACCAGTATTATGTATTTATATTCTATTCACATTCTCTGTATTATGCTTTATCATTATCTAAAGTAATAAAGCAATCAAAATGTTAGTGTATGTGTGTGTGTGTGTGTATGTGTGTGTGTGTGTGTGTGTGTGTGTGTTGTCTCACGCCTTCTGAAAAACCAAGAGCATCTAAAAATCTAATTTATGTGCGAACGTGTACCAGTATACCTGATGCAGTGTCACGCTAAAAAGAATGCGATAAAAATGCTGAATTTTAAAAATATTTAAATAATTATTTTTTTCATACAAAATTTTCCAAGTCATATCTGTCAAAAAAGTGTACATTTTGCACGCAAATATCTGTTAGTTTAATAGTTAGAAGTAGGTATTTACACAAAAAAAATATATTTTGAAGTATAACTTAGCGTTTAAGTGAAAAACATGGTGAATATTTGGTATAATTATAATGTTTAACTTATTTTTAAAGTAAGCCTTTTGTACATAAACGCCGCCATTTTAATATCTTTTCATACAATATTTCATTTTCTCACCGAATGAATATGTTCTTGAAAATAATAAACCTTTGAAATAAATGTAATTATGAAATAATAAAATGAAACACAAGACATTACGGCAAGTTTTAAGACATATATTGTAAAAATGTGTTATTTATTAGTAAAGATATAGGCATAATAAAATTGCATAATTTGTAAATAATATTTGATTTTTCTGACAATTTTCATTTTTATGGCATCGAACAAACCAATGTAGGTACCTACCTACATATCCAAAAAAATGTATCGAGCCCATTTGATAGTAATATTTTATATGTTCGATGGTTACTATGGTTACGGAAAGATTCTGATATTGAAATAAAATTTGTTATGAATCGAATTTATTTAGAACATTGTTGTAGGTAGGTACCTACCTAATACTATTTACTTACAAATCAAGAATATACTGATTTCCTATAGGAAAATTATTTTATTTATTTATTTATGTATGGATGCATGTATGCTATGTGCTCCTAAACCGTTTGTCCGATTACAATGAAACTTTGGTGAATTGTCGAGCGTATGCCCGGGATGGTTTCTGGATTTAATTTTTTTTCTTATTCTTCTTCTTCTTTGTGTATTTGGTCATTTTACCAATGAAAGCGGAATATCCTGGGAAACGAAGGTCTGACTGTCTCTCCATCTTTTCGCAGGTCTTCCAGGTCGGTTCCTGGATTTAAACTTTTTTCTTCTTCTTCTTCATCGTGTATTTGGTCATTTTACCTATGAAGGTGGACTAACCTGGGAGAAGAAGGTCCAATTGTCCTTCCATCTCTTCGCAGGTTTCTGGATTTAAGCTTTTTTCTTCTTCTTCTTCTTCTTCGTGTATTTTTGGTCATTTTACCTATGAAGTTGGAGAATCCTGGGAGAAGAAGGTCCAACTGTTCTTCCAACTCTTCGCAAGTCTTCCAAGACGGTTTTTGGATATAAACTTTTTTCTTCTTCTTCTTTTTCTTCTTCATCGTGCATTTGGTCATTTTACCTATGAAGGTGGACTATCCTGGGAGAAGAAGGTCCAATTTTCCTTCCATATCTTCGCAGGTATCTGGATTTAAACTTTTTTCTTCTTCTTCTTCGTGTATTTAGTCATTTTACCTTTGAAGGTGGAGTATCCTGGGAAAAGAAGGTCCTTTCATCTCTTCGCGGTTCTTCCAGGATGGTTTCTGGATTTAAACTTTTCTTAAGCGGCTGAAGGGACGGGATGTAATGAAGGGAAGGGATGCACTAAAGGGCCTGAAGGGATGGGAGGTATAAAAGGGCCTGAAGGGACGGAAGGTACTGAAGGGCCTGATTGAAAGGGACGTAATGAAGGATTGAAGGGACGGGAGGTACTGAAGGGTCTGAAGCGACGGTTCATGGAATCTAATTCTTTTTCTTCTTAATTTTATGTAGACTTTACAGTTTTTACACAAACTATTTCCTTTTGTCTTTTTCTTCGTTTTCTTATTTTATGTAGAACTTTGGTGAATTTTATACAAAACTATTTCCTATGGATTAATCTTCTTCTTCTTTTATGTAGACCTTTTAGTCAGTTTTTATACAATCTATTTCCAATAGTCTAATTCTTCTATTTTATGTATTTTTTCTTATTTTATGTAGACCATTGAAATAGTTTTTTATACAAACTATTTCTTTTAGTCTTATACTTATTCTTCTCTTTTTTATTTAGACTTTAGGGTTAGTTTTAAGTCTAATAGTCTATTGTGCAGAAATATTATTAACGATATGCACACTTGATGAAAATACATATTATGTACGAATGGGATGTGGGATGTGACGATGTAATCTGCACTAAAATCTTTTCAATACTTTTGTTTAATCAAATTTAAACCATTTATATCATCCTATTTTGAATAATTTTCAACACCTTCATATTTGATTTCGTTGACGATATTTAAATAATGGGGGTTGTGGCCATTACTGAACTCTTCACAACGTTTATATTCAAATTAAAAACTATTTACTATAGTTTAAGTCTTTTTCTTATTCGTTAATGTAGACTTTTATGTCTATTTTAAGTCTATCAGTCTAATTGTGCAAAAATATAATGCACACTTGATGAAAAAATATAAAAACGAATGGGATGTGACCAACACTAGATCTTTTCAGTACATTATTTAATCAAATTTTAACCACATTCCAACATCCAAAATTACTAAATTTTCAATAGGTATATATTACAATTTGTTTTCGATGATAATATTTAAAAATGGGGGTTGTGGCCAAACCAATCTCTTTACAACGTTGATAAACATTCATATTTAAAACCATTTCGCGTAGTCCATGCGTGCAGAAATTGTATATTATACTTCATTCACACTTTATAGCAATATATAAAAAAGAATGGGTTGTGGCCATCACTTGAACATTTTACAATGCTTATACTCAATCAAATTTCAAACCACTTTTCATAGTCCGATATTGCAAAATAATTGGGTGACAATATTATAAAAACGATTGCTTATTCCTTCACAGTTTTACATTCTTGGCCAACGGCGGGACATAAAGGCTAGTTTTAAATATTTATCACTTCATATGTACTAACAAAAAACTGTTTACATGTAACAGACTATCAACATTTTTATTTCTAATTTTATTAAGGTATATCCACAAACAGGCAAAACCTTGTGGGATTTTTGGTATGTTTAATAGATGTATATAAGTGTGTGTGTATGTATATGTATATTACAGTACTCTGTACCAAAAATTTGTTAAATAAACAAATAAATTATGTTTTAAGGGTAAATAAAACAATAATATGACGAACTTATTGCCCTAGAGTACTTTCTACCAGTCAACCCAAAATATAGTACTTTTCCCAATGCGCTTTTTGTCCCGTTTCTATCGGGGTATCCTGGAATTGGCGAGTCTGGTTATTACATTGAAGCGACTGCCATCTGACCTTCGTAACCCTTAGAAAGGGGAACCAGACAAATTCGATCATGGCTACACATAGCTAGTGATATACAAAAAAATATAGTGATTACAATAATAAAACTTTCAACCCAAAATATAGTGATTACAATAATAAAACTTTCAACCCAAAATATAGTGATTACAATAGTAAAACTTTCAACCCAAAATATAGTGATTACAATAATAAAACTTTCAACCCAAAATATAGTGATTACAATAATAAAACTTTCAACCCAAAATATAGTGATTACAATAATAAAACTTTCAACCCAAAATATAGTGATTACAATAGTAAAACTTTCAACCCAAAATATAGTGATTACAATAATAAAACTTTCAACCCAAAATATAGTGATTACAATAATAAAACTTTCAACCCAAAATATAGTGATTACAATAATAAAACTTTCAACCCAAAATATAGTGATTACAATAATAAAACTTACAACAAAATTACATTTTTTTAATTATTTAATTGTTTTTTTTTTATTTACTTAAATCATACTATGTCAAATATTAATTAACATGCACCCAATAACAAGTAGCCACATTCTGGAGACTTGCGATATTAATCGTCTCACAGATCCAGACTGAAAACACACTAAAAAATTGTGTCTCTACCGGGAATCGAGTCCTGGAACTTTTACTCAGAAGTCAGATATCAGCTTTCAATCAGAGTTAATTAAAACTGTGTCTATACTAGGAGATACTTTTGGCACAGGACTCGGATCCCAAACCAACTGAACCACGAAGACCGACATGATTTACGTGATCGCTTGGGCAACGTTCAAAAATAAAGGATTTTTATTATAGGCCATACAAAGCAATCATCGTCTAAAAAAAACGATCTTCCTTTTAAAATAAACTAGTTGCATGTAACACATGAGATCCAACTGTCGATAGCGATAGTATGTATGTATAGTTGAACTTGGATATTGTGTATTCCATACAAATTGTATGAAGCGATGTCGTCACTAATATTAATTTGTAAAAACTTTGTAAAAAAAAATTTTCAGATATATTACTATAGTGTAAACATTTTTTATAGAAAGTTAAATTCTCTAGTTCACATGTTTCGGCATTTTTCGATATTTTTAAAAGAAATGGAAATAAAGGCAGTTAAAGACAAAAATTTGTCATACCAATTTTTTGCTTCTTAGTAAAAACAGTTTGAGAAACCCTGGAATTGTTTTTCAAAATCCATTTTGAGATACTATATTTGAATATATTTGTACAAAATTTCAGAGTTCTTTCTTTAATAGTTTTTGAGATTATGTGGACAAATGCTATAAAAATTAAAATATTGATAACCCCTGACTGGAACAAAAATTCTAAATACTGAGTATAAAAGTTTTGTGTAACTAAAAGTGTCTATATATTCTGAAACTTTAGGCTTTGTGAATCCAACGGATCAAAATTTATAAGGGGGGGACAGACACACACATCACAGACACACAAAACTCACATAAAATGTTCTACTCCTAATTCTGAGTAAATCCATGTATAGGAACATATATGCTGCGAAGCCTCTAAGTTGGTGTTTTTAGCATGCAAAAAGTCCACTACGCCACGCGCCATACAAAATGTTCCTAGTAGGTATTCCTTATACGCGGGTCTTGGCTTAATACTTTGTCGGTATGTTAAGAGAATTAATTCTCTTGAACAAATCGACAGTTGGAATTACGTTGTGCGCATGTTCGGTTTGCGAATTTGAGGAAATAATGCGCAAAATGTTTTTTTAATAATTCGCATAATATAGAAATAAACATCTTCCGCAACTGATTGGATCATTAGAACGATATTGAAATCAAAATTGAATTAGATACGGAGTTTTAAACGTTTTAATACCATAAATATCTCACTGAACGATCGAATTATGCATATTCGTAAATGCATTCGTGTCATCTCGCATGCATCCGAAAACAACATAGTTATATTATGTTATATTATGTGGGTGTTTGTTTATTGTCGTGTAGGGGATTTCCCATTTTATTTTGACATCAACATTACAAACAAACAAACAGATCTTCTTTTTTTTTTTGTCAAATAACCTGTTTTCCCAGGAAGTGTGCCACTCCAGTCATCCTTCCATAGTTTACTTGACCTTCCTCGTGGTCATTTGACAAAATGTATTTCCTGCTGCATACCATTCTTATAGCATCAAAAAAATCTTTCTCGGGAATTAAATTGCATTATAATAATAATAATAATAATGAACACTTCCTTGCACCCTGCGCAAGTGGCGAGTTTATTGCCGTATGGCAATTTCTTCCAAATAACCAGTGTTTCCAGCCCAGAGAAGCAATATTTGCGTGAGAAATAAATTTTAAATAAATTTCTCCTCTGCTGGGAATCGAACCCAGGACGCCCGCACAGAAACCAAACGGCTTCCCGACTGTGCATTGGTCTCAACCAGCGAAAATCGAACAATTGAGCTGTGGAAGAAACGGTTAGGAAGTGAAACTTCCATGAATCAACAGAGATACTTCCGACGGGTCACCGACTACCATATATAACTCCTGGAAATCCCACAACAGACAGGGAGGGTGAAAGTTGAACCTGGACAGATGGCTGACCAGGACATGGCATGCGAGTGTGGGGAGACGCAGAACATGTCACACCTGCTGAACTGCCCTCTGAGGAATCTGCAAATTACTTGAGGGACACAATATAAGTAGATAATCTGGGACATGGAAAAGAATGAAAGAAACACCAAAAACACTTTTAATAAACTTTTTGTCTCGACGGAGACGAATTGAAATAAATTGCTAATTGAAGGTGTCCCTAGAAAAAGGGTCTTAATAAAACATTACGACCAAAGATCGTTAAAACGGGTCTATAGAGTATTATTACAAGTGTGGCTTAAATATTTTTTACTCTCACTAACACAAGGTGATATAGTGGGGAGTTATGATTTCGCATATTTTTAAGGGTATTTTTTTTGCAGATTATCAACTAGTATCATGCTGAGATTGTATTCTGAAAGTTTCATCGCAATGTATCTGTGTGTGTGCTATGTACGGCGTGTTCATTTTACTTTATCGATTATAGACTAAAGTACTCATTCGATTCTATTCAAATTTTGCAAATATGTATATCTAATACTCGATTAGATCCCATTAGATTTTGAACGATATATGAATAGTGCTTCTCAATTTTTTTAACTGTCAAATATTTCAAAGTGACCCCGAGCTCAGGAAACTTAAAATTTGAAATTTTTATTTTCAAATTCTTAAAAAGGCACATCACTTTCATAAAATGGCATTGAAGAGTTATCAAGTTTTCATACTAAAATATTTAAATAAAAAATAATTTAACAAACTCATTTCATGAAAATGTTGGAAATTTTCCATACAAAATTTGAATACCTTATAAAATGACTTGTTAGTGAGGAGTTTAGCGTTGGCCAAAACCCACTCGTTTATTTCCGTTTTTAGTTTGATTATTTTTTTCCAACACCAATGGAATCAAATTAAATGCTTTGACTTCAAGAAATTTAATATATCTTAGACCAACAGTTGACTTTGTATTAGGTATCTGTATGTTGACTTGTCTAATCTGTCTAGTGTCTAGTCTGTCGTGTAATTTAGGTTGATTGGAAACTGTCTATGTGTTTATATAATGCTGATGTAAGTGTTTTTAACATATAGGTGCGGTATCTCTAGAATGTTAATTTTTTTAATAGTTCAGTTGAGGGTGTACGAATACCTAGGTATATATTTTTTTAGATAAAGTATGAATTTATCCTTGTAAACATCCTCTTACATTCCCTAAAATATGCATAAATTCTTGACTTGTTAGTGAGGAGTTTAGCGTTGGCCACAACCCACTCGTTTTGTAATGGCATTAAAAATTGTTTAAATTTTCAGAGTAATATAGGTGTATATCACATATAATATACATCTACTGAAGATCGTTTTTTGTCTTTCCGAATTTTTTTATATAGACCAGTCCTGGGGGGCAAGTCTGGTCCGACCGGCGAAATCAAAACACTCGTGATTACCCATTTCATGGATATAATTATCATATAGAGTTCTATGACATCTAAAGATATTGTATCAAAATAAACACAAGAAAACTGTCATTTTCTCGCTGTGCGGACTTTTTTAATTTAATTTATCGAAATTAACTTTATATTATTTTTAAACAGCTGTACTGTAGGTTTTTACATTACTTAAAAACACATGCATCGACGTAATTCCCAACATAAACTATAATACAACTGTTTTGAACAATTCATAATTGCAAAATGTACCGAATTTTAGTATAAAAGAAAAAGCAGAATTTCTATGTTTACCAGTTGATAAGGGCCTAATAAGCTGAAACGGTCGTCCTGGATTCAGAAAAAAAATATATAGGTAGACCAAATCATTTGTTTGATTTAAAATATCTATTATTATGAAATTCCTGAAACATTTGGATTATCATGGCAAATTAAAATTCTCCAACTATCGGCAATCTGCTAAACTCCATAATATTTGTAAATCTCGAAAACAGACGAACAATAATAGACATGATGTACCATATTTATTTATTTATTTGAATCTTCCTGTACCTACATATAATTAGTACACCAGCGACCTTCTACGGACTGATGTTAAATTTTTTTTTATTCTTCATATCAACGCGAAGAAAACGTTAAAAATTGCGTTCTCGTTTTATTTATTCATTGAAAGTGTTTGTTTCATTGCTTCACATATTGACTTTGATTGTTTCATCATGTACATCGGTAGGTTTTTCTTTATTTACTGATTTTCTTGTTGTTTTCATTACTGATTTTATTATTGTTTTCCTTACTGGTTTTATTATTGTTTTCTTTACTGATTTTATTGTTGTTTTCTTTACTGGTTTTGTTATTGTTTTATTGCCGTGATGGTGCATATGTATGTATGCATGTTCTTTTATGTGATTTTATTTTGAATGTGTTTTTTTATTGTATGTTTGTAAAATGCAATTTATGCCGTAAATGATTAATAAATGTGAGATATGTGAGTGAAAGAGATAGCATGTCTGTGTGTGTATATAGTGTTGGATTGGACGCGCGGGCGGCCATTCATCGTTTCACCGTTGATAGTACTACCTCCGTATAATCGTATATATAGATTGACCTTGAATTGTATCTTATATGTGATCGTGTTGTTATAATAAAGTGTAAAAGAACAGACATCTTTTACTTGCAAAATAACAGAGTTCCACCCCAACAAATAGTAGTGTACAAGGACACTGTAATAAATAAGTAAATAACCCAAGACTATTATTATGTGACAAATATACCTAGTGGACAAACCAGGCTATTATATGATATTAAAGGTGTACCAAGTATTTAACTTGGTGTAACATTCAACATAATATAAATATATATGATAAAGGAATTTTCTATATCTTTACTGTTAAAGCCGTCATGATTTTAATTACCATTCCTTTATAAGTGACAAGTTGACTATTTAAAATATTATAAGTAACTACTCATAGTATTAAATAAATGGTTATTTCCTGTCTCCAATAATGACCAATCCGGTGCTGGCGGTACCTATATATTGCGTGCTAACACAACTATATACTGTCGTGATGTTTTTGTGTTTATGGCGTATTGAGTATAGCGAAATTTAGCGTCACTTGTGCAGCCCAAACTTCATTTTATTCTTCTCGATGTGAGGATTCGAATTTTTTCTTCGTGGATTATTCCTGATTATTAGATCACGCAATTCATTACCGGACACGGCAGTTTCAAAAATTATCTTATTCGTTTTCACTTAAGGCCTTTGTATACCTTGTATACGGATGTTCACAAAAATGCACACTAAATTACCTAAAATGTATGAAACACAAAAAAAGATTGTATATCACCTTATATGTGATATGCTTACAATATTTTTTCGCGAAGGAAAGGTAAAATTTAGATCTTTTTAAATAGCAAGAATAATAGGTATTCAAAAATTTAAAAAAGTAAGAAACTCAGTCGGTAGATTTTTATATTCTCTTTCTACTTCATATGCATTGTAGTTTTTATTTTATTTATGTACAGTAAATAATTAAAAAATGGTAATATTAAAACTAGAAATTGATATTAAAACTAGAGATTGACAATGTTACCCGAGATCTGAACGTGCTGAATGCTTTTTTTTCCTCCCACCAACACCTGCTCTGCATATGGGAACTGTAATCGGCCCCTTCACAGAACGCTAAGTGAGCGACAAGAAAAAAATGCATAGCACGAAAAGTAGCTCATGGAGCCCTCTAGATTAGCAATCTCGGCACCATAGTGCAAAAGAAAAATAGTGAATCAATTTAGAACTGGGAGGCAAGTCTGGTCAAGCGACGGAATCAAAACCATCCATGTTTACCCATATCATGGATATAATTATCATAAGAAGTTCTATAATATCTTAAGATGTAATAGAATTCCATATGATAATGATATGGGTAAACATGGATGATTTTGATTCCGTCTGTTGACCAGACGTGACCCCTTGCTTTGTTTTCCATACACAACGATTAATAATATCTTCGTCGCCATCGTTTCATCTGCAAAAATCTTTGAAAAGTCCTCCACGTAGTAGAAAGTTCATTTTTTCATTGATTTTATACAATAGATATTAAATATAGATATTAGCTGTGAGGCACCGGCTTAGAATAGTGCTTCCACTCTTTTCTATTATTGTTTTCGAGTGACCCGTAAGAGCCGGGTAATCGAAAATACAACAGGCAACAATAACATCTCACATAGTTCAGCAATGAGGTTCACCATCACACATTCTGAATATAGTGCCTTTTTAGGTGAGACGAGACTGGTGTGTGGGTATACACAGATATGTTGTGCTCCCTTTTATATGGCAATGCACACCCGCACATCTTTCGCTGGTTACCCCACATTGTGGGATATGCCGTGATGGTATGAATGAATGAATGAATGAATGATATTAAATATCCACGTCTTGATATTTTAAAATGTACTTATTTTGGTATTTTACAATAAATACATAATAACAAATAAATAAATACCTATTTATATTAGCAAAAAATAATCCGAATATTTTTAGAGTTGTTTGAAAAATATTAGTTTTTTTCCGTGTCCGGAGTCAATGATATTAACTAATCACGGAAACCAGCCGATGACAGGTCGTAAGCCCTGTAGGTGCCTTTATTTCCCGGTTCTCCTATATAATATTCCAACTTCGTCTCTATTGAGATGTAAAAAAAACATTAAAAAAGAGAGAAAAAAATAAGTAGTTCGTATGTTTTCGTAATCAGGGATTTTAAAAACAAAAAATATATATAATAATGGGTTTATAACACAAAGAATCTTTTACAAACAAGATAAAAACAGCAATCAGATCATGTCAAAGAGCAATGGAAAGAAGCATGTTAAAATTGTGGAAAATACATAAGATTAATAGTGAAACTATTGGGAAAAAGACAAAATTAACAGATGCGCTAAAACAAGCTTTAAAATTAAAGTGGCAATGGGCTGGACACTTATCGCGTTTCAGAGATGATAGATGGACTTTACTAACCACGATATGGACGGGACCCAAAGGAAAAAGGAATGTTGGCAGGCCATACAAAAGGTGGATCGATGATATATTAACAACAGGGGGAACGGACTGGAAAGAAAAGGGCAAAGATAGAACTATATGGAAACTATTGGAGGAGGCCTTTACCCAAGAGGGATCCATTTCATGAAAAATATACATATAGATATACAAATAAGAAAGTAGAGTAGTTTACATCCACCTGAGGAAGGGAACGGACGTTCCCGAAACATGTAGTGAACAAGTAAATAAATAAGTGGAAACATACAAAGTATAGTTTGTGTTTAATTTAAATTTAAATAATTGATTAAATATGAATTTCCACAAAGTTGAAGCCTCCACATTTGATTATTTAAGTAGAAATAAGTTTAAATACATGTTCTACACATGAAAAGACATTTGTATAAGAATGAAATTCGTTTTATATACCAATCAATAAGACAGTGACTGTTATCCTTTCTTCCTTTCCCTCCCCTCTCCTCTCCCTTCTTAAAACTTAATAGCGATTATCAATTACAATTAAACTCAAAGGTGAATCGGTTTGATATTCACGTATGAAAATCCTTCCATCGGGTAACTAATTTATATTTACAATTATGTATTTATATGTGTTATCGATTAAAGAATATTGTGTATTCACTTTTTAAAATAAATAAAAAAAAATAAAAAAAATACTGCATATTAATTTAACTAACTACTAATTAAATAAAATACTTATATATTATGCTTTAAAAAAAATATTGTAAAAGAAATGGAATAATAAAAGGCTTAATTATTATTATTATTATAACACAAAGAATGATAGATTAGGTAGTGTTTAATATTTTTTAACTGTAATTGTTATGATTAGAAAATCAAATTGAAAAAACCATAAATAAAGCGTGTCGCACAAAATGTCTCGTCGGGTCACCTTTGGCACGCGTGTCATAGGTTTGCTATCGCTTTTGCAGTTTAATATGGCGTTTATTAATAATTCACTGTCACAGCGCTTGGTAACTGCATTATGATTTTTGTTTAATGAATATTCCGTTTTAATTCCATCATTATTCCTCATCTTTGTTTCTCCTCCGAAGTCTTGGTTTTGGTTTTGTGAGACTCACAAGACCAAGACTAGGCATGCAAGATATTAATGCAAAAATCTTGCAGTTTAACAATATTTTGTATACTTATACATGTAATTTTTCCTTACAGTTAACTAAGTAGGTACTATCGACATTATACTATAAATTTATTTATGTATAGGCATCACGTCACATCCCAAAATGTGGGGAAACCAGCGACAGGTGTGAAGAAAAAGAAAGTGTGTTATAAAAGACACCAGTCACCGATGACGCACCACCTTAGTATAATGCTTCCACTATTTTCAATTATGATCCTTTTCGGGTGTCCCGTAAAAGCCGGGTAAATGTAAAAACATACAACAGGCAACAATAACATCTCACATAGTTCAGCAAAAAAGTTCACCACCCATTCTGAATATTGCCTTATTAGGTGCGACGAGACTATGGATTTTTTGTAACAAGACTAACAGACTCGATCTAGCATGCAAGACCAAGACAACACCTATGATTGCAAGATCAAGACCGGGGATGCTAGACCACCCCACTCGCAGGCCCTTGCAGACCATGAAGCACATTTCCATTGAAAATATCACCTCAAACACACTTTACCTAGGGATTGAAGGCAACGAAAAGGCTGATGAACTTGCCAAATTGGTAACGATCTCAGGTACCATTCCGGATGACTTCATAACCCCAATCTCAGATCTTTTTCCTCGTCTTAAAGCAAATGTGTTTTCCAAGTGGGAAGAAAATTGGTCCACAACATAAAAATACAAAGGATCATATTATGCAGGTATCCAGCAAAAAATTTCTTTAAGAATTTGGTTTCATAAAAGGAAATTTTCAAAAAGGTTTATATCATGTATTTCCAGAATGAGATTTGGCCATTTCAATTGCCTCCCATCTGTATAGAATTGGGGTAGTCCTCTTTGTCAGTGTGGTGAGGAGGATGAAACAATTAATCACGTATTTTTTAAACTAGAGTCTACAATCTGAATCTACCCGTTTGCATTCTGTTTCCGGTTGGCTCTCTGATTGGTTGAGATCTCGTAGTATGAAGTCAAATGAGCTGTGAAATTTTATATTAAATGCGAAAAATTAAAAGAATATTATATATTTAATTTATGATAATTTATAATTCAATTTATAAAGCAACTCGCTCACGCGAGTCGCTATTATTATTATACACAAACTTAAACCTAACCTAAGAATGCAGAAAAGAAACTCAGGGGCTAGACGCTACTTTTTTTAACTGTAAAAAAAATTTCAAAAGTATATACCTACAGATTACACATCAAAATTACTTATCAATTCCAACCTCCATTAATATCCATCATCTTTCGTCTCTCCAAAATTCTCGTGAATTATCTGTCATTTCGTAATTCATATTTTTAAATAATTTAAACATATGCTCCAAAATAACTTTCCTTGTAAACAGTAAACATTCCGCTAGAAATCCGCTACTAAAGGATACTTCGATTCTCTGGCCATGTCTCAAGGAGAGAATGTGAAAGTCTCGAGAGTTCGATGATGCTGGGAAGCGTTCCACGAAGAAGACCTAGTGGGAGATCAGCTGTGCGACGGATCGATTAGGTCAAGGAAACTGCCAACTCCAATATTAAAGATGAGACATTATACCTTCCTGGAGAGAGAGCTTTGTTCAGGGTACATCTGTTGGGGATCATGAGGAAAACGACGCTAAGAGAGACACACACAGATAGAGAAAAACTACTGACCTATTTTAGTAAATAAACATGATATATTTATTATGTTATAATATTTTTTAATCTAGGTACATAATATATAATTTAGTAACAAATGTTATCAGTTCGAGATTTGATGTTTTATCTACAAATTTTCACTAACTTGTTATTTGAATATTGATAATGTAGTCAAACAAGGTAAAGTGATTTATGTATATAAGTTGTACCTAATTTGTATTTGTACATAAATGGTCCACTGATACACAAGCACTATTCTGTAGATGCTCTGAACGAAACGCGTTAATGTTCAAACGTATCTTTATATATATAGTGGAATAATATTAAATATTGTATTATTTACTTATATTAAAGTATTTAATATTATTATCAATATTACAAATATAAATAGTTATCAAGGATTGTTATGTCTAGACTCTAGAACAAGACCAACTTTAGGTATAGTTATAATATTTTGTTATTTAAACTAATTATAATATCATAAACAAATCGATTTATAACAATTCAGATGATATTAATTCAGGGATGAATCTACAACTTTCAGCGCCTGGCGCACTTAATTATAACATAAACAAATCGATTAAGGTGATATTAAATCAGGGATGAATAATATACACAATACAACTTTCAGCGCCTGACGCACTTAATTATAACATAAACAAATCGATTTAGGTGATATTAAATCAGGGATGAATATACACAATACAACTTTCAGCGCCTGACGCACTTAATTTTTTTTTTTTTTTAAATGAATATGTCCTTGTTAAACAAGTACACTCGCGACCACTGGATTACAAACCCAGCGCGCTAACCGCTCTGCCACCGACCCATCTAAAATCTCCTAAGACTCCTTAATTATAACAAACAAATCGATTTAGGTGATATTAAATCTGGGATGAATATACACAATACAACAATTATAACACAAAAAATAGAATTAGATGATATTAAATCAGGAATGAATCAACATGTTTAAGCGCTTGGCGCATTTAATTAAAACGACACCCTCATTCTTTTAAAAATCAGTCATCAACCTGTGACTCGATAGCAATTTTATAACGCTTTAAACCTACATACATAACGTCTAGTTTTCGTTATAAATTTAGGTTATAAAGGAAGTTTTATAGTAAGGTCACAAACCCTCACACATACACACCCTCACACACACATATGATTTTGTGTCTTGATTTTGTATCTTGATTTGTATCTGTATTTTGTAATGATAATTATGTAAGATGATAATTGATGTATGGAGATGATAATTGTTATAATTGATATTTTTATACATATATAAGTACTATTTTTTGTACATTGTTAGCTTCAATTTGAAAAAATAAAAATAAAATAAAATAATATTAGAAAAAAATCGAACATAATCATTTATCTTTTTTACGATTTTTTTTAATTTCAATGGAGACGTTGCGGGAATATATAATTATAGGATAACCGGGACAGGGCTTGCAACTTGTCATAGGCTGGTTTACGTGATCACTTTAAGAGGGCATATAAACCTAAGCACCCCAATTAATACCATAAACATTTTTTTTAAATTTCTCTAGTAAATAGTTTCTGGTTGGTTGGAAGAAATTGCCATTAGGCAATAAGCCCGCCAATGTACTAATTGTATGTACAAGAAGATTCAAAATAAATAAATAAATAAAAATAAATGTTCAAATGTTATTTATGGGAATTCATGCTAAATTTTAAAATTTAGCATGAATTCCCATAAATAATATTAAAATAAGAAGACTGCAATGGTTGGGCCATGTCCACAGGATGAGTGATGATCGTACTCCCAACAAGGTTTTAAACACCACACCAGACGGAAGAAGAAGCAGAGACAGACCAAAAATGAGATGGCTGGACGATGTGGAGGCTGATGTACGAGCGCTGGGCCTTACCAACTGGAAGAGAGCCGCAGAGTGCAGGGAGGAATGGCGACGGATTTTGAAGGAGGCCAGGGCCCATAACAGGCTATAGGCCCAACGATGATGATGAATGTTAAAAAATATTTTTTTTAAAATTATTCCATTTAAAATAATGTCGTAGAGAAATATCTCTTGTTTGTGCTTGAATAGTGTGAATGACAATAAAATCAAAGTGAATGACAAAGTCAGGGAGCGAGTCTGGTCAATCGGCGGAATCAAAACCATCCATGTTTACCCATACCATGGATATAATTATCTTATGGAGTTCTATAACATCTTAAGATATTATAGAACTCTATATGATAATTATATCCATGATATGGGTAAACATGGTTGGTTTTGATTCCGCCAGTTGACCAGACTCGCCCCCCCCTGGTTTGTTCTTAAAATGCAAAAAATAAAAAAAATAGTTTACGATAGTGTAAATCACGTATAAAACCATTTTTTACTCCTCACTAACCCAGTGAGGAAATAGTGGGGATATATTATATTCATCACAATGTATCTGTGTGTGTGCTATGTGCTATATGTGCTATGTACGGCGTGTTCATTTTACTTTATCAATTATAGACTAAAGTACTAATTCGATTCTATTAAAATTTTGCAAATATGTATATCTAATACTCGATTAGATCTCATTAGATTTTGAACGATATATGAATAGTGCTTCTCAATTTTTTTAACTGTCAAATATTTCAAAGTGACCCCAAGCTCAGGAAACTTAAAATTTGAAATTTTTATTTTCAAATAGGTAAAAAGGCTCATTACTTTCATAAAATGGCATTAAAGAAATATCAACTTTTCATAATAAAATAAAAAAATAATTAAACAAACTTTCTATAGAAACTTTGAATATTTTGATATAGAGTGACTTGTTAATGAGGAGTTTAGCGTTGGCCACAACCCACTCGTTTTTTCTTTGTTTTATGTTGTGTTAATGGTTTTAATAATTGTTATATTGTATTGCTAGTTTTTAATTTTTATTTTTTGTTATATATTATTTTTTATTACATTATCAAATTTGTATAAGTGTACGAGAGAGCTAGCACTGTGAAACTGCTTTTTCAGTTTAGTGTAAATTGAATACATATTGTTAAAAAAAATATTGCAAGACTAAGACCGGGGGTGCAAGACCAAGACTACCCTGGTCATCTTATCACACTACTTGTAATATTATATAATTCAAATCATACTTAGGTAGGTACCTATTTATTTTTAATTAACAAGATGCCACCGGCATTCGAATTGGAGGTTTCGACTCAGAAATCGGTTGTACAGTGTTCAATCTCTGTTATTAAGTAATAAAAAATATGTTATCTATGTATGTTGTAGGTACAGTCAATGATCTTAGAAAATGAGTAAAGGATGTCCCCGGACATCATCATGCTAAAGGCTACCACAGATGATCAAATATTTTATTAAAACCACGTGGTTCATGTTTTATTTTGTTTACTTACTAACCTGAATTACCGCGAGAAATCTTTCAAAACGATAGAAATATAGTCCTTCGTGGCCAGTTGGTTGGAAATGCGACTCCTGAGCTAAAGGTCCAGCGTTCGATTCCCGGCGGAGGCACAATTTTCAATTGTGTTTTCAGTCTGGATCTGTGAGACAATACATATCAGAAGTCTCCAGAATGTGACAGCTTGATATTTGGTGCGTGTTAAATAAATATTTGACATTGTACCTCGAAAAAGCAATAGAAATAAAATAATTATTAAGTGATATTTATTTGAAGACACGTTTATTTTTACAATAAAAATATTATAAATAATAAATAAATTTGGAATGGTAAAATAAAACCAAAGTTTTTAGTTCTACTAATTTAATGACACTGACTAGTTTCGGTCATCCAGTGACCATTTTCAAAACACTTTGAAAATGGTCACTGGATGACCGAAACTAGTCAGTGTCATTAAATTAGTAGAACTGAAAACTTTGGTTTTATTTTACCATTCCAAATTTATTTATTATTTGAAATGGAGTTCTACCAAGAATTGTCCGTAGAAAAGTTAAAAAAAAAAAAAAATATTATATTTATATCGTTTACACATGATAAAAATCCTTACGCAAATTTTGAAAAATGTGTAGCTGAATTATTCAATTTATTATGATTTGTTTTTTCTATATAATATTTTTATTTACTTTTCATCTCGCTTACTTTATTGTTTGATTTATTTGTTGTTATTTCCTCTGTCATTTGTTAGAATTTGTCTAAAGAAAACTTACACGAATTTTGGTTTTTAGAGAGGGGATAAGCCATCAATTTGACTGTTATAATGACAGGCTGGTGTATATTTATCTAATATCATTAAATAATAAACGAAAAATCATAGATATGATGACACTGTATAAAATCACTCGACATTCACATAACCTAACTTTTGGTAAACCAAAAGTTTTTTTTTTATATAAAATAAAAAACATTGATAAAATTAAATATTTAAAAAGGGAAACCAATTATCGGTTTACATTTATAAGAATACAAAATTAAAGCGTTCCTATAATACATACATACATACCATCACGCCATGTCCCTTACGGGGTAAGCAGAGAGAATTGAGCGCCATACTTCTCTATTTTTGCACACATTTCTGGCTTCCTTTACATCCATGCATCGTCTCATACATGCTCGTCGATTGTTCAAACTTTTTATGTTTCCTTCTTTCAAAATATCATTCACATGGTCATGCCATCCCTTTCTGGGGCGACCTCTGCTATTCACTCCATCTCTTGCACCCATGTATATTTTTTTGGTCAGCCGTTCATCGTTCATTCTTTCTATATGTCCAAACCACCTTAAAGCATTCACTTTCATTTTACATATAATATTATTATTATTTTATTATTTATATATTATTTTTCGGGCAACTAACAGGTACTATGTCAAATATTAATTTTACACGCACCCAATGACAAGTTGCCACATTCTGGAGACTTACGATATTAATCGTCTCACAGATCCAGACTGAAAACACAATTAAAAACTGTGTCTCCACCGGGAATCGAACCCGGGACCTTTGGATCAGTAGTCAGATACCCAACCAACTGAGCCACGAAGGCCGACAATATCCTTCTTTAACTTGCATTCTCTCCTTATGTCCTCATTTTTTATTCTATCATATATCGTTCTATTGCATACTCTTCTTAGTGATCTCATTTCTACAGCATTTATTCTACTTTCATGTGTTCTTTGCCAGGTCCATGTTTCACTAGCATACGTCAAAGTAGGCACCACAATTGCATTGTGTACTGCAATTTTGGCTTCCTTTGAGATGCTTGGGTCGGACATTACTGGTCTAAGTGCTCCGTTTATTCTATTCCCTGCAATAAAAACAATAAAATAAATATATGAGCAACTAAAACACTGGGGGTACCTAAGTCTGGTCCAACGGGCGAAATAAATACCCTCATGATTACCCATATCATGGTTATAATTATCATATATGGAGTTCTATGACATCTAAAGATATTATTGAACTCCTTATAATAATTATATCCATGATATGGGTAATCGTGAGGGTCTTGATTTCGCCGGTTGGACCAGATTTGCCCACCTTTATACATAAGTAAATAAGTATACACACATACATTTTTGTAAGAAAGATCCTGTGGCGAATCTACGGAGTTGTCTGTGAGGGTGGTGTGTGGAGAATCAGATACAATCACGAGCTGTACCAGCTTTATGATGATATAGACGTTAGGGTATTTGTAAGGATTGGGAGACTCAGATGACTTGGACATGTGGAGAGGATGAGTGAGCAACTGTCCGCCAGAAGAGTCCTTCACCATAGACCAGAGGGTGTGAGGTGTAGGGGGAGATCCAAGTTGAGATGGATGGACTGCGTCCAGGGGGACCTCGACTCTTTGGGCGTGGTCAATTGGAGACAAGGAGCCGCTGACAGATCGGAATGGCGAAGACTTCTTTTGGAAGCCAGGTCCCACCTTGGGATGTGGAGCTGATGATGATGATGACACATACATTTAAATCAACAAGGCGCCTTTTGAAAAAGTATATACATTATACATACATACCACGGGGATATGTTTAAAATGACTACAGGATTTAAGATTTTAATGAATAGGATTTTAGAATATAGGAAATTTTTTTTTCCTTCTCACACAACAGCTTTACGCCAGTTACAGTGCGACACCTGTTCGTTGTTTTATTTAATATATTTTTTAAATTGCTGAACGCCCCAGAAGAAGACGTCTGCTTCAACAGGTAAACCATTTAACAAAACAGACATTCGTACGAGAGTGTTGCGAGCAACCACGTCTGTACGAGCGGCAGGTGAATTAAACAAGTAGTGTCCTCTACCTCTCATGTAGTTCGGGGGAGCATAAATGCCTTGTAACCCACCAGAAGTAACGAATTATCTCACTTTTTTTCGAGACTCTCATAGGCACAGGCCTCAAGGAGATCAGGGTGATGCATGTAAGTTGGGTACACTCCATATATATATCAAATAGTTTGAATTAGAATTTTTCTCCATGAGAAATGTCCTATTCAGTCATGTCTATTGTATATATTGTACATATTTATATCAATTGACTTAATTTCTTTTCCCTTTATTAAATCGTCAATTTTTTGATGTGGCGCCATTGTTGTAAAATTGTTTATTGAATTGATCAGTTGTGTGTGGCCTTATGTCTACATACGACACGATAAGTGAAGAATTCAAGATAACCTCTTCACAATAAATTGACCAACACGGACAAGCAAACAATAAAACAAACAAAAATAATATATTTATTAATTAATTTTTAAAATACCTAATGCTAGGCTCGATACTCAATAGCATAATAATAATTACCTATGACGATATTATATCTCAATATAATTGTATTTTTCAACCGACAATACTTTTCTACATTGAATCGATTTTTTATAATTCCATATATTTTGTTCTTACAATATATACCTAGAAGATGATCAACAACGCTCCACTAAATATAACCTGTTATGGGGCTGTTGTTAGATTTATGCATTATTATCCCCTCATGCATTGCACTAGCAGTACACATATGATAATCAATTATTTAAATTAAACACAAAACTATACTTTGTATATTTCCTTATTCACTACATGTTTCGGGAACGTCCGTTCTCTTCCTCAGGTGGATGTAAACCAGTATAGCTAACCCTACAGTTTAACTGTATATTTACAGTTTTTTGAAAATCCTCTCAATTTTTAGTTTAGACCTCCAAATCTACAGTTTTTAATTAATGTTTTTTTTTGTATTTTTAAGTATAGGTTTTATATTTTTGTTGTTTTGTACTGTTTACTTAATTTAATTAATTTGTGGAAAGTTGCTTTTTTATATTGTCTATTGTCACTGTTTCTTACCTGAACAAATAAATAAATTAATTAATATTATACGAAACATTCAGCATTGGTGGCAAGAAAATCTCCAACTTACGCTTTGCAGACGACACAACTCTAGTAGCCACAAACGAGACCGATATGAAACAACTTTTGGATCGTGTTGAGAGGGAAAGTTTATCACTCGGTCTGAGCATAAACCAATGCAAAACCAAACTGATGGTGATTGATAGAGCATGTAAACTTCCCCCAATAAACTCTCTAAACCATCTTGAGATAGTACATGACTTCACATATCTGGGTTCCAACATATGTGACACCGGTGGTTGTGAAGCGGAAGTAAAAAGACGCATCGCCATGGCAAAGGGAGCACTGGGAAAGCTCACAAGAGTATGGAAGGACAGGACCATTACGAAAAACACGAAGGCTAGACTCATCAGAGCTCTGATATTCCCGATGTTCCTGTATGGTGTGGAAACATGGACACTTAGGGAGTCAGAGCGAAAGAGGATCGATGCTTTCGAAATGTGGTGCTGGAGGCGTATGCTGCGCATCCCATGGACAGCCAGAAGAACCAATGTGTCAATTCTTGACGAGCTAAGGATTGAGGATCGTCTATCGACGATATGTTACAGACGTATACTTCAATTCTTTGGACACATTGCCAGAAGGGAACCAGACTGCCTCGAGAAGCTTGTTGTGATGGGCAGCGTGGAGGGACGGAGATCTCGTGGTCGCTCGCCGACCAGATGGAGCGATTTGGTTAAAAGTCCACAATGGGGTCTTCGGTGACTGGTGCTCTGCGTTCAGCCCAAAACAGATTGGCATGGAGGCGGGCCATACGTGTGGCGACATACTACAGCCGCTATCCTCAGTCATGAGGAAAAGGACGAATGAATGAATACGAAACATGTTCATATGTTGTTAGAAACATGTTAGTTCTTACTTTTTGCAGATGACTTGAAAATTTACAAAACGATAAAGAACTTAAACGACTGTATGGCGTTACAATTAAATCTTAACCATTTACTCGAGTGGTGTGCTTCGAATTCTTTTTACCTTAACTATACTAAATGTCAATTCATCAGATTCTGTAGAAATAAAACTAGTATCAATTTTCAATACACAATAGACAACAATAACTTAACTAAAGTAACATCAATAAAGGATCTTGGTATATTGTTTGATGAGAGGCTTACATTTATTTCTCACATAACTGAAACAACTAATAAAGCTTTAAAATGCCTTGGATATATTTTGAGAACCGTCAAAAATTTTAGATCTATTAATACATTTAAAACCCTTTATACATCACTTGTTCGTAGTAATCTTGAATATAATTAAACTATATGGTCGCCGTTTTATAATGTGCACTCATTGAGGGTCGAAAGGGTTCAACATAAATTTTTAAGATTTGTAAATTATAAATTATCCATTCCTTTAGAAAAATTAAATTATGATTTTCTAATGAGTATTTTAAATTTATCGAAATTATCAAACAGAAGAACGATTTGTGATTTAATTTGTTTATTTAAAATAATCAACGGTATATTGGACACCCCTGACCTAGTTGAAATGATAAAATTCAGAGTACCTACAAGGTTTGCTTCACGTCAAAATGTACCTTTTCATATAGAGAATCTTCGAAATAACTTTATCATTAACTCACCAATACATAGATTGCACCGCCTTGGAAACCAATATAGTGCTGTTGATATATTTAATGTACACACTATAGATGGTTTCAAAAGGATGCTTAACGCATATTATAATTTTTGATTTTTACTTTGCTTTGTTTATTTTTGTTGTTTAAATTGAATATGTAATACTGTTTATTTTTTTTCTTCTTTTATGTCTAGTTTTTTTTTTATCATTTACCTCTATTTTCTTTTATTATGTTGTATTATGTTGTTTTATATTGTTCTTCCTTTAACTACTTACGATTTTTTTATTATGTACCTATATAATCGATGTATTTACACTTATTATTATTTTAGTGTGCCTACATTGTTCTATTTATCCTGTATTTTTTTGTAAATGCCCTATTAAGGGCGTATATATAATAAATAAATAAATAAATATAATTCGAACAGGTGATGATTCACCTATTTATAGTTAAAATTATTGTATAATACGTGTTTTATAGAACAACTTTATATTTTTATACTAATAAATGTTTGATGATCACATGAATTTTTTTTTGTTTATAAATTTTCCCCATATGTGTTTTAAGCATTATTACCATTAAATAAAACAAAATAAGAAGAGGCCGTAGATTTATAATGTGTGAGTGCGGTGTATGGATAGTGGTGTTGAAGAGGCAGATGTAGAGGTGGGGTTAGGACAGTGGACAAGGGGGAACATTTGGAGAAGGGGTGAGGAGGAAGGTTGTACCAGATTATTAATGATGATACATATTATAAATACAAAAAAAAAAAAAATGTATTATATATAATGCTTAATTATACAAAAATAACAAGTTAAATGATTATTATTGATGCATTCGTGAGTTCGAATCCTGACACGAACTATTTCTTTCACCTATAGCACAAGAATTTATTCATATTTTAGGGAATGTAAGAGGATGTTTACAAGGATAAATTCATACTTTATCTAAAAAAATATATAGCTAGGTATTCGTACACCCTCAACTGAACTATTAAAAAAATTAACATTTTAGAGATACCGCGCCTATATGTTAAAAACACTTACATCAGCATTATATAAACACATCGACAGTTTCCAATCAACCTAAACTACACGACAGACTAGACACTAGACAGATTAGACAAGTCAACATACAGATACCTAATACAAAGTCAACTGTTGGTCTAAGATATATTAAATTTCTTGGAGTCAAAGCATTCAATTTGATTCCATTGGTGTTGGAAAAAAATAATCAAACTAATAACGGAAATAAACGAGTGGGTTGTGGCCAACGCTAAACTCCTCACTAACAAGTCATTTTATAAAGTATTCAAATTTTGTATGGAAAATTTTCAGCATTTTCATGAAATGAGTTTGTTAAATTATTTTTTATTTAAATATTTTATTATGAAAACTTGATAACTCTTCAATGCCATTTTATGTAAGTGATGAGCCTTTTTACCTATTTGAAAATAAAAATTTCAAATTTTAATTTTCCTGAGCTTGGGGTCACTTTGAAATATTTGACAGTTAAAATAAATGAGAAGCACTATTCATATATCCTTCAAAATCTAATGGGGTTTAAGTGAGCATTAGATATACAAATTTGCAAAATTTGAATAGAATCGAATGAGTACATTAGTCTATAATCAATAAAGTAAAATGAACACGCCGTACATAGCACACTGCACACAGCACATAGCACACACACACAGATACATTGTGACGAAACTTACAGAATACAATCTCAGCATGATACTAGTTGATAATCTGCAATAAAAAAATTGCCTTAAAAATTGCGAAATCATAACTCCCCACTATATCACCTTGTGTTAGTGAGGAGTAAAAATGGGTTAAAAATACAGACAAAACATTAATTAAGGCATTAGTTTATGAAAACTTACAATGACAGACACACACGCGTACTAAATAATACATAGGTATCTATATATAAATAAATCAAAGTCGGGTTAGTTACATAATTTATAACTGAAGAACGGAAGGACCGATTGGAATGATCTCTCATTTGTTGGATTCGTCTCCGCCCCGAATAGCAGAATACATAACTATTAAAGTACCTATCGGAAAAATTTACTGACAAAAACAAACAAATCATAAAAATATCAAGTAAAAAATACTCTTAATTAATTTTTAAATAAATTAAAAGACACCGCACTGCGAGCGTGAAAGTGTAATTGAATTTTAATTATCTTTTTTACGGCGCTGGCCGATTTACTAATGATATTAATAACAATTAAACACTTCAAAATTTATTAATAATAACACTCAATTATTATACTGACCATTATATACTTCCTCAAAAGAATTAGCAGATCAATGAGTAAATTGTAAATTATTTAAAAGAGCAAAATAAAATGCAACAAACGCATCATCAAGCTTTCAATATTGGGAATAGTTCACCCATCCAGATACTCATATCAAAGGATTAAGCTCTGAGGAGGTCTCTATACTACCTAACAACCCTACTGATTCCCGAATATTAACGTTTAAAAATTCTTTAACGATTTTTCATGTATTCATTATTACCGTTACTTAGAGCGGCCATTATTAAATGAAGTAGAATTAATTGAATATGGTTTTTAATATTTTTTTAAGTTCTTATCTTTATCAATACGCAGTATGATCTACATTGTCAGTTGGTATGTAATAATATTAGACTTACACTCAAAAATAAATAAAATTATCTACACGGTATGTAATCAAAATATTTCTTGTCTCCTTAGCGAGAGGCGCTAGGCATTAATTCAATTTATTTCAGAGATCTTGGTCACTTGTCTAATGATCTACAAGATCTAAACCCGATTGCATTCCACGACAGTAAATCTTTTATCCACAATCGTCGATTATATTTTATACTCCATGGTTCCAAGATCGATAATCTAGAGGGCTCCATGAGCTTCTCTTCAAGCTGTTTTTTGTTGCTCACTTAGATAGGTACGTCTTACTCAAGCCAATTTTAAAGATATCAACGTCCATAGCAACAAAAATATAGATATAGTACGAAAAAAATATAAATGAAATACAAACAATATATATTTATTTAGTAAGGAAACATACAGTAGTCAAGACTTAGCATTTCAGTAAATACAAAAACAAACTTTAATATGCTCTAAAACTCATTGCAAAAACGTCAACCTGTTTCAAATTATAGTTTTGAAAGTCTTTGTATTGATTTGCAAAAGGTCTATTCTTGTATAGGTATTTTAATATGTTGAAAAGACCTTTTTACAAGGCGATACGGTCTTTCTAATAAAGGGAATAAATTAGTGGAACTATTAATATTTTTTGATACCTTTATAAGAAGACTTCAACTTTATGGTGGTCTTTCACCAAATTTTCAATGAAATAATCAGATAATTTTGGATGTCATTTATCTCCTACGTGTGATAATACTATTTCTTTCCATATCTGTTTGTGATAATGGTATTTGGTAAATATACTTGTATCGCTTCTTAGGTAGATACTTGCATTGAAAATGTATTACAAGATTAATATTATTACTAGTTGCATGTAACACATGAGATCCAACTGTCGATAGCGATAGTATGTATAGTTGAAGTATGTACCAAACTATAAACCCATAAATACAAATTATTGAATATTTTCAGATATTTTGTTTTCTATACAACATATGTAGGTATGTATGTCAAGATAGGATAGTATGGAGGAAGTTCTTTTTTTCCTACCCAGAAAATGAAAATAGCATGATGGTTCTGTATGTTTGTTTGGATATTAAAATCCTATCAAACTATTAAATCTTCTTACATATTGTGTATAGGCGACTGCCATATAAATTGTATGAAGCGATGTCGTCACTAAATTCTATTTTTATAAAAATTGTTAAAAAAAATTTGAGATGTACAAATACAATGTTTGTATTTTTTATAGAAAATTAAATTATCTAGTTGGGGTGTTTCGGCTTTTTTCGATATTTTTAAAAAGTTTGGAAATATAGGCAGTTAAACTCATAAATTTATCATAAAAAAAATATTTTTCTTAATAAAAAATGTTTGAGAAACCCTGGAATTTTTTTGAATAAATTAATTTGAGATTTTGTATTTGTCTATATTTGTACCAATTTTCAGCGTTCTAGCTTTTATGGTTTCTGAGATATATGAAAAAATAAAGTAAAAATTCAAAAGTTGATAACCCCTGACTAAAACAAAAATTCGAAATTCTGAGTAAAAAAGTTTTGTAGGCCTATAACTGTGTATATATTCTGAAATTTTGGGCTCTGTAAATTGAGCGGATCAAAAGTTATAAGGGGGGGACGGACACACAGACACACAGACACACACACACACACACACACACACACACACACACACACACACAGACACACACACACACAGACACACGAAATGTTCTACTCCGAATTCTGAGTAAATCCGTGTATGGAACATATATGCTGCGAAGCCTCTAAGTTGGTGTTTTTTGACTTCAAAGTTGGAAAAGCCGTGAAAAAAGTAGACCTCTCCATACAATTCTCGCGTATTCTGGCTTGATACATTGTCGATATGTTAAGAGAACAAAGTTCTCCTGAACAAATCGACAGTTGGATAAGTAAGTTCGTATACATATTCATAGATATTTGTTGTAAATACACCGAAACATCACATTTCTACGAAATACTTACAGGACCGGCTGTAAGTTAAAATAAAACTAGTTGCATGTAACACATGAGATCCAACTGTCGATAGCGATAGTATGTATAGTTGAAGAATATGTACCAAACTATAAACCCATAGATACATATTATTATTGAATATTTTCAGATATTTTGTTTTCTATACAACATATGTAGGTATGTATGTCAAGATAGGATAGTATGGAGGAAGATCCTTTTTCCTACCCAGAATATGCAAATAGCATGATGGTATGTATGTATGTTTGGAGATGACGTATCAAACTATTAAGTCTTCTTACATATTGTGTATAGGCGACTGCCATACAAAATGTATGAAGCGATGTCGTCACTAAATTCAATTTTTAAAAAAATTGTTAAAAAAAAATTGAGATCTTCTAATAATGTTAATATTTTTTATAGAAAATTAAATTATCTAGTTGGGGTGTTTCGGCTTTTTTCGATAATTGTAAAAGTTTTGGAAATATAGGCAGTTAAACTCATAAATTTATCATAAAAAAAATATTTTTCTTAATAAAAAATGTTTGAGAAACCCTGGAATTTTTTTGAAAAAACTAATTTGAGATTTTGTATTTTTCTATGTTTGTACCAATTTTCAGCCTTCTAGCGTTTATGGTTTCTGAGATATATGGAAAAATAAAATAAAAATTCAAAAGTTGATAACCCCTGACTGAAACAAAAATTCAAAATTCCGAGTATAAAAGTTTTGTAGGCCTGTAACTGTTTATATATTCTGAAATTTTAGGCTCTGTAAGTTGAGCGGATCAAAAGTTATAAGGGGGGGACGGACACACAGACACACACACACAGACACACACACAGACACACACACACACAGACACACGAAATGTTCTACTCCGAATTCTGAGTAAATCCGTGTATGGAACATATATGCTGCGAAGCCTCTAAGTTGGTGTTTTTTGACTTCAAAGTTGGAAAAGCCGTGAAAAAAGTAGACCTCTCCATACAATTCTCGCGTATTCTGGCTTGATACATTGTCGATATGTTAAGAGAACAAAGTTCTCCTGAACAAATCGACAGTTGGATAAAAAGCACAATAGACGCGTCATATGAGAATAAAACGCTGTACAAAAATTGTATATTTTAACGATTTTTTCGGTATCACCAAGAAAGAGCATATTTTCTCTTTTACTCTAGTGTAATCACATTATAACTATCTCTCATACCAAATAAGAACTGAGAAAGAGACGAACTTATAATAAGTTATAGCTGTGTGAAAAAGCGACAATACATACTCTTGACTACATAGTCTTGTATACTGAAAATTAAAATAACTATCGACTAATGCATAAAAATGTATTAGTTATCGAATAAATTTAATGTGCAGCATGAAATGATATATCTGGTCGTTCCTACACAGTTCTTATGTAATTTTACATGTTTTCATCATACAAGATGGCATTTTGACTACAACACAGTACCTCGTATTCAGTAACTATTGTAACTAAAATAGGAACATAAGTACTAAAATTGTAGATTTTAGATTCACGGTCTTATTTCAGCGTTATAAAATATCAACTTGGACTAAATGGAGTAGGAACGTACCTATAATGGCCGAAACGTTCTTAAAAAGTAACTGAATTAGACGTATTTTGGATAATTATGAAAATGATATTCATTATTATACATAATACGTCTAATTCAGTAACCTTTAAAGAAATTTCCGGCCAAAATAGGTAAGTTCCTATTCCATTTAGTCCAAGTTGATGTTTTATAACGCTGAAATAAGAGCGTAAATCTAAAATCTACAATTTTAGAACGTTCCTAATTTAGTTACAATAGTTACTGAATACGGGGTAATATATCTTCTCAGGTACACTTGATGAATATAGGGGGATGGAAAATCCAATAAGTACGCCGCGCGCCGAGAAGATGTTATAATATGTGTGTAATTACGAGTTAATATACTTAAGTCCGAATGCAGAGTCCTACCTAAATACTTAATTCTGAATGCTAACCACGTTTTCATTGCACAGTCGTTCACTTAAGTTAGGAGATCACGTGGTTTCCTAAATGGAGGATGTTACGACGTTTTTCTATGAGAATTGCATTGCAGAGACATATCTAAATACTTAGCGCATGCCCATCGGCGTAAACTAACATTTGCGAATTGTCAAAAAGTAAGGTTGATAGCGAGGAACCTTACGAGTGGTTTAATACTAAAATACGCGATTTTTTCGGTGGATGATGATTTTATTGGCTTCGTTGAATATGTATTTGGTAATTTTGTCAAATCAAATACCAAACACAGTATTCAGCGATCCATATGAAATGCCGAAAATTCGCTGGAATTTCAAAAAATCGTGACATCGAGCTGTCAGTGTGAAGTGTGAAGTTGGTTACATATGTTTGTGTTGTTATAGCAAAAAAACATTTTAAACGTCAAACGTCGTGGTTTGCCTAATATTAAAAAAAAAAAAACGTCAAACGTCAGAAAAGAGATAGATAGCTTTCTAAGCCCATAGAAAGTAGAAAGCTATCCATCTCTTTTCTTCGTACACAATAATGTGAAATTCTACGCCATCGACCTTAAGTTTGGCGTAGCAAGTTAGCAACGCAATTGCTAACTTGCTAATACTAAATACTCCAGTGAGGTTAGGACGAGTTAGTATTTAGGTAGTTACCTAGGACTGTGCATTCGGGTCATAGTCTGCTATCTATCGTGCTTTGTATCAGAGTGTCCCTCTACCATATGTGGAGATATTTATAATTTATATCTATCTCAACACACTTCGACATGACTCATTAATTCGCACATCTTAATATTACAAAAATAATGTTAAAAATACTTTTTATAGGAACATAATGTTTGAGAAATTTAATTTTAAAATGCCATGCTTGATTTATACGATAAAAGTTAAGGGAACACTATTCACGAGGCCCTATAAAATGTATAAAATTTGATAGATAACAATTCAAGGCACAGATAAACTACATTATCGTTATCTATAATTAATTAAATGATACTATTATATAACATTGAAGTGCTTTTTACAAGTTTATTTACTATATATTGTTTTGTGAAATGATATCTATTATATTTATTTAATATTTTAAATTTATTTTTCTTCTTGTACATACATAATATAAACAAATATATTGCACACTGGCGGGCTTTTGCCATTAGGCGATTTCTATCAACCAAACAAAGCAAAACATAATATGTACAACAGCAAAAAGATCGATCCCTAGTGGAAACAATAAATACATTATTTATTTATTTATTTATTTATTAATTTATTAAGTAATTAATAAATAATTATTTCAATAAATAATTATTTCAATAAATAATTAATAAATAAATAAATTACTATTTATTTATTTATATATTAATATATTTATTTATTTATTTATTTATTTATTTATTTATTTATTTATTTATTTATTTATTTATTTATTTATTTATTAACTTATTTATTTATTTTCTTATTTATTTATTTATTTTGTATATTGGTGTTATTACATAATGGTGTTATTAAAATTAGTACAAGCCAATATTTTTTTCGCCTAATTGAAAAACAATGAAATAAAAATATTTAACCTAATATGCTGAGCAGTAGTTTAAATGAATAACGATAATAAGAGGAAAAAAACGATTGATAAAAAAAATATAATACATAAGTATTAAGAATAAAATGAGGAATAGAAGGAATTATTGGTGTGAAGGAAGGAGTTTGTTTGAAAGAGTTAGGGAACTGGGTTGAAAAACATATTTTTTTTGTTTACGGTAAATTTCTATGGAGTCATGGAAAATATCTGTGGGTTTAAATTTTAGATTAAGTGTCACTTAGAATTCTGTAAATATTCGAGTGGTAATTAGTAGGTATGTAATTAGTAAGTATATTAAGCCTACATAGATAAAAAATAAACTACACTTCATAGCGATTAATATCGTAAGTCTCCAGAATGTGGCAACTTGTTATTGGGTGCGTGTCAAATCCATATTTTGCACAGTACCTGTTAGTTGTCTGAGAATACATACAAAATAATAATAAATACTCCCTTGTGTCGCCATATAAATACAGTTATTCTAACAGACGTGTGTTACCAACACCTGTTTTGTATTATTGAACAATTGTTGTTGGGCATAAATGTATTTTTCTTTTAGTTAAATATTATGAAAAACGTTTTGTCGTATTGAACATCGACCAAAAAATACATTTTCATAATTCCATACAATTATTATTATATACCTACATATATTGTCAGGACTACACCTAGGACATACAGCACCCACACTGTTTAAACAATAAACCTTGAAACTATTTAGATTTCTTCTTCTGCCTTCCTCCATAGATCTGATGGATCTATGATCTGTTTGTGCTGCTATATTTGTCTTCGGTGAGGGTCTTCTGCCCCAAGAGGCACGACACGCGAAAGTCTGCTTTCTGGCATTCTATTTACATTCTCATTCCAGCGTCGTGGTCGTCATCTCAGTATATTTATTTTAATCTTTCTGTACATATAATTAGTACACTGGCGGGCTTATTGCCTAATGAAAATTTCTTCCAACCAACCAGAGTTAATGTTAAATATACAAAACAGTGTGTACTATGGCAATAAGTTAATCAAATTACAAAAATAGCAGAAGAAATGTAAAAAAAAAACAAATAAGATAGCATATAAGAACAGTTGCTATGAAGCAACTGTTACTATATCTTACGTACCTATTACACGTTTTCCGGATGTCCGTATTTCTTATACAGTCTCGAATCGTAATTCCGGTAATTCATCGTAGGACCCGCATTTCCGAGTTGTATTTATACAATAATACCAATCTTAAATAACGTATTATAGGTTATTTCTTCTCATTTGGCGTCAGCGTGAGAGGCACCGGCTTAAAATAGTGCTTCCACTCTTTTTCACTATCGTCGTTTTCGTGTGTCCCGTAAAGTTCAGCAATGCGATTTATCACACAATTGAATATTATATCTTTAGGTGAGACGAGACTAATGTGTGGGCATACACGTAGGTGTCGTGTTTCCTTTTATAAGTAATACACAACCGCTACCTGTCGCTAGTTAACGCACATTGTGGGACGTGTCGTGATGGTATGTATGTAAATGATCTCAGCCTTCTTAAAATTGGAGGAAAAAATATTACTTTTGCAAATGACACTGCACTAAATTTCAATAGTGACGCATGGGAAAAAGTGTACAAATTAACAGAAAAGGGAGTAAATATGGTTAAAAACATGGTTAAATAACAGTGTCTTATCCCTTATTTCATACCTGATGTTCCTTCATAGCATACTAAATGGTAACATAGAATGCCGTGAAATTCTTACCAATATTAAATTAAATACATCTACTCGTCGGACATGACAGTTTTCTTCCCCAATATTTATAAAACAAATGTTTTCAAAAACTCAACTCATCAAAAAAATGCCGACTTAGACATATTTTTTGATTCACATATGGCATTCAAAAACAAACTAATATCTAACATCGTGACATTATAACAATAAACAACTAAGTACTTATTAATTTTATTTTTCCCAACCACCCTCAGCAATATGTTTTCTTTTTTTTCTCAACTTAAGAATCTGTCAATATTTGTTCGTCTATCATGTACACACACATGCACACCCAATCTCACACGCACATACACACCCACCCATCCACACACTCACACTCTTTTTAGATATCTCTTTCACACACACACATACATATTGTTACTCACTCTCATGCGCGCACCCACACTAATTCACACTTTACTGAATTTCCACAAAGTAAACGCCTCTAATTTGGAATATTTTTTATTGTATTTTGATATTAGGTATAGTACGTAAGAGGTAGATGTCTTATTTGTATTTTTGCTTATTTACTTTTAATAATTGTATGTATGTATGTACTGTGTGCTGTCCTTTGTAAAATAAAATAAATATAATAAAAAGAAACAAAATTTATGACTTATCATTATTTGAGAAAATACGTCTTATTTTCTTGGCGCTCCAACATATACTGCGACCTTAATATCTGCAGCATGTTTACGTTGACTGGAAGAGGTCCTGTACTCAGTAAACTGTATGCATGTCAATTCAAAAGGAAACTATTAAAGGTAATTCATTGTATATATTTACATGTTTAACAGACAGAGAGAGAATATTTATTTTTTGTTACTTTTTTATTCAAAGCATTTATAAAATGCTTATAACCATTAAGGTAATACAAAAATATACCTCAATTCGTTGTGTGACATTGCACCATCATTGAAATACTAAAAATTACTACACCGACATTTTTTTACTACATTATGGTTGTCGATCGACAATAATTATTGACAGAACTCCATAATAGCTAGATATTTAAATATTATAAAATTAAAATAATTGGTATTCTCTGGATATCATAAGATGGGGACGTAGCAGAAGACACATCTGGAGAGACATCGAACGCAACGATACAATAGAATTGTCAAAATTGTTAAGACAGAAATACCCAATAACAGAAGAGTACCCGAAAGTTATACCTCCTCATCACAGAAAGGTCCACGTTCACAAACAGAACGTCGAAGAAGAAGATATTTGTCTGATGACGTATCTTGACGAAAGGCGTCAAATCGAACGAATATTTTATTTTATCAAAATATCAATTTGTAAAATAGTTCCTGAATATCCTTCCGATGTATTATTATTATTTTGTCTTTCTTATTTGTATTTTTTTCTCTCTTTCAAATGTACCAAATTAACTTTAGTGACTACACGTTGGTCGGGTTGACTGGAAGTATCTGCCATATGGCAATATACCCGCGTTTGTGCATTTGATGTACACGAAGAAGATGAATAAATAAATAAATAGGTATTTTTTAATTAATGTTTCAACGCAATGGACGGATTGATAAGGAGATCGAAAGAAGAGTTATGGTAGGAAACAGAGTGAATGGAGCACTTAGACTAGTTTTGAATGATCGCAACATATCAAAGGATGCTAAAGTTGCCATTCATAACGCTAAGTGCCAACCTTGACGTATGCAAATGTAACCTGGACATGGCAGAAGTCGCACGAAAGTAGAATATACGCAGTTGAAATGAGATCCCTAAGAAGAATCTGTAATATAACGATATATGACAGGGTCAGAAATGAGGACATAAGGAAAGAATGTAAGATAAAGAAAGATGTCATTAATAGAATGAAAGTGAACACATTGAGATGGTTTGGCCACAAGGGAAGAATGAATGAGGAACGCCTGACGAAGACAATATACATTGCGGACAAGAATGGAATAAGAAGTCGGGGCCGCCCAAGGAAGGGATGGCACGTCCATGTGAACGGTAGTTTGAAATGTTAGAAGCGCGAAAAACAGACGGTCATGTATAAGACGATGTATGAATGTCGACGAGGCGAAGTTTGTGTGATAAGATAGAAATAAGTAGCGTTCGGTTCTCTCTGCCTACCCCGTGAGGGACATGGCGTGATGGAATGTATGTATGTATTTTTTAATTATTTCGCAGATATAGAGTTGCTGACCACTGACAAGAGACGCAAAGCCGCATACTTTGACCACATATTCCGTGGTGATAAATATGCCCCTCTACAAATTATATTTATTTATTAATTTAAGATTTGGTACCTACACGGTTAACATACAATATACATAAACATAATATCAATCACAATAAATCAACTGCGCACACAAAAATCCCACAAGGCACAGCCTATCTGTGGGTATACCAATTTAAAAACAGTCAAAATTATTTTGTTAATAACATTAGATAGGTATTTATAAAAAAGAAAATAAAGCAAAGTGTTAAGGCAAGAAACAAGTACAAAACATATAAAGAAGAAAACTTAGATATAAAAACATACATACACATCTATATATATAAAAATGGATTTACGTATATTTGTTTGTTCGCGATGAACTCCTAAACCAACCATCCGATTGCGATGAAATTTTGGGAATTTGTTCAGCTCATTCAGGAGAAGGTTTATGCATTATAATTTATTTATTTATTTATTCGATATCTAAAAAAATGGTATTGAATTGATACTTAGTGGGTTTGTTCAGCAAAAATCTTATATATCCATACATAAAATGGTATATTATATAAAACTGGAATAATGCTAAAGGTTCAAGTACCTATATTTGTTTGAATAATTATATAAAATTATAATTGAATGAATGAATAGGGACGGAAGGGACTGTAGGGATGGAAGGGAAAAAAATACGGAATTATAATTAGCGAATCTAGATATGAATGTTAAATAATAAAAAGGAAACATACCGATCCACCATTTTTATATATTTGGAGGTAAATAATTAAACAGGCAGGACAACGTCTGCCGGGTTTTACTAGTATTATATACAAAACATCGATAAGTGTAGGTATATGAAACGGCAGACTGACAGCGGTCCTACCAAATGTTATACCCGCAAAATATCGGAGGGAAAAATAGAGGAAAGACGGAGTATGGGCGTAAAAGAATATAGTGGCTCAAAAATCTCTGGCAGTGATTCGGGAATCCGGAAGCTACGTCACTAATTAAGTAGGCGCAAGATTGGGATGAGTTTTGTGTGATGGTCGCCAGCCTCCATTGAGAGCGGTACAAGAAGGTTTCGTTGTATCGCAACTCTCTTGCACCCGGTCTAGCCTATTCAAAAGTCAGCTATATTAGAGAGAATAATTATTGACCAAATTTTTGACGATACAGAAAAAAAACGCAAACTTGTTTTTCTGGTACTGTTGGCGAAGTACATCTAATTAATCGGTGTATGAGTGTGGAAGAAGCTAGAATTCTAGCTGTAATTTGTAGGTAAAAACGCCAAGGTTGTGTATTATGTTTTCGTGCTGAAAATTGCTGTAGTAATAAAACATTACATGTAAAGTGTAGTGTAGGTAGATGATTCTTTCTTGATAATATTGTAACAATAACTTAACCTATATCAACATATTACAGTCAATGTTATGTATATTCTTAGCTTGAATATCTACATTGAAATATTTTACACTGTTATAAGAATTCCAAAAACGGAGAGGTTTTCCTTAAATCCAAATTAGATAATATTTTAAGAAATTTTGTTTTCTCTACAAAACGTGTAAGTCAAGATATGATAGTGTGCTGGTCAGAACTCTTTTCCTAACCGAAATATGTAAAAGTTTGGAAAAGTTTGCGTTGTCAAACTGGTGCATTTGGAGAACACGCGCCTTGACTTCAACATGAGTTTTTAATTGCATTAGCGCAACAAACTAGTGCCTAATTCGAGGCAGTACTTGCCTCCTAACCAACACGAAAAGGTAAATACGCCTCCGGGTTCCTGTCTTGGTGGTCATCTCACATCATCGTTTCAAGATCCTTATTCTGTTCGAAAGTATTGTCAAGTTATATTTTTAATTAGTTTTTTAATAAGTAATTGTGTAAATTGTTCATCGACATATAGTGAATGTAAGTTTATATTTGGCCTTTAATTATTTGATATACCTACTGTATAATATTCTTACTTGTTGAACTATAATAACTTTTAGATGCTATATAGATACCCTCAGTATCGTATTGTATCGATCGAGGATTGGTTTGTCCATGTAACACGCGTAGTTTGATGTACATATTGACCGACTTATTGGTTCGAATCCAATTAATCGTAACTCAGTAGTCAGATTTAAAGGATAGTTAGAAGAGAGTCTTAAATATCATACGCCGGTTTATCGGTCTGATTCCGATCAACCAAGCAAGTAATAATTCATTTAATACATCCAAAACATACAGATACATAACCTCCACAACAAATAAACTACAATCCCCGCAAGAACAATGTAGTTCTGTTACAACCCGAAGTGGCTGCTTGTCGGACAAAACAAGCACACAGGATTGTGATTTTAACGACGTATATTTTCATACAATAGCTTCAAAAATTTCATTTCAATTACTTTTCCTACCTACATTGTACCCTGCGCCTTAATTAAACTGTGTTTAAAGAAATACGACAAAAACTGACACAAATTGAGAATAAAATTATTATGGACTTTAAAATTAAATGACTCACCCAATATCTGAAAGAAGGTCTCGTCCAATCTCATTGTGGAAGACAGGAGATAATCTGTGCCTTCCACTTCTCCTGGAATCATGACGTCACTTCTCATCTCTTGCTCCCTTGGTCCTTCCAACTTATGTTTTTTCTTCGCTCACAACTTCAGTAAGTACCTTATTATTATTCAATATTCTCCTCGAAAAGAATCCCGTATTTTTTGTCTTTATGATAATCACAATTATTTTATTGTCATTTCTTTCAAATCACTCAAAACTTTTATGTTAGTATGTATATATTTCATTAATCACTAAAATGAAAATTAATAATAAAATGTTTTTATCAAAGAGATTCATTATGTTATATAGCTCCAAAAGGTATTCGTTTTGGTCGTAAATAAAGGTGTTCTAATATATAAAAATCTAATGTCACAATGTTCGTACACGCTAATCTTTGAAACCACCCAACCGATTTCAATGAAATTTTCTAAATGTGTATAGTTTTGGAACCGATATTTGGCGCTGGTATCGACATCTAAAAAAAATATTTACATTTTCAACGAAATTTTCTCATCCAAAAATATAAAACCACAAATTTTGACTTTCCTATACTCCTCCAAGAATTATTTATAGTAAAAAAGGGTCGTTGTTCATTTTAAGTTGAGTAATCTTTCAATAGATGGCGGTTTGAACAAATATATTGAAATTGTATTAGGTACGCATCTAGAGAACGAAAAAAAAATGGAAAATACATAAAATGACGAAAAAAAATGTAAAATACATAAAATGAGGTCTATATAAAATGCGATCTACATAGAAGGCGGTCTATGGCAGAGCAATACCATAAAATGAGGTCTATATAAAATGCGATCTATATAGAAGACAGTCTATGGCAGAAAAATACCATACAATGAGGTCTATATAATGTGCGATTTACATAGAAGGCGGTCTATGACAGAGCAATACCATAAAATGAGGTCTATATAAAATGCGATCTACATAGAAGGTGGTCTATGGCAGAACAATACCATAAAATGAGGTCTATATAAAATAAAAATCTACAAAGAAGGCGGTCTATGGCAGAGCAATACCATAAAATGAGATATATATAAAATAAGATCTATATAGAAGGCAGTCTATGGCAAAAATACCATAAAATGAGGTATATATAAAATGCGATCTACATAGGAGGCAGACCATGGCAGAATACTATATATATAAAATGCGATCTACATAGAAGGCGGTCTATGGCAGAACAAAATCATAAAATGAGGTCTATATAAAATGACATCTGAAGCAGAACAACGTTTGCGCGGGCCCACTAGTTAATTTATATTTATTAATGAAGGTTTGTGTTTATATATTTTGATTTTTTTAAATAGTTAACATATTTTTTTAATATTCTGAAATATAGAATATTTAACTTTGTAGTACATTGTAATAAAATTTACTTACAACTCTGTTTAAACCATTGTTTTTGTAAATCTTACAACCGGTTGGAAGCTAACACTTCCCTCATCATGCCAAATTTTAATAGATTATAACGATTACGGTAACGATATTTTTAATTTGAATTAGGAATAGCAAAGATACATGTTCAACAAACATACTCGTATTTTCTCAACTAAACTGTGAAATACTATCAACAATAGAATCCACGGCAGACACTGTCCGTGCCAACACCTACAAAAAAGTATTAAACAAATTCAAAAAACTCATGCAATAGAATAAACACATGTACAAACAAACTGGTCCTAATTTCAAAGATGGGGAAATTATTTTCAAAATATACTATATAGCCTACTATAGACTCTTAAACCAGAACTCCGTAAGATATATTTTTTCTTGAATAGTCCACATCATAAAATGATCGTTGATGCATTGAATTATCTTTTATATCTTATCGCAGGAATTTTTATGTATATTAGTTATAATTATCTTTACACGGATTTTATGTAAGTTAGTGTGAAGGACAATCAAAATATTTAGGTATTTATGTTTTTTATATACTTACTTAGAAAGATATAAGTAAGTACCTACCTGCCTTCTTAACATAATGATATTATCAAATTTTGCTATAATAAATCAAATCTGTTCATTTGTCATTTTAGTGTTAGGTTAGGTAATGTTAGGTTAGGTTTGATATTCAATAAGAAATTAATTAGGAGAACTTATTAATATTTATTTTAACACATCCTCGAAAGGATTAGCAGCGATTAATGGGTAAATTGTAAATTATTAAAATAACAAATTACAAAAGCAACTATCAAGCTCCAAATGAGAACAATGAACCCATCCTCACCTTAGCACAGGCTTTGGCTAGTGAGGGGGCTAGTAACAAAAGATACAAACAAAAAGAGATAGCCTATGTAAGCACTGGTGAAATAATAAAATTATATTTATTAGAAATGAAATAACTTATAAGTATTTACTTTGTATGTCTACTATGTATGAATATGCTTATATTACCTTTAATTATTTTGTTTCTTATATCTACTCTATGTTTTTGGATAGAAATAAATAAATATAAATAAATAGGTAAGTATATAAAATAAATCCAGATACTGAAAATACCAACGGGTTATTAGACTCTGAGGGAATCTCTTTACACGGATTATTAGACTCTGAGGGAATCTCTATACAACGGGTTATTAGACTCTGAGGGAATCTCTATACAATGGGATATTAGACTCTGAGGGAATCTCTATACAACGGGTTATTAGACTCTGAGGGAATCTCTATACAACGGGTTATTAGACTCTGAGGGAATCTCTATACAACGGGTTATTAGACTCTGAGGGAATCTCTATACAACGGGTTATTAGACTCTGAGGGAATCTCTATACAATGGGATATTAGACTCTGAGGGAATCTCTATACAACGGGTTATTAGACTCTGAGGGAATCTCTATACAACGGGTTATTAGACTCTGAGGGAATCTCTATCGATTAAATGAGATTATTTCCAAATAAACAAATATGAAAAAACAAGATCAAATTTGATATCGATTTAGCAATAAGTAAAGTTAGATTTTGCAAATCCCATTTTTAGGGGCCCAATTCGTACTTATTTCAAAAGTATGGACGAAAAGTACTTTTATTCGACGTACGTCGAACAAGGATTTATAATAAATAACATAATTTCCTGATATTTGATAAAAGAACACGACTGCATGTAATGGAGAAGCTAATTATAAATGCAACATGAATGCTCTGTTTTTAATCATTATATTTTAATTGTATAATTAATGTTACTGTCATGACCCCTTATGCCAGCAGTTTGCTCTTTGGGGTCTTTTATTATTTAAAACGAGTAAAAAATATGTATTTTAGTTATTTATTTTAAACATTTTGCACACATTACATAAAAAGTGCACAATTTTTTTTATTTTTATTTTATTCTTACTAAGGACAGCACACAGTACATGTATATAATTATTAAAAGAAAATAAATAGAAATACGAATATAACATGTACCTCTTACGTACTATACCTAATATCGATAATAGTGTGGGTGCGCGCATGAGAGAAGAGTAAAAATAAGTAAGTATGTGTAAAGAGTTAACTAGAAAGAGTGAGAGTGTGTGTGTATGTGTGTGAGGGTTTGTGTGCATGTGTGTGTATACACGATAGACGAACATAATTATTGACGGATTCATAAGTCGAGAAGTAAAAGAAAATATATGTATTGCTGAGGGTGTTAGGGAAAAATTAAATTAATCAGTACCTAGTTGTATATTGTTATAATGTCACGATGTTAGATATTAGTTTGTTTTTGAATGTCATTATGTGAATCAAAAAATATGTCTAAGACGGCATTTTTTTCATAAGAGTTGAATAAGTTTACCATTAATCTTCCAACCAATCATATCTATTTGGTGAAGTAAATTGTGCTTATGACACGTACCAATTTATGTGAGTAAAATATATAATGAAACATATAAAACAAAAAAAACAATAAAAGGAGGGGAGAGGAGAGCAGAAGAAAAGGATATGATAAGGAGATAAATGTAAGTGTTGTATGTAAGGAAATGATTCCTCAGATTTCTTTTGAAAGCAGATTTCTTTTGAAACTGGTCCGAGTAAATTGGCTATAATATTTCTGCAGCAAATATGGGTTGATCAGAAAGAATATTTTGAAAATTTAACAGACGAAATCATAGAGGAGAAATTCCTGTATATGGGAAATTAACGAATCGATTTAAATAATAATAATCTGGGTAGGATAGATGATAGGTACATAATTTTATAGTAGGTACGCCATACCATATACTACCAATATCAGCATGGAAATAAAAGCGAGGCTTGCAGTGGCTAATAGATGTTACTACGGGCTACTCAAACATCTCAAGTCAAGACTAACCTTGCGAAATACAAAGGAATTATATTCGTCTCCGACCAGTCCGAACTGACTAAAAATGATGAAAATATGTTTGAAAGGAAGATATTAAGGAAAAACTTTAGCCCAACTAACGATGGAGGGTCCTGGAGATTACGGCATAATCATGAGCTATATTAGGCAATGTACAAAGAAACAAATGTAGTTCAAAAGAAATTTCAAAAGAAATCTGAAAAGCGGGAAAGTGTTAATGAAATTCGAAGATGCAATGGTATGTGATTCCGAAGACGAGCTGCTTGTACGGAGAAAGGTATGGTGAAAAAGGAAGTATTGTGTACTGGGAAGAGGCAACTCGTGTTCTGAGAGGAAGTGAAATTAAATTTACTGGAGCGTTGGGGTTGTTTAAGACCTTGTATAGATATGTGAGGATATGTAAGTTCCTACGCTGCCTGATTGTAGACCACCTTAAATATGTTATTTTTAAATATTACTATACAACTAATAATATTAATCTTAGTATCTTCAATATTATCATATTTTGCGCTTGCTCAATATGTCTTGCAGTATGGGATTAAAGCGTGGGGCGGTATTTATAAAACTAATCTTGTACCTCTATATATTATCCAGAGGAGTATTTTAAAAAGTATCTTTAATAAACCCAGAGACTACCCTACGACTAGCCTCTTTACCGAGGCAAATGTCCCATCATTGCTTGCTATTTATAAGAGAAATGCATTCTACAGAGAGTATTTTGTCGTAGAGAGTGTTTTGTAGTAAGCTGGTCTACAGAGAGTATTTTGTCCTAGATAGTGTTTTGTAGTAAGCAGGTCTACAGAGAGTATTTTGTCGTAGAGAGTGTTTTGTAGTGAGCTGGTCTACAGAGAGTATTTTGTCCTAGATAGTGTTTTGTAGTAAGCTGGTCTACAGAGATTATTTTGTCGTAGATAGTGTTTTGTAGTAAGCTGGTCTACAGAGAGTATTTTGTCGTAGAGAGTGTTTTGTAGTGAGCTGGTCTACAGAGAGTATTTTGTCCTAGATAGTGTTTTGTAGTAAGCTGGTGTACAGAGAGTATATTGTCGTAGAGTGTGTTTTGTAGTAAGCTGGTCTACAGAGAGTATTTTGTCGTAGAGATTGTTTTGTAGTAAGCTGATCTACAGAGAGTATTTTGTCGATGGAGTATATCCCTCGGAATGTATAAAAGCCACTCGTCGATTCAATCTAATGCTCAATACACCAAAAAAGGACGGCTTATGCGCAGAGCCACTATACGCATCTTGGAGTAAAGTTGTTCAAAGAACTATTGCTTAAGCAGAGACATACAGTCATTATTGATCAAAAAAAATCTATCAAGATACAAAGAGGTTTTGTATATAAAAATTGGCTTTGCAGTTTATTTTATTTATTTATTTATTTTATTAAAAAGGGTACATCGACAGACATCCAGCTTACAATTTTCATAAAAAGAAAATAATATGGGTTATTATTATGAGTGCTGGACGTCCAATTATGGATGCACACAAAATTACATGAGCTCATATTCAATCACACACGTAAGTTACACAAGTAAGAGTTACATAAATAAGAGAAAATTCGGTTACAAAAATTAAGTAAAAAAAGAAGAAGAAAAAATAGTTACATAAGTAAGCAAAAAAAAATAGTCATAGAAGTTACATAAGTAATTTGTTTTTGTTTTATGCGCTTTTTATAAGTGGTTATTTAGCTGTGAGGCACCGGCTTAGAATAGTGCTTCCACTCTTTTCTATTATTGTTTTCGAGTGTCCCGTAAGAGCCGGGTAATCGAAAATACAACAGGCAACAATAACATCTCACATAGTTCAGCAATAAGATTCACCACCCATTCTGAGTATAGTGCCTTTTTAGGTGAGACGAGACTGGTGTGTGGGTATACACAGATATGTTGTGCTCCCTTTTGTAAGGCAATGCACACCCGCACACCTTTCGCTGGTTACCCCACATTGTGGAATATGCCGTGATGGTATGAATGAATGAATTATTTTGCCGTCGATGATTAGGTATATTGTTCTTATATTTATTTTGATATGTATTGTTGTTTTGCTTTCTTTAGTTGCATACAAGCAACGGTATTGTAAAGCTTTGAGTTTAAGTCAAAGAAACATTAGTTCCTATTATTTATTCGAAAGATTATTTCTCTAGTGATATGGGTATTATCAAGACATAGAATTAATATTTTTTTCCGTGCGATTTTCGGAACGTTTTCAGACAAAAAAACTATTTTTGCCTTGTACATAAATTCATGCTATCGGAGGATCGCAGATATCCCCTTATCTACCTAATAAACATTACAAACACGCGGTGAGATTTATAAATGTGATAACTATTAATTCATTTGTGTTTATTTTATAAAAATTCAATATTTTTAATTTGATATCTGGCAATCTATCAATAAAATCAGGGACCAGTAGCAGTTGCAGATAACAGATAAGTCTACTTCATAACCTTAACAAAAATGATCTTTTAAAATGGTCTTTAGACAACTATTGACTGGCGTTTTTTTCTCTATGGCAAAACGGGTATCTATGGCATCCAAACAGGTTGTCTATGGTATATAATCATCGATAATTATGCAATTTATAAAATGTTTATTATTCCGTTGCGCTTTTGTTGGAACCATAGGTTTATTTAAATCAAATTTACTTTGCATATTGAAAATAATAAATAGTAATAACCCACCCGTTCTAATAAAATAAAGACATTACTTTATTTATTTTGTAGAGGCTTGTCTGATTGCCATTTTACAGAGGTTATCAAACTGTTTATCAATTTTGATTTTATTATGTTCAAACGGTTAAGATTCTTCAATAAAAATCATGCAAAGTTGTATCGTGGGTTCTTTTTTTATCACGTTGTCACCATACAAAACTCCAACAATTCCCTGGTAAGACTTTCGTTCTACATTTGGGATTGTAATCCGGAAATTATGGGATCATGAAACACAAAACCGATTTATTCTCGGCCGTTTGTTATATGTTTAGCTATGCAAGAAGTCAATTGGTAGATGACACAATTAACATTATTTGTTTCCTAGGATCCCTTTGTCAAAAACATACACTGAGAAAAATAACTGAACTAAACTGTTCGGTTACCGATATTTTAGCTAAACTTCTGTAAAATAGTAGATAAAGTTTAATCATTACAACTGTACAGGTTTGACTGTATGCACTTATCACAGTTTTATTAAGAAGCCTTATGTCATTACTTTTCAAACAGTTTGTTATTATTAATCAAACCAAATTTCAACCAAAATTATGGTTAATTCTACTTTATCGATTATAGACTAAAGCACTCATTCTATTCTTTTCAAATTTTGCATATTTGTATATGTAATACTCGCTTAGACCTCATTTGAATTAGAAATATATCAAGGGGGCAAGTCTAACCGGCGAAATCAAAACCCTCGTGATTACCCATATCATGGATATGATTATCATTATGAAGTTCTATGGCATCTAAAGATATTATTGCAATTATTTTATAAAGAATTTGTCTTACTTTTTCTCAAACTGCTGCTCTTGTGTAAAATTTCAATGTTTTTTTTTTTTAATATTAATTGGAAATTTTTTATCTTATATAGAATATGTAGATTGACTGCGCCATTCATAATATTATCCTTGTACTTGCCAAGTATTGTTGCTGTCGACTGCGGGTATAATATTTGGTAGGACCTCTGTCAGTCTGCTGTTTCATACATGTATCGATGTTTTGTATATAATAATATGTGTTTAACATCTAAGTTTTCTTCTTTATATTTTTTTGTACTTGTTTCTTGCCTTAGCACCTTGCTTTATTTTCTTTTTTATAAATATCTAATGTTATTAACAAAATATTTTGACTATTTTTAAATCGGAATACCCACAGACAGGCTGCGCCTTGTGAGATTTTTGTGTACACAGTTGATTTATTATGATGATTTATTATAGGACTATTATCCACCAGCATTAATTTGTATAATCAGCTACCAGATGACATTAAGCACTGCCAAAAACTCCATTTTTTTCAAAAAAAAAGTTAAAACCTCACACACTGCATGATAGTGCTTTCAAATAGCTTTCCTGTACACCCGGCTAACTGTTTTGGGCTCCACTATGGTTGAATTTTTAATTTTTTTTTTGTTAACTTCATTGTTGTTCACCACATTGTATAACATGTATTAATCTAACAAAATGTCAATATAAACCAAAATGTATGTCAACACTCATACCAGCACATGCTGTCTGTGTTGAATTTTTAAATAAATAAATAAATAAATGTATATTGTATATTAACCGTGTACCAAATTTTAAATAAAATAAATAAATAAATACTCGCTTAGACCCCATTGGATTTTGTAGGATATCTGATTAGTGCATCTCAGTTTTTATATCTGTAAAATACTTCACAAGTGACTCCAAGCTCAGGAAAATTGAAATTTGACATTATTATTTTCAAATTGCTATAAATGCACGTCATTTTCACAAAATGACACAAAAGAATTATTTAGTTTTCGTAATATAATATTTAAATAAAAAATAATTAATGAAAATTTTCCATACAAAACTTGAATACTTTGTGTAGTGACTTGGTAGTGAGAAGTATAGCGTTGGCCACAATCCACTCATTTTAACATGGCTCTGTAGGAAGGCCAGCTATTATGATTTGGATCCATGAAACTTTTCCGAAGAAGCGCACTACGTAGCGTTGGGGAGGGTTTGCAATCTGCTCAAGAAAATCTGAATTCGAATCTCAAAAAGATCCGGGCAGTAAGAAGTAGTAAACACATAATACGTAGAGTGGAATTTAAAATTGTTTTTCTTTCATTCATTCATACCATCACGGCATATACCATAACGTGGGATAAGCAGCGACAGGTGCGTGGGTGTGCCCTATAAAATAAAACACATCACGTGCGTGCATAATATAAGCACACCAGTCTCCTCTAACGTAAAAAAGCAAGATTTAGAATTAAGTATACAAGTAAAACCCGGGAGACGTTGTCCTTCCTGTTTTATTATTTACCTACAAATATATAAAAATGCTTGATCTGTATGTTTTCTTTTAATTTTGTAACATTCTTATCTAGATCTTTTTTTACATTACCTCCCGTCCCTCCAGTCCCTTCCGTTCCTTCATTCCCTTCTGTTCCTATTCAGCCACTTCTCTATTTTTATACATAGATATTTATTTATTTAAACAAATATACCAAAATCCATTTTTACATAAAGATATATAAGATTTTTTTATTTATTTATTGATTTTTTATTTATTTAATTATGTATTTATTCATCTATTTGTTTATTTATTCATTTATTCATACTTATTGTGTGTATAATTTTTTGTCTAACATATTTTTCTTCATTCCTGACTAGTCAAGTAATTATTTTATCGTCACTGAGCAAGCGACCAATAAATTGCCGCATGGCAAATTCTTCCAACAGTGTTATTAGCTAAAAGAAGCATGAATTGTGTAAGCACAGTATTATGAAATGATATACCACAATATACCACTAGTCACGGCGCCGGCGGTCGAATTTATTTTAGTATTTACTCAAAATTGAATTATTGTATGTATATTAAAAAATACATATAGGTACACCATCACGACGGTACCCGGAGATAGGTGTTTCGGGTGTGAACAAACGTATAAAAGTATGCATGTCATGCGTGTGTTGGTATACCCACACACCTAAAAAATGCATTTTATTCAGAATATCAAAATATGAAATGAAATTATTTATTTCCATTATTTACACAACATATATTTATAACAATAACAAAAAAGCAACTATTTTTTAAAAAGACTTAATATATACATACTATGTACAATTGTGCCTATTTGGAAATTTACTAATAAATTAAAATTACAAACTACTTTGTTTACACCACTTATGAGTATTTATAGTTTACTAGTTGCGGAGCTGACCCGCTCCCTCATCAGAACAAATAATTATGAGGGAGCGGGTCAGCTCCGCAACTAGTAAACTATAAATACTCATTAGTGGTGTAAACAAAGTAATTTGTAATTTTAATTTATTAGTTAAAATGTGCCACAAAAGTAAAGCTACGACGTATAAAGATATGGAAATTTACTGCCTCACTAGACAAGTCTGTTCTGAGGCAGTACTTTTTCAATATGGCCTAAGGTTACATGTTTTTCAAAGCAAAATAATTAAACATAAACACAAAAGAAATATAAAATACAAATATGTATAATTAGTAAATAAGCTAATGAATTCTCAGAATCAGGCAAAATTCTTCAAATTTAAACAGTGAGGTAAGATTCTAATACATATTCTGGAACTGTCTATTCAAACACTCAAACCGGTAATGTCACATTTCATTTCTATAATACATAACTGGACAAAACTACATCTTGATTCTCCTGCTCTTTTATCTTTCAAAAAATAAAAATAAAATAAATAAATAAAAATAAACATCCCTACCCGTGTAGAACTAGACACACTCCTCTTTTCCACCTAACCACTCAGCACACTAACTATACTCAACATGCAACAATCTACAAAATCTTTAATACATACAATAGGCATTGCCAAGAGTTCGACATAATATTCTTACTAAGCGCCCCCATATTTATCAGACTAAAAATTTCATCCTCATAATCTTACTCAACACTTAATATACTGCACACATTTATATATACAATTTCACACAATACCCCCTATTCAGTAACTATTGTAACTAAAATAGGAACGTTCTAAAATTGTAGATTTTAGATTTAAGGTCTTATTTCAGCGTTATAAAATATAAACTTGGACTAAATGGAATAGGAACGTAACGTTTATTTATTACTTTTTCAGTCACTAAATTTAGAGTTATATGTCCTCTTAAGTCTCCGGAATGTGGCAACTTGTTATCGGGCGCGTTATATTTGTATTTGACATAGTACCTACATGTTACTTTCCCGAGAAGCAATTCAAAATAAACTAAAATATCTAAAAAATTTAATAAATGAAAATAAAAAACGTGTTTTTCAAATCAATTCCACTATTTATTAAAACTACAACCTACAACCGGTTTCGTGCTAAGCACATTTTCAAGTAGATCTGCTTGGATTTGATTATACACAAATTTTTACTTTTATTTATTAAAAATTTTAAGAAGTTTAAATGGAATTCCATCAAGAACTGACGATCAAAAAGTTAAATCTAATTAATCTAAAATATTTTTTTTACGTTTTAAATGACTAAAAAAATGTTTTCCCATAATTCACTATTTAATCCACTTAAGCGCAGTATTGCTTCATTTCTTTTTTATATCTTAGTATTTATTGACCTCTCTACGGAGTTTCGGAGCTTAGTGATACCTTTTCAGACACGTTTACAAAAGTTTGTATGGATGCCTGATGACGGAAACGGAAGGAGGAAGCAAGGGTTACAAATGCAAATGGTTTATATAAATTTATAAAAAAAAAAATAGTGAATCTTATTATAATGTACCACAAAATTAATAAATCCATATAATATTTTATTTCTCTATTATTATACCTATCCCAGATTATCTGCTGATGTTAAATTAAAAATTATCCTATATAGAATTGTACTACACCGTTAATGATTTTGCAAACATTTTTTAATCAACCCTTTTGGTAGCACGAATCCAACGAAGACTCTTGCAAAATATACGTAATACATGCTTATATTTTCAAACGTCAAATATTTAGCATAAACGCTAGGTACAAAACATTTTCAACAAAATTTTACTTACGCAATAATAAAATATTTTATAAATAGTTTTTTTTTATTCAAAAACGTAACAAGGTACATTGATTAGTTATTTAGTAACTAAGAAACATTGGAATGCGCTTGCAAAATCATTTTTATTTTGATTCAAATAATATACCTAAAACGAGTTTTAAACTAGTCGCGGTTTGATTGCAAATAAATCAAACAATCAGGTATTTATTAAAAGAAATCAATAGCATGTTAAAAGATTCAACTAATTAATCAATTATTTGTATCACATACCCAAATGAACATTTAATAAACTTTTTAATAACTATGTTTATAAAAATTGTTCGTCTAAAAACACACGTCAATGTTATTTTTCTTCGACACTTGTTTTTTTTTGTTGTAAAGTTTCTTGAACTGATAAAAACGACGAACGATACACTATCACTAAAAAAATAAATACGAATTATTATTATTGTAATAATATAAAACGAATTCGAGAGAAAAATATAATCGCGTCAAACAGACAGTCACACATAGTTGTCACACCGAAGATATACGGCCGACTGAGTTGTATTTAGAGACGATTTCGCCTCAGGTGGAGTAAGTTGAGACCAACCACCAACGAAAAATAATGACAGCTGTCTTGTGTGTGTGTGTGTGTTTTTCTATGGTTTCGAGCTTTCCCGCGCAAATGGTTATTTTTCTCTCTGTACCGCGGGCGATTTCCCGCTCGTTCTACGTTCCGATTCGAACTGACCAATGGCGGCCGGGCACGGTGCGATCCTAGCGGAAAGTTTCGACAGCTAAGACGGGGGGGTTATATTATGATGTTGGCGTTGGAAAATGCGGTTCTCACGCAATTAAAATGTTTATATCTATGAATCTCTTTTTTGTGTTTTTTTCATATACCAGTCATTTTTTTAATTAAATAATAAATTTTCGTTATCTTCAAATAAAACTATTTGCGATTTCGCTTAGCTCGTTAAAATCTATTTCTCTATTAGATTGACATTATGGTTTACATATTAGTGTATATATTTGTATACGTATATTTACATATCAATGTGTTAAGTGTTTTTCCTCATTTAGTAAAACTATTATTTTATTTTCTGATTATTTTAATATTGTTATATAATTAATAAATAACTGTTTACATATATAAATAAATAAAAAAAAACAAATAGGTACCTACTTAACTATCAATAGAATATTTTTTTATGTTTTAACAGGTAGGTAGGTAAGTACTAAGTACCTGCTTATTCTGAGAAAGATATTACATCATATAATAGGTATAGGTATATGTTGATGTAATAACTAGAATTTCGTTGAAAAATCTTATTTCTAGATATTCTAATCAGAATTCAGGTTCATAGTAATTATTTTATCACACTTGATATTTATTTATCATAAAAATAATTAAAAAAAATACTTATTGGTTTTTAAAAAATAATTTTCATTTTTATTATAATTATTAGATCAAAAAGTTCATTATTATCATTATTATTAGATCAAAAATATATAACAACAATTTAATAAATTCAACATATTTTCAGAAATAACATCTCACATAGTTCAGCAGAGAGGTAACGCCACACATTCTGAATTTTAGGCCTTTTTAGGTTAGATGAGACTGGTATGTGTAAATACGCGCATGTGTCGTGCTTGCATTTTTTTTTCAAGGATTGCGATAGACATTATGTTTAATAATCTTCTTTGCTACGAGTCGAAACCAAAATATCCGGCACACATACCAAAACGAGAATTGCGATAGATATTATGTTGAATGGGGGAATGTAAAAAAGCAACTAATTTATAATTTATATCTAGATATGTATTGAAAAAAACTAACAGACTGTATCATGATACCATTGCAAATAGAAAAAAAAACAAATTGCTGATACAAAAAGAGAGAATGGGGGCGTTCAAAAAAAGGGCAAAAGCAATTTATATATGTATACACACATTTTTTTGAAAAACGTATTTGGCGAAAACAATACTTATTTTAGCTATGTGTTTACTTGATAAAATTGTCTAAATAAATAGTGTACAAGCTGGCCGTTACTTTTTCTTATATCATGTCTTAAATTTGTTATCTAAAGATGATGATAATAATTATGTATTGAAATAATCAACACAATTTAACAACCTAAAATAAACCACTGCACTAAGAGATATGAGATAATTGGTAGGTATAGGTACGTACTTAGAAGATAATCCGTATATAAGTACATAGAAGATAAGTATGTAATAGTAACTCATAAGTTATAAGCTATAACTATCTATATATCAATGATAAAAAAAACATTAATTATGGAAATCGTCGAATATCGAAACTGTGTTTCCTACCTACAAGTAAAAATTCAGATAGCATTAGTGACAGTGACATTCGTGACACTAGTGACATTAGTATTAGTGATAGAGACATTCGTGACAGTGACGTTCGTGACATTAGCATTAGTGTTAGAGACATTCGTGACAGTAACATTGACATTCGTGACAGTAACATTGACATTCGTGACAGTAACATTGACATTCGTGACAGTAACATTGACATTCGTGATAGTTACATTGACATTCGTGACAGTGACATTGACATTCGTGACATTAAGTCGGAGGGACTTTAGACTGCCTCAGACTAACCTGGCAGGTACACAAAATAATATGTATTACAAAGGTTTTGTCAATACATCAAAATACAACGTCTACTTTGGCTCGGACACGTTTGTAGAATGGAGGATAGTCGGGTCCCAAAAAAAGTATTGGACACCTGTCCTGAAGGAAGAAGAAGCAGAGGGAGACCTAGGATGAGATGGCTGGACGACATCGAGGGAGATATAAGAGCGATCGGACAGACAAATTGGAGGAGACTTGTTGTCGGCAGGGCGGGATGGAGGCAGTTTCTTGAGGAGGCCAAGGCCCACACCGGGCTGTAGCGCCATTGCTGATGATGACAAAGGTTTTGTAATACACATTATTTAAATAATGTGTGAAGGAAGCATCTGCTCTTGCCGCTTTTCGTCGCCTAGGTGTTGAATACATAAAGGAAAATTTATTTTAATATATTGTGTGCTTCTTTTGTATTTTTGTGTAAATTGGAATATTTTCTTGTTATTTGTTGTTTTTATATAATTCATATTCTGGAAATTTGTTATTTTTTCAACTTGTCAATATGTATTCTTTTTGTTTATACGAGATGTAAAGAAAATGCATTTATTTTTTTACATTTAAATAAAATATACATACATACATTAGTGACAATGACATTAGTGACAGTAACATTGACATTCGTGACATTAGTGACAGTAACATTGACATCCGTGACATTAGTGACAGTAACATTAACTTGCGTGACATTAGTGACAGTAACATTGACATCCGTGACACAAGTGACTAGTGACATACTGACAGTGAAAATCAGTTAGCATTAGTTTTATCCATGCCTTTGTTTTTATTCTACACTTCTATTAATAGGTACAAATTAGTTTTAGGAGGACATATAACCCAAAACTAGTGACTGAAAACATGAATATTAAAACCGCCTAACACATTATGGAGTTACTCGTTAGTAAGAGTAACAATGCTGTGCGTTAAAAATGGTTTATATGTGATTCAAAATATCGGAAACCCCAAATTTGTTGATTTTTTTTTGCATTTTAAGAACAAACCTGACTTGAATATAAAAAGAATTATCCGTCATTCACTTCGATTTTATGCACTCTTTAAGCAAATAAAATATTTATTTGTCTATGTCCTATGACACGTAGTTTTGGAGTTATATACTTATGGTATTTATTTTAGAAACACACTGTCCTTCCCTTTCTTTGAGACCGTGCTCAAGACAGCTGGATATCTAGACCGGTTTTGAGACGAACCTGAACCTCAGTGACTTTTGTATCTCTAATACCATTTTTCTCACTCAAGATGGACTCTCAAGACCAGTCTCACTCAAAACCCTTTTTTATTTTTTTTATTGTAAGTAATTAAAAAAAACTACAAGGCCTTTGAAGTAGATATTTACTTCAATCGAAAGAGAAAATGAAAATCTACCGGCTGAGTTTTTTATTATTATAATATTTAAATAACTATTCTTGGTATTTAAAAAAATCTAAATTTTACCTTATTTGAACGATAGTATGTTGTATATCACATATCAGGTGATATACAATATTTTTCGTGTTTTATACACTAGTTGCATGTAACACATGAGATCCAACTGTCGATAGCGATAGTATGTATAGTTGAAGAATATGTACCAAACTATAAACCCATTGATACAAATTATTGAATATTTTCAGATATTTTGTTTTCTATACAACATATGTAGGTATGTATGTCAAGATAGGATAGTATGGAGGAAGATCCTTTTTCCTACCCAGAATATGCAAATTGCATGATGGTATGTATGTATGTTTGGAGATGAAGTAACAAACTATTAAGTCTTCTTACATATTGTGTATAGGCGACTGCCATACAAAATGTATGAAGCGATGTCGTCACTAAATTCAATTTTTAAAAAAATTGTTAAAAAAAAATTGAGATCTTCTACTACAATGTTTATATTTTTTATAGAAAATTAAATTATCTAGTTGGGGTGTTTCGGCTTTTTTCGATAATTGTAAAAGTTTTGGAAATATAGGCAGTTAAACTCATAAATTTATCATAAAAAAAATATTTTTCTTAATAAAAAATGTTTGAGAAACCCTGGAATTTTTTTGAAAAAACTAATTTGAGATTTTGTATTTGTCTATGTTTGTACCAATTTTCAGCGTTCTAGCGTTTATGGTTTCTGAGATATATGGAAAAATAAAATAAAAATTCAAAAGTTGATAACCCCTGACTGAAACAAAAATTCAAAATTCCGAGTATAAAAGTTTTGTAGGCCTATAACTGTTTATATATTCTGAAATTTTAGGCTCTGTAAATTGAGCGGATCAAAAGTTATAAGGGGGGGACGGACACACAGACACACAGACACACACACACAGACACACACACACACAGACACACGAAATGTTCTACTCCGAATTCTGAGTAAATCCGTGTATGGAACATATATGCTGCGAAGCCTCTAAGTTGGTGTTTTTTGACTTCAAAGTTGGAAAAGCCATGAAAAAAGTAGACCTCTCCATACAATTCTCGCGTATTCTGGCTTGATACATTGTCGATATGTTAAGAGAACAAAGTTCTCCTGAACAAATCGACAGTTGGATTAGAAGGTAATTTAATGTGCATTTTTGCGTACATCCGCATACCCAGGGTATACAAGGGCCTTAAATTTCGAAAAGCAAACTCTTTTACTGCTATATAAATGTGTCATTAAAATCCACTTTAAATTTAAACTATTATAAAAATAAATTAATAACACATAATTTTGATAAAATCCACAAATGCGAATGACATAAATAAGCCTAAGCGCTTTCACCGAATATAGCCGGAATCCTAAGATGCAAGACTCAAACTGAATAAACATCCGCATATAAATATAGAAGTCCTCGTATAGAATATAATACTAGTTGCATGTAACACATGAGATCCAACTGTCGATAGCGATAGTATGTATAGTTGAAGAATATGTACCAAACTATAAACCCATAGATACATATTATTATTGAATATTTTCAGATATTTTGTTTTCTATACAACATATGTAGGTATGTATGTCAAGATAGGATAGTATGGAGGAAGATCCTTTTTCCTACCCAGAATATGCAAATAGCATGATGGTATGTATGTATGTTTGGAGATGACGTATCAAACTATTAAGTCTTCTTACATATTGTGTATAGGCGACTGCCATACAAAATGTATGAAGCGATGTCGTCACTAAATTCAATTTTTAAAAAAATTGTTAAAAAAAAATTGAGATCTTCTACTACAATGTTAATATTTATTATAGAAAATTAAATTATCTAGTTGGGGTGTTTCGGCTTTTTTCGATAATTGTAAAAGTTTTGGAAATATAGGCAGTTAAACTCATAAATTTATCATAAAAAAAATATTTTTCTTAATAAAAAATGTTTGAGAAACCCTGGAATTTTTTTGAAAAAAATAATTTGAGATTTTGTATTTTACTATGTTTGTACCAATTTTCAGCGTTCTAGCGTTTATGGTTTCTGAGATATATGGAAAAATAAAATAAAAATTCAAAAGTTGATAACCCCTGACTGAAACAAAAATTCAAAATTCCGAGTATAAAAGTTTTGTAGGCCTGTAACTGTTTATATATTCTGAAATTTTAGGCTCTGTAAGTTGAGCGGATCAAAAGTTATAAGGGGGGGACGGACACACAGACACACACACACACAGACACACAGACACACACACAGACACACAGACACACACACACACAGACACACGAAATGTTCTACTCCGAATTCTGAGTAAATCCGTGTATGGAACATATATGCTGCGAAGCCTCTAAGTTGGTGTTTTTTGACTTCAAAGTTGGAAAAGCCGTGAAAAAAGTAGACCTCTCCATACAATTCTCGCGTATTCTGGCTTGATACATTGTCGATATGTTAAGAGAACAAAGTTCTCCTGAACAAATCGACAGTTGGATAATGTGGATAGAGTGAATATAAGGGAGCCGGGGTATTCTAGTTACTAGTTGCATGTAACACATGAGATCCAACTGTCGATAGCGATAGTATGTATAGTTGAAGAATATGTACCAAACTATAAACCCATAGATACATATTATTATTGAATATTTTCAGATATTTTGTTTTCTATACAACATATGTAGGTATGTATGTCAAGATAGGATAGTATGGAGGAAGATCCTTTTTCCTACCCAGAATATGCAAATAGCATGATGGTATGTATGTATGTTTGGAGATGACGTATCAAACTATTAAGTCTTCTTACATATTGTGTATAGGCGACTGCCATACAAAATGTATGAAGCGATGTCGTCACTAAATTCAATTTTTAAAAAAATTGTTAAAAAAAAATTGAGATCTTCTACTACAATGTTAATATTTATTATAGAAAATTAAATTATCTAGTTGGGGTGTTTCGGCTTTTTTCGATAATTGTAAAAGTTTTGGAAATATAGGCAGTTAAACTCATAAATTTATCATAAAAAAAATATTTTTCTTAATAAAAAATGTTTGAGAAACCCTGGAATTTTTTTGAAAAAAATAATTTGAGATTTTGTATTTTACTATGTTTGTACCAATTTTCAGCGTTCTAGCGTTTATGGTTTCTGAGATATATGGAAAAATAAAATAAAAATTCAAAAGTTGATAACCCCTGACTGAAACAAAAATTCAAAATTCCGAGTATAAAAGTTTTGTAGGCCTGTAACTGTTTATATATTCTGAAATTTTAGGCTCTGTAAGTTGAGCGGATCAAAAGTTATAAGGGGGGGACGGACACACAGACACACACACACACAGACACACAGACACACACACAGACACACAGACACACACACACACAGACACACGAAATGTTCTACTCCGAATTCTGAGTAAATCCGTGTATGGAACATATATGCTGCGAAGCCTCTAAGTTGGTGTTTTTTGACTTCAAAGTTGGAAAAGCCGTGAAAAAAGTAGACCTCTCCATACAATTCTCGCGTATTCTGGCTTGATACATTGTCGATATGTTAAGAGAACAAAGTTCTCCTGAACAAATCGACAGTTGGATTATGACTTAATTAATTCCACCTAATTAATATTTAATTTAATTAAAGTCACTCTCATTTGTGGATTACCTAAAACTAGGTGTTTTCATTTCTTTAATAAATAATTTAATTTATAACTAGTTGCATGTAACACATGAGATCCAACTGTCGATAGCGATAGTATGTAAAGTCTGATTTTTTTTAAAGTGCCAATTCTATACATAAACAAAAAAAATGCATAGTATTTACGCATGTATTAGTAGAATCTAATTGGTTTACACCATTTGGTGTCCTTAACAACAAACATCAACAAACCCGACAGTACGTATCTATTTAACGAAGTGAGCGCACGTTTGATTTTTTATGGTGACCATGTGTTCTAAATTAGGAATTGTTTTCATTGATGATTTTTTATTTCTAACTTACGTATTTTATTTTTAGTTTAATATCGATATATAATTATTATTTAAACATGTGTTATCACCGTCTTAGTATAGAATAAGTGTCCATTATTTTTTTTGTATTAGTTACCTAGTTATATTATTTATGTATGTGTGTTTGCCTCAATAAACTATTATGTAAATATTTTGTATAATATAATTTATTATTTTGTAAAATAATATATTACTGTTTATTATTATAAGGATTAATTACTTCATAATGTATTATTTTTATATTCCTAATAAAAAGTATCAAATAAATATATTGTTTAAATATTACTTTCTCAGGAGATGCCCATTAAAATTTGCAGAAAATACCTAATAATGTAGAACCATTAAGCTGCATGGTAAGTACCGGGGGTAAGTATAGGTATGAGTAGATTTGAAGGTTTTGAAGATATATGCATGTGCAAGTTACAACCGTTTTATATCATGAAATGATAAAAAAAAATCCCATTATATTTTTCTTCTTTTACACCATGGTCACCCTATGAGCTTTGGCACTTTTAAAAAAATCAGACTTTACCTATAATAATAAGAATACGTACCAAACTATACCCTTATATTCAAATTATTAAATATTTTAAGATATTTTGTTTTTTATACAAAACATATATGTCAATATAGGATAGTATGGAGGTCAGTCATTTTTCCTACCCAGAATATGAAAACAGCGGTATATATGAATGTATGTTTGGAGATTAAGTATCAAACTATTATGAATCCCAGTAGGTAGGTACCAAAGACCTTATAATAATGTAGGTACTTATTGTGTAGTGTACCTATACTGCCTCACAAATTGTATGAAACGATGTCGTCACTTAATTCAATTTTTATAAAGTTGTTAAAAAAATGCCGTGTAGTAGGTACTACTATAATGTATATATTTTTTATAGAAAACTAAATTATCTAGTTGGGATGTTTCGGCGCTTTTTGACATTTTGAAAAAAAAATTGAAGTATAGTCAGTTGAACACATTAAATTATCATTAAAAAATGTTTTTCTTAATAAAAAAATGTCTGAGTAACTCTGGAACATTTAAACAAAACAAAATTTGAGATTTTGTATTTGTCTATATTTGTGCCAATTTTCAGCGTTCTAACTATTATAGTTTTTTGAGATATATGGAAAATTAGACTGAAACCAAAATTCGAGTACAAAAGTTTTGTAGGTTTAAAATTTCCTATTCGTTCTGAAATCTTAGGCTCTTTTAATCAAGCGGATCAAAAGTTATAATGGGGGGACGGACACACACAGACACTGAATGTTTTACTCCGAATGGTGAATAAAGCCATGTACAGAACATATTTGCTGCGAAGTCTCTAGAGACTTAAGTTGGAAAAACCGTGTAAAAACTCTATACGACTGCATACAATTCTAGTAATAAATACTTCCATGTACACTGCACAAGTGGCGAGTATATTGCTATATGGCAATTTATTCCAACTAACCAGTGTTTTCCAGCCCAGAGAAGCAATTATAGCGTGAGTATTTAATTTAAATAAATTACTCCTTTGCTGGGTGTAGATTCCAGGACGCCCGCACAGAAACCAAACGGCTTACCAAATGTGCCACGGCGGTTGACTATGATTAATACTGCCGATTCGTTAAGATAAATAAATTCTCTTGAACGAATCGACAGTTGTATACCTACCTCCGCTGTATTAACGTAAAAACTCACAAACTGAAATTATTAATCATATTTGAATTATAAATTAGCTATACACCACTTGTTTTTTGAGTCACTTCGCGACATGTTTCGGAAGCGCTGTCCTTCCATCGACCGGCGAGTCTAGACACGCTGGTCGATGGAAGGACAGCGCTTCCGAAACATGTCGCGAAGTGACTCAAAAAACAAGCGGTTTATAGCGAATTAATGATTCAAATATGGTTAAAATTAACTACCACAAAATATCCGCCGAATCATTATATGATATGAAATTATTAAATTTTTTAATGTGTTTGGGATACACCCGTGCAACTTCACATGTGTACCAATCCCATGGCCTAAAATTGTAGCTTCTGTCAGCTCTGTATATTTCCCAACTGTTTGGATCAAATATTTTTTTTAACAAAAAACATTCAACAACGTTTTTTTTTAAAGTCGTACGTAATATAAATAATTAGATTCACGATTTTAAGTGAGTTTCTCTTGATTAATTAAATAAATTATCTAATTGTAAATTACAAGTAAGTACAAAAATATAATATAGCATTAAAATAAATAGATATATAGGTACGTAGGTAGTTAGTATGTGAAAAATAGTTTGTAACTAATTGGATGTTTCGTCAATTTGTATAAGTATATGTGACAATTATTAATACTTACTAATTATTTTGTTAAGCGTCACCTCAATATATTATCAATAAACATCATTCAAATGTACGAAAAACCCATTTAGTTGTTATTCAACACGGAATCAATAATTTAATATGCATACATATTTGTGAGCTGCTGTAGAAATGAGATCACTAAGAAGAGTGTGTAATGTGTAATTGAAGGATATATGATAGAAAGAAAAATAAAGACATAAGGGGCCTGAGCCAAGTTGAAAACGCTTACCGATATCGCCAAACGCTATTTTTTTGTATGGGATTTGATGTTTGTTGTAGAATTTTTGTCTGCAATAACAAACAACAAACATCAAAAATACCATAAAAAATAGCTTTTTTTTAAACTTTTCTACGGACAATTCTTGGTAGAACTCCATTTCAAATAATAAATAAATTTGGAATGGTAAAATAAAACCAAAGTTTTCAGTTCTACTAATTTAATGACACTGACTAGTTTCGGTCATCCAGTGACTATTTTCAAAGTGTGAAAAAACAAGAGGTGGTCGGTGTTTATATAATATCTGGTTAAGGGGTTTGCAACATTTTTTTTTTGTTTATTTATTTATTTATTTTTACTCTTTTTCCGTCAGTTCAATTAGTCTTGCTAGAAAGAACTGACAAAGAAAACTAGCAAACAAAGCGGAGCGTACAAATACAAAAAGAAATTAAATAATTTATATTGCAAAATTATTGAATGCTGCTGGAACATGGCATGATGGTGTCTGTGTCTATTATTGAAGTTCTGTGACCAATGGTTGAGAACAGCAATGTAAGGATTAACTGTGTACCTGTAACAAAATATATTGGGGCAGTAAAATTCAAAAGCATTGAGTTAAACGCAAAAAAAAAAAATGTTGCAAACCCCTTAACCAGATATTATATAAACACCAACCACCTCTTGTTTTTTCACACTTTGAAAATGGTCACTGGATGACCGAAACTAGTCAGTGTCATTAAATTAGTAGAACTGAAAACTTTGGTTTTATTTTACCATTCCAAATTTATTTATTATAAAAAATAGCGTTTGGCAATATCGTTAAGCGTTTTCGATTTGACTCAGGGGCATTGTGAGAATGCAAGATAAAGATATTAAAATAATATCTTAAGGGGGCGACTGCTGCCAACGTATCAATTATTTCAAATTAGTTTGGATATTAATAAAGAAAATATACCTTATTTTTTATGTTCTGCGGGACTACTCATGACACGTTCTTAATGCTTTCTTAGCTTAACCTTACAAATGTATAAATCAGTACTCAATTATAATCTACTCTTTATCTTTCTTTACATTTAATAACGAAAAGTTGTTAATATCAACGTTGAGTATAAAATCGTCATTAATTGTTGTATAAATTAATATTATTATTCAATTAATTGAGCCCCAAAAATTGCTAAAATCTGAAGCTGATCTTAATTTTACAGTTATCAACTTCATGAGTAACCCTACTGTATATATTCTTGTAGAAAAATAATTAGCATACCCCGATTTTTGACATTTATCTTAAATTTCTAAAAAAACTATTTTATTTTATTTATTTATTTATAACAATTAACAATATCATTTTACATATAACTATAAATCCACCTCACTAGGCTTTGCCTGTACCGAGGTGGAATATTTCACAATCACATAAATACATTTATATACAATATTTACATATTATTATACATATCACCTCACTAGGCTTTGTCTGTACCGAGGTGGAATATTTCACAATCACATCAATACATTTATATACAATATTTACATATTATTATATATCCACCTCACTAGGCTTTGTCTGTACCGAGGTGGAATATTTCACAATCACATCAATACATTTATATACAATATTTACATATTATTATATATCCACCTCACTAGGCTTTGTCTGTACCGAGGTGGAATATTTCACAATCACATCAATACATTTATATACAATATTTACATATTATTATATATCCACCTCACTAGGCTTTGCCTGTACCGAGGTGGAATATTTCACAATCACAACAATACATTTATATACAATATTTACATATTATTATATATCCACCTCACTAGGCTTTGTCTGTACCGAGGTGGAATATTTCACAATCACATCAATACATTTATATACAATATTTACATATTATTATATATCCACCTCACTAGGCTTTGCCTGTACCGAGGTGGAATATTTCACAATCACAACAATACATTTATATACAATATTTACATATTATTATATATCCACCTCACTAGGCTTTGTCTGTACCGAGGTGGAATATTTCACAATCACAACAATACATTTATATACAATATTTACATATTATTATATATCCACCTCACTAGGCTTTGTCTGTACCGAGGTGGAATATTTCACAATCACACCAATACATTTATATACAATATTTACATATTATTATATATCCACCTCACTAGGCTTTGTCTGTACCGAGGTGGAATATTTCACAATCACAACAATACATTTATATACAATATTAACATATTATTATATATCCACCTCACTAGGCTTTGCCTGTACCGAGGTGGAATATTTCACAATCACAACAATACATTTATATACAATATTTACATATTATTATATATCCACCTCACTAGGCTTTGTCTGTACCGAGGTGGAATATTTCACAATCACAACAATACATTTATATACAATATTTACATATTATTATATATCCACCTCACTAGGCTTTACCTGTACCGAGGTGGAATATTTCACAATCACAACAATACATTTATATACAATATTTACATATTATTATATATCCACCTCACTAGGCTTTTCCTGTACCGAGGTGGAATATTTCACAATCACAACAATACATTTATATACAATATTTACATATTATTATATATCCACCTCACTAGGCTTTGCCTGTACCGAGGTGGAATATTTCACAATCACAACAATACATTTATATACAATATTTACATATTATTATATATCCACCTCACTAGGCTTTGTCTGTACCGAGGTGGAATATTTCACAATCACATCAATACATTTATATACAATATTTACATATTATTATATATCCACCTCACTAGGCTTTGTCTGTACCGAGGTGGAATATTTCACAATCACATCAATACTTTTATATACAATATTTACATATTATTATATATCCACCTCACTAGGCTTTGCCTGTACCGAGGTGGAATATTTCACAATCACATCAATACATTTATATACAATATTTACATATTATTATATATCCACCTCACTAGGCTTTGTCTGTACCGAGGTGGAATATTTCACAATCACATCAATACATTTATATACAATATTTACATATTATTATATATCCACCTCACTAGGCTTTGCCTGTACCGAGGTGGAATATTTCACAATCACAACAATACATTTATATACAATATTTACATATTATTATATATCCACCTCACTAGGCTTTGTCTGTACCGAGGTGGAATATTTCACAATCACATCAATACATTTATATACAATATTTACATATTATTATATATCCACCTCACTAGGCTTTGCCTGTACCGAGGTGGAATATTTCACAATCACATCAATACATTTATATACAATATTTACATATTATTATATATCCACCTCACTAGGCTTTGCCTGTACCGAGGTGGAATATTTCACAATCACAACAATACATTTATATACAATATTTACATATTATTATATATCCACCTCACTAGGCTTTGTCTGTACCGAGGTGGAATATTTCACAATCACATCAATACATTTATATACAATATTTACATATTATTATATATCCACCTCACTAGGCTTTGTCTGTACCGAGGTGGAATATTTCACAATCACATCAATACATTTATATACAATATTTACATATTATTATATATCCACCTCACTAGGCTTTGCCTGTACCGAGGTGGAATATTTCACAATCACAACAATACATTTATATACAATATTTACATATTATTATATATCCACCTCACTAGGCTTTGCCTGTACCGAGGTGGAATATTTCACAATCACATCAATACATTTATATACAATATTTACATATTATTATATATCCACCTCACTAGGCTTTGTCTGTACCGAGGTGGAATATTTCACAATCACATCAATACATTTATATACAATATTTACATATTATTATATACCCACCTCACTAGGCTTTGTCTGTACCGAGGTGGAATATTTCACAATCACATCAATACATTTATATACAATATTTACATATTATTATATATCCACCTCACTAGGCTTTGCCTGTACCGAGGTGGAATATTTCACAATCACAACAATACATTTATATACAATATTTACATATTATTATATATCCACCTCACTAGGCTTTGTCTGTACCGAGGTGGAATATTTCACAATCACAACAATACATTTATATACAATATTTACATATTATTATATATCCACCTCACTAGGCTTTGTCTGTACCGAGGTGGAATATTTCACAATCACAACAATACATTTATATACAATATTTACATATTATTATATATCCACCTCACTAGGCTTCGCCTGTACCGAGGTGGAATATTTCACAATCACAACAATACATTTATATACAATATTTACATATTATTATATATCCACCTCACTAGGCTTTGTCTGTACCGAGGTGGAATATTTCACAATCACATCAATACATTTATATACAATATTTACATATTATTATATATCCACCTCACTAGGCTTTGTCTGTACCGAGGTGGATTATTTCACAATCACATCAATACTTTTATATACAATATTTACATATTATTATATATCCACCTCACTAGGCTTTGCCTGTACCGAGGTGGAATATTTCACAATCACATCAATACATTTATATACAATATTTACATATTATTATATATCCACCTCACTAGGCTTTGTCTGTACCGAGGTGGAATATTTCACAATCACATCAATACATTTATATACAATATTTACATATTATTATATATCCACCTCACTATGCTTTGCCTGTACCGAGGTGGAATATTTCACAATCACAACAATACATTTATATACAATATTTACATATTATTATATATCCACCTCACTAGGCTTTGTCTGTACCGAGGTGGAATATTTCACAATCACAACAATACATTTATATACAATATTTACATATTATTATATATCCACCTCACTAGGCTTCGCCTGTACCGAGGTGGAATATTTCACAATCACAACAATACATTTATATACAATATTTACATATTATTATATATCCACCTCACTAGGCTTTGTCTGTACCGAGGTGGAATATTTCACAATCACATCAATACATTTATATACAATATTTACATATTATTATATATCCACCTCACTAGGCTTTGTCTGTACCGAGGTGGAATATTTCACAATCACAACAATACATTTATATACAATATTTACATATTATTATATATCCACCTCACTAGGCTTTGCCTGTACCGAGGTGGAATATTTCACAATCACAACAATACATTTTTATACAATATTTACATATTATTATATATCCACCTCACTAGGCTTTTCCTGTACCGAGGTGGAATATTTCACAATCACAACAATACATTTATATACAATATTTACATATTATTATATATCCACCTCACTAGGCTTTGCCTGTACCGAGGTGGAATATTTCACAATCACATAATACATTTATATACAATATTTACATATTATTATATATCCACCTCACTAGGCTTTGCCTGTACCGAGGTGGAATATTTCACAATCACATCAATACATTTATATACAATATTTACATATTATTATATATCCACCTCACTAGGCTTTGCCTGTACCGAGGTGGAATATTTCACAATCACATCAATACATTTATATACAATATTTACATATTATTATATATCCACCTCACTAGGCTTTGCCTGTACCGAGGTGGAATATTTCACAATCACATCAATACATTTATATACAATATTTACATATTATTATATATCCACCTCACTAGGCTTTGCCTGTACCGAGGTGGAATATTTCACAATCACATCAATACATTTATATACAATATTTACATATTATTATATATCCACCTCACTAGGCTTTGCCTGTACCGAGGTGGAATATTTCACAATCACATCAATACATTTATATACAATATTTACATATTATTATATATCCACCTCACTAGGCTTTGCCTGTACCGAGGTGGAATATTTCACAATCACATCAATACATTTATATACAATATTTACATATTATTATATATCCACCTCACTAGGGTTTGCCTGTACCGAGGTGGAATATTTCACAATCACATCAATACATTTATATACAATATTTACATATTATTATATATCCACCTCACTAGGCTTTGCCTGTACCGAGGTGGAATATTTCACAATCACATCAATACATTTATATACAATATTTACATATTATTATATATCCACCTCACTAGGCTTTGCCTGTACCGAGGTGGAATATTTCACAATCACATAATACATTTATATACAATATTTACATATTATTATATATCCACCTCACTAGGCTTTGCCTGTACCGAGGTGGAATATTTCACAATCACATCAATACATTTATATACAATATTTACATATTATTATATATCCACCTCACTAGGCTTTGCCTGTACCGAGGTGGAATATTTCACAATCACATCAATACATTTATATACAATATTTACATATTATTATATATCCACCTCACTAGGCTTTGCCTGTACCGAGGTGGAATATTTCACAATCACATCAATACATTTATATACAATATTTACATATTATTATATATCTACCTCACTAGGCTTTGCCTGTACCGAGGTGGAATATTTCACAATCACATCAATACATTTATATACAATATTTACATTTTACTATATATCCACCTCACTAGGCTTTGCCTGTACCGAGGTGGAATATTTCACAATCACATAATACATTTATATACAATATTTACATATTATTATATATCCACCTCACTAGGCTTTGCCTGTACCGAGGTGGAATATTTCACAATCACATCAATACATTTATATACAATATTTACATATTATTATATATCCACCTCACTAGGCTTTGCCTGTACCGAGGTGGAATATTTCACAATCACATAATACATTTATATACAATATTTACATATTTTTATATATCCACCTCACTAGGCTTTGCCTGTACCGAGGTGGAATATTTCACAATCACATCAATACATTTATATACAATATTTACATATTATTATATATCCACCTCACTAGGCTTTGCCTGTACCGAGGTGGAATATTTCACAATCACATAATACATTTATATACAATATTTACATATTATTATATATCCACCTCACTAGGCTTTGCCTGTACCGAGGTGGAATATTTCACAATCACAACAATACATTTATATACAATATTTACATATTATTATATATCCACCTCACTAGGCTTTGTCTGTACCGAGGTGGAATATTTCACAATCACATCAATACATTTATATACAATATTTACATATTATTATATATCCACCTCACTAGGGTTTGCCTGTACCGAGGTGGAATATTTCACAATCACATCAATACATTTATATACAATATTTACATATTATTATATATCCACCTCACTAGGCTTTGCCTGTACCGAGGTGGAATATTTCACAATCACATCAATACATTTATGTATATACAATATTTACATATTATTATATATCCACCTCACTAGGCTTTGCCTGTACCGAGGTGGAATATTTCACAATCACATAATACATTTATATACCATATTTACATATTATTATATATCAACCTCACTAGGCTTTGCCTGTACCGAGGTGGAATATTTCACAATCACAACAATACATTTATATACAATATTTACATATTATTATATATCCACCTCACTAGGCTTTGTCTGTACCGAGGTGGAATATTTCACAATCACATCAATACATTTATATACAATATTTACATATTATTATATATCCACCTCACTAGGCTTTGCCTGTACCGAGGTGGAATATTTCACAATCACATCAATACATTTATATACAATATTTACATATTATTATATATCCACCTCACTAGGCTTTGCCTGTACCGAGGTGGAATATTTCACAATCACATCAATACATTTATATACAATATTTACATATTATTATATATCCACCTCACTAGGCTTTGCCTGTACCGAGGTGGAATATTTCACAATCACATAATACATTTATATACAATATTTACATATTATTATATATCCACCTCACTAGGCTTTGCCTGTACCGAGTTGAAATTTTCACAATCACATCAATACATTTATATACAATATTTACATATTATTATATATCCACCTCACTAGGCTTTGCCTGTACCGAGGTGGAATATTTCACAATCACATAATACATTTATATACAATATTTACATATTTTTATATATCCACCTCACTAGGCTTTGCCTGTACCGAGGTGGAATATTTCACAATCACATCAATACATTTATATACAATATTTACATATTATTATATATCCACCTCACTAGGCTTTGCCTGTACCGAGGTGGAATATTTCACAATCACATAATACATTTATATACAATATTTACATATTATTATATATCCACCTCACTAGGCTTTGCCTGTACCGAGGTGGAATATTTCACAATCACATCAATACATTTATATACAATATTTACATATTATTATATATCCACCTCACTAGGCTTTGCCTGTACCGAGGTGGAATATGTCACAATCACATCAATACATTTATATACAATATTTACATATTATTATATATCCACCTCACTAGGCTTTGCCTGTACCGAGGTGGAATATTTCACAATCACATCAATACATTTATATACAATATTTACATATTATTATATATCCACCTCACTAGGCTTTGCCTGTACCGAGGTGGAATATTTCACAATCACATAATACATTTATATACAATATTTACATATTATTATATATCCACCTCACTAGGCTTTGCCTGTACCGAGGTGGAATATTTCACAATCACATCAATACATTTATATACAATATTTACATATTATTATATATCCACCTCACTAGGCTTTGCCTGTACCGAGGTGGAATATTTCACAATCACATAATACATTTATATACAATATTTACATATTTTTATATATCCACCTCACTAGGCTTTGCCTGTACCGAGGTGGAATATTTCACAATCACATCAATACATTTATATACAATATTTACATATTATTATATATCCACCTCACTAGGCTTTGCCTGTACCGAGGTGGAATATTTCACAATCACATAATACATTTATATACAATATTTACATATTATTATATATCCACCTCACTAGGCTTTGCCCGTACCGAGGTGGAATATTTCACAATCACAACAATACATTTATATACAATATTTACATATTATTATATATCCACCTCACTAGGCTTTGTCTGTACCGAGGTGGAATATTTCACAATCACATCAATACATTTATATACAATATTTACATATTATTATATATCCACCTCACTAGGCTTTGCCTGTACCGAGGTGGAATATTTCACAATCACATCAATACATTTATATACAATATTTACATATTATTATATATCCACCTCACTAGGCTTTGCCTGTACCGAGGTGGAATATTTCACAATCACATCAATACATTTATATACAATATTTACATATTATTATATATCCACCTCACTAGGCTTTGCCTGTACCGAGGTGGAATATTTCACAATCACATCAATACATTTATATACAATATTTACATATTATTATATATCCACCTCACTAGGCTTTGCCTGTACCGAGGTGGAATATTTCACAATCACATCAATACATTTATATACAATATTTACATATTATTATATATCCACCTCACTAGGCTTTGCCTGTACCGAGGTGGAATATTTCACAATCACATAATACATTTATATACAATATTTACATATTATTATATATCCACCTCACTAGGCTTTGCCTGTACCGAGGTGGAATATTTCACAATCACAACAATACATTTATATACAATATTTACATATTATTATATATCCACCCCACTAGGCTTTGTCTGTACCGAGGTGGAATATTTCACAATCACATCAATACATTTATATACAATATTTACATATTATTATATATCCACCTCACTAGGCTTTGCCTGTACCGAGGTGGAATATTTCACAATCACATCAATACATTTATATACAATATTTACATATTATTATATATCCACCTCACTAGGCTTTGCCTGTACCGAGGTAGAATATTTCACAATCACATCAATACATTTATATACAATATTTACATATTATTATATATCCACCTCACTAGGCTTTGTCTGTAGGTACCGAGGTGGAATATTTCACAATCACATCAATACATTTATATACAATATTTACATATTATTATATATCCACCTCACTAGGCTTTGCCTGTACCGAGGTGGAATATTTCACAATCACAACAATACATTTATATACAATATTTACATATTATTATATATCCACCTCACTAGGCTTTATCTGTACCGAGGTGGAATATTTCACAATCACATCAATACATTTATATACAATATTTACATATTATTATATATCCACCTCACTAGGCTTTGTCTGTACCGAGGTGGAATATTTCACAATCACATCAATACATTTATATACAATATTTACATATTATTATATATCCACCTCACTAGGCTTTGTCTGTACCGAGGTGGAATATTTCACAATCACATCAATACATTTATATACAATATTTACATATTATTATATATCCACCTCACTAGGCTTTGCCTGTACCGAGGTGGAATATTTCACAATCACAACAATACATTTATATACAATATTTACATATTATTATATATCCACCTCACTAGGCTTTGTCTGTACCGAGGTGGAATATTTCACAATCACATCAATACATTTATATACAATATTTACATATTATTATATATCCACCTCACTAGGCTTTGCCTGTACCGAGGTGGAATATTTCACAATCACATCAATACATTTATATACAATATTTACATATTATTATATATCCACCTCACTAGGCTTTGCCTGTACCGAGGTGGAATATTTCACAATCACATCAATACATTTATATACAATATTTACATATTATTATATATCCACCTCACTAGGCTTTGCCTGTTCCGAGGTGGAATATTTCACAATCACATCAATACATTTATATACAATATTTACATATTATTATATATCCACCTCACTAGGCTTTGCCTGTACCGAGGTGGAATATTTCACAATCACATCAATACATTTATATACAATATTTACATATTATTATATATCCACCTCACTAGGCTTTGCCTGTACCGAGGTGGAATATTTCACAATCACATCAATACATTTATATACAATATTTACATATTATTATATATCCACCTCACTAGGCTTTGCCTGTACCGAGGTGGAATATTTCACAATCACATCAATACATTTATATACAATATTTACATATTATTTTATATCCACCTCACTAGGCTTTGTCTGTAGGTACCGAGGTGGAATATTTCACAATCACATCAATACATTTATATACAATATTTACATATTATTATATATCCACCTCACTAGGCTTTGCCTGTACCGAGGTGGAATATTTCACAATCACAACAATACATTTATATACAATATTTACATATTATTATATATCCACCTCACTAGGCTTTGTCTGTACCGAGGTGGAATATTTCACAATCACATCAATACATTTATATACAATATTTACATATTATTATATATCCACCTCACTAGGCTTTGTCTGTACCGAGGTGGAATATTTCACAATCACATCAATACATTTATATACAATATTTACATATTATTATATATCCACCTCATTAGGCTTTGTCTGTACCGAGGTGGAATATTTCACAATCACATCAATACATTTATATACAATATTTACATATTATTATATATCCACCTCACTAGGCTTTGCCTGTACCGAGGTGGAATATTTCACAATCACAACAATACATTTATATACAATATTTACATATTATTATATATCCACCTCACTAGGCTTTGTCTGTACCGAGGTGGAATATTTCACAATCACATCAATACATTTATATACAAAATTTACATATTATTATATATCCACCTCACTAGGCTTTGCCTGTACCGAGGTGGAATATTTCACAATCACATCAATACATTTATATACAATATTTACATATTATTATATATCCACCTCACTAGGCTTTGCCTGTACCGAGGTGGAATATTTCACAATCACATCAATACATTTATATACAATATTTACATATTATTATATATCCACCTCACTAGGCTTTGCCTGTACCGAGGTGGAATATTTCACAATCACATCAATACATTTATATACAATATTTACATATTATTATATATCCACCTCACTAGGCTTTGCCTGTACCGAGGTGGAATATTTCACAATCACATCAATACATTTATATACAATATTTACATATTATTATATATCCACCTCACTAGGCTTTGCCTGTACCGAGGTGGAATATTTCACAATCACATCAATACATTTATATACAATATTTACATATTATTATATATCCACCTCACTAGGCTTTGCCTGTACCGAGGTGGAATATTTCACAATCACATCAATACATTTATATACAATATTTACATATTATTATATATCCACCTCACTAGGCTTTGCCTGTACCGAGGTGGAATATTTCACAATCACATCAATACATTTATATACAATATTTACATATTATTATATATCCACCTCACTAGGCTTTGCCTGTACCGAGGTGGAATATTTCACAATCACATCAATACATTTATATACAATATTTACATATTATTATATATCCACCTCACTAGGCTTTGCCTGTACCGAGGTGGAATATTTCACAATCACATCAATACATTTATATACAATATTTACATATTATTATATATCCACCTCACTAGGCTTTGCCTGTACCGAGGTGGAATATTTCACAATCACATCAATACATTTATATACAATATTTACATATTATTATATATCCACCTCACTAGGCTTTGTCTGTAGGTACCGAGGTGGAATATTTCACAATCACATCAATACATTTATATACAATATTTACATATTATTATATATCCACCTCACTAGGCTTTGCCTGTACCGAGGTGGAATATTTCACAATCACATCAATACATTTATATACAATATTATCATCGTATTTCATCATACAGTTTCCATGAAAATGCTTATTTTATATAGTAACATGTCATGACTAATATGTATATGTATCCAAACAAAATATATCAAACAATAAACTTATAAGTATACATATGTATCCAAACATAAATATATTAAACAATAAATAAAAACACTAATTAAAACACTAAATATAAATATTAAATATAAAACACTAAATATAAATATTAAATATAAAACACTAAATATAAGGCCTGTTTTGCACACATACACACCAACATGCACACACTCACACAAACACACAAGCACACACACACACACACACACATACACATACACATTCACATACACACACACTCTCACAAACACATCATGTTCATGTGTACTAGGAAGGGACATAGGTAAGCATCTTTCAGTTTCCCTTCTTCCCATTTTTAGCAACCAGTCCGTCAACAACCCTTTAAGTGCAGGATAACCAAGGTTATATTTTTTATCTTGAACTGTATTAAACTATAAAGTATAAAGCAATAAATATATTTTTTAAATTAAATATGAACAAAATGTCTGGAAAAATATGTTGCGAAGTTGCATTAATGCATCAGGTTATGTAAATAAACAAAAAAAAAGCTTTTATTTCGCAATGACGCTGAATGAAAAATAAATGTTTTTTTAGGTTTCTTTATTAAACCTGAAGCATTAATGCAACGTCACGACATATTTTTCCAGATATTTTTGTCTTCTCTAATTTTAAATAAAATATATTGCTCAACGCCTTATGGTTTATTAAAAATATAAGATAAACGTTGAAAATCGGGGTATGCCATTATTTTTCTACAAGAATTTATACAGAACTCTACCAAAAAGTTAAAGTATATTTTTCTTTATTAATACCCAAACTATACAATTTTTTTTTCAAAACGATTTGTTTAGAAATAATGATGGTACATCAAATTGAAAATAGGTACGTTGGCAGCAGTCGCCCCCTTAAGTAACATTTATTTTAATCGTTAGGATTTGTGATTATTTAATATTTTTTATATTATTTTTTCTTTTGTAAGTGTAAGATTTATATAGTTTTACTTACTTTGTATGTTTTGTGAAATGTTATTCATTCCAAAACACGAGAATTTCTCTTTTTGAAGTTGAGTCATACATAAATATGTAATCATTGTATACCTAATCTGTAAATATTTTGTATATTGTATCAGTTTAATTAAATAAATATTATAAGTAAAATGAAAGTAAATCCCCTTGATCAAGATTGTTTTAATTTATTTTTTTATGTATTTACTTGTTGTACAATGGTGCATATAGGTATTGCTAGATCAATCTAGATGGCTCGATGAGTTACTTTTCATGCTGTGCATTTTTTTTGATGCCGCCGCCATATTATGCAGAACGGGTGGAGATGGGAGCAGCGAAATAATTCGATTGTAGTAGAAAAAACCAAAACACACCTCAACTCGATAATATTGAACTAATCTGATCGAACGAAAATGTTTATTTTTGAATACATGACAGATTACCAAACAAACATATCTATATGGAATCAATAACATAAAATATATAGGTATAATGGCTGATGCATCTTATAGAAACTGTGGGATTTTATAAGAAAACAAAATAATGTGCAACAAGGTACTTATATGTAATATTTGAGAAGGTAAAGATTTGATATTTCAGACAAGGAAAAATATATAAATTAATGAAATAGGTACGTATATAAAAACGTTTGTCATCAATCTATTAATTGGTATTTTTGCTTTTGATAAAATCTAAAAAAAGATACAATATTTTTTAATAATTAACGAAGCACGAGGTTTTAAAAAAAATTAAATTGTTTTTATACTCTCCGCTGCTATGGAATAGTGTAGGTACTAGAGTTATGTACATATTTGTTCGGGACAAAAATATACCTACTTATACAAAACAATAATGTTAGTAGAAGCGTGAACAACAGACGAACATGTATAAGACGATGTATGAATGTTAACGAGGCGATGAATGTATGTCAAGATAGAAGTAAGTGGCGTTCGGTTCTTTCTGCCTACCCGTGAGGGACATGGCGTGATGGTATGTATGTATAATTCAGACGGGTGGTGGCAGAGCGGATAGCGCGCTGGTTCGTATACTGTCACAACCGATTTCGTTCATCTAAAGCACAAGCATTTATGCTTAATTTAGGGAATGGATGAGGATGTATAATATGTACTTGTTTCAAGGACATATTCATTCTTTTAAAAAAATCTTTTCAAAATGCTTTAAAACTATCATCATTATACCATCACGGCATATCCCACAGTGTGGGTAACCAGCGACAGGTATTCGGGTTTGCATTACCTAACAAAAGTAAGCACAACACATGCACGTATACCCACACACCAGTCTCATCTCACCTAAAAGGCAGAATGGATGGAACCTAATCGATCCATCTCATCGCTGATCTCCCACTAGATCTTCTGCATGGAACGCTACCCAGCATCACCGAACTCTCAAGACTTTCACATTATCTTCTCGAGACGTGGCCAAAGAGTCGAAGAATCCTTTAGTTGCAGATTTCAGCTAGCGGGCTATAAAGTGTGTTTGAGGTTCTTTTTTTTCAATGGAAATATGCTTCATGGTCTTAAGGGCCTACGAGTGGGGTATTCTTGAACCCCCGATCTTGATCTTGCAGAGTCACTGAGGTTCATCTCAAAACCGGTCTAGAAATGTATGGAAGACTTTTGAATGCTTCTAGATAGATATCCAGCTGTCTTGAACACGGTCTCAAAGAGAAGGAAGTACAGTGTGTTTCCAAAAAAAATACCCTAAGTATTTTCTACATTTCTCTAGAGAATGTTCACACAATTTTAAAATTCAGCATAAATATTATTCATGTCAGGTTTGTTTTAAAAATGCATAAATATGTGGTTTCCGATATATGCCCTAACCGCTTTGCCACCGACCCAGCTAATCATTCGAACAACTCCATATTTTTTTGACAAATTTGTAACATCCCAATAGAGACGAAGTCGAAATATTATAGAAGAACCAGGAACTCAAGGCACCTACAGGGTTTGCAACTTGTCATAGGCTGGTTTACGTGATCACTTTATGCGCTTGCGCAACGTTCATCAATTATGCCTTCTTATTATGATTTCCCGGTTCTTCTATAATATTCCAACTTCGTCTCTATTGAGATGTTAAAAATTTGTTTAAAAAACATGATTTGGCTCCCGACAGGGAAAAAATCCAATGTTTGCGAATATGCATCCTTTAAGAAATATTCGATTTTAACTTCATATTTATTTATACATCTTCCTGTACATAATATAAACAAATATAATTGTACACTGGCGGGCTTACTGTCGTGTCATTAGGAAATTTCTTCCAGCCAACCAGATTACAAAGTATGACAACATTGTATATATATGTACAACAGCATAAGAATAAAAGTAAAAGAAAACAAAGAAAATATATATATATATATATATATATATATATATATATATATATATATATATATATATATATATATATATATATATATATATATATATATATATATATATATATATATATATATATATATATATATATATATATACACTCCATAGACTTTGAAAATTCAAAAGTAGTCGCGAATATTAACAATGAAACATTTAGAATTTACAGGGAAGCAATAGAAATATATAGAAGAAGCAACAGTATAATGAATAACAGGGACGATAGCATTCGAATCCCGACCGCATGGACAAGTGTACTTGAAAACAATATTTTGAAAAACCATAGTAATCAAATTAACCCAACTACCGATATCTCAAACAATAGTCACATTAAAAACATTAGTAAAATTCCTAGTAAACCGAAAACTGATAATCCACCTGTAAACAATATACCGTTAAGTACTCGAGTCACTAGAAGCCAAACAAAACGCAATAATGACGTCATTGGGGAAACCCACCCCTCCACTAACACCTGACTCGGCTTCCTTTCAAACTTTCACTTGGTGGTAAGCTTCCGACGCGAACGGACGTGCGCGCACTATCCCTCGCGACGGAAATTTATTAACAAGGCGCCTATTGAAAATGTCTGATGAGATTCAGACGAAACGTCGGCAGACGACTGATTCTCTCGGGAATCAGAATTTGACGCGGGTTATCCCCAAAATACTTAATAATAACATATATATATATATATATATATATATATATATATATATATATATATATATATATATATATATATATATATATATATATATATATATATATATATATATATATATATATATATATATATATATATATATATATATATATATATATATATATATATATATATATATATATATATATATATATATATATATATATATATATATATTAGACAGTAGAGGAAATCGGGATCAAGTGTTCAAGGATAAATATTCCTTCTTTAGTTTTTTCTTGAAAAAACTAAATCCATATTCTTTTTTGAAAAAACTTAGTTCATATTGAACTAAGAGTTGATTAGTTTTCCAAAGACAGTCGTTCATTTTATCTGTAACTAACTTTAGACGCAATGCTACTTTACCGCGTGCTACAAATGTACACAATAGGCATGATGACTAATTTTGAAAAACTATCTCACGATGTTTTTAGGCATTCACTGTTTTCAAATATATATACATTTCTACATAAAATAAAGGTTTAGTAGCAAAAATCGCCATTTTAAAATCAGATTTGACATTTACGCCAAAAAACGCTTGTAGTATCATGGCGGCTGCCGACCCTGACGGTGACGTCACGATATTGTAAACTGCATATCACTACTATATGTAATATATGTATTCTAGGACGATTTGTGTATTTATAATCAATTCAAAAGTGCATAAGTGTTGTGCGGTCCCTAAATGTACAAACACGACGAAAAAAACACCTACTGAGGTATATGTTTTCGTCTCATGCGAAAAAAAAGAGAAATAAGTGATTAAATTTCGCACGGCGAGACATAAGTGTATTTTATTAAGTACGCGTTTACAATGAAGTACAGTATTTGTTCCCCCACTTTTAGCTCTCAATAATATAATATTTACCATTATTTAGGCAATAAGCATATAAAGAACTTCATTAATGTCCAAACGTCAAAATAGGCCATCATACGTTTCCCGCGTATAATTTTAGCTTATGAACACATAATGTAGAGAGAAGAAGGAGCATATTTTATCGATTTTCGAGATGTAAGTTGTATTTAAATTACAGATAAATAAAGTACTTATATGTACTTATTATTAAGTTTTTATGTTTCGAAATTCTGATGAACAAAAGTCTTTGTTCGACGCAAAGAAATATCCGACCATCAAAAGTTCCATTCTAGTTAAGAGTAGTTAAGACAGGCAGAAAAATAACTACTATGGCTGCTATTGCTAAAAATAACGATAGCAGATAAATATAGCTTGTTATTAACACAATACAAATAACGAGCGCTATGTAATAATTCGTATGCTGCTAAAATTGTAACGATGTTTTAAAACGCATGCTTCGCGTAATCGCCGTCGTTTCGCGAATCGCTTCATTGCATGAAAAAAATATAGCTTGCTAGTTTAGTTTGGCAGTGACCAGCATCATAACATGTCGAACGTTCGTCAGCTCACCATCGCGTGACAAAATTGTAGAATACTAAAACTAAATTAGTTTACCATACGTTGCGAGCGTTCATTATTTATTTATTTATTCACTAAGAACTAAGTTACATACAAAATACAATAAACTTAGGCCCGATATTACAGTCGGCCCTCAACTCATTGAGTTTGTTAAACTCAAGATTAATGTTAAGGGGAGATTGAATCCATTTCCGTATTACAGTGCAATATAACATGTCAGTTACTAAATCTTCAATTATAGACATATTTCACTTTTTCTGTGGTTATTATCTGTCAAATTTAAATAACCTCAAATAATACGAAATACAAAACGGGACGCTACGACTTTAAATACCATTGTTTTATTATCCAACATGGTAAATTTAATTTTTTTCACCAAAATAATGCTTTTAAATACCCATGTTCAATACGGCTGTCAGTTTGTTTTGTTGTGTCGCGCCACAACACTGAAACTACACACGTTGCCTAACGCCTCTAGTGATAGAAACTGAAACTACACGAGTTGCCTAGCAAATGACAGTTGACTCACAGTTAAGTACTTAATCTGCCAGAAACGTTGAGTTAAATATTTGTCGTTTTAGTGACATATTTGAGGGAAGATTAGGCCTAAACGGACACTGTAATACTCTATATTTTTGTGAAACTTGAGTTTAGCTCTTAAACTGACACTGTAATACCGGCCCATAGTATCCCCCGATAGGTAGGCGAGTATCTAGGTAAATTGAAACTATTTGCTTTGATGAATCCTTGTTCCATTGCTATTTTATTGTTTTGTTTTAGTTTTAAGTACCTAATTAAAATATTAATATATCAAAAACACCAAAATAAACATTGTCCAGACCTACAATTAATGCGTATATTGTATTGAAGACTATCAGAAGAATTGACGCGACCATACTATGACGTCGTGCGCTCTGATTGTTTTTCCTCATAAAATGGCGGACTAACACATTTTGTATTTTTATATTTATAATATTATTATTCACTCCTTTAAAATGAAAATAAGTACATTTTTTAAATCTTTATAACCTATTTTATTTTTTAAAATCATAATTTCAATGATTTTTTCTTACAGTCATCACACCTATTACATAACATTCTTTTTTTTTTTAATATATTAATCATAATATGTATATGAATCATAACAATTATCCCATATGTATATTAGATTCATCATAATACATTGTGTATTTCCATTTCAACCTCATGTAACACTGTACAACTCCCACAAACAATATAATAACATCATTTTATTTTATAAACAAGCAATGAAAGCCACCAAGTTATTTATTTCTGAAACGTTAAATATTCTCCACCACGTTACAATACTCGGTGCGTGTTATAACAGATGCGTCAACGATTCAATAGAGCGGATAGCGATATTATTTGGTTTATCGTCCCAAATAAACCAAATAAATCAATAAATAAAAATAGCATGTTAAAAATAAGCAGAATATTCCATATAGCTTGTTATGAAAAAAATAGCCATTTCGAACAACACTACAGTTGACAGTAACAAACACAATTGACAGTAACAATATGGTGACGTCATGCGCTCTGATTGGTGTTTCACATAAAATGGCGGACAAACATATTTTGTATTTTTATTTTAATAATATTAATATTATTCGCTCTTTTAAAATGAAAATAAATATATTTTTTCAAATCTTTATAACATATTTTATTTTATAAAATCATAATTTCAATGATTTTTTCTTACTGTCATCACGCCTATTCTAAGTTTACGATGTAAGTAGATATATTCAATGCCACCTATATATATAATATCGTCATGATGTATTAAGAGTGTTACGTGACTTACAACAGTGATGGCTTTTTCCTTAATTTTCTACCTCTCCTCCTTCCCCCCCTTTATAGTATTTTATTTTATTTCATCACGACATTGTATCACCCTTTTTTCCCCTTCATATCCTACTTTGTTTTGAGCTGTATTTGGAAAATTGAAATTGATTGTTATTTTTTAAACATGTATAAATTTTTTTGTATTCTTGTGGTTAGTTTACAATACTTACATATTATGTAGGTATGTGAAACAATGTTATTGGGTGTACAGATTGTTGTATGTTTCTATTTATATTTATCATGTACCTTTTTGTATTCTTGTAGTTAGTTTATAATACTTACATATTATATATGTGAAACAATGTTATTGGGTGTACAGATTGTTGTATGCTTCTATTTATATTTATCATGTACCTTTTTGTATTCTTGTAGTTAGTTTATAATACTTAGATATTATGTATGTGAAACAATGTTATTGGGTGTACAGATTGTTGTATGTTTCTATTTATATTTATCATGTACCTTTTTGTATTCTTGTAGTTAGTTTATAATACTTACATATTATGTATGTGAAACAATGTTATTGGGTGTACAGATTGTTGTATGCTTCTATTTATATTTATCATGTACCTTTTTGTATTCTTGTAGTTAGTTTATAATACTTGCATATTATGTATTTGAAACAATGTTATTGGGTGTACAGATTGTTGTATGCTTCTATTTATATTTATCATGTACCTTTTTGTATTCTTGTAGTTAGTTTATAATACTTACATATTATGTATGTGAAACAATGTTATTGGGTGTACAGATTGTTGTATGCTTCTATTTATATTTATCATGTACCTTTTTGTATTCTTGTAGTTAGTTTATAATACTTGCATATTATGTATTTGAAACAATGTTATTGGGTGTACAGTACAGATTGTTGTATGCTTCTATTTATATTTATCCATGTACTTATCTTTTTGTGTTCCTGTTTTGTTTCTTAATCAAAAAAATCAAATTAATCTCTTAGATTTTGTCCCTCAAAACATTCAAAATGCTCGCACGTTCCGGAAAATTGAGTTGTCTACGATAGAAATTTACTTCATAAATATACATCTAGGAATTTTCAATCTTTCAAGAAGAAAAAAAATACCTACGTACCTATAAGTACATATTATATATATTGGAGTGGAGACTAGTGTTGGCCTCCACCCACTCGATTTTGTTTGCAATATTACATCACAATACTATGAAAACATTACGGACTCAAAATTCAGTAAAGTGAGACTGTTAATTATAAACAATAGTAAACAAAAGTAAAAAAAATGTTACAAAAAATATAGTTAAGTGATACATGTTTGTGTATTTGTTTTTAACAGCGGCGCTTCATTGGCGTAGCAAAATATTAAGGGACCAAACAAACTCAAATTAACGTAACATAAATTTTTTCACAAATTTAATCACACGATTTCAGAACTAACCACTTTCTACTCTCTATTTCTACTAAGAATGACCAGACATTTGCGCATGTCTCCGCCCTTTAGGCGTAGGTACTAATCCCCGCTTTACAACCATTTCTATTCAACCTTCAAGCAACGGCATAAATAAATGGGGTAAAAAAAACAAGTCAATTTTGTGAAGTGTTTTTATTTTTAAACATTAAAGACAATAACTTGATTTCATTCTAATTTATATTAGGTGTATAAAAACAAATAATTACATAAATAAGGAAAATAATTCTATTTACTTTGAATGTCTTTTGTCCTTCCTACCCCTTTATCTCCAATCAAACAAAACCCTCTACACACTATTAAAAGAATTTCTTCATTAGATTCACTCATTTTGACAGAAAGAAAAACAAATGAAAAATAACTGAAACAACATTTTGCTAATTTGGTTCTTTTTCTGTAATGCAGCCTTTTTAATGTCACCAAAACCAGCCAGATACAAATGGTACAGCCAAAGATATTTCATTACAAGTTTATACATACTATGTTATTTATTTTTTATTTATTTACCTTTTATCACACCATATTAATGACAACAATAAGTAGATTACTGCTGCCCAACTATGAAATCCTGTTCTAGGAATAGCAGTTTACAATTTTGATTGACAATTATATGCAATTATGAACCAGGTGATTGTTCCCGTTCCACACTAAATATGTACACAATCTCAATTTTCTGCAATCACAATCATTACCTCAACAAACATATAGGCTCACATAAAACAGATCAACCAGGTCCCAATGTCCGCCATAATACATGTCATAAATCCAATCTCTGACGCGATTTTTATTTCAGAGCCATAGAAAGAGACTAGTTAACTATGTTGTTGTAATTAATATGAATCACATAGCCCAAATCAAATCAAATGATTTTTCTATCCGACCTATTATATAATTTTGTCATACTTTTTAATCTAGTTGGTTGGATGAAATCGCCTAATGGCAATAAGCACGTCAGTGTGCAATATATTCGATTGTATTATGTACAAAAAAAAATACATAAACAAATAATTTGGGGGCCCCAAATAAACATGTGACAAGGCTATGAATGTTTGCGGTGTGTAATTTATAGCTCAGAAAAGATTATTCTTAGATACAGTTTTGATTGATTTTTTGGCACGAGCTGGTCTTTTGATACGACAGGCCAATGACAACAACCAGTATCATCAAGATACTCCCATCTAATATAGGTACACACTCTCTCAATTCTCACATTTTTGACAGTATAAACATATATTTTATATAAGTAAACGACATAAAAATATCAAACGTTTTATTATCTTCCTTTTTTTATTAGGTCAACTGAATTTTGCGTAACAATTAATACATACATACTTTTTTTCCCGAGCTTTCAGTCCAGAGAAGGAAACAATAATTTCACTTCTTCTTCGTTTAGTAGATCTGTTGGTCTATAATTCAAAAATATGCCTCCTGAGATGATGAAGTCCAACTATCCTTTCATCTCTTGGTTAGTCTTCCGGGTAGACGCGACCAGAAGGGATTTCATTTGCTTCTATATATGCAAGTCTATCATTGTCCATACTTGCTACGTGGTCCAATAACTTGTCATAGAATCAATTTAAATTCCAAGAAATTGTGAATAATAATAATCTTTTTCATATTTTGTATATACATATAAATTAATGTCACTCTTGTTATGTTCTTATATAGAAAACGAGCGCATATATTAATATAAAAAATGTTACCAAGTACATGTATGTATGTATCTAAGTATTTATTTTTTACTACATTTACATATATTAGAATAATTATCGTCATATTTGTATGCAAAAAAAAAACATTTTTGATCTAAAAAATACATAGAGATGCATTAAATTTGGTAATAACTCGCCACTTGTACTAAACAAAATGATGAGCAAATGCAATGATGAAATATTGATGATCAAATAATGCACGACCAAGACCAGAGTAGTTTCGGTCTTGCGTGTTGGTCATTCTTCATCATTGGTCGTTGATTTGCGATTCTTAAAAAATATAAATTTTCGTCGGTTTAATAATAATTGACTACTACTGATGCTACTTACTCAATAATTTTCGACGGTTTAATTATAATTGATTACTTACTACTGACGCTACCTACTCAATAATTTTCGACGGTTTAATTATAATTGATTACTACTGACGCTACCTACTCAATAATTTTCGACGGTTTAATTATAATTGAATACTACTGACGCTACCTACTCAATAATTTTCGACGGTTTAATTATAATTGAATACTATTGACGCTACCTACTCAATAATTTTCGACGGTTTAATTATAATTGAATACTACTGACGCTACCTACTCTATAATTTTCGACGGTTTAATTATAATTGAATACTACTGACGCAACCTACTCAATAATTTTCGACGGTTTAATTATAATTGAATACTACTGACGCTACCTACTCAATAATTTTCGACGGTTTAATTATAATTAACTACTACTGACGCTACCTACTCAATAATTTTCGACGGTTTAATTATAATTAACTACTACTGACGCTACCTACTCAATAATTTTCGACGGTTTAATTATAATTGAATACTACTGACGCTACCTACTCAATAATTTTCGATGGTTTAATTATAATTGAATACTATTGACGCTACCTACTCAATAATTTTCGACGGTTTAATTATAATTGAATACTACTGACGCTACCTACTCTATAATTTTCGACGGTTTAATTATAATTGAATACTACTGACGAAACCTACTCAATAATTTTCGACGGTTTAATTATAATTGAATACTACTGACGCTACCTACTCAATAATTTTCGACGGTTTAATTATAATTAACTACTACTGACGCTACCTACTCAATAATTTTTGACGGTTTAATTATAATTGACTAGGTACTACTGACGCTACCTACTCAATAATTTTCGATGGTTTAATTATAATTAACTTCACACCGTGCTCTTCGTGTGGTCAGTACTTATAGAAAACCGAATGTCACTTATAAAAATTATGTATGCTATTTAGACGCGAATCAAGGATCTCTTGGATAAATTAGAGCGATTACAAAATACATGCGTTCAATATATTTTTAATTTGAAATAAAATGAATACAAATCGAAATACCTAACAAATTTAAGGTGGTTGGCAATCTGGCAGCATAGAAACCATCATACCCTCACACTCCATACAAGGTCTTAAATAACCCCAACCCCCAGTTTATCTACGAAATCAATTACCACAAGCTATAGAATGTATGAGACTGTATATGTACTTGTATCAAGGACATTTATTAAAAAAAATTCACTTCCTCTCAGAACACGGGTTGCCTCTTAGTTCAAATAGTGAAAGAACGCTCAGTATCCCAGTACATAATACTTCCTTTTTCACCACATCTTTCTCCGTACAAGCAGACAAGACTTTGGAATCACATCCCATCGCTACTTCCCTCCCCTCCGTTTTTTATTGTTTTATATGTTTTATTATATATTTTATTCACATAAATTGGTACGTGTCATTAACACAATTTACCTTACCAAATGCTTTGTTGAAAGATATTTCCCAATGGGCAATAAAACCGCCATTGTGCGCATGTGTACAAAATGTTTAACACAAATAAATAAAATCAAAGCAGTTCCATTCCAAACATATTTAAAAATACAAATATGAAAACAAAATGCCTCTGTGTCAACCTTGACGTATGCAAATGAGATGTGAATATGGCAAAAGACCAATGCGCAAGCAGAAAGGAAACTGTTAAAATGATATCGCTATGAAGTTGTCAGCGATGCAATAAAAAAAGGTAATAAAAAAACGTTTGTCTATGACAACCACTTTCATGTTTCACAACATAGTAAAGAAATGCATGTTGATAAAACCCATACAATTCTATGATAAAACCATAGAAGAATAATTGCATCCAATGTAACATATACTAGCTATGATATTTATATTATTTGATTATAAGGTATATTTAAGTCGCAAACACACGCAATACTTGATTTTTTATCTTAAACTTACAGTATTTTATTAGGATCACCATAATTTCAGCCAAATAAATCAATGTCTTAATAAGAAAGTAACACTAATCTGGATGTCCTCGGGGTGGAGTACTATCACCACTGCTGTGGTCACTGGTTTGGATGAACTGCTAGTAATATTTGATAAGAAGGGAATAAAAGCTGTTGCATATGCTAATGATATTTCAATTATTGTTAGTGAGAAATATCCAAGAACAGTCTCAAAATAGACCCAGTTAGCTTATAGTCTTCCGTAGTAAAAATAAAAATAATCACGCTTCATACGTGTCAGTGTGCAAAATATTAATTTTACACACTGGGTGTAGGGTGTTATCTCCGAAAGCCACCAATTATTAAGGTTAACATTATCCAATCGTTGTCACCTGCTGTGATATCCTTAGGTACACAGAAAAATATCAGTCTTTATACTATGACGTAAGTCTGGCATGTCGCTGATGGTTCTTGTTCTAAAGTAAAAAAAAATAATATTCTATTTTTTTCCCTGTCGGTAATAATCATGTTTTTGACAATCTTTATATTTCAATAGAGACGAAGTTGGAATGCATATTCATAGGAGAAACGTTACATCAGACACCTACAGGGTTTTCCAGCCGATAATATGTCGAAAGCCTTGTAGGCACAAGTTTCTCGGTTGTCCTATAAAAAATGTCGACCTTCGTAGCTCGGTTGGTTGGGTATCTGACCCAAACGCCCCGGGTTCGATTCCCGGTGGAGTCACAGTTTTTAGTTGTGTTTAAGTCTGGATCTGTGAGACGATAAATATCATAAGTCTCCAGAATGTGGCAACTTGTTATTGGGTGCGTGTTAAATTAATATTTGACATAGTACCCGCTATTCCCCGAGAAGCAATGTTAACTAAATAAATATACATTTATTCCAACTTGATATTATCAAAAGTAAGTTTTTATCTAATTTGTTAAATACTTACAATTAAATATTTATGTAGATATGCATGTGCTGTGCTATTGGAAAAAAAAATATTAATTTATTTTTGTTAATGTCCTATTGAACATATAATAACGTTTGGTGACAGTAAACTGCAGGCAGATATACGACGTCAGATAAAGTATATAACTAATTATAGTTAAAAACTGCATTGCCTTGGTAATTTAAAAATCTTGCTAATCTTGATTTAAGATAGCATTAATTATTTACTTAACTAATCATAACTTAAGTTATCCATTCTTACAGTTACATATGTCAATATAAAATAACAAACTTTATCTTTTTCGAAGTCAACGTCGTTCCCGTAACATGCAGGAGTATGACGTTCCCATTACGGCCCATTATCGGCCTTCGTAGCTCAGTTGGTTGGGCATCTGACTGCTGATCCAAAGGTCCGGGTTCGATTATCGGTGGAGAAATAGTTTTTAATTGTGTTTTCAGTCTGGATCTGTGAGATGATTAATATCGTAAGTCTCCAGAATGTGGCAACTTTTTTTTTTTTTTTTTTTTTATTTAATAATTTATTGGATACAACAGCTATAACAGTTACACAATTAAAGTAGATACATTTCAATATTTATGGCGCCAATAACTGCATCCATCATTTTAACAATTACATAGAGTACATTTCAGTTTTTTTTTTTTTTTAAAATACAAAACGCAAAAATAAAAGATAAAAAGAGGGAAAGGGAGAATACGGGAAGTATGGGGAAGGGAAGAATTTAGTCGTCAAATAAAGGTTTTAAGTGTGATAATGATTCGAAAAAGATATAAAAAATTTACGTAGATTTATTGTTTTATATATATTTTTTTTTAATATATGTAATCGTGAGTTAGTCAGTCAGTCAGTCCGCATGCTTATATTTGTAAGTGTGTGTGTACGTCATGTCTAGCCACAATAATAACACCAACACAGTGATACCGACAAAAAGAATTTTTTTTTTTTAAATCTACCCGACTTTGTGTAATAATCTTGGCAACAGTGTATTGAAGATCGCTGTCCGTTACTTGAGTTTTAAAAGGTTGTAGCACCCAAATTCGATACCATAATCAGTTTTTTTTTAAAAATGTTTAGACTTGTAGTGAACGGGTCTAGATCTCTACAGTTTCTATTGTAACTCCTACAAACTCTATTTATATACGAATTTTGATGATAGTTTGTTCTGGATGGATCGGAATAAAATAAGCGCGGGTCACGTTGTTCTCTGATCGGGCAATGGAATGGTAGGGCGCTTAATATGTCCGCACTATCTACGTTGTTATTCAAGATTTTGTGCAGGTAACACAGATCGATGATCAATCTTCGATTTTCCAGGGTATTAATTTTGTAATATTGGAGAGCCTGGTTGTAATGATCAAAATGTAATCTATTCCGGTAATTCATTTGTTTTATAAACTTCTTTTGAATGCGTTCGATGGCACTAGTGTGAATTAAGTAATTAGGATTCCATATTATTGATCCGAACTCCAGGCCGCTCCGGATCAAGGAATTGAACAAAATCCTTAGAGAGTCTGGATTTTTAAAATGTTTCGTACTTCTGTTAATAAACCCAAGCAAACTGAAGGCTCGAGAAGTAATGTGTTCAATGTGTTTAGTGAAGCTAAGACTTTCATCTAGTATAACACCAAGGTCTCGTATTTCTGTTTTACTCTGAATCTCTACGCCATTAATCTTGTAATAATATGTGATTTTCTTGCGGTTACGTGTGTACGATATTTTATTACATTTATCAGGATTCAGAAATAATTGACTCCGCTCACAATATATCTGTAAACCATTTAGATCCTGTTGCAGCTCCTCGCAGTCGCTCACTACATCTATTTCTTTATATATCTTTGCATCATCGGCGAAGAGTAGTATTTTTGAATATTTTATGCATTTATCGATGTCATTGATATATATTGAGAATAGTAAAGGTCCCAGGTGTGATCCCTGAGGTACACCAGAGTAAATTAGTTTAAAGTCAGACTCATATCCATGTAACACCACTGCCTGCATCCTATTTGTTATATATGATTTGAACCAAACTAACAATTTACCAGCAATTCCGATGTTTGCAATTTTTTTAAGTAAAATTTTGTGGTTTATTTTGTCAAATGCTTTGCTAAAATCAGTATAAACTGTATCAACTTGAGCTTTTTTATGCATTGATTGAGTTACAGCGTGAGTGAATTCTAGTAAGTTCGAGTCTACTGACTTTCTGCTCCGGAAACCATGTTGGTTATTTATAATATGAGGGTTTAATTTGGGGCTTATTTGATCGATAATTATTTTTTCTAGGATTTTACTCATTATTGGTAGTTTAGAGATAGGTCTATAATTCGTCACGTCATTGCGGTCTCCATTCTTGAAAATTGGTGAAATTTGCGTTTTTTTCCAATGGGATGGAAAACATCCCTCGGTAATAGATTTTTTATATATAATGGACAACGGCAACGAGATCTCCTTCGAGCACTGTTTTATGAAAATAGCAGGTATTGAATCAGAGCCTTGACCCTTTGTGACGTCTATTGAGTTAAGGTACCTTTCAACTAGCTCGTTATTTATCTCAATACTATTTACACGTGCGATACTCGAAAAACATGTCTCATCATCTTGGGAGTCACGACTACGAACATCGCTGTCGCCCCGGATATGCACTGAAGTAAAAAAGTCATTAAAGGAATTACAGATCCCTTTCGCATCGGTATATTTATTACCTTCATATGTCATAGTCGTTGGGATTCCTTCGAGGTGTCGTTTTGTTTTTACAAAAGAAAATAGGTACTTTGGATTTTTTTTTATGTTATTCTCTATGTTGTCAATATACTTATCGTAACAATCTTTCTGAATTGTCTTTTGTCTAGTACGTAGTAATGAGAAACTTCGATAATCTAGCGGATTATTCGATTTTTTCCATTTTTTATGGTATTTTTGTTTCTCTTTTATAATCCTTATAAGCGTTGAGGAGAACCAGTGTGGATATGTGTTTGCCGCTCTAATTTTTTTGATCGGAATATTATCGCCAATAATTTTAGATAAGGTATCGTAGAACTTTGATAGGCATTTCTCAGTATCAAGATTTGAAAATTGGTTATTCCAATCACAGGCTGAGAGATCATTTCGAATTTTTATGTAATTACCCTTATTGTATTGTATTATTTCTCGAGTATTGTTGCTGATGTACTTGTCTTTAGCAAGCCCACTGCTAGTAATAATTAACAGGGGTTTGTGGTGGGGGTCGAGTGCAACCAGCTGGTGAGGGGAAGGTCTGACGTCACAATCACCGTTTGAAATTACTAGATCTAACATTTTGTTTGATGAGTTATGTACGTGATTATATTGATGCAGACCGGTTAGTGATAAGAAGTTAACAAATTGCACATTTGCCTCTCCCCGAGTATAATCGCCCACGATCGGCAATGTGTCGGAATTTAATACCCAGTTTATATGAGGGAGGTTGTAATCACCTAACATAATAAAAGTATGGTCAGAATATTTGGTGTATATTTCATTTGCCATGTTCAGGTGAGACGTGAGGTTTGAAACGTGACCGCTTCCAGGTGCTATGTACGTGCAACATATATGCATATAGTCTCGCGAGCCTTTAGGGATAGAGACCCATATGTCCTCGGAGGAAGAGGACCACGATCTCCTATGTATAGGACTAAGGCTTGATCTTGCTGCAATCAGAACTCCTCCTCCGACGCTTTCCGTCGAGCCACACCTATCTCTTGTTATTGGGTGCGTGTTAAATTAATATTTGACATAGCACCTGTCGATATTGATAGTATATTCTTAACATTTGGGTTTTGTGCGGGTATCCTGGGTTCAATCTCCAGGAGAGGAGAAATTCATTTTAAAATTATCTCTCACCCAAATTTTGCTTCTCTAGCTGGAATACTAGTTAACGAAAGAAATTATCATTTAAAAAAAATATAATAATTTCTAATTATTTAATTGCAGACCGCCGTGGCACAGTCGGTAGAACCGTTTGGTTTTTGTGCGGGCGTCCTGGGTTCGATCCCCAGCAGAGGATACATTTATTTAAATTAATTTCTCACGCTTATATTACTTCTCTGGGCTGGAAACACTGGTTATTTGGAAGAAATTGCCATATGAAAATAAACTCGCCACTTGCGCAGGGTGCAAGTAAGTGTTTATTATATTTTATTTATATAATATATTCTTGTTAAACAAATACATACATATCTTCCTACATTCCCTAAATTATGCATAAATGTTTGTGCTATAGCTGAACGAAATCGCTCGAGGCAGGAGTCGAACTCGTGACCACTGGATTACTAGCCCAGTGCGCTAACCCTCTGCCATCGACCCATCTTAAGTTTGACAGTTAAATCGCCACTTTCATAGGATGCGAGGAAGTGTTTATTTTTATTTATAGATGCTTGAACAACGGGCGAACATGTATGAGAAGATGCATAAATTGCTGACGAGGTGATGAATGTGTAATGTCAAGATAGAAAAATGTGGCGTTTGATTCTCCTTGCCTACTCTGTGAGGGACATGGGGTGATTAAATGTATGTATGTGTGTAGATGTTTGAAACTCCTCAAAAATGAACTTGAAATTCGTTTTTATGCAGTCGAGGGTTTTCGAGCCTTGCTTGGGATCGATTGTGACTGATGTAAATGACACATCCACTGAAATTAATCGAAGTATAAATACGGCAAACAGATGCTTCTTTGGTCAGAGAAGACATTTGACATCTCGGATGATGTCTAGAAAAACCAAAGTCACAATCTACAAAACGTTGCTACGCCCCGTACTAACTTATGGTTCTGAGTGCTGGGTATTGAGTAAAAAGATGAATTGCCTTTCTAGTGTTCGAGAGAAAAATACTCAGAAGGATATTTGGACCTGTGCTGGTAAACGGAGCTTGGAGAATACGACGCGATGATGAGATCTACAATATTTATAATGAGCCCAACATTATAAAGGTGATAAAAATAGGGAAGCTGCGATGGGCAGGACACGTGGAAAGAATGGGCGATGAAAGAGTGCCAAAAAGGGTCCTGCACACAAAGCCACAAGGTAGACGAAACGTTGGTAGATCCAAGCTCCGATGGCTGGATGGCGTGCAACGGGATGTGGAGGCTGTTGGTGTAAGGGACTGGAGGGGAGCATGTCAAGATAGAGGGAGATGGCAAGGAATGCTGGAGGAGGCCATGGCCCGCAATGGGCTGTGGAGCCATTGATGATGATGATGTCGAGGCGAGGGTTGTATCACTGTCACCTTGTTTAATTTCAATATTTCAACATTAAAAATAATAATGTTTAAATTCATGTAAATAATAAATAAGATGTTACGAAATATAGTTTATTTGAAAAACGTGAAAATAAACTTATTCCTAACCTCAAATGACAAAGGTGTTGGTGACATTTTTCCTGCAACCAGTTTCCATTCAATTTATAAAGTAACACTTTTAAAATATTATTAAAGACTAACTTAACCTAAACAAAAATTAATGGTAATGGAGATTAACGTATACATCATACTATTATTTCGTTTTCGTATTTTATTGCATCTCATTATAATTTTCGGTTAGGTTAAGTTAGGATCCAATGACAATAGCGACTCGCGTGAGCGAATTGCTTTATAAATTGAATGAAAATTGGCTGCAAGTAAAACGTGACCAAAATATTTGTCATTTGAGATTAGAAATAAGTTTATTATGTATTCGCATTTTTCAAATAAACTATATTTCTTAACAAATTATTTATTATTTACGTGAATATAAACAAAAAAAAATTATGTTGAAAATTTTCACGTTTAATGTTAACATTGACAGCTCATCCGATCTTGGCAACGTGAGCTGTGGTGTACATATATAGGTCTAGTCTGTAAATTCTATAAGGTTCCCAATGGAGTTGGGCAGGAGACTGTGCAAAATCATTTTATGTCACAGATACTGACTTAAAAATATATCTATGCAAAATAAAACATTAAGGTATCATTCGAATTCTCTAGGTATTGTATTTTATAGTTTTTATCTAAAGTAATAAAGCAATCAAAATGTTAGTGTATGTGTGTGTGTGTGTGTGTGTGTGTGTATGTGTGTGTGTGTGTGTTTGTCTCACGCCTTCTGAAAAACCAAGAGCATCTAAAAATCTAATTTAAGTGCGAACATGTACCAGTATACCTGATGCAGTGTCACGCTAAAAAGAATGCGATAAAAATGCTGAATTTTAAAAATATTTAAATAATTATTTTTTTCATACAAAATTTTCCAAGTCATATCTGTCAAAAAAGTGTACATTTTGCACGCAAATATCTGTTAGTTTAAAAGTTAGAAGTAGGTATTTACACAAAAAAAATATATTTTGAAGTATAACTTAGCGTTTAAGTGAAAAACATGGTGAATATTTGGTATAATTATAATGTTTAACTTATTTTTAAAGTAAGCCTTTTGTACATAAACGCCGCCATTTTAATATCTTTTCATACAATATTTCATTTTCCCACCGAATGAATATGTTCTTGAAAATAATAAACCTTTGAAATAAATGTAATTATGAAATAATAAAATGAAACACAAGACATTACGGCAAGTTTTAAGACATATATTGTAAAAATGTGTTATTTATTAGTAAAGATATAGGCATAATAAAATTGCATAATTTGTAAATAATATTTGATTTTTCTGACAATTTTCATTTTTATGGCATCGAACAAACCAATGTAGGTACCTACATATTCAAAAAATGTATCCGAACCATTCGATATTACTTATGTGTTCGAATCGTTTCCATGGCTACAGAAAGAATGTGATATTCAAATAAAATTTGTTAGGAATCGAATTTATTTAGAAGTTTGTTGTAGGTAGGTACCTACCTAATACTATTTACTTACAAATCAACAATAATATACCTATACTGATTTCCTATAGGAAAATTATTTTATTTATTTATTTATCAACCGTTTGTCCGATTATAATGAAACTTTGGTGAATTGTCGAGCGTATGCCCAGGATGGTTTTTGGATTTAAACTTTTTTCTTATTCTTCTTCGTGTATTTGGTCGTTTTACCTATGAAGGGGGAGTATCCTGGGAAAAGAAGGTCCGACTGTCCCTCCATCTCTTCACAGGTCTTCCAGGACGGGTTCTGCATATAAACTTTTTTCTTCTTTTTCTTCAACGTGTACTTGGTCATTTTACCTATGAAGATGAACTATCCTGGGAGATGAAGGTCCAATTTTCCTTCCATCTCTTCGCAGGTTTCTGGATTTAAACTTTTTTCTTCTTCTTCTTCATCGTCTATTTGGTCATTTTACCTTTGAAGGTGGACTAACCTGGGAGAAGAATGTCCAATTTTCCTTCCATCTCTTCGCAGGTATCTGGATTTAAACTTATTTCTTCTTCTTCTTCTTCATCGTGTATTTTTGCTCATTTTACCTATGAAGTTGGAGAATCCTGGGAGAAGAAGGTCCAACTGTCCTTCCATCTCTTCGCAGGTATCTGGGTTTAAACTTTTTTCTTCTTCTTCGTGTATTTAGTCATTTTACCTATTAAGTAGAGCATCCTGGGAAAAGAAGGTTCTTTCATCTCTTCGCGGTTCTTCCAGGATGGTTTCTGGATTTAAACTTTTCTTAACCGACTGATGGGACGGGATGTAATGAAGGGAAGGGAGGCACTAAAGGGCCTGAAGGGACGGGAGGTATAAAACTGCCTGAAGGGACGGAAGGTACTGAAGGGCCTGATGGGAAGGGACGTAATGAGGGATTAAAGGGACGGGAGGTACTGAAGGGCCTGAAGCGGCGGGTCCTGGAGTCTAATTCTTTTTCTTCTTAATTTTATGTAGACCTTTAGGGCAGTTTTTATACAAACTATTTCCTATTGTCTAAATCATCTTCTTCTTCTTTTATGTATACATTTGGGTCATTTTTTTATAAAAATTATTTCCTTTAGTCTAATTATTATTCTTCTTCATTTAAGTACGTAGACTTTTGGGAGAGTTTTAATACAAACTATTTCCAATAGTCTTATTCATTTTCTTTTATGTAGACCTTTTGGTCAGTATTTATACAAACTATTTCCAATAGTCTAAATATTCTTCTTCTTCTTTTTTGTAGACCTTTGGGTGAGCTTTTATACAATCTATTTCCAATAGTCTAATTCTTCTATTAGGTATATGTATTTTTACTTATTTTATGTAGACCATTGGAATAGGTTTTTATACAAACTATTTCTTATAGTCTTATACTTATTTTTCTCTTTTTTATTTAGTCTTTTGGGTTAGTTTTAAGTCTAATAGTCTATTGTGCAGAAATATTATTAACGATATGCACACTTGATGAAAATACATATGAAATGAATGGGATATGGGATGTGACGATATAACCTGCACTAGAATCTTTTCAATACTTTTGTTTAATTAAATTTAAACCATTTATATCATCCTATTTTGAATAATTTTCAACACCTAATATTTAAAGAATGGGGGTTGTGGCCATTACTGAACTCTTCACAACATTTATATTCAAATTAAAAACTATTTACTATAGTTCAAGTCTTCTTCTTCTTCGTTAATGAAGACTTTCAGTCAAATTGAGCAAAAATATAATGCACACTTGATGAAAAAATATAAAAACGAATGGGATGTGACCAATACTAGATCTTTTCAGTACCTACGTTTGTTTAATCAAATTTTAACCACATTCCAACATCCAAAATTACTAAATTTTCAATAGGTACACATTACAATTTGTTTTCGATGATAATATTTAAAAATGGGGGTTGTGGCCAAACCAATCTCTTTACAACGTTGATAAACAGTCATATTTAAAACCATTACGCATAGTCCATGCGAGCAGAAATTGTATAAATATTATACTTCATTCACACTTTATAGCAATATATAAAAAAGAATGGGTTGTGGCCATCACTTGAACATTTTACAATACTTAAACTCAATCAAATTTCAAACCACTTTTTATAGTCTGATATTGCAAAATAATTGGGTGACAATATTATAAAAACGATTGCTTTTTCTTTCACAATTTTACATTCTTGGCCAACGGCGGGACATAAAAGCTAGTAACATAATAATTGCATTATAATTAATCAAAGCAGATTTTCTCATGGACATTGTATGATATGAAAATGATGACGTATTTATGTTCTAGTTGCATGCCGATCGCGAAATTAAGCGTATCACGATGTGTCCAGGCTAAGTCATGGTTTCCACACACACATACCGAATAAATGGAATGGAGAACTCCATCGGCGAATCACAGAGACGAATAAAGACAAGATAAAAGGGTATTGATTTTTTCAAATGAAGACGATACAACACTTGTTCATCATGTTTATAACAAAAGCAAAAGACAGGGATACAATTCCTGTAAAATACATTTTTTAACAAAGGTTGTTTTATTCTAATTGAAGCTAACAATGTACAAAGTATAACACATATGAATAAAGCACAATTAATATAGAAAATATCATCTCCATTCATCAATTTATAAGCTTACCATACTGTTATAACTATACATTACAAAATACATACATTAATCATCTATTGTGAATAGGTGTATGTGTGTGTATGTGCGTGCGTGCTTATTATGTTTAGTAGCAATGAATAGGTCTATGTCAAGGGACTTCTCATGTTATATGAATTGTTTGTGAAGTATGTTTATTAATATGTGTATAATTACATATGTATGTAATTTATTTTTTTGCGGCGTTGGTTTTATATAATTAGGTCGGAAAAGGGTTGTATGTTTGAAACGTCTTAATAGAATATTAAATCTTTACTAATTTTTAAAGCAATCATTCCATAATTTAGTGTCGGTATAAATAGAAAAATAATATAAATTTGAATAAGATCAGGACGTTAATGACGATAAATTAAAGCGAAGATTGAGTCAATATTTTTTTTATTTAATCCTAACAAACATACAGTCATACAAACAAATATTACAACAAATTCAATTTTAATAATATATCATAGACCAATTTTGTTTGCGGATATTACATTATCTTTTAAAGCAGCACAGTGTAAAACAATTGCTATTTAAAATTTAGTAGGTACTCAAAATCCAGAAGAAAAAGGACAAAAGAGGGAAAGGAAGGTTGTGGCACTCGCAGTCAAAAAGAACGAAGCAGGAATCAGCTACCGTAAACATCCAAGAGTCTCAGAGATAGCATTTATTGTATATTATATTTTAGTATGTCTAAAAATATCAACATTCTAAAAAAAACAATGTAAATGTTACATACCCTTTGGATGGATGAATTTTGGACATACATAGTTAGTTCTGTAGAGAGGCAATCTAAAAGTATATAAGATTTGTTAGATTAGTAAGATTTTTGAGCTATCCACGCGTTTAAATTTTTTAAACACAACATGAATTACTTTATTGAAATTGACGTAATTTATATTCTCAGAATTGCTCAGAAGAACTTGCATCTTTGGTCCCTCCTCCACCCACTCGCAACATAGTCCCTCGCTTCACTCAATCGCAGCATCCATTCACAGTGGACCTTCAACATATACGAACAAGTCGCTTCTCGAACTCCTTTATTAATACAGCAGCCCGACTGTGGAACGATCTTCCGAATTCTGTGTTTCCATCTTCGTACAACCCGGGTCTTTTTAAAATCCGAATTAATAAACTCTTTTCTAGATTGCAAACCCCTCCCAACGCTACGTAGTGCGCTTCTTCGGAAGAGTAAAATGGACCCAAATCCTAATAGTTGGCGTCCCCTACGTAGACATGTTAAAAAAAAAAAATATTGTTTAAAATCAAACAAACATAGTCATAGAAACAAATATTACAAAGGATTCAAAATAACCTTTATATAGTATTAACTATTTCAAATGCCGGATATTAAAAACTAATACCTATGTCTCTTACTGCAGTGTTAATTATTAAAAATATATAAATAAATAGTAGTAATACTCAAAATTAAGGAGACGAAAAAGGACAGTATTAGGTGGAAAGGAAGGCTGTGGAAGTCGCAGTCCATCTGAACAAAGCAGGAACCATCTAACGTAAACCCCGAAGGGCCTCTGACATGGCTTTTTTTTGGTTTTGTTCCAACGGTTATTTTACAAACAATGTACTTTGAATGAAACGGAAGAAATGTTTCAGATAGGAAGTACAATTGCTGGATCCCGCATCCAGCAATCCAGCTGTATCCGGGACATTTTTCGGCTTGTTGGATCCAGTAAAATGCGTTGGATCCTGCGCTGCGGATCCGAAATTAATTCATTTTACAAATAATGGCGTAAAAAAAACTACGTTGTGTTACTAAACATAATGATTTCATTCCATTAAGATTCCATGTAAAAATTACACTCTTACATCATAGAATCTTTATTTTGTAAAAAAAAGTATTATACGAGTAGGTATCCAAGAAAGCCATTTGGAGAGTTCACCAATATTGAATAAAAATCTCGTCATGGAGAAATGTTTTTCTTAATGTACAAAAATATTATTCAATATAATAATAATACTGTTTTCAAAGTTGTTTTATATTTATGAGAATGTGTGAGTTTTAATTAATAATGAAAAATTGCTGAATCCAGCGCGGATGCAGGGCGGATCCAGCATTTTTTTTGGGAAATCCGTTATAATCCTGTTGGATTGAAAACGTTGCTGGATTGCGATCCGCAGTTGCAGATGTCACCATCATGTGGGACAATAATTGCCGACGAAAACAAGAAGTGGGTACGTCAAAAGGAATAAAATGATTAGAAAACTATTGCGCGCTGTTTCGTGAAATATCTGGACACATCAGAATATACCGGATTACACGATTTGTCTGCGACACATACGATTAAAAAAATTGACATGCATAAAATACCAAAAACAAGTTAAATCAATCAACACCTTTTTTGATTATTGTTTTATATAAATTAAGTATTAAGAAATGAAACATCAATTTTATTATGTAATACATTATTTATATAGTGAGACTAATATCAAATTGTACAGGACTATTAAAAAATCAGGTTTTATTTTTACAAATAGTACCTCTTCATAAATTACTATTCAAAACATGAATTTGTAAAAAAACAATAGAACAGAATGGAATACTAAATATAATGACAACTTTACAATAATAGAACTGTGGGATATACCGTGATGGTACCTACATATGTATCAACTAATGTTTTCAGCTCAGACAAGCAGAAATTGTGTGAATATTATTGTGTGTGGTATTTTTTTTTAATTCAATTAAATAATCATTTTTAGGTACCTATTTAATAAACATTACTTACATAAAAGTATACAATAATTTATCGATCTCACTATTGGTCTATTGAGGTCGAGATTTCTATGGACAGGTCTATATTTTTCATGGTGTTTTCAACTTTGAAGTCAAAAACCACCAACTTAGAGGCTTCGCAGGATATAATATGTTCTATACATTGATCTACTCAGAATTGGGAATAGAACATTTAGTGTGTCTGTGTGTGTGTCCATCCCCCTTTATAACTTTTGATCCGCTCAATGCAAAGAGCCTTAAATTTCAAAATATATAGATAGATATAGGCCTACAAAACTTTTATACTCAGAATTTAAATTTTGTTTATCAGACAAAGGTAATCAATTTTGATTTTTTGCCTCTGCCTGTTAATATGTCGCATCTTCTCTCCCTAAATTCGTTTAAAGTTTACTCAATCATATCAAAATTCCTTAATTTAAATTCCCGGTGGAGACACAGTTTTTAATTGTGTTTTCAGTCTGGATCTGTGAGACGATTAATATCGTAAGTCTCCAGAATGTGGCAACTTGTTATTGGGTGCGTGTTAAATAAATATTTGACATAGTACCTGTTAGTTGCCCGAGAAGCAATATTAAATAAATAAATAAATAAATCTTCAAGATATATTCTCATACAACAAATTGAAATCCTTAAATCGTTGTGTCATGACCCTCCTCATAGGGTGGGTTACACATCACAGTTAGATAAAAACGCCGTACAAAGTAGGTACACAGCACACACACAGGTACATTGTCCGCCCTAAGGAGAGTCTTCCCCCGGGCCATAACGCGGAGTGGCGTACGTGGAAGTCACTAAACAGACTGAGGACGGGCGTTGGGAGAACGTTGGATAACCTGTCTACATGGGGCTTCCTGCAACAGGGATTACCAACGACATGTGACTGTGGAGAGCAGCAGACCACCGCACATTTGTGCAGCTGCCCCTCAAGTCCAGTCAACTGTACCATGCACGATCTTATGGTGGGCAATGATTGTGCTATTGACGTTGCTAGACACTGGCAAAAAATTATTTGAATGCGTTGCTGACACGAAAGAAGAAGAAGATTGTGATGAAACTTTCCGAATACAATCTCAGCATGATACTAGTTGATAATCTGCAATAAAAAAATCCTAAAAATTGTGAATTCATAACTCACCACTACATATATCCCCTTGGGTTAGTGAGGAGTAAAAACAAATTGTCCGCCTTAAAAGAGAAATTATTCCTAGTAAGGCACACAAAGACAAGATGACACAACATACCTACCACCATGAAAAAAAAATCTATTTCTTGAAATACCTTACATTTTTTTTAGTTTTGTCATAAAATTACTGTTATAAGATATACCTACATTTTTTAATGATATTTTTTTTGTTTTTATTCGAGACCCAAACCGCAATAAAATGAAATGTATTTTTTTCGACAGTCTCAGTTCGGAAAAAGTACCTAGATATATTTTTTTGTGTGTGGATGATGGATGTTAAATTTTTATAGAGGTTGTTTAACTGTGTTTATTATGTTTGTTTAAAAAAATGTACCTAACCAAGCAAAAATAATTTATACGATTTTCTAAGATGGATATAATATATGATTATCGAGGCTTGTAATATATCTTTAACTACTCCGTGTAGCCTATCATTGCATCCATGTATCGAAAGGCAAATAGGGCGACCATGACTCAATGTCATTTTAAACGAGTGATTGTTGCGCGCAATGGGGAAATAAAGTAATTTTAACAGACAAAAGAAGACAATAAAATAATGCCATTAATAAAAATACAAATATAATATTTTTACATGAATTGGACTAAGTAGTTGGGCCGGTATTATATAGTCGGCCCTCAACTCATTGAGTTTCTTAAACACAAGATTAATGTTAAGGGGAAATTGAATCCATTTCCGTATTACAGTGCAATATGACATGTCAGTTACTAAATCTTCAATTCTAGACATATTTTACCTTTTCTGTGGTTATTATCTGTCAAATTTTAAATAACCTCAAATAATACGAACTACAAAACGGGACGCTACGACTTAAAATAATATTGTTTTATTATCCAACATGGTAAATTTAATTTTTTTCACTAAAATAATGCTTTTAAATGCCCATCTTCGTTTCAATATGGCTGTCAGTTTGTTTTGATGTGTGGTGCCACCGTCGATACAACTAACGCCTCTAGTGGTAGAACATTGAAACTACACGCGTTGCCTAGCAACGAGTCGAGAAATGACATTTAACTCACCGTTAAGTACTTAATCCGCCAGAAACGTTGAGTTAAGTAATTGTCGTTTTAGTGATGTATTTGAGGGAAGATTAGGCCTAAACGGACACTGTAATACGCTATATTTTTGTAAAACTTGAGTTTAGTTCTTAAACTGAGACTGTAATACCGGCCCATAATATGCCCAAAATAAGCTTCTGTATCATATATAATCTAAGCTTCTGGTGGCTATGAACTCATAATCGTTATTAGCTTATTTTTTATATTTTAATGTTTGTATACCTAATGAATTTAAATTTTGAAATTTATTGATTAGTTTAATGACATTTTATATAAAGACACGTTTATTTATTTATTTTATTTTTATAACAAAATACAGTTCAATATACATTACCCCCTATTCAGTAACTATTGTAACTAAAATAGGAACGTTCTAAAATTGTAGATATTAGATTTATGGTCTTATTTCAGCGTTATAAAATATCAAATTGGACTAAATGGAATAGGAACGTACCTACATTGGCAGGAACGTTCTTAAAAAGTTACTGAATCTGACATTATGAATAATTATGAAATTTTCATAATTATTCAAAATTCGTCTAATTCAGTAACTTTTTAAGAACATTCCGTCCTATATAGGTACGTTCCTATTCCATTTAGTCCAATTTGATATTTTATAACGCTGAAATAAGACCGTAAATCTAAATTCTACAATTTTAGAACGTTCCTATTTTAGTTAAACAGTTACTGAATATGGGGTAATATAACTTAAAACTAACAATAATATAATACTAAACGTATTTCTCAACTGGAAGAATAAGTCTCGCGTTCAGTGGAGGAATAGCATAACACAAAATTATTTAAAAAAAAAGATCTCTTTTACTCCAGTGCAATCACATTATAATTATCTCTCACACCATGAAAGATACGAATTTTTCGCGTATGTTATATAGATGTGTGAAAAAGCGAATTCAACAACAGAATACCTCTGTTTACCTACAATCGAATGTGTATCGTAAGCTTATAAAATTTATTGTTAAAAATAATATCCTTCTGTAATGTACTTTTTGATATTTTATGTTTATTTTTAGTGTTAAGTGACTTTCTTTTATTTGATACTGTTCATAGTGTATGTCTTGTTTATATTTAAGTTTGAGTGTTCTGTGAATACAAATATGGCACTAATCATACAATATTGTGTGAATTGCCTAATAAAATAAAATAAAAAAAAATATGAATTCACGACTCTCGTGTACTTAAAATTTAAATAGGTATTGAAATATCCATATACAAAATATATTAGTAATAAATAATATATGCAGCATGATGATATATCTGGTCGTATTTTCACAGTTCTAGGGGGCAAGTCTGGTCCAACTGGCGAAATCGAAACCCTATTGTTTACCCACATCATGGATATAATTATCGTATGGAGTTCTATGACATCTAAAGATATTGTAGAACTCCATATAATAATTTTATCTATGATATGTGTAATTACGAGGGTTTTGATTTCGCCGATTGAACCAGACTTGCCCCCCTAGTGTAATTTTTACCAATTTTTATCATACAAGATGGCATTTTGAGTACTGTTTGGCTTCTGTGTGAGTGTCCTGGGTTCGATTCCCAGCAGAGATTTTTTTCAAAATTCATTTCTCTCGCAAATATTGCTTCTCTGGGCTGGAAACACTGGTAGTTTGGAAGAAATTGCCATTTGGCAATAAACTCGCCACTTGCATAGGGTGCAAGCAAGTGTTTATTATTATGATTATAAAATTCCAAAAAAACAAAATCACGCCCAGCATCAATCAAATATATAGATACTTTATTATCATGTCATATTTAATTCAGTATTTCAAGAGAACAGAAATCAGAGAAAATCGTTATTATCAATATTAATTTCTTGAACATGTCAGAGTTGTATAAAAAAATTATATATTTTTTTTAGTTTAAGGCAATTCACCCTGTAAAGAGTGCTATGTGCCAATTATTTCATGTCAGTGGTGAAAAGTTAATTTTATTATAAATTTATGTCATTCAATGAAAGGAATTTTGAAATAACGGACAGTACACGTGAATTATTAAGAGACTAAAGATGTTGGATATTAAGTGGAGATTGGTGAGTGATTTTAATTAATTGTTTGTATATATTTTTGAAGGCGGAATTATTTTTACAGTTAAAAAATACATGATCAATTGTCTCATCCTCATCACCACACTGGCAAAGTGGGCTATTTAGAACTCTTATTCTATACAGATGGGAGGCAATTGAACAATGGCCAATTCTCATCCTAGAAATACATGATATTAATCGTTTAAATATGTTTCTATTATAAAACCATGGTTTAGAGGAAATTTTTTGTTGGATACCTGCATGATAAGCACCCTTATATTTTTTTGTTTTGTACCAATTTTCATCCCATTTGAAAATCATATTTGGTTTAAGGCGGGGTAAAAGATTTGAGATCGGAATTATAAAGTTATCTGGAATTGTCCCTGAAGTAGTTCCCAATTTCGCAAGTTCATCAGCCTTTTCATTGCCCTCATTCCCAAGATGTCCAGGGTCCCATGACAGAACTATGTCAAATTCGTCGTTTTTGAGGTAGTATAGAAAACTTTTAATATAACATGTGATTCTGTCTTCTGGATAATTTAGAGGATTGGATGAAATTTTTTGAAGAGCACTACGGGAATCTGTACATATTAGGGCGCGGTTGATATTTTGCGATCGAGTAAGAGCCAAAGCTTGGTTGATCGCAAAGCTTTCGGCTGTGAAAATGGACACTTCATTTGGCAATTTGTAAGAAACATTAATGCTGAAATCAGGAATGTGAACCGAAGCACCACAGTTCTGATTTTCAGATTTGGATAATTTATTTAAAAAACGTGTTATTTGTATAGTAATACTTACCTACTATCGTTTCAATAGAATTAAACATATTATTTATAAATTTGTACTGACAGGATGACCTTGACAATGCCTTCACATGTGGCGAAACGATCGTAAGTTAACGAGTGAGAAATCAAAACTCAATCGGAAAAGTAGAAATGTTATGAATAATCAAATTTCAATATTGTCACAAACCTGTTTCACACTCATGCTAAGGAATATCAGCTACCTCCCGACGAAGAAAACAACATGGCGTTAACTCGACGAATTGTGGACCAAATTGTTGCTGGGCCATGGTCAACCCAGAGGTGCCTGTCGACGAAATAAAATGAAAAAAAAAAACTCTCCGTAAAAACCTCAGCATATACCTGTAAGTAATTATTATTCATGGAAACATTAAATATGCCTTTTTTGTATGTCATCTGTACCTAACTTATTACTTTTTGTTAAAGTCTCATATTTTTTGTTGTATTTTTTCTTACCCAGAATTGCGTTACATCAATACTTTCATGAGTTTGTACTATTTTCAATATAATATTATGTGTACCTACTTGGGTACCTAAATTAAAGATCCAACATGTTTCATAGTATAGATACCGTAAATGAATATACCTAAATGAGACGAGAAATAAAATTATTGCACATAAATATTAATGACGTGGCTTATCCAAATTTTAGAAAGATTATAAAATCATTTAATGAAAAAAAAATATGAAATACACTGCATTAGGTAACGAGATAAAAAGACTTAGACATTCTCGTAAAATAACGATTTTATTACATACCCTTTATTGTGTCAGACCAAAGACCTTATATACTAAATATGTCAGACACATTCATATTCAGATATTTTCGATTTATCGATAAAAATATAAATAAAAATCCAAAAATCGGTAACAATTAATACATGTAGAATCGAAAAAAAATTATTAAATATTAATATTCAGGAGTCAACAGGTGGATAGGATATGGTAGGCTGGAAGATATTGCCATTTGGCAATAAACCCGCCATTGTCCACATGTGCTCAAAATGTTTTAAATAAATAAGGGATACTACCTATCCACATTTTGATACTTAGAGTATCTGGATTAGTTTTTAAATATCCCCAATTGATAGCTTGATTTTTAAATATTCCCAATTGAAAGCTTGATTTTTAAATATTCCCAATTGAAAGATTGATTTTAAAATAATTTACAATTTGTTATTAATATAATTTTGATTTAAGTTAAAAAAACTGATAAAGTATTACTGACATCACTAATACTAAGGTCCTTATGTACAAAACTCTTCCCCGGCCAGTCCATGCAGAGCGGAATGTTGGGCACTTACTAAAAAGGACGATAATATGTTATTGGTATATGAAACGAAGATATTAAGGAAAATATTACGATGCAGGAAAATCTTAGGCCTAGCTTACGATGGAGGGGCCTGTAGAATACGGTATAATCATGAGCTAGAGGCAATGTACAACGAAATGATTGTAGTCCAATTTATTAAAATTCAGCGCTTGTCTTGGACATGTTTGCCGGATGGATGATGACCGTATTCCTAAAAAGGTATTAGGCACCTGTCCCGAAGGCAGAAGAAGTAGAGGCAGACCTAGGTTGAGATGGCTGAACGACGTGCTGTGCGATATAAGACAAATGGAACTGATAAATTGGATAAGATTGGCCATCGATAGGGAGGGATGGAGACGATTTCCGGAGGAGGCCAGGGTCCATAGCGTACTGTAGCGCTGGTGATAATGATGATCATTAATTTTTGGATAAATTCAGATATAATATATTAAAATAATAATAAATTTCTCCTCTACTGGAGATCGAACCTAGGACGCCCGCACAGAAGGCAAACGGCTTACTTCCTATGCCCCGGCCTAACCATTTAATTTGAAAATAAACGTACCTTTCGTTTGGTTATGATTAAGATTTGGAAGAATTGCATACACCTACATGTAGAAAAGGTACAGAGATTTGGTGCATTGGAAACATTATAATTTTCATCTTTAATCTACAATATATTTATGTACAATACCCTCCCATGAGCTCCTTGTTTTGAAACTATTGGCCCCGACCATCGACCATGGTAAGCCTCTTGGTTGGCTCTGTCCAATTCCTATAGGAATTTGTTAAGTACCTACTCTGTGATCCAGAAGATCTGAGAATTTTGAATGCCTTCCAGAAAATTATTTTAAACGAAAAAGTTCTCGAATGATGTTTGTCATATACCAACATAGTAACTCAAATAATACTGTTTTTCTATTGATAATATTTCTATTATAATATATTGTAATATATGCGAAATTCGCGTGCTGTGTTGTTGATAAATAAAGAAAAACATAAAATAAAATATATCATTACCTACCGGTGCATTTGTAAAAGAATTTAAATACTTACTAAAATAAATTTATCAAGGTTGCTACACTTCAGGAAAAAAACATTTTAAAAATCAACTATCACAATAATCCTAACCTCATTTTTTTATAATTGTTACTATTTATGTATAAATGAATTTTAAGAATAGGTACCTACAACCATAAAATGTGTTTTTAAATTAAGGAAGAAAAGCAATTTTATAATTTATAATAATATTTTTCTTTAGCATATTTATATATTTTTCCTTACATAATTCGGATTTTAAATGTCTTCCTTGTCAAAATAACCTTTTTTAAAGAAACACGTAATAGGAAAAGATAAGTTTCTTGATGTTTTTGTGAGGAAAATAACAGAATAATTCATCAAATTTTATTCACATAAAATAAGTGGATTCCATTACACAAGTAAGACTAATCTTACTGGATTATTCGCAAAGCGGCATAGTCATATAAATTAGATTTTGAAAGATGGTAATATACGAAGTCAGAATAATAAAAGAGCATGTATGACGCGATGCATGGATGTAAATGAGGCAAAACATGTATGTCAAGATAGAGGAATCTGGCGGTCGGTTATCTCTGCCTACCCCAAGTAGGGATACGGCGCGATGGTATGCATGTGTGTATGAATTAATGATGTAAAGGGGTGTTATTTTTGTAGAAAAGCGGTGTTATTATGCGCGTTATTTTTTGGAAAGGAGGTGTTATTTTTATAGAAAAGCGGTGTTATTATGAGCGTTATTTTTTGGAAAGGGGGTGTTATTTTTGTAGAAAAGCGGTGTTATTATGCGCGTTATTTTTTGGCAATGGGATGTTATTTTTTGGAAATGGGATGATATTTTCGTAGAAAAGCGGTGTTTTTACGTGCGTTACTTTTTGGAAAGGGGGTGTTATTTTTGTAAAAAAATATAAATTAAGAGAAATCAACACACGATTTAGATTTGCTAGTACTTTTTTCACTATAAATGATTTCTCACTATACTTATGCTAGAAAAAAGAAAAAAAAAACACTATTTAAATATTTCCCTTTCAACATGTTTCAACTTTCAACATTCATCTGTAAAAAACAACATAATTTATTTCATCAAATTTTAATTAAATTCAAAATTAAGAATCACCATCGTAGCCAAGATGGTTGTTTTAAGTTTGTTATTCTGTCTGCCAAAACGGTATTTTAGGAGAATAATAGAAACCTATTATCATCAAAAGTCTCAATCCTGCGGATTGGTTTGCAGAAGAAGTCTACATCTAGCTTTCCACTTCTCTCTATCCTCTGCAGCCCTCTTCAGGTCAACATATGTGGCGCAGTTCATGTCCTCGCACACCTGGGCCAAATACTCCCGTCGGGGGCTCCCCCTGTGGTTTGTCCACTCAACCATTCCCTCCATTAGGTCATGTAGGAGACCCTCGTGGCGCAAGATGTGACCAATCCAGCGAGCACGTCTCTCGGAGATGGTTTTGAGTAGGTCTTCAACTCTGTTGAGAACCTCGGAATTCGTGATGTGGTCCCTCCAGGAAATTCCCAGTATTCTTCTGTAACTCCACATCTCGAAATCCTCTAGTCTATTTCTGACCATATTATGACCATAGTATTGTAAATCCTTTTAGACAGCATTTTTTTAAATTACTCCATAACTATGTATCGTAGAGAAATAAATCTTTTATTGCTCAAAGAATGCATAAAATCAAAGTGAATAAGTACTCGGGGATAAGTCAGGTCATACTGTGAAATCAAAACCTTTATGATTTCCCATACTATGGATATAATTATCATATTGAGTTTTATAATATCTTTAGATATTATTAGACTGCATTAAGATTATTACATCCATGATAATATATGTGTTATTATGAGGGTTTTGATTCCATCGCTTGACCGGAATTGCCCCCTCGATAAAGCTTTTTTCATTACATGTCAGGTTTGTACTTAAAATGCAAAAAATCAACAACTTTTGGATTTCCGATAATTTTAATAAAGTATTACCTATTCCATTTGTAACGCACGCGATAGTAATCCTTACTAACACGTAACTTCACAGTGTATTAGGCATATATTCAGTAACTATTGTAACTAAAATAGGAACGTAATAAAATTGTAGATTTTAGATTTACGGTCTTATTTCAGCGTTATAAAATATCAACTTGGACTAAATGGAATAGGAACGTACCTATACTGGCCGGAACGTTCTTAAAAAGATGAATTAGACGTATTTTGAATAATTATGAAAATGATAAAATTTCATAATTTTCATAATTATTCATAAAACGTCTGATTCAGTAACTTTTTAAGAACGTTCCGGCCAATATGGGTACGTTCCTATTCCATTTAGTCCAAGTTGATATTTTATAACTCTGAAATAAGACCGTAAATCTAAAATCAACAATTTTAGAACGTTTCTATTTTAGTTACAATAGTTACTGAATAGGGGGTATTATCATGTTTTCAGTCACTATAGGCCTTCTTAATAATTGCATTTGAAAAGAAGATCTAAGATCTTCCATACTTCAGTCATGTAGTGTTTGGGAGTTATAAATTAATACTTATTATATTATTAAGAAATACAAAAAAAAAAATATGACATTGAAATATGATTAAAACTTGGAAACAGAAAATAATTTACAATTTTTTAAATTAAATTAATAATCATAATATTAAGTTTTGATGTTATGAATTGCGGTCGAACGCCATTCTAGTAAAAACTCAATGGTTGTTTAATATAATATTTAAAGTGCAGCGTTAGTGCAATCTATAGCACACACATTTTTTTCTTCTTTTTGTAATTTGATATTGATATAGGTATTTAATTATAGTTAATAACAGTTATACTTCTGTTGCAGTCGTAAAAATTTAATTAGATATCTTATAAACAATTTATGTCTATTGCAATTTTATAGATCACTCGTTCAACTTGAAACTAATAAAATCATAAATAATAATTTATCACATTAGATAATAATTAATGGGTAGTTATTTGTTTTATTTTATTTCGACATTTTTAAATTCTGCAACTTGATTGCATCGCGCATATTTGCCAATGGAGGAGAGTCGTATATTGAAGTGATGGATAAGGTAAAACTCAATAAAAATAGGTATATATGAATAATAATAATAAATATATCCTTGCACCCTGCGCAAGTGGCGAGTATATTGCCATATGGAAATATCTTCCAACTAACCAGTATTCCCAGCCCAGAAAAGCAATTCTTCTTCTTCTTTAGCCTTCCTCCCTCCACTGCTGGATGTAGGCCTCTTCCATTCTTTTCCATTCGTTTCTGCAGTCTCTCCCCCTTCGCATCTAGGTCCTTCCAGCTTGCTGAACTATATCATCAGACAACCTTTTGGGGGGTCTTCCGACACTTCTATTTTTGGTCCAGGGCCTCTACTGTAGGATTCTGGGTGCCCACCTAGTATCCCCCTGTCGAGTCTTATGCCTAGCCCATTGCCACTTCAACCTTGCAATTCGATCCATAATATCTGTGACTCTTGTTCGGCGTCTTATTTCTTCGTTTCTTAATTTATCTCGAAAGGCTCACGCCGAGCATCTGTCTCTCCATGGCCCGCTGTGTACATTTCAGTTTGTGTATGCTTTTTGTTGTTAGTGTGGTCGTCTCCATGCCATATGTTAACATCGGTAGAATACATGTGTCGAACATCTTTCTTTTCAGGCATATTGGGATTTCTTTATTTTCAAATAAGTGTTTCAGTTTCTCAATTGCGGCTCAGCCCAGACCAATTTTTCTTGGTATTTCTGCCATTTGGTTTTCCTTTCCTAGCCTTATCTTATGACCGAGGTACACGTATTTGCTAACTGTTTCTATTGTCTATTTTGAAGTTATGTTTGGATGTAGTTAATATTTTTGTCTTTTGCATGTTCTTTTCTAAACCCGTTAATTTGGATGTTTCATATAGTTCTTTGGTCATAGTTTCCAATTCTCTTACAGCTAAGCGTGAGAAATTAATTTAAATAAATTTATCCCCTGCTGGGGATCAAACACAGATCCGCACAGAAACCAAACGTCTTAGCAACGTGCCACGGGAATTATCTATTCCATATGCTGAAAGAACAACGCTTCTTCTTCTTCCTCTTTGGTCTCATGACTGAGGATGCCAGATACACTCATTCATTCGCCGAATTTTCCACCTGTAGAATGGCCTCGAAGCTCGAAGGACTTCAGTGATAGAAGATTCTGTAGCGGACTTGACAAGGTCACTCCATCAGGTCGGTAAGCGAGCTATGGATCTTTAACCCTCCACGCCTCCTATTAAGATAAGCTTCTCAAGGTTACTGGGGACTATGGGTGTAGGCAGATATGTTGATAGGCAATCCTTTATCTGCAGTTCATTTAGTATTGACACATTAGTCTTCCTAGCAGTTCATGGTATTCGCAACATTCTCCGCTATCACCACATATCAAAGGCATCATTCCTCCTCTCTGACTTTCTTACAGTACATATCTCTACACCGTAGAGGAAGATTGAAAAGAAAGGAGTCTTGATTAGCCTTATTGTGGTGTTTATTTTTTTTTTGTGGACGCCGCGACGCTTGCAAATTCCATTAATTCACGCAAACTTCTTTGATTTGATTTGGACATCCTCATCACAGTACAAATAATGTTCTACAGAAGACTTAGAAATCACGTCTTCCGTTGACAGGCGTTTTGATTAGTTGGAAACCCCTCGACAGACACCTTTGAGGTTTAATTGTCCCAGTGACAGACATGTCACTGCGCCTGTCGTTCACTAGGAACGCAACGTGTATGGTACATAATCCAACTGTGGATTTGTTCAAGAGAACTTTATTCTCTTAACATATCGACAAAGTTTCAACCCATGATACGCAAGATTGTATGCAGGGTCTATATTTTTCACGGTTTTTCCAACTTTGAAGTCAAAAAACACCAACTGAGAGGCACGCAGCATATATGTTCTATATACGGATTTACTCAGAATTTGGAGTAGAACATTTAGTGTGTCTGTGTGTCCGTCCGTCCCTTAAAGCTTTTGATCCGCTCAATTTACAGTGCCCAAAATTCCAGAATATATAGATAGTTATAGGCCTACAAAACTTTAATACTCAGAATTTTGAATTTTTGTTTCAGTCAGGGGTTATCAACTTTTGAATTTTTTCTTTATTTTTCCATTTATCTCAGAAACCATAAAAGCTAGAACGCTGAAAATTGGCATAAATATAGACAAATACAAAATCACAAATCAATTTTTTCAAAAAAATTCTAGAGTTTTCCAAACATTTTTATTAAGAATAACATTTTTTACGATAAATTTATGTGTTTAACTGCCTGTATTTCCAAAATTTTTAAAAATATTAAAAAGCCGAAATACCTCAACTAGAAAATTTAATTTTCTACAAAAAATCTGAACATTGTATGAGTACATCTCAAATTTTTTTAACAATTTTTATGAAAATTGAATTTAGTGACGACATCGCTTCATACAATTTGTATCGCAGTCGCCTATACACAATATCTATGAAGACTTAATAGTTTGATACTTCATCTCCAAACATACATACATACCATCATGCTATTTTCATATTCTGGGTAGGAAAAATGGACTGACCTCCATACTATCCTATCTTGACATATATAACTGCATGTGTTGTATAGAAAACAAAATATCTTAAAATATTCAATAATTTGGATTTAAGCCTACAATTCTAATTCAATCGCCAGATCTTTTCCAGACACACATTCATTTCTTCTCTAAGATTCAATCTATCAAAATTTATATAGAAATATCTTCTTCTTCGTTTAGTAGACCTGTTGGTCTGTGATTCAAAAACTATGTCTCCTGAGATGACGAAGTCCAACTATCCTTCCATCTTTAGGGTGATCTTCCAGGTAGACGGCGACCAGAATAGCAATCTTGGCCCTTTTAATAGCACACTTGGTTCTCTACTAATACTTGAAACTGGGGCTTGTAGATTTTTTTGTAAAATATGAATTATTCATATAATTATATACGTCCCGACAGACTAATAAATTGTTATATCTTTTGCATCAATCAGGCGTAATGCGATACGAAAATACTGATTTAGAAATCTGTTGTTTTACTAAATATTAAATCCGCACGTATGTGTCGTATTTTAAGATTATTTAATAAACGTTATTTCTTATATTGCATATGCAAGACAAAACCACAGCTACGATGTTTGCTTACAGTGAAATCTAAAAAAAAAATCATGTAATTTTCTGTGACCGTTGAAATGCCAAATTATGGAGATAAATATTGGTGACATTCCTCTATTTTTAATCAATAACTATATTACTTGATCCGCTCTTCTGTGCATATAATCAATAAATATTAAAAATTATAAAGTTGTAAGAGGAAATCAATTTATTAAAAAAAGGAAAACAAAATAAAGCACTGTATGAATATTAAGTAGATATTTAAAGTAAAAAATACACAATTCACATGTGTGTACCTATATTTAAAATAATAATCTCTTTACCAACTGACATTGAATAACAATCTAATTGTAGTTATATTTCCTTTAAGTACCTAATAGAATAATAGTTTTGTATAAGTGCTTGACATAAAATATAAATGGTGTTGAGTTGCCATATATATATTTTCAAATTATTATTTATAGTAGACGTGTTTCCTTTAATCATAAAACAACTGAGTTTGACACTTGAAGTATGTATAGATTTTCAGATTGTATCGATTGTATTGATTGTCATGTATAAACTTTGTAACAATGTTTTCCAATTTGAATAGTATATTTGATAACATAACCACATTATTAGTACATTCGGTTTTAACTTTGTGGCACATTTTGATCAATTTTAACTACTATAATTTACTCGATTTAAATTTAAATAGGTAATCTTATTTTATAACCGACTTTAAGGTAACCATTTCAAAGTGAACCTATTATTTTATTCTAGACAAAATATTATATTGGAACACCCCTGGGCTGCGTTCAGATAGAACACTCGACGTTGAGTGTCGGATGTATCTGAAGTTGCAGATTATGGCGTTTATCACACCAATCTCACCGAACGCTATCGAGCGACGTTTCAATCTGAATGCAGTCTGGGGCGTTTTAAATGTCATTTATCATACATGTGTCTTTTTAGGTTACATTTTCACCGAACGACAACAATTTGGCAGTGGAGTAAACAATGTTCTCTGAACTTTTATTGGAAACTTTTGATATGCTATTTTTCTTAAATTAACCTCTTTGTTTTTTCGCATATTGTCACCAGATATAATGTCAACTGAAATAATAAGGATACAGAATATATCATAACAATAAAAAATATGTATGATATCACAAATTGAAATTTACAATTCTCACCGTAAAGAAGGAAACCTTGTGCATCGGGGAAGAGTTCAAAAAATTTGCAATTTTCAACATACATAAGAGAAAACAAAATAAAGCTACAATTCATATAAAGATACACAAAACTTCACACAACAAAATAGATGTCAACAGATAATATAACAGTCAGAGCGCTTTTCATCCTATTTATTTACAGAGTGTTAGGTGTGTACACTCGACCTTCAATCTAAACGCGACAGGAGTACCTTTAGCGTCTGTTTCCAGTCATTCTGAACGTCGTCACAATGTGCACTCGGCGTTCATTCTTATGGCACTCCTGAACACACTTTTCGTTGAATATGTTTGTTTTTCGAATATCAGACTTTTCGTTGAATATACGGGAAAACATACGACGAAAGAAGAGATTCATCGCTTTGTAATATTGATGATGCAACAAAATACTTAAATTATGACTGAAGACGATCTTCCAAATTCAATTTGAGTTTTTCATACTAATATCACATGATCTATGACTCAAACCTGTAAATTTACTATGCATTTCGCGTATATAAATGAATAAGTGAACATATTATATATTGAGAGAAAAAACTTCCACAAGATAACATGTCTGAGTAGGTACCTACTCATATCATTTAAAATTGCCGAAAAAAAACGTAATCTTTAATAGGCTGAAGAGAAATCAAGATGGCCGTTTTTTGTTAGTGTGTGACTTTTTGCCGCGTTCAAAAAATTGTCATATTTTCACATAAGAGTTTCCTCATCGGGTGTTTACACAGAAAATATATAAAATGAAATATTATTATCATACTGATCAGATAAAAACTTAATTACTTACAATCAAACTCAATATATCTGACAACTAAATATACAGGAGAATATTATAATTGGTAATAATATGCAAACCATTAGGAAACTGCAGCCATGTTTTTTGTAGTTTGCGTCTGAATATTTCAAAACAATTTAATTTATTTAAAATAACTTTGTTTTAACCAAGAGTGAGTTATTTGACACAACCGATTTCGAAAAGAAGCGGTTAGTTTGAAACCGGTGATATCAAATAACTTGTGGTAACTCAGAAATAACGATTGATTTCAATTTTGTCAAAAGTTGAGAGTATATACAAAATTTTATATATCTTTTTCGTGTATTTCGTGCACAAAGACGGATTTCTTCCAACCAACCCGAGCATCGTGAAGTCTCTAAAGTTAATTTGGTTCATACCTATTTAAGAAAAACACAAACAAGAACAAGAAAAAAATAATAACACTTTATTATAGCAATGAAGAACGGAAGGAGAGAGGGAAGGTTCTCAAGGGATTCAAGGCAATGAAAAATTCTAGAATCTGTGTAGGTATTAGTTTGGAAAATGAAGGTGCGATTTGCATTTAATAGTTCTAAGGTATTTTTTGTACTCTTTCTATTCTGTATATATTATGCGTGTCATAAAAAGGAGACCATTGGGGTACAATGTTACCGAATTGGTCTATGTAAGTTGCGTACAAAACAAGGATAGATTGGGTAGGATTGTAAAAAGGTTTCAATAAGTATACCTACTATGAATCAGAACATTTTAAAAGCATTGTCAGTTATTGCATCGGTATAATATAATGTGCGTTAAACGTGCGCTTCGAATCAAAAATAATTCCTAAAACTTTAATATTGCCAAAAGGACGTAAGTATTTTACCATTGATAGTGTAGTTAAAGTATATTTTGTCTATTTTGTGTAAATGTAATTTTACAACATTTTGAGGTGTTAATCTACTAGTCTATTTACAAGACAGTATGCGAGGAGTTTATTAAGGTCTTCTTGAAATTCGTGACATTCAATATGTGAGCGTATAGGTTTGTATATATTCATGTCATATGCATAGCCTATAAATAATTGAGAATATTTTAGATATTTGTATGTCATTGTTAGGGTGGTACTACACTATTGTCTATGTGAATATTATTGTCTATGTGATTGCAGTTTTACCTCTGTTTTTGATTTTTCCGAAACTGACATTTCTTGTGATTAATGCTGTTGAACTTTGTTCGACTTTTATTTATGACTTCACTTCTAAATATTTATTGTTTATGACTTTATTTCTGACACCATTTTTAGTTTAGTTTTAGGATTTCAGAAATAAATGATAAATCACAGTAGGTATAGGTACGATTGTGTCTTGACTAGACTATTTTATTATAGGAAACGCATACAAAAAACAGAGATAAAACTGCAATCACATAGACAATAATATTCACATAGACAATAGTGTAGTACCACCCTAACAATGACATGCAAATATTTAAAATATTCTCAATTATTTATAGGCTATGCATATGACATGAATAGTGTAGTACCACCCTAACATCCCCCTTATTTTTAAGATTAACTTGTTTGGTTGTCTTACGATTCTTCCTGATCTTGTAATATAGTGATCAATGGTTGTATTCTCAACCTGTCCATCATCCAGTCATAAAATGTACTAATTAAAGAAGAAAATTAAAGGATTGGATGATTCTCTCATGTATCCCATGATCATCTTGACCAAATAGAAATGGGACCAATCAGAAGAAAAAAAATTATCAATGAACATACAAAAAATTAAAAAAATTACATCATATTAAAAGTCGGTTTAAAAGTATCTAGGCTTCAATTGTGAGATCACATCATTCCACTATAATATAGTATCACACCTTTATTTTCATAGTGACACTTTACAAAATTGTAAATATTATTTTTTTTATTTTTATTGCCAGCTATGTATTTTAGATGAGCGCTATCTATTGAATACAGAAATAGCAGATCTTTAGTGTAAATGTTTAACACCAATTGGTATTATTGCGATTTGTATTTTTTCAAATGAAATATTAAAATCCGAAACTTTAATCCCTGATTGTGATTTTTTTTTGTTTAGTGTCTCTATGAAAATAAAGGTGCAGTATGTAGATACGCATGATATTATCATATATTCATACCATCACGGGGTAAGCAGAGAGAACCAAGCGTCATACTCCTCTATTTTCGCCCACATCCCTGGCTTTTTTTACATCCATCCATTTCCTTCTTTCAAAATATCATTCACATGGTCATGCCATCCCTTTCTGAGGCGGCCCCTGCTATTCACTCTTATCTCTTACGCCCATGTATATTTATTTGGTCAGTCGTTCATAGTTCATTCTTTCAATATGTCCAAATCACCTCAACGCATTCACTTTAGTTATAATATCCTTCTTTATCTTGCATTCTCTCCTTATGTTCTCATTTTTTATTATATCATAAATCATTCTATTACATACTCTTCTTAGTAAGTAATCTGATTTCTACAGCATTTATGCTACTTTCTTTTTTTTTCTTTGCTACGTCCATGTTTCACTGGCATACGTCAAAGTAGGCACTACAATTGCATTATGTACGGCAATTTAGGATCCCTTGAGATGCTTGGATCATACATTGCTGGTCAAACTGCTCCGTTTATTCTATTACTTGCCATAACTCTTCTTTCAATTTCAATATCTTACCGACATAGAAAAAACATTACTGACTCATGGCAAGGAAAAATTGTTGCGTATGTACAATATACCTATGTACCTACATATATATTAGGTATATGCGATCATAGAAATATTTGATTTACATAGAAGTGTTGAGTAAAATATTCTTTAATATTTGAAAGGTAACTTTGTGGCGTCATTATAAATTATTTATAATGTATCTCATCATCATCATCATCATCAATGGCTCCACAGCCCATTGCGGGCCTTGGCCTCCTCCAGCATTCCTCGCCATCTCCCTCTATCCTGACATGCTCTCCTCCAGTTCCTTACACCAACAGCATCCACATCCCGCTGCACGCCATCCAGCCATCGGAGCTTGGGTCTACCAACGTTTCGTCTACCTTGTGGCTTTGTGTGCAGGACCCTTTTTGGCACTCTTTCATCGCCCATTCTTTCCACGTGTCCTGCCCATCGCAGCTAGCCTATTTTAATCACCTTTATAATGTTGGGCTCATTATAAATATTGTAGATCTCATCATTGTGTCGTATTCTCCAAGCTCCGTTTACCTGCACAGGTCCGAATATCCTTCTGAGTATTTTTCTCTCGAACATTAGTAGAGACAATTCATCTTTTTTACTCAATACCCAGCATTCAGAACCATACCAGGTTAGTACGGGGCGTAGCAACGTCTTGTAGATTGTGATTTTGGTTTACAATGTATTTTGTTTTTATAATGTATATAGGTACCTAATATTTATTATTTTCAAAAATCATTTCAAAATTATTATAGTTAAGTTTAATCTAAATTTACAACATAAATTAAGAGTGATGGAAGCAAAAAGCATTTAAACAGATTTCTATATTACCTACTCATTGAATATATATTCACACTTGTGTAAAACAAGTGTTTATGTAAAAACTCATAACGTTGAACTGTCGTTTAGTATACCTATTACACTAGTGCCGAATTTAGAAAGGCGGTCTGTCATAATAATATGTCATCCATTTGTCACCAAAATAGGTAAGTAAGTGAAATTTGGGGCAAAATGGTTTTCGATGAAACACGGTTTCACTATTATTTGTCGAACCGTACGGTGAACTCTTTTGCACCGCGAAAAACGATTTCTATCGCCACGTGCTTCCAAAATTCACGAAATTTCACAGAATTCCGAAAATGGTACCTATGTCCGCAATCGTGAAGTTTCGTTTGATCGTCGCCAACCTCCATTAGGAGCGGAATAATAAGAAAAACGTCCTCGATCCAATATTATACATATGTAGCTACCTACATAATATGTAGGTACATCTTACTATCCCAAAAAGTATATACTTTTTAATTTAAATACAAAACGAGTGGGTTATGGCAACACTGAACTTTCCACATTATCCAACTGTCGATTTGTTCAGGAGAACTTTGTTCTCTTAACATATCGACAATGTATCAAGCCAGAATACGCGAGAATTGTATGGAGAGGTCTACTTTTTTCATGACTTTTCCAACTTTGAAGTAAAAAAACACCAACTTAGAGGCTTCGCAGCATATATGTTCCATACACGGATTTACTCAGAATTCGGAGTAGAACATTTCGTGTGTCTGTGTGTCTGTGTGTGTGTGTGTGTGTGTCTGTGTGTGTGTGTGTGTCCGTCCCCCCCTTATAACTTATGATCCGCTCAATTTACAGAGCCCAAAATTTCAGAATATATAAACAGTTATAGGCCTACAAAACTTTTATACTCAGAATTTTTAATTTTTGTTTCAGTCAGGGGTTATCAACTTTTGAATTTTTATTTTATTTTTCCATATATCTCAGAAACCATAAAAGCTAGAACGCTGAAAATTGGTACAAACATAGAAAAATAAAAAATCTCAAATAAGTTTTTTCAAAAAAATTCCAGGGTTTCTCAAACATTTTTTATTAAGAAAAATATTTTTTTTATGATAAATTTATGAGTTTAACTGCCTATATTTCCAAAACTTATACAATTATCGAAAAAAGCCGAAACACCCCAACTAGATAATTTAATTTTCTATAAAAAATATTAACATTGTAGTAGAAGATCTCAATTTTTTTTAACAATTTTTTTAAAAATTGAATTTAGTGACGACATCGCTTCATACATTTTGTATGGCAGTCGCCTATACACAATATGTAAGAAGACTTAATAGTTTGATACTTCATCTCCAAACATACATACCATCATGCTATTTTCAAATTCTGGGTAGGAAAAAAGGAACTTCCTCCATACTATCCTATCTTGACATACATACCTACATAATATATGTTGTATAGAAAACAAAATATCTGAAAATATTCAATAATTTGTATTTATGGGTTTATAGTTTGGTACATATTCTTCAACTATACATACTATCGCTATCGACAGTTGGATCTCATGTGTTACATGCAACTAGTGTTAGTGTCATAGATTTTCCAACTGTCGATTTGTTCAGGAGAACTTTGTTCTCTTAACATATCGACAATGTATCAAGCCAGAATACGCGAGAATTGTATGGAGAGGTCTACTTTTTTCACGGCTTTTCCAACTTTCAAGTCAAAAAACACCAACTTAGAGGCTTCGCAGCATATATGTTCCATACACGGATTTACTCAGAATTCGGAGTAGAACATTTCGTGTGTCTGTGTGTGTGTGTGTCCGTCCCCCCCTAATAACTTTTGATCCGCTCAATTTACAGAGCCCAAAATTTCATTATATATAAACAGTTATAGGCTTATAAAACTTTTATACTCAGAATTTTGAATTTTTGTTTCAGTCAGGGGTTATCAACTTTTGAATTTTTACTTTATTTTTCCATATATCTCAGAAACCATAAAAGCTAGAACGCTGAAAATTGGTATAAACATAGAAAAATACAAAATCTCAAATTAATTTTTCCAAAAAAAATCCAGGGTTTCTCAAACATTTTTTATTAAGAAAAGTATTTTTTTTATGATAAATTTATGAGTTTAACTGCCTATATTTCCATTTTTTTTTAAAATATCGAAAAAAGCCGAAACACCCCAACTAGATAATTTAATTTTATATAAAAAATATTAACATTGTAGCAGTACATCTCAAATTTTTTTTAACAATTTTTATAAAAATTGAATTTAGTGACGAACATATCGACAATGTATCAAGCCAGAATACGCGAGAATTGTATGGAGAGGTCTACTTTTTTCACGGCTTTTCCAACTTTGAAGTCAAAAAACACCAACTTAGAGGCTTCGCAGCATATATGTTCCATACACGGATTTACTTAGAATTCGGAGTAGAACATTTCGTGTGTCTGTGTGTGTGTCTGTGTGTGTGTGTGTCTGTGTGTGTGTATGTCTGTGTGTGTGTGTGTCCGTCCCCCCCTTATAACTTTTGATCCGCTCAATTTACAGAGCCTAAAATTTCAGAATATATAAACAGTTACAGGCCTACAAAACTTTTATACTCGGAATTTTGAATTTTTGTTTCAGTCAGGGGTTATCAACTTTTGAATTTTTATTTTATTTTTCCCTATATCTCAGAAACCATAAAAGCTAGAACGCTGAAAATTGGTATAAACATAGACAAATACAAAATCTCAAATATGTTTTTTCAAAAAAATTCCAGGGTTTCTCAAACATTTTTTATTAAGAAAAGTATTTTTTTTATGATAAATTTATGAGTTTAACTGCCTATATTTCCATTTTTTTTTAAAATATCGAAAAAAGCCGAAACACCTCAACTAGATAATTTAATTTTATATAAAAAATATTAACATTGTAGCAGTACATCTCAAATTTTTTTTAACAATTTTTATAAAAATTGAATTTAGTGACGACATCGCTTCATACAATTTGTATGGTAGTCACCTATACACAATATCAAAGAAGACTTAATAGTTTGATACTTCATCTCTAAACATACAATATACATATACCATCAAGCTGTTTTCATATTCCGGGTAGGAAAAAAAGACTGACCTCCATACTATCCTATCTTGACTACCTAGGTACATGTGTTGTATAGAAAACTAAATATCATAAAATAATAAATAATTTGTATTTATGGGTTTGGTACTTATTCTTCAACTATACATACTATCGCTGTCGACAGTTGGATCCCATGTGTTACATGCAACTAGTGTATCAAGCCAGAATACGCGAGAATTGTATGGAGAGGTCTACTTTTTTCACGGCTTTTCCAACTTTGAAGTCAAAAAACACCAACTTAGAGGCTTCGCAGCATATATGTTCTATACACGGATTTACTCAGAATTCGGAGTAGAACATTTCGTGTGTCTGTGTGTGTGTGTGTGTCTGTGTGTGTGTGCGTGTGTGTGTGTGTGTGTATGTCTGTGTGTGTGTGTGTGTGTGTGTGTGTGTGTCCGTCCCCCCCTTATAACTTTTGATCCGCTCAATTTACAGAGCCTAAAATTTCAGAATATATAAACAGTTACAGGCCTACAAAACGTTTATACTCGGAATTTTGAATTTTTGTTTCAGTCAGGGGTTATCAACTTTTGAATTTTTATTTTATTTTTCCCTATATCTCAGAAACCATAAAAGCTAGAACGCTGAAAATTGGTATAAACATAGACAAATACAAAATCTCAAGTTAGTTTTTTCAAAAAAATTCCAGGGTTTCTCAAACATTTTTTATTAAGAAAAGTATTTTTCCAACTGTCGATTTGTTCAGGAGAACTTTGTTCTCTTAACATATCGACAATGTATCAAGCCAGAATACGCGAGAATTGTATGGAGAGGTCTACTTTTTTCACGGCTTTTCCAACTTTGAAGTCAAAAAACACCAACTTAGAGGCTTCGCAGCATATATGTTCCATACACGGATTTACTCAGAATTCGGAGTAGAACATTTCGTGTGTCTGTGTGTGTGTCTGTGTGTGTGTCTGTGTGTGTGTCTGTGTGTGTGTCTGTGTGTGTGTCTGTGTGTGTGTCTGTGTGTGTGTCTGTGTGTGTGTCTGTGTGTCCGTCCCCCCCTTATAACTTTTGATCCGCTCAATTTACAGAGCCTAAAATTTCAGAATATATAAACAGTTACAGGCCTACAAAACTTTTATACTCGGAATTTTGAATTTTTGTTTCAGTCAGGGGTTATCAACTTTTGAATTTTTATTTTATTTTTCCATATATCTCAGAAACCATAAACGGTAGAACGCTGAAAATTGGTACAAACATAGACAAATACAAAATCTCAAATTAGTTTTTTCAAAAAAATTCCAGGGTTTCTCAAACATTTTTTATTAAGAAAAATATTTTTTTTATGATAAATTTATGAGTTTAACTGCCTATATTTCCAAAACTTTTACAATTATCGAAAAAAGCCGAAACACCCCAACTAGATAATTTAATTTTCTATAAAAAATATTAACATTGTAGTAGAAGATCTCAATTTTTTTTTAACAATTTTTTTAAAAATTGAATTTAGTGACGACATCGCTTCATACATTTTGTATGGCAGTCGCCTATACACAATATGTAAGAAGACTTAATAGTTTGTTACTTCATCTCCAAACATACATACATACCATCATGCAATTTGCATATTCTGGGTAGGAAAAAGGATCTTCTTCCATACTATCCTATCTTGACATACATACCTACATATGTTGTATAGAAAACAAAATATCTGAAAATATTCAATAATTTGTATCTATGGGTTTATAGTTTGGTACATATTCTTCAACTATACATACTATCGCTATCGACAGTTGGATCTCATGTGTTACATGCAACTAGTTATTTAATACATTTTGAAAACATACATATGATGACGTAGAAAGCAATGTCGGTAATGACATGTGTTTCAATCACCACCAAACTAGGCAAAGTCAGTGTCATGATGGCTTTTTAATTCATATACACAAATATAAAACATTTAGTTTGCATTCAAAAATAAAATATTTATCATGTTTCTAAATGTGAGGTTACCAGCCAGTGTGAATAATTAACTTATAAAACGAAGCACGTCACAAGCGTGTTATCCACACACTAACTTCGTCACATTTAGAATAGATTGTGATCCTCATTGCTGTATTATTTAAGATATTGTTTTGCCTGTTATAATTTTGATTCAATTCATAAATAAATTAAAAATAATAAAAGCCAAACAATAAATAATGGTTATACCTACCTACATATAATCAAAAGTGTTATTTCCTTTATAAAATATTGACGTAAGTGACGAAAGCAGAACAGTGTGTCAAATAAAAGTAGAGAATGAATGGCTCGAGCAAGTCGACGAATATGTATACTTGGGAAGCATATTTCAACGGAACGGACGACTCGATTAGTGATGAGCAAAAGTCTTGCAAGTCTTGCAGTCTTGGTCTTGGTCTTGCATTTTTTGCAAGACCAAGACCAAGACCAAGACCACATACTTCACTGCAAGAACAAGACCAAGACCAGGTACGCAAGACCAAGACCAAGAACAAGACCATGCTTGCAAGACCAAGAGTCTTGCAAGACTTAAATGCAAGACTCTTGCGGTCTTGCATTTTTTCAATATGTTGACATATTACTCATAGAAATTGCATTGGAACGACAGTAAATGACTTATCCAACTGTCGATTCGTTTAAGGGAATGAAATTCTCTTAAAGGAAGAGGCAGTTTAAATTCAAGATACGCGAGATTGTATGCAGGGTCTATATTTTTCACGGTGTTTCCAACTTTGAAGTCAAAAAACACCAACATAGAGGCTTCGCAGCATATATGTTCCGTAGACGGATTTACTCATAATTCGGAGTAGAACATTTCGTGAGTCTGTGTGTGTGTATGTGTGTGTGTGTGTGTGTGTGTGTGTGTGTGTGTGTGTGTGTGTGTGTGTGTGTGTGTGTGTGTGTGTGTGTGTGAGGGTGTGTGTGTGTGTGTGTGTCCGTCCCCCGTATTAACTTTTGATCCGCTCAATTCACAGAGCCGAAAATTTCAGAGTATATAAACAGTAATAGGCCTACAAAACTGTTATACTCAGAATTTTGAATTTTTGTTTCAGTCAGGAGTTATCAACTTTTGAATTTTCACTTTATTTTTCCATATATCTCAGAAAGCATAAAAGCTAGAACGCTGAAAATTGGTATGAATATAGACAAATACAAAATCTCAAAAATTACAGAGTTTCTTTTTTAATATATTTTTTATGACAAATTTATGTGTTTAACTGCCTATATTTCCATAAATTTTAAAAATATCGCAAAAAGCCGAAACACCTCATTAGCATTGTAGTATTACATCTCCATTTTTTTTTTAACAATTTTTATAAAAATTTACGACATCGCTTCATACAATTTGTATGGCAGTCGCCTATACACAATATTTAAGAAGACTTAATAGTTTGATACTTAAATCTCCAAACATACATACATACCATCATGCTGGTTTCATATTCCGGGTAGGAAAAAGGACTGACCTCCACACTATCCTTTATTGACATACATACCTACATGTGTTGTATGTAAAACAAAATATCTTAAAATATTCAATAATTTTGATTTTTGGGTTTATAGTTTGGTAGGTACTTATTCTTCAACTATACATATGTAGGTACTATCGCTATCGACAGTTGGATCTCATGTGTTACATGCAACTAGTAGTATGGTTTAAAATAACATACAAAGATCGAATTTTATGACATCATCCAACTGTCGATTTGTTCAGGAGAACTTTGTTCTCTTAACATATCGACAATGTATCAAGCCAGAATACGCGAGAATTGTATGGAGAGGTCTACTTTTTTCACGGCTTTTCCAACTTTGAAGTCAAAAAACACCAACTTAGAGGCTTCGCAGCATATATGTTCCATACACGGATTTACTCAGAATTCGGAGTAGAACATTTCGTGTGTCTGTGTGTGTGTGTGTCTGTGTGTGTGTCTGTGTGTCTGTGTGTGTGTCTGTGTGTGTGTGTGTCTGTGTGTCCGTCCCCCCCTTATAACTTTTGATCCGCTCAATTTACAGAGCCTAAAATTTCAGAATATATAAACTGTTACAGGCCTACAAAACTTTTATACTCGGAATTTTGAATTTTTGTTTCAGTCAGGGGTTATCAACTTTTGAATTTTAATTTTATTTTTCCATATATCTCAGAAACCATAAACGGTAGAACGCTGAAAATTGGTACAAACATAGACAAATACAAAATCTCAAATTAATTTTTTCAAAAAAATTCCAGGGTTTCTCAAACATTTTATATTAAGAAAAATATTTTTTTTATGATAAATTTATGAGTTTAACTGCCTATATTTCCAAAACTTTTACAATTATCGAAAAAAGCCGAAACACCCCAACTAGATAATTTAATTTTCTATAAAAAATATTAACATTGTAGTAGAAGATCTCAATTTTTTTTTAACAATTTTTTTAAAAATTGAATTTAGTGACGACATCGCTTCATACATTTTGTATGGCAGTCGCCTATACACAATATGTAAGAAGACTTAATAGTTTGTTACTTCATCTCCAAACATACATACATACCATCATGCAATTTGCATATTCTGGGTAGGAAAAAGGATCTTCTTCCATACTATCCTATCTTGACATACATACCTACATATTTTGTATAGAAAACAAAATATCTGAAAATATTCAATAATTTGTATCTATGGATTTATAGTTTGGTACATATTCTTCAACTATACATACTATCGCTATCGACAGTTGGATCTCATGTGTTACATGCAACTAGTTTTATAAAAATGGTATAAAAATAATTTATAATCCAACTGTCGATTTGTTCAGGAGAACTTTGTTCTCTTAACATATCGACAATGTATCAAGCCAGAATACGCGAGAATTGTATGGAGAGGTCTACTTTTTTCACGGCTTTTCCAACTTTGAAGTCAAAAAACACCAACTTAGAGGCTTCGCAGCATATATGTTCCATACACGGATTTACTCAGAATTCGGAGTAGAACATTTCGTGTGTCTGTGTGTCTGTGTGTGTGTCTGTGTGTCTGTGTGTGTGTGTGTCCGTCCCCCCCTTATAACTTTTGATCCGCTCAATTTACAGAGCCCAAAATTTCAGAATATATAAACAGTTATAGGCCTACAAAACTTTTATACTCAGAATTTTGAATTTTTGTTTCAGTCAGGGGTTATCAACTTTTGAATTTTTAATTTATTTTTCTATATATTTCAGAAACCATAAAAGCTAAAACGCTGAAAATTGGTATAAGCATAGAAAAATACAAAATCTCAAATTAGTTTATTCAAAAAAATTCCAAGGTTTCTCAAACATTTTTCATTAAGAAAAATATTTTTTTTATGATAAATTTATGAGTTAAACTGCCTATATTTTCATTTTTTTTTAAAATATCGAAAAAAGCCGAAACACCCCAACTAGATAATTTAATTTTCTATAAAAAATATTTTCATGGTATTAGCACATCTCAAACTTTTTTTAACAATTTTTATAAAAATTGAATGTAGTTACGGCATTGCTTCATACAATTTGTAGGGCAGTCGCCTATACGCAATATGTAAGAAGACTTAATAGTTTGATAGGTACTTAATCTCCAAACATACATACAGAACCATCATGCTGTTTTCATATTCCGGGTAGGAAAACAGGACTGACCTCCATACTGTCCTATATTGACATACATACTAACATGTGTTAAAATTTTCAATAATTTGTATTTATGGGTTTATAGTTTGATTCTTATTCTTCAACTATACATACTATCGCTATCGACAGTTGGATCTCATGTGTTACATGCAACTAGTTTAAATAATTTTGTTTCATTGTTAAATGAATTCATCCAACTGTCGATTTGTTCAAGAGAACTTTGTTCTCTTAACATATCGACAATGTATCAAGCCAGAATACGCGAGAATTGTATGGAGAGGTCTACTTTTTTCACGGCTTTTCCAACTTTGAAGTCAAAAAACACCAACTTAGAGGCTTCGCAGCATATATGTTCCATACACGGATTTACTCAGAATTCGGAGTAGAACATTTCGTGTGTCTGTGTGTGTGTGTGTGTGTGTCTGTGTGTCTGTGTGTGTGTGTGTGTCCGTCCCCCCCTTATAACTTTTGATCCGCTCAATTTACAGAGCCTAAAATTTCAGAATATATAAACAGTTACAGGCCAACAAAACTTTTATACTCGGAATTTTGAATTTTTGTTTCAGTCAGGGGTTATCAACTTTTGAATTTTTATTTTATTTTTCCATATATCTCAGAAACCATAAACGGTAGAACGCTGAAAATTGGTACAAACATAGACAAATACAAAATCTCAATTTAGTTTTTTCAAAAAAATTCCAGGATTTCTCAAACATTTTTTATTAAGAAAAATATTTTTTTTATGATAAATTTATGAGTTTAACTGCCTATATTTCCAAAACTTTTACAAATATTGAAAAAAGCCGAAACACCCCAACTAGATAATTTAATTTTCTATAAAAAATATTAACATTGTAGTAGAAGATCTCAATTTTTTTTTAACAATTTTTTTAAAAATTGAATTTAGTGACGACATCGCTTCATACATTTTGTATGGCAGTCGCCTATACACAATATGTAAGAAGACTTAATAGTTTGATACTTCATCTCCAAACATACATACATACCATCATGCTATTTGCATATTCTGGGTAGGAAAAAGGATCTTCCTCCATACTATCCTATCTTGATATACATACCTACATATGTTGTATAGAAAACAAAATATCTGAAAATATTCAATAATTTGTATCTATGGGTTTATAGTTTGGTACATATTCTTCAACTATACATACTATCGCTATCGACAGTTGGATCTCATGTGTTACATGCAACTAGTAATAATAAATAGGTGTAGTTACCAAAATGTAATTTCTAGGTAGGTACTTCTTTAAGAATGAAATTTACATATCGGTTTAAAATACAAATATTTTTTATACTATGAACACGTGCGTGTATACACAGGAAGTCAACATCTCAGATTCAAATTGTCTCATATTACGTTTACGTGATGCAAAAATAACTCTTATCATTACTAGCGCAAATGTCATATTTGACCGCGGTGTGTAAAAGAATAAAATAATATTATTCTTCGAGACAATAATTTTGGCCGATGTAAACAAACGTACTCAGAGGCGTTGCAAGTGTAGGTACTTTACCTTGTGCATAAAGTAAATACAATTAATTATTTTATTTAATGTTTTCATAATTTCGATTTGTTCAAGAGAATTTATTTCTATTAACAGACCGATAAAAGTTTCAATCGAAGATGTGCGAGATATGTATGCCAGATCTATATTTTTCATGGTTTTTTCAACTTTGAAAATACCATTCCTATGGAGCACGTTACAACTATTTAATTTTAATACGAATAATACTGCCGAAGGCCATTTACAATTACAATTATACACAATACATATAAAAATATTCATCACAGTCAATTAGAAAAACATAATAATGTACCTATTTATTTTATCGATTGAATGAATATGCAAACAAAGCATTAAATATACATATAAGGGACACACACAGACACACTAAGCCTCTAAGTTGGTGTTTTTTGACTTCAAAGTTGAAAAAAACATGAAAGATATAGACCTGGCATAAAATTCTCTTAATACTGACGATTCATTAAGATAAATATATTCTCTTGAACGTGTCGACAGTTGGAATATTATGTATCTATGTATATATGGGTATGTATGTATGCATGTATATATTTTTAAGTGTTTAGATTTTCTTATTAGTATGAATACCTAAATTTTGTATTTTTGTAAAGTAATCCTTTCAGAATACAATCTCACCATGATACTAGTTAATAATCTGCAATAAAAAGAATACCCTTAAAAATTTCAAATTCATAACTCCGCACTATATCACCTTCATAAAAATAAGAGATAAAAATATTTCACATCAAACCATTGATTTTTTACGTTCATATTGCCAATGTCAAACGCAGTGGTTCAACCATGTTAAGTAAAAATACATAATATCTACTGTGAAACAATATTTAATAAACAGTAAGTACTTAAGGCAAACAACACGTACTCTAATGATGTATTTGTAAAAGAATGTAATTTAATTAATATTATATAGGGCGCCCATAGAAGAGGGTACCTATGTATATACATACATAAGCAATATAGAGGTATACTCTTTGACAAAAAGAACCTCAATGACTTTCAAACTTAAAAATCTAATGAATTACGTATGATTGTTTGACCATTGGATGATCACTAGTAGGTACATACAAATTTAAGAAATCTTTGTATGAAGTTAGATTGAAAAAGCCAATTTTCTAAAAGCATAACATTTTTTCCACTTTTAATAATAGATGCACATTATTTTAATTAAACAATAAAAAAATGATTAATTAAATTTACCATACAAGGAAATAAAATAAAATCAATTATTAATAAAAAAAAACACGGCACTCGGCTCTGAACGAGCGGTATGTATGTCAAAGAAAGGATTAGTACTTCTCTTGTGTTACGCCGCCGTTAGACAAACATAACATTTATGATTGTATCATAAAAGTATATGTTTGCATGATTTCGCACGATATAAGACATTTTGAATCTGGCACGGTTCATATTTTAACATCCTGTGTAGGACGTAGGTATATGTTTCTGTGCGAGTTTTGACATGATATAATATTATACCTACATAAATATCTATCATTCAAGTAAGTTGGAAGGTATATTCATTATTTCACGAGTTGCATGTAACACATGAGACACAATTTAAGAGTACGTATCAAACTAAAAACACACATTAATAAATATTTTAATTTTTTTTTATTTTCCAACAACAACTGTCGATTTGTTTAAGGGAATTTATTCTCTTAACATATCAAGCGATGATACGCGAGATTTGTATGCCAGGTCTATATTTTTCGTGTTTTTTTCAACTTTGGAGTAAAAAAAGTCTACTTAGAGGCTACTCAGCATATATGTTATATAAATAGATTATTATTAGATGGGTCGATGGCAGAGCGGTTAGCGTGCTGGGCTAGTAATCCAGTGGTTGTCAGTTCGAATCCTGCCTTGAACGTTTTCTTTCACCTATAGCATAAGCATTTATGCTTATTTTAGGGAAAGTAGGAAGATACATATATATGTACTTGTTTAGCAAGGACATATTCATTTTGTATGTAATGTTTTTTAACATTTTTTATAAAAATTGAATTTAGTGACGACATCTTTTCATACAATTTGTAAGGCATCTCAAAATTTAACAATTATTGTAATAAAAGTTTAGTGACGACATTTCATAAAAATTGTGTGGCAGTGACCTATACACAATACCTATATTATAAGGCAATGAAATATAATATCATTGATCTAAGGTGACTAAATAGTTTGATACTTAATCTTCAAAATAAATACATACCATCAAACTGTTTTCATATTCTGGGTAAGAAGGAAGGACTGACCTCTCCATACTACCCTATCTTGACATACATACCTACATGTTTTGTATAGAGTACAAAATATCTTAAAATATTCAATTGTTTGTATTTAGGGGTTTCTATTTCTGTGCGTATTCTTTAACTAAACATACTATCGCATGTCTGATAGTTTCCTTGTATTTATTTGTATATTATTATAATTTTAGGGAGAGGACTTATATAATTATTGGCATCAATGTTCATGACTAGAAAAATATGTTGTTAGATATTTTCATAAGAATAATCTTTGAAAGATTTATTATATTCAGACAATGATTTTAGTTTTGATTCACTTCAGCTTATACATCGACGTTATGGATCTTAAATTCTTCAACATGTTTGTATTTCATTTTTTATTTTTATAACTAGAATAACAACATTATATGAAAAGTTATAAAAATACAGAAATTTCAAGACGACATATAAACGATATTTCATAGTTTGGTGATTTTTTTTTTCCAAAAATTGTAATAATTTGATCTTAGATTATATATGTTTGATAGGTACCTAAAATTATATAACATGTTTACTTTAAGGAAAATTTAGGTTTTATTAAAAAAAATCGAATATGTACCTACTTTACCTACTCATAAAAGTGCAAGACTTGCAAGACTCTTGCTGCAAGACCAAGACCAAGACCAAGACTATGTATGCAAGACCAAGACCAAGACCAAGACTATACTTGTAAACGCAAGACCAAGACCAAGACCGCGGGTGCAAGACCAAGACCAAGACCAAGACCACCCCGGTCTTGGTCTTGGTCTTGCATTTGCTCATCACTAGACTCGATAAAGAGATCGAAAGAAGAGTTATGGCAGGAAACAGAGTGAATGGAGCACTAAGACCAACTATGAATGATCGCAACATATCAAAGGATGCCAAAGTTGCCATTCATAACGCCATCGTAGTGCCAACCTTGACGTATGCAAGTGAAACCTGGACTTGGCAGAAGACGCATGAAAGTAGAATAAATGCAGTTGAAATGAGATCGTTAAGAAGGATTTGTAATAGAACGATCTATGACCGGGTAAGAAATGAGGACATAAGGAAAGAATGTAAGATGAAGAAAGATGTCATAACTAGAATGAAAGTGAACACAATGAGATGGTTTGGTCACATGGGGAGAATGAATGAGGAGCGCCTGACGAAGAAAATATACAGAGCGGAAAGGAATGGAATGAGAGGTCGGGGACGCCCAAGAAAGGGATGGCACGACCATGTGAACGAAATTTTGAAAGACGGAAATGTTAGAAGTGTGAGCAATAGACGAACATGTATGAGACGATGCATGAATGTGGACGAGGCGAGAGATGCGTGACAGGATAGAAAAATGTGGAGTTCGGTTCTCTCTGCCTACCCCGCAAGGGACATGGCGTGATGGTATGTATGTATGTATGTATGTATGTATATAAATTTACATTATGCGCAGTTAAATAAACCAAAACGAATTAAATAAAGAATTTGTGAAAAAAAAAAACACTTATTAATCAGCGTCTTGCAGTTTTACAAACTAAAAAGAAAAAAGCCATCTTAAAGTGACACCTTTAGAATTATCATAAAAGTATACATATTACGTAATTTCCGCTTTCCTAGCCTTCAATACAAATTTACGTAAAACTAATAAACAGCGGTAATAAAAAAATAATCACAGACGGAAAAAATAAATATTTTTCACATTTATAATATATCAAGTATAAATCCCATATGACAGTGAGTAGATCAAATTTATGTTATATTAAAAAAATGTTTAATTATTTTTTTGGAACTCTTTGAAAAATAAATACTTAAATGATCATAACTGAAAAAGAAGGTCCTTAATAAATTATTTTTGACAATTCCTAAAAATCTATGAAGCTACAAAAACTAGCACAAATATACGAGTTATAAAAATATATAAGTACTATCTATCGATTTTTTTTCCAAAATGTTGCGCTATGAAATTAATTCAAAACTTTGAAAGTAAGCGTTTCGTATTCAATTTTTTTTAAACTATCATAATTGATTGGTGCATACTATTTTTGTATTTATGCAATTTTAATAAAAGTAATTCAATAAGACATAAAGCATATTGTGTTGAAGGTCTTAACATGACAATCAATACCTTTCAAATACGTATTTAAAACCAATTAATCAATAACAACGAAAAGAAAAATAAAGCAAATAAAGTTGGACCTACATTTAAAAATTTAAAAATTTGTTACATTTGACTTACCAGTATCAGGGGCCGCCATCTCTGGATGAAACACAACACTATTATGACGAACAATTACTGAAAAATTTACATCACTGTCTACGAGACGAGTTCTCTCCAATTCCCGCCAAGAAAAACTTTCAATAAACACTATCACATAACCAAAAAAATAAATAAAAATGTCAATATAAACAAATTAAATATAAATACAATTAAATTTATTAATTAATGCGTACAATTAAAAGGAAAGTTTAATAACGAATTCGCAAAACGACTGAACAAATGAATAAGACAGTGCATAGTCCACTTATGCGTCTTTAGGTGTAATTTTATTCACGATAACGTTATCAGCAAAAAATAATAATCCACTGACGTCGTATCAATTACGAGAATATTAAAATTATCAATTAAAATTTATTTTAAGACCATTTAATGCATTCTTTTTGAATAATTTGCTTACAGTATAGTTACAACATGTTTTACTTGAAAGAAATTCCGTAAATAATAGAATCTTTTATTGAAACGAAATGGATATTGTTATATTTAAATATTCTGGAATAATGAACATACCCAAAATGAATATTTTTTAAGAAGATGTGGGTACTTAAAAATTATTTTGTAAAATTTAGTAAGTAAGTACCTACCTACCTACTAATGTATAAAATTAATGTAGGTATATTTTATACGCGCTTTGTGTTTATTTATGAACGTGATGTATATTTTAACATAATACGACCTTAAAATAAATAAAAATCTTTATAGGTTCCTTTGTAAAAAAAACTATCCTGTATTTATTATTTAATTTCTTTTGTAAATAAACGGTGTCTCTACCGACGCTTGCTTTAACTATATTGTAAAGTTAGTAAAGATTCAGACCATATCTCGGAAAACTGCAGTAGATTCCTGTAAATTTCAAAACGTCAAAATGTGACGTTTGCGCATAAAATCGCGCCGCATTGGTTTTGCGCTGCGTCAAAAGTCAAAACCGAGTCGTATTATTTTTCTAGAGAGTTGTTGTCGCGTTTGATTCGCATCAAATTTAGCATAGCTCCTATAACGTTTCGCCGGGATATGTGTACAATATTTCCGCACGCTCCGCCGCGTCGTGTCGTATTTTACGAGAGATTGTAAATATTGTCTCGTCGAGTGTGTGTGTGTGTTGTTCTTTTTGTGCCGCGAATCGATTCGCGAGTGTTTTTGTTTTGTGACAATTTTTCAAGATGCCTTTGACATTTTTAGACCGTCTCCCGTTGCCAAATATGAGGATTTACTCGGTTATGAGTGTTATGCTGTTGTCAGTGTCTATATATCATGCCGTGAATGTGACAAGTGACCCGGGATGGAAAAGTAACGTAACCCTGGCCATTTCTCCGGGAGACAGTGTTGAGGGTCCACCGGATTCTCCGAATGTTTCGGCTCCCGGTGTGGTCCTGGGAAACATCACTAAATCTTTCGGGAAGCAGGTGGCTGATGTGGCGAAGTATATGTTACAAGAACCAATGTGTATTTGGGTAAGACAAATCAACAGTATGTTATTGTTTTTGATTCCTTTCATTTGACTATCGTCTTATCTAGAGTTTTCTTTTCGAATGATTCACGCTGCAAAATGAGGTGATGTATTCTAACTGGATTTAATTAAGTTACCAACATAACAACTTGTTTACCTATAAGAATGATTATTAAAATAGCATTCAGAATTTCATCACATCTTATCATTTTATTTATAAACAATGTTTAATTTAGTAGCAACAATTTGTTTTTTGTATTTGGATAGTTCTGCCTTATTAGTAAAAGTCAAATCAAAAGTCAACCTGTAACCATACAAACGATTTATTTATATGTGTATGGATGATGTAAAACAAATTATATATTTTTCTCTTTATAGCCATAAACAAAAAAAACAAGTAAATACAATATTTCTTAAAAATATAAAAATGAAATTGTTTCCTCACTAGGCGAAGCCGAGGCAAAACTAACAATTATATTTTTGTTTATACTTGATGTCAGAAATAGTCATTTTATAACTCAATTAAATATACGTACATATTAATTTGCTCATTTTAATTGTAATCTCTACTGTAATATGTATGTACAAAGCTGTTGACAATAAATAAAAAATAAATAAATAAATAAAATACATATTCACTACATAATTTGTGCAGATATAATGAGTTTCAAATAAATATAGTTAAAAATAAGTAACTCATAAACCAAATAAACATAAAACCAAACAAAAAATGTGATTGTGAAGGTGAGGGTGTGTAGTGAGGGCGATGTGTAAGAAGATGTGCTTATTTATTTGATGTGCATTATTTCAAAATGTAAATTATTTCACATATAGTTTGTGATGTTAATGTTGGGATTCTACATACAGAGTTAAGGAACCTGTAGGATGCAAAGTAAATTGATAAATATAACATTGTATTATAGCTTTGAAATTAGCTAAATCATTAAATTATACATTGTAAGAATGAAAGATCATAGATGGATGAAAAGACAGACTGGTAGAGAGAAGACTGAGAGGCGATAAGAGACCACAAGGGCGGCCACCCTACAAATGGATGGACAACATCAAAAGATCCGTTGAACCCCGGTGAATGGGAATCGCACAGGAACGTTAGGAGAGGGGAGGCCTATATCCTGCAGTGGACAACACAGGCTGCCAGGCCTTTGAAGGATTTTGTGTAAACAAACAGTGCTATGTAAATTATAGTAATTTTATTAAACTACTCACATGTTAAAGCATCTATCATAGTAAGCCATGTTTTTATATTATGGACCTTTATTTCATTATTTCTACAAGGTACACTTACCTTAATGGTATGTATATTATATTTATTCTGTTTACCTGTATATAAATCTTTATCAAATAGATTAATTACTATATGTGCATTATATATTCTAACTATGTAGGCATAATCATTAATTCAAAGTGTTTTATTGAAGAATTATTTTCTATTGCTTCTCGGCCACCTAAGAGGTGAAATATTAAATATCAAGTTATCCAGCTAATATCAAGTTGCCACATTCTGGAGACTGATAATATTCATCGTTTCACCAATCCAGACTGATACAAATAAAAACTGTGTCTATAGAACCCGGGACCTTCGGCCCAGCAGTCAGACATATGACTTAATTAGCCACGAAGGCAGACTTTAGTGAGTTGACTTTCAATATTTTTATAAATATGGCTTGTGTGTTGTGTATCTTGAATTTGTTGAACCACCATATATATGAAAATGTTGACATCAGTCGACTTCACACAATTAATTAGTTATATGGATATAGTACTTTAACATAAATTGGATTAGTTTTTCATAAGTAAGAGTGCATTTCTTATTTCTGATTATATTATTATAATCTTTTTTTTTATTTATTTTTTTTATTTTTATCGAAAGTTTCAAAATACTCTCTTGATCTAAAAAATTGAATAGTTATAAGTAATACTCTAAAATGTATGTAAGAACATAGGTACCTATAGTGAAAATAATCAAAATAAAGATACACTGTTAAATTGTATTTTTTTAGAATTTATTTTTGCTTAAATAACTCTTATTTAATATCTTGTTCATTTTTAAGATATTTTATTTTCTTTAGACTACCTACTTATTTATTTATTTGTCGTATGGTACATACATAGTGATTTATAGAATGTTCAATTATGTAACAATAGCAATTAAAAATAAATATGAAATGATTTTGACTATTACTAAAATGGATTAGTTTAGAGTTATGATTTCACAAATTCTGTGTATATACATCAATTTCTCAACGAGTATCTTGTAGAGTACATTCTATGAGTACATTCATTGTGATGTTTTTTGTGAGCAGTGTATTTACTATGGTTTTTTTTGTGTGATACACTAAACTTATGTTCATTTCACTGAAATTATGCCAGTGACTGACCTTGTAAAAGGTTAAATTATTATTTTAGGACAAATTTTATAACTCGATAGGGACGAAGTTGGAACATATTATTTTCATGTTTGCTGAACCGGCTAATAGCAGGCTAGCCAAAGTTCGAGCAGGACAACGTCTGCCGGTTCCGCTAGTATAATAATATATTTATTCAAAAAAATGAAACACAGTTCGATTCCACATTGAGTTACCACATACTCAATGTGGAATCGAACTGTGTTTTCATTTTATAAGTTTTTTTACAATTTATAATTATGAACTTCCACTGTGTCAACGAAAAAACCTTAAAATTATTATATATTCATTCATTCATTCATACCACCACGGCATATCCCACAATGTTGGGTAACCAGCGAAAAGTGTGCGGGTGTGCATTGCCTTATAAAAGGGAGAAAAACACGTCTTTGTATACCCACACACCAGTCTCGTTTCACCAAAAAAGGCACTACATTCAGAATGGCTGATGAACCTCATTGCTGAACTATGTGAGATGTTATTGTTGCCTGTTGTATTTTCGATTACCCGGCTCTAACGGGACACTCGAAAACAATGATTTAAAAGAATGGAAGCACTATTCTAAGCCGGTGCTTCATAAAGCGATCATAAAATATATTTTTTTATTTGTTTATCGAGTTAACTGTAAACTTCTATATAATATTTAATTATTTTATTATAACGGGTAACATTTTTTTTCACAATGTTGTAAGTGAGAACCGATCACCACATTCTTCTATCTTGACACATACATCGCCTAATCAACATTGATACACTGTCTCATACATGCTCATCTTGCTAGTAATGTAATTTTACTTAAAATTTCTCAACAGGTATCACGTAAAAAAATGCATACAATGATTATCAACCTATCAAGAAGAAAAATAGAACAATTACTAGGGTGTGGAGAGTTAAGTGTTGGCTACAACCCATTCGTTTTTTGTAAGAATGTAAACAAATAAATAAAAATATAATTGTGTACCATTAGTGTCACATGTTCAAGGAAAATACAAAGATTTTTTCTAAAGACTATATAAGTAGGTATATAACGAAAAACACGATAGCAATTCGACAAACAAATATGAGATTATGATGTTTTTTCTTTGAAAATGTAAAAGATTAAAAAAGTTACTGTGTAAATTTTATCTCTATGTATAATATTGTAAACTTTAATACATATGCGTCACAATATATAATTATTTACTAAAGGCTAAAGTAATTAAATATTTTTACTAAAAGTTTATAACATAAAAGAATAATTAAAAAAAAAATGAAAATTAATATTATCATAATACCTAATCAATTTATAATACGCCATTTTATGATTCAAAATGGCTTAATATTGTTGACTCTGGGAAAAAAATTGTATTTATTTATTTACCTTTTATCACACCATATTTATAATGACAACAATAAGTATATTACTGCTGCCTAACTAAGATATCCTGTTCTAGGGCTAGGAGTTTACAATTTTTATTGACAATTATATGCAGTTATGAACCAGGTGATTGTTCCCGTTTCACACTAAATATGTATACAATCTCAACTTTCGGCAATCACAATCATTACCTCAACAAACATACAGTCTCACACAAAACAGATCAACCAGATCACAATGTCCGCCATAATACATGTCATAAATCCAATCTCTGACTGAAAATGCTGAAAATTTTCCATACAAAATATGAATACTTTATGGAGTGACTTGTTAGAGAGGAGTTTAGCGTTGGCCACAACCCACTTGTGTACATATGGAAATAGTAAATGTAAATATTTGAATGTAAACGTTGTCAATAGTTTAGTGTTGGCCACAGCCCCCATTTTTGATGGCGTTCAAGTTTTTTGAGATGCTCCTCGTTTACACCCAAATGGCTTACTTCAGCATAGTCTAGCTACGGTTGGAGAAGTGATTTGTCTGTTCATACTTAATAATAATAATATATTTATTTAACATAAGAAAAGAAAACTTACAGAAACAATACACCACAGAGACCACTCTGTATTTATATAAAAACAAACAAAAAATATACAAAACAAACAACATGACAAACAAAAAAAAATAGTAATAAAAAAACATGGGTGTTCCCTAATTGGCATCATTCCATCACTTTACTTATGTCTATCTAACTAGGAATAATTCCTGTTTTAATACAGACATACAGACTATTTATAAATAAATAAGTATATTGTAAAATTGGCAATATTGTTTCTTGTCTGTTACAATTGCATGCTATTATAGTACTTAGTGTTGATTATAAATAGATTGATGGTAAACTTGACCAAGTTTCATTTCTGCAAACAACTTCATACTTACTTTGTTATAAGTTTGTATTATTAATTCATGGATCTATGTATACATGTAGTACATGTGCATTTACCTGGTAAAAGTGCATAAGATAAATATTCTGTAGTGACCCGTTAACCTACATTTTTATTTGCAGTTAGAAATGCATACTCGTCTGTATCTGGGGTAAATTATTCAGAGGGGATATTGTAGTAGGGAGTTATCAGTTCGCAATTTCAAGGTTATTTTTTTATTGCAGAATATCAACTAGTATCATGCAGAGATTGTATTCTGAAAGCTTCATCACAATGATGTATCTCTGTGTGTGTACATATGTGATATGTACTATGTACGACGTGTTTCTTCTACTTTATCGATTGTAGACTAAAGTACTCATTTGATTCCTTTCATATTTTGCAATTTTCTATATATTTTTTTTTTTACAAAAAAATGAATATGTTCTTGTTAAACAAGTAGATATATATACATCTTCCTACGTTCCCTAAAATAAGCATAAATGCTTGTGCTATAGGTGAACGAAATCGGTCGAGGCAGGATTCGAACTCGCGACCACTGGATTGCTAACCCAGCGCGCTAACCGCTCTGCCACCGACCCATCTACTATCTAATACTTTCTTAGACCCAATTATATTTTGAAGGATATCTGACATGTATGACAGGGTCAGAAATGAGGACATAAAGGAAATAATGTAGGATAAAGAAAGATTTTATTAATAGAATGAAAGTGAACACATTGAGATGGTTTGGCCACATGGGGATGGATGAATGAGGAACGCCTGACGAAGAAAATAAACATTGCGGACAGGAATGGAGTGAGAGGTCGGGGCCGCCCAAGGAAGGGATGGCACGTCCATGTGAACGGTATTTTGAAAGACGGAAATGTTAGAAGCGTGAACAAGAGACGAACATGTATAAGACGATGTATGAATGTTGACGAGGCGATGAATTAATGTCAAGATAGAAGTAAGTGGCGTCCGGTTCTCTCTGCCTACCCCGTGAGGGACATGGCGTGATGGTATGTATGTATATCTGAACAGTGCTTCTATATTTTTTTAACTGTTAAATATTTCAAAGTGACCCCAAGCCTCAAAATTTAATATTTTTATTTTTAAATTGCTAAAAATCCACATCACTTTCATAAAATGGCATTGAAGAATTATCAAGTTTTCAGAGTAAAATATTTAAATAAAACTCATTTCATGAAAATGCTGAAAATTTTCCATACAAAATTTAAATACTTTGTGAAGTGACTTGGTAGTGAGGAGTATAGCGTTGGCCACAACTTACTCTTTATTTTTTCAATATTGTATATGATTATTTAAAACAGCATAAAAATAGCGAAAATGTGATTTTTTAGGCCAATATATGAAATAAGCAGGAAATGTCACACTTATTGTTAGAACGTCTAGAAAATATATATTTTTTTAATCGCTTTTTATACTATAAAATGTGCTCAATTTGACCTGTCCAAAAAGGAAAAATTCATTATTTTATAAAAATAAAAGATTTATAAAAACATTTCTCCGTAGACGCAATGACGTAACATACCCGTTATGAACTGGTAAAATAATACGATTTCACAGAGTAAGGAATATAATATACAGAGCTGACACAAGCTAAGATTTTTGCCCAGGGATTGGTACACAACACGTTATACACGGGGAACACATATGTATAAGTACATCGGATATCATATTTATATAGTAGTAAAAATATTTGTTTTTCGAAATATAAATCGCTTTGTTAACAACATGAACTTTTTGATATTATACTGGAGCCATCACAACAATTGGATTGTAATAGTGTTGTGACACACTTAAAATCATTAACGAAAAAATACAGTTGGATAAATTATTAACGCAAAAAAATATTAACGTTTCCATTATAATATGAAATCTTGTCGTTGTATTATAATGACAATAAAATAAAAAACACTATAGTAATATTATGTTTGTATTTTCGTACTTACAAAATTTATAACAGTATCAATGTCCGAAATGCAAAGCCTGGTAAAAAATATTATTGTAATCACAGTGTGCACAAATTCGTTCTTTCCGAAACAGTTTTCAAACAAAACTGTTAAAACTACTTACTATAGAGCAATTTGAAAAAAGTAATAATTGTCATATTTTGTTCTATAATTCAAATATTGTAAATAATCATCTAGTACTTACCTACATATTTTGAATCGTTTCATTCATTCCATATTTAGATGGGTCGGTGGCAGAGCGTTTAGCGCGCTGGGCTAGTAATCCAGTGGTCGCGAGTTCGAATCCTGCCTCGACCGATTTCGTTCACCTAAGCACAAGCATATATTTGCTTATTTTAGGGAACGTAGGAAGATGTATATGTACTTGTTTAACAAGGACATATTCATTTAAAAAAAAATTGTTTTGGTATTTTTTTATGTTTTGACATTAAATACTGTTATTAAGAAAGAAAAAAGACTTGTGGAAAAATAATCATTAAATGTCGTTTCTCGACATTCTGAGTAACCATCGTTTTATATTCAAATATAATATATAAGCATTATATATTTACCAACAGTAATTTTCGAAATACTTAAATATATAAAGAAAATTAATTCAATTGATTATATATTATTTAAAAAACTTAAATTATATTAATTATATTTTGATGTTGCGGGACATCACTACTCTGGCTTTCGCACAATAAAGTATAGCATTTATCCTTCAATGTTTAGCTGTCATTAATAACTAAACTTCATGTGAGTCCAAACGTCAAATACAAACGTCAAACGCCATCATACAATGGCCGTACTAGTGTCGAGTACTGTTTAGATTTTCATTCCGAACCATTCCGAAAATATTCAAACACGTTATTTTGATTACCACCAAATTTGGAGGCACATTCACGCGGTGTGCAACAAGAATATTTTTTTTCTAATTTATCAAACGAATGAATCACAATTTACATAAATGTTATAATAAATCAGGCGTATAAGTTTCAAAATATACACTTTCATAATAACCCTTTTTAATTAGGACGAAATCTTGTCATAAAAAGGGGATTACCTATCCATTTTACATTGTTATCTTAGATTACATATGATACAGATACCTAGTCAGCGCAATGAATGTATGCCAACTAAAACTACGAGGAAACAGACAAATTTATAGTATACGTACACCTACCGACACGCACACCTACATAAAACGTAGACCAACCGATCTACCGCCTCACACACACATGTTAAAAAAAACTTGGCATACATTTGAATACCTACGAAATTTGTACTACACCCGACTTCTGTACATTATAATTCTATGATTGTTATATTTATTAAATATTGTATATTGACTAAATATTTTGCTTGTGTAACGTCTATATTAGGAAAGTCGCAGTCACCTACCCCACTCCATAGGGAACGTTATAGAACCAAAGTGTTCTGTTCATCCCCGGAGCGGCTGCTCGTCGGACGAAACAAGAACTACCACCATGCATATTTCATACGTGTAACGTTTATCTAGATTAGATTATTGGTATGTGACAGTTTTTTTTATTTGGTGTTACGTTGAATGACGTACAAATATTACAATTGTATATTTGTTTCAGCTATTTATATTTATTATAATTAGCTATCTACAATTTAGACACATATGTGGGCTATTTACGAAAAAAAAGATTAATCTAACATAGATAAGATGTTTATATTGAGGGCAAAGTGAAAAAAAATATTTTAGACAAACTTAGTGTCTCCATAGAGACTACGGAATTGGAATACGAGTATGTTAATAGTAGAACTGGGAAATCAAAGCACCTACAGGGTTTACGACACGTCAGCTGGTTTACGTGATCACTCTAAGTGCTTGCGCAACGTTCACCAATTGTGCCTTTTTTGAAAATGATAAATATGAACACATACAATTCTACAATCGATTTATTTCACTCCCGACGGCCGTTTCGGCTAACAAGGCCATAATCAACTGGCCTTGTAAGCCGAAACGGTCGTCGGTAGTGCAATAAATCGATTGGAGAATTATATGTCTTCATATTTATCATTTTCATGATGGAGTTCTAGATACAAATTAGAAGCCGTCGCAATCAAAAGATTGAAAAGTGCGCATATGCCTTTTTTTTACAAACTTTTACCACATCTCAATAGAGACGAGGTTGGAATATTATAGAAGAACCAGGAACTCAATGCACCTACAGGGCTTACGACCTGTCATCGGCTGGTTTACGTGATCACTATGCGCTTGCGCAACGTTCACCGACTATGCCTTCTTATTGAGTTTCCTTATCAATGCAAATTTTGAAAGTTCTATATATTTGAATAATGACTAACTAATCACCTGAATATAATACATTATTACTATTGCCATCTATGAAGTAACGAAGAAACCCTTTTTTTGTAACGCCATTATTGAGAGATTGGTTTATTTGTAAACAATGAAATGTGTGTATAAGTATGCGTATATTATATGTGTGTATTTGTATATGTGAATTTTCATTTTTTTCTCCTTTTTGGATAAATTATGGTTTTTATTCACTAATAAAAACAAAAATAAACTTTAATCATCTGTATGTATTAGCTGTAAGTTGAACTTGATTTACAATTTATTAAATGATTCTATTATTATAAGTAAAATGTATGTAATATGTTAAATGTAGATATGTTATTTGCTCCTGTCCCAAGCACAAGTTTTTAACTTTTTTGGGACAGTACCTATTGAAAAAAAAAATTGTATTAATTTAAATATTTGTACTATGTGTATGTTCATATTATGATACTCAATAAAAAAAAAAAAAAAAAAAAAAAAAAAAAAAAAAAAAAAAAAAAAAAAAAAAAAAAAAAAAAAAAAAAAAAATAGTCCTTATAAATGAGATAAAAAAAATTCGATTTATGCCTTTTTTATTCCTTACCAATATTTTTTTTATTCATTATATAATATGTTGCACATCACCATCTGAACGCTTGAAAATAAGCTGATAACACCGTCGCCATCTATGTTTGTAAATTACGTGAATTTTTTTAACTCATCTACTTATTGAGAAATTGGTTCGTATATTTTTCAAAAATCCGGGGATAGAATGGCAATATATATGTAAAAAAAATATGCTTTTTTTACATATATACATACCATCACGCTATGTCATTCACGGGGAAGGTAGAGGAAATTGAACACCAAATCCTTCTATGTATATTGACACGTATCTATCGTCTCGTCTTATGCATGTTATTCTATTCTTTAAGTCTCTAACATTTCCCTAGCTCATAATGGTCGTGTTTTCATTTTCTTGGCCCAGACCCTTCGTTTCAATTTTCTTCGTCAGGCTTTCATTCTTTCAGTATGGCCAAACTATCTCGGCGTGTTTCACTTTCATTCTATCAATAACATATCTCATTGTCTTGCATACTTCATATTTATCCCCGAATAATTTGGATTCCCAGCAGAGGAGAAGTTTATTTAAATTTATTTCTCACGCAAATATTGCTTCTCTGGGTTGGAAACACTGGTTAGTTGGAAGAAATTGCCACACGGCAACAAACTCGCCACTTGCGCAGGGTGCAAGGAAGTGTTCATTATAATGATAATTTTCGCACACGCGCGATCAAATCAATCGATTAAAAAAAGATTTTTCTAGATGTTTGCCGATAGATTTAAATTCGTTTCTCAGGCAAATATTGCTGTAATCACTGGAAAGCTCGCCACTTGCGCATGGTACAAGGAAGTGTTAATTATTATTACTAACTATTAAATACATTTGTTTAATTCTTCAATCGAAAGAAATACCGTCATCATTGAAATTATCGTCACGTTAGAAAAGTTACGTCAACCCGCTCACTCAACTTACATATTTATTAATACACATAAATAATTTTGTTAAGTAATAATCGTCTGTAACAATTTGGTCCATGAATTGTTTCATATTATGTGACCTTCAATCGGCCTCCGCTCAAAACTGACTATATCTGGAGTACTTACCTTACCATACATTATAGAATAATACCAGAAGTAATTTCGTATTTGGGCAACGTTTGGCTCTAGTTCTATGTAGTTTTTGTTTTTTTACTCTCCACACTATGGAATAGTGGAGAGTCATGATTTCACAATTTTAAAGCATATTTTTTTACATCAATTTCTCAACGGGTATAATGTAGAGAGTGCACACTGTGAGTTTCGTCGTGATGTGTTTGTGTGTATGGCGGACGGCGTTCGGCGAACGGAATTATCCTTTTTTTGTCCTCTCTACAGCCCAAACTATAAGTCCGATTGACTTCATATTTACATCATAATATGTGTAAAGTGCATAGACCTAGAGCTGATTAGTTTTCCATGGACAACTTTTAATTTCTTCTCTATGATTTCATCATGTACGTTATTTTTTTTTTGTGTTCTCTCTACACCCCAAACTATAAGTCCGATTGACTTCATATTGATATCATATATGTAAAGTCCATAAATTAAGAGCTGAAATGTTCCATAAATATCCGTTAATTTCTTCTCTATGATTTCATCTGTTCAAATTTTCAAAATGCTCTCACGGTCTGGAAAATCGAAGTATTTTTATACTGTTTAAAATTTTGATGAAATAAAAATACACTCATCAAAAATGCATTTAAGGATTGTGAAAATTTAAAGAAAAAAATCTAAAGTCTGCCTTATCAATGTAAAATAAATTTCATATTTGTATGAAAAATGTACGAGTATATAACAAAAATAAAATAGCTTCTGTATGGGAAAATTGAATAATCAACTTCATATTGATATTGTATGTGTCTCTATAGACAAGTGTATTTTTTAACTCTCCACTTCTATCTTCCTCAAGGGGTAGGCAGTGAGAACCGAGCACCGCATTCTTCTATCTTGACACATACATCGCCTCATCAACATTGATACACTGTCTCATACATGCTCATCTTGCTAGCAATTTTACTTAAATTTTCTCAACAGGTATCATGTAGAAAGTGCATACTATGAGTTTTGTGACAATGTTTTTGTGTGTTTGGTGTATTGCGAAAACTTTTGTCCTCTGGGAATCTTATATTTGTTTAAGAATCTAATATAAATGTTCTTCATAAAAATGCATATTTAGAGATTGTCAACATTTCAAGAAAAAAATGAACGCTTACTATGGTGTGGAGAGTTTAGTGTTGGTCACAACCCACTCGTTTTATTCTCCGATACTATGGAATAGTGGAGAGTTGTGATTTTACAATTATTCATTTATACGAGTATTTTTTACCTTTTATATAAGAAATAGGTAATTGTTTACAAGAACTGTCCCTCGCCGATCGCAATAATTTTCATATCAATAGATAGATAAACGAGTAGATGTTACGGGAAAAATAAAAACTTTTGACGGAAAGGCTTTAAAAAATTATAAAAAAATGCTGAAAAATTGTATGTTATGGACAGGGTTGGACGGAGTGGATGTTCTTGATTGAATTAACAAATGAATTTGTTTTTAAGGTACTGTGGTAGGTTTGGATTAAAGAGAATATTGTACAATAGTGACAAAATGTGTATATTGCGCCGCTGGCGTATCCTGGGCCAACAAAGAAGAATGCGGAACGATGATAGGTATATGATCAATTTTTTTCAACCCAAAGATGAATCTGATACATATATTCTGAAGACGATCAAGTTTATTGAGATGCACTTCATATACTGTCAGTCAGAGTCTATTGTAGGCTAAATAGTAAATTTTGAAAATATTTTCTCCACTACCCTCAAATGATACGTCTTTGAAATAAAGAACAGTTAATTTTTACATCGTTACTATATTGCGTGAGTTGTTTGACTTTTGAATTTGTTTAATACTTTTCTTGTATAATCAGTTTTAGTAAAACCCCGTTTTATTTTTTTATTGTAAGTAACTAAAAAAATACAAGGCCTATGATGTAGATTTTCTTCTTCTTCTTCGTTTCCTCAATGCTGACGGTCGCGATCTATGGGGCCGCCAATGGACAGAACTAGTCGCCTCCAGTCCTCTCTGCCCTCCGCAGCTCGCACCGCCGAATAAAGGTCGTTCCCAGTCATCTTCTTAATTTGGTCACACCATCGCGCAGATCTGCCTCTACTTCTTTTGCCTGGTACACTTCCTGTGATAATACTTTTTTCCAGGTAACCTGGCTCTCTCCTGGCGATGTGACCAAAGAAGCTCAAACTCGGCGGCTGCATACTGTAGACGATCTTTCTTTTTTCTTGAGCTCTTTAAGGACCGAGTCATTTGTTCTTTTTGCAGTCCACGGAATCCTCAACATGCGACTCCAACACCACATTTCAAATGCGTCAATCCTGTCACGATCACGGGACTTCATTGTCCAGGTTTCGGCTGCATATAGGGATATTGGGAAGATAAGGGTTCTGATGGTTTTAATTTTGGTAAAGTTGGAAATATCTCGATCTTTACAGATCTTGTTCAGACGTGTGAAAGCATTTTTAGCCATGGCTATTCGTCTTTTTATTTCCTTCTCACACCCACCCTCGGCACTGATTTGAGAACCTAGGTATACAAAGTCCTTAACAGTTTCCAGACCTTGCAGTCTTCCCGAAAGCTGTAGGAGATTTGCCCTGTCAATAATCATGAGTTTGGTTTTGCTTCTATTTATTTCCAACCCATACTTTCGGCTTTCTTTCTCCACCCGTTCGATCAGTTCTGTCATGTCTGCTTCATTTTCTGTCAGTAGTGTGATGTCATCTGCAAATCGAAGGTTGCTTATTATTTGACCACCAACTTTGATGCCTTTCTCCCAGTTTTCTAGTGCCCGTCTCATAATTTGCTCGCCATACAAATTGAACAGGATGGGGGACAGAACACATCCCTGGCGGACTCCTCTTTGTGTGGCGAAGGTACTGGACAAAATTTTATCCATTCTTCCTCTTGCTGTATTGTCTAAATATAGGTTTCGAATGATGGAGGTAAGGTGTTGCGGTATCCCCATTTCTGTGAGTGTCTCCCATAAGCGATCCCACTTCACACAATCAAAGGCCTTCTTGTATTCTATGAAGCACATTAAATGACGGGAGTGTTGAATTCGCGACATTTTTCGATAATTTGTCTGATATTCAGAATTTGCTCTCTCGTGCCTTTACCCTTTACAAATCCAGCCTGCTCAACAGGATGTAGATTTTACTTCAATTGAAATAGAATATGAAAATCTACCGGATGAGTTTTTTTACCATTCTTGCTTTAAAAAAAATCGAAAAAATATTGTGTGTATATCATAGATTTGGTGATATACAATATTTTTTCGTGTTTCATACATTAAAAGTTAATTTAGTGTGCATATTTGTGTACATATGTATGCCCAAGGTATACAAGGGCCTTAAAATAATAGGTCATAATATGGAAAAGTCGCGTTATGATAAGTGTGTTAAATTCATATTTATCCAATTAAGAGGGCATATAAAGTATTTTCAACATTTGTCACACTATTTTGAAATTCAGCACAAATTCCTCTTCAAAAATATTAAAAAAAATCCTTTTTGCAGCATTTTTTTATGTTACTCCGTAACGTGCTTAAAGGGAGCATAAAAGCAAAGTGAGTGCTCGTGATAGTTTTTTCATTACAAGTCAGGTTTGTTCAAATGCAAAAAATCAACAATTTTTTTATTTCTCTAAACCCCGATACTAACACGCATCTTTACAGTGCATTGGGCGGTTTTAATATATTATGTTTTCATTCACTCGATTTAAGCCGATTGCAGAACAAAAGCTAAGTCACATAGTTTAGCTTAGCTCGCCTAGCTGAGGTCATTTTTCATACTAGTTTGCAGACCGCAAACTATTTATTTATTTAATTTATTTAATACAAAGAGTCACCAACACTGAACAACACAAATGAAAAATGACCTCTGCTATACGAGCTAAGCTAAACTAACTCAGCTTAGTTTTTTGTCTGCAACCGGCTTTAGCGTTATATGCCCTCTTAAACGGGTTAAGTGTACTGCACGCAGTGGAGAGTTGGCCACAGCTCTCGTTTATTTTTCATTCTGGGGAGACCTTCAAAACCCACCACATGCTTCTGTTGGCCAATCGTGTTGGCATTATAATTATTATAAAGTTGGCATCAATCTAGTATCGATGCGGAAGGAGCGGACCAAAGCGGCGATTTACTTTGCAGACATTTAAACTAGACCTAGAAAATACATACATATTATATGTAATTGTTTTACATAACGTAATAGGTCATGGTATCAACTATGTACATCACAAGGTGATCCGCCTCTCATACATACTTGTATTAAAAAAATATCTTTCTTGTAAAAACCTTAAGAGTGTTGCCATTTCGAAATAAAAAATATACAGAATTTGCGGAAATAATGTCTTTTTTAAAATTTATTAGACAAAATATAGTGGGCCAATTATGTACCCCGTTAACACATACAAGTTTTGCACAGCACTACTACACTTACAGTGGGGTGGGGTGTTACAAACTTGAAACAGATTTGAGACTGACAATTGAATGTAATGAATACAAAAGAAAACTAAAGAATAAATTAAACTTATTAAATTTGACTGATATGTAATTTATATTAACTTCTTTTTGTATAGATAATAATTATGTATGTATAATATTTTGTATCTTTTGTATTAAATTGTCTCCTTTACACACGAGTGCTTGCACTCTAGTAAAGGGAAATATGTTTTTTCTTGCTGTGCATCTTTTCTATATAGTTTGATTGTTCTATATTTTGTATATGTATTGTAAATTATCCAACTGTCGATTTATTCAGGAGAACTTTGTTCTCTTAACATATCGACAATGTATCAAGCCAGAATACGCGAGAATTGTATGGAGAGGTCTACTTTTTTCACGGCTTTTCCAACTTTGAAGTCAAAAAACACCAACTTAGAGGCTTCGCAGCATATATGTTCCATACACGGATTTACTCAGAATTCGGAGTAGAACATTTCGTGTGTCTGTGTGTCTGTGTCTGTGTGTGTGTGTGTCTGTGTGTCCGTCCCCCCCTTATAACTTTTGATCCGCTCAATTTACAGAGCCTAAAATTTCAGAATATATAAACAGTTACAGGCCTACAAAACTTTATACTCGGAATTTTGAATTTTTGTTTCAGTCAGGGGTTATCAACTTTTGAATTTTTATTTTATTTTTCCATATATCTCAGAAACCATAAACGCTAGAACGCTGAAAATTGGTACAAACATAGACAAATACAAAATCTCAAATTAGTTTTTTCAAAAAAATTCCAGGGTTTCTCAAACATTTTTTATTAAGAAAAATATTTTTTTTATGATAAATTTATGAGTTTAACTGCCTATATTTCCAAAACTTTTACAATTATCGAAAAAAGCCGAAACACCCCAACTAGATAATTTAATTTTCTATAAAAAATATTAACATTGTAGTAGAAAATCTCAATTTTTTTTAACAATTTTTTTAAAAATTGAATTTAGTGACGACATCGCTTCATACATTTTGTATGGCAGTCGCCTATACACAATATGTAAGAAGACTTAATAGTTTGATACTTCATCTCCAAACATACATACATACCATCATGCTATTTGCATATTCTGGGTAGGAAAAAGGATCTTCCTCCATACTATCCTATCTTGACATACATACCTACATATGTTGTATAGAAAACAAAATATCTGAAAATATTCAATAATTTGTATCTATGGGTTTATAGTTTGGTACATATTCTTCAACTATACATACTATCGCTATCGACAGTTGGATCTCATGTGTTACATGCAACTAGTTGATATATAGATAGTCCAACTGTCGATTTGTTCAGGAGAACTTTGTTCTCTTAACATATCGACAATGTATCAAGCCAGAATACGCGAGAATTGTATGGAGAGGTCTACTTTTTTCACGGCTTTTCCAACTTTGAAGTCAAAAAACACCAACTTAGAGGCTTCGCAGCATATATGTTCCATACACGGATTTACTCAGAATTCGGAGTAGAACATTTCGTGTGTCTGTGTGTGTGTGTGTCTGTGTGTGTGTCTGTGTGTGTGTCCGTCCCCCCCTTATAACTTTTCATCCGCTCAATTTAAAGAGCCCAAAATTTCAGAATATATAAACAGTTATAGGCCTACAAAACTTTTATACTCAGAATTTTGAATTTTTGTTTCAGTCAGGGGTTATCAACTTTTGAATTTTTATTTTATTTTTCCATATATCTCAGAAACCATAAAAGCTAGAACGCTGAAAATTGGAACAAACATAGAAAAATGAAAAATCTCAAATTAATTTTTTCCAAAAAAAAATTCCAGGGTTTCTCAAACATTTTTTATTAAGAAACATACTTTTTTTAAGATAAATTTATGAGTTTAACTGCCTATATTTCCAAAACTTATACAATTATCGAAAAAAGCCGAAACACCCCAACTAGATAATTTAATTTTCTATAAAAAATATAAACATTGTAGTAGAAGATCTCAATTTTTTTTAACAATTTTTTTAAAAATTGAATTTAGTGACGACATCGCTTCATACATTTTGTATGGCAGTCGCCTATACACAATACGTAAGAAGACTTAATAGTTTGATACTTCATCTCCAAACATACATACCATCATGCTATTTTCATATTCTGGGTAGGAAAAAAGGAACTTCCTCCATACTATCCTATCTTGACATACATACCTACATAATATATGTTGTATAGAAAACAAAATATCTGAAAATATTCAATAATTTGTATTTATGGGTTTATAGTTTGGTACATATTCTTCAACTATACATACTATCGCTATCGACAGTTGGATCTCATGTGTTACATGCAACTAGTATAAAAATAAAAAAAAATCTCTTTGTAATGCGTAATAACGGCTTACCCCTGTGGCACAGTTGGTAAGCCGTTTGGCTTCAATGCGGGCGTCCTGGGTTCAATCATAATTTATAATTTCTTCTAAGCAAGATAACAACCCATCCCTTCCCAACCCATCCTTTTCCTATTTTTATTTATTTATTTTTATTTTACAATTCTTTGGGAGATCAACAGCTATCAATTATAGTTTTTCAATTGGGATAACAACCGAGCAGCCAATTATAGGTCTCCGCTGATAGGCCATACCATCAGTTGCAGGATGAAAAATACAACATCACAATATATTCGGTTTCTGTAATAGATAAAGTTTCATCCTGCAGCCGAGGTTAACATAATATTACTTACAATAAATGTTAAAATTACAATAAAAATTACAATAAAAATGAAAATATTAAATTACAATAAAAAAAGTTCATACCTATTCACAAGCAAATCACATATCATTAAAGAACTTAGCACTAAGAACATTTCTCGCCCCTGTAATACTGCACTGGAATACGTCAAATTCTGGTGAGTTAAGTATTGAATTATTTATATTGTTACAAACACGCCAAAGAAATGAATTTTGTCGATAATTAGTGGATACTTGTTTTAAAGAGAATATTTTTGGACATTATCATTATTATTTTAATTTATGTTTTTTTTATATATAATTTTGCATTTTATATTATATTACGTTTTCTTGGTCATGTATACCTATTAGTTTTTATTTTTTATTATATGTATTTTTGTACTTGCTTGTACTACTGTATTTACTAGTGTGGTTGACTGGTAGAAATTGCCTACGGGCAGTAAGTCCGCCACATTATGTGATTTATTTTGCATAATAAAAGAGTTTTAATATTATTATTATTATAACAATGTGTATTAATTACAGCAATATATTTATTTATTTTTTTATTTAATTTTAATTTCATGTTAATTATAATGTGTGTAATGGCGGGTTTAGTGACATCGCGAATATTCACTTTTTTTCTATGCACATAAAATATTTATTTCTCTTCGACATTGAGCTATGGAATAATCAAAAAAATGTGATAAAGTAATTTTTTAAGGGAATGTTTGTTGATTTTTAAAATTGTATGACGAACATTCATTAGAGGCAGTCATATCAAAGATACGGCCCGCGGGCCGCATCCGGCCCGCGATCGCAGTGTGTCACAGAAAGTAGAATCATGTTTTTTAGAGCTTTTAGACTTTTTTTGTGTCTTTCACAGGCACCAGTTCATTTAAAAATGGAGTTGATAAATCTTCAATCGGACAGTATTTTGAAACAAAAATTTAAAGAGGTTAACGCTCTTACATTTTATACACAATATTACAAGAGTTTGGATAACTACCCGGAGTTGAAAAAGCATGCAGAACGCATTCTGTGCATGTTTGGTAGCACCTATTTATGTGAGCAGATGTTTTCCGTCATGTAAATAAATAAGAACAAACATCACACAAGACTTACAAATAGTGATGAGCAAAAGTCTTGCAAGTCTTGCAGTCTTGGTCTTGGTCTTGCGTTTTTTGCAAGACCAAGACCAAGACCACATATTTCACTGCAAGACCAAGACCAAGACCAGGGACGCAAGACCAAGACCAAGACCATGCTTGCAAGACCAAGAGTCTTGCAAGACTTAAATGCAAGACTCTTGCGGTCTTGCAGTTTTTCAATATGTTGACATATAACTCATAGAAATTGCATTGGAACGACAATAAATGACTTTTAATATGGTTAAAAATAACATACAAAGATCGAATTTTATAAATAAATAAATAAATAATAAACACTTCCTTGCACCCTGCGCAAGTGGCGAGTTTATTGTTGTATGGCAATTTCTTCCAACTAACCAGTGTTTCCAGCCCAGAGAAGCAATATTTGCGTGAGAAATGAATTTAAATAAATTTCTCCTCTGCTGGGAATCGAACCCAGAACGCCCGCACAGAACCAAAACAGCTTACCAACTGTGCCACTGCGGTCGGCATGACATCATCCAACTGTCGATTTGTTCAGGAGAACTTTGTTCTCTTAACATATCGACAATGTATCAAGCCAGAATACGCGAGAATTGTATGGAGAGGTCTACTTTTTTCACGGCTTTTCCAACTTTGAAGTCAAAAAACACCAACTTAGAGGCTTCGCAGCATATATGTTCCATACACGGATTTACTCAGAATTCGGAGTAGAACATTGCGTGTGTCTGTGTGTGTGTGTGTCTGTGTGTGTGTCTGTGTGTGTGTGTGTCTGTGTGTGTGTCTGTGTGTGTGTCTGTGTGTCCGTCCCCCCCTTATAACTTTTGATCCGCTCAATTTACAGAGCCTAAAATTTCAGAATATATAAACAGTTACAGGCCTACAAAACTTTTATACTCGGAATTTTGAATTTTTGTTTCAGTCAGGGGTTATCAACTTTTGAATTTTTATTTTATTTTTCCATATATCTCAGAAACCATAAACGCTAGAACGCTGAAAATTGGTACAAACATAGAAAAATACAAAATCTCAAATTAGTTTTTTCAAAAAAATTCCAGGGTTTCTCAAACATTTTTTATTAAGAAAAATATTTTTTTTATGATAAATTTATGAGTTTAACTGCCTATATTTCCAAAACTTTTACAATTATCGAAAAAAGCCGAAACACCCCAACTAGATAATTTAATTTTCTATAAAAAATATTAACATTGTAGTAGAAGATCTCAATTTTTTTTTAACAATTTTTTTAAAAATTGAATTTAGTGACGACATCGCTTCATACATTTTGTATGGCAGTCGCCTATACACAATATGTAAGAAGACTTAATAGTTTGTTACTTCATCTCCAAACATACATACATACCATCATGCAATTTGCATATTCTGGGTAGGAAAAAGGATCTTCTTCCATACTATCCTATCTTGACATACATACCTACATATGTTGTATAGAAAACAAAATATCTGAAAATATTCAATAATTTGTATCTATGGGTTTATAGTTTGGTACATATTCTTCAACTATACATACTATCGCTATCGACAGTTGGATCTCATGTGTTACATGCAACTAGTCTATAAAAAATATTAAAATTGTAGTAGAAGATCTCAATTTTTTTTTAACAATTTTCCAACTGTCGATTTGTTCAGGAGAACTTTGTTCTCTTAACATATCGACAATGTATCAAGCCAGAATACGCGAGAATTGTATGGAGAGGTCTACTTTTTTCATGGATTTTCCAACTTTGAAGTCAAAAAACACCAACTTAGAGGCTTCGCAGCATATATGTTCCATACACGGATTTACTCAGAATTCGGAGTAGAACATTTCGTGTGTCTGTGTGTGTGTGTGTCTGTGTGTGTGTCTGTGTGTGTGTCTGTGTGTGTGTCTGTGTGTGTGTCTGTGTGTCCGTCCCCCCCTTATAACTTTTGATCCGCTCAATTTACAGAGCCTAAAATTTCAGAATATATAAACAGTTACAGGCCTACAAAACTTTTATACTCGGAATTTTGAATTTTTGTTTCAGTCAGGGGTTATCAACTTTTGAATTTTTATTTTATTTTTCCATATATCTCAGAAACCATAAACGGTAGAACGCTGAAAATTGGTACAAACATAGACAAATACAAAATCTCAAATTAGTTTTTTCAAAAAAATTCCAGGGTTTCTCAAACATTTTTTATTAAGAAAAATATTTTTTTTATGATAAATTTATGAGTTTAACTGCCTATATTTCCAAAACTTTTACAATTATCGAAAAAAGCCGAAACACCCCAACTAGATAATTTAATTTTCTATAAAAAATATTAACATTGTAGTAGAAGATCTCAATTTTTTTTTAACAATTTTTTTAAAAATTGAATTTAGTGACGACATCGCTTCATACATTTTGTATGGCAGTCGCCTATACACAATATGTAAGAAGACTTTATAGTTTGTTACTTCATCTCCAAACATACATACATACCATCATGCAATTTGCATATTCTGGGTAGGAAAAAGGATCTTCTTCCATACTATCCTATCTTGACATACATACCTACATATGTTGTATAGAAAACAAAATATCTGAAAATATTCAATAATTTGTATCTATGGGTTTATAGTTTGGTACATATTCTTCAACTATACATACTATCGCTATCGACAGTTGGATCTCATGTGTTACATGCAACTAGTGGATATTTGTATGAAACTTATCCAACTGTCGATTTGTTCAGGAGAACTTTGTTCTCTTAACATATCGACAATGTATCAAGCCAGAATACGCGAGAATTGTATGGAGAGGTCTACTTTTTTCACGGCTTTTCCAACTTTGAAGTCAAAAAACACCAACTTAGAGGCTTCGCAGCATATATGTTCCATACACGGATTTACTCAGAATTCGGAGTAGAACATTTCGTGTGTCTGTGTGTGTGTGTGTCTGTGTGTCTGTGTGTCCGTCCCCCCCTTATAACTTTTGATCCGCTCAATTTACAGAGCCTAAAATTTCAGAATATATAAAAAGTTACAGGCCTACAAAACTTTTATACTCGGAATTTTGAATTTTTGTTTCAGTCAGGGGTTATCAACTTTTGAATTTTTATTTTATTTTTCCATATATCTCAGAAACCATAAACTCTAGAACGCTATAAATTGGTACAAACATAGACAAATACAAAATCTCAAATTAGTTTTTTCAAAAAAATTCCAGGGTTTCTCAAACATTTTTTATTAAGAAAAATATTTTTTTATGATAAATTTATGAGTTTAACTGCCTATATTTCCAAAACTTTTACAATTATCGAAAAAAGCCGAAACACCCCAACTAGATAATTTAATTTTCTATAAAAAATATTAACATTGTAGTAGAAGATCTCAATTTTTTTTTAACAATTTTTTTAAAAATTGAATTTAGTGACGACATCGCTTCATACATTTTGTATGGCAGTCGCCTATACACAATATGTAAGAAGACTTAATAGTTTGTTACTTCATCTCCAAACATACATACATACCATCATGCAATTTGCATATTCTGGGTAGGAAAAAGGATCTTCTTCCATACTATCCTATCTTGACATACATACCTACATATGTTGTATAGAAAACAAAATATCTGAAAATATTCAATAATTTGTATCTATGGGTTTATAGTTTGGTACATATTCTTCAACTATACATACTATCGCTATCGACAGTTGGATCTCATGTGTTACATGCAACTAGTTTTAAAAATTGAATTTAGTGACGACATCGCTTCATACATTTTGTATGGCAGTCGCCTATACACAATATGTAAGAAGACTTAATAGTTTGTTACTTCATCTCCAAACATACATACATACCATCATGCAATTTGCATATTCTGGGTAGGAAAAAGGATCTTCCTCCATACTATCCTATCTTGACATACATACCTACATATGTTGTATAGAAAACAAAATATCTGAAAATATTCAATAATTTGTATCTATGGGTTTATAGTTTGGTACATATTCTTCAACTATACATACTATCGCTATCGACAGTTGGATCTCATGTGTTACATGCAACTAGTTTTATTAAAACGGAATAATTTTATGACATCATTTTATAAAAACGGTACCTATAAAAATAATTTATAATTTAAATAATTTTGTCATTGTTAAATGTAAGTATTCCAACTGTCGATTTGTTCAGGAGAACTTTGTTCTCTTAACATATCGACAATGTATCAAGCCAGAATACGCGAGAATTGTATGGAGAGGTCTACTTTTTTCACGGCTTTTCCAACTTTGGAGTCAAAAAACACCAACTTAGAGGCTTCGCAGCATATATGTTCCATACACGGATTTACTCAGAATTCGGAGTAGAACATTTCGTGTGTCTGTGTGTGTGTGTGTCTGTGTGTGTGTCTGTGTGTGTGTCTGTGTGTGTGTCTGTGTGTCCGTCCCCCCCTTATAACTTTTGATCCGCTCAATTTACAGAGCCTAAAATTTCAGAATATATAAACAGTTACAGGCCTACAAAACTTTTATACTCGGAATTTTGAATTTTTGTTTCAGTCAGGGGTTATCAACTTTTGAATTTTTATTTTATTTTTCCATATATCTCAGAAACCATAAACGCTAAAACGCTGAAAATTGGTACAAACATAGACAAATACAAAATCTCAAATTAGTTTTTTCAAAAAAATTCCAGGGTTTCTCAAACATTTTTTATTAAGAAAAATATTTTTTTTATGATAAATTTATGAGTTTAACTGCCTATATTTCCAAAACTTTTACAATTATCGAAAAAAGCCGAAACACCCCAACTAGATAATTTAATTTTCTATAAAAAATATTAAAATTGTAGTAGAAGATCTCAATTTTTTTTTAACAATTTTTTTAAAAATTGAATTTAGTGACGACATCGCTTCATACATTTTGTATGGCAGTCGCCTATACACAATATGTAAGAAGACTTAATAGTTTGATACTTCATCTCCAAACATACATACATACCATCATGCTATTTGCATATTCTGGGTAGGAAAAAGGATCTTCCTCCATACTATTCTATCTTGACATACATACCTACATATGTTGTATAGAAAACAAAATATCTGAAAATATTCAATAATTTGTATCTATGGGTTTATAGTTTGGTACATATTCTTCAACTATACATACTATCGCTATCGACAGTTGGATCTCATGCGTTACATGCAACTAGTCATATTAATAAATAGGTGTAAGTACCAAAATTTAATTAGTACTTCTTTAAGAATGAAATTTAGATATCGGTTTAAAATCAGTGTTTAAAATACAAATATATTTATACCATGAACACGTGCGCGTGTATCTATAGACAGGATGTCAATATCTCAGATTCAAATTGTCTCATATTACGTTTACGTGATGCAAAAATAACCTTTATCATTAGATTCTCAAAGGTCAAAATATTATTCTTGCGGTTTAAAATATTATTCTTCAAAAAAATATTATTATTTTGTGATGGTCGATGCCGCTAAATAAACAAACGTACTCAGAGGCGTTTCACGTGTATTGTACGTTGTGCATAAAGTAAATTCAATTAATTATTTTCTTTAATGTTTTCCTAATGTCGATTTGTTCCAGAGAATTTATTTCTATTAACAGACCGACAAAGTTTCAATCCAAGATGTGCGAGATTTGTATGCCAGATCTATATTTTTCATTGTTTTTTCAACTTTGAAAAAACCATACCTATGGAGCATAATATTACAACTATTGAATTTTAATACGAATAATACTGCCGAAGGCCATTTACAATTACAAGTTATACACAATACAAATAAAACTAGTTGCATGTAACACATGAGATCCAACTGTCGATATCGATAGTATGTATAGTTGAAGAATAAGTACCAAACTATAAACCCATAAATACAAATTATTTAATATTTTAAGATATTTGGTTTTCTATACAACACGTGTACCTAGGTATGTATGTCAAGATAGGATAGTATGGAGGTCAGTCCTTTGATCCTACCCAGAATGTGAAAACAGCATGATGGTATGTATGTTTGTTTGGAGATTAGTATCAAATAAGTCTTCTTAGATATTGTGAGTAGGCTACTTCCATACAAAGTGTATGAAACAATGTCGTCACTAAATTCAATTTTTATTATTATATTAAATTTGCAATGTGCTAATACAATTTTAATATTTTTTATAGAAAATAAATTTTCTAGTTGGGGTGTTTCGTCTTTTTTCGATATTTAAAAAAAAAATGGAAATATAGGCAGTTAAACTCATAAATTTATCATAAAAAAATATATTTCTTAATAAAAAATGTTTGAAAAACCCTAGAATTTTTTTAAAAAAACTTATTTGAGATTTTGTATTTGTCTATGTTTATACAAATTTTCAGCGTTCTAACTTTTACGGTTTGTGAGATATATGGAAAAATAAATCAAAATTTCAAAACTTGATAACCCCTGACTGAAACAAAAATTCACAATTTTGAGTATAAAAGTTTTGTAGGCATATAACTGTTTATATATTCTGAAATTTTGGGCTCTGTTAATTGAGCGGATCAAAAGTTATAAGGGGGGGACAGACACACACACACAGACACACAGACACACGAAATGTTCTACTCCGAATTCTGAGTAAATCCGTGTATGGAACATATATGCTGCGAAGCCTCTAAGTTGGTGTTTTTTGATCTCAAAGTTGGAAATGCCGTGAAAAAAGTAGACCTCTTCATACAATTCTCGCGTATTCTGGCTTGAAACATTGTCGATATGTTAAGAGAACAAAGTTCTCCTGAACAAATCGACAGTTGGATAAGGGACACACACATACCTACACTGACACACTAAACCTCTAAGTTGGTGTTTTTTGGCTTCAAAGTTGACAAAAACCATGAGAAATATAGACCTGGCATAAAAATCTCCTAATACTGACAAGAAATAAATTATCTTGAACGTGTCGACAGTTGGAATATTATGACGTATGTATATATGGGTATGTATGTGTGCATTGTGCATGTATATATTTTTTAAGTGTTTTAGTTTTTCTTATTATTATGAATACCCACCTAAATTTTGTATTTGTGTAAAGTTATCATGTTATTGATTTCTCTGATCTAACTTTCATTTAATTAATATGTCTTTTGGTTTTTATATAAAAAAAGGATTTACCATAAATAAATGTAATAAATATTTTTTTTCGTAAATCACATAGATTTTTGTTATATAAGATAGTCTATGTTTTTTTTAAATGTATAATAAAACAAAATAATGATGCCATGCACATTATTTTAATTTAACAATAAAAAATGATGAATTCAATTTACCATACAAGGTAATAAAATAAAATTAATTATTAAAAAAAAACACGGCACTTGGCATGACTCTGTAATAGCGGGAAGTCAAAGTAAGGATTAGTCTTCTATTGTTACGCCGACGTTAGACAAACATAACATTTATGTTACTATCGTAAAAGTACATTTTTGCATGATTGAAACGAAATTAAGACATTTTGAATCTGGAACAATTCATATTTTAACATCCTGTGTAGGTACATGTTTTTGAGCGAGTTTTGACACGATAATATTATGATATTATACCTACATACATATCTAACATTCAAGCAAGGTAGGTATGTTCATTATTTTACTAGTTGCATGTAACACATGAGATCCAACTGTCGATAGCGATAGTATGTATAATTGAAGAATACCTACAAAACTAAAAACACAATACATAATAATAAATATTTTGAGATATTTTATTTTCCAAAAACTATCGATTTATTTAAGAGAATTTATTTCACATATCGACAAATTATCAAGCGATGATACGTGAGATTTGTATGCTAGGTCTATATTTTTCATGTTTTTTCAACTTTGGAGTCAAAAAACGTCAACTTAGAGGCTACTCAGCATACATGTTCTATACTTAAATAGATTATTAGATGGGTCTATGGAGGAGCGGTTAGCGCGCTGGGCTAGTAATCCAGTGGTTGCGAGTTCGAATCCTGCCTCGACCGATTTCGTCCATATATAACATAAGCATTTATGCTTATTTTAGGGAAAGTAGGAAGATGTATAATATACATATAACATATTATGTAGGTACTTGTTTAACAAGGACATATTCATTTTTTATGAAAAAAAGATAATATGGATTTATTAAGAATTTGGAGTAGAACATTTAGTGTGTCTGTCCCCCCCCTCTTAAACTTTTTTGTTCCGCTAAATGCAGAGCCTAAAATTTCAGAATATATATAAAGTTATAGGCCTACAATGCTTTTTATAAACTTTTGAATTTTAAATTTATTTTTCCATATACCTATTTCAATAACCATAAAAGCTTGAAAGCTGAAAATTGGTATACCTAAATATAGCCAAATTTTATAGAAAATCTCAAATTTAATTTTCATGTGTAAAAGTTCCAGAGTTTCTCAAACATTATTTATTAAGACAAACTTTTACCAATTTTTATAAAAATTGAATTTAGTGACGACATCTTTCATACAATTTGTAAGGCATCTCAAAATTTACCAATTTTTGTAATAAAATAGTTTAGTAATGACATTTCATACAAATTGTGTGGCAGTGACCTATACACAATATCTAAGGTAATGAAATATAATATTATTATCTAAGGTGACTAAATAGTTTGATACTTAATCTTCAAACATAAATACATACCATCAAACTGTTTTCATATTTTGGGTAGGAAGGGAGGACTGACCTCTCCATACTACCCTATCTTGACATACATACTTACATGTTTTGTATAGAGTACAAAATATCTTAAAATATTCAATTATTTGGATTTAGGGGTTTCTATTTCTGTGCGTATTCTTTAACTAAACATAATATCGCCATCGACAGTTGGATCTCTGAAGTTGAAGCCCTCTAAGAATGTCTGTTAGTTTCCTTGTATTAATTTGTATATTATAGTTTTAAAGAGAGGACTTATATAATTGACATCAAAGTTCATGACTAGAAAAATATTTTGTTTCATGATATTTTCATAAGAATCATCTTTGAAAGATTTATTATATTCAGACACTTATTCAGACAATGATTTTAGTTTTGATTCACTTCAGCTTATACATTGACTCTATGAATCTTAAATTCTTCAACATATTTGTATTTCATTTTATATTTTTATTACCTACTATAATAACAATATATGAAAAGTTATAAAAATACAGAAATTTAAAGACGACATGTAAACGATATTTCATAGTTCGGTGATTTTTTTTCCAAAAATTGTAATAATTTGATACCTAAAATTATATCACACGTTTACTTCAACGAAAATTTAGGTTTTATTAAGAAAAACTCGAATATGTACCTACTTTACCTACTCGTAAAAGTGCAAGACTTGCAAGACTCTTGCTGCAAGACCAAGACCAAGACCAAGACTATGTATGCAAGACCAAGACCAAGACCAAGACTATACTTGTAAACGCAAGACCAAGACCAAGACCGCAGGTGCAAGACCAAGACCAAGACCACCCCGGTCTTGGTCTTGGTCTTGCATTTGCTCATCACTACTTACAAATGAACATCTCCAATAAATTCTTAAAATAATAACAACGAATATGATACCTGACATCAATGAGCATGTCAAAAACAAGAGAAGTCAGGTATCTGGATCCTCGAGCTCAAAATAATTACACTCTTTTATAACTTTGATATGATTTTTAACAACCGTATATTATATTAGTACTATATAATTAAATAAATAAAATGTTATAATAATTCAGTACATTTTTTTTATTTGAATCTGGCCCGCCTACACATTCTAAATTTAATATATGATTCCTGCAACATTGAGTTTAACACCCCTACTCTAGGGTGAATTGCAAGTAAACAAAAAAGGGCATATGCTTATGCAATATTAACTTACGTGTTAGTAAGCGTAACTATCACGTGCGTTAAAAAGGATTTATAATATTGTAATTTAATATCTACCATACCATCACGCCCTTTCCCTATTTAAGGTAGGCTCTCTCTAGACATATATTTCTTGCTTCATTCACGTCCATGCATCGTCTCATACACGTTCTTCTGTTATTCTTGTCTCCAAATTCCATTTATGTTATCGTGCCAAGTTTTCCTTGGCCGACCTCTACTTTTCGTTCCTATTTCGCTCGTTTGCGAGAACAACGACATAAGTCAAAAATCCGATTTTTGAGTTAATAATGCAGAAATGTTGTGTTTATCAATATTACAGTGAATATAATATGACAGTGAAACAACGACACATGTGCTGTTTCTCTCGCACTTATAGAGATATTGTACTGAGAATTGGAGAAGACATAAATATTGACAACATTTCTGCATTATTAACTCGAAAATCGGATTTTTGACTTATCTCGTTGTTCTCGCAACGAGCGATTTTATCAGCCTTATATACTTTTTTTGTCAGACGGTCATCACTCATTCTTTCTATGTGGCCAATCCATAATTTATTTCGATAATCTAACTCAGGTATTTACATGATTTAAATTATGGGAAACTCAAAATTTGTTGATTTATTGGATTCAAAAAAATAAACCTGAATTGAAATGAAAAAAAAAATCGCTAATACTCACTTTGATTTTATGCACATAAAATATTTGTTTCTCTACAACATATACATAGCTATGGAGTAATTAAAAAAAATAGTATTAAGTATTTTTTTAAGGAAATGTATGTTGATTTTTAAAATTGTATGACGAACATTCACTAGAGTGATGTTGAAAATACTGATGGTATTTTTTTTTAGAAACACACGGTTTAACATATTTGAGAAATTTGATTTCAAATTGGGGTTAAAATTTCGATTTGAAATATTATGTTTAAGAGGTCATATTATGACACAAAAAAGATTATCTGAACGACGTATATTTATGAAGTAATTAAAAGAAATGACGTAATTAAATAGGAAATTATATAAATTTAAAAATAATGTGATGACCATTCAGTAAAAATAATGTTGAAATACGTGTGATATATTTTTTTTTCCGAAACACGCCGCTTAACGTATTTGTTTAATTTGATTTTCAAATATTTCTAAATGCGATGTTTGAGGTTATAATTGGGTCATTAGACCATTAGACGTCAAAACATCCTACAGTGTCACCCATGGTCTCAGATTTTATTGATATTTTTTTTATTTGTTCCTTTTGACATCCTTATTTAACAATGGAAAATATTATTTTGATATCTTGTATACTTTTAGAGATACAATTTTTTGAAATTGGTTGAAAAATAAAGTAGCGTCTAGTCCCAGCTCTTCTTTTCTGCATTCTTAGGTTAGGTTTAAGTTTGTTTATAATAATAATAATAGCGACTCGCGTGAGCGAGTTGCTTTATAAATTGAATTATAAATTATTATAAGTTAAATTTACATTTTTTATTTAATTTTTCGCATTTAATATAAAATTTCACAGCTCATTTGACTTAATACTACGAGATCTCAACCAATCAGAGAGCCAACCGGAAACAAAATGCGGAATGGTAAATGCGGATTGTAGACGCTAGTAAAAATAACCCGAGGGCTATTTCCGAGACGTTACATTTTTGTGACACCTTAGTATAAAAACCACCTTAGGTGGTTCGGCCACATAGAAATAATGAGTGATGACCGTCTGACAAAAAATGTATACAAGGCTGATAAAAGAGGAACGAAAAGTAGAGGTCGGCCAAGAAAAAGTTGGCACGATCACATAAATGGGATTTTGAAAGATGGTGATGTTAGAAGTAAGAATAATAGAAGAGCGTGTATGAGACGATGTATGGACGTGAATGAAGCGAGGAATGTATGTCAAAAGTGAGGAGTCTGGCGTTCGGTTCTCTCTGCCTACCCCAAATAGGGAAATGGCGTGATGGAATGGTATAGTAAGTATAAAAACATAATAACTTTTTCAAATTTTAATGAATTTTTCTTTAATATCCTAATAAATAAATGCTGATTTAGATATTCATTCACATCTTATACATTTTACATAAAAAAAACATTACTTTCAAGAAGTCACAAAAACGTAAAGTCTCGGAAATAGCCCTCGGGTCATTTTTCAACCAATTTCAAAAAGTATACAATATATCAAAATAATATTTTGCTATGTTAATTAAGGATGTCAAAAGGAACAAATAAAAAAAAATATCGTCAAAATCTGAGACCATGGCTGGATGTTTTGTCGTATAATGACCCAATATACCCTCTTTATATATGTTTTTGGAGTGCTATGACAATCCGGACGAAGCCCGGTACAAGACACGTACATACATGCAATACATTATATTCACATGTCACTATGATGTGTCATAGTTAAATCAATATTAAGGTCAGGGGGTCATTGTGACTATACCGCCCCCTCCCCCTCTCCCCCGACATAACCGTAAACCGTGCAATACCGGTTTCGGAAGACAACGGACGGCCCGACCCCCACACTTATAATATTGATAACGTTATGGCACTGTATGTAGCGTAAACCGGTTATTTCGCGATTCACTTCCGATGCAAATTATCTAGATACCGGTAGTCTATTTTTGTTGTTGAAAATATTGTAATCTTTGATATCCGTTATTTAATCAAAAATATGATGTTGGTAAGTGGTTGGGTCGTCTTAACGATATTATGTATCCTGAGGTTGACCAACTTGTATACCTACAATTATTTATTGTTCAAAGAAAAAAACTCAAACTTTGTATATATGTAGGTACTTCTACTTACTTTTAATAACTCTAAAAATAAGTTTAAACCTTTTCGAGCTTGAGTTCATAATCTATTAATTACTAAGGCTGGGTTGTTTCAACAAAAGTATCGGTACCTACAAGTATAGTTATCTGGTCTCCAAATTACGACAAATACATAAAAACAATAGAATCTGTCCAAAGAAGATTAACACGAATTTTGGTTTCTAGAGAGGGGATAAGCCATCAATTTGAATGTTATAATGACAGGCTGGTATACCTATCTTCATCTAATATCATTAAATAATAGACGAAAAATTGCAGATATGATGATACTATATAAAATATTAAATTATCAGTTAGATGTACCAAATATCCTTCCACAAATTCAAATAACAGTACCAATTAGAAATACCACAATTAGAAATATTTTTCACTTAAAATTCTATAATACGAATATCGGTTATTTCTCTCCAATTCCTCGCTTAATCAGAATATACAACTCAGTTCATCAAATTAATTATATTGACATATTCTCAAACTCCAAATTAATTTTCAAAAAACACATGATATCCCAGTTCGTAACCTCTTAATTCTTTCGTTTAAATTTATGTATAACTTCTCTGTTCATATTCTCATGTTTAATTATTGTTGATTTTCATGTTTCATTTGTTTAATCTTTAAATCTACAACTCTAAACTTACTATGTAATATCCACCCGCAACATAATAATTATATAGGTACATCATGTAAAATAGACACTGCACCTTCCGTACACTGCATAGTGTAGTGTAGTGTAGGTAGGAAATTTATATACTTACAAACAATTCTTATTATGATATGTACTTCCCATATATAAGCAATTATGCGCAGAAATATTTGGGCATTCATGCCTGTGTCTGTGCTTAATTAAATAAATAAATAATACTTTGATTTCATAAAACTATTCAAAACTTTTGGTCGTTTCATTGAAATTTAATGTCGTCAAACGAAGCAATTTTGAACAATTTTATGAAATCAAAGTATTTTAACTATACTTTTACCGATACTTTTGTTGAAACAACCCATCTTTTGTATCTAGTTATTACTTCTTATTACTACTAAGGATGTGTTTTTCGAACAAAGATTAAAGTAAAAGTAGGTACCTATAATATAAATACTTCGATTTCATATAATTGTTCAATACCTTTGGTTGTTTCGTTGATATCTAATTTTTGTTATATTTTTTTATTTATTTAGAAAACATACAGGATACAATGTTATACCTAAGTATAGAATATAATATGATCGATAATAAAACGATGGATTGTGGCCAACGCTACAACTCATCACTACCAAGTCACACCACAAGGTATTCCAATTTTGTATGGAAAAAGTTTCAATTTTTTTATGAAATGAGTTTGTTCAAATTTTTTTTATTGAAATATTTTATTATAAAATCCTGATATTTCTTCAGTGTCATTATATGAAAGTGATGTGCATTTTTACCAATTTGAAAATAAAAATTTAAATTTTAAAGTTTCCTGAGCTTGGTTTCATTTTGAAATATTTGACATATAAAAAACAGAAGCACTATTCAGTATAACATATACAAATTTGCAAAAATTTTAAAGTATCGAATGAGTAATTTAGTCTTTAATTGATAAAGAAAAATAAACACTCCGTACATAGCACATACATAGTACACAGCACACACACATATACATTGTGATGAAGCTTTCAGAATACAATCTCAGCATGATATTAGTTGATAATATGCAATAAAAAAATATCCTTAAAAATTGCGTAATCATAACTATCCACTATATCCCATTGGGTTAGTGAGGAGTAAAAAGTATGATTAGTTACATCCCAATAATATTTTTTTAACATAAGAGTAACAAATTAATATAAATGACAAATATAGTACTAGGTATATGTAAGTATATATGTGTTTAGTGGTATTATCCCAGCTTGTGGTCGAAGGCCCAAGTGATAGCTCTACTAAAGCCCGGAAAAGAGCCAACCGACCCAAAAAACTTTCGCCCAGTATCGTTGCTTTGTCACCTTTATAAAGTTTATGAACGTATTATACTCAATAGAATCGGCCCAATCATAGAGAATAAATTAATAAAAGAACAAGCTGGATTCCGCTCTGGTAAATCATGCCCTAGCCAAATTTTAAACCTTACCCAACATATAGAGAATGGGTTCAAAGAGAAGAAGATAACTGGAACTGTATTCATAGACTTGAGCGCCGCGTATGATACAGTAAACCATAGAATGTTGCTATCAAAGACATTCAAAGATCTATAGCTTAACAAAAGATTTCAAGCTAGTTAAAATCTGTGAATCAGTCTTGAAAAACCGCAGATTCTATGGGTCACTACAGGGCACCAACAGCCGATGGAGAATACAGAGGAACGGATTACCACAGGGAAGCGTGCTGGCGCCAACTCTTTTCAACATATATACGAACGACCAACCCATAGGACCAGAAACCCAACACTTTATATATGCCGACGATCAGGCGATAACAGCATAAGGCGACGCATTTGAGGATGTTGAAGGAAAGATATCAAGAATGTTGGTGAAAATGACAAAATACTATAAAGATAACAACCTAAAACCCAATCCAGCAAAAACTCAAGTGTGCTCCTTCCATTTAAGAAACAAAGAAGCTAAAAGAAAGCTTAAAATTAATTGGCAGGGCGTTGAATTGGAGAACTGCGCAGAACCAAAATATCTAGGGGTTAAACTGGATCGAACCCTCTCCAATAGAACCCATTGCACAGATACACAGAAAAAGGTGTCTGCTAGGAAAAACATTATACGGAACCTGGTTGCTTCAAAATGGGGAGCAAGTCCCGACGTGCTCAGAACATCCACGATAGCACTGTCGTACTCCGCTGGCGAGTATGCTTGCCCTGTTTGGTGGAAATCAACGCACGCAAAAAAAGTGGACACTTCCCTAAATGAGGCAAATAGACTCATAACAGGATGCCTTAAACCAACACCCTCTAACAAAATATATGCTCTCAGCGGAATTGCCCCACCAAATGTTCGGCGGGAGGTTATAGCACAGGCGGAGAGGAGTAAGCAAATCACTGACCAGAGACATATGCTATATGGACACCAACCACCAATTAGTCGCCTCAAGTCCAGGAGGAGCTTCCTAAATGCAACCAACCCATTGACAGACACACCCGAGAATGCAAGAAAACGTCTATGGAGGGACTCAGCAAGGGAATCGCAAGGGACTATATTCAACACCCCAATGGAAACCCTACCACCAGGTCATGACCTCCCATGGCCAATATGGAAAACCTTAAACAGGATTAGGACTGGGGTAGGCCGCACAAAGAAGAACCTACAGAGATGGGGAATTATTGAGGACTCGATGTGTGAGTGTGGACAGGAGCAGAACACCGAGCATCTTCTCACATGTCCATTGATTCCCGAACGGTGTGACTGGAGAGACTTTGCGGAGCGAGCCCGCCTCGAGGACAGAGTAGTTGGAGTTGTGGCATTTTGGGAGCGAAGGGGGCTGTAGTCTGACCGACACGAAAAGAAGAAGAGTGGTATTATGTAGATATGTGATGGTGTGTGGTTATTTTTATATTTACTGAACCAAACAATAATAACAGGTAAGCGAACGTCTACAACGCCTGTCAGGCTTGCTTGTAACAAACACATCAAGAAATTGCCATATATAAAACAGTTTCTTTTAACTAACCAGTGTTCCCATTTCAGAGAAACGATATTTTCGTGAGAAATTAATTTCTCCGCTGCTGGGGAACGAACCCAGGACGCCCGCACAGAAGCCAAACGGCTTACCAACTTTGTCACGAACTAGATTATTTATAAAACCAATAACATGAACTTATTCGATGTGGAGCTACGTATATTTTATACGTCCACGTGTATTTGTTGCCCCCGCACGTGACATGTTTGTGTTAGCTGACCAACCCCAAGCGTTGCACGTGTTCATCCCTTGTGCTTGGTTAAACCATTCTTTATTGTTTGTCGCGCTCAAAGTAAATACCAACAGTCCTAATATGTGCACAGAAACGTGCCATAATAAATTATAGCGAAATATTTATTTAACATTTGATAGAATCGTTTTCTAGATGACACATTTTGTTGGAAACATCGACACGTGTGGTAGGTACTTCTATATAAATAAAGCAAAATGTCCTGACTGACCGACTGACTGACATACTCACTCATTAACGCAAAGTCCAAACGACTTATCTTATAGAAGTGAAATTTGTAAATCAAAGAACAATGATTTGTTTAATTTAAAAGTAAGTTAAAAATTCCATTAATTTCTCGTTTAAAAAATTGTTATGTTTTAGAATTGGACTATTGGAAATAGTTTGTATAAAAACTGACCCAAAGGTCTACATAAAAGAAGAAGAAAAATAATTAGAGTATAGGAAATAGTTTGTATAAAAATGACCCAAAGGTCTACATAAAAGAAGAAGAAAAATAATTACAGTATAGGAAATAGTTTGTATAAAAACTGACCCAAAGGTCTACTTATAATAATAAGAAGAAGAATTAGACTATAGGAAATTGTTTGTATAAAAACTGACCCAAAGGTCTACATAAAAGAAGAAGAAAAATAATTAGAGTATAGGAAATAGTTTGTATAAAAATGACCCAAAGGTCTACATAAAAGAAGAAGAAAAATAATTACAGTATAGGAAATAGTTTGTATAAAAACTGACCCAAAGGTCTACTTATAATAATAAGAAGAAGAATTAGACTATAGGAAATAGTTTGTATAAAAACTGACCCAAAGGTCTACATAAAAGAAGAAGAAAAATAATTAGAGTATAGGAAATAGTTTGTATAAAAATGACCCAAAGGTCTACATAAAAGAAGAAGAAAAATAATTACAGTATAGGAAATAGTTTGTATAAAAACTGACCCAAAGGTCTACTTATAATAATAAGAAGAAGAATTAGACTATAGGAAATTGTTTGTATAAAAACTGACCCAAAGGTCTACATAAAAGAAGAAGAAAAATAATTAGAGTATAGGAAATAGTTTGTATAAAAATGACCCAAAGGTCTACATAAAAGAAGAAGAAAAATAATTACAGTATAGGAAATAGTTTGTATAAAAACTGACCCAAAGGTCTACTTATAATAATAAGAAGAAGAATTAGACTATAGGAAATAGTTTGTATAAAAACTGACCCAAAGGTCTACATAAAAGAAGAAGAAAAATAATTAGAGTATAGGAAATAGTTTGTATAAAAATGACCCAAAGGTCTACATAAAAGAAGAAGAAAAATAATTACAGTATAGGAAATAGTTTGTATAAAAACTGACCCAAAGGTCTACTTATAATAATAAGAAGAAGAATTAGACTATAGGAAATTGTTTGTATAAAAACTGACCCAAAGGTCTACATATAATAAGAAGAATTAGACTATACGAAATAGTCTGTTTAAAAACTCACCCAAAGGTCTACATACAATAATAATAAGAAGAATTAGACTATAGGAAATGGTTTGTATAAAAACTCACCCAAAGGTCTACATAAAATAGGAAGAAGAAGAATTATGCATCTCAATAAACTTGAACGTCTTCAGAATATATGTATCAGATTCATCTTTGGGTTGAAAAAATTTGATCGCATATCACCTTACCGCAATCTTCTTTGTTGGCCCAGGATACGCCAGCGGTGCAATATACACATTTTGTCACTATTGTACAATATTCTCTCGAACCCAAACCTACCACAGTACCTAAAAAGCAAATTCACTTATTTATCCAATCATGGACTTCCACTCCGATCTGCTGAACGTACAACACTATCCATACCTATCCATAATACAGAATTTCTCAGCTCTTCGTTCGAAGTACAATCAGCAAGATTATGGAATAGCCTTAGTCTGGATATTGCGTCGTCTAACTCACTTTGTATTTTCAAGAAAAAACTAAAGAAGGAATATTTATCCTTGAACACCTGATCCCGATTTCCTCTCCTGTCCTTACCATATCCTTTTTATTGCTATGAATTATATTTTTTTTTTTTGTTTAATAGTATTTAAGTGTTATACGTATTTTATTTGATTTCTTTTACTCTTTTTTATTTGCTGTTGTACATACACAATGTTGTCATACTTTGTTATCTGGTTGGTTGGAAGAAATTGCCTAGTGGCAATAAGCCCGCCAGTGTACAATTATATTTGTTTATATTATGTACAAGAAGATGTATAAAATAAATAAAAAATTATTTTGGATATTGAACTTTACCTAAAATAGATAATTTTACGATAGGAAATTAGTATTTTGTTGTTTTGGTACCTACACGATAATTTTTTTGACATTTTTTTTTAAAATAAGTAATAATTTGTCATGTTCTTAAATGTGTCTGTCAATGGAAGCCGTGATTTCTATTAGTCATTTGTAGTAAATATTTAAAAATATCACACTTGATACTATAAGGGCCCGCTCACATTGGATACGAATTTGGTCGTACGTAAACGTACGATGCTGGTCGTACGAATCGAGTGCGCGCACTGGCTTGCTCACATTGGATACGAATTCGCATCGTACGTATACGTACGATACTGGTCGAGTGCGCGCACTAGATACGGCTTTCTCCGATTTTTGATACGAATTTGATCGTACGTCGACGTACGATGCTGGTCATACAATTTTATGTATTTAAGATTTGGTACACGGATAACAAACAATACACATAAACATAATAGGTATCAATCACAACAAAGCTACCGTGCATACAAAACTATCACACAAGGCACAGCACAGCACAGCCTCTCTGTGGGTTAGACAATTTTTTTTTTTAGATAAAAATGAATATGTCCTTGTTAAACAAGTACATATACATCTTCCTACGTTCCCTAAAATAAGAAAATAAATGCTTGTGCTATAGGTGAACGAAATCGGTTGAGGTAGGATTCGAACTCGCGACCACTGGATTACTAGACCAGCGCGCTAACCGCTCTGCCATCGACCCATCTAATTTTATTCCCATTTATTTATTTATTAATTTATTTAATATTTCTTCTCGGGCAACTAACAGATACTATGTCAAATATTTATTTAACACGCACCCAATAACAAGTTGCCACATTCTGGAGACTTACGATATTAGTCGTCTCACAGATCCAGACTGAAAACACAATTAAAAACTGTGCCTCCACCGGGAATCGAACCCGGGACCTTTGGATCAGCAGTCAGATACCCAACCAACTGAGCAACGAAAGCCGACAATTGTAATATATATAGACAAAATTATCTTGTTTATAACATTTTATAATAACATATTCTCTTCACATAGCACAAAACATCACAAAACCTTGGGGTAAGCAAATTATAAAAAACAGGTAACAACACATGAAGAGAAATTTAAAATAACAGTTTACAAAGATAAAAATACCAAGTCATAAAAAAATATTTAGTTATTTGAATTCGGATCAAATTGCATAACGTAATCAGAAATCTCATAAACATTTGTGTCCAAAAACAAAATTTTCTGTATCCATTTATGTGTAATCAAAGTACGAACGGAGCAAAATATCCAAACAAGTTTGGATCGAATTCGTATGTCGGAACTATACGCACGTCAACGTACGACTAACTCGCACCCAGTGTGAGCACTCTCATAGTGCTCAAAGGAACGGGATTATTCGTGCGTTTTCGACGTTTTCGTACGTATTCGGACGACTGAATTTCGTACGTAAACGTATCCAATGTGAGCATGTCCATGAGCGAACTCAGACGTCGTAACAATTCGTGCGTATACGTACGACCACAAGTACGACTACGTACGATCACGTACGACCAACTCGCATCCAGTGTGAGCACTCTCATAGAACATCAAGTATCGGGATCGTTCGTGCATTTACGTACGTTTACGCACGAGCGAAATTCGTACGAAAACGCATCCAATGTGAGCGAGGCCTAACGCTACATACTATGTAGGTATGACTGACGTGTTGATAGCAATTTTCAACACTTTGAAGGCTGTTAAGTCTCCGAAAGCCAAGGCTGTTAAGTCTCCGAAAGCCAAGGCTGTTAAGTCTCCGAAAGCCACCACTGCTCAGCCCCCCTAGACAACATGTCATTAAAGCAAAGCGTTATATCGCTAAGCGATAGAAATGTATGAAATTGGTGGCTGTCGCGTGATGTCATAGCCACCAATTCCATACATTTACTATCGCTTAGCGATATAACGCTTAGCTTAAATGGCATGTTGTCTAGGGAGGCTGGGTCCATATTATCCAATCGCTGTTACCTGTTGTGGGATCCTTTAACAAAATAAAACATCTTTCCTTATACTATGACGTAAGTATGAGTATAAATATTATAGGGCCCGCTATACATAATGACGTGGTTAAGTCTGGCAGTCGCTAGCTCTTCTACTATTATTATTATCACACGTAATTAGGTACAATATTTGTGAAATTACATATTCGCTGTTTTTATTTAATTTAAAACCAGCGTTTTGCACGTTGTGAAACTTATAATCTCACTTCTTTCTTCTTCCTGGCCTCTTCCCAACTTATCGTCGATGAAGACTGTTGGGCAGTATTTTTGGTCTTCCCCTATCCGTTGGTCGGGGGATATCTACGGCCATAGCCTGGTTCACAATGTGATCCTCGGGTCTTCTTAATATGTGACCATACCATCTCAATTGTCTTTCTTCTAATTTGTTGTTAATGCCTGTCACTCCTAAGCTTCCGCGAATTTCATACCTATATTCAATAAGGAAGAATTTCATACCTATATTCAATAAGGAAGAAAATATAAAAAAAAACAGTCAATTAAAATGATTAAATAATCGAAAACGTTGATATCTCGACTATATTATAATGAAAAAAGATCGTCACTAGTGTATTATAGAATGGATTTAATTTAAATATACCTATAAATTTTAGTTTTTAACGACTTAAATTTTCTTTAACAGATTTTTAATTATCTCAATAGAGACGAAGTTGGAATATTTTACTGTAGGAGAACCGGGAAATCAAGACACCTATAGGGCTTACGACCTGTCATCGGCTGGTTTACGTGATCACTTTATGCGCTTGCGTAACGTTCACCAATTATGCCTTTTTAATGAGATCCCTATCAATTCAATTTTTGAAAGTTCTATATATTGCAGTACTGAAATTCTTTTCGTTTGAAAATAAGGATTTTTACTACAGCCATCTATGTGTGAAATTATGAACAACATTCTTATTATTTTTATTTATTTTTGTTGTAACGCCATCTATTGAGAGAATTGTTTTTTTTTTTGTAAATAATGAAAAGCCACAATTCTTATATCTGAGGTGACAATGCATTCCGACAGGGAAAAAAATCCAATGTTTGCGCATATGCAATAGTAAAAATATTCGATTACTTAAATTTTCATTCAAATTATAATTCGTCTTCTGAATTGAACCCATTTATTACAAAACTGTCACCTGCATTCTCTGACTTGTCGAGCTCTAGGTCTAATTTGCATTGCCAATATTATATCATCACGTTGTTAACCTTGTCTCAATATAATTTAATGTATTATAACGTTGTATATATACTTTAACTGTGTATAAATATTATAATTAATTTTATTTAGGTCAGTTATATGCTGTAACTATAACAATCGATATCCTGGTTATATCAGAATGAATTGCTTTTGAATCTCTCTGAAAAGATTGCCATTTTTGCTGAAATTTCCTAATAGCAGTTAGCCCGCCAGTTCGCAATATATTTGTTTAATTATCTACAAAGCTACAAAGGCAAAAAAGCTATAATGAAAACATATGAACTAATATGTATTGTACCTAATACATCGCGTATTACGGAAGGAAGGAACAAACACAGACACTGAGTACGCAACGATAATCATTAAAATAATTCGCATTTAAAATTATTAATGAAATTTGTAACTATTCAGTATTATAAATATATTTTAAAATAAATTAATAAACTTTGTTTGTTTCCACTAGTTATATATATATATATATATATATATATATATATATATATATATATATATATATATATATATATATATATATATATATATATATATATATATATATATATATATATATATATATATATATATATATATATATATATATATATATATATATATATATATATATATATATATATGTTATATTTGATGTTTTCACGGGTGAAATATGTTATAATATTTTTATCTCGGTTTTCCCGTGTCAGTAGGTCTTGACTAAGACCATTTGTCTTCCGACGTTTCGCCTGAATATCACCAGGCATTTTCAAGGACTTAACGAAAAGCACGCGCGCGACACACGTCTACTCACACTGAAAGCTCACCGTCAAACGTCGGAAGACAAATGGTCTTAGTCAAGACCTACTGACACGGGAAAACCGAGATAAAAATATTATAACATATATATATATATATATATATATATATATATATATATATATATATATATATATATATATATATATATATATATATATATATATATATATATATATATATATATATATATATATATATATATATATATATATATATATATATATATATATATATATATATATATATATATATTTTTTTTTTTTTTTTTTTTTTTTTTTTTTCTTTTTTTTTTTTTTAAACACTACATGTTTCGATAACCTCCTTTATCTTCCTCGTTAAAAAAAATATATATAACTAGTGGAAACAAACAAAGTTTATTTATTTATATTAAAATATATTTAAAATGAATTTTCACAAAGTGAACGCCTCTACCTTAGAAAATTCAGTATTATGTATGTTTGCGTTGCTTTGAGTAATACATTAAATATATTATGTTTTTATTTGATCAGGGACGCATGCGAGTTAGGTATATAAAATACATCTACGCACCTGACGACATTGATATATTATACCTAACCTCTTCTCTATGATTTGAAATGTCAAATCTCGTCGGGAATCGATTTTGTTGAAAGATATATTATGACGGTCATTTTGACCTGATTGATCATGTTTAATGTGAGCTATGTGTCTGTTTTGTCTGATGTTTATTGAAGTAGTGGTTAATTAGTTATTAGTACAAAGTATCTTGATTGTGTGCCTACCTAATGTATGTAGAGAGGAAACTATCATCACCCAGTTCATAAGTATATTGTCACTGTTTAATGTGAGCTATGTGTCTGTTTTGTCTGATGTTTATTGAAGTAGTGGTTAATTAGTTATTAGTACAAAGTATCTTGATTGTGTGCCTACCTAATGTATGTAGAGAGGAAACTATCATCACCCAGTTCATAAGTATATTGTCACTGTTTAATGTGAGCTATGTGTCTGTTTTGTCTGATGTTTATTGAAGTAGTGGTTAATTAGTTATTAGTACAAAGTATCTTGATTGTGTGCCTACCTAATGTATGTAGAGCGGAAACTATCATCACCCAGATCATAAGTATATTGTCACTGTTTAATGTGAGCTATGTGTCTGTTTTGTCTGATGTTTATTGAAGTAGTGGTTAATTAGTTATTAGTACAAAGTATCTTGATTGTGTGCCTACCTAATGTATGTAGAGCGGAAACTATCATCACCCAGTTCATAAGTATATTGTCACTGTTTAATGTGAGTTATGTGTCTGTTTTGTCTGATGTTTATTGAAGTAGTGGTTAATTAGTTATTAGTACAAAGTATCTTGATTGTGTGCCTACCTAATGTATGTAGAGAGGAAACTATCATCACCCAGTTCATAAGTATATTGTCACTGTTTAATGTGAGCTATGTGTCTGTTTTGTCTGATGTTTATTGAAGTAGTGGTTAATTAGTTATTAGTACAAAGTATCTTGATTGTGTGCCTACCTAATGTATGTAGAGCGGAAACTATCATCACCCAGTTCATAAGTATATTGTCACTGTTTAATGTGAGCTATGTGTCTGTTTTGTCTGATGTTTATTGAAGTAGTGGTTAATTAGTTATTAGTACAAAGTATCTTGATTGTGTGCCTACCTAATGTATGTAGAGCGGAAACTATCATCATCCAGTTCATAAGTATATTGTCACTGTTTAATGTGAGCTATGTGTCTGTTTTGTCTGATGTTTATTGAAGTAGTGGTTAATTAGTTATTAGTACAAAGTATCTTGATTGTGTGCCTACCTAATGTATGTAGAGCGGAAACTATCATTACCCAGTTCATAAGTATATTGTCACTGTTTAATGTGAGCTATGTGTCTGTTTTGTCTGATGTTTATTAAAGTAGTGGTTAATTAGTTATTTGTACAAATTATTTCGATTGTGTGCCTACCTACATAATATAGAGCGAAAACTATCATCATTGTGTGATGAAAAAATAAATAAAAAAAAAACAGATTTCCGTATATAAAAATACTTATAAAAATTTTTTAATCCAGACAAAAATATTTTTTTTTATTAAGTATACATAATATAAACATACAAATAGTACAAAAATCTAAATTATAATAGTTTTTTTTTCAATAGGCACTGTCCCAATAAAGTTTAAAAACTTGTGCTCGGGACAGGATCAAATAACATATCTACATTTTACTTATTACATACATTTTACTAATGTTGCATAAATACAAAATCACTTCAAAGTATAAAATAATTGCCTAATTTAACTTAAAGTACGTTAATTTTACATCTTACACAACATACATGACTAAAAAACACATCGGTTGCAAAATATTTATTTTATTTTTATTTTATATTATATCTCGGGCAACTAACAGGTACTATGTCGAATATTAATTTAACACGCACCCAATAACAAGTTGTCACATTCTGAAAACTTACGATATTAATCGTCTCACAGATACAGACTGAAAACAAAAAAAAAAACTGTGTCTCCACCGAGAATCGAACCCGGGACCTTCGTATCAGCAGTCAGATACCTAACCAAATGAGCCACGAAGGCCGAAAAATCAGTTTTTGAAGTTGGCGTTACCTTGCCTTTAGTTTTTTATCACCACACGTGGATCACACAGAACGCTGTAAGTGTTTACTCCATGGCGCGTCCACCTTGTGGAAGACGTCAATTTCCTTCCATATGAAAATAATCTTCTTCGTCTGCCCTCCTTCGTCCAGTAATGAGTAATGGGCCCTCGACTGAGACCTCTAACAGCTCTCTATCTTGTGCTGACCGCATCCAACCGCCTCCAGCTATAATATTGTAGCTCTGAAAACTATAATATTGTAACAATTCTTATTATATAGTTTACTTAGTGACACAGACAAGTATTTTATAAAAAGCTTCAAGGAAAACGTGAGTTCTTATTGATTTAATAGATTTATAATTTATGTATTAGTGTCTATCAGTGGCGGCTGATGACCTTAAATCTTAGAAGGGCTCAAAATTATAATTTTACCTACAAGAGAAATTAACTTACAACAGGAATCAGAAAGCAGATATGTGACACCATATTATTTTCGTATATTAAAATTGTCAGTGTTTTCCATAATTCTTTTGTCTATCGGAAATTAAAACGTGAACATGATCATTTATGCTGTATTTGATTGGTTTTTAATAACGTTTATAATAAAATGCATCAATAAATTGTAAAATAATTTGTGACAGCTAATAAATTTTGATCATACAATATTGAAAAAAAAAACTTCTGGCAACAGCCGCAAGACTGCTTCCTGATTTTATACATTTTATGTCTGAAATCATTTTTGATTTTTTTTTTTAGTTTTTGCAATATTATGATATCAATTAATTAAAAAATAATACTAATATATTTCGGATGATTTATAGTTTAAACTGTTTAATATTACGATATCGATTATTGTTAGCCCTAAGGAATTGCAACTGATTACCAAGCGTTCGACCATCGCAATGTACAACAAAATATGAATGAATGAAAATATAGGTAGGTACTATAACCCTTCGCGGGCACTGCCCCGTCTTGTTGGAAATCGGCATACTCTCAGCGTGTACGGCGAGCTGCGGCGGCAGCGGGCGGTCGCGTGAATTGTATGGGTTCTCCGGGCATAAGTCGACTGTGCCCGAGGAATGAAATATTTCATAGAATCTTGCTTGCTTTACAAAGCAGGTAGATTTAAATACTTTCGCTAAATATACTACAGGCGTAAGACGGCAAACATTAATTAGAAAAATACTTAATGTGTTCTCAAAATTTAATTACATACATTTTTTGGAATCTTTTGAACAAAGTGTTTGGGAGGGCTGAGCCCATGAGCCCTTTACGAAGAGCCGCCACTGGTGTCTATGGTTTGGTAGATGACTCAATTATATTATTCTATGAAAATTACTGTTTTTATATGAATTATTTAACTGAGATGATGCTGTTTTCATTGAAATATTGCCTCATTTTATTATATAGAAATTGTTAACAGTATAATATGGAAATAAATATAATGTTCATTATATAATAATTGGGATTATTCCTTTATACAAGGTGGCGTGCACTTTCCGCACGTGCGTTATCGGCACACAGATCTCCAAGAGCAACATGACGAGTAACGCAGAAGAGTCCTTCCCCGTCATAATAGATGGAGTGCAAATTGAAAGAATAGACAGATACATATATCTAAGCCAAACCGTGATGCTTGCCAAAGAAAATCAAGAGGCAGAAATAGAGAGAAGACGTGGCCTTGCCTGGGCAGCTTTTGGGAAATTATCATACATTCTGAAATCCCGTAAATGCTCCCATTATTTGAAAAAGAAGCTATTCGATGCATGTATTCTCCCAGTGCTTACTTATGGAATGGAAACATCGGTCCTAACGAAACGAATAATGCACAAGCTGTTAGTGACACAGAGAGCTATGAAGATAATGTTGCTGGGTATTTCAATAAGGGACAGAATTCAGAATGTCATGATGAGAGAGAGAACCAAAGTAGCTGATGCAGCGGAAAGGGTCGCTGGTCTTAAGTGGAGCTGGGCTGGGCATATTGTCAGATTCCAGGATTCACGATGGACCAAAAAGATCGTTAATGGAGACCGAGAACAAGCCGAAGAGGTGTCGGTAGACGCCAGGCAAGGTGGTCTGATGACATTAAGAAATGTGCCGGAGGGAGATAGATGCAGTGTGGCCAAGACAGGGAGTTGTGGAGGATCAAGGGTAGAAAAAAAACAGGCTGAAGAAGAAGAAGAGGGTCTTGTTTGATTGGAGATAAAAGGGGTAGGAAGAACAAAGAGGTAAATGAAGGTCATGAAGGTGTCTGCCACATAAGGCTACCACTCAATCATCCGAAACTAGTTTACTTCGTGTCATTTTTCGATATTTGTTATAACAAAATTGGAAAATATCAACATCATTATAATATTTAATTTATAGATCTACAGAACCAACAGTTTAAAGTGTATTTTTTTATTAAAGGATGAATATGTCCCTAAATAAAGCATAAATGCTTGTGCTATAGGTGAACGGAATCGATCGCGGTAGGATTTGAACTCGCGACCACTGAATTCACTCAGTGCACTAATCGCTCTGCCATCACTCATCATATTTATAATGTAACATTAATTAATACATTATATTATTAACCTTTTTAAAGATTATTTAAGTAAGTATAGCTATATATTTAATATATTTAACTATTGCAAGGAAATTGGTTATTACGCAAAATGGTATAAGAAATAAAAAAAACACGTAAAAAATAATGACTTTTATTACTTTATGGACCTAGGTCTGCTTAGGGGTAAAATAAAAGCACTTTTGAATAGGGTGATAAAAACAGCATTGTCCGCGTCCTATTGGATTTGGTTGCGCAGGGGAGTGGAGTATCAGTCGGAGGTTGGTGGGTGATTATGACTCGACTCATAAAGGGACCCCTTAAGCCCGCATACATGGTCGCAAGCTCATGTGGCTCGCCTATTCTGGCTGGTTCTCTGGTCGCCTGTGCTCGTGGGCTTGGATTTGCGAACCAAGTGAAACCATGATTGCCTTTCTCTTTTGTATCATTTATGAATTACTTTTATAATACTGATTTCCTTAATGTCTTCTTCCACAGACAATGATCAACATGGCGTACTGCTGCCTGTTCGTCCTGGGCCAGTCCATCCAGAGGCTCGTCTTCGGCGAGTTGAGGGTCTCCGAGCGGCAGCAGGTCAAGGACAAGTTCTGGAACTTTGTCTTCTACAAGTTCATCTTTGTTTTCGGCGTCATCAACGTCCAGTACATGGACGAGGTCGTCCTTTGGGTCGCCTGGTTCACCGCTCTCGGCTTTCTCAACATCCTGGCGCAGCTATGCAAGGACAGATTTGAATATGTAAGAAATTGAACCATATTTTATTTCGTTATTTTTATTTAATTCTTGTTTTCTCCCACAGACATGATTTTTACCAAATAAGATCTTGTGACAAGCTAATGCAACACACTTCAAACATAAAAAATGATATATTAGGTCCAATTGCTTCTCAAACGTAAAAATTTAATGAGATCAGGTCCAGTGACTTATGAAACATAAAAAAACTAATGATAAATCAGGTCCAATGGTTTTTAAAACGTTAAAAAATTAATGATAGATCAGGTCCAATGAATTTTGAAACAAAAATTTTATGATAGATCAGGTCCAGTGACTTATGAAACATAAATTTTAATGAGTGATCAGGGCCAATGGCTTTTCAAACATAATAATTTAATGATAGATCAGATCCAGTGACTTATTAAGAAAAATATAAATTTAATGATAGATCAGGTCCAATGGCTTTTTAAACGTAAAAATTTAATGATAGGTCAGATCCAGTGACTTGAGAAAAATATAAATTTAATGATAGATCAGGTCCAGTGACATATGAAACATGAATTTAATGATAGATCAGGTACAATGACTTTTGAAACATAAAAAGTTAATGATAGATCATGTACAATGACTTTTGAAACATAAAAAGTTAATGATAGATCATGTACAATGACTTTTGAAACATAAAAAGTTAATGATAGATCATGTACAATGACTTTTGAAACATAAAAAGTTAATGATAGATTATGTACAATGACTTTTGAAACATAAAAAGTTAATGATAGATCATGTACAATGACTTTTGAAACATAAAAAGTTAATGATAGATCATGTACAATGACTTTTGAAACATAAAAAGTTAATGAATTGCGGTCGAATTTTGACCTCTGCGTGATCAATAGTTAGAATTGAACTATCTGAGTTCATAAATGCGTGTGTTCATAAAAAATATTAAATCAAAGGAAACAACTGAGGGACAAATCCGGTCAAACAGTGGAATCAAAGCCCTTATCGTGCATATAATTTATCCACGTAGTTGTTAATTATTTCCACGTTAATTAGTTGTTCTATAATATATTAAAATATTTATGAATTCCATATGATAATTATATCCATGTTATCATGAGGGTTTTGATCCCACCTTTTGACCGGATCAACTGCCCCCCAGTACCTACTATTATAATATCTTGGGTAGGTAATTTGGAAAAAAAATATAAATTTTAAACTTTTTTGGATTTTTTAAACGAAATTCGTTTTTTTTATCAATATAGTTAAGGGGCCATATAAACCTAAACACCTCAATTTCAAATCAAATTCCTTAAATATGTTAAACAGTGTGTTTCTAGAAAAAATACCATAAGTATTTTCAACATTTCTCTAGTGAATGTTCGTCACACAATTTTAAAATTTAGCCTAAATTCCCATAAATAAATTATTAAAAATATAACTTGTTAATTTTGTCGACGGATAATTCGTGGTGAAACTCCATTATACTAGGTATAAATGAAAACACTAATTAGTTTTAGTTTCACTATTTAATTTTAACACTGGCACTGACCGGTATCGATCTGAAGATCATCGTCAGAGTGCACTCTGACGATGATCTTCAGATCGATACCGGTCAGTGCCAGTGTTAAAATTAAATAGTGAAACTAAAACTAATTAGTGTTTTCATTTATACCTATTAAAAATATATTTTTTAACAGCATTTTTTTAAATCACTCTATAACCATGTGTCGTAGACAAATCAAAGTGAATGAACGATAAAGTTTTTTCATTTCAAGTAAGTTTTGTTCTTAAAATGGAAAAAATCAACAAATTTGGGGTTTCCGATAGTTTAAATCATGGATGGTTGACTGGAAGAAATTGCCTCCAGCCAATAAGTCCGCCATTTGTACTATGTAATTTTATGTATGTACAAAGAAGTGTTATATAAATAAATAAATCACGTATAAACCTTTTTTAACGCACACGATAAACCCTTACTAACGCGTAACTTCATAGTGCATTGGGCGTTTTTAATATATCATGTTTTCAGTCACTAAGTTTAGCGTTATTTGTCCTCTTAATTGTACATTACTACCTCGCGAGGTAGGCAGAGAGAACCGAACGCCACCTTTTTCGAACTTGACACAGGTTCATCGCCTCGTCAACATTTGTGTATCGTCCCATACATCTTCATCAGTTTAAAAAAAAACACTTGATGTATTTCCCTCTTTGACAAAGTCGTTCAAATGGTCGTGTCATCCCTTTCTTGGACGCCCTCGGCCTCTTGTTTCGATCGTTAGTTACTAACTGTATCATTAAAAAAAATGTAATTAATTTCGTTTCTTTTTCCAGTTGTCCTTTTCTGCGACATCTGGTGGATGGGCTGGTGCCCGTCTGGCCGCACTGCTTGGAATAATCCTATCTCTGGATGGAATCCTGATGATCCTGTGTGTGGCCGTAGCCTTCCTAGGAGCTGGCATCAACACTTTCGCTTTCATGATGGCGGAGGTCAGTACATGTTATTTGATATCCACTTTGCCTTGTATATTTTATTGTATTGCTGCTTGTGTATTTCGTCTTTCACTGGTAAACTTCTTCAATAAATCTTGTCTGCAATCTCCACTATAATCCAGCGCAACTTGATGATCTGCCAGCGACCAACCTAAAAGTTTACCGAAAGTAGTATAGATGGGTGGTCGCAGAGCGGTTATCGCGCTGGATTAGTAATACAGTGGTCGCGAGTTCGAATCCTGCCATGACCGATTTCACTAACCTATAGCACAAGCATATTATACTGCACTTAGTGACGCTCTAAATCGTTCGTAATGATCGTAAACAGACGCTTGTAAGACACTGTGGCGTTCATATTGAACGTCGAGTCTACGCACCAAACGTTCGGTAAAATTGTCGGGTGAAAAACGCTCTCACAGTTATAGTAACTTTTATTTTATCTGTAGTATCTATTATGTCACTTAATATTATTTATGCCGACCGCCGTGGCACGGTGGTAAGCCGTTCGGTTTCTGTGCGGGCGTCCTGGGTTCGATTCCCAGCAGAGGAGAAATTTATTTAAATTCATTTCTCACGCAAATATTGCCTCTCTGGGCTGGAAACACTGGTTAGTTGGAAGAAATAGCCATACGGCAATAAACTCGCCACTTGCGCATTTATGATGACAATATGCATATATATATATATATATATATATATATATATATATATATATATATATATATATATATATATATATATATATATATATATATATATATATATATATATATATATATATATATACATATATATATATGATGGGATAGTTTTTCTGCATTAAACACATGCTAGGTATGTGTGTGGAAGCAGAATGCAGCAGACAGAAGTACGTACTCATAGGTATCCTTGAAGAGATCTCAAGCAGAGATAGAGGGATGGAGAGAGATTTGTGTATGAAGACAAGGAAGACCACAAGACATTCCTACAGGGCTTACGACCTGTCATCGGCTGGCTTAAGTGATCACTTTGCACCATGGCAACATTCACCAATTAAATGTCTTACAGTGAATGTCTTCCTTGTGATAATCGAAAAGTTGAAAGTTGTATATATCTAGTCAATTGAAATCTGTTTACAAGTGAGTTCTAAGCGTCCATCTGTCGGATGAGACACAAACTAATTTCTGCTGTCATTCTTTTTGTTGAAACATTATATATATATATATATATATATATATATATATATATATATATATATATATATATATATATATATATATATATATATATATATATATAATGTCATCAATGTATCTGACCCATACAGTTGGTTTGTGGGGATAGTCGTTTAAGGCATCTTCTTCAAAAGCCATCATGTAGATGTTTGCTGCTACTGGTGATAGTGAAGATCCCATCGGTGCACCTCTTATTTGTTTATACATCTCTCCGTTGTATTGGAAATATGTGTGGAAATATATTGGAAACAGACAGAAAAATCTCGTCTTTTTTACGACCGACCAAAGACAATATACCGTTAGAGTCACATGGTATATACGAGATCCCCTGCGGTACGTGCGAAAAAACTTACATCGGTCGCACAAACAGAAAAGTATCAGCACGCGTAGCCGAACACCGCCTAGACGTAAAACAAAATAAATCGACGTCAACACTGGCGAATCATGTGATGACAGAAGGCCACAAAATAGACTTCGATGCAGCAAAGACTCTTGTCCGTTTAAATAACGAGATTAATAGAGTATATAGAGAAGCCATCGAAATAGAAAAACGGCCCTTCGCAATGAACACAAGAGATGATTCTCGTCGTCTACCAGTGGCGTGGAAACCAGTACTTAATTCATATTCAAGTGACCGCGCATGGTTAAACGAATCAACGCCAATGACGCCAGTGCATACCGCTACAACTGTTCCCCCGCCCTCTGCCCTCCCGCACCTAGCTGTACGGCGATCGACACGCGCACATACCAGCGTGACGTCATACGACGAACGATATACAGCACGGTCACCGAGCTGCAGGGGAGACACCCTCACCACACCACCACTAACAACAGAGCGCGAATCGACGGTTACTCATGCTCACACCGCCACCCCTCCCACACGCCGCATCACACGCCAATACACCAACACGATACAGAAATAGGAACGCGAAATGCAACGCGGTGTCAGTCGCACCGTGTCTACGTTTGCGAACCGACCAGCCTCGATAATGACCGATGATATTCGGTTGAAACGTCGGCAAAACCGTCCTTTTCAGGACGAAAACGAGCGGATAGCCCGGAAAAGTAGCTATACATATATCTCTACAATCCGCGAAAATTTATATTTAAACATATATATATATATATATATATATATATATATATATATATATATATATATATATATATATATATATATATATATATATATATATATATATATATATATATATATATATATATATATATATATATATATATATATATATATATATATATATATATATATATATATATATATGTTATAATATTTTTATCTCGGTTTTCCCGTGTCAGTAGGTCTTGACTAAGACCATTTGTCTTCCGACGTTTCGCCTGAATATCACCAGGCATTTTCAAGGACTTAACGAAAAGCACGCGCGCGACACACGTCTACTCACACTGAAAGCTCACCGGTGATAATTGAATACTGTAGTCTATAATCGATAAATTAGAATAAACACTCAGCACATAGCACATACACAGATACATTGTGATGAAACTTCAGACTACAATCTCAGCGTGATACTAGTTGATAATCTGCAAAAAAACGTTATGAATTGCTCCCCACTATATCCTATTGGGGTAGTGTGGAGTAAAAAATTGTGGGTGCTGAAAATCGTAGGTGTAGTCCTGAAAATATACGTACCTATATATATGGAATTATGAAAAAAAAATTTTGGTCGATGTTCAATACGACAAAACGTTTATCATAATATTTAACCAAAAATACATTTATGTCAAACAACAACTATTGTTTAATAATATAAATCAGGTGATGGCAACGCGTTTTTTATGACAACTGTTTTTATATGGCGACACAAGGGAGCTTCATTTATGTAATTTTTTTTTATTCACCTCCCAGAAAATAAATATCGGGTGGAACGCCAAAAATTAATAAAAAAAAAAAGAAAATGAAAACAAATACAGCGGCACAAATAGATCATTCAGATCTATAGAACAAAGAACAACGGCCTTCGGCCTTCGTGGCTCAGTTGGTTAGGTAACTGACTGCTGATCCAAAGGTCCCGGGTTCGATTCCCGGTGGAGGCACAGTTTTTAATTGTGTTTTCAGGCTGGATCTGTGAGACGATTAATATCGTAAGTCTCCAGAATGTGGCAACTTGTTATTGGGTGCGTGTTAAATTAATACTTGACATAGTACCTGTTAGTTGTCCGAGAAGCAATCTGCATCTGCATATAAATAAAGTAGACCTGGTAAGATTGTCGTTCTGGATTTGCACATGTTTGTGCACGGCTAAATTCATGTCAGTCTGTCTGTCTGTCTTTCGTTTGAAATCTTACTATGTCAAAATCGTCAATTTTACAGTAGAGCAAAAATCTTATAATATTACATTTTTATAATATGACGTTTGAAACAGTATAAAAACACAAAGCCTCGCGAGCTAATGTTTTTTATGTTATTTTCAAAAGAAAGTATGTTTTGATGTTATATAATAAGACTTATAGAATGCTTTTTTGCATTACTCGCCGAGTCGCCAAAATTGATTTATGAGAATTATATCCTTACGGTTATTATAATGCCAACTGATGCCAACGTAAAATTTTGTTTGTTCCCGTCATAGCCAGAGCTCAAAAGGCACGAAATAATAAAATCCTACATAGGGAGAGGGAACAATTTACACGGAACAAGTGTTTCCTTTTGCATTGTGGGTCAGATTTGCTTTACTTGCATTGTTTTACCGATTTAGCTGTCAAAATGGTGATTCTTTACAAGTGGCCTACAACGCCAATTATATTGATTTTTTGTTTAAAGATAGTCAATATTATACATATTTCGGGAAAAATATTCTTTTTTTGTGGTAACGCCTAATTTTTATTTTAATTAAGGTCTTGAAATTTAATTATTATTTAACTATGGAGTATTATTTGAATGACATCACAAAAGCGCCGCAATGCGTTTAAAAATATAAGTTTTCTTCCGATGAGAATAATATCGAAATAATAAAAAGATCATCAAAATGAAAAAATATTATTATCAACAACTATTGATTATTGATTACAGTTTTAAAATATATAAGATTACAAAATATTTATATACCTTCTACTTTCGTGTCAGGTCTTGAAATTTAATTATTATTTAACTATGGAGTATTATTTGAATGAATCACAAAAGCGCCGCAATGCGTTAAAAAATATAAGTTTTCTTCCGATGAGAATAATATCGAAATAATAAAAAGGTCATCAAAATGAAATATTATTATCAACAACTATTGATTATTTATTATAAAATAATGTATGCTGTGCACGTTACAACTTTAAAAACACATTCGTTCTACATGGGCAACCCAAAGTTTGAATTAATTGGACTAACATAAACAAAAAAAATAGGTACTTATTTAAAAATAATCAAAATGAGGTAATAAACTACATTTTGATGATGGAGAATAGAGTGCTGTTACTCATCATAATATGCCCATGAGACACAAAGCGAAGATGCAGGTCGATAAATTGCAGCATCCAGAGTAATAAATTTATCTTCCCACGGCACTCACGGTAAAGGGCAAGCGTTCGTTCTTCCTCGCGGGTGTTCAGGTTGACGTGGCCAAGTCTTCATGGACTATTGGCATCGTCATGGGCATGTTCATGGGGCGTGTAGCTGGGGCCATGTGTCCATGCGGAGTAGTCGCAAAAACAACACTGGCAATGGACTGGAAGCCCGCACCTTGTGAAGTCCACTAGACATTGTGACGTCCACCAGGTGTTGGTTAACACTGTACCGAATATATTTTTTAAGTACCTACCATAAAAGCTTCGTTTCATTTTGTTGCATGAACCGCCGAAGGCGGCCATTTACCGCGCAGCGGTAAAAAGTAGGCTGAAAGCCCTAGCTTAGAAGCTGAGCGAAGCGATGCTTCTCAGCTAGTATTAAATAAATAAATAAACAAGAAGAATTAAATATGCCGTAGATATGCTTACGGGTCAATCCGCATTAAATCATCAAGTGCTCTTGACATCACAATGTCAGATATTTATGATTTTTGTTATATTTGTTCTTCCTATCAAAACTAAGAAAAATGCAAATTACTGATTTTATAAACATCTAGTTTTTTAGTTATTAATTTTCAAAAAATGCGAAATTAACACAAATTCGGCCTCGTCTCGAGGTCTTTAAATGACTCCACTTTAAAAGTATTAGAAAATACAAAAAAGTAAATTTTAGAAAATACATTTTTTCTCCTCACTAACCCAAGGGAATGTAGTGGGGAGTTACGATTTCGCAATTTTTAAAGCTATTTTTTTTATTGCAGATTCTAATAATTGATTTTAATATTCTATAATAATAAATGGTTTTTGCAAGTAAATGAGGATTGATCGAATAGCTGCAAGCAATTAAATTGACCCACAACAATTCATCATATCATGTATTAATTTCATATATCAATATTTAAATTGCTAAATAATAGCGGTCCATAATTGTAGCTGGATGCAAGCTGGAGGATTTCACCAATCTTCAACTGCTGTTGTCCGCAAAGCATATTTGCAGTTCTTAAATCTATATATCCTATCCATTCTCAATATAAATATATTTGCTCCTCAATACCCCAAAAGGGATATAGTGGGGAGTTATGAATTCGCAATTTTTAAGACTATTTTTTTGCAGATTATCAACTAGCATCATGCTGAGATTGTATTCTGAAAGTTTCATCACAATGTATCTGTGTGTGCTATGTGCTATGTACGGCGTGTTTATTTTACTTAATCGATTATAGACTAAAGAACTCATTCGATTTTTTTTTTTAATTTTGCAAATTTGTATATCTAATACTTACAGTTATCTGAATAGTGCTTCTCATTACTTTTAAGTATCAAATATTTGTGACCCCAAGCTCAGGAAACTTTCAATTTGAATTTTTTATTTTCAAATTGGTAAAAAGGCACATCACATTCATGAAATGATATTGAAGAGTTATCAAGTTTTCATAATAAAATATTTAAATGGAAAAATAATTTAACAAACTCATTTCATGAAAATGCTGATGCTGAATATTTTCCATACAAAATTTGAATACTTTATAGAATGACTTGTTAGTGAGGAGTTTAGCGTTAGCCACAACCCACTCGTTTTAATTAAATCTCATTGTCATCCCATTCTGAAATTTCGTATGTATACACAATCAGTGTGCGAAGAAAATATAGTTTTTGTAAAAAAAACTAGCGTTTTTGAGATTTTACATAATTTCCAGAATATTTTTATATTCACGAATATGTCCATGTTGTATATCAAATGAAAGGCTGTAATGAAACTGAAAATTTCAGTCTTCTATGTCCAGTAATTTTCAAACTGGAGCCATTCAAAAACTTCAAGACGAGGCCAAATCTGTTCAATTTTCGTATTTTAGAAAATTGATAACTAAAAAGCTAATGTCCAAAAAATCTGTAAATTTGTATTATTTTAGTTTTGATAGGACGAAGAAATACATACATGCCATCACGCCATGTCCCTCGCGGGGTAGGCAAAGAGAACCGAACGCCACATTTTTCTATCCTGGCACACATCCCTCGCCTCGTCCACATTCATTCATCGTATCATACGTACGTTCTTCTTTTGTTCACACTTCTAACATTTCCGACTTTCAGAATATCGTTCATCCCTTCGTGCCATCCCTTTCTTGGGCGTCCCCGACTTCTCATTCCATTCCTGTTTACTGTTTATTTTCTTCTTCAGGCGTTCCTCATTCATTCTCCCCATGTGGTCAAACCATCTTAATGTGTTAACTTTCATTAACGTTAACCACATTTATTACCCCTATCATACATCGTTCTATTACAAATTCTTCTAAACGATCTCATTTCAAAAAAATTATTATCTTTTTTGTTGATTTCATGCGGATTGACCCTTGCGATATGCGTATTTATACAAGTGTCGTTTTGTTTTAAGTAGGTAAACATAAATTTTGGCACGCTCCAAGACATTGCAAAAATAAATATGTCACGTTGGAATAGTTCACTTACATAAATTTTCATGGTCGACATTTTTCGATCCCGTAGCTAAAGGATGAGTTTTTTTGTATGTTTATTTTCTCTATCTTCCGAAGGCTCTATAGCCCGTATCGTCCTTTGGTCTCCTTTAACTTCTGCATCCACTGCCCTTTATTCTCCGAAAATTCTTCTTTTTTTCCTTTTCATAGATCCGAGGATCTGTTTCTACCGCTATTCTGTCTCCTGCGATATGGACTGCCAACTGTCTCGCCATCTCTTTGGAGATCTTCCTGGTGGTCTTCTTCCAGCTGGGTTCTCCTGAAGAGCGATACGTGAGAGTCTATTTTCAGCCATTCTGTTTACATGTGAGCTCCAATATCGCCTCCGCTGTCTTCCCCATCTGACGATGTCTTTCGTACTACACTTTTTTCTTAGTATTTCGAAAAAAAAACTAAGAAAAAAGCAGAATTTCGAATTCGGTCTCTTAGAGTGTTTCCGGTTATACACCTCAATGTCCTCACCTCTGATGTTCCCAGAAGAGATTTTGTTCTCGTTGTGTCTCCGAAAATTAATTTGTTTATTTTTATAAGTCTGCGATTTTTACAATGCATTTTTATATTTTTGTACAAAAAGTGTTAAATATATAAATAAATAAACCTTCCTTGGTACTCGTCTGCTTGGCATTCTGTAGACGTGTCTGGCCCTTGTCAGTCTTCGGAGACTCAGTCTGGACATATAGTCTGGGAACTTCAAGTACAAGGTTAACTTTCCGTCGAATCTTTTTTGTGTTTTTATTTTATTCAAGTTTATTAAAGAAGTGTTCATTTTATTTATTTATTCAATTTGTGTATTCATCATCATCATCATCATCGGTGTCGTCTTCCTTATTGCCAAGGGTCGTGACCAGCCTCTCTCATCATTATGATGTTATGTATTGATGTCCTCCATTTTTCCCGACTCACCGTCGTCCTCATTGTACCAACCACCGATGTTACCAGTGGTAGCCGTAATCTGGTCCGTCCATCTTGTGGGGGATCTCCATCTTCCCCTTCTACCTTCAACCCCACCAACGACAACCAGCTTTTCAAGGCTATTCTCATTGTGTCTGGCGAAAAAACTGAAAGACTCGCTTGAGACACATGGCGGACAATCTGTCGTCTATCTTCAGCTACTTTATGATGGATATTTTTATCCCTTTCGTCGTCCAAGAAATTTGAAGCATACGTTGAAACGACAGCAAAAAACGAAGCCAGATTTATTGCAATAATGTATTTTTTTCCAAACACGTGGATCCCCAAGTAAATTTGATTCAATAGTATATGGTACCTATGAAAATATAGCAATGAACAGACTGATCATAGCACTGAGGAAAGGAAGGAGAGAATAGATGGAATATTATCGTTCCAATAAAAATAGGTTCTTTAGTACTTTCATACATATTATATAGATTAAGAAAAACCCAGGTCATCACTAAGATTATTCAATATTTTATACATAATTCCCATTCTGAGATTCCATTTCCGTCAAAAGGTTTTAGGTTTATCACAAGTGTCGTAGCCATGTGTTCTGATAAACAAAAAACAGACTTTTCCTGACACTTTCTTCGTAAACTTTAAAAATAAGCACCTGGACACGTGACCTTTAACTAGATTTGATTTTTTGGAAATGCAAAACTACATGTTTTATTTCTTTATACGGATTAAAATCAATAAATGTTGTCATTCAGTTACATACAAAACAGGAAGTATAAACCTTTTTACTGTCATCCTTCACACTTAGTAGAGTTGCCAGTATAAATTTTAACACTTAATACTTTGGAAAAGAAAAAAGTGTACACTTTGTAGTTGAAAGTTGAGTACCTATTACTCGCTATTACGCGACGTCTTACGTAGGCGATTCAAAGCGAACGCGATTGCGAAGCGATCCGATGCGGTTACACGCGAGTACCCTACGCGCGTTTGGTAACGTAGGACACTTTCATAGTTACCGACTGTTTGTTATTTTCCCGCCGCGCAGCGCCGCTTCGCATTCGCGTTCAAATCGCCTACGTAAGACGTCGCGTTACAATTCGCTTTTTTGCTATAATTAATGATTCTTACAGAGGTACGTGTATAAAACTGTCTGTATTGAATGTTTGTATAATGACTAGGCAAGTTGACACAAGAGAAAGAATCTCAAGTATTCATATTGTAATATGTACTTAGCAGGTCCCTCTTTCCGATCGGCGACTCTGAGCAAGTGGCCAGGGCCCCGCAATCCATGGGGCCACTTAGTTCCTACCAGGTCATCAACCAATGGTGAATACTACTCTGAAATATCAATGAACTCATCAAATGATGAGTACTCTTCTGAAATCTCAACCAACTCATCCAATGATGAGTACTGTTCTGAAATCTCAACGAACCCATCCAATGATGAATACTATTTTGAAATATCAACGAACTTATCCAATGATGAGTACTATTCTGAAATATCAACGAACTCATCCAATGATTAGTACTATTCTGAAATACCAACCAACTCATCCAATGATGAGTATACTATTCTGAAATCTCAACAATGAACCCAATTCTTCAATTGAGATCTGTTGATGCCGCAGAATTGGTAGTCTCCTGTGATATGGACTCCCATCTATCACGCCATCGTTTTAAAGGTCTTCTTCCATGTGGTTTTCATTCTATATCATACTGTATTCTATTAACGTGTTTTTAATAAAATAGTAGTCTGTAATACCATAATCGGCCTTCGTGGCTCAGTTGGTTAGATATATTACTGCTGAGTCAAAGGTCAGGACTGGGTTCAATTCCCGGTAGAGACACGGTTTTAAAATTACAAATCTCCAGTTTGTACCAACTTGTTATTGGGTGCGAGTTGAATTAATATTTGACATAGTACCTGTTAGTTGCCCGAGAAGCAAAAAAAAAATTACAATCATAATAGGATTGCATTACAATAGGATAGTAGCCCCATTGTGGCAGGGGCTTCCAATAGCTTAAAGAAGGCCCTGAGATTTACCCACTTGAATTCATTGTTGTATTCATTTTTATCCGCTTAAACGGGATATATCTATACTCGTACTGTACGGAGAAAGTATGAAAGTTAACTTGACATTAATCTTGAGACTATTGCTGTGATGGATTGTACCACGAGCATTTAAGGTTCGATCCAAGCACGGAACATAGAATGAACCTTATTAATTAAACTGCACACAAACAACACTAGTTAAAAAATTACAATGAGTAAGCTTAATATATACTTGTTAAATTGTCCCTACGTAGTGTCAATTACTTGTGGCAAACCAATTCATATAAGTAATAACATACTGGGATGTGAATGTGTAGTGGATGAAAATGTGTAATGAGTTGTTATCTTGCTAAGCAGATTTTAAATTGGACAGTAAGTGTTCTAGTTGTAGGGTGCTTTGATGATTATTGTAAGTGGTGAGGATTCTGTTTATTGATGGTGAGTTTAAAGATGACTCTAGATTTACTCTCTAATATACTTTGAGAATGGTTCGATCGACTTCATATTGATATCATAATAATAATACTGATAAACACTTCCTTGCACCCTGCGCAGTGGCGACCAACCAGTGTGACGAGTAACCAGTGCTACCAGCCTAGAGAAACAATATTTGCTTGAGAAATTAATTTAATTAATTTAAATATTTTTTTCCTCTGCTGGGAATCGAACCCAGGATAGAATTCTTCAATGTTAATGTATGATGCTATAACGTTCTAGAAAATTAATTTTTTTTTTTTGAAGGGATTTTTTTTTTACCGCTGGGCTATCATCGTTTTTTAATAGCTTTCTTCGCTTTTTTTGTGCACACTTACTAAAATGTCTCCGCACACATGTTCTACCCTCCGCACAGTCAATTACGAGTATATGTATAAGAAAGTTTCCATTGCCAGATTTTAGTTATCTTTTTTATTTATTTCAAAAATCATCTTTGCTAGTGTTGCTATTAAATAAAATCACTGTGATTAATCATCATCATCATCATTGGCACTACAGTCCGCTACGGACCCTGGCCTCTTCCAGAAATTGTCTCCATCCCTCCCTGTCGACCGCCAGTCTTCTCCAATTTATCAGGTCCATTTCTCTTATATCACACAGCACATCGTCCAGCCATCTCAACCTAGGTCAACCTCTACTTCTTCTGCTTTCGGGACAGGTGTCTAATACCTTTTTAGGAATACGGTCATCATCCTACTGACATCATCATCATTATCATACTGTGATTAATAAATACCCTAAAAATATATATAATTTTTTTTTTGCCGTTCACCAGAGGTTGGTGTTCTTCGGCATAAACACAGCATAATATTGTTTATTGTGCAATTCAAAGACTGTACGACTATACAGTCCTAAATCTTTAAACTGTTGACATTGATAAAATTACAAATCATTCGTAATGTATGAGGACTAAGGCATGACAGGAGCATCTCAATACTGGTGGGGAGTGGGTTCATTTGAAAGTATAGTTCACGGGTTGGGAATTTTTGAAAGTTAAAAAATATATTATTCAAATCTTCCTCCTCATCACGTCCACAATCACAAATAGGTGAGTCTACAATATTAATTTTATACAGATGACTTTTAATGCAACAGTGTCCAATTCGCATTCTACAAACTGTTGACACTGTACGCTTATCACATTTCATATCATAGAACTATGGTCTAGTTGGAATAGAACTTTAGATCGCAGAAAAATGTTTCCCTTTTAATGCTGATGATGTAATGTCCACCATCTAGACCAGTTGTTTTATAAATTTATTTTAGGGATTGCCAATATGTCAGCTGTTGGAATGGGATAAATAGTACTAATTGAGATATTAGTGTTATCAGAGGTTTTTTTAGCAAGAGAGTCTGCTTTTTCATTGCCTATGATTCCGCAATGACTTGGAATCCAGGCTAGAGTTACTTGTTTATGGTTAAGATGTAACTGATGGAGAATTTTTCTTATGTTCAGACATATTATCTGGTCTTCGGGTGAAGAGAATGGAGAATTATAAATTTTTTTTTAATATGCTGAGGCAATCTGACAGGATAAGGGAGTTTTATAATCCTAGAGTCTTAATGATTTTTAGAGCCTCTAATATCGCAATAGACTCAGCCGTGAAAACAGAACATTTTTTGCGTAAGGATATATAAAGTGTGTTCAATGTAGTAATGCGAGTTATACACTGCTGATCCTGAAGAATGAGAAGTAGGAGATCTTGAGCCATCTGTATAAAATAAATTCCACCCTTTCCAATCCGAATCCTACACAGATGCGTCGAAGATCCGCACACACAATAGAAAAATTAGAGGGAACGTTGCCCATCGGTAAGGTCGTCGCCTCACATGCGTGAGGTCGTCGGTTCGAATCCAGGCGGGGCACGCACCTCTGGATTTTTAAAAAATCTATGTGCGGATTTATATCACTAGCTATGGTGTAGCCATGATCCAATTTGTCTGGTTCCCCATTCTAAGGGTTACGAAGGTCAGATGGCAGTCGCTTCAATGTAATAATCAGACTCGCCAATTCCAGGATCATTGTCAAAGCGTATCCCGATAAAAACGGGACAAAAGCGCTAATGGGAAGGTACGGAACGGAAGGGACTGAAGGGAAGGAAGTAACGGAAGAGACTGTCTGGTCACCGTTGATATTGTATTTTGTTTTTCTATAGAAAAGTACTCATTTATACATTTCTATTATTATGAGATTTTATACAGTCATTATTTTACAAATTCGTACTTGTAGTGTTATTTTTGGAATCCGCAAGTCGAATGATAGTTGTCTAATTGAACTCGGAATAGAACTCATTCAGTGCGAGATCGGTGCACTACAATTTCAGCCACCGGCTCTTATTATTTTGTTTGACCCAGAATTTTAAATTGTTGCATGAAATTTGAGTCTCGAGTTTTTCGTCGTCTGTATCAATAATTATTGCGCAATACTTATTATCATTATTAGGTAGGTATATATGAAAATAATGATTGTTCTGATAAGTATTATTGCGAAATATTTATGTCTATTTTTTGCACTCCTGTTCCATGGCCGGCTGTGGTCAGTTAGCGATGACGCAATAGCACTGCAATAATGATAGGTAAATGTTGTTGAAGGTAGATGAAATATATTTATGGTAGTAGTTTATTGTGGAACTAACTAAGTGCAGGGTTATTAGTAATAGTATGATGATATTGATAGCATTTATCGATAAGTTATTAGCTTATTCATTATTCATATTACGCTTCAAGTATAAATAAATCTTACATTTTATTTTAACACTGCATGCTCTTTACAGTTACCTATTCATTATCGATGGTAATAATAACTAGTTGAATTCATCATTTTTATCCAACTGTCGATTTGTTCAAGAGAACTTTGTTTGTTCCATATACGGATTTTCTCAGAATTCGCGTAGTACTATGCCGTGTGAACCAAGTCTATCTTGACAATACATTCTATATTGGATGAAATATTTTATTGACTATGTACTCAATGCAATGTGATGTATATATTTTTTAAATATATTAGGTCCTTACATATGAAATTGGCGTTTTGCCGTACTGGCAACTTTGATCTCAAATATCTTCTCTTTGGTTAGGAATTCGAAATTCAAATTTATACAGCTATTTACTCATATATTTGTGTTTCGAAAATTATAATGCATTTGTTTTTTCCTCAATTGTTTTTTACCTTTACGTCACTCAGTTTATAAAATGGAAAACTTGAAATATCGCGTTATTTACGAATATGAGTTCCACCGTGGCACCAGTGCTGCAGAAATGGCTCTAAGGATTAATGATGTGTATGGCGACGGTGTCGCAAAAGAAAACACAGTGCGTTTTTGGTTCCAACGTTTTCGTTCTGGAAATTTCGACCTGCAGAACAAGCCCCGTGGACGGCCGGAGACCAAAGTTGATAATTAAGAATTGAAGGCTATTGTGGAAGTGGATCCATCGCAAACCGCGTCCGAGTTAGCTGCAGGCTGCGGTGTTAGTGATAAAACTGTTTAATCCACTTGAAGCAAATTGGGAAGGTGAAAAAGCTTGAAAGGTAGGTACCTCACGAATTGAGTGAAGCAAATCAACAAACGCGCGTTGACTGCTGCGTTGCATTACTCAACCGGCACAATAATGAAGGGATTTTAAATCGAATCATTACCTGTGATGAATAGTGGATCCTGTACGATAAACGGAAGCGCTCATCGCAATGGCTGAACCCTGCCGAACCAGCCAAACCATGCCCCAAGCGAAAATTGACTCCAAAAAAGTTACTAGTGAGCGTTTGGTGGACTAGTGCTGGTGTCGTTCACTACGCAGCTTTCTTAAATCTGGCCAGACGATTACGGCAGATGTCTGTTGTCAGCATCGGTACGGTAGATCGATCGACCGGTCGATCGCGAGCGGTTTTAGGGTCGATCGCGCGCATGCTTACAAAAATGTACCTAAAAGTTTACAAAGCCCTGCCCGGCCGGCGTAATAATAGCGTAATTCTACTCCAAAATGAATACTTATCAAGAAAGCAATTTAAAATAACCTTTATTAATTAAAAACGAAATTTATTTAATTTTATAACCATAATAATACAAGAACACTCGGAGGTGACAAATACGTGCCGCGCTTGATGTTTACCGCACGGCACGTGTTTGTCGTCAGTCTCGCCATCGCCATTAAGTCTCGTACCTCATACAGAAATTGGATCTGATCAGACGTCTGGAGTCCGAACTAATTTATCAGTTTCTCCATAACTCTCGTTGACTCTGCCGCTAGTAAGAATATCATTATTTTGTCCTAAGTGAAACTAACGTATCTACGGTGTGTACGTCAATATTAACCGAATTTCCAGATACTACAGCTACAGAAGTGTTTTTAACAATTATACCTCTGAGAGGAACCACTCGCGGTTCTGACATCTACGATGCTTTTTTAAGTTTTACGAAAAATTACGAGCTGCTGCTATATAAACTAGTGTGCATTACAACACATGGAGCACCATCAATGACTGGAAATACTAATGGATTTATTGCACTATGCAGAGCTAATTTCCCGACCTTTTTTTTCATTTCACTGCATCATTCATCAGCAAGTGTTGTGTTCAAAAATACAATACATGGCAGATGTGATGAGTATTGCTTTGAAGATTGTAAACTCCATAAGAGCCAAAAGTTTGCAACGACGCCTTTTCAAAGTGCAATTGGAGGCCAGCGAATCTGAGCACACATATTTACTGCTCCATACAGACGTAAGGTGGCTGAGCCGGGGAAAGTTCTTAGAATGGTTTCAAGAATTACTGCCTGAAATTATTTCTTTTCTGGATCAAAGAGGTGATAACACTGAAATTCTTAAAAATGAAAGTTGGTTGTGTGATTTGGCTTTCCTTACAGACGTGACCGGTCATTTGAAGCCTATAAACTTGGAGCTGCAAGGCAAAGATAAAACTATTATTGACATGATTAGCGCAATCAACTCATTTAAAAGTAAATTGAAGCTTATGATTAATCAATTGAATAAAAAAGATTTGAAAAATTTTGCAGCTTTGAAAGCAAGAGCAAGCACAGTATCAAATTACAATAAATACGAAACGGAAAGTGGAAATATCATCAGTGAGTTTGAAAGACGTTTTTCAGGCTTACAAAAATTGACAAACGTTGCTACTTTCATGACTTATCCATTTTCTTGTGAGGATGTTGAAATAATTGCTTCTGAAATATCGAATACTTTTGACATGGATTTGCCTTCTCTTGAAAACGAGATAATGCAGATTATTTCAGACATACACCTCAAAGCCAGAGCAACAGATACCACATTTTGGTATCTTTTAACGCAAGAAAAATACCCAAATCTAAAGCAAATTGCCCAACTATTAACTGCTTTGTTTGGGTCAACGTATTTGTGTGAATCTGCATTTTCTGAAATGAAAATAATTAAGTCAAATACCGCAATCGGCTTACTGACAAACATCTGTCTTCGTGTTTACGTTTGGCACTTAGTAAATACGTGCCTTCCAACGAGATATTAGCGGAAAACACGCAGTGCCATTCATCGACCTCTAAGTAGTATGTAGGTAAGTACCAATTATTTTTTCTGCTTGTGAGTCGATCGCTTGTCGTCCAATTTTTATATTGTAGACCGCCGATGGTGTAAGTCTGCCCACCCCTGCTCTAGGCCACTGCTGCTTCATGATAACGCTAAACCACACACTGCACAACAGACGGCTACCAAATTAGAGGAGCTTCAATTTGAATGTCTAAGACATCCACCGTACTCTCCGGACCTTGCCTCAACAGATTACCATTTTTTACGAAATTTGGATAACTTCTTGCAAGTGAAAAAATTCAACTCCGATGGGGCAGTCCAAACCGCCTTCAAAGATTTTATTGATTCCCGTCCGAATGGTTTTTTTAGTAAAGAGATCGATGAAATACCTATGAGATGGCAAAAGTGCATAGATAGCAATGGTACATAGTTTGATTAATAAATATATTACCTTTATTTAAAAATAATCGACTTTATGTTCCTCCCATACAAACGCCAATTTCATATGTAAGGACCTAATATTTTAGGAAGGAATCAAAATTCTCTTGTCTCGCTCTGTTGTATTCAAAATCTCTCTCCGATCTTTTCTTGTCAACGTCCGTAGTTTTGACGGTTAATAGTATGATACACGTCAGCAAATACAGGATGAATGTTTTAAAAATAACACTAAATCGATGAAAGCTATCACGCGGTCGTATGTCAGTCATTACATCACTTAGATAGGGGCTGGCTAAACTGCGGTGTGCGGCCCAATTTATTATTTTTTCAAAGAATGAATGAATTCAAACAAATACATGTGCATCCTTATTACATCTAACATTGGGTCGATAGAGTCTCCAACGAAAGAGTTTTGTAAATGACGGAGAAATGGTGAGAGACAGTTGCTGACCACCGTCGCAAGAGATGCAAAGCCGCATACTTTGGCCACATATTCCGTGGTGATAAATATGCCCTTATACAAATAATGTTGATGCGCATATCATGGGTCGATAGAGTCTCCAATGAAAGAGTTCTATATGCAACATATTTTGGCCACATATTCCGTGGTGATAGATATGCCCATCTACAACTTATAGTGGAAGGAAAGATAGAGGGAAGACGGAGTATGGGGCGTAAAAGAATATCGTGGCTTAAAAATCTCTGGCAGTGGTTCGGTATTCCGGATGTGGCGTCACTAATTAACTTGGCGCAGGATCGGATGAGTTTGGTGTGATGGTCGCCAACCACCGTTAGGAACGGCACAAGAAGAAGAAGAACAACTCATAGTCAAAGGAAAGATAGAAAGGAAGACGAGACGAGAGTGTGGAATGTACGCATGTGTAACGCTTCGTTTTACAAGATAATGCACACCCTCACCGCTGTCGCTGTTTACCCCACGCTGTGTGATATAACGTGATGGTATGAATGAATTTTATTTTTGTCGCGGTTCACGGACAAATATTTTTTTGAAATGTGGCCCTCGAGTTATTTGAGGTTGGACCCCCCTGACTCAGATAATCGTATAATGTCTATTAATTTCGTGACATAGTGCTTGTTTAACCAATTCTGTTTTCCACCCATTATCTATTGCGACTCAGGGAAAACATAGCGATATCATGTATAAGCCGTTCTATACAGTATGGCGTTCTAAATAAATACTCATCTAGCCTATTTATAAACCACTACCAAATATAGAATGGTTATCAATTGGACTTGATTTTTACTCCTCACTAACCCAATGGATATTTTATTTTATTTTATTTCCGGGAATTATAATATTTTTTTTTATATAGATGCATTAGTATAAGACTAAAACCAATAACAAATTTCCACATTATTAACTGAATGATAGTACATGAGTGTATGTGTATGTGTGTACGTATGAGTGTAAGGATGTGTATATGTGTGTGAGCGTGTCTATTTTTATTTTTTATTTTATTTTATTTTATTGAAAGTACACAAACAATGACTGGACAAGTAAAATGATGATATACAATATAAAAAAAATAGTCACGCCCAGCATCAATTAAATGTATACATTATTACCTTATAAATTATAGTAGTGTAAGAAAAAAACAATGAATATTAAGTAAGACAAAAGTTAAAACTACAATATATGCTACCTTGTGTGTGTGTGTGTGTGTGTGTGTGTGTGTGTGTGTGTGTGAGGGTGTTTATGTGAGGGTGTGTGAGTATGTGTGGGTGTGTGTATGTATGTGCGTGAATTTTTATGCGATACACCCAATTCATCAGAGTGGAAAGTTAAGATTATGGCAGAATGCTTAATAATTTATTTTTTATTGTAATTAATGGGGAGTTAAAAAGATCTGTATCACTAATCTGGGAGTTATAAAAATGGGAAGTGCGGTATATGAAGGAGTTCTGTCTGGCATTAGTGTTGCAAATGGGGAGGTAAAGTAAGTTAGTCAGTCTAGTCGGTCTTGTTGCCTGTTGGCACTCTCAGAGTCAAGCGTTCTAGCAGATCAGGGCAGTCAACCGTTGAATTAGCAATTTTGAATAAAAAAATAATATCTGCCACAGTTGTACGGCTTTCAAGTGAAGTCATTTTGTAGTGCTTCAATGAGTCAGAATAACTGATGTGGTCTCTATGTGTACGAAAGTCAAGATATCTAAGAATTTTTTTTGTAACCTTTCAACTCTTATTTTATATGTGGTATAAGAAGGAGACCATACTTGGGATGCATATTCAACAATACTGCGAACATATGTGAAATAAAGAGTTTTAAATGTAGAAACATTACTAAACTGTCTGCACAAACGGATAACATATCCCAGCATTTTGGATGCTTTAGAAGTGATACTATCTATGTGCTTGTCCAAGAGTAATTTACTATCTAACTTTATGCCTAGATCTTTTATTTCGGTGGTTGTAATAACAGGATGGTTATCTAGTTTATAAGTAAATTTAACAATATTCCGGTTTCTAGTGAACTGAACAGCAAAGCATTTATCGCTATTAATCTTCAGATTATGGTGTTGACAGTACTGATCAAGGCGATTTAAATCATTTTGGATGTTCTGACAGTCCTCCACACTTTTGACACAAGCAAAAACTTTCATGTCATCAGCGAAAAGTAAAACATGCGAAAACAAAAAACAATTTGATATATCATTTATGTAAATATTAAAAAGTAGAGGCCCTAGCAAGGAACCCTGAGGAACTCCTGAGGTAACACGAACCCAACTCGACTTAAATCCACCGACTACCACAGCTTGACTTCTATTGGAAATATAAGAAGAAAACCATCTATATAAATCTCCGTGAATACCAATATGGTGAAGTTTTTCAAGTAATGTGCTGTGAACAACCTTATCAAATGCCTTGCTATAGTCAGTGTATATTGAGTCAGCTTGTGTTTTACTGTCCATTTTTTCATGGAGGAATTCAATAAATGTTACAAGATTGCTAACAGTTGAGCGACCACTTACAAAGCCATGCTGGTTAGAATTCAAGAATGGCTTTAAAGCTGGAAACAATTGGTCATATATTATTTTTTCAAATATTTTAGCGAATATACAAAGTTTGGAAATGGGTCTATAATTTTTTACATCAGCCTTATCGCCAGACTTAAAGACAGGTGATACAAATGCTTGCTTCCAGCATGATGGCATTGTGCCCTCATTAAGTGATCTACAAAATAGGTAGGATAGGGGGGTGCAAAGATTGTTAGCACACATGAAAATGAAATATGGCGGGATATTGTCAGGACCAGCACCTTTCTTAAGATCGATTTTAAGTAGATAGTTTAATGTGGATGCTTGGTTGATACTAATTTTATCAATATTCCCAGCATGGGTGTTCAAATTGTAACATAATGGATTATGAATCAGAGAAGCATTGTCAAAAACAGAACTGAAATAATCTGAGAAAAGATTGGATATTCCTTGTCCATGGTGTTCTGTTTTATTCATAAACTGCATAGTGCTAGGCATAGCGTAAGTATTGGATGTTAATTTAACATATTTCCAGATGTGAGAGGGATCAACAGAGATAGCATTCTCAGTTCTTGAGATGAATTGATTATAACATTCACGGCTCAAAGTTTTGTGACGTTTTCGAAGAAGTGAAAATGTCAAATAGTCTAAAGGATTTTTGGATATTTTATATTTTCTAAAAAAACTGTATTTTTCGTTAGTAATTTTAATTAAAGCAGGGTTATACCATGGCGGGTATTTAGAATTTGCTGAGATTTTTCTAGGTATATAAGTATTGATTAAGTCATGTAATATTGAATAAAAATTTTCAACAGCAGAGTCAATATTATATTGTGCGAGTACATTTACCCAGTTGACTTAACTAAGTCCTGAGTTAATCATTTCATAATCACCCTGTTTAAAAATATGTATAAATCTTCTCTCACCAACCAATACAGAGGGACTAGTCAGTCAGTATACAGTCAGTGATTTATGGTGAATGTCTTCATCTATGACAGGATCATCACAGGCAGAGACGTGGACAGATTCATTACACAGGACGAGATCAAGTATACGATTGTTAGAGTTAGTTACAAAATTATATTGATTTATTCCAGCAAAATTAATATTATCAACAAATAAAGCACTGACTGGAGAAGGCACAACAAGTGGAGAGAGAAATATATTTTTACTGGCTTTAAACCAAGTAATTTCAGGTATATTAAAATCACCAAAAATAAGAAACTTATCACACGGATAGTCTAAGGTTAATTTGGATAACCCATTGAGAAAGTTTTCCATGTGATTTAGATAAGTAGGTCCCTTTGGAATATATACACAGCAAACATGTAGACTAGAATTAGAGCGAGTGTTTGAACTAAATGAGACCCAAACGTCTTCAGCGCGGGATTGAAAATTAGGACGAACTTAGCAGAAATATCACAACGAACCGCCAATAAAACACCACCTCCTAGACGTTGACCTGTTGTATCATAAGATCGGTCCCGTCTATGTACAATATAACGAGAATCAAATAGTTCACAATCGACAATACCACTCGTAAGCCATGTCTCCGTTAATGCATAAACATCGAAGTCGTTGGAGGATGAATTTTGAAGAAAGGTATTTGTTTTAGTACGCAAACCTCTAACATTTTGGTAATAAATTGTGAGTCTCATTTAAAAAAATAATAATTAAATTTCAGAGATAATAAACAAATAGTACCTACATAATATAAATAATAACATTATCAGTGCGTGGCAAATAAATGCAAGGAGGAATAAATCATAATAAATAGTCCCAATGGGTAATAATAAATTGGGTTCGATACAAACTGGGTGTCACTAAAAAGTCCACTGTGATGTCTGTGACAATGTGAGTCTTGTATAGAGTATAATTGTGTGGTTGAGTGTAAATGTATGTGTGTGATATGACAGAAGTGAGTGGTAAGGTAGAAAAACGGAATATAATCAAAAAATATAAAGTGATTGAAAAATAAATAATACATGTAACACAAAATAATTAAGTAAAATTTTTCAGTTGAGTGAATCTCGTTCTTTCGAATGTAAATTTTCGAATCTCTGATCCATAAAAAATTGTAATTATTTTTTAGCTTGAAATCTCTCGCAGCCCACAGAAGAGACTTGCTCTTCCATGTAAGATGATCATTGACATATATCTTAACAGTTTTTCCAGGCATTTCCAGTGTGTTACTGTTAATACCTTTCATCTTTTTTACAGCTGCGATGAGTTCATCTTTCTTTGTCTTCGACCGAAATTTTGCAATAATATTTCCCGGTTTGTTGTCAACGTGATTTCTTTTTGTTTCAATTCGATTGACAGACTCAATGTCATCCTGTTTGATAATGCAGCCAACACTGCTTCCAATTTTGAGTACAATTGAAGCGACATCTTCATTGGGGGTTACAGGGAGACCTCGAATCTCCACGTTATTGCTCAATTTAGTCTGCTCCATGTGAATGTTTTCACTTTTCAATCTCATAACAGTATGTTTGAGATCGATGAAATTGGATTCCAGATTGTCCATTTTAGTAGGTTTGTTTTCAAGAATATTCACTTTCAGTTTGAGTTCCTCAACAAGATTATTGTTGAATTCGATAGTCTTTTCGAACTCATCAAGTCTCAAATTAGTTGACTGGAGTTGAAGAGTTAACTTTCGGATTTCAGTAACCAACTCTGATACATTAATTATTGCCGTACTGTCATCTTTTTGTTTCGACGACAACAAAGTATTGTCCGTAGAATGCATTGGACGGGGTCCTGATTTACAAGTATCACACTTCCAGTTTGATCTCCTTTCAGTGAAATAAATATAAGTGAAAGGGAGAATGTATAGGTACCTGCAAGCTCACATAGTTTACTCCATTCAATCTTGAATCAATCATTATTACTTCGAAGTGATGGCAGTAGAAAATGAGTTAGGTCCTAAAAGAAAAATATCGACATCCAGATGTTCGTGATTATATGTAAGTGTTCATCATGCGTATGAGGGGTGCGTTTTACGTGTAAGTATTATATACTGGGGAGTTAAGATTTATTTTTTTATTGCTTTACCATATTATCCGATTTTAATCATTTCTTTTTTATATAGAAAGGGAGTGCTTCATAGGTGATCACACATATACGTTTTATCGAGTTCTGATGATAAGACTCATGAGGACAAAACATTGAAATCTTCAATTGCAAATGCAAAGAAAGGCATCTTCGATCTGTATAACACGCATTATTGTATAGGCAAATTGTATGAAAAATAATATGACCATATTATTTCAATGTTCATGGGGTAGGTAAAGAGTAGATAACATGTATATTGTTAATAGTGATGAAAGGTTTCAAATAAAAGAACTTACATGATCAAGACTGGTATATTCGAATAAAATAGATACAATACAAATAATAAGTTAATTAATTTGTGATGTCGTGGGTCGGAACTAGTGTCCGACCGAAGCTTCGGCTTCGGCTTCGGCCACCTTCGGCAAAATAAAACACCTTCGGCTTCGGCCAAAAATAATCCGAATTTTCGGCCGAAGCCGAATATTTAATGAGATGATAAATATGTAATATTGGAATCGAACCCAGGACCCTTGGCTCAGTAGTCAGATATCATACCAAATGAGTCACGAAAGCCGATTATTCATTATTTTAATCGAATTTTTTTAGTAAAATCAAACGACCCAGGACCCTTGGCTTAGTAGTTAGATATCTAACCAACTAAGTCATGAAAGCAGATTATTTATTATTTTAATCGATTTTTTTAGTAAAACCTTCTTTAACCTTAGCCAAACCTTACGGCTAAGGCCGAACAATCGGCTTCGGCTTTGGCCAAAATCTGACCTTCGGTCGGACACTAGTCGGAACTAATAAATTAAGATTAAACGCGACTCTACTCTCTTAAACGATCAACGCATGAATGGAGATTTGTAGATTGGCTCGTATCAACAGCGGTGGGCTATGGTTCGTTGATCTTCGTTAATCGTCGTGAATATTCGAGAATCATCGAGGATATACATGTTGCAGCTCGTCGACAAGGCGCAGCTACAATTATTTTTTCGTTAGAAAGGCGGTACTTTAGGAATGATTCCATTTAAATTTGGTTAAGATAATTTGATGGAATTTATAAATGTCGTCAAATTCTTCTACTTGCAAAGGCGTATGCCGTACAGATTGCGTTTCATATACATATCAGGCGCTTAGCATCGGCCATTTTTTGTTGTCAATTTTTTTTTTTTAATATTTCAATAGAGACGAAACTGTAATATTACTCGAAAACCGGGAAATCAAGGCACCTACAGGGCTTACGACCTGTCATCGGCTGATTTACGTGGTCACTTTATGCGCCTGCGCAATGTTCACCGATTCTCCTTTTTATTTTTATTTCAATTGAAAATAAGCCGATTGACAATATTGCCATCAATGAAGTGACGAAGAAACTTTTTTGTAACGCCATCCATTGAGAAAATTGGTTTGTATACAATGAAAAATACATGAGGTGACAATGTTTTCGCATAGATGTCACCTCTGAACCACGCCAAAATTATCATTTAATTTTTGTTTGTGTACCTATGTACTTGTACCAATGTGTACATAAATCGAATATTTTTATAGGTATAAAAATATTAAATTTTTCTGTTAAAATATCAAACTTCTACCGTATATAAGTTCAAGTCAGTAAAATGATATTTGATTTCCCTAATCGACAAATCAGATGCTTTTTGACATTTTTTACCGTTATTTATTTGTTTTTCTTGATTTATTTCATTTTTATTTTATATATGTCATTAATTTATTGTAATAATTCCTAAATCCAATCATATTTATCATCCAACTCTCGATATTTTTTAGAGAATTTATTTCTCTTAACATAATAAAATGAAGGGCAGGATTGAGGGTCGTAGAGGGGTCGGAAGAAGGTAGCTTTCCGCACTGCGAAACATCCACAAATGGACTGGTATAAGAACTGTGGAGGAGCTGTTTCGCACTGCACAGGACAGGGAGGCTTTTTCTATGGTGGTTGTCAACGTCGGGGAGACTTGATATGACACAAGAAGAAGAAGAAGAACATAACAGTTTTAAGCAAATACACGGGTACTAGGAAGGAAAATTTGGTATGGCGGAAGTGGACTTTTTGCATGCAAAAAAACTCCAACTTAGAGGCTTCGTAGCATACATGTTATGCATATGGATGAATTTAGAATTTTGAGTAGAACATTTAGTGTGTGTCTGTCTCCCCCCTTATAACTTTTGATCCATTTGATGCACAGAGCCCAAAATTTTCATAAAATATAAATGCTTGTGTCAGGTGAACAAAATTATTCTCAAGGTATTAAATTAATGTATTTTTATTATTACAGTGCGTCCTGTTGGCTATTCGCACTCTCCACGTCATATTCCGCTACATGATGCATATTATGGAGTCGAGGTCCAATCTCTCCTCCTACAGCGCCTCTGAGATCTATCAGGACGTGTTCTCTGGACAGTTGGGGCAGATTGGGGGAGGGGGCTCCGTCACCAGGGACAGGAGGGCCCCCGTGGCCCACTACACTGAGCTGGGGTTCGACCTGGCCGCCCTCTCTGTGGACCTCGCCCATCACATGCACATGCTTCTCTGGAGCAACGTGTTCCTGTCGATGGCGTCGCTGGTCATATGCATGCAGATCAGGTATCTGTTCCACGAGGTGCAGCGCAAGATAAGGAAGCACAGGAACTATCTGATGGTCTTGAAACACATGGAAAGAAAGTTAGTTTTTTTTTTATACTTTTTTACTAACATTTCTGACTTTTTTCGCAGAAATATTTGCATCTTCAGAGTATTTTCTAGTTTCAGAGGTATTTCTACTTTCGAATGTATGACAATATCCCTGGTTTTATCCAACTTTTTTAATACACTATTATTTTAATTCATTACATTTAATTTTTCGTCTGAAAATCCCATTCACAAATTGCTTATCTTTCTCTTCTTTTTCTTCTTTCTCAGCCATCTCTCCACTGCTGGATGTAGGCCTCTTCTAAGAGCTTCCACTCGTCTTTTTTTTGGGCTTTTTGAACCCATCTGCTTCCAGCGACAGGGACAATACCTTTTCTGGGGCCGGCCTATACCCTTTTCCCATGGTCTCCAATTTAGAATTCTGGGTGCCCATCTGTCCGTACCCTGTCTGGCAACATGACCCGCCCATTGCCATTTAAGTTTTGCAACTCGATCCATGACATCAACAACTTTTGTCTGGCGTCTGATTTCTTCATTTCTAATTTTGTCTCTTAGATTTACGTCTATCATTTGCCTTTCCATGGATCTCTGAGTGCATTTTAGGTTATGTATGGTCCTCGCAGTTAGCGTGATAGTTTCTAGACCCTACGTAAGCACAGGCAGGATACATGTTTCAAACATTTTTCTTTTCAGACATGTGGGAATATCTCTGATATTTAGGACATGTTTAAGTTTCCCAAAGGCTGCCCAACCTAGTCTGACTAACTTACCTTTGTAACAGAATAGTGCGGTAGATTGGTATTTTTACTCCTCACTACCCCAAGGGGAAATAGTAGGGAGTTATAAATTCGCAATTTTTAAGTTTATTTTTTTATTGCAAATTGTATTTCGAAAGTTTCATCGCAATATGTGTGTGTGTGTGTGCTGTGAACTATGTGATATGTGTTTTGTGCGACGTGTTTATTCTACTTTATTGATTATAGACTAAAGTATTTATTTGATTCTTTTGAAATTTGTATATCTAATACTCGCTTAGATCCCATTAGATTTTGAAGGATATCTGAATAGTGCTTCTCAATTTTTTCAACTGTCAAATATTTCAAAGTGACCTTGAGCTCAGGAAAATTAAAATTTGATTTTTTTTAGCATTGAAGAATTATCAAGTTTTCATAATAAACTAGTGGGTTGTGGCCAACGCTAAACTCCTCACTAACAAGTCATTCTATAAATTATTCAAATTTTGTATGGAAAATATTCAGTATTTTCATGAAATGAGTTTGATGAATTGTTTTTTATTAACATATTTTATTATGAAAACTTCAATGCCATTTTATAAAAGTGATGTGCCATTTTATCAATTTGAAAATTAAATTTTCAAATTTTAAATTTCCTGAGCTTGGGGTCACTTAGAAATAATTAACAGTTAAAAAAAATGAGAAGCGCTATTTAGATATCCTTCAAAATCTAATGGAATCAAGCGAGTATTAGATATACATATTTGCAAAATTTGAAAAGAATCGAATGAGTACTTTAGTCTATAATCGATAAAGTAAAATGAACACCCCGTACATAGCATACAGCACATAGCATACCCTCACATAGATACATTGTGATGAAACTTTCAGAATACAATCTCAGCATGATACTAGTTGATAATCTGTAATAAAAAAATACCCTTAAAAATTGCGAAATCATAAGTCCCCACTATATCCCCTTGGGTTAGTGAGGAGTAAAAAATATATATTATTATTTTGTATAATATGAAGAAATGTTTGACATGAATTCATTCAGTAGTTTGAATGAAAGAATGTCACAACCTTGACATAGTTAAACAGTGTTGTCAGTTGACAAAATTTTATGTGTACAAATATTTCTGTGTTATGTAACTTTATAATTTAGGAACTGCCTCCATTGTTTAGAAATGAGACCAAAATTATTAAAATTCGTCATTGTTCTGGTCATACACACACACACACAGTGGTAATTTTTGCGATCGTTATGGTATGAAAAAACTGATAATATTTTGAGCACATTCTATAGTAGTGGAGAGTAAAAATTATGTTTTTTTTTTTATATATAAATCCTTCTAGCGGTTTCTTCACGTCAGCTTCATATGTAGCTCATTGTGAATGATTGGCTTCTAGAGGTCATCCCATAGTCCAATCTCTCGAATGAATCTTAAGATCTTCATTGGGCTGGCTTCTCTGATTTGTGTTTTATCAGCGATGTGAGTGCCAAATATTCTGGCTCTTGTTTGCATGAGTGGTCCACAGTCCTTGAGCAGGTGTAGCAGAGTTTCATGTCTGTCTAGGCAGAATCTGCATAGATGCATGTCTGCTAAGTTCATTGTGCATAGGTGTTTATTTAATCTACAATGTCCAGTCAGTATTCTGATTAGAATTCTTATGTTTTCTCTGTTAAGAGTAAGAATTTGTTTAGATCTTTTAGCTGAGAAGCCTGGGATCATTGATTTTGCATGATTTTGTCCTGATATGTTAGCCAGTTTTGTTTCGCTTTTTCTAGCATGTTGTTGTATTATATTGTTTTAATGACACGACGTGTTCATTTTACTCTATCGATTATAGACTAAAGTACTCATTCAATTCTCATTAGATTTTGAAGGATATATGAATAGTGATTCTCAATTTTTTTAACTGTGAAATATTTCAAAGTGACCCCAAGCTCAGGAAAATTAAAATTTGAAATTTTTATTTTGAAATTCGTAAAAAGGCACATCACTTTCATAAAATGGCATTGAAGAGTTATCAAGTTTTCATAATAAAATATTTAAATAAAAAATAATTTAACCAACTCATTTCATGAAAATGCTGAAAATTTTCTATACAAAATTTGAATACTTAATGGAATGACTTGTTAGTGAGGAGTTTAGGGTTGGCCACAACCCACTCGTTTATTTTTTGAATAAACCTATGCAAAAAATGTTAGTTATAATGTTTCACTAATGACTTTCAGACCCAGCATCATTTTGATTTTTCCAAAACTATCGATGGAAATAAAATTCACTTAAATTTTTTCAAACGATGTTTGAACATGTTTCCATATGATATTTTTTTTATCCAATAATAATAATTTTGGTCAAAAAGTGTTAAAACTTAAGATACTCTCTTAGTATTAAAAATATTTAAATAAATAGCATTTTGCATCATCTTCATGATAACATTTTTTACTCTATTTCATCATTTAGTCAACAGCGACATTAATAAACAATTTGTTATAGTGCGTTTCAGTTAATAATCCTTTTTTTATCTTTGTGTTGGTAAAATTTCTTAGTTTTGTCAGATGTAAGAAACTAAAATTAATAATAACCAATAATATTTTCTATTTATTAAAATTGTGAGCTGGATGTCTGTCCATGTACCCTTTTCATAAAATAAAATAAAACATATAGATCACGCTAAGTTGGATAACTGAATTCTGTAGTAATTGTCACAAAGTAAGAATAATAAAAGCTATTATTTGACACACCCCCAAAAACAATCAAATGAGTTTAAAATTCATTTGTAAAAGCAATGTCTTCGTAAATTTGCAGAGCAGCGAGAGATTTAAAATTTAAGTAAATTCGTAGAACTAAATTGGCTAGTTTGTCGACTATGTATGCTTGCCAATACAAAATGAGTTGTTAAGTGGAACGGTCTGTAATAGTCAAGTAGCTTAGTTTCTTCCTTAAATGTATTTGTCATATTTATCTTGTTTGACAACACATTTGTTTTTCTTATCTTTGAGTGTTATTTCTTTTTCTGTGTTGATAAATCATATTAATATTATTGTTGATTATAAAACATTGGGTATATTTTACAGTATTATTTATTATGCAAATAATATATACTATTGATGTTTCTTTCAATCTGTAGACGCTTTTGTTTACATCATTTCAATATTTACTGTGGAAATACATTTCTATACAAGTTTTAATGCAATGTAGAGACGTGTTTTGTAATCAGGGATACTCTACTCAGGGATATTGTAAAAATTTTAAATTAAGTTAATCTAAGATCTGTAACGGCAAAAGATTTAAGAAGGAAAACAATGAACATACCTACTACGGATAACAATCCAGCTGGATTATGAAGGATTTTCTTAAACTCAAATTTATTTTTCTTAACTTAAATTAATTAAACTTAAATTTTAGTATTTTAAAAAGGAAATATTCTAATGAATATAAGAGAACTTAGAAAATAGAATGAATAAATAATATCTTTCCTTAATTGTCTGATAAAACTATTATTATATTGATTAATATTTTTGGACATTAAGCAAAACATTTCTCCATGACAATGACTTTTTTTCAATATCATGGGCCCACGTTAGTAAGGGCCCGTGACGCAAGTCCCAACCACCTTTCACCTGTACTCAAATACCTATGTATACTAAAATTCCCATACAAAAATTGTACTGAAAATTTTACATACAAAAAAATGTATTAAAGTACCGTCACTACGAAAAACTTGCGGAACATATATAAGTACACGAACTTTTTCACTTTTTTCCCTTATATCCTATGACCATCAAATTTTGCCGAGATATTCATTGGCTCGATAGATATTACACCTCATTTATTTGATGGAATATAATCGTCTAGGAATCCAGATATTTAAGTTTGAAAATTCAAATTTTCATACAAAATGAGAAAAAACTCGATTTCTGGGAAGATTAAAAATCATGTTTTTTACATGTAAAAAACGTGTGTATCAATAACGAAATTTAGCGGACAGAAATTATTCAAAGTTATATTATATCTTAATTCCAAACTTCTAAGACATCTGGCATTAAAATATAGTACCCTCTCAAAGAATCCTCGAGAGTTTTTGTCTATTTTAGGTTGCCTTTATACGTGGTAAACCTCTGGTCGGCACGATGTGGAGGCTGATATAAGAGCGCTGGGCCTTACCAACTGGAAGAGAGCCGCAGAGTGTAGGGAAGAATGGATTCTGAAGGAGGCCAAGGCCCACAATGGGCCGTAGGGCCAATGACGATGATGATGGCTATTATAATTTGAGTCGATTTTTTTTGTGTTGCGCTACGAGCATTTTGTGACGCAACATTTTCGTATGAGCCTTGAAATTTTATTAGAGTCAATTTTTTTGCGTTATTACAAGCGACGAGCGTCACATCCAACTACCTATATCAGTCATTATGTAAGTATACAACAGGGACTAGTGTCACTATTCCCCTTTTAAGGGGTTTTGTCAGATTAGTATATCTCCAGATGTCTTGGATATTAGTTTTAGGTGTAACTTCTTCAAATGAAGTTGTTATAATTTAACATGGAATCTTATATTTTTTAATGAACATATTCTCAAAGAGCCTCAACACCTTCAAGTGTTTGATAAAAGCAAGTCAACAATAATTGTGAGATGTTTTTCCTTCTACATAGAAAATTTTTTGTTAATAATAATTATTCTGAAGCATGTTTTTCACAATGCACTTCTAACAAGATACAAAAGAGAAAGGCAATCGTGGTTTCAATGGATTCACAAATTCAGGCGAGACACATGGGCTTGCGACCATGTATGCAAATTAAGGAGCCCCTTTAATGCTTGAGTCACGCTCACCACTCACCCACCAACCTCCGACTGATATTCCACTCCCCTGCGCAACCAAATACAATAGAACACAGACAATGATGCTTTTACCACTCTATCCAGTCGTTTATTTTACCCCTAGATTGACCTAGGTCCTTAAAGTAGGAATATAAAGACTTTACGGGCAGGACTCTCGCCCCCACCTCTACAGCATATTTATATTTGTGCAAAGCCATTTTGAACTGTTTTATCTACCAGTTCCTTGTACTTAAACCGACCGCCGTGGCACAGTTGGCACAGTGCCCTGCGCAAGTGGCGAGTCTATTGCCGTATAGCAATTTCTTCCAAATAACCAGTTTCCAGCTCAGAGAAGTAATATTTGCATGAGAAATAAATTTCTCCTCTACTGGAAATCGAACCCAGGACACTCGTGCAGAAACCGAACTGCTTACCAATTGTGCCATGGCGCTCAAACTTGTTTGCCTTGTATTGGTAGTCTTTTGTAATATTTGTGTCCCATGGAACAGTCAGCTCCACGTAAATAACTATTATCAATGAAAGATAGTATATACACTGTGAATGCTATTGTTACGTAGTTTAATTTTTATTCTAAAAGGCTAATTTAATGAATTATGATTTACTTGTTATAGGTATATTGGAACTATTGCTGATTCTAACTGTCTATATGTCTTACGTGTATTCCTATGTTCTGTGGGTGTTTCAAAGCAACATAGAATTTTACTTCATTATTTTGAAGATTGATTAATTGTGGATCCAGCGAGCTGTAAAATGTGCTGGATCCAGCATTTGCAATCCCTAATACATATCAAAAATCAGCAATTATAATATAAGTCAGTCACTGGACTCAAGTCAAAATAGCATCATTTATTGTAGACAATTTAAAATATGTTATTTATAATTATTAATGATTAGTGTAAGTACATAAATATCCATGTTGTATTACATAATAAATCTATTTAACATAAATTATTAATCCAAGGTTTGTAACATTATTGACATCAAAGGCCAATGTCAATAGCTATATATATATATTATGTAATCTAACTACATATAGAATTAGTTAAGTGATTCATTTTCCTTTTTCTCATATTATATTTTATTATGGTTCCCCTTTAACTGACTACCTTGCCCCCAAGTCAAATTGAAAACGCTGTTCGTTATCGCCAAGCGCTAATTTTTTTTGTATGGGATTTGACGTTTGTTGTTTGTTATTGTAGAAAAAATTTCTACAACAAAAGAACGAGTTCTGAATGCCCAGGTCCCATTATTTTATTTTACATTACTTTTCGGGCAACTAACATGTACTATTTCAAATATCAATTTAACACGCACCCATTAACAAGTTGCCACATTCTGGAGACTTACGATATTAATCGTCTCACAGAGCCAGACTGAAAACACACTTATAAACCTGTGTCTCCACCGGGAATCGAACCCGTTATCATTATTATTATTATTTGTTCCTGGGCAGGCAGCTGTAGCTGATGTACCCAGACAATGACAATTTCACAACACTTTGTCAAGTCCATTTTTAAAACCATTTACACTATCGGCAACAACCAGACACTGTGGAAGTCCATTCTAATCATTCACAACTCTATTACTCAGGAAATTCTTTTTTGGATTCATCCTGAAATTGCATTTGTCTAATTTTAGAGTATGTCCTCTCAGATGTGTATTCCTGTTCAGATGAAACATAGTATGAAGCACCGGGCAGTCATAGTAATCATTCAGAATTTTGTATGTCTCTATCAGGTCTCCTCTCCTCCTTCTGTCAGCCAAGGTTGTCAAATTCAGGGCATCCAGTCTTTCCTCATAGGACAGATTACTCAAACCTGCAGCCGATTTCGTAAATTTTCTCTGCACTCTCTCCACCAACTGAATATCCTTCTCGAAATATGGATTCCAAATCTGAAACCCATACTCAATAATTGGTATCAGATACGTCTTGTATAATTTAACAAGTAGAGCAGGTGGAAGACAACTGAAAGCTCTCTTAATGAGATACATGACACTGTTAGCTTTCTTGGTCATTGCTATTAAGTGTGACTCCCATTTTAAGTTATGAGATACACCCAAATCCTTCTGCTCTTGGACCGGTTTAAGTTGGATGCCATCTAGGGTGTATACAATCTTTGGGTTCGTATTGCCCAAATGTAGCACTGTGATTAGATGGAGCAACATTAAGATGGAGCAACCACTCTTTGGTCCAAGTCAGTACAGCATCTAGATCCCTTTGTATCTGAACAGCGTCTGTAAGAGGGTTTCCAAAGAACTTGGTGTCATCAGCAAACAGTTGCACCGAGCTCTCAATAAATGATGGTAGGTCTGAGATGTACAAAGTGAAAAGAACCGTACCCAGCACAGATCCCTGAGGAACGGAGCTCAACACCCGTCTCTCGCTTGACAATTCGCCACCAACTCTGGTTTGGAAGGTTCTGCCATTGAGAAAACTACTGATCCATGAGAGTAGTCTACCCCTTATACCCAAGTGGTGGAGTTTGTGAACCAATCTTCTTAGTGGAACTATGCTATAAGTTTATTTAAAATAACTTTGTTATTTTAGTTTACTGATAGCTCCCAATGTAAAACAGGGACTATCCTTAGCACATTGGAGAGAGCATAAACTTTAAATGACAACAAAACATTAAAGAGTATCGGTGGTTGTGTACCTTCTATTGTTTTTTTTGATCTCCATTTTGTTATTTTTCCCTCTGCTATAAGTTGTATAAGGGCATATCTATCACCATGGAATATGTGGCCAAAATGATGCAGCTTGCGTCTCTTGACAGCGATCAGCAACTCTCTCTTTCTCCATCATTTAGAACTCATTCATCTGTACTGATTTAATTTTGTTTATTTCATTCTTGTTTTTGTATAGATTCTTAGTTTTTGTTAGTAGATGTGCAATGTTTTGGTGAATGTAACAATACAAAATAGATACTCCCCTCTTTTACCACGAGATTTTATCTCAATTAAAGAAGGTTATTATGAATCATATCGTGGAACTTGTAAACCTTTTTAATTTGTAATTTATATGTTAATTTGTATTGATTTGTTTAATAATAAAAAATAAAATTGGAGACTATCGACCTATGAGATGCGCATCAACCTTTTTATTTTCTTAGATACTAAGTTAATAAAAGAAGTACTATAAGAGGGAAAGAAGACAATATTGAATTTATAATATGTTAAGAATATTCACTGCATTGAATTGTGAATATCTTTTATAAAAATGACCCGTTCAATATCTCTGTTTTCGTTTATTTAATAAATTAGCAAACTCACACGATGGTGTGATGTTCATCCCACATTGTCGACTCACCATTCAATTGGCTGGTATTTGTTTAATACCAGAAGAGTGTTTCATTGTTCTTAATTTAATTGTTGTTAATTTGTTGCGCAGCTATCCGATGGCGACCAACGAAGAACTGGCTGATAACTCTGACAACTGCGCCATCTGTTGGGAGAAAATGGAAACAGCACGAAAACTGCCATGCGGACATCTTTTTCACAAGTAATTATATTTTTATTGACTTTTTAAACTAAACTTGTTAATGTAATTTACTGTCATTTTTTATGACTGTCTCGCTGGGAATAATCCCATGGCGAGGCGAGAATATTGCTTGTATAATAAATACAACAACTAAGATGAGGCTCTGAGGAGGATTCCTGAATATTTACGTACACACATACTATCATGCTATGTCCCTCACAGGGTACCTAATAAGAGAGAACCAAGCGCCACATTTTTCTATCTTGGGACATATTGCAACGAATGTTGAATATTTATGTTTTAAAAATCTTTAATTACCTATTCTTAAAGTATTTAATATGACGAATTCTCGCATTACAGTAATAATTGTATGGACAAGATACATGGACTGCTACAAGCAGTCCATGTATCTTGGATCTTAGATTTTTAAATTAAGACACGACAATTTTACAATAATGTCAGTGGCTGGCACAATGAATGGTAAGATTTTTAGCCTCGAGTTCGTTCATTTCCTAATGCAACGTATTTTCAATTTTTTTCACGAAGGAATGATTTCGAAACGTTATGTAAATATATATTTTTTAAATTGTTTTGCACAATATCATATAGAACCATGTATAGAACTGTCGGTTGAAATTCATCTGTCAGTCGATTTCGTTTTTTTTTTCATTCATTCATTAATACCATCATGACATATCCCTCAATTCAGGGTAACCAGCGACTGATGTGCGGGTGTGTATGACCTTATAAAAGGAACCACGACACAAGCGTCATGTCCAGTCACCTCTCACCCAAATAGGCACTACATACAGAATGTGTGATGGTGAACCTCATTGCTGAACTATGTGAGATGTTATTGTTGCCTGTTGTATTTTCAATTACACAACTCTTAAGAGCACCCGAAAACGATGATCAAAGAAAATAGTGGAAGCACTATTCTGAGCCGGTGATCATAGCAAAATTGTTTTATTGAAATGAAGTGAAATATTATTATAACTTATTCGGATAGTTGGCCTTCATGTCTGACATGGTTAGACATCTGACTTTTGAGCAAAAGGTCCTGGGTTCGTTTTCCGGTGAAGACACAGTCTTTAATTGTGTTTTCAGTCTGCATCTGTGTGACTATAAATGTAAGTCTGCAGTATGTTACAACATGTTAATGGGTTTGTGTGAAATTAATATTTAACATAGTACAAAATATAAATAAAATATTTCATTGTCAATGACCTCTTTTTAATATTGTTTCAATATTATTTTATTGTTTTTTTCCGTTCAACAATGCGGATTGTATGCAAATGTATGTCAACCCAACATTATACCATTGTGTTAGTCGGGCAATGCACTCTCAATTTAAGCATCGGATGTTCCCGTACTTGCACTTGATCGGTTCAATGTAAACAAAAGTGTGCCGGCTTCCGTTTGACATTTACAACTTGACCCATTAAATTATACTTTATGAATATGTTTGATTAATTTACGAGTTGGTTATTTCGGAGAGTTTCCCGATATATTCGTAAACGATTGTCTTTTATAATTGTTCGTCATTCTTCTTAATGAGTCTGTCATTTCGAAGAGTTTCTTGACAAACGTGAATGATATACACTGTCTCACTCGCTACAGTATAAACAATTTACACTAAAATGTTTATGTTGATTGAACTCTATCCGAGACTAACTGTAAGATACTCGAACATAATGACTTATGAGAGCGACACTTAGTGTTAGTGTGTAGTGTGTATGGGTGAATGACGCAGGATGGTTTCGTCCATTATTTGTGTGACACTTACTGTATTATAATGTATATTGTATAATACAACATCGAAATAGAGAGAATAATAAGTCTCGCATGGGAGGTCTTTGGGAAACTCAATCGTACTTTTCGTAGCCCCATACCAAATTCCCTGAAGTCAAATGTGTTTGAGCAGTATGTTCTATCAGTATTCACTTATGGCATGAAAACTACAACCTTAACCAAACTGTTTGCCAACAAACTACGAGTAGCATAAAGAAAAATGGAAAGGATAATCTTAGCCATTAAACAAGAAGACAGTAAGAGGAATGACTGGATACACAGTCCAAATTATTACACAGGAAAGAGGAATGGAGTCCTGCTGTGGGTAAACACGGGCTGATGATGATTGTAATAGTAAATAGAGAAAACAACGAGTTTCAATTCATCATTAAGGATTTTACACTTACAACTCACTGTTTATTAATGAGAGTTTTATCTTTATTGCAGTTGGTGTCTGTCTTCGTGGCTTCAGCAGGACACTTCATGTCCCACATGTCGCATGGGACTCTCCTTGTGGTCCACACGATCCTCTGAGCCTCCCACACAACCTCGTCAGCCCAATCACTTCTTCCACTTTGATGGTAATGAACTTAATTTGTCTTAATAGAGAGGTTGATAGCTGAAATATATACACTTTGGATTAGCAATCCATTAAACTTGGATACAAATCTTTTGATCTATTTGAATTTTTAAGCAGTACAAGGAATATATGACGATGTTGATAAGTGGCACCCAATGTGGGGCATATAATTTATATATTTTTTTCTTACTTACATATTGTATCATTATTTTTTATAATATATATGGTTTATGGGCATACATGGGTCAATAATTTTGCACCATTTTAGGTTCTCGTTACGTTTCCTGGTTGCCCAGCTTCTCCGTGGAAGTGACACACATCATGCGTCCCATGCCACAAGCTACCAACTCACAGATAGACGCAATGGCCAGACAGGTATGTATAGTAACACCCTTTCTTCTTTTAACATTCTTGTTTTGTATACTTTCAACTTAGTCATTCTATTAACGAGTAGGATTGATGCCGAGTAGAGAAAAGAAAGTCTTTTTTTTAATATGGATTTCGGAAAACTAACAAGTTCTATATCATATATTATTTAACATGCTTCCGATAACAAGTTGCCACATTCTGGAGATTTGTGATGTTTATCGTCTCACAGGTCCAGACTGAAAGCACAATTGAAAACTGTGTCTCCACACCGGGTTAAAATTGAATTAATGGAATAAGATTGAAATGTCATTGAGACACAGGAGAGTTTAAAATTAATAAGAAAAAACAGATTACAGCTGTGACTTAACAGAGGCTTTAATAGATGTTTTACATTTGGTTAGTTTTGATATTCGTATCTTTGAGATTTAAGTTGTTGTCAAAATGTAATCGCAATTAAATATCAATTCCACAGCAGCCCGACTGTGGAACGATCTTCCGAATTCTGTGTTTCCATCTTCGTACAACCCGGGTCTTTTTAAAATCCGAATTAATAAACTCTTTTCTAGATTGCAAACCCCTCCCAACGCTACGTAGTGCGCTTCTTCGGAAGAGTAAAATGGACCCAAATCCTAATAGCTGGCGTCCCCTACGTAGACATGTTAAAAAAAAAAAAAAAATTCCTTTAAATTGTGTCATGAAGTGATAAGTCTTCCTATATATATTAAATTTTAATTGTAAACAGAAAATTATTTATCCAATTTAATTTGGGTCATGTTTGTTTATAAAATGAGGTATTTCTTGATAACATTTAAACATTGCTCTCTGACAATGTATAGTTATTTGATTATAATTAGAAAATTTAGGTAATTTTGGATTTAGCGATGACATATAACGTCATACAAATTGTTTTCATGTAACTCAGCAACTGATTACACATTCTATAGAGAATAAAATAATTTATTGGTTAGGTTCTCAATAAAAACTATTGGAAAGGAATTTTAAATAATGACGTATTCTGAGGAGGGAATCAAAATACACCTGTCTTGCTCTATCACATTCAAAATTGCTGTTCTGACAATTAATAGTATAATTTTAAATCAATATGTTTTAAAATATAACTTATTTTTACAGGTCCAGCAGCTGTTTCCCCATTTCCCATTATCTTTTATTGGAAGAGATCTTCTCGTGACACACTCTGTAGAGTTGACTGTTGAGAATATACTGGACGGTCGCCTTGTACTGCCTCAGAGACTTGTCACCATAGAAGGAGGTAATGTTGTCATTTTAATAACTATATTTCATTCAAAGTCCTTGAGTAGTTGAATCATGTTCTTCTTCTTCTTCAGCCTTTTTCTTTCCGTTTTTGGACATAGGCCTCCCCCTTCTTCTTCTTTGTCAGCCATCTCTCCACTGCTGGATGTAGGCCTCCTCCAATGAACTCCATCTCTCTCGGTCCTGTGCTTTCTCCAGCCAACCTCTTTCCGCAACCGGACTGATATCGTCCACCCATCTTTTTTGTGGTCGCCCTACCGGTCTTTTATTTTCCTACGGTCTTCATTTTAGTATTCTGGGTGTCCACCTCTCGGTACCCTGTCTTGCAACATGCCCTGCCCACTGCCATTTCAACTTTGCAACACGGTCTGCTATGTCAACGACTTTTGTTTGGCGTCTTATTTCTTCATTTCTTATTTTATCCCGGAGGCTCACTCCTAACATTTGCCGTTCCATAGCTCGTTGCGTACATTTTAGTTTGTATATTGTGTTGGCAGTTAGTGTCATTGTTTCCAATCCATATGTTAGCACTGGGAGGATACATGTTTCAATAGCATAGCTCGTTGCGTACATTTTAGTTTGTATATTGTGTTGGCAGTTAGTGTCATTGTTTCCAATCCATATGTTAGCACTGGGAGGATACATGTTTCAATAGCATAGCTCGTTGCGTACATTTTAGTTTGTATATTGTGTTGGCAGTTAGTGTCATTGTTTCCAATCCATATGTTAGCACTGGGAGGATACATGTTTCAATAGCATAGCTCGTTGCGTACATTTTAGTTCGTATATTGTGTTGGCAGTTAGTGTCATTGTTTCCAATCCATATGTTAGCACTGGGAGGATACATGTTTCAATAGCATAGCTCGTTGCGTACATTTTAGTTTGTATATTGTGTTGGCAGTTAGTGTCATTGTTTCCAATCAATCCATATGTTAGCACTGGGAGGATACATGTTTCAATAGCATAGCTCGTTGCGTACATTTTAGTTTGTATATTGTGTTGGTAGTTAGTGTCATTGTTTCCAATCCATATGTTAGCACTGGGAGGATACATGTTTCAATAGCATAGCTCGTTGCGTACATTTTAGTTTGTATATTGTGTTGGCAGTTAGTGTCATTGTTTCCAATCCATATGTTAGCACTGGGAGGATACATGTTTCAATAGCATAGCTCGTTGCGTACATTTTAGTTTGTATATTGTGTTGGCAGTTAGTGCCATTGTTTCCAATCAATCCATATGTTAGCACTGGGAGGATACATGTTTCAATAGCATAGCTCGTTGCGTACATTTTAGTTTGTATATTGTGTTGGCAGTTAGTGTCATTGTTTCCAATCCATATGTTAGCACTGGGAGGATACATGTTTCAGGCCTCCCCCTTGATCCTCCACAACTCCCTGTCTTGGGCACATTACATCCATCACCCTCCGGCACACTTCTTGATGTCTGCCAACACCTCTTTGGCTTGTTCTCGGTCGCCATTCTAAGATCTTTTTGGTCCATCGTGAGTCCTGGCACCTGGCAATATGCCCAGCCCAGCTCCACTTAAGACCAGTGACCCTTTCCGCTGCATCGGCTACTTTGGTTCTTTCTCTTATCATGACATTCTGAATTCTGTCCCTTATGAATCATATTACAGTGAAACAATCAATATAGTTTGAAGTTGGACTGGCATTGAAGTTAAACCAGTGGAGATATTGTTTGTTCAACGGACTCTTTTTATGGCAGGAATGAATAATTGTTGGTGGTGTTGCTGGTCCTGACAGATGGACTTGGTGCTATATACAGTATTAACATCAGATATATCAGCTTGACTGCCTGTGTCTGATAATCTTCTTCTTCTTGTTGTAGGTTTTGGATACCTGTGTTTTTTTAAGGATGCATTATAACATTGTAAAAACGAGTGGGTTGTGGCCAACACTAAACTCTCCACACCACAAATATTGACAATGAAATATTTTATTCATTCTAAATTTTACTACCAGGAATATAAATTTTCTAACGATAATATATTTTCATGTTAAGATAGACAAACTATTAATGCAGTATGGTGAAGAATGCTTATGTTGTATGAAATATTTTAATAAAAGCAGATAAATTTTGTTTTAAAGAACGCGAGAGCATTTTCAAAATTTTGACACGTGATATCATATGAAGAAATTTTTTGTTATTTATGGAAAGCTAATCAGTTCTATGTTCAAGCTCTTTACATTATAACATGAAATCAAATTACTGAACTTTTCCATACATAAGAAATTTATCTTATTACATTTTTATTCATACTAAATATTACTACCAGGAATATAAATTTTCTTCCGATAGTATATTTTTATGTTAAGATAGACAAACTATTAATGCAGTATAGTGAAGAATGCTTATGTTGTATGAAATATTTTAATAAAAGCAGATAAATAAAGTGTTCTAAAACAATAAGTGTAAAGATAAGTGTTCTAAAACAATATATGTACCTAAGTCTATTTAAGAGGAAAAAATGTATGGTTACTTAGATGAATACAAAAATCTTTCTTCCTGTACTGTTTAGTAAGATTTATGTATGTTTAGACATAAATGTTGTGCTTAAAATGTCAGGTTGTCATGTCAAAAATCTAAATTGGGTTCACGTAGTAAAGAATTATTTGTTAATCGTAATCTATAAGACATGTATATTGCAAGAGTTTGATATTTTTTTTCATGAGTTCCATCATCAGAACTTGATAAAATTTAAATATGGGTTCATCTCTGAAGCACTTCCATTCTATTTAAAAAAGAATCATTATAATCAATGTGATAATGAATTATTATACTACGTCCTCTAAAATAAGCATAAATGCTTGTGCTATAGGTGAACGAAATCAGTCGAGGCAGGATTCGAACTCGCGACCACTGGATTACTAGCCCAGCGCGCTAACCGCTCTGCCATCGACCCATCAATTGTTTGGTACATATGCCACAATGTTTTTTCTGATTATTTTCATATATTGAACATCATCCATTTAAATATTTGTTTCTGTATCCAGACCAAGATGGTGAGACACCTCCACCGACACCACAGCAGGTCACCTCTGGTGTATGGGGAGGAAGGGAGTCGGGAGATGGAGAGGCCAATCAATCACAGCAGCCAAATATTGAGACACCTCAGGATAACACCAGGTAAAATTTACACATCAAATTTTTACACAAATTCGATTTATCATGACTGAACGTTAATTAATCGAATCTGTGGAAAAAATAATCTGTTAACACAAAAACAAACTCACTTTGTTAACACAAAAACTCCACTCTGTTAACAAAAACTCCACTTCGTTAACAAAAACTTCACTTTGTTAACACAAAAACCTTAGAATGATTAACAAGAGCCTTACTCTGTATACTCAAATCCGATCCCAATTATGAATTTTCATTTAGAACTTACCTACCTGTCGCCTACGTACATTCATATCATCGACTATGGGCCGGTTTTACAGTCTCAGTTTAAGAGCTAAACTCAAGTTTTACAAAAATATATAGCGTGTTACAGTGTCCGTTTAGGCCTAATCTTCCCTCAAATATGTCACTAAAACAACAAATATTTAACTCAACGTTTCTGGCGGATTAAGTACTTAACGGTGAGTCAACTGTCATTTGCTAGACAACGCGTGTAGTTTCAGTTTCTATCACTAGAGGCGTTAGGCAACTAGTGTAGTTTCAGTGTTTTATCACAGGAGGCGTTAGTTGTATCGACGGTGGCGCCACACAACAAAACAAACTGATAGCCATATTGAAACGAACATGGGCATTTAACCTTTTTAAGACGAGCGTCATGTATAGATGCCCACCGGCTGCGTGCCTAAACGCCGAGCGTCATCTATATCTAACCAACGAAGCAAAATACACATGCCCTCATGGCTATACACAATTGTGAACCTTCATATCTCAGTAAATTCATACTTGATTGAGACGAAAATTGGATATTACTCCCATATATTTGACTTCAAGACATCTGTCGGTGAATCAACAAAACAATTGTTAAATTATTTAAAAAAATTAAGAACTCTAAACACTGAAATTCATCGATCATCGCTGGCGAAATTCACACTCTCCCGCGCTTTGTAAGGATGTAATACGCATGCGCGTAGAAAAGAGGGATACTGCGTCAGTTCATATTGTTGTTACGCGCTCAACATTCTGCTTTGAATTCGATCCATACCAATACACAATCAGCGCAAATTCCTTATCTACATCAAATGCCGGAAGGATCATGTGACATATCAATGAGGACATGTACTTTTTTGTATGGAGATAAATACAATAACATTATTCTTCATTTATCTTATGTTTATATTATGAAGTGTTCAATTTCATTGAGTTTATGTGATCTTTTGTTTATCTTTGATCTTTTTATCATATATCTACATCGTTAGATTATTTTTTACCGTTATTATATTCAATTAAAACGAGATTGAAAAATAAAACTGTGTGCGTCATGCGAAATACTGTCCATCCGTACGGAATGCAAGTACTTGTACCTACCCGTCTTGATTGGGTTAAAAGCATTATTTTGGTGAAAAAAATTAAATTTACCATGTTGGATAGTAAAACAATAGTATTTCAAGTCGTAGCGTCCCGTTTTGTAGTTGGTATTATTTGGGGTTATTTAAAATTTGACAGATAATAACCACAGAAAAAGTAAAATATGTCTATAATTGAAGATTGAGTAACTGACATGTCATATTGCACTGTAATACGGAAATGGATTCAATCTCCCCTTAACATTAATCTTGAGTTTAACAAACTCAATGAGTTGAGGGCCGACTGTAATACCGGGCCTATTACTATTACAACATTTTTCTCTGTTACAGAGGTAGGTTCTTAGCAAAAAGTTGAGGATTGGGATCGGATTTGCAGTAGAGAGTAAGACCACTGGTATATTATTCATCTTTTTTTATGAAACTTTGTAGCAATATAAGAAGACTTTTAAGGCAGTTAATGTTTTATATTTTTATTTAGTGTTATTATCTTAATGTAATTTTCTGTACCAGCAGCAACGAAGCTCCCGTTCCAGTCGAGAGCACATTCTCAAAGTGCTCGCACGAACGTGAAAGACTCTTCCAAACCAAAAAGGAGCAGCTGCTGGCCAACGCGAGGAAGAAGTTCCTCGAAAAGCAAGCTGCCACCAAGCAGCTATGCAACGCCGACAAAGACAGCGTACGAGAAGAAGAAGAGGTTCGAAACGCCAACACCGTAGTTTCAAAGTCGAGCCTCGAGACTAACGTAACCGCTGCCGACCCACCCCCCTCATCAAACAAACCGGCCGAGGCTTACGAGTTCATCGACGACATGTTCTTTGAGTCGGACGACCCGGAATACTTTGACTATTCCCACACCTCTGTAGCCTGGACGGCTCCAAACGAAGCCCACTATCGCAGACCGAACGCAGACACTTGAATCTTCAAATGTTGCCAAAAATAAGAATCGAGATCATGTTTCAATTTATTTGTACATACACATCCGAACGAAGGGTAGACTATATATATATTTTTGTGGTTGATTTATGATTATTTTTTGTGATGGCGCCGTAGGAACTAAGAGAGACTTTTGCTTGTTCGAGATTCGTATTGGGTGTTTTACTGAAGTTGCATATTATTATTATTTGACATATATAACATCTGTGAGACAATTTAATATTTTTGTCAATAAGTTCAACTTTAGACCTTTTGAGACCATGTTTTCTGAGGTGTCTAGTTAACTATCTTTTTATTGAATTAACAAGCCTGTAATTAACAAAATAGCAATTATAACCTTTTGAATTAACAGGCCTGTAATTAACAAAATAGCAGTTATTAACCTTTTGAATTAACAGGCCTGTAATTAACAACATAGCAGTTATTAACCTTTTGAATTAACAGTCCCGTAATTAACAAAATAGCAGTTATTAACCTTTTGAAGTAACAGTCCTGTAATTAACAAAATAGCAGTTATTAACCTTTTGAATTAACAGGCCTGTAATTAACAAAATAGCATTTATTAACCTTTTGAATTAACAGGCCTGTAATTAACAAAATAGCAGTTATTAACCTTTTGAATTAACAGTCCTGTAATTAACAAAATAGCAGTTATTAACCTTTTGAATTAACAGTCCTGTAATTAACAAAATAGCAGTTATTAACCTTTTGAATTAACAGTCCTGTAATTAACAAAATAGCAGTTGCACCTTTTGCTGTTGTTCTTTAGTTATACTTGGTTTTATTTAATTTTTGTCTCAATTTATTTCATTTTAATAGCACTTATCATATTATTTCAATGTAGCTTTCATTCTTTTTGATGCCGTCATCTTTTTTTTCAATAATTTACCTATTAGATACTAAATTAGTAATGTTACTTTTCATTTCGTTGATATATCAACGTTTTCTCTCTTTACTAGTTTTTTGTATATATCTTGTATTTATTTTATAAATCAAAGTTATCAAGACTGTTTTGTATGGTTACGTACGTGTACATTTTTACCATAATTATTTACAATTACGTCATCCAACATTTAACCCTTTTAGTGCCAAATATATTTTCTCAAAATGTACTAAAATGCCAAAGTAAAAGTCTATATTTATAGATAAATTTATATGAACAAAAAAAATGTGTAATTTCTTTAAAAAATATACAAACTATGATATTAAAAACACAGAAAGTGAATATTGAAAATGATTTTAGCGGAAATTACAAAATTTGCTTATTTGATGAAGGTTACGAAAATTGCGTCTCATTTTCGAGATAATCTTCATATTCACTGTTGTGACTAAGAGGAACTGCATTATCACTTCCGTTATTGCTCTCATAGTCACTAAAACAGTCTTCAATTTTTGTACGATTTTCGACATCTTCATCTGAAATGAATTCGAAATTAGGAATATGGAAAAAAAATGGTGTTTGAAGAAGAAGTGTGATCCAAGAAAGATATACAGCAATTTTAAGATAAAAAAACATGAATGTGCGAACATGACCTTCACTAACACGCGCCAAAAGTTAACTGTCAAAAAGAGCACTATCGCGCCGGCAGGGCGCCGGAGCGATGGCGTTTTTTGGCACTGAAGGGGTTATGAACATATTTCACTTTATATTTGATGTAAATCGATAGATAATTCTATTTATTGTGTTGATAATATTCTACTAGATCTTGTAATATTTATGATTATCATAATAAAAATAAAAAATACTATAGGAGATTTTTATTTATATTTAAAAAAAATTATCATAAGTATATTAGGATATATTTTAATAAAAAAGTTTTTTGTTAAACAAACCTCCTATATATATAATTAGTGAAAATGTTGGTCATCTAGTTAATTTTAAAGTTTTGGAATCCGATTTCTAACAAGGTTATGAGAAATAAATATTTCAAGTCATAAGTGACAGCGTCATTTATATTATAGTTTAAACAGTTGAAAAGTACACAGTCTATGGAATATCATAAAAAATCTGTTTTCTATGAAACTGTGGTTTGAAAATGGAAGTCAAAAATAAGTCATTTAAAATTTGTAATTGTTTTTTTTTTTAAGATGATGTATAAAAAAGCATTCTATTATATTATAATCGTCTTTTAACAAGATCTCATATTGATTAAAAATTGTGATTAGTTAATTTACTATATATTATGATTCAAATATATCACAGTAAAATGTATTATATTTGTATTACATATTTAAGTATTAAAAAAACAAATGTATCTATAGATTATGAAATTAAACTTTATTTTTATAAGTAGGTAGCTGTCATAATCATTATTAATTTATAATATAGGTACATTTAAATAATATAAACAAAATACTCTTTTCGAATAATATTTTTTTTGTTGTCTATAAGCTTCGCATCTTTTCCTTAAAATAATGTTTTGTATCTTTTTCAACTGACGAAACAGGAAAATAACTTGCCAAACTGAATAGTTTCCTATATAAATAAATGTATTTTATACTTCAACCATTTTATATTATGTAAATATCTAAAATATGATTTACACAATACTGTATCTCAGTTTTTCGTTGAAAAAATAAATGGCTGTAAAAATAATAGCTTTTTTAGCCTACCATATCTATTTTTTATATTATAATGATTGTTGTTTGTCATATTTTAAATACCTATATTAAATTAAGTATTTCTGGGTAAATGGCGTATACTGATCATTATAGATTTAAAATTAAACACTGCACAACATTAATACATTATAATATCATTTATTGTATTCCATAGACAAATAAAAATTGTCCCTTAACTTTATACATACTTTTATATGTACCTTCTTCTAAATGTCATGATTTTATTTATTTTAATGGCAATATTTATAAATAAATAAATATAGATTTGTACTTATTTCAGATTATTTATTTACATTTTCATATTGTAATAGTCATGAGTATTTTAAGTAGACAAATCATTTTCATCATTAAAATAATGTAAACATTAAAAAGTTCTATGTAAGTAATATAATTTATTTTAAAATAATTTTTAGAATATATTCTTTAGTAGAAATAATAATTTATTGTCATTTAAATTAATTTTTAATTCCCAGTTTGAATTCTGTTATATGAAAATCTTTCTTCAAAATATCCAATTTTCACTTCTATAGAGAATTATTCCTAGCATATAATTTAATTTGACATCTGTTTCCCTCCAATTATTTATAAACTTTTTTGCTAAAACATTATTTCTATTCTAAATTCAAAAATAATTCAATTTTCGTAATCAGGTTCAAACAATTAAACCAGTGTATTTAAATAACAAAAAAATGAAAATTAACAAACAATAATAATTGTTTCATATTTTTTACAACTAATGAAAGAAGGATTCATTTCAGAAGTATATTATGATCTAAAATTCAACATTCATGATGTATGTAATAATCCTTCCAACTTTAATGTATGTGAGCGAAACTTGGTCATTGCAAAAGAAAGTATGCTGTGGAAATACAATCAATAAGACATATGAAATAGGAGGGGGTGTGATTGAGTAACAAATAAGACAATTATGTAAGTTAAAAAAAAAGATATAGTCAATATAATGGAAACAAAATCAAACGATTGATTAAATGAATTAAAAAATATGATCGGCTGGAATAAGAAGGAAATATTACCCAAGAAAACTACGTCATGAAAATGTGAGTAGAATATTGAAAGAAAAGAAAAGAAAAGTCAAAATAACGGAAGAATGTGGATGAGATGAGATTTATTAATGAACCTACACAAAGCGAATTGTCTGCCTAAAAAATGTATATTTGTGATTGAGTAATTACAAAAATAATTTCTTCACGTTTATTTTAAGGACTTTATAAAAAATATATTTTTTAAACACGGAGTGACGTAAATATATACATATTTGAAACATAGGTGACAAAAAATAAACAATATGACTGTGTAAATACAAAAGACTTATTTTTGAAGTAGCGTTGATTTTGACTAACTATTGTGATATGAAAATAAAACTTATGTTAGTTTGAAAAAAAAACTGATGTTAGAAATATCTGAGCTTGAATTTTTACCTTCATTATACACAATTTTTTAAAGTTTTGTATTGCGTTACATAATTTCAACAACTTTAAATCATAACATTGATTTAAATATTAATTAACATTGTCGAAGATTTTCTTTAAATAATCACAATAAATCAAACATTTCGATGTTATAAAATGTGAGCGCAAACTAAATTGACTATTTGTTGTTTCGAGTTTGATAAAAATGATTTTTGAAGGTTATGTAATGTAATAAACTACCTATAAAACATTTTTTGATATTTTGACTGCTGTGTCCATTTTAATCTTTACTGTCAGATTTGAAATAGAATCATTCACAACGATAATTATATAAAATAAATATTGTCATATTTTTCAAATACCAGCTATGTATTTTTTAAACTGATAAAAAATATATGTTTTAGATTAAGTATTATAAATATATAAATTAAAATCTGTGTTGTGCTTATATAAGAAATTGTAATAAAATAAGTGTTATGACGTTTGCGCTCAAAAAAATGACCATGATTAATTCTAATTTAAGATTAAAACATATATTTGCTCAAATGCAGTAATAATATGGCATTTACAATAAAAGACAAGATAAATTAATAACAATGTAGGCAGAACAAAACAACAATAAGTGCAAATAGATCAATAACACAAATAATAAAAAGTAGTAAAAGAAAGGACATCATAATACAATATTATAAAAGAAAAAAAGAGATAAATGATTAAAAAAGCAAGCAAAAAAAAACTAGACACAAAAAGAAGAAAAAAATATAAATAAATAAAAATTACAGATTCTATTTTTAAACTAGAAAATGAACAAACCAAAAATCAAAAAATATAATTTGCGCTTAGCATCCTTTTGAAACCATCATTGATACAATTTTTTTTAAGAATCACCATTGTATCGATTCATCAATTTTATATTGTTAGAATTAATCTGGTTATTACGCAGTTCAAATGTTAATGTTTGGAGCATTAGGTTCCTTTATGATATATGTATGTATAATGAATATTATCTAGTAGGTGTTAAATATAAGTTTTTAATAAAAGCTTTCATTGATGGAACTGATTGTAATTATAAAATATTTATTGAGTGATATTATGTTTATAGAGTGTTTTGGTATAGAGACGCTGCCATAACTTTATTTAATTGTGTAGCAAAATAAATAAATAATGTTGAAAAGTGAAAATGTTTTATTTGAGTGAATCTGGATCTCGGTGACGTTATTGATTTTTTCCCTGTTATAATAATTTCCTATGACACAAATATGTTTCTAATAATATCAGGTACATATGTTCCAGCATCCCTCCTAGTGAGTCTATCAGCTCAGTCATTTCCCTCGCCAAAGAGATTATTTTTCTTATTCTATTTATTTGTATATTTGTTCAACCAAATTACTTATTCTATAATCATGTCAATATATCGTTTTTTGCTTTCTTTCAAAAAACTTAAGAAAACATACAACTTATTTAGTTTACGCAAGACACCCCTAAAAGATTTTTTAATCAATGTTTAGACCTTTGCTTGTGTGATCTTAATCATATAAACATTAACACCTCAATTTCAAATCAAATCCCTCAAATATGTTAAACAGTGTGTTTTTAGAAAAAAATAGTATAAGTCTTTTCAACATTTCTCTAGTGAATGTTTGTTACACAATTTTAAAATTCAGCATAAATTCTCATAAAAACAATATTAAAAATATCCTTTTTTACTGCAATTTTTTTAAAATTCCCCCGTAACTACTGTGTCATAGATAAATCTTTTATATACTTAAAGTGCATAAAAAAAATCAAAGTGAATAACTGATAAAAGTTTTTCCATTTTAACTAAGGTTTGTTCTTAAAATGCAAAAAAATCAACAAATTTTGGGTTAGTAATTTAAAAAAAAAAATACTTTGGACGCGTTGAATTAGTGACATAGTAGGCTTTTTGTTCTCGCCATTACACATATTGCATTTAAATTATTTTTCTGTATTGTGAATAGTTTTCATATATTTTATGTGATGGGCACAAAACAAATTAATTGATAAATAATTATTTTTTTGAGCATTTCAGAGTAGTAGGAACTTGACGCTGGTCGCCTAACTTAAACTAAATTTTTACCTTTTTTCGTATTCTAAGTCACATTTTTAACATTGTCACTCAAAACGCCATGATTTTCTTCATTCATTTATAAATTTTATAGTATTTTGAATAAAAAATATGTTGAGTAGCTTTGATATTTGCTGTCCCATTGGAGATATTTGAATTCTTGAATGTCATGTTTTTTGCAAAAAAATAACCGGAAATCACAAGTAGTGTGCGACCGAAGGTCAGATTTTGGCCGAAGCCGATTGTTCGGCCTTAGCCGTAACCTTCGGCCGAAGTCGAAGGTTTGATTTTACTAAAAAAATCGATTAAAATAATAAATAATCTGCTTTCGTGACTTAGTTGGTTAGATATCTAACTACTGAGCCAAGGGTCCTGGGTCGTTTGATTTTACTAAAAAAATTCGATTAAAATAATAAATAATCTGCTTTCGTGACTTAGTTGGTTAGATATCTAACTACTGAGCCAAGGGTCCTGGGTCGTTTGATTTTACTAAAAAAATTCGATTAAAATAATAAATAATCTGCTTTCGTGACTTAGTTGGTTAGATATCTAACTACTGAGCCAAGGGTCCTGGGTCGTTTGATTTTACTAAAAAAATTCGATTAAAATAATAAATAATCTGCTTTCGTGACTTAGTTGGTTAGATATCTAACTACTGAGCCAAGGGTCCTGGGTCGTTTGATTTTACTAAAAAAATTCGATTAAAATAATAAATAATCTGCTTTCGTGACTTAGTTGGTTAGATATCTAACTACTGAGCCAAGGGTCCTGGGTCGTTTGATTTTACTAAAAAAATTCGATCAAAGAACTACTCTTGTTTTGTTTCTGTCGACAGCCGGCACGTGACACTGGGCCGGCCGAATCTATACACCCGCTACACATGTCATGTTCGTGCATGTTTTTACAAACTGTTTTTAGCGGATGACAAAAAGCTTCGGCTTCGGCGGAAAATTCGGCTTATTTTTGACCGAAGCCAAAGGTGTTTTTTTTTGGACGAAGGTGGCCGAAGCCGAAGCTTCGGTCGGACACTCATCACAAGTTTAACATTTTTTTTTATTTAAAATGTATAAGATTTGAATGAATAATTGTATATTTACATAAATCTGCATTTATTTATTAGAATAATAAAGAAAAATTGACTGAGATATATTAAAAATTGAAAAAGTTATGATGTTTTTATACTATGGTGTCAAAAAAATGCAAGGCCTCGTAAATAGCCCTCGGGTCATTTTTTTACCAATTTAAAAAAATTATATCTAAAAAGTATACAAGATATCAAAATAATACTTTGCATTGTTAATTAAGAATGTCAAAAGGAACAAATAAAAAAATATCAACAAAATCTGAGACCATGGGTGACACGACACGGCTGGATGAATTGAAGTTTGAAATAAAAATCATAAATAACTTAAAAAATTATATTTTATAGATTAGGTAGGTATATTATATACATAGTTATATTTAACCAATGAAATTAACGACAACAATGTGTAGAATGATGTGAGCAAATACAAAGTCAGCAAATCCTCTCTCCGGGCTTATTCCAAGAAACTGAGCCTTGTTCTCTGGGTTCACTTGGAGACGGAGACACACTGAAAATAGAAAAAGTTTTATTGAATTTGTACTATGATGCCAAGATTGCTAATTCACATAACATCACACACGGTGTTCCTATCGGGGTATACAGACATCTGTGTGACATACATCTCCATTTATGCACATTCCTGACTTCCTTTACATCCATGCATCGTCGCATACATGCTCGTCGATTGTTAAAGCTTTCCTTTTTTTAAAAATATCATTCACATGGTCATGCCATTCCTTTTTGAGGCAGCGCCTACTATTCACTCCATGTCTTTTTTGCATATTTTGTACTCTTGTATATTTTTATACACTGCTAATTTAGGGGGCCACATAAGCTACTCTTCGTGCTATGCTTTATTTTTGTCACTTGCTAAACGTCTGTAATGGGGCCGTATTAAGGTGGTGGTAGAAGCGAACTTGATTGATTGATAAAAGTTTCTTTAATAATAATTGTTTGGTTTTCAAATTTTTCACACTGGCAATTTAATTAAACGGTAAAAGCCATGCAATCGACAGTTCACATTTGCGTGTTACACCTTTGGCTAACTTCAAGTTAATCTTATAGTATACCTACATATTGCATTGTTTGATATTGTATTTTTTCAATAAATCAATTTTACTCTTAACAGCCTCAGCTTCTACTTAATCAAACCAGCAGAAACTCAACCTTGGAACTTTAACAATAATTGAAGATGACAATATGTAGATACGCTAGCAATAAATAACACTCCATTTTAGCAGCATTTTATTTATTGTCTATTTTTCAGTTAGGTTAGTTTGAAATAATCACAAGTTGTTTTATTCATTATTCATTTAACACAACAGAATGTTAAATGTTTCATGCTATAAGGAATTATAGCATGTGGTGCTTAAATATTTTTAAAGAATGAAATAAATTGCTGGGAGCAGTAGAGAACAATAAATTTAGTCTGTAAAAAGTGTAGAAGCCATTTCATTGGAGAAATATTTAAGTTCACACTGTTAAAGGTTGGATTTTAATAACTGGGATATAATAAATTCGTGATGCCGGTTTGGTCCGTAATTGCTAGTCTAAAATAGGTAAATTTGTGGCTATATCAGTACCGTTCACATAAATCAATCAAATACAAAAATGAGCCATTGTTTTAACTTACCAGCCAATATAAAACACGATACGGTAGAAATAAAACCACTGAGGAATGAATTGAATGGGAAAGTTCCAACCAAACAGCAGTAAACAAATTGTACAATTCCTGTGAGAAGGATATAAAATAGATATGCGTCAATGATCTTTAGCTTTTTGGGTGTGCGGGATGTGTATTCGTTGTAAAATTTACCAATAACTGTGGTTAAATTTGCCATTTTGTATGTTTTTTCCGCAAAAAAAGATCGCCAATGACTTTGACAGATTACAACCGGCTAAAAACGACGACGTGACGTGTCAAACATTTTGTCTGTGGTTATTTTATAAATGTATCTATGGTTTTGTCAGGGCTCTGAAACTATTAGTATTAAAACTATTTTACTTTAATTAAAAAGTATTTTTTACCATTACACCTTTCTAGTAAATAAATTCTAAAAAACTAGTTGCATCTAATACATGAGATCCAACTGTCAATGGCCATAGTATGTATAGCTGAAGAATACGTACTAAATTATTAAAACCCATAAATCCAAATTATGGAATATTTAAAGATATTATGTTTTCTTTACAAAACATGTATGTATGTCAAGATAGGATAGTATGGAGGTCAATCCTTTTTTCCCACCCAGAATATGAAAACAGCGTGATGTATGTATGTTTGGGGATTAAGTATCAAATTATTGAGAGTCCCCGAAGATATTATATAGTGTACACTACCATACAAATTGTATGAAACGTTGTCGTCACTAAATTCAATTTTTATAAAAAATGTTGATTATTTAATAATTGTACATATTTTTTAAACGACAATAAATTATTTAATTCGGGTGTTTCGGCGTTTTTCATATTTTTTTTTTTAAATATAATAAAGGCAGTTAAACACACAAATTTATCACAAAGAAATGTTTTTCTTAGTAAAAAATGTTTGATTATCTCTGGAAATTATAAAAAATATTTTGAGATTTTGTATTTGTCAATATTTATATAAATTTGGAGCGTTTTAGCTTTTATGGTTTTAAAGATATAACCTGAAATGAAAATTCAAAATTCTTTGTATAAAAATTTTGTAGGTCTATAACTTTCTATATATTCTGAAATTTCGGGCTCTGTGCATTGAGCGGATCAAAAGTATTGAGGGAGGAACGGACATACCAAATGTGAACTCCGAATTCTGAGAAATCCATATATATAAAAACATATATGTTGTGAAGCCTCTAAGTTGGTGTTTTTGACTTCAAAGTTGAAAAAACAATGAAAAATATAGAGCTGCATACAAATCTCGCGTATCTTGGCTTAATACTGTCGATTCATCAAAAGAAATAAATTCTCTTGAACGAATCGACAGTTATTACCAGAAACATTATACTGTATTATCAAAAACAAATTTTGAATCAAAAACAAATATCAAAATTATTATTATCAAAAACAAATTTTCAATCCAACCTTCGATTAGTTCAAGAGAATTGAATCGGCAGTGTTAATCTGAATCCCGTGTGAGAGAATTGTATGCAGTGGTAGAGTTTTTCCACGTTTTTTTCCAACTATTAAGTAAAAAAACACCAACTTGGAGGCTTCGCAGCATATATATTCCACATATAACATTTTGTGTATCTGTGTGTATGTGTGTCCCCTTATAACTTTTGATCCGCTTGATTCACAGAACTTAAATTTCAAAAAATATAGAAAATTTTTAAGTCTACAAAACTTTTATACTCAGAATTTCGAATATTCGTTTCAGTCAGGGGTTATCAACTTTTGAATTTTAACTTTATTTTTCCATATATCTCAAAAACATAAAAACTAGTATGCTGGAAATCGGCACAAATATAGACAAATACAAAATCTCATTTTTTTTTCATTTTTAGAGTTTTTCAAACATTTTTTATTACGAAAAACATTTTTTATGACAAATTTATGTGTTCAACTGCCTTTATTATAATTTTTTTTTAAATATCGAAAACCGAAAAGCTCCAACTAGATCATTTAATTTTTAACAAAAAATATGTGTATTATTATTATTACTACTCGAACTTTTTTTAACAATTTTTATAAAAATTGAATTAAGTGACGACATCGTTTCATGCAATTTGTATGTTTGTATGTATACACTATACAATATCTAGGGGGACTGTCAACGTTTGATACATCTCTAAACATACATACATACAAAAAAGGACTGACCTCCGTACTATCCTATCCTTTCATACATAAATTTACTTACACCCTTAAATAAATAAATACCTTAGAATATTTTTTTCATCATATATTCTCTTTCTTTTTTAACTAACAATTAAATGTTAAGATCATCTAAAGACATACATAGAGGAATATCCATTTATGCACAGGTACAGCAGAAAACTTTTTAAGGGCTCAGAGTATTTGATTTTTGAACGTCCATCGATATTAATGAATTCTGCAAATTTATTTATTTGAATTTATGTATCTTTTTATATATATAATATAAACAAATATATTGCACACTGGCGGGCTTATTATACCTATTTATTACGTTCTTTGTAGTTTTATTATTGGTTGTATACCACTGACTTTTCAAAAATGTGACCAGTATTTCAAATAACCCGTACTTATGGGAAATTGAAATTTAATTTTAAATCAAAACGAAAATTATTTCATGAAAATGTGATCTTTTAATTTTGATACTTTCGTGTTGAATATAAATAGTTATGAATTATTATGTTACATAAACCTTTTTTTTATATTAACTCAAATAATTTATAGGTTTTGAAGTTTTGAAAATGGCAATTTATTTTACGCGAAAATCAAAAAATACCTAATATTCAAGAACATAAGAAATACTACCATATAATCTGTGATAAGAAATAATTCATACAATTACAAATAATATATGTTGAGATTTTTTATTTCAGTAATTTTAGTTGTAAATTTTCAAATCAATTTGCAAGCATAACGATCGTTCATCTATAATGTAAGGATCGTACATTTATTGACGTTTTACTGGAAAACGAATATAATATTAGAAAACACCACACTTCAATCTTGCGGGAAAGAGAAATCGCGAAGAAAAGAATACGTGCGAATGAGCGGACCGTTTTGTGTTTTTTCTATTCGACGAATCCCGAGGCGCAATTCTGACAGAAAGACGTAATGTTGTTCGGATCGAATAATACAAGGAAATTTACTATCGCGACGACTTGTTTATCGTGCGGTGAATTCCTCGGGATTGTAATAGATTTAATTAACAGAAAACTTTATATTCTAGTGTAATATAACAACATTATATTCAATTCAAGGTAACTTGTTATAAATCCATTGTGAAATTATGATTAGATTACGATATATTTTTTATTTCATTTATTAACTTGTATGTTTTATTTTTTAATTAATGTATATGCAGATAATGCAGGGACATATCAAAGGTATTAGATTTTAATAAAAAAAATCAATAATTAATGTATTTTGATTCTTTTCAAAATATAAAATATTCATAATCATTTTACTAACAAATAGGTAGGTATGTATAACAATATAATTAAGTACTTTAAGACATTTGGGATAACCATAATTTTTTCACACATTAAATATATGATAATCTTTCCCATTATGTGCATAAGTAATTGTATTTTTAAAATATAAATTAAAGATAAAATAGGTAATCTTATATAGATGAAATTTTATCTTACAAAATGAATTTTGACCAATCATTAAACTAGAACTTTTGTTTTTAATATTTTATTTTGTATATTGCTTCTCGGGTAACAACAGCAATTCAACACTCATCCAATAACAAGTTGCCACATTCTGGAGACTAATGATATTTATAGTCTCACAGAACCAGACTGAAAATACAATTAATAACTGTGTCTCCAACGGAAATCGAACCCGGAACTGTTTTCTTAGGTGTCTGATATATATAACTAATAGTCATGAAGGCCGGTTAAAACACACCCATGACAATATCAAGACGTTGATGATGTTAAACTAAGCCCCAAACCTGGTTTATAATTATTTTTTTTAATCTATGTCAACTGAGAATTTATTTTCCAGTATTGTCTAGTCTTTACAATGGACGATACAAATGAAGAAGAAAATTACGAGACGGAAAGAATTGACATGAGGAATGTACCAAAGAGCATATTGAAGGATTTAATCCACACATACAAAGCCCACCCAGCTCTGTGGCAGATTAAGAACAAACACATCTATAATAATCGCAACCTGAAGGCGAGAGGATATCTTGCACTGGTGAAGGTTTGGAAGAAGCACGACCCGTCTGCCGATCCTAGATCTGTGAGGATGAAGATACAGTCCTTGAGAGGATCCTTTAGAAAAGAATTGAATAAGGTATTATCATCATATTTTCCTACAACAATTTTTTTGATGAAGATTATTCTACGTATGTTATTCGTAAAATATATTTATTTGCCATTAAATATGGCATTCTGCAAGATTTTAAAATTTAGTTTTATCAATTCATCATAGTAGGTACTGAATTTTTTAGCTCTTCATTAGAAGTACAATCAGCGAGGCTATGGAATAGTCTAAGTCCTGATATTATGTCAGCTATCTCATTAAAGATATTCAAAAAAGGCTAAAGCAAAAATATCTATCTGATAATACCTGATTTCTTCTTCCTCTCCTTATCCTTTTGTGTTCATTTCATTTCTATGAACTGTTATTATATTCATTTTTTTTTTGTCTTTTTTTTATTTCTGTCATGTCATAACCTTATTGCCATAGTATACATCAACGTTCCCTCTAATTTTTCTATTGTGTGTGCGGATCTTCGACGCATCTGTGCAGTGGCTGTGCGATAAATTTCCACCCCCCCCCCCCATAAACACACATACAATTTTTCATTAAAATGTATATTTTTAGGGTATTTATTAATCACAGTGATTTTATATAATAACAACACTAACAAAGATTATTTTTGAAATAAATAAAAAAGATAACTAAAATCTGGCAATGGAAACTTTCTTTTATAATATTGACTGTGCGGAGGGTAAAACATGTGTGCGGAGACATTGTAGTAGGTGTGTGCGCGCACACCTTACAGGGGACATTGGTATACATTATATTGAGTTTTACTTTCAGTGCCGGCAACCCGACGTTTATTATACAAAAATATATGAATTACAATACACGACGGACGACAATACACGGGTCAATATTGTATATTAACATTGTATTGTATATTAACATTAACTTTGGTTAGTAGGACGAAATTGCATTTTGGCAAAAAGCCTGCCAGTGTACAAATTATGTGTGCAAGAAGATACAAATAAATAAATAAATTAAACACTATTTTTTTCTTTCTACATTTATTTTATTCCTCTCCAGGGGAGCAAGTCTGGTACAACCGGTGAAATCAAAACCCTCACGATTACCCATATCATGGATATAATTATTATATGTAGTTCTATAATATCTTAACATGTCATAGAACTCCATATAATAATTATATCCATGATATGGGTAATCACTAGGGTTTTGATTTCGCCGCTCGGAACAGACTTGCACCCCAGGACGACCATTTCGCCTGGATAGGAATAAAATAAATGTAGAAAGAAAAAACAAGTTTTTAATTTATTTAAAAATGGAATTCTACATAGTCAACGCTGTCAGTGTAAATAAAATTAAAAGTGCAAATTGATTAATAATCTTTTTGCTGTAGTACACATTCTTTGTTATTTTGCTTTGTATCTGATTCTCATACATTTCCTAAACTAAGAATAAATGCTTGTACTATAGGTAAACGAAATCGGTCGTGACAGGATTCGAACTCCACTGGATTACCCAGCGCGCTAACTGCTCTGCCACCACCCATCTGAATTCATTTATTTCATACTTCCATCAAAATAATGTATGACAATTATTTTTGGTATATTTTACTATCAAATTAAGATAGAAATTCATTCAAAATATGTATTTTGATGAACCAAAATTTTAATTTGTGTTTAAGGTTCGTAGATCTCAGGAAGCCGGTGGTCCAATATACCAATCGCATCTGTGGTATTTCAACATGATGACATTTCTGGTGGGATCCGAGCTGCCAAAGTACAACAGAGGAAATAAATCAAAAATAGATGATGACTCACCCTGTCTCAATATGGACAATACAAGTCGAGATATGGACGCTGCAATACAAGATATGGATAATTCTTCCATGGAATGTCCCGGAGATGATGACGAGAATAAAGAGGTATACTACTTTATTTAATAGATGATGATTCACCCAGTCTCAATATGGACAATACAAGTCGAGATATGGACGCTGCAATACAAGATATGGATAATTCTTCCATGGAATGTCCCGGAGATGATGACGAGAATAAAGAGGTATACTACTTTATTTAATAGATGATGACTCACCCTGTCTCAATATGGACAATACAAGTCGAGATATGGACAATACAAGTCGAGATATGGACGCTGCAATACAAGATATGGATAATTCTTCCATGGAATGTCCCGGAGATGATGACGAGAATAAAGAGGTATACTACTTTATTTAATAGATGATGATTCACCCAGTCTCAATATGGATAATACAAGTCGAGATATGGACGCTGCAATACAAGATATGGATAATTCTTCCATGGAATGTCCCGGAGATGATGACGAGAATAAAGAGGTATACTACTTTATTTAATAGATGATGATTCACCCAGTCTCAATATGGACAATACAAGTCGAGATATGGACGCTGCAATACAAGATATGGATAATTCTTCCATGGAATGTCCCGGAGATGATGACGAGAATAAAGAGGTATACTACTTTATTTAATAGATGATGATTCACCCAGTCTCAATATGGACAATACAAGTCGAGATATGGACGCTGCAATACAAGATATGGATAATTCTTCCATGGAATGTCCCGGAGATGATGACGAGAATAAAGAGGTATACTACTTTATTTAATAGATGATGATTCACCCAGTCTCAATATGGACAATACAAGTCGAGATATGGACGCTGCAATACAAGATATGGATAATTCTTCCATGGAATGTCCCGGAGATGATGACGAGAATAAAGAGTTATACTACTTTATTTAATAGATGATGATTCACCCAGTCTCAATATGGACAATACAATTCGAGATATGGACGCTGCAATACAAGATATGGATAATTCTTCCATGGAATGTCCCGGAGATGATGACGAGAATAAAGAGGTATACTACTGTATTTAATAAACTTATTAAATCAAAGTCTTCCACCGAAACTTGATGGAATTGCATTTAAATTATTTAAAAAAAAATGTTCTTCTGAATAGTTCATATACATCCTCATACATTTCCATAATTGAACATAATTGTTTATGCTATAAGTGAATGAAATCTGTTGAGGTAGAGTGGGTTTGACCTCTCCATCAGTACAATGCTCGCTCTAACACTGATTTACAGAATATTACATTTGTATCTGTCCAAATTTTTCCAGAGTGTGCTGAATCAGTATGCACCAGTTTCCAATAGTCACTACCAATCCAATGGGAGTAGTTTCTTGGACAAAAGACAAAAGGCACTCGAGGAACGGGAACGGAGATTATTTATGGCAAAATGCACCGATGCCCTGGACAGTAAGATGGACGATTGTGAAGCGTTTGGTCAGTACATTAGCACAAAGCTGAGTAAAGTGGAAAATCCCGAGCAGAAAATGTACGCTGAAGTCTTGATCACAAAAATACTAAATAAGGCCACTTTAAATAGATTAACGGAATATACAGATATTAATGATATTTGCCCGACACCTACAGAACAATATTGTCGAATATAATAAAGTGTAAGTTAATTAATTAAATTAGTTTGTTGACAAGCAATTCTTGGTGAAAGTCTATGGTAACAAAGAATAAATCACTAGTTGTGAATTAGTCAAAAACTTGCTTAATATCATAGGTTTTCATATAATACACTAGATGTCGTAGTTAGCAAATTTTGTATGAATCGAATGTGAGTCATTTTTCAGGGGGGATTTTTGACAACTTGGCTGGCAAACCACATCGTTTTTCTATAGAAAATAACGACTAATGTGAATTGTTTTCGGATTTATTTGTCTAAAAAAAATTTTTAATTATTAATAATTTAGAGAACATTTATCTAGGATGTGTTGAAATGTAAGGAAAACTGAAATATGTTGCCAACCAAAACGTCAAACTCGCGATATTCCATGACTCACTTTTTGCACAGAGTACTACATCTAGGTATATTATAATAGAAATCTATGCTTAATATGTATATTTCAAAGACTAGTTTTTCTATTCCATAGATATTCTAGATGAGACAAATAATATTCTATGTAGAGTGTTGCCATTGTTGTTTATTATTATAATTGTGTTGCAAATTTAACAGTTTCACTTTTAATTTATTGAAGGCAGAAAATCATCTCTTTGTCAATGTCTAGATTCACATATTTTTCAATTGCTTTACACCCAAGTTCCCAAATATCACTAACACATTTGATTAAATTCAAAATATTTCCTCTTCATTATGAGGCCTCCTTACTCAGCCTTAATAAATTTCAAATAATTACTTAATGTTCTTGTGAAATTAATCAGACAGAATAACAACACATTATGGTTTCATTTTCTGTTCCACGTTTAAAAAAAAATTCCCTGCCAACTTTTAGAATTCGAATCTTAGTATTATCATAATGAATTTATTTTGTTGTATTCCACATACTTTATAAATTGTTTTTCACTTCAATGATTAATTTACAAATACACGATTCTATAACAAACTTAACTCTAGCTAAAGTCCTCCATTTGAGGTTACAAGGGCCATTAAAATAATATTAAGACAGAAGGCACTATCTGGCGTCAATATATCAACGACTCTTGAGTTATGATGAAGGCTTACAATGCTTAAAGGGGTATTTTAGTCTGTGAGAGAATACTATGTTCATGGAACAAGTTTATTACTTTCCAAAACAATCAGTCTACTGAGTTTATAGTTTGTCCAGGTTGTGTTTAATAGATGGCAGAACAGTTTTGATTATTTAATGTTTTTTTTCTACATTTAAATAAATCCAACTTGTTAAATTGCTTAATATATAAAATGCTTTGAGTTTGTATGGCCCGGTATTACTGTCGGCCCTCAACTCATTGAGTTTGTTAAACTCAAGATTAATGTTAAGGGAAGATTTAATCCATTTCCGTATTACAGTGCAATATGACATGTCAGTTACTAAATCTTCAATTATAGACATATTTTACTTTTTCTGTGGTTATTATCTGTCAAATTTTAAATAACCTCAAATAATACGAACTACAAAACGGGACGCTACGACTTGAAATACTGTTTTACTATCCAACATGGTAAATTTAATTTTTTTCACTAAAATAATGCTTTTTAATGCCCATGTTCGTTTCAATATGGCTGTCAGTTTGTTTTGTTGTGTCGATACAACTAACGCCTCTAGTGATAGAAACTGAAACTACACGCGTTGCCTAGCAAATGACAGTTGACTCACCGTTAAGTACTTAATCCGCCAGAAACGTTGAGTTAAATATGGATGGGTGGATGGCAGAGCGGTTAGCGCGCTGGGTTAGTAATCCAGTGGTCGCGAGTTCGAATCCTGCCTCGACCGATCTCGTTCACCTATAGGACAAGCATTTATGCTTAGTTTAGGGAACGTAGGAAGATGTATATGTACTTGTTTAACAAGGACATATTCATTTTTTAAAAAAAAAAAAATATTTGTTGTTTTAGTGACGTATTTGAGGGAAGATTAGGCCTAAATGGACACTGTAATACGCTATATTTTTGTAAAACTTGAGTTTAGCTCTTAAACTGAGACTGTAATACCGGGCCTATATGTACTCAAAGTATTATGATTGCATTGAGAGATATGTAATGTAGGTAATTAGGGAAATAGCAATGAATTGTTGAAATATTTTATTTATGTATGAAATTAATATCGAGGCAGGATTTGAATCAAGTTTAAGCCTAGTGCACTATCCACTGTTACCAACATCAGAATTCAAAGACATTGTATTGTTTATTAAGTTCTTTGTTAAGTATAACTATTTGTTTTTTGTTCATTAAATACCTAGTCATTTGTTACAAAGGAACGCGTTTCTTTTTTTTGTCAAACTTTTTAACATCTCAATAGAGACCAAGTTGGGATATTATAGAAGAACCAGGAACTAAAGGCACCTACGACCTGTCATCGGCTGATTCACGTGATCAATTTATGCGCTTGCGCAACGTTCACAAATTATGCCTTCTTATTGAGTTCCCTTATCAATGCAAATTTTGAAAGTTCTTTATATTTGTCGGCCTTCGTGGCTCAGTTGGTTAGGTATCTGACTGCTGATCCAAGGGTCCCGGGTTCGATTCCCGGTGGAGACAAAGATTTTAATAGTGTTTTCAGTCTGGATCTGTGAGACGGTTAATATCGTTAGTCTCCAGAATGTGGCAACTTGTTATTGGTTGCATGTTAAATTAATATTTGATATAGTACCTGTTAGTTGCCCGAAAAGTAATGTAAAATAAAATAAAATATTTGAATAATGAGTAACTAATCACCTGAAAATAGAACATTACTACTATTGCCATCTATGAAGTAACAAAGAAACCTTTTTGAAACACCATCTATTGAGAGATTGGTTTATTTGTAACAATGAAATCAACAGTTCTTATAAATGAGGTGACGGTGTTCTCGCACAGATGTCACCCCTGAACTGCGCCAAAAAATTATTTCATTTTTGGCTTGTTTTACCTACTTGTACCAATATGTACATATGTAAATCGAATATTTTTTTAATTAGGTACATATACGCAAACATCAGATTTTTTTCCCTGTCGGGAGTCAAAGGATATTTTTTTTGACAAACTTTTTAACATCTCAATAGAGACAAAGTTGGAATATTATAGAAGAACCAGGAACTCAAGGCACCTACAGTTCTTACGACCTGTCATCGGCTGGTTAATGTGATCACTTTATGCGCTTGCCAATTATGCTTCTTATTGGGTTCCCTTATTATTAATCCAATGTTTACGTATATGCAATTGAAAAAATATTCGAGTTTCTTTTTCATCAAAAGAGAGTTATGGAGGGATAATAATATGTTGTTAAAATAAAAAATCATAGTTTCCACATCATTTCTACCACATATTTAATTAGAAATCATCTGAAGAGTGTATATTGTAAGATCCATCATGATGTTTTTATTTGCATAACCTACGATGCACAAAAATGTATACCTACAGCCAAGTCAAATTATCAATATCAAGTGTAAGAACTGAGGTACACTTTAATAATGTCGTGGTGCTCCTGGTTGGGATGCCCTTTTCCAGTTGATCCCTCAACCATTCTCTCCAAGATGTAGATTTCCATAGACACATATTATTTCTGATTTTTTCTATTTGAAACTTTAAAATTTCTCGAATATTTTTATTATTGCATATGCGCAAACATTGGATTTTTTTCCCTGTCGGGAGTCAAAGATATTTTTTAACAGATTTTTAATTATCTCAATAGAGACGAAGTTGGAATATTTATTGTAGGAGAACCGGGAAATCAATGCACCTACAGGGCTTACGACCTGTCATCGGCTGGTTTACGTGATCACTTTATGCGCTTGCGCAACGTTCACCAATTATGCCTTTTAATGAGATCCCTATCAATTCAATTTTGAAAGTTCTATATATTGTAATACTGAAATTCTTTTCGCTTGAAGATAAGGAATTTTTACTACAGCCATCTATGGGTGATATAAGAATTGTAGCTTTCATTATTTACAAAAAACCAATTCTCTCAATAGATGGCGTTCCAACAAAATAAATAAAAATAATAAGATTGTTGTTCATAATTTCACCCATAGATGGCTGTAGTAAAAATTCCTTATCTTCAAGCGAAAAGAATTTCAGTATTACAATATATAGAACTTTCAAAATTGAATTGATAGGGATCTCATTAAAAGGCATAATTGGTGAACGTTGCGCAAGCGCATAAAGTGATCACGTAAACCAGCCGATGACAGGTCGTAAGCCCTGTAGGTGCCTTGATTTCCCGGTTCTCCTACAATAAATATTCCAACTTTGTCTCTATTGAGATAATTAAAAATCTGTTTAAAATTTCTCTTCACATTTTCAATAACTAATGGGAATATAACTATAGGCAATGAAATAAAAAAATATATAGGTATATTGTATATAATTAACTCTATTTTACAATAAAATTATTTATATTTTATTGTAAATACATACTTAAATATAATTTAAAACTAGTTATTTGTATAAATGGAAACTAAATGATAAAATTAAATTAGTTTTGTATACTATAAATGGTAATGTGTAAACAAGAATACCTCTGATATAATAAAAGTAGGCACATCGATATATATTTTAATTTAATAATGATTCTGATTTATGAAAATACGTGACATATTTATAAAATTTATTTTTGAAAAATAATATATATGTTGTTTGATTTCAGAAAAATGAAGATTTTATTTCTTAAATTACAGAGGATTTCATTAAAATCATCAAAAAAATCTTTGATAAATATTCAAATTATAAATCCTTAGATTATATATGATATAGAAATCGTATATTTACACGGAACAAAATCTAAAATGATGCAAAAACTATTTTATAAGTAAACGCATTTGTCGAGTCTAGGTAATTAATTTTGTCCAATCATCAGCTTAAGAGATTGAAAATGGTGTTAAATGCAGCTGTGAGGCTGATCTATAAAGCTGATGAATGACAATAATTGTACTGTAAATTTGACATATATATCGATAGTGACCTACTTTATTTGATGAAATTTTAGATCTTATAATATAGGTTAGGATATAAATTTATTGATCCCTTCCAGGTCGTGTCGTATCGATATTGACATCTTGTTGTAGTCTCGCTGGAAGATCACGATACACAGTCAGTGGAACATTTTCTAAAAAACAAAAAAAGGTAATGGAATAAAAAAAATAGGAAAGAAGGAATGTAAATTTGTTAAGCCTCATTACTTCACAGTAATATAGCAGGACTCCCCAGAGCAGGTACCCTAATCAAGCATTGACCTGGAGTCCCCATCGCAACATGTGAACTCCTGGGTCAGTGAGAAAACAACTGCTTGTGCTGACCAGAGGTGGTCTGAGGAAAGCACATGCTCCATTGCCAAATAAACATGGCCAGAATATGATCTCAGTAGAACCAGAGAGATACTCTCGTTCAGACGAGACTCACTAGCCAGAGTCATATCGGACATTGGCTCATAGGGAAACATGTCAGAAGGCTGGGGCTGGAGGCATACAATTACTGCAGAACATGCCAAGACGAAGAGGAAGAAGACACTGTGGTCCACTTCCTCTATCACTGTCCTGCTATCTCCAGAAACAGGAGAGGCTCATTGGAAGGTTTCTTCTGATGGACATAGCGTCAGCTGATATCGGTGACATTATGACATTCATTAGCCACTCAGGCTGGTTCAAGATGGATGAGTGAGGGGGAGGACAGCCCCATTTGTGGTATCACAAAAGGCCAATTGGCCTAAGTATGTTCTTCTTTAGATCTGCCACCCGCAAAAAAGCCCCATACTTGAAAAGAGACGTAACCCCTATAGTAAAAATATATTAGAATAAATTTCTTAAAGACACCCATGAGCAAAAGACTGAGGAGGTGTTTAGGTATTTTATTATTATTTGGCAAGAAGTTACTCACAAGACACTACAGACACCAAAAATATTTGTTTATTATTTTTTACAAAAAAAAACAGTGACACAATGCTTGGAAAATAATATATAAATAGATATGATCACAAGGGCAATAATATTAATGAACATATTACTGGTGTCGAATGTTGGGAAAAGCAGCGTGGAAAACTTGGGAGGAATAAAAATACAGATAGGTAAAATTGAAATGTGTATGCTTATTGTAGTGGCAATCATTAGGATTCTTTTACAGCTCAGATATTCATCATATCTGAGCTGTAAAAGAATCCTAATGATTATATTTTGTATGGACATTTAGTTAAGGACCATCTCTTAATTTATTTGAATATGAACAATGCCTTGCTTTAAACAGAAAAAAATGGAATTATCATCAGAACACTGACTGGACAATGTAGATTGAACAATGACCCTTTTGTACAATGAATTGAGCAGATATGTAGCTAAGCAGATTCTGCCTAGATGAACATGAAACTCAACACCTGCTCAAAGAGTATAAACCAAGGTATGAGTATTCAGACAAGGGCAAGAATATTTGGCTCTCACATCACTGATCAATTACAGATCAGAGAAGCTAACAAACTGAAGATCTTACAGTTCATTCGGGAGATGGAAGAACTCTTTATGCCATTCATTCACAATGAGCTACACAGTAAAGGTGACGTGAAAAAAACTGATAGAAGGGAAAGGAGAAAAAAATATGCCTTACCATTACATCTATATACAAGATCAGACCAAATGATCATTTCCTGACTGAAGCAGAAGACTCCGAGTCTTCCTCCCTTGAAGGTGTGATCGTAGACGTTCCCAGAGTCTGCCACAAGATGTTCTCCCTCGAAGACCCTCAGACGGATCAGACCGATGTTAGGTCGATGGAGCAACAGCCAACGGTAGGCTGTCTTCTCCTTCCAACCAACATTTCGGGGATCTTTCCACAGTAGTTTCACCTGAAGCATTTTCGAATATTACAATGGATATTTGAAATAATCATCAAATATTTTTTAAGCTTTTTTATTTTCTTATCTAGGTATTAATATTTTCTGATACTAACTGCTAATTTCGTCAAGGTTGCTTGATGCAAAAATCCAATTTTTAATGCTCTCAGTGCAAAGTTTCATTTCTGTCTAGTGACAGTGCCTTAACTATTTAGTAGCAGTCTATAAATAATGTTAAATCATCTACAAGCTTGACAGCACAATGCTGTCTGATAGTTACGTGTTTATTTAATCAAAATTTGTATTAAATTCCTTAGAGTTATGTCCATTCACAATATTCACTCGTTTTATTCAATCTTAACACCCGTTCGCAGCAAACCTTCAATATACACAAACCAGTCGCTTCTCGAATTATTTTCTTAAGGATTGTGGAATGATTTTCCCAATTCTATGTTTCCACCTTCATACAGCAGATTGCAAACCCTCCCCAACAGTACCTAATGTGCTGCTTCGGAAGAGTATAATGGACCCAAATTCTAATAGCTGGTAGCCATATAAAAAAAGATCAAAATAAAATTATCAATACTCAACTATGTATTACCAAAAGCAAAGGCGGTGTGGTAATTTCAGCATGGTACTGTGAATGCTCCATGCTTGTTAGGCATCTGATAGAAATTACTACGTCAAATATTAATTTAATGTCTTGATATGATTCTGCTGCTATTACTTTGTGGCACAAAAAAACTATATAAAATCTTTGTATAAACCGCAATTTTGATTTGTTTCAGTCGAACGTTTTAAAAGCTGATCACTTCTTTTTCCGTATTAACTTATACTAAATCGGAATGTGCGTATGACTTACTGAAACTAACAATTTGGAAGCTATTCCAATAAATTAATAACTAAACAAATTAAAGTAACTCATCACTGTTTAATGTTTCTGCTTAGTAATAAAGCAGCAAATTTGAATTATAACTTACCTAGCTCACCACCACCATTGCAACATAAGTTTCAATAAGTCACGCACGCACTAAAGGAGAAGTGATAATATCACAAATTCAAACTATACACACAGAGTAAACTGTCTTTCACTGGGAATCGAGCTCGAGATGTTGTTGAATGTCATTTTCTATTCATGATAATTTAATAACAAAACAATGCTGTTATATTACTTGATCGGGTGTATCTCCCGTGTGCCACAGAGAGTTCCTCATCATCTGTCCAGGCCCTGTGCTAGAATCAACCATCTTGAGTTGAATACCAGGTTCAGCCACAGCTCTGAACGGAGTCGACTCCCAATATGTCTGTGTTGCTTTCTTCCACATCACCGTGTAGAATTTATGATTATCCTGATAGCTGAAATCATGATTGTCAACATTTTTTAAAAGCAATTAATATGTTCTTACAATAATTATTCAATAAACATCTTCATACATCTCCTAACATCAGTAAACGTTTGTCAAATGGGCGAACAAAATTGGTTGAATTTGAGTACACTAACTATTCTCTACAGACTCACCTTATGATTTTGATTATATTTATTTGATTTTAGAAAAAAGATGTTAGTCAGTTAGATAGCTCATGGCAGAGCGGCTAGTAGGCACATTAAGATGCTTCATGGCAGAGTGACTAGTAGATACATTGAGATGGTTTGTGGCAAAGTGACTTAGTAGGTACATTTAGATAGTTTGTGGCAGAGTGACTAGTAGGTACATTAAGATGGTTTGTGGCAGAGTGACTAGTAGGTACATTAAGATGGTTCACGGCGGAGTGATTAATAGGTACACTAAGATGGCTCGTGGCGGAGTGACTAGTAGGTACACTGAGATGGCTCGTGGCAGAGTGATTAATAGGTACAATAAGATGGTTCATGGCAGAGTGGTTATTAGGTAAATTAAGATGGTTTGTGGCAAAGTGACTTAGTAGGTACATTTAGATAGTTTGTGGCAGAGTGACTAGTAGGTACATTAAGATGGTTTGTGGCAGAGTGACTAGTAGGTACATTAAGATGGTTCACGGCGGAGTGACTAGTAGGTACACTGAGATGGCTCGTGGCAGAGTGATTAATAGGTACATTAAGATGGTTCATGGCAGAGTGGTTAATAGGTACATTAAGATGGTTCATGGCAGAGTGGTTATTAGGTAAATTAAGATGGTTTGTGGCAAAGTGACTTAGTAGGTGCATTTAGATAGTTTGTGGCAGAGCTGCTAGTAGGTATATTAAGATAGTTTGTGGCAGAGTGACTAGTAGGTACATTAAGATGGTTTGTGGCAGAGTGACTAGTAGGTACATTAAGATGGTTCACGGCGGAGTGATTAATAGGTACACTAAGATGGCTCGTGGCGGAGTGACTAGTAGGTACACTGAGATGGCTCGTGGCAGAGTGATTAATAGGTACATTAAGATGGTTCATGGCAGAGTGGTTATTAGGTAAATTAAGATGGTTTGTGGCAAAGTGACTTAGTAGGTGCATTTAGATAGTTTGTGGCAGAGCTGCTAGTAGGTATATTAAGATAGTTTGTGGCAGAGTGACTAGTAGGTACATTAAGATGGTTTGTGGCAGAGTGACTAGTAGGTACATTAAGATGGTTCACGGCGGAGTGATTAATAGGTACACTAAGATAGCTCGTGGCGGAGTGACTAGTAGGTACACTGAGATGGCTCGTGGCAGAGTGATTAATAGGTACATTAAGATGGTTCATGGCAGAGTGGTTATTAGGTAAATTAAGATGGTTTGTGGCAAAGTGACTTAGTAGGTGCATTTAGATAGTTTGTGTCAGAGCTGCTAGTAGGTATATTAAGATAGTTTGTGTCAGAGCTGCTAGTAGGTATATTAAGATAGTTTGTGGCAGAGTAACTAGTAGGTAAATTAAGATAATTAACTTAATACATATTATATTAACTTAATGAATGAATAGTAATAGAAGTAGAAACCAGAAAGTAGACCTCATCACCATGTGGGATAATTGCTAGGATTGATTAAATTGAATGTGTTATTGATAATATTATTTATATAGGTACCTGAATATGAATCCGACATAGTCATCATCAACATCCGTGTCCACAAAGAATGTTCCCTCAAAGTCCACTCCACTGAAGGAGTCATATCCGACTGCCAATCCAGGGTCACTGTTCATTGTCTGTACTATTTCAGCTCCTTTGTTGTATATTACCCAGTTGGGGTCTATCTGAGATTCACCTTCGGGATCTAGCACCACTGTTTGATATGTCCTACAAAATTTTATAGAAAATATTTTTTATTTGTGAATAACTAGTTGCATGTAACACATGAGATTTGAAAATATAGGCAGTTAAACACATAAATTTATCAACAAAAAAAAAGTTTTTCATAATAAAAATGTTTAAGAAACTCTTGATCTTTTTAAAAAAATAAATTTGAGTTTTTGTATTTGTCTATATTTATACCAATTTTCAACGTTCTAGTTTTTATAGTTTTTGAGATACTTATATAGAAAAATAAAGTAAAAATTCGTAAGTTGATAACCCCTGACTGAAACAAAAATTCAAAATTCAGAGCATAAAAGTTTTGTAGACCTATAACTTTCTATATATCCTGAAATTTTGGGCTCTGTGCATAGAGTGGATCAAAAGTTATAAGGGACGGATGGACACACACATACTAAATGTTCTACTCCGAATTCTGAGTGTTTTTGGCTTCAAAGTTGTAAAAACCATTAAAAATATTTTTTTTTTTAAATGAATATGTCCTTGTTAAACAAGTACATATTATACATCTTCCTACGTTCCCTAAAATAAGCAAATAAATGCTTGTGCTATAGGTGAACGAAATCGGTCGAGGCAGGATTCGAACTCGCGACCACTGGATTACTAGCCCAGCGCACTAACCGTTCTGCCATCGACCCATCTGATCATATAAACCTGACATACAAATTTTGCGAATCTTGGCTTGATACTTTGTCGATATGTTATTATTATTATTATTATTATTTGTTCCTGGGCAGGCAGCTGTAGCTGATGTACCCAGACAATGACAATTTCACAACACTTTGTCAAGTCCATTTTTAAAACCATTTACACTATCGGCAACAACCAGACACTGTGGAAGTCCATTCCAATCATTCACAACTCTATTACTCAGGAAATTATTTTTTGGATTCATCCTGAAATTGCATTTGTCTAATTTTAGAGTATGTCCTCTCAGATGTGTATTCCTGTTCAGATGAAACATAGTATGAAGCACCAGTAATAGTCATAGTAATCATTCAGAATTTTGTATGTCTCTATCAGGTCTCCTCTCCTCCTTCTGATATGTTAAGAGAAATAAATTCTCATGAGAAAATCGAAAGTTGGATTACAAAATATTTTTGATAAAATAGTATCTCAATAGAGACGAAGTTGCAATATTATAGGAGAACTTGGCAAATCAAGGCACCTACAGGACTTATGACATGTCATGAGATATTAATTTGTCATTTCCAAATGCTTATCTGTCATTTCCAAATGCTTACATAAATATTTTAACATGCTTATGTAAATTTAATTATTATTATTTTTTTTTCATAACAATAACATAATTATACCTAATAACAAGTAATTACTATGTAATTATTCTGTGCACACACCTTGATGCCAATCTATGGTCTAGAAATCTTATGCTTTATGATAGTTAATCCTATTAAGGGACGTAAAAACAAATTTATTCACCTGAAGTCTGTTGACCAGATCTTGGAATTGTTGGGACAATTGTCCAAATGATTTGGAACATCATCAACATCATAATCATTTTCGCATCTGTCACCAACACCATTACCTGGAAAAATAAACATCGTCTTATTCCAATGACCATATTGTATTATTATTTATTTATTTAGAACATAATATTACAAAAAAAATATTAAAGATAATGTCTCCACTAGACATAAGTTAATTATTATTTTTGAAACATTGATTTCGTTTTGAAATATCAGAAGACATACACAAGCTCATATTTTCATTATTATAATATTTTTATATATTGAACATAGTAAAATATTATAACTTTCATAAATGTGTAAGATATTTGACGATAATAATTTCCTTAGTCCTGTCTAAACGTACATAATATAATTTTTATTGCGATTTGCTATTGCAATAATATAAACAGAGCATTTAAGAGAAGTACAATTACCATTGATATCTTCTTGGTTAGGATTGTAAGCCAGGGGACAATTATCTCTGATGTTGAGTATTCCATCATTGTCTGAATCTGTATCACAGGCATCTCCTCTGCCATCACCGTCTGTGTCCAGTTGGTCACTGTTGGCAATCTTTGGACAGTTGTCTACACTGTCTTGGATGCCATCTCTGGAAAACATATATTTAATTAACCTTGATACTTAAATTAATTATAATAATATCAATATCATAGCACTATCTTTCTAGAGAAAAATCTTACTAAAAAATCTTAAAAATGTTTCTAGAGAAGAAAGATTTTTGTTAAAAATAATTCCAAATCCGTCAAATGAGACGTCTTTCAATTTATCTCCACTGTCCAATCTGTCCAATTCTTTTGAAGAGTTGGTACTCTGTGATCCAGATGCTCTCAGTGTAAGCTGTCATCCTAATATGACACAGCCGATGGTGGAGAGAAGCAAATGCCAATGCCAAACAAAAAGTAGTAACATTCTTTTGACACAGTTCTTGGATGTAGTGTGGAGCCAAGTCATTCAGGGGCTTAAACATCATCAGGCATACCTTATAGTTTACTTTTTTATTAATGACACATTAATGATCAAGCTACTTTTTGATATAAGTATTGAGTACTGTTTCAATTTTCACACTTTGTAAAATATTACTTGCTTATTATTACTTCTTACTTCCGATGGCATACAACTCACGCAGAGTTTTAGCCTACATGATGCTTCACTACTTCTTCCGGTCATGGGTCTTTTGGTGCCAATCTTCTCTTTCCCCTACTCTCTCTAGGTCAGCCATGACGTTGTCCACATATCGCTGCCTGGGTCTTCCCAATGGTCTTTTACCAATTGGTCTCTACATACGTGTCCAAACCAAGCCAATCGACCTGCATGAATGGTGCTAGTCAAGAAGGGCTGCCTTGTGAGCTCCCGGACCTCAGCATTGCTCCTTGGTTTCTAAATACCAACTGATATGCCTGCTCTCGGCCCCAAATGCTTCTCAGAACAATATTCTCAAATGTTAACACCCTTCGCTGTTCCCTTAGTGTCATTGTTCAGGACTCCGACCCATACATGACTACTGATTTCAGAATAGTGTTATATAGACACAGTTTTATTATTTTGGATAACGTCTTTGTAGTCATCATTTTCTTCTTCATAAAGGCAACCACTTGTAGACTATTCTGGATTCGGTTTTCGATTTCTGCCTGCATATTGTTACACTCACTCAAAACTGAGCCCAAATAAGTGAATCGATCCACTCGCTCTATCACGTCCTGACCTAGCACCATATTGCCATAGCAATAAAATATTCAAATTCATTTTATTGATTGCCACCAAATTTTGGTGGCAGTGTACACTGAGAAATTTTGCTTATGTCATATCATGATTGAAGATTGTGGTTGACACATTTTTTATGATAATAAAACGCTACCTGTCTCTATCAATATCGCTGTCGCAAGCATCTCCAACAAGATCCCTGTCTGAGTCTCTCTGATCTGGATTTGGTACTCTGGGACAGTTGTCACATGCGTCACCGAGCCCATCACTGTCGCTATCCCTCTGTTCAATGTTGGCGTGGCGTGGACAGTTGTCTGAATGATTGGGAATACCTGAAACAAGGTCATTATTTAATTATGGAAAATTCTACTAAAACAACATTGATCATCATTTGGGGCCAGGTTGTGGCCTAGCCAGTAAAGCTGGGGGTGGGCCCCATCCTAGGATTCTGGGCAAAAGGTCAGTATCCTCTTCAATTATCACCTATGGAAGAGCAGGGCAGACGCCTTAATGTCTCCCTGGACGGTGACTCATCACACGCTAGGCGTGGAAATCAAAGAAGTGATTGTACTGTCTACATGTTGTGGATCCTGTAAATTGCCAACACGAGCACTAAGGGGTGGAAGAGCCCCCCCAACATGACTGGTGGGCCATGTTCCGCTCGATTGGTGCAGACGATGCCGCGCTTGTTGTGGAAATCAAAGAACTGAAAGTACTGACAATGTGTGGTGAAGGTTCGTTGTCGAGTCACGTGTTACAGAGCACTTTTGGGTTGGGAGGCACTTGCCATGACTGATGAGCCTCCACGTTTGTTTGGACTCTTAGTGGTAGTGGTATGAAATATGCTTGATGGTAATTTCTCGTTTTGTCCGACGAGCACCCACTCCAGGGATGAAAAGAGATAAGAAGGTAAGAGAAGGTTCAGCTAAAGAGGGTAGGGCTAAACCATGCATCAGAAGTGGTGATGGCTCATTTTTAATCGCCAACACAAGTACTAAGGGGAAGTATCACCGCCAGTGGCTTGTCGCAACATGGTCCAAGTCTGATTGGCAGGGATTTTGCAAAAATAAATCTCAACTACTCATCTAAGTACCTAACTAAAAAAAGTCAACGTAAAATGAAACTACATATATATTTTTTTCAATAAAACCAAATAAGTCTGCCTGTATTTTTCATAATTTTTTATATATCACTAGCAAAACCAGGCAGATGTTGTCCTACCTGTGTATAATTATTTACCTTTGTATATATAAAAATGGTTGATATGTAAATTTTGTTTTATTTTTAAGATTGTTATCTAGAATTTTTAATTACTAGTTGCATGTAACACATGAGATCCAACTGTCAATAGCGATAGTATGCATAATCAAAGAATACGTACCAAACTATAAACAACACAAATAAATAAATATTTGAAGATAATTTATTTTCTATATAAAACATGTAGGTATGTTTGTCAGGATAGGATAGTATGGAGGTCAGTCTGTTTTTCCTACACAGAATATGAAAACAGTATGATGGTATGTACATATGTATGTTTGGAGATTTAAGTATCAAACTATTGAGTCTTCTTACATATTGTGTATAGGCGACTACCATACAAATTGTATGATGTGATGTCGTCACTAAATTCAATTTTTATAAAAATTGTTAAAAAAAATTTGAGATTTACTTCTACAATATTCATATTTTTATAGAAAATTAAATTATCTAGTTGGGGTGTTTCGGCTTTTTTCGATATTTTTAAAAAATTTGGAAATATAGGTAGTTAATCTCATAAATTTATCATAAAAAAAATATTTTTCTTAATAAAAAATGTTTGAGAAACCCTGGATTTTAAAAAAAAAAAACTCATTTGAGATTTTGTATTTGTCTATGTTCATACCAATTTTCAGCTTTCTAGCTTTTATGGTTTCTGAGATATATGGAAAAACAAACCAAAATTTCAAAAATTCACAATTCTGAGTATAAAAGTTTTGTAGGCCTATAACTATTTATATATTCTGAAAATTTGGGCTCTGTAAATTCAGCGGATCAAAAGTTATAAGGGGGGGGGACACACACATCCACACACACCACACACACCACACACACACACACACACACACGCACACACACACAAAACTCACATAAAATGTTCTACTCCGAATTCTGAGTAAATCCATGTATGGGAACATATATGCTGCGAGGCCTCTAGTTGGTGTTATTAGCATGCAAAAAGTCCACTACACCATATAAAATTTTCCTTCGTACACACATCTTGGCTTAATAATGTCGATTCATTAAGAGAATTGAATTCTCATGAACGAATCGACAGTTGGATAATGTCGATTCATTAAGAGAATTGAATTCTCATGAACGAATCGACAGTTGGATAATGTCGATTCATTAAGAGAATTGAATTCTCATGAATGAATCGACAGTTGGATAAGTCCATCTTTTTATTCCCTTCAATCTCTTCAGTCCCCTTCTTGTTTGAGATATAGAATAAATAAATTATAATGCAAAAACCTTCTCTGGTGTGTGCTGAACAAATCCCCAAATTTTCATCGCAATCGGATGGATGGTATAGGAGTTCATTGGCCACATATATACTATACAAACATACATGCATACATACAGTATATACCAACATCCATTTTTATATATTTTTTTTTTTTTTTTTTTTCTCTCGCACGACAGCTTTACGCCAGTTACAGTGCGACACCTGTTCGTTATTTTATTTAATATATTTTTTAAATCGCTGAACGCCCCAGAAGAAGACGTCAGCTTCAACAGGTAAACCATTTAATAGAGCAGACATTCGTACGAGAGTGTTACGAGCAACCACGTCTGTACGAGCGGCAGGCAAATTAAATAAGTGGTGTCCTCTACCTCTCATGTAGTTCGGGGGAGCGTAAAGGCCTAGGTGCTCAAGCAAAATTGGGCAGTCAATGATATAATTTACAACCTTGTAACCTACCAGAAGTAACGAATTATCTCTCCTTTTTTCGAGACTCTGATAGGCACAGGCCTCAAGGAGATCAGGGTGATGCATGTAAGTTGGGTACACTCCATGCGTACGCATGTAAAGGTACCTTAAAAACTTTTTCTGGATCTGTTCCAGCATTTCGGAGTATTTCTTCCGGCATGGTGCCCAAACAACACTACCAAACTCCAGCTTGGTACGCACCATACAGTTGAATATACTCTTTAGCGCCTCCGGATTTGTAAAATATTTTCCCAGGCGAAAAGTCAGGCCTAGCAACTGTCCACATTTGGATGTCAGGTTGGTGATGTGGTCAGCGAAGGTCAACTTAGCATCATACATCACCCCCAAGTCCTTAAATGTGACTTTTCGTGCCAGCGTGGTACCGTCCATCAAATAGTTGGATAATATAGGGTTTGTCGAGCGACTGTAGCTCATGACGACACATTTTTTAATATTGAACAACAATTTATTAGTGATTGACCACTTTGACAAGTTATCAATATCACACTGGAGCTTCAAACAATCCTCCATAGCTCTGATAGATAAGAAAATCTTTAAGTCGTCAGCATAGAGTAAACAAAGACAGTGTTCAATGACATCCTGTATGTCGTCAATAAATAACAAAAACAAGAGCGGGCCCAGATTAGATCCCTGAGGAATCCCAGAGTAAGATTGGAATTCCTGGGAACAGAACTGACCCACCGTTACGTATTGTTTCCGATTTTCAATGTAGGAAGCGAAAAATGATAGGAGGCAGTTATCGAATCCAAAGTCATGCAGTTTTTGTAACAAAACGTCGTGATCTACACTGTCAAAGGCCTTGGCAAAATCAGTATAGACCACATCTGTCTGTACAGTCGCATCAAGATTAGTGGATACGTATCCAGAAAACGTTAACAGGTTCGACACTATTGATCTTTTTGGTAGAAATCCGTGTTGGTTGCCTCTAAGATACGGTTGTATTTGAGGGAAAATATTTTTATAGATACACATTTCGAAAATTTTGGGAATGACAGATAGGATTGATATCGGCCTGTAATTTTTAACGTCCATCTTGTCATCTGTCTTATGAATTGGGGTAATTTTTGTCGTCTTCCAGCAAGTAGGAAAAACTTCGGACGATAAACTTAGGTTGAATAAATAATGAAGCGGAATTATAAAGGATTCAGCATGGGATTTATCAATGCTCGCTGGGATACCATCAGGGCCGATCGATTTCTTGGTAGCCAATTCCTTTATACACAGTTCAATAGTGGTTGGAGATATTTCACACAAACTTACTGCTCCTGCGTTGCGCGACACATTATTGTTAATTATATAGGTATAGATTTTTTCTCATTTTAGTATTTGTCCATTTCAAATAAAATTGTTCAGAGTATATTTTCAGCCATAGCTACACTATTTGATCTTATGGTTTACTATTCTTATGATAAATATCCTATTTTGGTATTGTTTGTAATAATTCTTACTGTCGTTATCAATATCAGGATCGCAGGCATCTCCCAGTCCGTCTTTGTCTGTGTCAGCCTGATCAGGATTTGGAGCACTGGGACAGTTGTCACATGCATCACCAACTTTATCTCCACCACCAACTTCTAGATCACTCTGTTCTGGGTTGTACTTCAAGGGACAGTTGTCCTAAACAATTTGAAAACAATTTTATGTTTAATTACGAGTGAAGTGATTCACACATAAAAGCTGTTAATTTACAGTATAATCTTTATGCTATTCATAGCAAAGCCTAATTTATGAGAAATATTATATATAAATTTCTTACTTAAAATAGGTGTAATTTTTTAAATGAATTTCCACTATGTCATATCTCCTCTCCTTTTTTTCCCTTCCCTCCCATAGTGTTGTAACAGGTCTTATCTATGATTTGTTTAATTTGCATTGATGTACATATTTATATTCTTCTTACTTTATTGTGTTTAAATGTAATATGTTTATGGTTTTGTATATATTTTCTTTTTTGTACATGTACCATTTTGTCTCATAACTGTCACAGATGGTTGTCTGGAAGAAATTGCCATTAGGCAATAAGTCTGCCATTTGTACTAGCTATTAAGTAATGTACAAAAAAGTGTTTAAATAAATAAATAAATATGTAAACTCCTCTACCTTAGAATATTTATATGTCATTTAGAATCTATAATTATATTTGGAAACATGGAGGCCCTATGGAATAATTAATGAATTAACTTACCGGACTATTTGGTATTCCATCTCCATCAGCGTCAGGATCACAAGCATCACCGAGTCCATCCTGGTCAGCGTCTTCCTGTCCCGAATTCGGTACTGTCACACAATTGTCCTGGAGATTAAAGTTAAATATTTTAAAATGAGTTTTCATAGATGGCAGAATGGTTAGCGCATTGGGTTAGTAATCCAGTGGTTGTGAGTTCGAATCCTGCCTCGACTGATTTCGTTCTTGCACAAGCATTTATGCTTATTTTAGGGAATGTAAGAAGATGTATATGTACTTGTTTAATTAACAAGGACATATTCATTTTTCATTTAAAAAAATATCACTTCACAATATGCACCATGTGTGAGGTAAGATAAATGTCTTTAACTTCCTTAGCAGGTGGTGTAGTCTTTTTATCATTTGTGTGTAGTATGTTAGAAATGATTATGTAATTTACTTTAAACAGTACTTGTGATGAATGATTACATAGTATCCTTAAAATACATGTGATTACGAAATTTATTTTAAACACATATTAAATAATTATGTACCATACTTTGAACATGAAGTCATAAATGATTGATTACCTTTCTGCATCTGGGATCGGAGCAGCCAAGATCCGTATCAGGCCATCCATCCAAGTCCCTGTCGCTGGCGCATATGAGACCATCTCCAGCCCACCCCACCTTGCACACACAGCGGCTGCCTCCGTCTCTCCCACCGTAGCACTCGGCATTCCTGTCACACACGGTGCCGTCAGGACAGAACCTGGGACCACTGTGACAGCCAATTGTCTGATTGCCAGCGTACCCGTGGTTGCACGGACCACAGTGGTAGGATCCCTGGAATATTAAAAAATAATTGAATATCATTTATTTATTTTTCAATGAATAATACATGCAATGGGTTAAATTCCGTAGAAAAATTAAAAACAAAAATGTTTTCACCAGAACTATCACTACTATATCCATTTTGTAATATGGAAGTGATGTTTTTTTTTGTCATTTTAATTTCCTTTATTTTATTTAATCTTCAGAATGGCAAAAAATACATAAAATGAATTTTAGTGCATTTTTAGAATTAAATCTAAAAAATTAAACAAAAGTAAGAATATAATACTCTATAAACACCTTAAAAAAATTGGCACTGAGAGGGACAGTTTGTTCGACTACCAACCAAGCATGAAATCCATATTTTAATCTGCGCAGCCCACGTGATCTTTCAAGATTTTTGCTGACTTATCATGCATTATCTCTTTTCCTTATCCTAAAAACTATTCAATACTTGTGTTGAGAAAGGGAAAACATTGTGTGACAAATAAAATGTATTTAAAAATATAGGGTTCATTATTTTAACAATACATTTTTATTGTATTTAAATTATTATTTCAACAAAGAAATAAACAAGAAATATCAAAAGATATTATTAAACATAAAAAACCTTTCATTTACTTATTAATTAATAATACCAAACCTTTTTTACAAAACGAAAGAGACTTAAACTCAATTTGTGATGAAATTCAGTCATATTGTAATGCTAATATATTATAACTAAATCATAGGAATAATGTAGAAAAAATCATCATTTGAAGTATGACATTACACTACTGACTGCTCCATAATATATGTGATCATCTTCTTTTTCTCTACAAAGATTGGCAACCATCAGGGCTATCTCCACTTTATTCACGGGGGCCCGGAATAGTGATGCAGTGCATTTTCTGAACCACTGTCTTAGGTTACGGAGCCATGAAACTCTTTGTCGTCCTGTTCCTTTTCTCCCTGGATTACAAGCTGCATGAGACCATCAGTTATCAGTAACCATCATCATGAGACCATCAGTTATCAGTAACCATCATCATGAGACCATCAGTTATCAGTAACCATCATTATGAGACCAACAGTTATCAGTAACCATCATCAAAATAAACAAGAACCAAATATTACAACTAACATCAGTATTGATGCATTGTGAATTAGGCACACATCCTCCATTATTTCCATCGTTGCATTCGTCAATATCCAGACACCTCTGTTGGTGTCTTCTTGCGTGTGCCAGTCCTGCTGCTCTTCCACCGCCACTTGTAGAGGTGCTGGAGAACCCTGGGGGGCAGGGGCCGCACCTGTATCCCGGTGATAGGTTCACACACTGCACTCGAGGGTCGCACGGCTCGGCTAAATCACACTAAAATAAAATATACAAGATTTTTATTATTATAAATTGATATGACCAACTCCATTTGGACCGGTAAAATGAATCTCTTAAGATTTTTTTACTATATTTTCAGTAGGTTTTGATTACTTCTATGTAAGATGACTTAGAAAGTATGGAAATAATATTTAATATATATATATATATATAGATATGCATAATGTCTAATATTTTTAGTAAGTTTATAATTTTTGAGCCGAAATATGTTCCTATGGATGAACGAATATTTTTATAGTTGCTTATATGCAAACATTGGATTTTTTTCCCTGTCGGGAGTCAGTATGATAAATTGTTACCATCTTAATAGAAATAAAGTTGGAATATTACAGGAAAATATCATTGACTCCAATGGGAAAAAATCCAATGTTTGCGTATATGCAACCATAAAAATATTTTATTTCAATACACATTGGTACAAGCAAGTAAACTAGTCAAGAATGAACTTGTAATTCTGGCGCGGTTCAGAAGTGTCATCTGTGTGAAAACATTGTCTAATGTATAAGTTGTTGCTTTCATTGTTAACAATCTAATTTCTCAAAAGATGGCGTTACAAAATAGTTTCTTCTCACTTCATCGATGGCGATGGTGTGTTTAGCTTTTTTTCAAACAAACAGATTTTCATGATTAAAATATATAAAACTTTTAAAAAATCGGAATAATAGGGAACTCCATAAAAAGGCACAATTGATGATTATGTTATGAACGCAAGCGCATAAAATAATGTCATATACCATCCGATGATAGGTCATAAGCCCTGTAGGTGGCTTGAGATTCTGGTTCTATGGATGATTTTAACTTGTATTTGGATATAGAGATTTAATATGCTATAAAATATTCCACCTCAGTACGGGCTATGTAAATGTGTACTTATAAAATATAATCTATAGGAATAGAAAATATAATAGTTTATGATAATTTTGTAATTCATTTTGAGAAAAAGCATTGATGCTAATATTATATTTTTTGTCAGGATCCCTGATGTTCCTTATAATCCTGACGAATTCCTCCCTGTCCTACACTCTTTTCCACAGTTCTGAAGCCCATCCACTCCCGAAGATTGTACAGCAAGACATTATATTGTTAGAAAAATATAAATAGGAAACACTGGTTAGTTGGAAGAAATTGCTATACGGCAATAAACTCGCCACTTGCGCAGGGTGCAAGGTAGTGTTCTATTATTATGATGGACCAAACCTCATCCTCATCTTTGCAGTCTGTTCCGTTTCCCGTGTAACCCTCTGGACATTGTCCACATCGATAGTAAGGAGGTGAGTCTGTCTGGGAGCACTGAACTCCTGGGAAGCAAGATCCCTGCTGACATGTCGCACGGCGGGAACAAGACTTGCCATCTCCTTCGTATCCATTGGGACAGGGACCACATTGTGCCCCCTCTACAGTATCGTAACATCTCACGCCTGCAAACAATTAAATAAAAATTTAAAATAGGGTTCTTGGAGGAATGAATATGATGAAGACCCTCATAATGAAGAATTAAAATAACAAAGGATGACACTACAAAGAAAATTAAATAAGTTATTTGCTGGAAACTAAACTTGAGAATTTTCATCTTGGAGGGGCAGTTTGCACACATATTTTGCACTAAGCTAAACAACCCAAATTTGTGCTCTACGCAGTCCATGTGATTCTCAAGTTTATTGCCGAAAACTATATTGCATAGTAATTATGATATCGGACATCTCAGGAGACGTTTGTCGGCATTCGTAGAATCAATAATAATTTTTAAGTTCATAAGGTAACTTAATCCTAGATAGTACCTTTCGACTGATGTTTAAGTTTAATGTTGTGAGTCGTCTGATACATATGTGGGTAGATTGTATTCATGGTGTCATGGCCAGTACATTTTTGCCTCATTCAATGCATCTGTTTTTTTATTGCATATCATTTTTTTATTGTGTTTATTTCACTCTTGTTATAACTAATAATATTTTAGACACATTTAAATTTTTTATACTTCTTAATTTTAATATTTTCTATTGTATATATTAAGGTAGATATAGAAATATATTTTTTTGTATTCTATACCCACACACACACACACACAGACAATGCCTCTGTGGAAATTTGAGTGTATAAAAATTTTGCTTTAATCATATATCGTAGCTTAAGGTCTAACACCGCGCAAGTCAATATCGGCAACATTACAGTAGAACAAAAAAACTATTTAAAATTCTTATTATATGTCATTTAAATATACTTTCTTTTGAAAATACTAATTAAAAAAAAAACCTGCCAACTAACGCAGCTTTGTGCTTTTATATTTTTTCAAATGTCATATAAGAATTTTAGAAAGTTTTTTGTTCTACTATAAAGTTGCTGATATTGACTTACGCGGTGTTAGACCTTAGAGTTTTTGTTCTACTATAAAGTTGCTGATATTGACTTACGCGGTGTTAGACCTTAGAGTTTTTGTTCTACTATAAAGTTGCTGATATTGACTTACGCGGTGTTAGACCTTAGAGTTTTTGTTCTACTATAAAGTTGCTGATATTGACTTACGCGGTGTTAGACCTTAGAGTTTTTGTTCTACTATAAAGTTGCTGATATTGACTTACGCGGTGTTAGACCTTAGAGTTTTTGTTCTACTATAAAGTTGCTGATATTGACTTACGCGGTGTTAGACCTTAGAGTTTTTGTTCTACTATAAAGTTGCTGATATTGACTTACGCGGTGTTAGACCTTATAGTTTTTGTTCTACTATAAAGTTGCTGATATTGACTAACGCGGTGTTAGACTTTAAGCGACGATATGTTTAAATTTTTGTAACATGCGCCAAAATTTAGATAAATAATTAAACAGAAAATATAAATGTATTTACCAGGAAAGCATGGACGGTCTGCGCATGTAACTCCAGGACGACACGATCTTCCGTCACCTACTGTACCTCTGGGGCATGTACCACATCTTGGTCCATCTGCTGTATCATGGCACTGAACACCTACATTCATAATTATTATTTTCATTGTAATATTCAATTTGAAAATACATAATCATCAGGTCCCAACACTTGGATTAAAACAATGATTCAATATTATAATAGTGCAGTGTTAATGATCAACGCTAAGCATAAGACAATATTATGTTTACAAAAATGGTTTTTATTTATCATATTGTTTATTGTTGTTTATCGTCCGTAGACCCTAGCACGGGTACTTGGACTCATCAATTTTATATTACAATTTGTTGACAATACAATGTATATAAGGATATTAAGATTAAGATAGATCAATCAGGGATATAAAGATAAATTGATTCATTAAATTTCCAGAACAATAAATGTATTTTTTGCTCTTTCTTGTACCTATATATGTGTGTGTGTAGTGTGTATGTAGTATGCATATATATAATTCTTCTGTATGTGTGTATGTCACTGAACTCTTGCTAAACGGCTGAACCGATTTTAATGAAATTTTTTGTGTGTGTCTGTGTGAGTCCCTGAATGGTTTAGATTCACAAAATGTAATTTTAAACATTAATATAATAAAAGGAAAATAAAAAACATGATTTTTTATAACTAAAAATTATAATAGGTGGCGGTAATGTCGAATTAGCAATGTTTCCATCTGACAACATTAAGAAATCTGTCCAGAACATTATTTATTTATTTATTTTTTTTATTTTTTTTTATTATATGCTGTATTGCAATTATATACGAAATGACAATCAATCTAACCCCAAAGTGTTTAGCGACTCATCGAACAAGAAAATGTAAGTTTGATCAGCGATTAATAACATCCATATGATTCAAATATATATATGTTACATACATATATATTTTTTGTTTCATAAATAGTTCGGGCAGGACAACGTCTGTCAGGTCTGCTAGTGTGTATATATAATACTCTTTTCTCTATTGTGTAAAACACTCATTTGTTATTTTTTTTAATATACTTGCATCTATTTATTTCTATCTATATTGTGTAAAGGATTTTTCTTTTTCCTAATATAAAATGTAAATTTTGTATGTAAACGCATGGTTTGTGTAGCATTGCTCTACCCTGCTCATAGACTGGAATAAAATCTTATTATTGTTACTATTATTATAACCAATAATGTTCTTGGCCAAAACTAATCTTGCGTGACAAAGAGTCTCAAAAGTAAAATGCTAGAGTCATAGATTTTGAGATATGTCGCATACACTTTTCTATCATTCGTCATTTTAATTTTTTCTATCATTTGCTAGGAACGCAATGTGTATGGCACACAACGTTAGGATAACAAAAATTAATTCAATTTTAAAGGTGTCAATTTATGAATCTTCTGTAGAAAATATAAAAAATCAAGCAATATTTCATACTTTGAAGGCTGTTATGGGCCAAAGCCACTATTACTCAGGGTTCATAGTAGCTAATCGTTGTTACCTGTTGTGGTATCCTTACACAGAAAAAATCGGCCTTAATACTGTGACGTAAGTCTGTTGGTCTCCGGTTCTTACTCTATAACAGTCTTTCTCAAAGTGGGCGATAACGCCCCCTTGTGGGCGTTGGAGACCTAGAGGGGGGCGTTAAGGGGCCCAGAAAAAATGGGGGGGGCGTTGGCGTGGTGTAGGGGGGCGATGGTTGATTTGTAATTTCATTTACTTTATATTTTCAATTTCACTAAAATTAAAATCTAAATACTATTTAATATCAATAATTAGTTTGTATATCTACCCTGTATGATGGTATAAAATTATAAAAACTTAAAATACTTAACATAGATTTCGTAGGATAGCCTGCACGCCGTACGCAATTAAGTTGTAACAAGTTTTTGTTAACCTTTTGTGGTTTAAAATTGTGGTATTTATATTTAAGAAGTGTATAAAAATTGGGGGCGCTGAAACATAATTGATTTTCAAAGGGGGCGGTAAAAGAAATAAGTTTGATAATCTTTGCTCTATAAGTATATATTGCATTAAGGGCGTTTTTTTTTAATAAAAAAATATTTGAAAAAATTGAAGAACTTTTCTTTTTCTTATATTTTTCTGAAAAACACTCCAACAATCGATTCTAGTACTGAAATATAACAGAAAAATATTTTTTTTTACGAAAACTTGCAGCTAGACCAAGAACAAGTGTACCACCAAAATCTTGTTCTTGAATATCCCTATCGCATTTTCATACAATTTAGATAATATATTTTGACTTCTTATGTATATTCTTTCTTTCTTTTTCGTGTCCGGCTAAGCTCTACCACTCAAATAAGCAGCGACTGACATCGCGTTGTCATTTGTCATAATCAGATCCCCAGAACTACAGAACACTCCAATTAGTGGGCACATCAGCAAGTTGCTGTCATCCTGGGTTGCACCGCATTCGCATCGGATGTCATCTGATGCTTACAGGCACCTCCATCTTTGCAGGTTTTTTTTACATCTGGTGACGCCGACCCTGAGTCTATTGAGGGTCTTTCATAGAGCGTATGGTAAGTGCTCTCCAACTCCGATGCTCTCAGTTGGTTCCATACATGGTGCCACTCCAGAGTCCAGTCGCTGTTGAGAGGACTCAACAGGGGATGTGATTTCAGGCACGACACCACTGGTTGGTGATGATATAAAGGATGGCGTTTGCCGTGGGTTTGTTTGTACCTCTCTTGTGTATTTTAAAAACGATCACAGCTATGACCTATTTTTTTGTTATAGTATAGTTGTGTAGAGGTTTTGTTAATTTATCCAGCCTATTCTTAAATTGTTAGACAAAACTTGATAATCAAATAATAATGATGGCAACTTTTCCCTATGTTCAATAATTTGTTTGACAAGCAGACTACAAGTGCCTTATCGTGGAAACTTAGCCGCCATTTTGTTTTTTAAAGATGACAAATGAATTGCTTATAAAATATATTTGTTCTTAAAGTCAATTTTAGTTTGTGCAGTTAATGCATGCGTGGAATCATTGCATGATCAATATGAACTCCCAGGAAATAGTTATATTTGTTTGTCAAAATGTCAAATTTTGTTTGTCAAAATGTCAAATTTTGTTTGTCAAAATGTCAAATTTTGTTTGTCAAAATGTCAAATTTAGTTTGTCAAAATGTCAAATTTTGTTTGTCAAAATGTCAAATTTTGTTTGTCAAAATGTTCAAAGTTTAGACACTTTCAAAATCAATTTCAACGTAACGTATGTGTTAAGTTGAATGTTCCTAATTTAGAACAAATACCAATAATCTATAGACATGACATTAACAAAACTTCTTGGTACTATCAATGCTTGGTACACACCGCCACCAAAATTTGGTGGAAATCAATATCTCGTATTTGAATCATATACGAAACTGGTGTGTGGGTATAGACCCATGCGTTGTGTTCCCTTTTATAAGGTTATGCACACTTGCGCACATGTCGCCGGTTACCCCACATTGCGGGATATGTTGTGTAGTATGAATGAATATTTTCAGAATAAAAATTGAAAAGAATTCAACACCAATATTAAAAAGTACATGTATTAATATCCGATTTATATGTAAAAATTGAATGTGTTTGGGACACCCCTGTTCCACCTGACTTTGTGTACCAATCCCCTGGCCTAAAGTCATTGCTTATGTCTGCTCTGTATGTTCTTTATTCTGTGATTTAGACATTTTAAAAATCCATCATAATTGTATGATTTTTAGAGCTGTGTAAAGGTTACAAAGTATTAAAAGTATTACTTTTAAAGTATTTCAACAGTGATGCAGAAGTAGAAAAGTTCTTGATCTGGTTCATAGATGGCAGTCTTCCATGTATATTATGTGGGTACCATTTTGAAAATTACAAAAAAATGTGTTATAGCACTCTTTTGTTATTTTATTCAAATTGTAACGAAAAAGCTCAATAGACACATTCAAAAAACTGTTTTGGTAGAAATACAAATTCAAAATTTATTAAATAAATTATAATTCGTGGTGATAATATTCAATGTGTTTTATTACTTCCAAAACATTTTCAGAATGTTTTCTATCTTCCTTTTCGTTTATAACTTGTTTTTTTTGTGTTTTGTTAAAATTAGGGATGCTGTTAACTCGTTAACATACAAATTTGTAATAAAGAAAACTCGTTTATTTTTTGTTAAATCAATTTAATGTGCAAATAATTTTTTACAAGTTTAAAACAAAAGAAAGATACAAAAACATTTTTAAATGTTTTGAAAATAAATTGTTTAAAGAGCCTTTTCGTTTCAAAACAACGAAATGAATAAGAGTTAGTTTAATAATTCATTAAAACTAACTAGCTGTTATTTTTTAAATACAATTAAAACAATCATTGATCAAATTATAATGTGTTAATTAAACATGCATTGTTTTTAAGTCAAAACTAGAAAAAAATTAATAAAACTATTGATTATACTCGTAAAATAAATTTGATACTAGAAAAATCAGTAATATATCTATAAACGACAACACAGGAATAAATTTTCAAATAATTCCCGCTTATTTTATGTTTCTAGTACTTGCAATAAAGAACAGTAAGAAATAAATATAATAATTTCATCGATAAAATTATGTATGATGTCTCAAAAAGATGAATACTTATTATAAAAGTGAAAAATCATTTACAAAAAATGGTACATATTATATTTGGTCTAAATATATTTTCTTTTATTTAAAGTTAATAAACAATGTCAAAAGACTCACACAACCTTAAAAATTGAGCTTTGAGTAATGAGAATATTTTAAATAATTTTGCTTATAAACTTAAAATGAATATTAAATTTGATTGGTATTAAATTTCCATGCTTATAAATGTTGACAATTCATTAAAAACAATCGTGCATTTATTTTAAATGTGATGATATAAGATTTATATTGTAGTAAAATTTGGATCACAAAAATGTTGATATTATTATCTAAAAACTTTTAAATTTCATAGGGCTGGTATTACAGTCTCAGTTTAAAAGCTAAACTCAAGTTTACAAAAATATAGCATATTACAGTGTCCGTTTAGGCCTAATCTTCCCTCAAATACGTCACTAAAACTCATTTGTAATTTCTCGACTCGTTGCTAGGCACCGAGTGTAGTTTCAGTGTTCTATCACTAGAGGCGTTAGTTGTATCGACGGTGGCGCCACACAACAAAACAAACTGACAGCCATATTGAAACGAACATGGGCAATTAAAAGTATTATTTTGGTGAAAAAAATTAAATTTAGTCGTAGCATCCCATTTTGTAGTTGGTATTATTTGAGGTTATTTAAAATTTGACAGATAATAACCACAGAAAAAGTAAAATATGTCTATAATTGAAGATTTAGTAACTGACATGACATGTCATATTGCACTGTAATACGGAAATGGATTCAATCTCCCCTTAACATTAATCTTGAGTTACAAACTCAATGATTTGAGGGCTGACTGTAATACCGGGCCATAATGTGCTATGTGGAATTACAATGAATGCATCCATGTTTCAGTTTAAAAATATAGATGGCACTATGCTAACGCAAATCATCTTTGGACCATTATAATAATAATATTTTAGTTTAGGTAGGTACTTGAAAAACTGACAATTGATATCAATGAAATATTTTTTTATCATAAGATAGATCTGGAAATAATGGTGGCCAGTTGTCATCTCAATCAAAAGATGTTGAAGAATTAAAAAAGCTAGTTGACCTGTAATCTGCGTGTATGAGTATCTGCAAGCAATATTTTAGCATGTTAATAAAATAGGAATTTGCTTGAGTAATGATTTAAAAAAACTACCTAGGTAGAAACTTATTTTTTGAAACACAAATGTGTTAAAGTGAAAATTCTTTTGTTTTTTAAGATACTTATGGGAGCATATTAAATATTTACATTTTTATAACCCACTATATTATACAGATAAAAAAAAGTAAAATATACAAAAACCTAAAAAGTAAACTATTTTCTTGTAAAAATACTTATTTTGCATATTTATTTGTTTAAATATTTATTTGTTAGATAAAATATGTGGTATAAAATGTAAAATTTACCTACAAAACTATAAAAATAGTAAAACAATGAATATATTCAAAAGGTTAATATTAATACAAGCATTTATGCTTATTTTAGGGAACGTAGGATATGTATTTGTTTAACAAGGACATATTCATTTTATATAAAAAAAAATTATGACTCCAAAATAACATTATTATGGGAATGCTATACAGATTGTAGATAATACTCCTGTGTTGGGTGAACTGCCTATTAAGATTTTAAATTCTAAAATGTGCGCGCGCAACCTTTCTAAATAATGAAGAGGAAGGTTGGAAGCTAGTTTACTATACGCACTGGCGCAACATTCATTCCTCTTCTTCCCAACACTCCTCTTATTTTCAACACCCCTCTTCATTCCAATATCTTTCTTATTTTCAACATCCCTCTTATTTCTAATCTGCCTCTTATTTCCAACATCCCTCTTCATTCCAATATCTTTCTTATTTTCAACATCCCTCTTATTTCTAATCTGCCTCTTATTTCCAACATCCCTCTTATTTCTAATCTGCCTCTTATTTCCATCCCTCTCATTTCCATCCCTCTTATTTCCAACATCCCTCTTATTCCAATATCTTCCTTATTTTCAGCATCCCTCTTATTTCTAATCTGCCTCTTATTTCCAACATCCCTCTTCATTCCAATATGTTTCTTATTTTCAACATCCCTCTTATTTCTAATCTGCCTCTCATTTCCATCCCTCCCATTTCCATCCCTCTTATTTCCAACATCCCTCTTCATTCCAATATCTTTCTTATTTTCAACATCCCTCTTATTTCTAATCTGCCTCTTATTTCCAACATCCCTCTTCATTCCAATATGTTTCTTATTTTCAACATCCCTCTTATTTCTAATCTGCCTCTTATTTCCAACATCCCTCTTATTTCTAATCTGCCTCTTATTTCCAACATCCCTCTTATTTCTAATCTGCCTCTTATTTCCAATAACCCTCTTATTTCCAACATCCCTATTCTTTCCAATATCTTTCTTATTTCCAACATCCCTCTTATATCCAACATCCGTCTTCTTTCTTCTACATCTTTGTTGAGATTTAAATACCTACAGCTTAGTTTTTTTGGATATATTAGTGCAAAAAATGTTATTTATTTACGTAAGTAGAGCTCGCCAAGTGAAGAATGCGGATGTAATTACCTGTGCACAAACTAATTTCAACACACAGACATACTTCGATTTGATGAAACAACCAATTAATTCTATTGACGTTCGACGTTGCGTAGCGTATTGAGTGTAATTTTTGTCCCGATCTTCGCAACCATTAATATGCCTTCATGCTGCATGAAACTGACATACGCATTTTATCACTTGTCGAGCTCTACATGTGTGTGTGTGTGTGTGTGTGTGTGTGTTTATTCACCGGGATAGCAAGGTCCTGGACTGGAGGCGCACGAGACCCTCTGCGGCTGGGGCGGAGGCTCCCGGCACCCGGCACAATTCTCCAAGGTCTGCCTCATGTTCAGAATCTCGCCACGCTGTTGTTCCACCTCCCGCTTCAGCATCTGAATGTGCTTGATCAGCTCGTTGATTGTGCGGACTAGCAGATCTGTTATTAAAATGTTATTGATAATATTGAGTACATAATAGTAAATAAATCAAATATGTTAAACAGTTTATTTCTCAAAGTATATTTAACATTTGTCTAGTGAATGTTCGTCACACAATTTATTTTAAAATTCAGCATAAATTCATACTTAAAAGTACTCCATAAATACTGTATTGACGTGAAGAAATAAATCTGGATATAAATTTTATGTGCATAAAATGAAAGTGAACGACCGATAATGTTTTTTTCATTTCGAGACAGGTTTGCTTTTAAATTATTTTTGTTTTCACTGAATATAAAAATTGATGTTCAAGAGTTGATTTCTTTCAATAAAAAAAAAGTACATACTACAAAAAAATGCACTTCCAAAAACACAAAAACACTTTTGAACCGTCAATTTCCAGACCCCAATGAACAGAGCCAAATCGATCGAAAATACTGTCTCTTCTATTCTCACTTTTCGTTTGATCCATTACTTCTGGGCCACACTCTATATCATCTAAAAAAACATTCATTCATAGGCAGGCCTCATAAGTTTTGAGTGATGGAGAGTAAATCTGAGAATACAGGTATCATTAAAAAAAATTACGAAAAAGTAAGCAAAATAAAAATAGTGAACAAAATAATTTTTAATATCGCACTACAGCATTTGCAAACATTAATAATGAAACGTGCAGAATATACCGGGAAGCTATTGAAATACATAAACATAAATATAACATGAATAACAGGGATGATGGTATGCATAAGAATACCAAATACATGGAAAAATGTACTTAACGACTGCAAAATATACCCGAAATTACTTATTAATAAACTGAATCTAAGTATCGACTCTGTAAAAGTAGGTAACGTACGAATACAATGATTACAGAGAACAATGGCATAAACCCCAACCTTAACAAAATAATCACGTCACAGACTATAGGTACATAACGACGACACCAGACAAAGTAAATTCAGCAGGTAGCTTTACTCATATAATACACTTGGCCAGCTTTACTTGGATCTTGACTTCAGAGTTGAACGGGTGTGCTCGCCACCAATTGAAAGCACAACTCGAAATACAAGTCGAAAATTCCTTTGAAAATGGACAGTGCTATTTGTCCGAAATGTTGGGTAAACGACACGGGTTCAAGACGCGGGTTACCGTAGAAAATAATCATTCATGTAAACTTTAATAGTACGGCGTAGTGGGCATCTATAAAATACCTTGGAGCCTATCCCGTCGCCTTAAGAACGAAGAGTCTCCTAAGAACCACCGAAGTGAAAACTCTCCGACCCATCGCGGGACTAGCAATCAGAGCACGATGCTCCGAAATTCGAAGGGGCTGCCATGTCGAAGATGTCGTTCGATGGGTAAGAAACAGAAGACGCCATTAGAGAGACCACGTTAGACAAGAGTGACGAGAAATTCTTGCATCCGACAGACTTCTAGGAAAATCAACATGGAGAGACAGCTTGTCTTCCATATCACAGGAGCAGTGAACAACAGGAGGTTTAGTCCTAATATAAATAATAGAAAAAGATGATCTTTTCATTTCTTTTTCTCTTGTAACACCAGCGTTAACGTAAAAAATGTTATATTTACCATCGCAGTTATCAGTGTGGATTATTGGTATATCTCCACGTCTGTACGGGAGTTCGTTTTCGTCGTACGGCTGCTGCGCCATCATGGGCTCCTCTAGCTCTTCCACGTTCGTCTCTTTCAGAGGCTTCACTTCGAGGCGGTTCTTCTTGTGGAACTTCTTCTTGGGACGAGGGGGCGGCAGCTCAGTTTCCACACAACCCAAGGCGTCCATGGCTGGACCGCTCAGGAAGTGAACTGTCACGTGTTTCTCGCGATACTGAAAATAATGAGACGTGGTTTCACATGAATATTTATAAAAAGTATTTGGAGTCGATTTAAGTTGATAAATTAATTGGATTGGAATCATTGAATAATAATCTATAATATGGTATACCTAAACCAAAACCAATGCAAAACCAATCTGATGGTGATTGGTAGCTAGAGCATGTAAACTTCCCCCAATAAACTCTCTAGACCATCTTGTGATAGTACATGACTTCACATATCTGGGTTCCAACATATGTGACACCGGTGGTTGTGAAGCGGAAGTGAAAAGACGCATCGCCAAGGCAAAGGGAGCACTGGGAAAGCTCACAAGAGTATGGAAGGACAGGACCATCACGAAAAACACGAAGGCTAGACTCATCAGGGCTGTGATATTCTCGATGTTCCTGTATTGTGTGGAAACATGGACACTTAGGGAGTCAGAGCGAAAGAGGATCGATGCTTTCGAAATGTGGTGCTGGAGGTGTATGTTGCGCATCCCATGGACAGCCAGAAGAACGAATGTGTCAATTCTAGACGACCTGAAGATCGAGAATCGTCTATCGACGATATGTTACAGACGTATCCTTCAATTCTTTGGACACATTGCCAGAAGGGAACCAGACTGCCTCGAGAAGCTTGTTGTGATGGGCAACGTGGAAGGACGGAGATCTCGTGGCCGCTCACCGACCAGATGGAGCGATTTGGTTAAGTCCAATGAGGTCTTGGGTGACTGGTGCTCTGCGTTCAGCCCAAAACAGATAGGCATGGAGGCGGGCCATACGTGTGGCGACGGACTACAGCCGCTATCCTCAGTCATGAGGAAAAGGACGAATATATACCTAAGCAAAAATTCTTGGTAGGTACACACCGCGTGACTATGTCAATGCGGCGGATAGGTACATCTGTCGCAAGTACATTTTACTGTCGTGCAATTTACACTAGAACGAGGTCAGACCTACCAGAATATCGACAATACTAATTTCAAGAAGTACTTATCTAAGGAGGAAAATTCGAAAACCACTATGGACATTGACCCGGCGTGTATGTACTCATGTAACTATCTCCCTGATGGTATAAAAGGCCAGACAACGCACGATATATCATCGTAGATACTAACATCTAATAGCTTACATTTCGAAATTGCTCAATTTTTCATTGTTCTTTAATAAATGTGAAAGTTGATATTGTGAATATACTTATTTATATATGTAATTGTGAATAGTAAATATAGATATAGAAATTTATCGAAATAGTAAATATAGAAATTTATCGAAACTATCAAGCAGAAGAACGATTTGTGGTTTAATTTGTTTATTTACAATAATCCAGGGTATATTGGACACCCCTGACCTAATTGAAATGATAAAATTCAGAGTACCTATGTACAAGGTTTGCTTCACGTCAAAATACACCTTTTCATATAGAGAATCTTCGAAGTAATTTCATTAATTAACTCACCAATGCATAGATTGCATCGCCTTGGAAACCAATATAGTGCAGTTGATAATTTATATTCAATGTACACACCGTAGATGGTTTCAAAAGGATGCTTAGCGAAAATTGTATTAATGATTTTTGTTTTGTTTATTTTCTGGTTTAAAAATAGAATCTATAATAATGTTTGTTTATTAAAATGTTTTTTCTTCTTCTTCTTTTTGTGTCTAGTTTTTGTTTTTGCTTGTTTTCTATCATTTATCTCTATTTTCTTTTATAATATTGTATTATTTGTGTCATTGATGTATTTGAACTTATTGTCGTTTCGTTGTGCCTACATTTTTATTATTTATCTTGTATTTTATTGTAAATGCCCTATTAAGGGCGCACATATAATAAATAAATAAATAAATAAATAAATAAATAAATAAATAAATAAATAAATAAATAAATAAATAAATAAATAAATAAATAAATAAATAAATAAATAAATAAATAAATAAATAAATAAATAAATAAATAAATAAATAAATAAATAAATAAATAAATAAATAAATAAATAAATAAATAAATAAATAAATAAATAAATAAATAAATAAATATAAAATAAATAAATAAATAAATAAATAAATAAAAAAAAAAATTTAAAAAAAAAATACCTAAGTATATAAATATATAAATAAATAAATAAATAAATACCTATATAAATATATAAATAAATACCTATTTAAAAATATAATAAAATAAATAAATACGTATATAAATACATAAATAAATACCTATATAAATAAATAAATATAATTAAATGAATAAATGAATAAATAAATAAATGAATAAATAAATAAATAATAAAAAAAAAAAAAATAAATAAAAAAAAAAAAAATACCTATGTAAATATATAAATAAATAAATAAATACCTGTATAAATATATAAATAAATAAATAAATACCTATATAAATATATAAATAAAGAAATAAATACCTATATAAATATATAAATAAATAAATCAATGTATATGTAAGTAACCAAGCCGTTCTTTTTTTCTCTCTATCTCTATGAGATCTAACACTGTTGATCCTGATTAAAGATTAAATTAACTATAATAAAATATTTAATTATTTGCTTCATTAAAGTGACAGGCTACACACTACACATCAAAGCCCTTACAGTTTAAACCACCAAAATTTGGTGGCAATCGACAAAACATATTTGAATATTTTCGGAATGAAAATTGAAACAGACCTCAACATGTTGTTTACAAAGGGGTTTACATTTCGAAAAGCAAGTCATTAATATTCGATTTGTATCTAAACATTTTAATGTGTTTGGGTAGGTACTCCCGTTCAACCTCACTTTGTATACCAATTCCCTGGGTTAAAGTCGTAGCTTATATTAGCTCTGTATACCTATATCCATACTCTGTGGTTGAAATTAATAACAACGTTGAAAGAAATTGTAAAGGAACTTTTACAAACATCAATACTTACAACTTTGACCGAAGGCACCTCCATAGATGAGTAGACTCCCTTGAGGGAATTCCTGGCTTTCATCTGCGCTTGGGAGGTACAAGAGCGGTACAGCTGAACTGTACTCTCGTCTCCATCCCCATCTCCTTGAGACCACACCAGGCCCATAGGACCTCCGTGGGATCCACTCCATCGCAGAATGTCTTCGCTACTCTGAAGAGTCACTGAAAGTCGAAATGAAAATACTGACATCGAATATATTTTTTATAATACGCAAACATTGAATTTTTTTCCCTGTCGGGAGTCAAATGATATTTTTATTGACAATAACATCTAAATAGAGACAATGTAGGGATATCATAGAAGAACCAGGAACTCAGACATCTACAGGGCTTACGACCTGTCATCGGCTGGTTTACGTGATCACTTTATGCGCTTGCGCAATGTTCACCAATTATGCCTTCTTATTGAGTTCCCTTATCAATGTAATTTTTGAAAGTTCTATATATTTGAATAATGTATAAACATTTCAATTGAATAATACGAAATTATACTATTGCCATCTATGAGGTAACGAAGAAACCATTTTTTGTAACGCCATCTATTGAGAAATTAGTTTATTTGTAAATAATGAAAGTAACAGTCCTTATAAAAATTAAAGTTAAATAAAAAATAAATTAAAAATTCAAAAATTGATAACCCCCTGACTTAAACAAAAATTTAAATTTTTTGTAGGCCTATAACTATCTATATATTCTGATATTTTGTGCTCTGTAAACTGAGCGGATCAAAAGTTATAAGGGGGGGGATACACACAGAGACACACTAAATGTTCTACTCCGAATACTGAGTAAATCCATATATATAAGATATACCTATGCTGCGAAGCCTCTAAGTTAACCGTAAAAAAATATAGACCCTACATACAAATCTCGCGTATCTTGGCTTGATACTTTTTCGATATGTCAAGAGGAATAAACTCTCTTGATCAAATCGACAGTTAGATAAGTACTAACCTGTGTTATGTTCCTGTGAAAGTGTGTAATGTCTCATTTCTCCTGGGAATTTGATTTCAGCGATAGATCCAGTCCTTGAAACTCGTGATCCTTTCACAAGAAGAACAAACTCGTCATCCTTTATTACTTCTTCCAGTTCTGCTGTGGCCACTGTAAACATAATCATTCAGTATTCATTATTATCGTCTTAAATTCAAATTTATATACAGACGAGTGGGTTGTGGCCAACACTAAACTCTCCAATAAGTATATAGTTAGTGTACATATTTTCTTCTTGAAAAATTGACCATCCCTAAATTTATTCATTTACTTCATGTACACGTGTATTACGTGTTCAATGCCGGGTTTATTGGCATGAGGCAATTTCATCTAACCACTAACCAAAGCGACGTGAAGTCATAAAATGAAGAACATTTCTATTAGATACATAAAAACGAGAGGGTTGTAGCCAACACTACACTCTCCACACCATAGTAATTAGTCATTTTTTCTTCTTGAAAGGTTGACAATCTCTAAATGCATTTTTATGAAGTACATATCTATTAGATTCTTAAATAAATATAAGATTCCCAGAGAACAAAAGTTTTCACAATACACCATACACACAAAAACATTGTCACGGAAATCATTGTACGCATTTTCTACATGATATCTGTTGAGAAATTTTAAGTAAAATTGCATTACTAGCAAGATGCGCATGTATGAGACAGAGTATAATATCAATGTTGATGAGGCGATGTATGTGTCAAGATAGAAGAATGCGGTGTTCGGTTCTCACTGCCTACCCCTTGAGGAAGATAGAAGTGGACAGTAAAAAAATCCACTTGTCTATAGAGACACATACAATATCAATATAAAGATAATCACTCAATTTTCACATACAGAAGCTATTTTACTTCTGTTATAGGTACCTATACATTTTTCATACACATGGATGTAATGGATGGAACTTTCGAACCAATATGTATTAAGACATTTGAGTCCAATAGGGGGTGTGGAGAAACCCCCTGGCGGCCATCTTGCTCGACCCAAATGTAGCACTGGTAGCACAAGGATGTACACTAACTGGATAGATAGAGGCATTCGTAATATTTTTGAAGCCGCGAGTTATTCCAACCAGTCTGTCGTTTGGCGTCTAGCTGTCAGGGTGTCCTTTGCATACCTAATTTATTATTTTTAAAATAATTTTTGTGTTGAAACAGTGTATTATTTGTTCTATGAAATATTAAATAAAAAGAAATATATGGTGATGTGTGCTGCTTTTCGTTTAAAAAGTCGATCGAGTAGATTTAAATCATCCCAAGAAAGAGGATTGTCACATTTTAGGTAAGTGGATTTGTGTTGCATTTAATATTAATGGTCTTTTAGATTTTTTAACATTATTTTCACCGTTAATATGTTCTTTGAAGTTGTTGTTATATTTATTTATTTGAATCTTCTTGTACATACAATTTGTACACTGGCGGGCTTATTGCCTTTTGGCAATTTCTTCCAGAGTTAATGTTAAGTATACAAAACAATGTGTACTATGGCAATCAGTTACATAATCACATTACAAAATAAATAAATACAGCAGAATAAAAGTAAAAAAAAAAAGAAATAAGATAGCATAAAAGTATATACATATTATATGTATGTACTTTTTTCTAATGGATATACATATAATATGTATATACATTAGAAATTGGGCTGTAGGTATTCTACAGACAAAAATAATGTCCCTAAAGTAACTTGTTTTTTTTTTAACATTTGTCGGCCTTCATGGCCCAGTTGGTTCGGTATCTGAGCTAAAGGTCCCGGGTTCGATTCCCGGTGGGGACACATAAATATCACAAATCTCCAGAATGTGGCAACTTGTCATTGGGTGCGTGTTGAATTAATATTTGACATAGCACATATCTGTTAGTTGCCCGAGAAGCAATACAAAATTAAAATAACACGTGTATTTTCTGGGAGCACACGTGTTTTTTTAAAGATAAAACGCATTTTTTAATCTAATCTCATTTGAAAATATAAATTGTAGGTACCGCATTTTTATCGCTGACGGCGTTAACATGTAGAACTCCATTAAAAATCAAGAAAATAATCTATTTTCACCAGTTTTTATTTTTAATACAATTTGGCCATTATATAATATTGTAAATATATTGTACTTATTCGGATAATTTCTAAATGTACATAATAATTTTTATTGCTTTGCTTTATTTACATTTTATAAATTATACATTTAATAATTTTATTGTTGTTATACATTGTAAACATTTTATATTTGTTTTATATTCCTTTGCTTTGAGTATGTAGGTACAAGTAAAGTCTTGAAAATATGCAGTTTTCTATATACATATAATATATTTATTTTCTATAGTGAAATAATGGTTTTATTTACTCCAGTTTACACCAATCATGTGCTTCATTTACTAAAATAAATTATATATATGAAGATAATCAGCACTTCCTTGAAATCGCCCTGCAGCTTCAAAAATTTGATCAATGCATCCATCCATTACTTTAGTTACATCCGTGGTCACTATGAAACTTGGTTCGAGCAAGATGGCGGCGACCCCTCCCCGCGGTTACAACAATTTTATCTATGCTTCCATCCATTACCTTATATACATCCATGTTCATACAAATATGAAATTTATTTCACATTGATATGACAGACCATAGATTTTTTTCTTTAAATTTTGACAATCCTTGAATGCATTTTTTATGAGTGCAATTTTATTGTATCAAAATTTCAAACCGTGAGAGCATTGTGAAAATTTGGACACATGAAATCATAGAGAGGAAATTAACGGATATCTATGGAAAACTAATCAGCTCTAAGTTTACGGACTTTACATATATGATGTTAATATGAAGTCAATCGGACTTATAGTTGCTGCAGAGAGAACACAAAAAAAACAACGTAAATGATGAATTCATAGAGAAGAAATTGAAAGTTGTCTATGGAAAACTAATCAGCTCTAAGGGTCGTATTACAAGAGTTATTTGAGAAAAATGTAATAAAAAGGTAAGGTCCCGTACTGCGAGAATACTGCTTACCGGGACCTCAATTTTTTCTTACATTATTCTTAAATAACTCCCGTAATACGACCCTAAGTCTATGCACTTTACACATATGATGCAAATATGAAGTCGATCGGACTTATAGTTTGGGTTGTAGAGAGGACACAAAAAGGACAATCCGTACTACTCTAAGGTGTGGAGAGTAAAAACATTAGTTTCCCAGAGGACAAAAGTTTTTATAATACACCTTCTTCTTTATGGTTAACCTAGGATTGGTTTGCACCGCACACTCTATCTGTACACATATCTCTGTTGTCCGCCAGCCTCTTCATCTCTTGGTAGCTGCTACAGCGCACATCACTGATCACCTGGTCCATATAACTGTCTCTAGGGCGACCTCTATATATAGTGTATTCTTCATGGTTACAATCCTAGGATTGGTTTGCACCGCACACTCCATCTCTCCACATATCTCTGTTGTCCGCCAGCCTCTTCATCTCTTGGTAGCTGCTACAGCGCACATCACTGATCACCTGGTCCATATAACTGTCTCTAGGGCGACCTCTATATATAGTGTATTCTTCATGGTTACAATCCTAGGATTGGTTTGCACCGCACACTCCATCTCTCCACATATCTCTGTTGTCCGCCAGCCTCTTCATCTCTTGGTAGCTGCTACAGCGCACATCGCTGATCACCTGGTCCAAATAACTGTCTCTAGGACGACCTCTATAGTTTCTGCCCTCCATAATTCCTTCGGCGATAGTAACAAGCAGACCAGGATGCCTGATGTTATGGCCTATCTATTTGGATCGTTGTTGGACAACCCTCTTAAGGAGTTGTCTCGTTTCTCCGACTCTACTCAATACCACGTCGTTTGGAATGTGGTTTGACCAATGGATCTTAACCATGCGCCTGTAGCACCACATTACGAAGACAGCCATAGGTACACACAAAAACATTGTCACGAAACCCATAGTATGCACTCTATACATGATACCTGTTGAGAAATTAATGTAAAAAAATTGCATTAACAATATTCGAGCATGTATGACACGATGTATGAATGTTGATGAGGCGATGGATATGTTTCAAGGTACTTTGTCAAATATTAATTTAACACGCACCCAATAACAAGTTGCCATCTTCTCACAGATCCAGACTGAAAACACAATTAAAAACTGTGCCTCCACCAGGAATCGAACCCGGTACCTTTGGATCACCAGCCAGATACCTAACCAACTGAGCCACGTGAATACTATTACATTCATAATAGTGGAGTACAAAAAATACATTTTTCTATAGAAACACATACAATATCAATATGAAGTTGAGAACTCAATTTTTCTATAGAAAATCTATTTTACTTCTGTTATATACATTTTTCATACAAATATGCAATTTCACACTTAATACCAAAAATTAATTTATATTCTGTACAATTGTAGAATAGTGGAATCTTATAATTTATATTCTGTACAATTGTAGAATAGTGGAATCTTATAATTTATATTCTGTACAATTGTAGAATAGTGGAATCTTATAATTTATATTCTGTACAATTGTAGAATAGTGGAATCTTATAATTTATATTCTGTACAATTGTAGAATAGTGGAATCTTATAATTTATATTCTGTACAATTGTAGAATAGTGGAATCTTATAATTTATATTCTGTACTATTGTAGAATAGTGGAATCTTATAATTTCAACATTACCTAATATTTTTTACTTCGAATTCTTAACAACTAAATTTGTCAACAGCTTCAAATTCTTAAAAAATTCAAATTATCAACAACAAATTCGGTACCTATTGTATCGAAAATCTAAACAATGAATTTCGTCTTCATGTTTTTGTGTATATGGCGTATTGTGAAATAAACTCCAAACTAATTCAATCGACTTCATGTGTATTACAGTGCAATAACTTCGTACAAACGTTCCTTACTTCTCTATGATTTAATCTCTCAAAACATTAAAAATGCTTTCACGTTCTGGATCATTCAATTTATTATGAATTTCATTCCAATTGGTATCTATTTAAAGAATCCAATAGAAATGAACTTCATAAAAATGCATGAGATTGTCAACCTTTCAATTAAAATGTACACTTGCTTTGTTGTGGAGAGTTAAGTGTTGGATACAACCCACTCGTTTTAGCAAGTGTGGCCAAACCACTTCATTGACATCCTTAAAATATCGTTTTTCGAATTATTACAATTTTCAATTAATACTTTATTCTCCGTACCGAATACGGTTTTTTTTCTGTTCCATTTAAAAATAAACTTGTCATTGTGTACAGTACAGAAGATGTTGACACATTATGAAGAGATCAGCAGATGTTGACATTGCTGCATACCTCAGTGTACCGTTACAGTGTACTGTCGATAACAAGAGGGGACTTCCCTTATATAGAGTTATTGGGACCAAACCGGACCGCGGCCGTTATTCGGACAGCCCTGACTACTTGCTGCTGCTCCACTATTCTGTGATATTGATGTTTTTTGTGGGTAAATGGTACTTAAATGTCATTGTTTACGAACGAAAATATTCAAAAAATTACGGTTAATGGAGAAATTCCATTTACTGTTCGCGTGAAAGTAGAGTAATAAATCTAAAGTAATAAAAGGATCGTGATGTTAGTGTGTATGTATATGTGTGTGTGTGTGTTTGTCTCATGCGTACTGTAAACATGAAATAGTGAATCAGTTTTATTTATTTCATATTCAATCAAATTTAAAACCACTTCCCATCTTACTAAAATTTTGTACATTTAAACGTCAGATCAAATATAAAGATTTACTTAAAAGATATAACATGATAAGTCTCGCCAACAGAAGAAAATTATTAGATGCATTAATATTATAAAAAATCGATTGCATTCAATTAAATAATTATGCTTCAAATACAAATTCCATCTAGAACAACGAGACAGCGCCAACTTTTTTTAACAAATACTCCGAGAACTAATGCAGGATTCAGGATACCGCTTTATAGAATATGTAAAAACTTTAATGACCATATTGACATTTTTATTGTATCTGAATCTATATTCAAAAGGGATATTGTAAAAAAAAATATCATTGATACAGCCTCTTAGGACCTGGGTTTAGCTGGAATGCACTGTTGAGGAAATGATGTTATATGAAAGATTTAAAAAAAACGCCATTCTTGTAAATTCAAAATTATACTTAAGACTTCATAATATGTTTTATCAATATTTATATATTTTTTATATTTTATTACTTTTATCTCTATCTTAATCTCTTAGCACGTCTATTTTTTCTTTGTAAATTCTCTATGGGAAATAATGTGATTACACATACATATATATCAATTTTATTATTTATACAACAAAAATTTACATGTATGATGTGTAATTGTTTTTTTCTATTAATAAATAAATAAATAAAATAAAAATTTATTGCATGTTTCCTCACATTTAGGTACCTTCTCGGGCAACGCCGGGGTATTAGTGTAAAATCAATGAGATTACATGAGTTGGTGTTTCAAAAATCATCAAGTAAATAAAGAAAACTGCATTACTAGCAAGATAAGCACGTATGAGACGGTGTATCACAGTGTATGTTGATGAGGCGATGTATAATATGTGTCAAGATAGAAGAATGCGGTGTTCGGTTCTCACTGCCTACCCCTTGAGGAAGATAGAAGTGGAGAGTAAAAAATACACTTGTCTATAGAGACACATACAATATCAACATGAAGTTTCACAATATCAGATTTTACTTCTGTTACATACATTTTTCATACAAATATGAAATTTATTTCACATTGATATGGCACACTATAGATTTTTTTTTTAATTTTGACAATTCTTGAATGCATTTTTGATGAGTGTATTTTTATTGTATCAAAATTTTAAACTGTATAAAAATAAAATACCTCGAATTCCCAGACCGTGAGAGCATTTTGAAAATTTGGACAGATGAAATCATAGAGAAGAAATTAAAGGATATCCATGGAAAACTAATCAGCTCTAAGTTTATGGAATTTACATATATGATATCAATATGAAGTCGATCGGACTTATAGTTTGGGCTGTAGAGAGGACACAAAAACGATAATCCGTACGCCGTACATACAAACACATCACAACGAAACTCATAGTGTGCACTCTCTACATGATACCCGTTGAGAAATTGATGTACTTAAAAAATTACGCTTAAAAATTGTGAGATCATGACTCTCCACTGTTCCATAGTGCAATGTGGAGAGCAAAAAGTGATGATGATATATTTCGTATATCTACACTTTAAAAAAACTCTTTTTGAACGAACGTCAGACACTTTAAGAGGTCATGTAAACGCTTAATCTAATGACAGAAAACATTGTATGTTAAAACCGCCTAATGCACTATCAAGATACATGTAAGTAAGGGTTACTATCGCGTGCGTTAAAAAGGATTTGTACGTGATTGTAACTATCGGAAACCCAAAATTTATTGATTTTTTGCTTTTTAAGAACAAACCTGACTTGAAATTAAAAACTTTATCGGTCATTAACTTTGATTTTATGCACTATTTAAGGACATAAATGATTTATTTCTCTATTATAGTCAAAATTGTGTGACGAACATTCACAAGAGCAATGATGAAAATACTCATGGTATTTCATGTTAAAAATATATAAAGCATTTGTTAGACCATTGTTGGAATATATGGTTTCCAGATATGGAGTCCCTATTTTTCCAAGGACATTGACTTACTTGAGAGGGTCCAAAGACGTTTTACAAAAATTCCCAGGACACTTCGCAACTTAACATATGAGGAGACTTGACTTTTTAAAACTGCCAAAACTGGAAAACCGAAGAGAACGTGGAGATCTTATTGAAACATTCAAAATATAATCAGGCCATTATGACATCAACAATTGAACAATCCCTTTCAATAGTCATAACACTAATTTGGGTGGTCAAGCTTAAAACTTGTGAAAAGTAGGTTTTCGACAAATCCTAGACAACATTTTCTTTCAAATAGAGTGGTGAATACTTGGAATAAACTGCCCCAACATGTTTTGGATGCTGAAAATGTTGATATTTTCAAGAATAGACTGGACTTTTTTTCGAATACAGCAAAATGGTTACAACCAAATAATAAAATTCGACAGTGGACATAGGCACACCAGCCTTGGCTGCCTGCCTATAAATAAATAATAACAACAATAATAATAATTTCTTTAGAAAGACACTGTTTAACATTTTTCGAATTTGATTTCTAATTGGGGTGTTTAGATTTATAAGCCCCTTTAAACCTTTCGTCAAATGAAATCATAAAGAAGAAAAGGCGTCGTCTATGAAAAACAATTCAAATTATTTTTTCAAGTAATATTCCAATGATTAAATAATAAAACTTTGTGTCAGTCTGGTGTATAACTTTTTGTGACCCCTAGATGTCAAATGACACGTTAAATGTCTTGTTAACGAGTAAAAAAAAACTCATTAGTTGATGATTGCTTCAACAGATGGTGCGTCCATCGCATCGCTTCGACAGATGTTAAAGATGGATCATTTCTTTCACACGATTTACATACATGTCAAGATATCTCCCCTTTTACGATCACAACTCAAACATTTTTATATAATAAACGCCTAATGACTATACAATAATAATTATTGATCCACAACTTGGATAACTTTTTTACTTTTATAAAAACGGAAGATCGAACTTAGTGGACAATCATTTCGATGAAATCAAGTACACTGTAAAGCATGTGAGTTTTTAAGCTAAATGCCCAAGAATTGACCAAATAGGAAATCTTTCCCCAGATACCTCGAATGATACGAACGATAAATTAAAACGAGTGGGTCTTCACTAGAGTTGCCAAGAATAATGATTTGGCCGAGTAACCGAATAACGAATATTCCGAATATTCGGCTTCCCCCTCGGCCGAATGGCCGAGTATTCGGCCGTCGAATATCAAATTCGATGAAAATGACAAATATCTGGTTGCCACTTTTCTTGACCAACGTTTTAAAACTAGTTTCTTGGAACGGAAAGATCAAGACAGAAAATTCTTATAGAAGCTCTGAAAATGAGTTGTGATGAAACAAACAGTACTGATGACGATGATGATTCTTCACCACTTCGTAAGAAAAGAAACACCAATGAAACTGAAAAAAAATAATAAAAAAGAAATACACGACAGCTTTTGGGACTGTTTTGAAGAAGTCGCTACAGATAAGCAAAACGATGAAGATGCAGAAAAAAGTTCTGTGGCAAATGAAATTGATTTTTCTTTGAAAACTGCTCGCCTAAATCGGACGGCAGACCCATACGAATGGTGATCAGCAAACGCAAAATCATACCCAGTCCTGACGAAATTAGCTAAGATTTATCTATTGTCTCCGTGTCTATAGTGAGAGACTTTTTTTAGAAGCGGGTATTATGTATTTATGAAGAAAAGCGCAACTGTTTACTGTCAACAAATGCTGAAAAAATTGTTTTTATTCCACAACTTACCATTGGTAGATTATTGGTAGTATTGATATAGTCATTTGTGATTAAAATATCGCATTTTTTAGTAATATGTGTTTTTTTTTTCCATGATTTATTATTCGGTATTCGACCGAATACCGAATATTGAAAAAAGTGGCCGAATACCGAATAATGGCCGAATATTCGTGGCATCTCTAGTCTTCACTGCCAAGCCACTCCACAAAGTAATGAGTTTGTTAAATTATTTTTGATTTAAACATTTTATTATGAAAACTTGATAAATCTTCAATGCCATTTTACCATTTTATGAAAATGATGTGTCCTTTTAGCAATGTGTAAATAAAAATATCAAATTGTAAGTTTTCTGAGCTTTGGGTCATTTTGAAATATTTGACTGTTGACTTACTTACTTACTTTCCGTGTCCGTAATACCATCATATTCGTAGCCCCCAATATTCGGCCACTCGGATTCCACTAGTGTTTGCTATCACTGTGTCTTGGTGCGTGCATGTCGCTCCTATCATGGGACATGACAGTAGGTGCACGTTGTCCTGTCTGGCGCCACACTCGCAGATGTCTTCCTCTCTGTATCCCCATTTCTTGAGGTCACTGTAACAGCAGGAGACACCCGTTTTGAGCCTATTGAGCGCTCTCCATGTTGGATAAGGCAGGTTGTGTCCCACTGACACGTCCTCCGCGGGTGGTAGCTGAGTGCGTTCGACACTATCACGCCACAGTGACAGCCTTCGGGCCTCGGGGAGGCCAACCATAGGGGTGGTCATCTCCAGGAAGCTTCTTCTGGACTTGAGTCTGCACTGATGCGACTGTGAGCCATACATTGGATGTCTAGGGTCAGTTTGCTGCTTGCTCCGTTCGACTTCTGCTGCAACACGCCGTCTGCATTTTTGCGTGTGATGAGTTGTACCATACTGGTGCAGCATATTCAGCAGCGGAGAAACACAGTGCCAGCGCCGAGGTTCTTAGGACATGGGGTTGGGCTCCCCACTTTGTGCTGGTAAGCTTTCTTATGATGTTATTTCTGGCACATACCTTCTTCTCGACCTCTTCACAATGCCTCCTAAAAGTCAAGGATCGGTCCAGACGAACACCCAAATATTTTGGTGCGTCATTGTGTTCCAGTTCCTGACCCTGCCACCATACGCATCCCTATTTCTGAGGTGGAAGGCACAGACTTGAGTCTTCGCTGGATTTGGCTTCAGGTGATTATCCTTGTAATATATAACCAAATCCTGGAGAGTTGTTGACAGTTTTCCTTCCACTTCGTCAAACGTTTTTGCTTGTGCTGCTACAGCAGTAACATCTGCATATATGAATTGCCTTGTTTGGGAGTTTATGGGTTGGTCGTTAGTGTATATATTATAAAGGATTGGTGCAAGCACACTACCCTGCGGAAGGCCATTTTTCTGGTTTCTCCAGCGGCTTCTTTTAGACTGAAGAGTGACGTAGAATCTCCTGTTGTGTAGGAAACATTCCACGAGCTTAGTAAGCTGATAATCTTTCGTGGTATTTTAAATTTTCCACAGAAGTCTACGGTGGTTCACGGTATCATATGCTGCCGATAGATCAATGAAGGCAACTCCAGTGATCATACCTTTATCGATCCATCTTCAGTATGTTGGGTAAGATTGAGAACTTGAGATTGTTGAAGAAGTGTGACTTGAGAAGCTTCTTGAAAACCATCAAGCTAGGAGCTTCTCTTACACCATTGGGTAATTGGTTCCACAGCCGGGCTGCGTGTATTGTGAACGAGTAAGTAAGTGTAGGAGAATGTGTGGTGTATTGGTATTGATAGTGTACTATGGTTTTGAGACCGTAAATTTAGGCCATGAGATGAAAGATTGGCAAATTTCTCCTTGAGGTACTTAGGTGTGAGAGGGTTCTTAAGTGTCTGGTAAAGTAAGGAAAGAACATGGGAATTTTGAGCCACTTCAACTGACGTCATTCGCTTGGCGAGCTCTTCTGAGAAAAAATAATGATATAATAAGAATGGTGAAAGGGTCTAATTTTGCGATAAGAAATATATCACCACTTACATCTGATACTTTAAGGTAAGGTAAGTTAGAGCTACGAAGAGGAATTGATCTATGGCAGATTTCCTTGTTGAATAGGTCTGGTGGAGGATCTGTTCTGGGCTGTACAGAATAGATAGGACCTAACACGGTACAAGAAGAAGAAAAACACTAATCTGCTTACAAAAACTAAGTAAAAGGAATTCTCCTTTTTGGATAATTGTCTTCTTAGTGTACAATTTTGTTACGAACTTGTCAATTCAAATGAAGAAGTGAAATACGATACATTAGGCAAATAACTTAATAATTTTAGCGTTGGCAGTAATGGAGAAGGTCGTTCGCATATTTTAAACAGATGGTCGGTAGCTCCTTTTAAAGAATATTATATATAAATTGAACATTAACAAAATTAAAACGTTGATCGCGCTGATTCTGGATAAAAAATATATATTTACATTATGCATTGTTATGAATGGGATTATTATATAGTATGGAAGCTTGGATACTGAAAAACCTAAACTGTATCGTATTGCATTATTGTGTTGTATTGTACTGTACTGCAATATACTGCACTGCACTGTACTGTATTTTATTAAATTGTATTGTGTTGAATTGCATTGCATTGTATTATGTTGCATTGCATTGTTTGTATAATATTGTGTGTCGTTGTATTGTATATGTTTTTGTTTATTTATATTGCTTCTCAGGCAATAAATAATAGGTAATTAATTTAACACGCACCCAAAAACAAGTTGCCACATTCTGGAGACTTATGACATTTATCGTCTCGAGATCCAAACTGAAATCACAATTAAAAACTGTGTCATTACCGGGAATTCATCTAGGACCTTTGTCTTCACCACAATGTAGGACCTTTGTCTTCACCTAGGTCCCTTGTTTTCACTTATGTAGGACCTTTGTCTTCACCTAGGATATTTGTCTTCACCTATGCAATACCTTTGTCTTCACCAATGTCCTTTGTTTTCACCTATGTAGGACCTTTGTCTTCACCTAGGATTTTTGTCTTCACCTATGTAGGACCTTTGTTTTCATATATGTAGGACCTTTGTCTTCACCTAGGACCTTTGTCTTCACCTATGTAGGACCTTTGTCTTCACCTAGGTCCTTTGTTTTCACCTATGTAGGACCTTTGTCTTCACCTAGGATCTTTGTCTTCACCTATGTAGGACCTTTGTTTTTATCTATGTAGAACCTTTTTCTTCTCCTATGTAGGACCTTTGTCTATACCTAGGTCCTTTGTCTTCACCTATGTAGGATCTTTGTCTTCACCTAGGACCTTTGGCTCAGAAGTCGGATTTCCAACCAACTGAGCCACTAATGTAGAAAATAGCATAAGAAATAAAATAATTACCTGGATCATAGACAAGTGACGGAGCCACTAAGGTAGAAAATAGCATAAGAAAAAAAATAATTACCTGGATCATAGACCATTGACGTAGCAGCTAGTGAAGATGTCACAGCAATCACAAATAGAAGACATCCACCATATAATCTTGATTCAGGAGACATGGTGACTATTCTAACTGTAATCACTACCCGTTATCAAATAAACACTTCACTTTCCAACAGGATTTTATTAATTAAATATTAAAATTTTACAGTTCATTGCGAAAGCTGATGTTATTTTATTTAATTCGATCCCATTCGCTGAAAAAAATACTGATTTATAATTTATTATGTCTCAATGAGACGAGGAATATATATTTTTTGGTTAATCAGATACCTCCAGAGCTAAAGACGTGTAAACTTATTTTTATTTTGTCATATATACCTACTATTTTATCAATGTAATATATTTTTACTGTATCATGTATACGATTTAATCAATTATATGTTATTTTTATTGTGTCATCCGTGTCATGTATACCATTTAACCAATATAACTTATTTTTATTGTGTCATCCGTGTCATGTATACCATTTAACCAATATAACTTATTTTTATTGTGTCGTGTATACTATATAACCAATATAACTTATTTTTATTGTGTCATGTATACCATTTAACCAATATAACTTATTTTTATTGTGTCGTGTATACTATATAACCAATATAACTTATTTGTATTGTGTCATGTATACTATTTAACCAATATAACTTATTTTTATTGTGTCATGTATACTATTTAACCAATATAACTTATTTTTATTGTGTCGTGTATACTATATAACCAATATAACTTATTTTTATTGTGTCGTGTATACTATATAACCAATATAACTTATTTTTACTGTGTCATGTATACTATTTAACAAATATAACTTATTTTCATTGTGTCATGTATTCTATTTAACCAATATAACTTATTTTTATTGTGTCATGTATACTATTTGATCAATGTAACTTATTGTTGTGTCTTTTATAGGTACGTTTAATCGATAATTATATCACTGAATATCGGATGGAACGCCAAAATATTATTTAAATAAAATAGATAATGACATGTCATATATTCCTTCTAATATATGCAATTTATTTTTATTATAGCATAGGTATATACATTAGGTATTGATATTAGGTTATGTACACGTTTGATTAAAAATTATGTAAATAAATCATCATTATATAAAATAAAAGTTTTCCTGAATAACCGTTTGTTTGTCATTGTATTATCAAGGGCAGGTTCATATATTAAGTATATATTACAGAATCTAATTTATAAAGAGATTTAAACAAGTCAAGATGTAGATTGTTAGGAACGTCAATCAGGATTAGATAGGTATGTATATTGAACAACGTTATCAACAAGGAGTGTGGCCGTGTGGGCTTCATGTTGGATCATTGTTACAAATAATGTGCAGAAGCGACTTCATTTTCACGGTTTTAATATTCGCATACTTCATTATTCTGCCATTTGGTTTTATTGACACATAATCGTCAACCACTGTTATTGTTTATCGTAATACTATGGTTTCATCGTGTAAAACGGCAGAATTGATTCATTCATACCATCACGGCATATCCCACAATGTGGGGTAACCAGAGAAAGGTGTGCGGGTGTGCATTGCCTTATAAAAGGGAGAACAACACATCTATATATACCCAAACACCAGTCTCGTTTCACCAAAAAAGGCACTACATTCAGAATAGGTGGTGAACCTCATTGCTGAACTATGTGAGATGTTATTGTTGCCTGTTGTATTTTCGATTACCCGGCTCTTACGGGACACTCGAAAACAATGATTTAAAAGAATGGAAGCACTATTCTAAGCCGGTGCCTCACAGCTAAACGGCAGAATTACCTAGAAGAATAAGTCAGAGTTGGGCTGCTTTTGGTAAATTGAGGCATGTTTTTGATAACAAGGAAGTCCCTCTATGACCCGAATGCACAGTCCTAGGTAACTAAATACTAACTTCTAACCTCACTGGAGTATTTAGTATTCTTAAGTTAGCAATTGCGTTGCAGAGACATCACTAATTAAATACTAAATACGACGCCAAACTTACTCTGTGTGAGATTTGTTTTGAAAAAAATACCAAATACATCAACGAAGTCTAATAAATCGTCATCCATCGAAAACATCTCGTTTTTTAATATTGAACTACTTTTTGTTACTTTTTGTGATTTTTTTCGCCGATGTGCACATGCGCTAAGTACCTATTTAGATATGTCTCTGCAATGTAAACAAAAACTTCGTAGCATCCTCCAGTTAGAAAGAACCAAGACATAGACACCAGATGAACCAAGAAAATGCTGGAATGGCGACCTAGAACGGGCAAAAGAAGTGTTGGATCAAGGTGGTCTGACGATATTAGACGAGTGTCTGGAGGCTGATGGACGTGGTCTGCCCAGGATAATGAACTGTGGAGGTCTCAGGGGGACGAAGTAGGACACAAGAAAATTTTACAAAGTATTGTATTTCGCGATGATAATAATCGCACGCGTACAAATCGCAAATGCAGAGGCGTTTTGTTGCATACATTACGTCACATTGTATATTATTCATATGGCAATATTGTAATGCAGCGTCCAAAGAGATGTCGACTAGTCTCGTGTTAACAGAGATCAGATAATCATAAATCAATCACCCATCTGCAGTCTCACCGTAGGCGAATACAACTTAGTACCTGGGTGTAAATGTACTTTTCATTTCGATATAAATGACGCATAACGAATTTAAGGTTTTATTTTATTTTGTATCGCTTCTCGGGTAACCAACATAATATTATATTAATTCAACAGCCAATAACAAATTGCCACACTCTGGAGACTTGTGATATTTATAGTCTAAAAAAGGCCCCCCATTCACGATCGTACCATCCTTCCAAATGGCTTGCCATCACTCCAAAATGCGCTCGTGAATGCCAAATCCCGCGCAGCCCAATTGGCCTGACACAACAAAATGGAATTCCAAACGATCGAAACTTTGTAGACCGCGAATACGGCGCGGTGCATCCTGTCGGCACGGCATGCTCGTGAGAGTGAAAACCAGCGGTACATTGCGCCGAGCTGTTTGACACTCTCGTGAATGCGAAAATACAACATTTTCTCTTTGTTTTTTCTATTTATATATAAACAAACCGCTAAATAGCAGTTGTATAAAACTCATCATCAGAATAATAACTCATTTTTACTTTAAAATTAAAAAAAAAAATAGAACTTATTAATGCGAAAGCGCCGACCGCTTGCGTTTACTAATTTTGATGGCTCGATGGCGCGCCCGTGAATGTGATGAAAATTTTACAATGCTCCAAATGGAGCCTGTCCATATGGAGCGACGCCGAATGGCACGATCGTGAATGGGCTGCTTACAGAGCCAGACTGAAAACACAATTAAAAACTGTCTCCATCGAACCTGGGATCCCTGACTCAGCAGTCAGATATCTAGCCAACTGGAGCCACGAGGTTGTCGGTTTGATGTTCTATCGTAACCTATTCAAAATCAAGTAGTCAATTTGATATTTTATCTAACCTACCAAAAAATAAATAGTCAATTTGATGTTCTATCACAATCTAACAAAAAATAATAAGTCAATTTTATGTTCTGTCGCAACTTACCAAAAAAAATAAATAGTGAAATTTGATTTGATGTTCTATCACAACTTACCAAAAAATAATTAGTCAATTTTATGTTCTATCGCAACTTACCAAAAAAATAAATAGTCAATTTGATGTTCTATCACAACCTACCAAAAATAAAGTCAATTAGATGTTCTATCACAACCTACAAATAAAAACTACTGGGTTGTGACCAACGCTAAACTCCTCACTAACAAGTCATTCTATAAAATATCCAAATTTTGTATGGAAAATTAATAAATTTCATATGACTATGTTAAATCTAATATCAACAAATTAATAAAGTATTTGATAACAATAAAGTTCACATTATTATATGATACAAATTATATTTCAATACAAAATCATACATTTTACAAGATGGCCGACTTCCTTGTGTAATTTGTAGTACAAGTGAGAATATAATCAATTAAAGATTAAGCAGAGAAGTATGACATGATATGATATGATATTGTGTTAGACAGGAATATGACAATAAAACAATCAGAGGGTAAATAGACCGAGACAAAATGCAATTAGCTGCCACCGTTTATAGACAGTAGTTAGCTGAACCTATTCAAGTAGATATTATAACTGTAGCTAGTAACCGTGCATTAATGAACCGATATATTTTTAAACTAAAACACGTCCTTGTTAACAAAGATATTCATCAAAATATCAAAAGAATAATATACGAAACGTGCATTCTGCCAGTGACAACATTATTATGGATAAGAAACCACATCGTTTACAGCAGAAACCATGTTTAAAAATGAAATGTTAACAGTGATCAATGGAAAGATAAATGTTAGGGATAAGTCTGAGACATGAACATTTCAGACACCTAAGAAAAGTTCCAGATTAATTCTCCTTATTGCGAGTGTGGCCTAGATCTAGAAGATCTGGATCACGTATTTTTTGGATGCCCTATTAGAGATCGATACAATTTATACCGATCTTTTTGTGGTAAGATTAACGAAGTGCAGTTTCCACTAAAGATTCGATACCTTCTTGCAATTGCTTCGCGGATAATTTAAAGGGATATTATCGGGGAAATTATTATTACAGACTGAGGACGGGCGTTGGGAGAACGTTGGACAACGTGTCTACATGGGGCTTCCTGCAACAGGGAATACCAACAACATGTGACTGTGGAGAGCAGCAGACCACCGCACATCTGTGCAGCTGCCCCTCAAGTCCAGTCAACTGCACCATGTACGATCTTTAGCCTTACTCTTGAAACTCGATTCCGATCCCGATTTCAAATTTTCATTTAGAACTTACCTATCTGTCGCCTGCGTACATTCAAATGAACGACTATTACTATTAAAACATACCAACCTACCGCATTCATTCTCCGTTACAAAGGTAGGTTCTTAGCGAGTCGAATCGTATTATGATCGGATTTGCAGTGGAGAGTAAGGCCGCTTATGGTGGGCAATGATTGTGCTATTGACGTTGCTAGGCACTGGCAGAAGATTATTTAAATGCGTTGCTGATACGATAGAAGAAGAAGAAAGGGAAATATTAAAATTAGTTGAGTAAAACACGGTAGTTTTGTAGGCGTTGTTTGTCTTTTCTTAAACTGTTTTCTGTTTGTATTTATATAAAATTCTCGCGACGCGACGTCAAATGGCACTAATCGTCCTTAAATGGTCGTATTGCTTATAATAATAATAAAAAAGTTCCAGATATCTTGGATCGTGTATCGAAAATGATGGACAGGATATGTGATGAGAGATGGATACCCTAGTTCATCAAATGGCGAACTCGGAATATGAAAAGAAATGCCGGTAAACCACAAAAAAGATGGGCAGACGACATGATACCAATCACGTGGAAAAATTGGGTTCAGAAGGCGCAAACAGAGACATAATATGGAGAAACCTGGAAGAGGAAACAGTGAAGAGATGGCTGAGGAGAACGGAAGAAGAAAAAAGTAGTAATTAGATTTTATCCCAAGAAGGAATTTGTATTTGATGAGTCAGGAGGCCTGGAAATCAACATTCAGAACCGTATTGCCGCACCCTGGCTTTAATGAAGAGAAGTGACTGGTGTTATCTGTGACAGGAGAATGCCAGTGAAGATCAAAAGACATGTCTACAAGACATTGATCAGACCGGTGCGTGCTGATATATGGTAGCGAGACCTGGGCCGTCACACGAAGACAAGTTCAGTCAGTGCAAACAGCCGAGATGAAGATGCTTAGGTGGATGTGCGGCGTCACAAGGAGAGATTATTTATTCATTTAATTATTTAACATCTTGTTTTTTAATAATATTACAAATCAATTTACAAAATACATAATGATATACTATGGTAAAATTGTTGCATTACCTCATCAAAAAGATTAAAACTTTGTGCTTGATGAGGGAATCATTTGAGTTTAGATAATAGGTACAATTATTTTTTTACATATACTGGTAAATCAATTATATGTTATTTGTAATTTTTTGTATCAATATTAATTATCCTGCACTTTTAATTTTGAAAAGGCCTTCACCAGGCGAAACGGTCGTTCTGGAGAGTAAAAATAAATGTAGAAAGAAAAACAAGTGTTTAATTTATTTTATTAATTATCCTATTGAATAATGCATGGAGTTTTCACTGGTCCACTAATAAAAAGTAAGGTACAATGTCTGTTTTATAAATTGTGTAGACTGTATAACTCTCTATCGACTAATAAAATAAAATAAAATAAAAAATACATAGTTATACAACAGTGAAAAAAAATATTAAAAAACTAATATGCATAAAAAAACAATAGAAAACGGGAAATTCTAAACAATTTTGGTCATATCAATACATACATCATTACATACACCAGTTTAGATAGTGAAATGTTTTTTTCGGTCTTTGTTTGAACCTTTTAAAATCATTCTTCTTCTTCTTCGTCAGCCATCTCTCCACTGCTGGATGTAGGCCTCCTCCAATGAACTCCATCTTTAAGATCGAAAATGGATTCAATCTTAAAATCATTAATTTGTTTTATTTCATCTGGGAGGCAATTGAAATCCTTTATTCCCACATAATTGCTATTGTTTTTTATTTGTCTAGTATTACATTTAAATCCGTAATAAATATGTGAGAGACAGCCTGGGGATACGTGATGTCTCAGATAACCTGATGGAAAGTAGGCTGAGGTGGTTCGGACATATTCAAAGAAAACCACCAGAAAACGTATGCAACACCGCACTGGACTATTAAGTTCCCGGCAAAAGATCAAAAGGGCGTCCCAAAAGACGATGGAAGAGCTTGGTGATGGAGGATATGCGGGCATGTAATGGCTCTGAGGACGATGCCCAGGATAGAGCGAAGTGGAGGAGCGCTGCAGTAAGGAGAACTGACCCCACCACTATGTGGGATTAAACATGAAGAGATTCATCCATAGGCTCCCAAAAGAGGGCACTGGGAGATGCCATAGTATACGAGTAAGCCAGAGGAAATTGAAACAAATACATTCGACTTTGAAGAAATGCTTCTCAATTTTTTTTTTACTGAGAACAATTCAAAGTGACCCCAAACTCGGGAAACTTAAAATTTCATATTTTTATTTTCAAATTGCTAAAAAGGCACATCACTTTCATAATAAAATATTAAAATCAACAATAATTTAACAAACTGATTACATGAAAATACCTACTGAAAAATTTCCATACAACATTTGAATACCTTGTGGAGAGACTTGGTAGTGAGGAGTGAGGAGTATATTATTGGCCACAACCCACTTGTTTTTGTTTTGGTATTGTAGAAATTAACAAAAATCCAATTTCAAAATTTAAAATAATATAGGTCAACTCCAGTCCAAAAAAAATAGTATCACAATTCCAAAAAAATATATGAGAAAAAAATCGAAATATACTGAGTAACATATTCGAGCAGACCTCAATTTATTTAAAAAATAATATTTCACTAGTAAATTTATTTACAGTTGCTAACTTAGTTCTTTATTATTTATCTCAAAGTGTTAAGATAAGTACCTATAATAAAACATACGCTTTGTTACGAACGATTAATTTTTTATTTATATAATGTAACTACATATTATATATAAATATTATTAGCTCTATATAAAATTTAAAAAATATTTCTCTAAAATCATAAGAATAAACGGCATTCAAATCTCTATACTGACATCAAAAGAATAACATAGACAACATCTGAATAAAAACTCGATAATTGACCATAATTTTGAAATATAAATTTTAAAACTTTTTTATGATACAAGTGGTTACACGTTTTTTTTTTGTATATATGAATTTCTAAATATCTAGATTTAAAAGAAATTGTTTTAATAATCGCGAAATAATAATGTATTTTTGATAGACGGGAGTGTTCAAAGTTGGAACAATAGGATAGCATTGTAGGAAGCGATGCATGGATGTGAATGAAGCAAAAATGTATGTCACGATAGTAATAATAATTGTGTGGCGTTCAGTTGTTTTTGCAATATGTATTTATGTAAATAAAATATTTGTAATCAATATTTTACTATCAAATATTTTTTTATTATTGTGTTGATTCAATATTATAAAAAAAACATATTATTTTTTATAGTAACACTACACATAATGCGATAAAAAACACTAAAATTATCAAAACTTGTTGAATAGTTAAAACACTTTAATTTGATGTGTAGATTTAATTTACAAAATTAATTCGATATTTTAAAAAAAATCTTGCAAAAAAGTGTATTTTATTTCTTCGTATAAATAAAAAAACGATATTTGTATTTATGCATAACTAAAATATGCGATTTTTTTTTTTTTTTTTTTTTTTTTTTTTTTTTTTTTTTTTTTTTTTTTTTTTTTTTTTTTAACATGTCTACGTAGGGGACGCCAGCTATTAGGATTTGGGTCCATTTTACTCTTCCGAAGAAGCGCACTACGTAGCGTTGGGAGGGGTTTGCAATCTAGAAAAGAGTTTATTAATTCGGATTTTAAAAAGACCCGGGTTGTACGAAGGTGGAAACACAGAATTCGGAAGATCGTTCCACAGTCGGGCTGCTGTGTTAATAAAGGAGTTGAACAAACATACGCGATATTTTATTTGCACATAACTAAAATACGCGATATTTTTATTTGTATATAACAAACATACGCGATATTTTATTTGCACATAACTAAAATACGCGATATTTTTATTTGTACATAAGTCACATGCGTGATATTTATATTTGTAAATAACTAAAATGCGCGATATTTATATTTATAAATAACTGAAATGCGCGATATTTATTTTTGTAAATAACTAAAATACGCGATATTTATATTTGTACATAACAAACATACGCGATATTTATATTCGTACATAACTAAAATACGCGATATTTTTATTTGTACATAACCAACATACGCGAAATTTAAATTTGCACTAACTAAAGTACGCGATATTTTTATTTGTACATAACTAACATACGCGATATTTTTATTTGTACATAACTAACATACGCGATATTTATATTTGTGCGTAACTAAAATACGCGATATTTTAATTTGTTCATAACTAACATACACGATATTTGACGGTCCCGTTAACGATTCACAACGTACAAGCGCCGCGATCAAACTAAAGAAAATATCAGTGTCAAAGGAAAGATGGTATAGAAAAACCAGTAGCGGTCTGTGTCACAATAATACAGCAAACTACACACCAAAAAACGTTTTGTTTGTAATAAAATTTTAATCTTCCAACTAACCTGATCTATGAAAAAGAAAAACATGTATTCATCAAGGGGTACAAAGTTGCAAAAAATCATTTATATTGTTTCATAGTAAGTAGATTATGTATTTTTTTTAAATGTTCTGTATTTGAAGTTATCTTTATTTGCTATATAAAACAAATGTGTTTGATAGTGGCAGTATGAAAATAAACAATCTATGGTTTGACGTAAAATATTAAAAGGGGGGGGGGGGGGGACTGCTACCAACGTACCTATTTTTCAATTTGATATACCATCATTATTTCTTATCAAATCGTTTTGAAAAAAATAATTTAGATAGTTTGGGTATTAATAAAGAAAAATATATCTTTACTTTTTGATATATTTTTGTATACTTAAATTCTAATAGAAAAATAATGGCATACCCCGATTTTCAACGTTTATCTTATATTTTTAATAAAATATAAGGCGTAGTTCAACATATTTTTTTTATAAATTAAAGAAGACAAAAATATCTAGAAAAATATTATGTGATGTTGCATTAATGCTTCAGGTTTAGTAAATAAACCTAAAAAACAATTATCTCCATTCAGCGCCATTGCGAAATAAAAGTTTTTTTGGTTTATTAACTTAACCTGATGCATTAATGCAACGTTACATCGTATTTTTCCAGATATTTTGATCTTTAATTTATAAAAAAAATATAATGCTCTATTTACCTTAAAGTTATTTAGAAATTTAAGATTAATGTCAAATTCGGGGTATGCTTATTATTTTCCTACAAGAATATATATAGAACATAATTATATATAAGGTATATTTTTCTTCATTAATATCCAAACTAACTAGGATATTTTTTTCAAAATGATTCGTTTTGTAGTAATGATGTAAATTCTAATTGAAAAAAATAGGTACATTGGCAGTAGTCACCCTATTAATTTTATTTTATTTGCAATATTAAAAGTACTTCAAATCTCAAACTCCTCTGTGTTTTCGCTTCACGTAAAAGATTGTCAATGCGTATTTTTAATGTGTAATTTTTTTTTGTTATTTAAATATATAATTAAATCACCGCACCGCCACTGGTTGAAAAATGAATGAGCTACCGGTTTTAACAGTGTATCACTCATCAACAGATCATCTATGTATATCTGCAGTTAAAATGATATCATTATACCTACCTAAATATAATAGACGTAGCTTTTTTTAAAGGTGACAATATTTTGAAGCTTATAATAATTATTAGCAAGTCTATGACGAGATAAAATATTATGAGGACAGAATTCGACGAAAACGATGTTGAGTGTTGAATTTGACGTAAGGCACCAGCTATGAATAGTGTTTCTACTTTTTTCTATAATTATTGTTTTCGGGTTTCTCGTTAGAGACGGATAATAATTTATTTATTTATTTTATTTTACAAAGGACAGCACACAATACCTACCTACATGCATTCAATTGTTAAAATGAAATAAGCAAAAATAGAAATACCTCTTACGTACTATACCTAATTTCAAAAGACAGACACGGAAAGTAAGTAAGTAAAAGACAATAAAAAATGTGAAATACTCTAGTGATAATAAATAATAATAATGATAATAAATCGTTTGGTAGTAATTTAGGAATTTTAGATTTATCAAAAAATTAATAATAAAAATGCGAAAACCGGTAAAAGTTTTTACTTTTTTAGAATTCCATTATAAATGATGTTTATAATTAGTGTATAGTATCAATAGTTGGGATTGGTTAATAAATAAATAGTCTCAACCAATCAGAGTAAAGTAAATATTTTATTAATTTTTGCATTGTATAATATCAATAGTTTTAAATGACCAATCATAAGAACCTGTAAGCTCCTCATAATAATCATAATTAATCTATAAATATAAGTAAAATTTGTCAAAATAGTCATAAGCTAGTAAATGCCCTAACAAAACGAAATAGGCCTATCGCACGTACCTAATTAAATTAATGTAGAATCAAAAAGTGGTTTACTTTTGATTATAGACATCGTTCACACGTAGAAATGTTTTCGGGAATCAGTAAATGAATCGGGAATCAGTAAATCAGTTGAAGACCTCCTCAGAGCCTAATCCTTTGATATGTTAAGTGTCTGGATGGGTGAATTATTCCCAATTGAAAGCTTGATGATGCGTTTGTTGCATTTTATTTTGTTATATTAAATAATTTACAATTAACACATTGTACCTAATAATAATAATTGAGTGTTATTATTAGTAAATCGGCCAGCACCGTATAGTAAATTTAATAATAATAAAAATAAACACTTCCTTTGCACCCTGCTCAAGTGGCGAGTTTATTGCCATATAGAATTTTTTTTCCAACTAAAGCCGGCCTGACACCACGTAATATTACAACTCATATTTCAACTCATTGGAATATTAACTGAAAAAATGACATTATGCCTGACACGATATCATTTGAATGACTTAAAAATGTTATCATTCTAAAAACATTATATTGAAATTACATGTCCACATTATAGCAATAATCTCTCTTGACTGTCAAATAACTTGCATTTTTGGGTGCATTAATGATTCTCGCTTGTTTTTTTATTACATTTTGAGTTTGATTACCTCTTTCGAAATACTATGAAAATCAAAGGAGACGATCTAGCATAATATGTACGCTATCTTGATTGGATAGGAGAAAATCAAGGAGTTTTTTAGCATATTAAACGTACAACTCTCATTAGAAGATCCATTTTCATAGAAAAATGGAGAATTATTGAAAACAAATGGAATGTATTACTAATACTTAAAACCATACATTTAAAGGCCAAATATATAGTAATGCAAGAAGCGATATCCTAAAAACAGTAGTAAGAACATTCCAAATCATAGCAATTATATCAAAGAACTCCGATGTGCCGTTTTTTTATAGCTAGGAATGTACGTCTGGATCAATAAAAAAGAATACGAAAAAAACTTTACAAAACATTATGAAATAAAAAAAATATTTCTTCCTTTGTATGACGAATGACAATGTAGTATATAGATAAGCATAGACAAAAGAGACACACACTTTCAGTTCATATGACTTCAAAAATTACTGCAAACGCTACTTTTCAACTCATATTCCACATGAGTTGGAATATTACCTCGTGTCAGGCGGGCTTAACCAGTGTTTTCATCCCAGAGATATTAGCGTGAAAAATTGATTTAAATAAATTTCTTCTCTGCTGGGGACCGAACCCGGTCAATCGAAAATATAAGAGAACACCTCACATTTGTTCAGTGATGACGCTAACAACCCATTCTGAATGCAGTGCTTTTTGGTTAGACGAGACTGTTGTTTGGTATAGTTATCGGAAAACACGATTAGGTACCCATATCATGGATATAATTGTTATATGGAGTTCTATAATATCTGATGCCATAGAACTCCATATGATAATTATATCCATGATATTATGGGTAATCACGAGGGTTTTGATTTCACCGGTTGGACCAGACTTGCCCCCCAGAACTAGACCTTAGAAAACGCACAGTTCATTTTACATATATCCGAAGAGCTGTCAAAGTTGACATTAAACCCAAAAATTTTCAAAACAAATAATAATAAATAGTATTAAAAATAGTTAAATAGTAAGTATCATAATATGTTGAAAAATAATATGTTGAAAAATAAGATGTTGAATAATAATATGTTGAAAAATAATATGTTGAAAAATAATATGTTGAAAAATAATATGTTGAAAAATAATATGTTGAAAAATAATATGTTGAAAAATAATATGTTGAAAAATAATATGTTGAAAAATAATATGTTGAAAAATAATATGTTGAAAAATAATATGTTGAAAAATAATATGTTGAAAAATAATATGTTGGAAAATAATATGTTGAAAAATAATATGTTGAAAAATAATATGTTGAAAAATAATATGTTGGAAAATAATATGTTGGAAAATAATATGTTGGAAAATAATATGTTGGAAAATAATATGTTGAAAAATAATATGTTGAAAAATAATATGTTGAAAAATAATATGTTGAAAAATAATATGTTGGAAAATAATATGTTGAAAAATAATATGTTGAAAAATAATATGTTGAAAAATAATATGTTGAAAAATAATATGTTGAAAAATAATATGTTGAAAAATAATATGTTGAAAAATAATATGTTGAAAAATAATATGTTGAAAAATAATATGTTGAAAAATAATATGTTGAAAAATAATATATTGAAAAATAATATGTTGAAAAATAATATGTTGAAAAATAATGTTTGAAAATAATATGTTGGAAAATAATATGTTGGAAAATAATATGTTGGAAAATAATATGTTGGAAAATAATATGTTGAAAAATAATATGTTGAAAAATAATATGTTGGAAAATAATATGTTGGAAAATAATATGTTGGAAAATAATATGTTGAAAAATAATATGTTGAAAAATAATATGTTGAAAAATAATATGTTGGAAAATAATATGTTGGAAAATAATATGTTGAAAAATAATATGTTGAAAAATAATATGTTGAAAAATAATATGTTGAAAAATAATATGTTGAAAAATAATATGTTGAAAAATAATATGTTGAAAAATAATATGTTGAAAAATAATATGTTGGAAAATAATATGTTGAAAAATAATATATTGAAAAATAATATGTTGAAAAATAATATGTTGAAAAATAATGTTTGAAAATAATATGTTGGAAAATAATATGTTGGAAAATAATATGTTGGAAAATAATATGTTGGAAAATAATATGTTGAAAAATAATATGTTGAAAAATAATATGTTGGAAAATAATATGTTGGAAAATAATATGTTGGAAAATAATATGTTGAAAAATAATATGTTGAAAAATAATATGTTGAAAAATAATATGTTGAAAAATAATATGTTGAAAAATAATATGTTGAAAAATAATATGTTGAAAAATAATATGTTGAAAAATAATATGTTGAAAAATAATATGTTGAAAAATAATATGTTGAAAAATAATATGTTGGAAAATAATATGTTGGAAAATAATATGTTGAAAAATAATATGTTGAAAAATAATATGTTGAAAAATAATATGTTGGAAAATAATATGTTGGAAAATAATATGTTGGAAAATAATATGTTGGAAAATAATATGTTGGAAAATAATATGTTGAAAAATAATATGTTGAAAAATAATATGTTGGAAAATAATATGTTGGAAAATAATATGTTGGAAAATAATATGTTGAAAAATAATATGTTGGAAAATAATATGTTGGAAAATAATATGTTGGAAAATAATATGTTGGAAAATAATATGTTGGAAAATAATATATGTTGGAAAATCTAATTTATTTGAAAAATGTGACATATTTTTATCTACTTTTATGATTTTCAACACCATTCATAATTTTTTATGTTTAAATTATGTGAAATTTGACAGATTTGCCCCCCTGAAGTGCGTGGAGAGCAGTTTTGGGGCCTTCAGTTAATTTCTCAAGACTTCTCTCTTCCACAGAGCCAACAAATATGAAAAGGAGCCCTCGAAATTGTCTTTAATAAAACAACGCTATATAAATTTGATTATTATTATGTGTTATGTAGATATGAAGATGTGGTTTTATGCAGTTTTGACAAATATAAAGATTCCAGGAAAGATAATGATTATAAGTTATTTAAAAGGAAACTTAATAATGAAACCACAAACCACGTAATTATGTCATTTGATTTTGTGATGATACACTTTTCTCTTGTCCTTGTCCTCATGATTAAGTACGGTGACTGTAATCAATCACTCTTTATGTGGCCAGCCTCCATGAAAATCTGTTCTGGAGTTTATTGGAGCCTCTTTTGTTGAGAAAATTAGCATTGCATGTACCAATAAGGGTTACAAGAACTCATCCAACTGTCGATTCGTTCATGAGAATTCAATTCTCTGAATGAATCGACATTATTAAGCCAAGATGCGTGTACGAAGGAACATTTTGTATGGCGTAGTGGACTTTTTGCATGCTAATAACACCAACTAGAGGCCTCGCAGCATATATGTTCCCCATAAATGGATTTATTCAGAATTCGGAGTAGAACATTTTATGTGAGTTTTGTGTGTCTGTGAGTGTGTGTGAGTGTGTGTGAGTGTGTGTGTGTGTGTGTGTGTGTGTGTGTGTGTGTGTGTGTGTGTGTGTGTGTGTGTGAGGTGTGTGTGTGTGTGTGTGTGTGTGTGTGTGTGTGTGTGTGTGTGTGCCTGTGTCCCCCCCCCTTATAACTATTGATCCGCTCAATTTACAGAGCCCAAATTTTCAGAATATATAAACAGTTATAGGCCTACAAAACTTTTATATTCAGAATTGTGAATTTTTGTTTCAGTGAGGGGTCAACTTTTGAAATTATGGTTTATTTTTTCATATATCTCAGAAACCATAAAAGTATAAAAGCTAGAACTCTGGAAAATGGTGTAAACATAGACAAATACAAAATCTCAAGTTGTACAATGCTTTCTTTAATACACTCGACATCTCTGCGAGCTCTCTCAGTGCGTTTAGGACAGCTGTCCTCGTATCTTTCCTAGTACTTTGATTTAATCAGCTGTGTTATTTTAGTGTTTGTTAAGTACTAGTAAATTAATTATATATTATTTGTATTTTTTTGTAATCAATATTAATAATGCATGGAGTTTTCACTGGTCCATTAATAAAGCAATGTACATGGTCTGTTTTATAAATTGTGTAGACTGTATAATAAAAATAAAAAAATAAAAATAAATAAAATACAAAATTGAAATAATATAATGCACATCCGCACAACTGTCGCTGGTTACCGCAAATTGTGGGATATGTCGCGATGGTATGAATGAATGACCGCTTGTGAATTGAAACCAAAACGTGAAACCAAAACGTGAAAAAGTTATGAGTTCAAAAGCAAAGTGACACTGTATTCTATTATTAGTTAAGGAAAACACAATTTCATATGGAAGTAAGTTTATTATACCTACCTACATATAATATTCTCAGAATTAATTGACACACAGAAACGAAATAATAATAATCAGCATCTACATACTACTAGTTGCATGTAACACATGAGATCCAACTGTCGATGGCGTAAGTATTTTTAGTTCAAGAATAAGTACCAAACTATAAACCCATAAATCCAAATTATTATTGAATATTTTAAGATATTTTGTTTTCTAAATAGAACATGTAGGTATGTTAAAAAAAATTGAGTAGCACTATTATAATGCACATATTTTTTATAGAAAATCAAATGATCTAAGTAGGGTGTTTCGGATTTTTTCGATATTTTTAAAAACTTTGGAAATATAGGCAGGGGAACACATAAAGTTATCATAAAAAAATGTTTTTTTTAATAGAAAAATTTTGAGACACTCTGGAATTTTAAAAAAATTATCATTTGAGATTTTGTATTTGTCTATATTTGAACCAATTTTCAGCGTTCTAGCTTTTATGGTTTTTGAGATATATGGAAAAATAAACTAAAATTCAAAAATTGATAACCCCTGACTGAAACAAAAATTTGTAATTATGAGTATAAAAGTTTTGTAGGCTTAAAATTTTCTATATATTCTGAAATTTTAGGTTCTGTGCATTGAGCGGATCAAAAGTTATAAGGGGTGACGAACACACACACAGACATATCTTAAGATATTATAGAACTCTATAACATAATTATATCCACGATATGGGTTATCATGAGGGTTTTGAGTCCACCGTCTGACATGGGAGGCAAGTCTGGTCAAAAGTCTGTTTATCCATATCATGGATGCAATATTTTATGGAGTTCTATGATATCTTAAGATGCTATAGAACTCCATAAGATAATTATATCCATGATTTGGGTAAACATGGATGGTTTTGATTCCGCCGGTTGACCAGATTTGCCCCCCTAGGGTCTGGGGTACAAATAGTGATTTTTTTGGTTTTCCTCCAGAGAAGCCAGGATCTAAGATGGCCTGTAGCATTTATCGTTCACTGTATTTAGAAAAACAAATTTGTTTGAAATTTGAAATCAAAAGAAAAACAATCTCAAAATCTACAAACTGGTCGATAAAATCTTAAATTCAAAATTTCGATCATCATAACCTAAGGCAATGTGAAGATAAATATGCTATGATTGATGAAAACGTCCGTTAGGAAGGTGCATATGAATTTCGATCATCATAACCTAAGGCAGTGGTCGGCAAACTTATTGGCCAAAGAGTCAAATATGTACATTACAACGATTCAAAAAAATTCTGAGAACCAAATCTGTTTTTTAATTTAGTAAACCTTAATTATGATTTTAGACCTTCATTAAATTACGGTTACACTGAATAAAACTTGATTTCACACTTAATTAAAAGCAATAATATGAAAGAAAAGTGTCCATAAATTTAAATCATGAAAATGAATGACAAACACTGAATGCGAACAAAGTCCTTGTATCTCCTTGGAATGTCAGGTTTGTATGTTGTTGTTTTTAATTTTAGGCATGATTCCAGGTTCTCATCAATAAGACGACTTCTCAGTTTACTCTTGATAAAGTTCATGCTTGAAAAAGATTGTTCGCATGAATATGTAGAACCAAAAAGGGAAAGACCAGCAAACGCGAGAATGCGGTAGGTAGGTATGATTTAATAGTAATAGTCGTTCATTTGAATGTACGCAGGCGACAGATAGGTAAGTTCTAAATGAAAATTTGAAATTGGGATCGGATTCGAGTTTCAAGAGTAAGGCTACCAGATCGTAAGAGTCAGGAATACTATTCCAGACGTTGAAAATGATCATGTCTTCCTTCTCCAGGTCTTTCATAGCAGACCACTTGTGTTGTTAACTAAGAACACATTTGTTCTTCTCCAATATTTCCAAATCAATACAAAGACGTTGAAATTTAGAGCTCCATATATCCTTGTTTTTTAAATCCTGCAATTGTATTTCAAAGTTACCAATGTCAATGCCAAAAGGAGAAAATTCCAACTCAGTTATCGTAGCATTAAGAGGATTTTTGACGAATGCTAAGGTCGCGCTACTGTTTTTAAACTCCTGAAACCCGTGTTCGTGTCCGTGGATATTTGTGCCAGAGCCGCACTTTGCCGACCCCTGACCTAAGGCAATGTGAAGATCGGAAGATAAATATGATATGTTTGATAAAAACGTTCGTTAGAAAGGTTTATATGTATTTAGATCATCATAACCTAAGGCAATGAGAAGATAAATATGCTATGATTGATAAAAACGTTCGTTAGAAAGGTTTATATGAATTTAGATCATCATAACCTAAGGCAATGTGAAGATAAATATGCTATGATTGATAAAAACGTTCGTTAGAAAGGTTTATATGTATTTAGATCATCATAACCTAAGGCAATGTGAAGATAAATATGCTATGATTGATGAAAACGTTCGTTAGAAAGGTTTATATGAATTTAGATCATCATAACCTAGGGCAATGTGAAGATAAATATGCTATGATTGATAAAAACGTTCGTTAGAAAGGTTTATATGTATTTAGATCATCATAACCTAAGGCAATGTGAAGATAAATAATATGCTATGATTGATAAAAACGTTCGTTAGAAAGGTTTATATGTATTTAGATCATCATAACCTAAGGCAATGTGAAGATAAATATGCTATGATTGATGAAAACGTTCGTTAGAAAGGTTTATATGAATTTAGATCATCATAACCTAAGGCAATGTGAAGATAAATATGCTATGATTGATAAAAACGTTCGTTAGAAAGGTTTATATGAATTTAGATCATCATAACCTAAGGCAATGTGAAGATAAATATGCTATGATTGATAAAAACGTCCGTCATAAAGGTTCATATGAATTTTTTACAAAGAAAAATAAAACTTAATGATGTAAACATATGTACAAAATAACCTACCCAAAAATTTAGTATCAAGTACAGTACGACCCATATATTCGTCAATACATTAATAGTTGATATTTCCATAAGTATTTGTGATCGATATATTGCCATGCATTTAGATAGCAAAGAAACCCAATAACTATTATTTCATAAATAAGAGATTATTTTATAAATAAGTACTAGGAACGGCTTATAGCGAGTCTCCAGCCCCCGTAGACAACGTGTCATTTAGCTCAAGAAAAGATAACTCTTTGCTATGATCAGTGTTATTTTTATTGTTCTTTTATTTTTAAACTCTCTTTTCATTTTTTTCTCTTTGTAATTTTGTTTTTATATTTCTTACTCTTTTATGTTATTTTTTATCAATTTATTTCTCACTTAATTAGTACTGTACCAATTTAACTAAGAGACTTCACGTTGCTCGGGTTGGTTGGAAGAAATTGCCTTATGGCAATAAACCTGCCTTTGTACACATGTACATAAATTATATAAATAAATAAATAAATAACTCAATGTATGGAAGTGACAGTTGCCAGTCACGTGACTGACAACTGTCACTTCCATACATTGAGTTATATTTTCTTGTTTCTTTTGTTGAGCTAAATAACACATTGTCCAGGGGGCAGGCCTTGAACAATATCCATTGTTTTAAAATTATGTAAGTAGCCCCAAATAAAAGCTTTAATCAGATTCTTGGAAAGTTGGTTTTTCACGCGGCGGCGTCAAGATATTTTGTTTTCTATATAAAACAAGTAGGTATGTATGTCAGGATAGGATAGTGTTGAGATCACTCTTTTTTGCTACCCAGAATATGAAAATAGCATGATGGTGTGTATATATCTGGAGATTTAAGTATCAAAATATTGAGTCCCCGAAGATATTGCGTAGTGTTTACTGCCTTACAAAATGGATGAAACAATGTCGTCACTAAATTCAATTTTTATAAAAATTGTTAAAAAAATATTTCAGATGTAGGTACTTCTACAATATAAATATTTTTTATAGAAAATTAAATTATCTAGTTGGGGTGTTTCGGCGTTTTTCGATATTTTTTTAAAATATTGGAAATATAAGCAGTTAAACTCATAAATTTATCCAACTGTCGATTCGTTCATGAGAATTCAATTCTCTTAATGAATCGACATTATTAAGCCAAGATGCGTGTACGAAGGAAAATTTTGTATGGTGTAGTGGACTTTTTGCATGCTAATAACACCAACTAGAGGCCTCGCAGCATATATGTTCCCATACATGGATTTACTCAGAATTCGGAGTAGAACATGTAATTTTATGTGAGTTTTGTGTGTGTGTGTGTGTGTGTGCCTGTCCCCCCTTATAACTTTTGATCCGCTCAATTTACAGAGCCCAAATTTTTAGAATATATAAACAGTTATAGGCCTACAAAACTTTTATACTCAGAAATGTGAATTTTCGTTTCAGTCAGGGGTTATCAACTTTTGAAATTTCGGTTAATTTTTCCATATATCTCAGAAACCATAAAAGCTAGAACGCTGAAAATTGGTACAAAGATAGACAAGTACAAAATCTCAAATCAGTTTTTTTTTTAAATTCCAGGGTTTCTCAAACATTTTTTATTAAGAAAAATATTTTTTTATGATAAATTTATGAGTTTAACTGCCTATATTTCCATATTTTTTTTAAATATCGCAAAAAGCCGAAACACCCCAACTAGATAATTTAATTTTATATAAAACATATTAACATTGTATTAGCACATCTCAAATTTTTTCTATCAATTTTTATAAAAATTGAATTTAGTGACGACATTGCTTCATAAAATTTGTATGGTAGTAGCTTACAGACAATATCTATGAAGACTAAATTGTTTGATACTAATTTCCAAACATACATACATACCATCATGCAGTTTTCATATTCTGGGTAGGATCAAAGGACTGACCTCCATACTATCCTATCTTGACATATATACCTAGGTACATGGTTGTATAGAAAATCAAATATCTTAAAATATTAAATAATTTGTATTTATGGGTTTATGGTTTGGTACTTATTCTTCAACTATACGTACTATCGCTATCGACAGTTGGATCTCATGTGTTACATGCAACTAGTTATATGTATTGTTTTTACCTTCAAATAATATTTAATATGCAAAGATAAAATATTTTTCATCATATTCATATCAATGCATATCCCACAATGTGAGGTAACCAGGATGTGCATTACCTTATCAAAGGTAGCACGATACATGCGTGTATATCCATTCACCACTATAATCTTATCTAAAAATTCAATACTTAATGCCAGATGATATTTTTTTGCCTTTTGAATTTTCGATTACCCGGCTCTTACGGGACATTGAAAAAATAATATTAATTTAAATCCATTATTTTAGGTTAGAGTCTTTTGTTTTCCATATAAATTCATAAAATTGTCAAATATATCGAAAAACTATATTTCCAGGAAGAATAGTACCTTCCTATTTGAGACGATTTTGAGAAGGATAAAAATACAATACCATAAATGGCTACAGTAAAATATATAAATAGAGGTTTGACTGTATTTGATTCTAAATGGTAATGTACGTATTTTGTGTAGGAATATTGTGTATATTTAGGGTAGACTGGGGACGATTGAAACAATTTAACTTTAACCGCATGTAGTGGATTATCTTCAGTATTTAAAGAAAATATTTTTATAGTGTTTGAAGGAATATGTATCTAGTTCCTAAATAAAATTGATTCGGTGACTATATCTCGATCAGTTAAGCTACAATAACCACATTAAAAACATAGGGAAATATGTTTCAATTGACCCCAGTATGGGGTCAATTGAAACAGTAAGAGGGGTTGATTGAAACACTCAAGTATTTATTTGAAGCGATCGAGTTTCTTTATTCAGTCTTAATTATTTTCGTTACTATAACAGTTTTTAATGAAATCATAAATAATCGGTACTCGTAACATAAAAAAATCGATATTAATGAACAAAAATATCTTTGACCTATATAACTTAAAATATTTGTGTACTATGTAACTAATTCCTGTACATAACTTATATAAATCTATAACATTTGACAAAGTCAACACTGTTCAAGTGTGATATTAAGCTGGAAATTGAAAATAATGTAAGAAAAAAGTAATATTCAGTTACATACAAAAGTGCTTGTTTCAACCATAACAATGTTTCAACCATAACAATGTTTCAATCGTAACAACGTTAAATTTACTCGCACTGTGAGCATTTTTCTATTTATACAATTCAATAGTGAAAAATATGCATAAGTAAAAGGAAATATTACTAAAATAACTAGTAAAATAAGTAGATACATGGGTTGTTATCGACATACCTGCACGTCATAAATGTCATAATATTGCATGGGTGCAAAAACTTAAAACCACTGGGTAAAACCACATGAAATCTATAAAAAAATACCTTAATAATATCTAATCTGCCTACATATGTATGTACTTACCAGTACTTACAAAAATGAACTTCGAACATAGAAAACAATTCTTTAAAGTCTAAAATTTTGTACCTAAATGCCATATCAAATTAAACTAAACAAACGGTAAGCCTAAAAAATTTTTTTCGTAATTATTTTTTATCCTACCTACTACAAACTATAAAAAAAGTAAACGAATCACAAATATTTTTATCAGAAAAACATGCTTTTCACGTTTTGCGAGAGTGATGGCTAGTAAGTGCTGCTCATTAGTGGTAATTGAGTTCGCACATAGGTAGGTATAATAAATATTAATAATAATCATTCATTATATATAGAAAAGAAAAAATACAGGAAACAAAATATCACGACAATAAAAATACAAAAATATATTTGAAATTCTCCCCGAATATAAGGATACATTGTGCTTCGAGGAGGAGTTCAGAAAATAAAAATCCAAAAAGGGGGAAAAAAAGAATTACAATAAAAAAATGTTGGTAATTTTAGTCTAATATTCTTTTACTCAAATGTACATCACTTAATTTGCGAGCATATACTTTTCTCACAAATTATACTACAAAAAACATTGGTGGACGGTTGAAACACAGGGACGATTGAAACGGTTCAATCGTCCCCAAGCAAGTTGTTTCAAACGTACCCATGTCACGTTACCTACTTCAAAGTCAAAAATATGTGTTTTAAATCAATAATTACGATGAAGAAATGTAATAAAAATACTCTCAAATAACTATATTAAACAATAGAATAAAACTTTTGGTCAAGACACAATAGTAAACAAGGCTAAAAAGGAAATTAAAATCTAAATAATTCTCACTTTTGGGCGCGAATTTCGATAAGTCGTCCTAGTCACGTCTGTGTTGATATGCTGTTCAAGGGCAATTGATGGCAGATTCAAACGTACTAGACAAAGCTACAAGTGCCGCGTCACATGTGTAGGAACCGTGGTTTTCGAAATATTTGAGGTGTTTCAACCATGACATGTTTCAAACGTCCCCAGGCTACCCTACATATGTAGGTGTAAAGTTTATCGTAAATATTATATATCAAACATAACGATATAATATTATTATGTTTAATACTCTACATAATTTAATTATTTTTACTTAGTTGTTTTTTTATAGCGTATTTTGACATACTTATATACTTCCTCAAAAGAATTTCGTAGAATCATACCGTAAATTATTATTTAAAACCTCATAATATTCGCAATATCGCAGGAGTCGCTGCGAGGCCTCTAGTTGGTGTTATTAGCATGCAAAAAGTCCACTACACCATACAAAATTTTCCTTCGTACACGCATATTGGCTTAATAATGTCGATTCATTAAGAGAATTGAATTCTCATTAACGAATTGACAGTTGGATAATGTCGATTCATTAAGAGAATTGAATTCTCATGAACGAATCGACAGTTGGAATACAAGAAAAAAAGGAAGACCATACAAAATAAGTAATTCAAAAATAAAAACAAACAAATGACGCAGTGATATGAGGCATTGAATACCTAACCCTTTTATTCCTCCCTACTCACTGCATCATTTGTTTGTTTTTATTTTTGAATTACTTATCTTGTATGGTCTTCCTTTTTTTCTTGTATTCCAACTGCCGATTCGTTCATGAGAATTCAATTCTCTTAATGAATCGACATTATCCAACTGTCGATTCGTTCATGAGAATTCAATTCTCTTAATGAATCGACATTATTAAGCCAAGATGCGTGTAAGAAGGAAAATTTTGTATGGTGTAGTGGACTTTTTGCATGCTAATAACACCAACTAGAGGCCTCGCAGCATATATGTTCCAATACATGGATTTACTCATAATTCGGAGTGGAACATTTTATGTGAGTTTTGTATGTGTGTGGGTGTGTGTGTGTGGGTGTGTGAGTCTGTCCCCCCTTATAAGTTTAGATCCGCTCAATTTACAGAGCCCAAATTTTTAGAATATATAAACAGTTATAGGCCTACAAAACTTTTGTACTCAGAAATGTGAATTTTCGTTTCAGTCAGGGGTTATCAACTTTTGAAATTTTGGTTTATTTTTTCATATATCTCAGAAACCATAAAAGCTAGAACGCTGAAATTTGGTATAAACATAGACAAATACAAAATCTCAAATTAGTTTTAAAAAAAAAATCCAGGGTTTCTCAAACATTTTTTACTAAGAAAAATATTTTTTTTATGATAAATTTATGAGATTAACTGCCTATATTTCCATTTTTTTTAAAAATATCAAAAAAAGCCGAAACACCCCAACTAGATAATTTAATTTTCTATAAAAAATATTAACATTGTATAAGCACATCTAATTTTTTTTTAACAATTTTTATAAAAATTCAATTTTGTGATGACATCCTTCATACAATTTGTATGGCAGTGGCCTATACGCAATATCTAAGAAGACTTAATAGTTTGATAATTAATCTCCAAACATGCATACATACCATCATGCTGCTTTCATTTTCTGGGTAGGAAAAAAGGACTGACCTCCATACTATCCTATCTATATTGATTTCCCAACCAATCTCATTTTTTTCTATATATTTTAATCATGAAAATCTGTAAATAGCATCGCCATTATATGAAAGTAAGACGTAACAAAGAAACTTTTTCGAGTATCGGGTTCTCGTATAATATTCCTACTTCGTCTCTGTTAAGATGTTAAAAAAATGTCACATTGACCTTATTGCTAATTATTTCTAAATATAATCGAAAATCATAACATCTTGATTATGAAATACATAATTCCAGTGGCTGACATATGTAATAAAAGTAATAATAACACTTAGCTGATTAAAATACCAATTTTGTCTATCAATTTTGTTCTAGGGAGGACCTGGGCTGGTAGGCGAAATTTAGTTTTTGTGCAGTTTACATGGTCATACATTAGGAAGGTATTTCTTGAATTCTAGATTATTTTATTAAAAAAAACTTTTTTTTTTAAATCAAATTTTTTTTTTTTTTTTAATAAAAAAATGAATATGTCCTTGTTAAACAAGTACATATACATCTTCCTACGTTCCCTAAACTAAGCATAAATGCTTGTCCTATAGGTGAACGAGATCGGTCGAGGCAGGATTCGAACTCGCGACCACTGGATTACTAACCCAGCGCGCTAACCGCTCTGCCACCCACCCATCCAATAAATGAATAGATATTCATGTGATGTGTAAACAAGCCAAAAATGAAATAATATTTCTGGCGCAGTTCAGGGGTGACATCTGTGCGAGACACAGTCACCTTATTTATAAGGACTGTTGCTTTCATTGTTTACAAATAAACCAATTTCTCAATAGATGGCGTTACAAAAAAGTTTCTTCGTTACTTCATAGATGGCAATAGTAATAATGTCTTATTTTCAGGTGAATTGTTACACATTATTCAAACATATAGAACTTTCAAAAATTGTATTGATAAAGGAACTTAATAAGAAGGCATAATTGGTGAACGTTGCGCAAGCGCATAAAGTGATTACGTAAACCAGCCGATGACAGGTCGTAAGCCCTCTAAGTGTCTTGAGTTCCTGGTTCTTCTATAATATCCTGACTTAGTCTCTTTTGAGATATTAAAAAGTTTGTCAGTAAAAATATCATTTGACTCCCGACAGGGAAAAAAATCCAATATTAGCGTAAATGTAATTAAAAACGAGTGGGTTGTGGCCAACGCTAAACTCCTCACTAACAAGTATTCAAATTTTGTACGGATACTTTCAGCTATTTTATGAAATGAGTTTGTTAAATTATTTTTTATTTAAATATTTTATTATGAAAATTTGATAACTCTTCAATGCCATTTTACGAAAGTGATGAGCCTTTTTACCAATTTGAAAATAAAAATTTCAAATTTTAAGTTTCCTGAGTTTGGGGTCACTATGAAATATTTGAGAGTTAAAAAAATTGAGAAGCACTATTCATATATCGTTCAAAATCTAATGGGGTCTAATCGAGTATTAGATATACATATTTGCAAAATTTGAAAAGAATTGAATGAGTACTTTAGTCTATAATCGATAAAGTAAAATAAACACGCCGTACATAGCACACAGCATGCAGCACATAGCACACACACACATAGATACATTGTGATTAAACTTTCAGAATACAATCTCAACATGATACTAGTTGATAATCTGCAATAAAAAAACCCTTAAAAATTGCGAAATCAAAACTCCCACTATATCCCCTTGGGTTAGTGAGGGGTAAAAATATTCTAAATGAATATTTGTTTGTATTAAGTACATATACATTTTCATACATTCCCTAAACTAAAATTCGAACATGCGACCATTGGATTACTAATCCAGTGCGCAAACCGTTCTGCCACTGACCCATCTAAATCGGCCTTCATGGCTGTTAGTTAATTATTATCTGACTGTTGATTCAAAGGTCCCGGGTTTGATTCCCACTGGAGACACAGTTTTTAATTGTGTTATCAGTCTGGATCTCTGAGCCGATAGATTTAGTAAGTCTCCATAATGTGTCAACTTGATAGTTATTGGGTGCCCGAGAAGAACATAACATAAAATATTAAATATTTATTATGCTACGAATGGTATACTGCATGTAATCATTATTATGCTACGAATGGTATACTGCATGTAATCATTATTATGCTACGAATGGTATACTGCATGTAATCATTATTATGCTACGAATGGTATACTGCATGTAATCATTATTATGCTACGAATGGTATACTGCATGTAATCATTATTATGCTACGAATGGTATACTGCATGTAATCATTATTATGCTACGAATGGTATACTGCATGTAATCATTATTATGCTACGAATGGTATACTGCATGTAATCATTATTATGCTACGAATGGTATACTGCATGTAATCATTATTATGCTACGAATGGTATACTGCATGTAATCATTATAGTTTTAATGAAATACTCCTGACATATTTGAAAAGAAAAATACAACAAGCTATATACTTATTATTACATGATATTACGTCGTCTAACTCACTTTGTGTTTTCAATAAAAAACTAAAGAAGGAATATTTATCCCTGAACACCTGATCCCGATTTCCTCACCTTGTTCTTTCCCAAATCCTCTTTACTTAAGTCTTTTTTTATATTCATCTTAGTGTAATGAATATTAACTTTGTTTTTATTTTCTCTTTAGTTCTTTTGTTGATGTACACATGGGCGCCCTTTGAAAATACTCAAATAATCGAATATTTTTATTATTGCATATGCGCAAACATTGGATTTTTTTCCCTGTCGGGAGTCAAAGATATTTTTTAACAGATTTTTAATTATCTCAATAGAGACGAAGTTGGAATATTTATTGTAGGAGAACCGGGAAATCAAGGCACCTACAGGGCTTACGACCTGTCATCGGCTGGTTTACGTGATCACTTTATGCGCTTGCATAAAGTGATCACGTAAACCAGCGTTACATGCGCAACGTTCACATGGTGAACGTTGCGCAAGCGCATAAAGTGATCACGTAAACCAGCCGATGACAGGTCGTAAGCCCTGTAGGTGCCTTGATTTCCCGGTTCTCCTACAATAAATATTCCAACTTCGTCTCTATTGAGATAATTAAAAATCTGCTAAAAAATACTCAAATAATGTTACTTTTATTTTAAATCACTTTGTGTTAGCATAAAGAAAGTGTGGAGAGACAGAACGTTGGCCAGCCTGGAGCAACATCATTGCCGGGTTGGCGACGCACCGGTGTGACATGAGCATCAAGTGTTCGGCCCCTGCGCCTCATTTCTCGGGCCGAAAATTCTTTCCCTGCCATCTGCATTAAAACATTAAAAATATTTTGCCCCCCCCCCTAGAAAATTTTCTGGAGGCGCCCATGGATGTGTACATGTATAATTTTGTCATACTTTGTAATCTGGTTGGTTAGAAGAAATTGCCTTATGGCAATAAGCCATAAATTTGTCTATATTATGTACAAAAAGAAATAAATACTTATAATTTAATAATTTATTGTTTAAAAAGGGTTCTGTTTATGTTACAAAAGCTAACACCATATAATATGTAAATCAAAAAACGTTGATGATTGAGGAATATTTTTTGTTAGACATTGCATGCCAACAATGAGGTAAATGATTTGATGTTGAAATGAAAATGAAACACAACGAAACATTTAGAATATGTACCCAATAGTTAATGTGGGTGTCAAGAGATGCCTAAACTAGTCGGGTGACACACAATAGTATAAGATCCCGCCCACTCCTGTGTGTAGGTACTTGCAAAATACAGACTTGTTCAACCATATATGGCAACACCAAGTCATACAGCCCAACCACAAACTGGTTATAATAGGAACCCAATAAATTATTATTATTATTATTATTACAAAAATTACGACTATTTTAATCACTGACAACACTATAAAAGGTTTCAACAAAAATATATAATTTACATGTCTTTGTCTTGCATATATGGTCAATTATGGCTGTGTTATGCTATACTAATAAGATATAAACGGCATAAATTACCTTTTACATACATACATAAAAACACATATTGATAAAAATATATAGAATAAGAAAAAAAATACAAAAAATTCAAAAATAAAAATAAATAATAGATATAAGCAAACATAAAAAAAGATATACAAATGGACTCAAAATAAATCAAAACATTAAATAAAAAAGTATTATGAATACAAAAAATAACAGTAGAAGCAGTTTCATGTAAATCTGCATATAAATAAAGTAGACCTTGTTATGAAAAAACAAAAAGATATACAAAAAAATATACATTTTACAATCGAAAATATACAAATACACACTGAAAATATCACAAGTTGTTTCTCTCATAAAAAAATGTGTATATCGTCCGTTTATATTTATGTTTGGACAGCATAAAAATGTCACTTAAATGAGAGTATTCATTTAGGTGACATTTTGAAGTAATGCTGTTAATTTTGGTTTAAGTACTTTTATATGTATTCTCAAATATTGAATTATTAACTTGCTGGCTAGGATCCATTGGTCGGACTACATTCCAAACTACGTGGTACTGAGCAGAGTCATAGAAATGAGACAACTCCTAAAGAGGGTTGTCCACAGAGGCGTATTATCCTTAGGCAAAATATGTACATGCCATGGGGTGCGCGTGATCATTCAGAGTTGGATCAGCGAGAGTTTGCGTTTCGGATATCTTCGCTTCACTTGAATGTCTAAAGTCATTGATAAGTCTAGAGTAGAGCTATGAATCGGTAGGTACCAACAGTTGCGAAATATATGAATATCTTCACTATAAATTATTTGCTTATCAAAATCAATATATTAGTTTAAGAATCAGTTGTGTGTGTCTGATCTTTTGTATTATTTCAATTACACGGTGTATTTCATTCACGTCTAAGGGTAAGTATCCTGGCCTACTTAATCATCCCTACTAATATTATCTTGGAGTGACCGAAACCGCCTCGTCTTAAATATAGCAAAGTGTCAAGTGATGTTCTTCACTCGTTCACATAATAGTATAATCACCAATTACCAGCTACGCAATGAGACGATTCCTCATTCTTTTGAAGTTAATAGTAAAATTTATAATATGGTTGGTAGAGGGGCGCCAATGAGGTGCTTGTCTAGAGCACTCTCCACATTTAATCTGCCTCTGGTTGTTCTAAATGGTCTCATAGCATCAGGCATCCAGGTTCAGCAGAGCTGTCAAGCTTATGATAATCATACTTGTAACTTAAAGAAAGGTCCTCGATTCATATAATGTACCACTAAAAGAATACAACTAAATAATCAATTATTTATTCAGTTTTATTTTTAAGGAAGTAACTTTGTGGCGTCATTATAATTTATTTATTAATAAAATAAATACAAAATATAACAAATAGGAACAGTTATAGTGAAGAAATTGAATCATTGTTAAAACATTATGTATCATCTATGTATAAAGATTATGTATTGAATATACAAAAATAGATGTCTTATGTAAAATTCTTCTTTGCAGAATTATTGAAAGAGCCGATTGGCTCATGAAAATAATTCATATATAATAATAATAACTTTTATTTAGACGTAAAAAATACAAAATTAATACATCTAGTGTAAACAAAAAGTATATATTTTTTTTTGATACAATAAAAAATTATGGTACAGGTACAGGGTATGACACTAAATTATTAAAACATGTAAAAGTATGGAAAACATTAATATTTTTTAACTATCTGTTCAACACCTAGTCTACGAAAGGTGGCAAGACTTGTGGTTTCTTTTATGTTTGGCGGCAAACTATTATATATTTTGAGACCTCAATGGTATAAACAATTTTGTGTACCTACTTGTTTATCTCGTTTTTGGAAGTCTAAAATCCTGACATCCTCTCGTAGGGTAAGTGTGAACATTGGCATTGAATAATATATTTTTCTGCATATATTTTGGAAGCATATTATTCTTTAGTTTGAAAATCAAAGTTAATGTGTTGTATATAATGTATTGCTTTACTGTCATTAATTTTAGTTTATATAACATTAGGTTTATTCTTGTATATCTGTTACATTTTAAAATTGTTCTCATTCCCATATTATGAATGATCTGTAATTTTCTATTTTGAGTTTCATTGCAGAGGAAAAGGACACTAGAACAATAATTTAAATGGGGAATTACAATTGAATTAAAAATTAATCTTGATGTGTGAAAATCTAAGTTATTTCTTATTCCAATACCAATTCTTTTTGCCATTTTTTTCATGATCCAACTGTCGATTTGTTCAGGAGAACTTTGTTCTCTTAACATATCGACAATGTATCAAGCCAGAATACGCGAGAATTGTATGGAGAGGTCTACTTTTTTCATGGATTTTCCAACTTTGAAGTCAAAAAACACCAACTTAGAGGCTTCGCAGCATATATGTTCCATACACGGATTTACTCAGAATTCGGAGTAGAACATTTCGTGTGTCTGTGTGTGTGTGTGTCTGTGTGTGTGTCTGTGTGTGTGTGTGTCTGTGTGTCCGTCCCCCCCTTATAACTTTTGATCGCTCAATTTACAGAGCCTAAAATTTCAGAATATATAAACAGTTACAGGCCTACAAAACTTTTATACTCGGAATTTTGAATTTTTGTTTCAGTCAGGGGTTATCAACTTTTGAATTTTTATTTTATTTTTACATATATCTCAGAAACCATAAACGGTAGAACGCTGAAAATTGGTACAAACATAGACAAATACAAAATCTCAAATTAGTTTTTTCAAAAAAATTCCAGGGTTTCTCAAACATTTTTTATTAAGAAAAATATTTTTTTTATGATAAATTTATGAGTTTAACTGCCTATATTTCCAAAACTTTTACAATTATCGAAAAAAGCCGAAACACCCCAACTAGATAATTTAATTTTCTATAAAAAATATTAACATTGTAGTAGAAGATCTCGATTTTTTTTTAACAATTTTTTTAAAAATTGAATTTAGTGACGACATCGCTTCATACATTTTGTATGGCAGTCGCCTATACACAATATGTAAGAAGACTTAATAGTTTGTTACTTCATCTCCAAACATACATACATACCATCATGCAATTTGCATATTCTGGGTAGGAAAAAGGATCTTCTTCCATACTATCCTATCTTGACATACATACCTACATATGTTGTATAGAAAACAAAATATCTGAAAATATTCAATAATTTGTATCTATGGGTTTATAGTTTGGTACATATTCTTCAACTATACATACTATCGCTATCGACAGTTGGATCTCATGTGTTACATGCAACTAGTATATTCAAAGTGTTTATCAAATTTCAATTTATCATCTATCAATAACGTTGATCCATAATAAAGATTGGTATGACTCATCACATAAAAATGCAACACATTTGACATACACCGTCAGTCTTATGTTTATTCGCCTTAATTTATTGGCATACGGTGACCATTATTTTGTTCTAAGTTGACACACATTTTACCGATTTTACATTTTATTACATTTTGCAACGATTTGTATGTATATTTTGAAAAATAACGAATGTAATTATTGCTTGCAACTATTACTTCCTTGCACCTTGCGCAAGTGGCGAGTTTCTTGGCACAATTTATTTCAATTAATCAGTATTTCCAGCCAGATGGAATATTTGCGTGAGAAAAGAATTTAAATAAATTAAATTAGATGGGTCGGTGGCAGAACGGTTAGCGCATTGAGTTAGTAATCCAGTGGTCACCAGTTCGAATCCTGCCTCGACCGATTTCGTTCACCTATAGCACAAGCATTTATGCTTCTTTTAGGGAACGTAGGAAGATGTATATGTACTTGTTTTAAAAGAACATATTCATTTTTATAAAAAAAGAACAACAAAATTATCCTCTGTTGAGGATCGAACCCAGAAAGCCCACACAAAAGTCAAACGGCTTACCAACTGTACCACGGCGATCGGTTAAATACATCGCAATTAGTAAATAAATTCCGTCAACATTAGTATTAAATATGACACTTAATTTCTGTCATCGTTCTTTGGGGGTAGGTTGAGGCCATATGGGCCTAGTCAGTAAAGTTGGTGGTGGCTGTAGCCCCATCCTAGGATTCTGGTAAAAAGGTTGGTGCCCCCTTCAATTCTTACCTATGGACTATGGCGGACCTCCACGGTTGGAGTTGGCCTCTTGTTGGCAGAGGTATGAAATATGCTTGATGGTAGTCCTTGTGTTGGCTGATGAAAATCCGCTCCAAGGATGAACAGAATTTTGAAGTCCTATAACATTCGCAATAGAATGGGGATAGAAGACTGCGAAATCCTCTAAATATCATCATTCTCCGTTGTGTCATCATCACTTGTATTCCCAACATGAATAATGAGATGGTTCATATTTTCATCCAACTTGGTCCATTTCTTTCTCAAAATATTTGAGGATATTCATCATAATTTGTTGGGATTGGTTTTTTTACTATTTATTCCTCAAATACGCCATGTTATTTACTTAGCAACTAATATTTCTGACAGCTGATAAAAATGTGGTATGTCGGAGAAAGTATTAAAAAAACGGGTTGAGTTATTTCATCATTTTATTGTTTTTAATGTGATATTGAGCAAAAATAACTACATTTTAAAGTTTGTTAAATATTTTTTCTAAGAAAAAACAAATTGATTTTATATATTTCGTTATTTTTAATCAGATTATGAATTGACTAAAATTATGATTTTTTATGAGTGGTAACATAGAAATAAGTGTGCGATTATTAAATGACGTACGTTTTAGCGTTTTATATGGGAGATTGTTCATTTTACTACGACATACATACATTTTCTGTCTTTGTCTTTTATACAGGAAATGAGAAACAGATATATCAAAGAAAGAAGTATTTTTGTTCGATCAACATATTTTTGTGATGAGTCATACCAAAATTTATGTTGGATCGAGTTTACCTAAATATTTCATATATTTAACTTTTCCAATGCTTTCATTATCAATATTTAATGTGAAGTTGTCATTTTGTCCTTGGTCACTTATAATTAGAAACTTGGTTTTGGCCACATTTAATTTTAATTTATTTTCATTTAACCATAGTACCACACTATTCAGATCAATTTGAACTTTTTCTATGCCATCACCAAGATTTGATTTCGCTATATATATTAATGTGTCATCTGCGAAGAGTTTTGTATCACTGAATTTTAACGTTTCACTATGTCATTCATATATATAATAAACAATAATGGGCCCAAAACAGAACCTTGAGGAACTCCTTTATCTATTTGGTTTGCTGTTTCCTTTCTGTTAAATAATCTAAAAACCACTTAATTTCATTTCCACATATTCCAATTCTTTTTAATTTCTTGATAAGTTTATCTCTGTCAATTGCTTCAAAGGCACACTTTAAGTACAAAAATACTGCAATTACGTGCTTTTTTTGATCTTTATATGTTTTCCATTGATCTATAATATAATTTATAGCCGTTTCACATGAAAATTTGTTTCTAAAGCCTGACTGTTGGTTTACTAATATTTGTTTAGCCTCTAGGTATTCCATGACTTGTTCCTTTACAACATGTTCTAATATTTGTTCGTATTTAGGAAGACAGTTTATATGTCTAAAGTCATCAAACTTTTTTGGTTGGTCAATTTTAGGAATAGGCATAATTATTGATGTCTTCCATGTTTTTGGAAATATTCCACTGTTTAATGATTCATTTATTATAGCAACCAATGATTCACCCAACACATCAAGAGAATTTTTGATTATATTTATGGTTATACCATCTTGGTTTTTTTTATATTTTTTATTTCAACAGTCTTGAGCTTTATTTTTTTTTATTGAGACATTCACAGCTCAAAGCCCTTTACAAAACAAAATATTAGATGACACAGCATAAACTTAACCAAAGAAATACAATTTATAAACATTCATAACATCTATCCATATCAATGGTAGCAGAGAATATATAAAAAAATAAAAACATATGAGTAAGAACCAAGAATAAATAAATAAAAAAACTCAAGTAAAATAGTAATTACAAGGAATGAACACAAGAATATTATTGACTGAATATATATAAAAATGAATGGTGTGAATAACTACCTACATACTTAGTCACACTGGATCAGTGAATGCTGCCAGATGTGATAATATACTAGTTGCATGTAACACATGAGATCCAACTGTCGATAGCGATAGTACGTATAGTTGAAGAATAAGTACCAAACTATAAACCCATAAATTCAAATTATTTAATATTTTAAGATATTTGATTTTCTATACAACCATGTACCTAGGTATGTATGTCAAGATAGGATAGTATGGAGGTCAGTCCTTTGATCCGAATATGAAAACTGCATGATGGTATGTATGTAAGTTTGGAGATAAGTATCAAACAATTTAGTCTTCATAGATATTTTGTGTAAGCTACTACCATACAAATTTTATGAAGCAATGTCGTCACTAAATTCAATTTTTATAAAAATTGTTAGAAAAAATTTGAGATGTGCTAATACAATGTCAATATTTTTTATATAAAATTAAATTATCTAGTTGGGGTGTTTCGGCTTTTTTCAATATTTAAAAAAAAAATGGAAATATAGGCAGTTAAAACTCATAAATTTATCATGAAAAAAATATTTTTCTTAATAAAAAATGTTTGAGAAACCCTGGAATTTAAAAAAAAAACTAATTTGAGATTTTGTACTTGTCTATCTTTATACCAATTTTCAGCGTTCTAGCTTTTATGGTTTCTGAGATATATGGAAAAATTAACCGAAATTTCAAAAGTTGATAACCCCTGACTAAAACAAAATTTCACAATTCTGAGTATAAAAGTTTTGTAGGCCTATAACTGTTTATATATTCTGAAAATTTGAGTTCTGTAAATTGAGCGCATCAAAAGTTATAAGGGGGGGACAGACAGACACACAGACACACACACACACAAAACTCACATAAAATGTTCTACTCCGAATTCTGAGTAAATCCATGTAAGGGAACATATATGCTGCGAGGCCTCTAGTTGGTGTTATTAGCATGCAAAAAGTCCACTAAACCATACAAAATTTTCCTTCGTACACGCATCTTGGCTTAATAATGTCGATTCATTAAGAGAATTGAATTCTCATGAACGAATCGACAGTTGGATTACATTATTGAATTAAATAAAATAAAAACGAAATGTACAAAAATATATAAAAATGTAAACAAGTGACTACACAATCATTAGCCCAGAAAGTTATTAGGTATGTTAGTTTGCTTTTAATGTATGTATTATTTTTTTATTTTGTACATTAATGCTGAGTACATTGATGCTTTATTTATTAACTAGTTTATGTGAAATACTTCTTTGTGGGAAAACAATTGTGTCCAAATAAAAATCTTTTTTATAAACAATTTACTTCTATTTACAATATTTTGAGTACAAACAATATAACTATACTTTGTGTATCAGTCAATATAACAATGTTATTGTTTCAGTTCTAAAGCTGGGATGAATATTTTTAATTTTCATTTTAACAAGTCAACTTATTATTCTTCATCTTTTAAAAATTACTCAAGAAGTTTTTTTTACCAACCTTTTCACAACTTAACAACATAAAAATCGTGATTACATAGTAATCTAATAATTCACTAGATGTCTCTAAATTCTAATATATTACATCTTGTAAAAAGTTATACTTACTACAATGTTTACATAGAGTATTTCCACAACAATAATAAAGCAATCAATATCACGTGCGTTGAGTCGAAACTCTAAAAATAATTTATGTACATGTGTACAAAGGAGGGCTTCCAACCAACCAACCAATATATCTCATTAACACAGAGTAAAGAAACAGAAAAAAGCACTAAAGAATCCACCCACATTACAAGGAAAATAATTATTCTGGAGACAGCAGAAGAATGCAATTTACCAAAACGGATAACTAAGCACAGAAATTTCCGACTGATAAACTCTTCTGTGAAATTGCCCATGACACGAAAGTGTCATAGAATACATGCATTGAAAAACTAGACATATACCTACATGTAAAATTGTTAGTGAAACTATTAACAATAGGTACTATACATCATAATCGTTATCAGTAGTTCCACATATCATCATCATCGTTATCAGTAGCTCCACAGCTCCGTTACGAGTCTTGGCCTTCTCCAGCATTCCTCACCATCTCCTATTTGAGTCTATTGGAGTCATTAAATAAATATAAAAATAATTTCATAATGTAAATTGGGCTTAAATCTATTCAATAAATTAGTAGACTCTTCAATCACTGTTCGGATACTTGATACTTGAGATATTCCTTCATTGTTTCACCCAAGACTTTACCAGCTTCCCTCAGAGTCTTGTCGTCGTGAAAGCCCACGGAAACCCTGACGGCGTTCTGAGAACTCTTGGGCAGGGTTTTCCCTATTTGCGGAACGAATCTGACTGCTGGCACGGCGCCAGGTCCTCCGTGTTCTTTGCTCCAGGCCAAGAACTCCGCAGCATCCACGGGGGTGTTGATCCAAACAAAATATCCACCCTGAGGCTCAACAAAAGTGCAAGAATCCGGAAGATGCTGACGCAGACTCTCGCACAGCACTTTCATGCGATCCTGGAAAAACAAAATAAAGAACATTCAACAATATGGAAATAAATGAAATGTGAAATGTATCATTTGAAATGTGACTCCATCGCCGAATGCTCTGAATTCCCTGGACAAATATGATAACCAATACAGAAGTCCCGAGGCGAGCTAGAGCAAATAGGGAGTTGTTGTCTACCATCAAGGTCTGAAAAATCTAATACCTGGGTCATGTGATAACCAATACATTAGTCCTGAGGCGAGCTAGAGCAAATAGGGAGTTGTTGTCTACCATCAAGGTCTGAAAAATCTAATACCTGGGTCATGTGATAACCAATACATTAGTCCTGAGGCGAGCTAGAGCAAATAGGGAGTTGTTGTCTACCATCAAGGTCTGAAAAATCTAATACCTGGGTCATGTGATAACCAATACATTAGTCCTGAGGCGAGCTAGAGCAAATAGGGAGTTGTTGTCTACCATCAAGGTCTGAAAAATCTAATACCTGGGTCATGTGATAACCAATACATTAGTCCTGAGGCGAGCTAGAGCAAATAGGGAGTTGTTGTCTACCATCAAGGTCTGAAAAATCTAATACCTGGGTCATGTGATAACCAATACATTAGTCCCGAGGCGAGCTAGAGCAAATAGGGAGTTGTTGTCTACCATCAAGGTCTGAAAAATCTAATACCTGGGTCATGTGATAACCAATACATTAGTCCTGAGGCGAGCTAGAGCAAATAGGGAGTTGTTGTCTACCATCAAGGTCTGAAAAATCTAATACCTGGGTCATGTGATAACCAATACATTAGTCCTGAGGCGAGCTAGAGCAAATAGGGAGTTGTTGTCTACCATCAAGGTCTGAAAAATCTAATACCTGGGTCATGTGATAACCAATACATTAGTCCTGAGGCGAGCTAGAGCAAATAGGGAGTTGTTGTCTACCATCAAGGTCTGAAAAATCTAATACCTGGGTCATGTGATAACCAATACATTAGTCCTGAGGCGAGCTAGAGCAAATAGGGAGTTGTTGTCTACCATCAAGGTCTGAAAAATCTAATACCTGGGTCATGTGATAACCAATACATTAGTCCTGAGGCGAGCTAGAGCAAATAGGGAGTTGTTGTCTACCATCAAGGTCTGAAAAATCTAATACCTGGGTCATGTGATAACCAATACATTAGTCCTGAGGCGAGCTAGAGCAAATAGGGAGTTGTTGTCTACCATCAAGGTCTGAAAAATCTAATACCTGGGTCATGTGATAACCAATACATTAGTCCTGAGGCGAGCTAGAGCAAATAGGGAGTTGTTGTCTACCATCAAGGTCTGAAAAATCTAATACCTGGGTCATGTGATAACCAATACATTAGTCCTGAGGCGAGCTAGAGCAAATAGGGAGTTGTTGTCTACCATCAAGGTCTGAAAAATCTAATACCTGGGTCATGTGATAACCAATACATTAGTCCTGAGGCGAGCTAGAGCAAATAGGGAGTTGTTGTCTACCATCAAGGTCTGAAAAATCTAATACCTGGGTCATGTGATAACCAATACATTAGTCCTGAGGCGAGCTAGAGCAAATAGGGAGTTGTTGTCTACCATCAAGGTCTGAAAAATCTAATACCTGGGTCATGTGATAACCAATACATTAGTCCTGAGGCGAGCTAGAGCAAATAGGGAGTTGTTGTCTACCATCAAGGTCTGAAAAATCTAATACCTGGGTCATGTGATAACCAATACATTAGTCCTGAGGCGAGCTAGAGCAAATAGGGAGTTGTTGTCTACCATCAAGGTCTGAAAAATCTAATACCTGGGTCATGTGATAACCAATACATTAGTCCTGAGGCGAGCTAGAGCAAATAGGGAGTTGTTGTCTACCATCAAGGTCTGAAAAATCTAATACCTGGGTCATGTGATAACCAATACATTAGTCCTGAGGCGAGCTAGAGCAAATAGGGAGTTGTTGTCTACCATCAAGGTCTGAAAAATCTAATACCTGGGTCATGTGATAACCAATACATTAGTCCTGAGGCGAGCTAGAGCAAATAGGGAGTTGTTGTCTACCATCAAGGTCTGAAAAATCTAATACCTGGGTCATGTGATAACCAATACATTAGTCCTGAGGCGAGCTAGAGCAAATAGGGAGTTGTTGTCTACCATCAAGGTCTGAAAAATCTAATACCTGGGTCATGTGATAACCAATACATTAGTCCTGAGGCGAGCTAGAGCAAATAGGGAGTTGTTGTCTACCATCAAGGTCTGAAAAATCTAATACCTGGGTCATGTGATAACCAATACATTAGTCCTGAGGCGAGCTAGAGCAAATAGGGAGTTGTTGTCTACCATCAAGGTCTGAAAAATCTAATACCTGGGTCATGTGATAACCAATACATTAGTCCTGAGGCGAGCTAGAGCAAATAGGGAGTTGTTGTCTACCATCAAGGTCTGAAAAATCTAATACCTGGGTCATGTGATAACCAATACATTAGTCCTGAGGCGAGCTAGAGCAAATAGGGAGTTGTTGTCTACCATCAAGGTCTGAAAAATCTAATACCTGGGTCATGTGATAACCAATACATTAGTCCTGAGGCGAGCTAGAGCAAATAGGGAGTTGTTGTCTACCATCAAGGTCTGAAAAATCTAATACCTGGGTCATGTGATAACCAATACATTAGTCCTGAGGCGAGCTAGAGCAAATAGGGAGTTGTTGTCTACCATCAAGGTCTGAAAAATCTAATACCTGGGTCATGTGATAACCAATACATTAGTCCTGAGGCGAGCTAGAGCAAATAGGGAGTTGTTGTCTACCATCAAGGTCTGAAAAATCTAATACCTGGGTCATGTGATAACCAATACATTAGTCCTGAGGCGAGCTAGAGCAAATAGGGAGTTGTTGTCTACCATCAAGGTCTGAAAAATCTAATACCTGGGTCATGTGATAACCAATACATTAGTCCTGAGGCGAGCTAGAGCAAATAGGGAGTTGTTGTCTACCATCAAGGTCTGAAAAATCTAATACCTGGGTCATGTGATAACCAATACATTAGTCCTGAGGCGAGCTAGAGCAAATAGGGAGTTGTTGTCTACCATCAAGGTCTGAAAAATCTAATACCTGGGTCATGTGATAACCAATACAGAAGTCCCGAGGCGAGCTAGAGCAAATAGGGAGTTGTTGTCTACCATCAAGGTCTGAAAAATCTAATACCTGGGTCATGTGATAACCAATACATTAGTCCTGAGGCGAGCTAGAGCAAATAGGGAGTTGTTGTCTACCATCAAGGTCTGAAAAATCTAATACCTGGGTCATGTGATAACCAATACAGAAGTCCCGAGGCGAGCTAGAGCAAATAGGGAGTTGTTGTCTACCATCAAGGTCTGAAAAATCTAATACCTGGGTCATGTGATAACCAATACAGAAGTCCCGAGGCGAGCTAGAGCAAATAGGGAGTTGTTGTCTACCATCAAGGTCTGAAAAATCTAATACCTGGGTCATGTGATAACCAATACAGAAGTCCCGAGGCGAGCTAGAGCAAATAGGGAGTTGTTGTCTACCATCAAGGTCTGAAAAATCTAATACCTGGGTCATGTGATAACCAATACAGAAGTCCCGAGGCGAGCTAGAGCAAATAGGGAGTTGTTGTCTACCATCAAGGTCTGAAAAATCTAATACCTGGGTCATGTGATAACCAATACAGAAGTCCCGAGGCGAGCTAGAGCAAATAGGGAGTTGTTGTCTACCATCAAGGTCTGAAAAATCTAATACCTGGGTCATGTGATAACCAATACAGAAGTCCCGAGGCGAGCTAGAGCAAATAGGGAGTTGTTGTCTACCATCAAGGTCTGAAAAATCTAATACCTGGGTCATGTGATAACCAATACATTAGTCCTGAGGCGAGCTAGAGCAAATAGGGAGTTGTTGTCTACCATCAAGGTCTGAAAAATCTAATACCTGGGTCATGTGATAACCAATACATTAGTCCTGAGGCGAGCTAGAGCAAATAGGGAGTTGTTGTCTACCATCAAGGTCTGAAAAATCTAATACCTGGGTCATGTGATAACCAATACAGAAGTCCCGAGGCGAGCTAGAGCAAATAGGGAGTTGTTGTCTACCATCAAGGTCTGAAAAATCTAATACCTGGGTCATGTGATAACCAATACATTAGTCCTGAGGCGAGCTAGAGCAAATAGGGAGTTGTTGTCTACCATCAAGGTCTGAAAAATCTAATACCTGGGTCATGTGATAACCAATACATTAGTCCTGAGGCGAGCTAGAGCAAATAGGGAGTTGTTGTCTACCATCAAGGTCTGAAAAATCTAATACCTGGGTCATGTGCTGTATGGAGAGAAATTTCAATAGTCAGTAATAAAAATCTATATTAATTTAAATAATATTATCGATCACGCAGAGGTCAAAATTCGACCATCGGTACCTAATTCAATACATTTTCAAGATTATTGGACTTCATAAAAACAGCATGTATTCATCAAGCATGCTGCTCGGGATTCTCGAATACTCCCGACAATAGACGAGGATCAACGAACCATAGCCCACTGCCGTTGATACTAGCTGATCGACAGATCTTTGTTCATGTGTTGATTATTCAATAGAGTCGCGTTAAATCTTTACGACATCATAAATTAATTATGATATCATTTATATTGTAATTTCATTTGTTTAGAATAAACCAGTAATGATCACGTAAGTAGTTCTTTGATTGAAACCCTTCATCGTTATAAATTATGTATATAATTGTGGGAGAGAAGCGTCCATTGCAAAACCCTTGATGCCGAATTAAATAAAACAATGAGGACAATCACTGGATGCGTAAGGCCAACTGCTCTCCCATGGCTCCCTGTGCTTTCGAGCATTGCTCCTCCTGATTTGCGCAGGAGCCAGGCTACAGCTAGAGAACTCACCAAGATTGAAAAGAATCCCGTAATGCCCGCATTTCAAAATATATTCCGTCCACCAAGATAATGTCTGAAGTCCAGAAAGCCTGTTTGGTCGAAGCTACTCGGCGAATTCAACTTGTCTAGAGCATGGAAAGAGAAGTGGAATGATTCAGACCTGGTATTAAACAAACACATTATTCTAGACCCTAATGAAAGGGTCCCAGGTTATAACCTTCCCCGAAAAGTTTGGATTCAGCAAAACAGAATTCGTACAGGTCAAGGACGATGTAACTACCAAATGTGGAAATGGGGAAAAAGGGATTCTCTGGAATGTGACTGTGGAGCAAGAAGCCAAACTATCCAGCATCTAGTAGAGGAGTGCCCGATAAGGAGGTATGAAGGAGACTGGATGGACATCCATAGGGTGACTCCAGAAGCTGTGAAGTGGCTGACCGAACGGGAGCCAAGAGTGTAGAAGGGAACTACTCAATGACGCAGCCAAAGGCGCAGGAAAAGCCATAGCCGTACAAAAAGTAAAGTAAGTAATTATTTAATGAACAGACATATGCAATATAATTCCTTATGATATAAATAAATTAATAAACAAATATCCCCAAAGATTATATCCAATGCTCAATAAAGGAAAAATTCCAATTCCCATTATCGATGCATTATCTTCTATCGTTAGGATCAACGGAAATTTATAAACTGCTTCATAAGTTCATACAGAAAAATATAGTTATACTGTAATCCCCCCACAATATAGTTATACTGTAATCCCCCCACAATATCTTATTATTTTTCACACTCACTAGAGTTGTACTATTGTTCTCACAGTTGAAAAATTTCACACAGTTTAGAGCGCTGTTGACTACATATACACATCAACGTCTTTGGCACAAATAGTCCTGTATAGGGACTGGCTGCCTTACAAAAAAAATTATATTACAGTGTAATTGTTTAAGTAAGTACCATTTATATTGTTTCACAGTAAATATTCAGGTATGTGTTTTTCATTAACATGTTCACATATTAATATATAAATAATTTGAAATAATACTAATTTCATAATATAAATAAGTAGATACCTTGTAGATTTGTCTGTACCACTTGAGTTGTTTATCAGCCAAACCAAGTTCAATAATACTCTGCATTAATCCATACATCACATTGTTCATAGATCCTCCACTCTGTAGGATGCCCCTGTGACAATGACAACAAAATACTTTCAAGAAATAAAACACAGTATTAGCATGGATGTAACGCAATCATGTTATGTGTGTGTATATTGCATTTGTGAAATCTGGGGGGGGGGCAGAAGATTAGTGACATGTCTATTAAAAAATGTTGCAATCCAACAGTCAACAAACATTTTATTGAAGAAGATGACGCATTAAATAGTAATATTTCGAGCGACACTGTTCATAATTCAAATTTGTATATAATTGATTTTTCAAAATTTTCTCCAAATATATAGGTCACGTTATATTTGGACTAATAAGGTATAGCAATGAATGCAAAATAAAAATTGCCTTTAACATTAAAATTTACTGTTTTTGAAATCAGCTTAGTTAGACCTAACAGGCTAATAATGCATTTTTAATATCACTTTATTTTGTCGAGTAATTTATTGTAATACTCACGATTGTCTAAATCTCTGCACCAGCCCCGAATCCATCTCCATCCATCCGACCCTCACTCCGGGAGCGAGGATCTTGCTGAACGATCCATTTGATATGACGTGACCTTTAGCAGAGCTCTTCTTGCTTCCAACATTCCCCCGGGAACTGTCTTGACTGACGTCGTATGAAAACAGTCGTTGAGGAGGCTTTCCGTCCGTGTAGTGCAGGAGGTTATAAACGTCGTCACACGTGACCAATAAGTCGTAACGTCTGGCCAGATCTACTAATTTCTTACACCTCTCTGGAAATAAAAAGGTTAGATAATATTTCATTTTTTGAAATTCATTTAAAATTATTTCTATTATTACACTAGTTTTCATCCCAGAGCAGGAAGAAATTGCCAAATGGCTCGCCACTAGTATACTATTACAGTCAACCCGCTGTAATCTGACAAACGTTTTGCAAGGTGATTTCAGATGATTGAATCTGTCATATTATAAAGTAATGCCATAGACCCCTATAGTCCGGAACTATTTGAAAAGGAATACCTTTTAATCCGACAAATTACACATACTTATAAAAATACATATAAAAATAGTAAGATTCTATATGTGCTACAGGCTCTGTTCTAATAATAATGATAAGTAATTTATATAGCGCCATTTAATGATTCAAAATTATTCCAAGGGCGTTGGTAGCTCAATTATGTAATGCTCTGCGAAACAAAGTTGTTTTTAGTTTTTTAGAGAAGTTGTCTATGCTTTGAACACCACAGACATCATGAGGTAGTTTATTCCACTTTAATGGACCACTCACACTAAAGCATCGATAATAGTATGCCGCTTTGTTGGCTCTGTTTACCTCCTTCAAGGAGTTGGTACTCTGTGATCCAGACGACCTGAGTGTGAGGTGTCTCCCAGAGAGTTATTTTCTTTGACATAGTTCTTGTATGTAATTCGGTTCTCTGGATCATTCTCTTTGTTGATTTGCTCTTCCCAGTAATTGTATGATTCAAGTGTATCCAGATGATGCATATTCATTCGTGGCAACCTTCAAAGGTTTATTGAGAACTCAGCCACTCAAGCTCCGTCTTTGGTTTCTGACTGGGGCATAAAAAATAAACTTTGCTTCGCTCCTAATAAGACATATGGCTTGGTGTTCAAAGGCTTACTTCAAAGACCGCCGTCTATTAAGTTCTCAGGAACTGATGTGAGCTTTCGGGATCAGGTCACATGCTTAGGAGTTATTCTGGAAAGAGGGCCAAGATTTAAAAACCATGCTTGGTTGTGTATCGACAAGGCTAAGTCTGCTTTTTAAAGATCTCACACATCGCCGAGGCAAACTGGGATTTACAGTTTCGAGTCTGTTGTCTTTTCTATAAGGCAGTTTATCTCGGCATTGCTTGCTATGCATTTGGCTGCTGGTCTCACGCTTGTGAGCTTCAACACATACCAAGAATTTTGAAAAAAAAACTTCCAACAATTCATTTTATTTTAATCTGGTTAAAATAACTTGCATATCCCCAATCAATATGTCATATATAATGTCTATTTAAAATTTTAAATTAACAAACATATTACTTAACTTCTTAAAGTCAAATAACATCCAACTTTAATTTCAACAAATTTAACCAAATTATGATATTTTCACTAAGGTAAAAAGCACTCTCTATAGGGTGAATTGTCAGTAAAAAAAAAAAAAAAGGCCGACGTTTATGTTCAAATTACGCGTTTATTATATAATAATGTTATTTACTAACCAAAAAAATAGAAGATATAGGGCCAGTATTACAGTAAGCCCTCAACTCATTGAGTTTGTTAAACTCAAGATTAATGTTAAGGGGAGATTGAATCCATTTCCGTATTACAGTGCAATATGACATGTCAGTTACTAAATCTTCAATTATAGACATATTTTACTTTTTCTGTGGTTATTATCTGTCAAATTTTAAATAACCTCAAAACGGGACGCTATGACTTGAAATACTATTGTTTTAATATCCAACATGGTAAATTTAATTTTTTTCACCAAAATAATGCTTTTAAATGCCCATGTTCGTTTCAATATGGCTGTCAGTTTGTTTTGTTGTGTGATGCCACCGTCGATACAACTAACGCCTTTAGTGATAGAACACTGAAACTACACGTGTAGCCTAGCAACGAGTCGAGAAATGACAATTGACTCACCGTTAAGTACTTAATCCGCCAGAAACGTTGAGTTAAATATTTGTCGTTTTAGTGACATATTTGAGGAAAGATTAGGCCTAAACGGACACTGTAATACGCTATATTTTTGCAAAACTTGAGTTTAGCTCTTAAACTGAGACTGTAATACCGGCCCGATAATTATTAAAGTCAAAACTTATTATCTAATAAACTTGAAACTGGCCGTCATCTCTTCAAAATAAGAAAAAAATGAAATAAAGAATCACCTGGGGGAAGTAAAGTAGAGGTTGGGTTGTGAAAGTTAGGAATAGTGTAGAACATTGCCCAAAAAGGTTTCTCAGTCGAAACATCACACGAACAATACTTCTTGGTCTCTGCGACGATGCTTTCAAACTTGTCAACATCCACCCCCTGCGATGTTAGAGGAACTGAAAATGAAAATATCAACCTTCATTTTATTTTTTATTGTGAGATATGTGGAAAGAGTGATTGCGAGTGAGACAGCATGAATGACTGAGGTATATAAAGAAGGTGTGTTGTGCAACCGAAATCTTTCTACTTACATCTTGTGTATATATATTGTAAATGGATATATATTGAGAGTTACTGAGGAACTATCGAGTTATTGGTACACCCCAATAGGGGATATTATATTAATAAGACGCTCGCAGAGAATTGATGATACAAACATGTCATGTCAACTCATCAATTGATGATAAAAACATGTCATGTCAACTCATCAATTGATGATACAAACATGTCATGTCAACTCATTAATTGATGATACAAACATGTCATGTCAATTCATCAATTGATGATAAAAACATGTCATGTCAAATCATCAATTGATGATACAAACATGTCATGTCAACTCATCAATTGATGATACAAACATGTCATGTCAACTCATCAATTGATGATACAAACATGTCATGTCAACTCATCAATTGATGATACAAACATGTCATGTCAACTCAATTAAGAGTGCCTCATTATCATCAATGACTCCATAGCCCACTGCGGGCCTTGGCCTCCTCCAGCATTCCTCGCCATCTCCCTCTATCCTGACATGCTCCCCTCCAGTTCCTTACACCAACAGCCTCCACATCCCGTTGCACACCATCCATCCATCGGAGCTTGTAGAAACAATTCATCTTTTTTACTCAATACCCAGCACTCAAAACCATAAGTTAGTACGGGGCGTAGCAACGTTTTGTAGATTGTGACTTTGGATTTTCTAGACATCATCCGAGATGCCAGATGTCTTCTCAGACCAAAGAAGCATCTGTTTGCCGTATATATACTTCGATTAATTTCAGTGGATGTGTCATTTATGTCAGTCACAATCGATCCCAAGTAAGTAAAACTTTCTTGGGATCGATTGACTACATTAAGAGTGCCTGTTGTATGCTAAATAAGAATCACCAAACATCTTGAAATTATTTGCCCTGGAAGGGGGCAATTTTCGCACACTTAAATTTTAAAATTTGAGGGTATACCTATTTGTTTTTTTGCTTGGTTGTTTGGAGCACAAACTGTTCCACTACACGACTTAAAGACTCGAGGAGTTTGCCAGCATCTATATGTTACCTCTAATAATTTGATGATCTGGAAACTCTTTGAAGAGACTCAAGGCGATCATATATGTAAACTCTTCAACAAATATAACAGCACGGGGTGCTAGGAGGATGCTGACTATGAGGTGTAGACCATGAGTGGCTCCGCATGTCAATACCAGATTGGATCTGAAAATAAATTCATGCATTTTACTCACAAACTGTCATTGGCTGGGTTATGTGATTACTTTCACAAATTATGTTTTTTTATCGAGTTCGCTTGTCAATCCAATTTGTATATAATATGTCCTATTCTGATTCGTTTCAGAGTACGAAAACGTCTGTAACCAACGGGCAACCATGGATAAAAGGATTTTGTTCGCACGGTGTGACGTAATGAGTCCCGTATAAATGCAAGCACCTTTTTTACATTTCTCATGTACTAAAATTCAGACGGATATATTTAGACGAAACAGAATCGGACATAATGTTGTGGGATATTCTAACAATGCTTGAAAATAAGGCAATATAACTAACCCCATCTATTGAGAAATTGGTTTGAAAACAATGAAAGCCAATGAAAATGAATAAATGAGAATATGAGGTGACAATGATAAAATCAATGAAAATGAATATATGAGGATAAAATTTAATAATAAAAATGCAAAAAACGGTAATTATGAATACATGTAGAATCATTAAAGATTTTTTAAACGTTAATATTCGGGAATCAGTAGGGTTGTTAGGTAGTATAGAGACCTCCTCAGAGCCTAATCCTTTGATATGTTAAGTATCTGGATGGGTGAACTATTCCCAATTGAAAGCTTGATGATGCGTTTGTTGCATTTTATTTTGCTCTTTTAAATAATTTACAATAGACCCATTGATCTGCTAATTCTTTTGAGGAAGTGTATAATGGTAATAAGTGTATAATTGAGTGTTATTATTTGTAGTGCTTAATTGTTATTAATATCATTAGTAAATCGGCCAGCACCGTAAGTTAATAAAGGTGACAATGAGAAAAAACAATGAAAATGAATATATGAGGATATGAGGTGACAATGAGAAAAAACAATGAAAATGAATATATGAGGTGACAATGAGAAAAAACAATGAAAATGAATATATGAGGATATGAGGTGACAATGAGAAAAAACAATGAAAATGAATATATGAGGTGACAATGAGAAAAAACAATGAAAATGAATATATGAGGTGACAATGCTGTTACGTAGATGTTTCCCCTGGGGGCAAGTCTGGTCAAACGGTGAAATCAAAACCCTCATGATTACCCATATCATGGATATAATTATCATATGGAGTTCTATAATATCTTAACATATTTGATTTTGAGGGTTTTGATTTCACCGTTTGAACAGACTTGCTCCCCCTGAATTATCAATTTGTTTTTAGCTATTTTACATACATTTGAGACAAAAGTTAGAAATATAGAATAATTTAAATAGCAGCGCCTTGTCGGCTGCAACATGTATGGCCTCGGGATTCTCGAATACTCCCGACAATAGATGAGGATCAACGAACCATAGCCCACTGCCGTTGATACGAGCTGATCGACAGATCTTTATTCGTGTGTTGATTGTTCAATAGAGTTCCGACACACGACACCACAAATTAACTAAGTTATTATTATTTATATTGTAATTTCATTTATTTTGAATAAACCAGTGTTGATCATGTAAGTAGTTCTTTTGATTGAAACCCTTCATCACTATAAATTATGTATTATCAATTATTTAATGAACAGACATAAGCAATATCATACTTGGACGTACCTATATGTTTTAAATAAAATAGAATCCTTTTGAACACACACATTTGCATTATAATCTTTCTGATATAAACTAATAATAAAAATCTACCCCCAAATTGCTGACTCCCAACATATACCCCCAAAATAGGAATAACCTCCAAGGATTTACAACGGATACCTTGATAAATCACACACCAACTGTCATACCGGGAGTTCAAATCCATTCGAAGATTAATATAATTCAATGCACTTAGCATATTATATTGATTATAGTGTTTAACAATATATATACATGTGTACACCATTAAAAATGTCCAAGGTTTTTAAGTTACATGTGCATCCAAGTACTCAATTTTGTCAATTGAAAAATATACCTGTCAACGGTATCTCCGTAGTTTTCTGAAAGAAACTTTGCAAGAGCTTCCTGCATACCCCACCATCCTGCTGTCGGTCCATACTGAAACAGGTAACAGTTGTTCTTTTCTTCCGCATCCTAGAAAAATAAAATAGATTTAGGAATATAATACCGATATGAAAATAGATATTTCTTAAGTTTTGCGGCAGATAGGTACATCTGTCGCAAATACATTTGCAGTTGGACGAGGTCAGTAACCGGATCGGAATATTCTTCTTCTTCTCCTTTTGAATAGACCTTTGGGTATGTTTTTTAAGAGGCCTGCTCTTCCTGCGAAGTGGACCCCCAGCTATCCCTCCATCATTTTGGCGGTCTACCGCGAGGGCGGGTTCCGTGAGGCTGATTGTGAAGCACGATATGAGGAAGTCTGGTGCTGTCCATCCTTTGGACATGACCATACCAGTCCCTCCTCTGCTGCCTACTCCATCTGATGATATCGTCAACCTCACATAGTTCCCTTATTCTGGAGTTCCTCACTCAGTCTCTCAGGGTTTTGCCTGTAATAGCTCTCAATGTCCTCATTTCTGATCGGAATATTGACGACAATAATATTGTAAGACGTATTCTTCTATAGAGGTACGATCTAGAACCGGAGTGGACATTGACCCGGCATTACTTATTTGACCACCACCCTGAGGGTACAAGAGGCCATGTAGCTCTCGACAGTTAACGGTATCTACTGGGAAGATTTACATTCCTTAGTTGCTCAATATATTTTTCTTAATTAATCTCTCCTCATATCGATTTCCTCTTCTTGTTCCTTCCCAATCCTTTTTTTTTATTTATCTTGGTGTTATGTATATTTTCTTTGTTCTTTTGTAGCTTTCATTTTTCGTTCATGTACATGTATAATTCTGTCACTCTGTAATCTGGTTGGTTGGAAGAAATTGCCTAATGGCAATAAGCCCACCAGTGTGCATTATATTTGTTTATATTATGTACAAAAAATTAAATAAATAAATAAAAGTTTTTGTCAACTAAAATTATGAAAAAATTATATTTAATTTTAAAAATGAAAAAAAATTTAATTTAAAAAAAAAGTGTATATTGTGAGATATATTTAATTGTGATTTATAAATATATGTAAATAATCAAACTTTTCTATTCTCTCTCTCTCTCTCTCTCTGTTTGATCTAAAGTTTCTTTAATATCAGTACTTAAAAAATAAAAATAAAATTGATGTGTTTATCACTAGATGACATTGGCCCGGTATTACAGTCGGCCCTCAACTCATTGAGTTTGTCAAACTCAAGATTAATGTCATGTCAGTTACTAAATCTTCAATTATAGACATATTTTACTTTTTCTGTGGTTATTATCTGTCAAATTTTAAATAACCTCAAATAATACTAACTACAAAACGAGACGCTACGACTTGAAATACTATTGTTTTACTATCCAACATGGTAAATTTAATTTTTTTCACCAAAATAATGCTTTTAAATGCCCATGTTCGTTTCAATATGGCTGTCAGTTTGTTTTGTTGTGTGGCGCCACCTTCGATACAACTAACGCCTCTAGTGATAGAACACTGAAACTACACTCGTTGCCTAGCAATGAGTTGAGAAATGACAGTTGACTCACCGTTAAGTACTTAATCCGCCAGAAACGTTGAGTTAAATATTTGTCGTTTTAGTGACGTATTTGAGGGAAGTTTAGGCCTAAACGGACACTGTAATACGCTATATTTTTGTAAAACTTGAGTTTAGCTCTTAAACTGAGACTGTATTACCGGCCCATTGAAGCTATCTAAAAAAATGATGTATAATTAAAAAAGAAAAAAAACTATGTAGGTATAAATATTTTTTCATTTTAATTATATCTTTAATTTTAATCATCTTATCTTTAATGTTAATTTTTTTAAATTTAATTTTTTAAACTTGTTATCATTATTTTTTTTTTGTTTTATAATGGTTTGGTTCACGTCAAAACATTCAGCTGTGTCACCCATGGTCTCAAGTTTGACATTTTTTAAGTGAGTAAACACTGATGTTGTGTTGTGCTTCCATTAATGAGGCAATGCACACCTGAGGCTGGTCACCCCACAATGTGGGATATACCTTGATGGTATAAATAGTATTGTCACCACCGTGTACAAGTGCAGTCGTGTAGTGTGTATTGAAGCGAAACAAGTCTAGCTAACACTTTAACGACCAAAAATAAATGGAATCGACGGTGATTGAAATTCTCAAAAATATTAAAAATGAAACGGAAAAAATATGGAACAATAACACTAAAACAAAAAGTATTAAACTATCCATAGACGCCAAACTGACTGAACTGGAACTACTTTGGATGCAGGAAAAAACAAAGAAGATGGAAAAAATTATTACATTTATGGAGCAACAAACAAATATAACCAAAAAAGTAGAACAACATTTGGAATCATTAAAGAATAACTCAACACAGGGAATCAAGAAAACTAATGACTACGCAGATACTTTAAAGTACACCAAAAGAGAACCACCACAACAATATGCAATTATAATCAAAGCAAAACATGATAACATTTCACAGGAAGATATACAGAAGAAATTGCAGAAACAGATTAAAATAGGTAAAGAAGGAATTGGAGTAATTAACCTCAAAAAAATTACCAAAAACAGATTGATTATAAATTGTAACCAAAAATCAGAAGCAACTAAACTTGCAAATATAATAAACACCAAAAAAATAGAAATTGAAGCAGAAGAAATTAAAAAAAAAGAAACCATGTATGATATTGAAAGGAATATCAGAAGATTACGAGACAGATGACCTTGTCGCGTCCCTATGAGGGTCGCGGGATTGTGACGAAAGGAATAAGGACTGACCTGTCTTCCGTCGCCGGTTTCCAGATGACACTCTCTTCCTCTGCTGTCTTGAGGTTCGACGAGTCTTCTGACCTTCCAGGAGCAGCCCGGAAGGTACCAATTCCAATTGCCGTCGGGAAAAACACTCGATGCTTCGCGACCGGCAATATGCTCCAAAACTACGCTTCGCTGCGATAATCCACGAGATTATGTCACACGCACGAGGTGTCGACCGGAGCGCATTCGGACGCAGACTGTTTTCGATGCAGCCTTGACATGGTCAGGCCCGGATGGGTGGGGAAAGGAATAAAGTGAGGAAAGGATTTGTTTCAACAGTTCCAACACTGAACATCCCCCGGCCCAAGGGTTGGCATAGCCAATCCTTCCAAATGTTAAAATATTACAACATAACACAAATTAACAAACATGTGAAAGGATTCAATTCAAATATATACAAACTATATTCTAAATAACTTATATATAACATATTATGTAAACAAAAAAGGAATCAATTTTCCTTGAAAAAGGGACAAAGTTTATTGACCGGTCGGAGAACAGCCCCATTTGAAGTCTTTAACTTTACGACCCTTACAACTTTGTCTTTACCTGGTAGAAGTCCCAGTATTCTACCAGTCCGCCACTGAAGCGGAGGAAGGTTGTCTTCCTTTATCAACATTAAATATCCTATCCGAGGAGTTTCTGTGGAAATCAGCCACTTTGACCGCTGTTGAAGAGTATGTAGATACTCCTTTTGCCAACGGGCCCAAAATCTTTGAATAAATTGTAAGTTATTGGAAAATGTTTTCCATTCAGACGTTATATTCGAAGGTGTGGGTTCATCCCACGAAATGTGAAGCAACCAAAGTTTCTGTAAAATTAATATCGCCATAAAAATAATGGGGATTAACCATCCTAATGGATCAAAAATTCGAGCGAAATAAGACAATATACTACGTTTAGTACAGTTTTCACTATTTACTTCATTTACAGTATTGGTGAAAGTATTCGCTGTCGGGTTCCACTGGATTCCTAATAATTTAATGTTACAGCTATCATCAAATGGTCTTGGAATCTCGCAAAATTCACTTGGTAAATTTTCGAGGAGTTCAATTTTATTCGAAGACCATTTGCGCAATTCAAAAACGCCATCTTGTAACAAATGTATATGCTCTCTCTGAAGCCGTTTTACCTCATCAAGAGAGTAAGTTCCCGAGACTATATCATCAACGCATATAGCTGAGAGTAATACGTTTGCGGCGAGTGGATATATGTTTTTACCCGTCTCTGCTAATTCATGCAAAACTCTCATCGATACAAATGGGGAGCTTTTCATGCCATACGTTACCGTGCGTAATACGTATGTTTGCGGAGGATTATCCGGAAAATCTCTCCACAAAATCAGCTGATAAGGCTGATCATCAGGGTGAATTAATATCTGCCTGAACATCATCTTAATATCCGCCACAAATACGACTTGATGACATCTAAAGTTCAAAATAATGTCAACAATATACCTTTGCAATTTAGGGACAGCCAGTAAAAAATCATTCCGACTCACACCTGTGGAAGTGAGCACACTAGCATCGAATAAAACTCTAATTTTTCGAGAAGAAACTGTGTTTTTGTAAACACAATGATGCGGTATGTAATAATGCTTACCTTCTGAAGGTATTGAATTATATACTTTAATGTGCCCTAAGCTGATATATTCTTTCATGAAAGCGGAATTTTCTAATTTGGAGGTGCTATCACGTTCTATTTCTAGATTATACAATCTCTTTAAAGCAACATGATGTGAATCACCCAGTTGAAGATGATTTTTTTGGTAAGGCAAACGCACGACGTACCTACCATTGACATCACGATACGAGGTTTCGTTAAAGATTTTTTCACATTCTATGTCCTCGGGATCTGAAGCAATGTATTCTGGAACATTTTCAGACTCCCAAAATCGGTTGACTAATTTATCCAAAGAAATATCTGTGACAAGCGATACTAACGACGAATGTACTCGAGATTGTCTAAGTGTGTCACGAGATATTGAACCCATAATCACGTACCCGAAAATGGTTCCTACTGCGCAAGGTAAACCGTTACCCAAGCGCATAAGATCGCCTGTAATTACATCAGTGTAGACGTCTGCACCGATGAGAACGTCTATGGGACCAGGAATATTGAATTGTTCATCCGCTAGAACGAGATCCTTAAAGCGATCTGTTATATTTATAGATATTGAAATTTCAGGCAGGTTGTTTGTGATCTTATCAATAATAAGTGCATTAGTGGATATTGCAACGGAACCGGTCCGATCTGTAAGTGATATTTTTGTCAGGCCTTTCGTTCGGCGACATTGTTGTCCACCGAGAGCTGACACAGGAATCTCTGCCTTAGAACGTCTAAGACAAAGTCTTCGAACACAGCCTTCTGTGATGAATGACGCCTGTGAGGCACTGTCGAGAAGGCATCGAACCTTTTGAAGACTGCCATATGAATCCTGAATGTATGCTGTAGCAGTTGCCAGTACAACTGTACATAATTTGCGACATTCAGTTGATAGCACGACTGCCCTTGCAGTTTCCGAATCTTCAACCGTATTACTCGTTTCAATCGTCGGCGATTGTGAACGACTGGATTGAGTGTTCTTGTTCTCAAAATGAATCAATGTGTTGTGTGACTTGGAAGAACATATTTTACATGAGAATGAACTAGTGCAGTCCTTGATGTGGTGATTCTTAAAGCACGAGAAACAGAGACCCATTTGTCTAATAAAATTTTTACGCGATGTAAGTGATTCCCTTTTGAAGCTATTACACGCATAAATAAAATGATCTGTTGACGAACAAAACACACATTTTTTAGACTTTCCATTATCCGTTAAATGGAAAACAGATTTCGATGATTTTCTTTGAGAAATATCACGCGAAGGTTGTTTGGTGGATATTGTAGCAGCGTCAAAAGCACTACACTGGTTTTCTAAAAAACCCATTAGAACTGAAAATTTAGGAAGCTCATTACTGCAATTATGAATTTCAAAATTTGTTCTCAGGTCCACACTTAATTTCCGTACAATAATATGAACTAATATGAAATCCCAATGTTCTACTGGGAGTTTTAAGGCCTGAAGAGCCTGTATATTTTCTTTCACGGAACTTACGAAGTTGCGCAATTCTCGGACGTTATCTACATAACGTAAAGACATAATATTTTCCAAATGATTGTCTGCTATTAATCTTGTATTGTTAAATTGATCACATAGTAAATTATAAGCGATATTATAATTTTGATCTGTAATGGGCAAATGTTTTATTGTTTTTAGAGCGTCTGATTCTAAACACGAAAATAGATAATGAAGTCGTTGCACGTTATTTAATGAGTTGTTATCGTGAACCAATGTTTGATAAATGGAAAGGAAATTCGGAAAATCTACGTATTTTCCTGAAAATTTTGGTAAATTTATTTTAGGTAAATAACTGCCATTATTCGATACAGTCGACGAGTTTTGTGAATTTTGATTTGTCTGTGCATACAAATTAGAGTACATTTCTTTTATTTCATAATATGTGTTCATGAACTCGAAATATTTCGTTTGATGTACTGTGAAGTCAAAATCTTTAGAAGCCCCGACTTCTAAAGCTATATGATTTTCTACAAAGTCTGTTTTGATATGCTCGATATCCGAAAACCGTATTTTAAACTTCGATAAATTCATAGAATCGCCATTCTCAGCATCGATAGCAATCTTATGAATACTATCCAAAGATAGTTTAGCTAAATTGTATTTAACCAATTTCGCCATGATGAAATAAAAGTGTTACTGAACGTCAGTACTAAAAACAGATTAAATTGTAAACAAATATATGAACTATCTTTAGCCAAGTTTCATTAAAATAAAAATAATATTTCTGAACGTCACCAGAATTGGCGCCGTGAATGGACACCAGAATTGGCGCCGTACCATTCACTTATCTACAAAACACCTATATAAATATATATACCTAAAAAACACGTATACAGAAATATAATACAAAATAACCGAACGTCAGCTGAGTTGTTGTTATTGAAAATGTTCAAATTTCCAGTGAAATATAAATATGTTTCGTAATCCTAATATATTTATTCAAATGAATGTTATTTAACAAATATTGAAACGAAAAATAATAAAAATAATAATATTACTGAACGTCAGTAATGTTAGATATGTGGGGGCTGTCCCTATAATCGATATAACAATATATTTCTTTCAACAAAAATATATAATTAGAAAAATAATATTTTTTTACAAAATAAACACGACAAAACTGTAACAGAATATGTACCTATATATGATACATAATATATTTTATAAAGGCACCTCCGGTGGCCCACAAAATTATAATGTGCAACAAAAAATGTTTACCGTATGTCGGTAAAGAATAAATGATATTTAACTTAGAATGATACTATTTTGCACAAAATAAAACAATATTTTTAAACGACAGTAACGTATAATGTAATCTTTAGATATGTATCTAAATGTAAAATATGACAAACTATATAATAATCAATATTAATATTCAATATCATAATATGTATATTCTTTTCAACAAAAATATACAATTATAAACGAACAAAGCATACGTACATAAAATGAACACGATAAATGAATCATATTATTTTTGTGTTATGTTGTAGGTAGACAAAAAATCTATACAAAACAAAAATACAATATTTACCGATGCCGGTAAGTAATAAACTGTGTTGAAACTATCGTAACCAAGATTTCAAAGGAATAAGGGTATCATCAGGCTCGTAAGGACCAAGGATGTCGCGTCCCTATGAGGGTCGCGGGATTGTGACGAAAGGAATAAGGACTGACCTGTCTTCCGTCGCCGGTTTCCAGATGACACTCTCTTCCTCTGCTGTCTTGAGGTTCGACGAGTCTTCTGACCTTCCAGGAGCAGCCCGGAAGGTACCAATTCCAATTGCCGTCGGGAAAAACACTCGATGCTTCGCGACCGGCAATATGCTCCAAAACTACGCTTCGCTGCGATAATCCACGAGATTATGTCACACGCACGAGGTGTCGACCGGAGCGCATTCGGACGCAGACTGTTTTCGATGCAGCCTTGACATGGTCAGGCCCGGATGGGTGGGGAAAGGAATAAAGTGAGGAAAGGATTTGTTTCAACAGTTCCAACACTGAACAGACCTAATACACGACATATTTGCCCAAAATATAGAACAAGCGCCACTGCTCAAAAAGAACGAAAATCAAATGCAACTCAAGAAAATTATTAAAAATAAGAACAATAGTAGCAAAAATATTATTTTGGAAACAAGCAGAGAAATAAGAAGAGCTATGATCGAGAATGATAAAATATTCATCGGATATCAAAGAATCAAAGTAGAAGATTGTAACCCCTTAGTACAGTGCTACCACTGTCTTAATTTTGGGCACTCAGCAAAATGGTGTTTAAAAATCAGTACGCCACCAATATGTGCGCATTGTAGTGAACAGCATAAAACAGAAAACTGTGTGTCGAAAGAAAAAAAATGCTATAATTGTATATTAGCAAACAAAAATAGCGAAACTAATGTAACCTCTACAGAACATTCAGCAACTGATAAAATATGTCCGCAAAAAATTAAAAAAACATTGATTGCACAGAAAAGGATTGACTATTAAAATAAAAATGGATGATACACTACAAGATATAATCGACGAAAATTCTAATATATCAGAATTTATATGCGAAACATCCAAAGAATGTGAGATTATCCTCTCTGATCTTAATCACGCATTTTCTATTATAAATCTTAATATAAGAAGCATCCAGAAAAATTTTGACGAATTTTTAGTGTATCTAAATTCAATAAAATATGAACCGGACTGTATAGTGTTAACAGAAGCGCATCTTACTGACTATTCAAATTTTCATATTCCGAACTATACGTGTTTTAAAACAACAAAATACATTAACAAAAGTAGTGGTATTGTTGCATTTATTAAATCAATACATACTAATGTCATAGCATCGGAAATACAACTATCATTAGCCAACTGCCTAGAAATAATAATTACTACTAACAATATTAAATACCACATATATGCTATTTATCGAACACATCTTTCAAATGTGTACACTTTTATTAATGAAATTAAGAATAATATTCTTCTCCAAACAAAGAACAAAAAATGTATAATTCTAGGTGATATTAACATAAATATACTAAAACACATAAACAAATCCGAAAAGGATGAATATCTTAATACTATGACATTCTACAATTTCAAGTCATGCATCAACTCACCAACGAGAGAAATGGTGGGGCAAAATCCATCGTGCTTGGATCATATATGGACAAATAAAAGAGACATTGAAAACATAAAAACTATTGTATGGAAAAATAATATAACAGACCACCATCTCTGCATATACTTGTATAGTCAAAGGAATGATAAATCTAATAGTGAAAGTGTTATGAATGTTAGAACAGCTAAAGTGAATTATGAGAAGTTGAAAATGTCTCTGAAAGATGAAACATGGTCATCAGTGTTTCAAGTTCATGACGTGAATAGTTGTGCACAAAATTTTGAAGAGACACTCCTAAGCCATTTAAAAAAGTCAACAGAAGTAATTCATAAATATAATATTAAATCAAAACACAAAAAAATTAAACCATGGATTACTTATGGACTAATAGTAAGTATACGAAAGAGAGAAAAAACTTTTAAACTTACCAAAAAATACCCGGACAGTGAAAATATAAAGAGATATTATAAAAGATACAGAAATCTACTTACTCATTTAATAAAGAAAACCAAAGACAAATATTATGAATTAAAACTCTTAAAAAACTGCCACGACAGTAAAAAGACATGGAATATAATAAATGAAATAACTAATAAAACCAAAAAGAAAATAGACATTAAACAAATAAATGATGGAAATAATATCATACAGGTAAATGAAAATCCAAAGCAATGCGCAAAAATATTCAATGAATATTTTGTATCCGTTGGAGAAAACTTGGCCAAAAATATAAATAAAAACTACACAAACGACCAAATTAACAATGATCTAAACAACCCTAACAATTTCTCTGAATTTAAAGAAACTAATGAGAATGAAGTATTAGAAATAATTAAAAGTCTTAAAGGTGGATCAGCGCCTGGACATGACGGAATAACTGCAGAACTATTAAAGAACGTGAGCCAACACATTTGTAAACCATTAACATTTATCATTAATTTAAGTCTTGCACTAGGAACATTTCCGACAGTATATAAAAAAGGTATAATCACACCAATTTACAAAAGCGGAAGTCAAGATATTGTTAGCAACTATAGGCCAATTACCCTTGTATCGAATATAGCAAAAATTTTTGAAAAAATTGTGAAAAAACAATTATTAAAATTTCTAAATGAAAAAAATATCATAAACAATCAACAATACGGATTCCGGGAAAATATGGGAACACAGGACGCCATTGCTGAATTAACATCCGAAATAATCGACGCTCTAGACAATAGAAAAAAATGTATAGGTATTTTTGTAGACCTAAGAAAAGCATTTGATAGTGTATCTCATACTAAATTAATTAATAAAATAAATGACATTGGATTGCAAAAGAAAGTTAAAACTTGGTTCTATAGCTATCTCAATAACAGAGAACAATACACTAAAGTAAACAATCATATAAGTGAACCCCTAACAAGTAATTTCGGAATCCCACAAGGTACAGTTATAGGCCCAATACTATTTATAATCTACGTAAATGAAATATTTAATATTGATCTGAACGGAAAAATAATTTCATATGCCGACGACACTGTACTCATTTTTAAAGAAAATTCGTGGAAAAATGTAACATACTTAGCCAATAAAGGTATTAATAAACTCAAAATATGGTTCGATGATAATTTACTTTCATTAAACTCAGAAAAAACAGTTTTCGTTCCCTTTTGTTTAAACGTCAATGAAATAACGAATAATATCAACATAAATATAATACAAGAAAACGTAACTCAAAATAAAATAGCTAAAAAGGACGAAGTAAAATACCTTGGAATAACCATTGATAAAAATTTAAAATGGAAACACTTCATAGAGTTAACAAAAAATAGAATGAGAAAGTTAATTTACATATTTCTACAACTGCGTAATATACTGACAATCCAAAATTTAAAAATATTATACTTTGCCTTTGTACAATCTATTCTACAATATGGAATCCTTGGATGGGGTGGAACGTATAAAACTAATTTAAAACCGATTGAAATCACTCAGAAACTGATCATAAAAATAATCTTAAAGAAACCAATAGACTTTCCCTCCAATGAAGTATTCAAACAATTTCGTGTACTAAAGCTAAATAATTTATATAAAAAATATACTCTTTTAACAACATTTAAAAAATATTATAGTGAAATACATGAAAACAACAATAGAACCAGATCGAAAAATAATATTGCTATCCCTCGCGTCAATACATCTGCAGCCCAGCACCACTTTACATACCTGGGAATAAAACATTTTAATGACCTTCCAGATGAATTGAGGAAAATGAAGGAATATATACAATTTAAAAATTCTATTATAAAACATATTAACAATTATAATTACATCCAGTGATGGATTTTTGTTTTGTTGTTTTTTTTTTTATTTTATTTTAATTTTTTTATATTTCCAAATTACGCCAAATTGTGAGTGTAATTTTTTTTTTTTTTTTTTGGTGTTGAGTTGTGTGTACTTTTTTTTTTTTTTTTGATGATATGTTATGTGTATATATGGTTTTTTGATGTTGTCTGTTATTATATAAGAAATATTGATTTTGTTTTTGATGAGTAATTTATTTGAATTTGTTCTTGATGTAATTAATGTATTTTTATTGTATTCCAGTTTTTGCGGTTAGTGGTTTTTGTTTCGTGACAGTGGACGGTGAACGGTGAATGCCTGCTAGTGGGGCCCTGTGAACGGCAAATGCAGTTCGCGGTTCTCAGTATGCGCTTGCGTATACTAGAGTATGCTCCATTGGTAGGGGTTCATCCGTAAACTGTTCACCAGTTCGCGTAATATTAATTTAAATATATGCGTGTTATTTTTAGTAATATTATATGTTATTGAAATAAATGAACCGATAAAATGACTGTGCTCCTCCCTCGAACACGAGATTTGATCTCAACTGAGGGATGAATAGATATTAAATAATTTAATTTTAAGATACTGTTTATAATTCTTTTTATCATTAATGTATAATTGTTAAAATAAAAAAAAATAAAAAAAAAAAAAAATAAAAAAAAAATGAATGAAAGTAATATTCAATATCACATGACATAAAAAATACTTAGCATGCATTGAATTAGTGCCGTTGTAGGTATATGTTCTCGCAATAGCGCAACATATTGCATCTTAATTTTTTTTTCTGTACAGTGAAAAATTTTCATATATTTTTATATAATGGGCACAAAAAAATTAATTGATAGATAAATATTTTTTGGTCATTTCAGAATAGTGGAATATTGATACTAGATGCCAATCAGAATAGTGGAATATTGATACTTGATGCCAATCAGAATAGTGGAATATTGATACTTGATGCCAATCAGAATAGTGGAATATTGATACTAGATGCCAATCAGAATAGTGGAATATTGATACTTGATGCCAATCAGAATAGTGGAATATTGAAACTAGATGCCAATCAGAATAGTGGAATATTGATACTTGATGCCAATCAGAATAGTGGAATATTGATACTAGATGCCAATCAGAATAGTGGAATATTGATACTAGATGCCAATCAGAATAGTGGAATATTGATACTAGATGCCAATCAGAATAGTGGAATATTGATACTTGATGCCAATCAGAATAGTGGAATATTGAAACTAGATGCCAATCAGAATAGTGGAATATTGATACTAGATGCCAATCAGAATAGTGGAATATTGATACTAGATGCCAATCAGAATAGTGGAATATTGATACTAGATGCCAATCAATTTTTACATTTTTACACATTTGATGAAACAATTTCAAAACTGTCACTCAAAAAGCCATTATATTTTAATAATTTATCAGATGCAAATCAAGCATTGTCATATTTTTAAACAAACCATTCTGTGTTGCGTCGCTTCTCTGAATATCTGCGGCAGCGTAGACAGGAGGTCTGGTCCAGGGCACCCAGCGGCCAGATTGATGGTAGTCTTGTCATACACATCGAGTGCTGCAGACTCTTCAAACAGGTGACGGAGATTATTTCCACCTCCACTCTCGCTGTTCTGGGTGAATAGCGCTTGGACTCCACCAGTCTTCTTACTCGATGCCATCTTCCTGTTTTTGGGCTTTTTAGGACCAGTGGAATTATGTTGATTCGAAAGACAATTGCTAGCTGAAAAAGAAAATATTATCAACCACATATTACTATAATTCAGTTTGCAGCATAAAGCTGATATGCTGGAATGAGTTTGTGACGTCAGCACCATCTGCTCTCCCACCATCCATACTTCTGTTGTTTAAATAATTAATGGATGGATGCAGTAATTGGAATTATAAATAATAATAAATCTTTTTTTATTTCAGTCTGTGAGCAGGAGGGTGCAATGCAACACAAACCATATTTTTACATACAATATTTATATTAAATATTACAGAAGAAGAAAAATATTTTACAGAATATAGATTATATACAAAAAGAAAATGAGAAGAAAAAAAATAACAAATGAGTTTAATATAAAAAAAAACACTCTGTGTAGAAATGATATAATTATTGTCTTTGATCCAACATTGGTGCCCCTGTACAGCTTTTATGATTGTGTAAGGGTTCGTCCATATTCTTTCATGGTATGCGGCGGTTCAATGTCTGATTATGTTTTATTATTTTATGACAAATTTCTAGCATCTTAATAGAGACAAAGTGAGAATATTATAGGATAACTAGGAACTCAAGACACCTACAGGGCTTACAACATGCCATTGACTGGATTACCTGATCACTTTAGACACTTGCGCAACATTTTTACAAAGTTTTTGTATCCAACAAAATAAAATATAAAAAATTTTACTTATACAGACTACTGTGGCGCAATTGGTAAGCAAAATGGCTTCTGTGCGGGCGTTCTGGGTTCGATCCCCAGCAGAAGAAAAACTTTATTTAAATAAATTTCACACGCAAATATTGCTTCTCTGGGCTTATTATACACAGTCATTCATTCATCCATTACGGATTATCCCAAAATGAGGGGTAAGAACTAAATTAAAGTGTTCCTGTATATAAATAACTACTATATTACAATTAGACCTATAAATTATTGTTATGATCTAATCGGGTTTTTTTTAATAATTACTATAAATAAAAAATGTTTTTTATAAAAATTATAATAATACAATATAAAATCTTATACTGCTTGAGGAATAATATTGTTAAATATACCTATTATATTTTATATACTTAAATAAATTCAATTTATACACAAATAACATCAAAAGAAAGTATAAACAATTATTATAACACTAAAGTTTTAAATACTTACTCAAAAGAGAAGATAATAAACATAAAGAAATAATATTTCAAATGAAATAAAACTGAACTGTTAACAGTGACATTTGATTTGTAAATAGGTATTAATTAGACTACTTTTGTGATAAGACCAACCTTATCATGGATAATAAAAAGATACTCTTTAAAGCATTACATAATATATTATAATATACTATAATATATTAATAATATATTATAAATACTGATGCTATTTACATATGTTTACATGCATATTATGATTTGCAGACTCGTTTCTCATAACAATAATGTTATATCAAGAAATTATTATTAAATGAAATTTGAATTGAATTGCAATATAAATCATTATGTAGTTAGATAGAACAGCTATTATCATAAATATTATTAAAAATATTATAGGTAGGTTATGTAGTCCGTTTTTTCTATGTTTTGACTTGTCCCAAGGCATTTCTGAAAAACCAGCTGCACTCCAGGGAAACCTGGTATTGTGCAGATGAACCTTTTTACTGTCCATTATTGGTCAGACATATACAATTTTTATAACATTGTAATCTTAGATACTTACTTAACGAGTGCGGAACTCAGATTAAATCTTAGATTATATATTATGTTACAGATACCTAGTCAAGGCAATGAATGTATGACAACTAAAACCACACTGAAACGAAGTGGTTTATCTCAATATAGCATTGACATCTGCAGAATGTGTGAAATAAAAGTGATAAAAATGACAGTTTGTGCAGTTTTGTGTTGTGAGCATAATCCTAGCAAGAATTTAGAAAGTACAGGGATAACATTTTCTTTGTAAGTAGGTACCATCTTTTGTAAGTTGTTTTGTTAGATAATTAATTATATTTTTTTTCCAATAACTAATCTGTGGTGACACACATTATTAGGTACTCATATCGCGTCATCACATCTTTCGCCGAGATTCCCGCTAGAATCCCTGAATCTCGAGCAACCAGTCCCAAACACATTGAAACACGGGACCCAACATTGCTGTCCGGCCCTCAGTCACAGGCAGTCGCACCATAGAACACATTAACTAAGTCGCACGCACCCGCCGCGCACATTGAGGACACGCACCTTTATCATCAGCATCAACCAATTCGCGAACTACCATCATCCTTCACACCTCATATCCCTACACTGGTGACCCCGCGAAAAAAAAGTGAGATTCGCAGTGAAAAGTTCGCGAAAAACAGTTCTCAAAATATAGTTTTCTTTGTGTTTCAATCTTTCTCTCTCTCTCTGTGCATTGTGCATCGCGTCTCTACAGAATGATACAAAAGGGTTCGTTGTTTCAACCGAGATCGTAAACACATGTACCAGTGTCGACTCCGCATCTACGGTTTTCAACATCCGCGGCTTTGAAATACCAGCAACTGAGGACGGGACAGGAATCACAATTCACAGTACCTACATTACATTCACAAGAATCAAAATTCACAGCACATAATATTCACAGGAATCAAAATTCGCAGTGCAAATCCTCGGTATAGCAAACGCAGTATACCCACAAACTCGTCGCAGCAATCAAACGATAGTCAATTATGGTACCATCATCACACTTACTCTTGAACCTTGGCTTTCTTCGCAACATCATACACATGTGACACGTTCCATCATCGATATCGATTCGTTAGGTCGCGACAACCTACTTGTCGAAGTCCATCATCAGAGACATGACCAAGTCACTGCCACTATACTGACTCTGGTCGCAGCTCTAATGGGAACATCACTTTCATCAAGATTGTCACAAGCACTACAGCATACCATCATAAAGTCAACGTACCAGTAGACCCCAAACACCAATGCGAACAGAAAATAACAAATGTTTTCTTTCGCAACAACATGGTCAGCCATTTTGAAACCACCCAACGAGGGATCTTTCAGAATGGTACAACGGATGAGTACACGACATCCATGGGAAGCTTGCAACGGTATTCATTGACCGACTCACTGGTCAACATGCATACCCCATACCACTTCCCATCTCTCTCCATCACCATGTCACCGCAGTGGTCACCGCATCAGAACATCAAATTCACTATAATAATTATTCAGTGTTCATTTATAACATTTTTCGTCAGAAAAAACTGTGAATTTTCATTACAATAATCAGTGTTCTTTCATAACACGACAATTCAGTTAAATCTGTGAATTTTTACATTGCAACCGTTTGTAATTCATTCAATACAGTGCTTTTTCATGAAAAAACAATTTGGTATACCGGCAGCAATTTTCATGTGCCGAGTGATTTCATAAAAAAAATTACACATGGCAGTATGTATTGTCATGTTATAGAAAATTATGTATAGGGAAAAATTAATAATTGGGAATTTATAGTTTTTTTTTGTGCGAACACACTAAATTGATTTTTGTCAGGTGGCAATATTTTTTATGATTAGCAAAGCTTATGTCAAATTCTTTCTTTTTGCATACACCTATCGAAGCGGTACGGCCAGTGTAGGAAAATGGCGGCCGACGTCGATTTGAATTTCTGAATTTGGGGTAAGTTTGTTTTATGTGTTCGTATGTCAAGATAGTTTGGCGAGAGATCATTTTTCAAACCAATAATCCTGTTTTCTTTTCTATAATCTAGATGCTGATATAAATGTCAGTCATCCCAAATTCAATCCTACCCTGATATTGCGCACCCATTCTGACGAAAATAATTTTTATTTAATTCTACAAATGGATTATTCGAATGTTATTCCATTTAGTTTTCCATTGGAAATATATTTTATTTGGATATTATTTTGCAATTACCATGCTTGCATATACACGACGATGAAATGTACGACATTTAATTCTGCCTAACCTAAAATTTTATAACTGACGACAAAGGAGTCACATATAGGAAATTGTCGGAGACAATTTCTTCATTTGGATTTTTACTTGGACACAAACAAATTTCTTCACTTGGATTTTATTGTAACATGGAGGGATCAAGATACAAATAGTCACGAGAATTTTAAAATCTAAATACATCTTCTACAACCGGATTCATTTAAAGATATTGGTCATCGAGGGGATCTCCTTATTCATGCTGCGAGTCGATATTGTTTTATAATGTTTACTCCATAGCTGTATGATGAGTTATACCTTTATGATTTTATTGTCTGAATATATGAATGTGAATCCATTATGTTTGAACCTAATATAGATTGAAATCATGATTTTGAGTATGATATGAAAGAGATTTTGTTTGGTTTGATTTTGATGTAAATTCATGTTATATATAAGTTTCAATCTTTAACATTATTTTTATAACAAATATTTAAAAATTTCACTTTTATATTCAATTTTCATTTTCCTCTTATAGGAAATAGTTGGTACTATACAAACAAAGTTTGATATTTTAGAGTCATGTATTATAATTTATTTCTACAATAAAAATGTAAATATCTCAAAGTGCGTTATCTCTCTGTCTTCCTAATGCAGTACATCATTATCTCTCATATTCAGTTGATATTTTTATTTAATTTAATTCAATTGTTTGAATTCATTTTGTCTTCATATAGGTTCACGATTAAAAACATGACCCTGAGAGTAAAATTTTCATGAGTCTCATTGCCTCTATCGCTGACTGTTGGTGGAAGGAAGTGTTGAAGCATATCAAAATCTGTTCCATTATCACACACCTTCTCATTGGCGCCCAACGTGGGGCCCCTTCTCATTAAAGTCACATCGAGGAGCTTAATTTTTAAAAATTCTTTGGCGTGGACTATTAGGCGTTCATGGATCGTGAATTTATGTGAGGACTGGCGCCCAGATTTTAAATTTTATACCTTTATTTTGTTGTACTGTGTTTGGAGGGGAGAGATTAATAGGTAGAATCTATAGAAAGTTTACGTTAGGTAGGAACTCCTATATTCCATATGAATCCCACCTTTTAACCTTCCTTAAAACTGACAAGGACACTAAGATGATCAACATGGCTTGGAGGATGACCAGGAAAGATCTGATGCTCAGTTATGTACAACATCAATACAATTTGGCTTTGAGCATATCTCACATCGTCAAAAGTTAAGTGATTGTTTTGTGTTTTTTCTATCATTTTATAACTGATCGTTGAAAGAATCTGAATTTTATTATGTCTCTTTTTATTCCAGCATACAGAAGCATTTATTTGAAGATTTTTTTTATATTTGACAAATTTTCAATGTCAAAAGAAATTTCATTACCTACATAATTTGAATTTTTTTTATATATGCAGAATGTTGTACAGAATGTATTGTTTCAGTAAAAAATTATTAATTACCTAGTGACAAGAATTATTGTTGAGTGTATTTTTTTTTGAGGGAAATTATAATTATTGTATTATTGTAATTGCATTCTGTGGGGAGATAGATCTTTTCTAACTTTGGAAGTGAACAGTCATATTTACAAATTCAATTTTGATTATTTTTTTTTGAAAGGAGAGTTCTGGTTTGAAAAGTTGATTATTAATGGGAAGAATAACTTAGTGATTTTTTTTAGAGAGAATATTTCAACATAATCATTTTAATGTTTTCTTTTCTTCTTAAATATGAACAATTTAGTTTTGGTGTTTTATCAAGATTTATTTTTTTTAAATTCATTATAGTGTGGAAAGGAATTGTTAAATAATTTTCAATTAGTATTCTTGGGGATTTATTTGTTAAAGGGGGAAGTGTGAAAAATTTTCATCGTTGTTTAACAGGTGTGATTAATTCTTTTTACAATTTTCAGATTTTGGATTTTGTTTTATTCGAGATTCACTTCTGGAAGCTTTTATATTAATACCATAATATTCAGATGATTTTAAAGGGAAAATCTCACATTTAATACAAATAAGTGGAGGTGAAAAGGTATTATTTATTTTATTGAATTTTTCACTACTACAGTTTTTTTTTATACATGTTTTGAGTTTATTATGCGTTTTTCCAGTTATTTTTTTAGGAAGATTAATATTCCATATTGAGGTGTGATTTTGTTTATCATTAAATATAGTGTTTTATTTTTAAAGAGAGGTCATTATTTGTTATTTTAAAGGGAATCAATAATTATCTGTTCAATGAATTTTATAGAAACGAATTAACGCCACCTGTGAATAAACGGTCATACTTTTATGTGATTCAGTTATCTATTCAATATTTTCTGTATTTCGAATATCACGAGCAATTGATTGTTTTATATTATAGAAATCTACTTACCGACATAAATACGATTTGTCATTCTGACATTGTATAATGCGTTAATATTAAACATCTCTTTTCTATGATATTAAACGTTAAATATAGTTGATTATAGGATGAATATTATCAAATTACTGTTATTCAGAATCGTTTTAAGGTCAGTCTTATGTTATTTATGGTTTTTGAACGTTTAATACAACATACTATAAAGTTAATCATAATTTTCATATACTTGTTTGACGCAGAAATCATCTTGTCAAATTCAAAATAAAGTTTTGGTTTCATCTTTGAGATATCATAATATCTAAAGAATATTGAACAATAGTTGGGTAATCGTTGACTTTTATATTCATTTATATTCTTTTCGAGTAGTCCATTTATGTAAACCATAAATTATTATTCCGAAATCAGTTTTTTTTTTATAAGAACCGAAGTGTCAAAAGTTCAGCATTTTTTTATTATTTGTGAAGTATTTTATTGTTTGATTATCAGTTTTAATCTAGTTCAATTTTTTTTATTTTTAAAACGAATAATTATGGATCTAATTCCAAAATATGCTTTTAAATCAATCGAGGAATTAAAAATACAATTAAAAATGCGTGGTTTACCATCAGCAAACACATGGAGGGATTTGAGATTACAGGCAGAAGCATGTAATGGGGCAATTAGACAAATAATAGAAGAATTGAAAAAATCAGAGGTTGACGATGATTCAATTAGAAGCTTGAAAAAATTCTATGGTATACCATATGTTGATATTGATGTTGATAATAAGGATAAAGAAATTTTAGTGGATGATTTCCCACCTCAGTTGTCTAATGGTAACGATGATATAGACTTATCAATAATTACGAATGATGAAAATTTGAAACTAACGGATAATACTTCCATAATTTTGTCAAATACGGAGTCCGAAACTACACAGTGTGTACGTGAGGTGGAAATGAATGAATTTAGTGATTCGAATTTGCTCAATGATAATAATAACTCAGATATCCATGATCCTTTAGTCGATCCTGTAAATATTGAGCAGACGTATTCGATCTCTGATAGCGAAGTTAATTACACAATGAATGAATCAGTGGACTTAATTAAGAAAAATGACACTCCTTATTTATATTGTTCGTATCTTTATTCACCTCAGGCCAACGTTGTTGAAGTTCAACATAGAAAATCCATTACGGCACTTACCACATTGGTTGATGATAATCAACGAGATGAGTATAACCATGTTGTCCCTATTCGCTCAGCGATAAATTCTTTAATTAAGATGTCAACTGGATACATCCCATATTTTACGTTGTCTAAAAAAGAATACATAATAAAAATGGAATACCATAATAAATATAATCCTGTTCGCTCCTCGTTTAATGAAGTTACGGTTGCGTCCACAAACATTTATATGAATCATGTTTCTTATTTTAAAGATGCTTTCATGAAAGTTCAAAATAATGCATTCGAGTCATATTTAAATGATACTAATGATTGTGAAAAGGCTGGAATTGAGGAAGAATATAATATAGGGGATTATTTTTATGAAAATAATTTTCCTCTATCAAAGAATATGAATTGTTTTTCCAATAAAAGGTCTCTGAGTTATTTAAAAAATAAAATAATAAATAGAAGTTCATCTCTGGTTTATATTCTTTCTAATTTGTTTAAGAATAGAGTGTTAAATTCCATAGTAAAGACATTGTTATGCAGGGTTAACGATTGGATGTTAATTGTTAATCGTTTTGTTGTTTTTCGTTATGATATAATTAAGTATTTATTTTTTTCAGAATTTCACTTTGAGGTGGATGGACTGTCTCAATTTCTAATGTTATTTTATTTGAGTAAAGTATTGATGAATCATTAATAATGGATTCATTTAATTTTTATTCTTGTTTACTTATTTATATTGATTAGGGAATTTTTTTTATTTACATTCAGTATAGTAATGAGAGAAATGCATAGTGAACCTCAACAAGAGTTAACGTTGATTATTTATTTTAGATTCAAACCATTTTTAAGCATAATATTTTGCATTTCAATATCATCCAACTAGTATTTAGTGATAATTATTTCACTTTATTCAAATTTAAAGATTTAATTAAAAGTAAATAGTTTTTTTTATTTAAAGATTTTTAGAATTTTTTTTTAGAGATTTTTAGAATCTTTTATTATGATGAATGGTGATTGTCAGAGTGGGGGTGAAATATTTATTGTAGATAGATTTGTTTTAAACATTTTATTTTTTTTATTTTTGAATGTTTATTTTGATGTGATGTATTAGTATTGGTATCGACATAACATACAAGATTATTTTAGGTACAAATCTTATTTTTTTTTATAATGTAGACAGGGGATTTAAAATTTACAAATGAATATTTTACATTTTATTATGATTTTTTTTACTGTCATCAGTTAGCTGTATTACTTCACAATTTATAGTTGATCAATTTTTATTTGTGAATGCTGTTAGGTATCTGTCGTCAGAATTACTTTGTTTCTTAGATAATGATGTAAATTCGCACATTACATCGTTATTGTTAGTTATATGGTGTTATGGTTGTGCGACCATAATATAATATAATCTGAATACAAAACAATTTAAAAATCTGGTAATGGAGATCAAATAGTAGAAACAAATTGTGAATTTGTTTTAAATTTCTGTGGTATTGTATATTTTTTTGTATAAATCAGTTTTTAAGAATTTGATTCTGATATATTAAATTTTAATATTGAATTTGAAATTTTATTGTGGAGTATTACAACATTGTACAGCGCTTGAATACAAAACAATTTAAAAATCTGGTAATGGAGATCAAATAGTAGAAACAAATTGTGAATTTGTTTTAAATTTCTGTGGTATTGTATATTTTTTTTTGTATAAATCAGTTTTATGAATTTGATTCTGATAGATTAAATTTTAATATTGAATTTGAGATTTTATTGTGATGGGTTACATCGTTTTGTGGGTAAAAGAAATACAAATTTCTTTAATCATTGAGTGATAGACATCAAATCACAGGAAACATGAGAAGGGTTTAAAATTAATTTTTAATAATGAATAATTTTAATATTAATTTGTAGTAATCTGTGTGAAAACATAAAATATATAGGTTCCAGAATTTATTTGTTTAAATAGTTTTAATTGAGAAGGGATCTTGTATGTGATGTCACTGCTAATTAATAATTTATTTATTTATTTTCTTTTATATACAAGATATGAAGGTGTGGTTGTTTGGTCTTGAACTGAATTTCATTCTATGGAATCTCATAGATGTGATAATTGACATTTTGTCATAATTTATTAAATGTTTTAAAATTTATTTTGAAGATTTGGGGTTTTTAATTTTTTATAATTGATGTTAGGAATAGTATTAAATAATGTTTAACCAGTTTTTGTGTTAAATGTTATATTTTTTTTTTAGGAATTATATAATATTTATATTAAGACTTTCCATCCCATATGATAGCTCCTGCATTTTTCCGGCTTATAATTGGATTTTGCATTTTGTATCTCGCTTGAGGGTATCCGATGAGCCAAGAAATCTTTGTATTTCGCTTGAGGACATCTGATTTCCCAAGAGATCATTTTTTTTTTTATATCTCGCTTGAAAGTACTTTGCGACTTGAGAGATTATTCTTTATGCTAAAGCCTTTTCGGTCGTTTTAGCTAAAAAAATGAAAATGAGCGATATATGAGAGTATTTTTAGTCAAATTTTCTACTAATAATTAAAAATTTGTTAGGGGAAAAGTTTTAAATTTAAAAATTGTAGTCTTCTTGTGAGCCTTCAATTATTTTTGGGATTTAGGGTGTAAGTTTCACTTGTTATAAAGTGATACTTGTAAAAATTGATGTAATAAAAGATCATAAAGTAACTCTAAATGAGTCGTTTTAATTTTATTTTATCATTTAATTGGGTGTTATGTTATTTCATTAATTGGGATCATTTTTTTTGTTTTTGTTAGGAGTTTTCTTTTCTTACAAGCGGAACTCTGTTATGTCAAATTGTACTTAAATATTTTAAAGTTAAATTTTTTGAGATATTTGTATTTAGGAATTGGGGATACATATTAGAAGGTTATGTTCTGAAGGAATAATATTTTATATTTCAAACAGTATTCGTTTTACAGGTCAATATTTTTTAATCCGTTAACATGATTTTGTATGTTTCAGGTTATATTTTTTTGAATGGTAGATAAGTATATCGTTGTTTTACCATGTCTATTGTGTAACTGTTTCAGGATGATGATTTATGATGCAAATGATTTCCTTTTTTCTTTTCATATCCTTCGGTTTGATTTATGATCTCTGGGTTGGTTTCATAATTTGCAATTTTCAGTTTTTTTTTAAAAAAAAATTTCTATTAAATTTTTTTTATGTGGGGTTGCGGGTATGTCATGTTATAGAAAATTATGTATAGGGAAAAATTAATAATTGGGAATTTATAGTTTTTTTTTGTGCGAACACACTAAATTGATTTTTGTCAGGTGGCAATATTTTTTATGATTAGCAAAGCTTATGTCAAATTCTTTCTTTTTGCATACACCTATCGAAGCGGTACGGCCAGTGTAGGAAAATGGCGGCCGACGTCGATTTGAATTTCTGAATTTGGGGTAAGTTTGTTTTATGTGTTCGTATGTCAAGATAGTTTGGCGAGAGATCATTTTTCAAACCAATAATCCTGTTTTCTTTTCTATAATCTAGATGCTGATATAAATGTCAGTCATCCCAAATTCAATCCTACCCTGATATTGCGCACCCATTCTGACGAAAATAATTTTTATTTAATTCTACAAATGGATTATTCGAATGTTATTCCATTTAGTTTTCCATTGGAAATATATTTTATTTGGATATTATTTTGCAATTACCATGCTTGCATATACACGACGATGAAATGTACGACATTTAATTCTGCCTAACCTAAAATTTTATAACTGACGACAAAGGAGTCACATATAGGAAATTGTCGGAGACAATTTCTTCATTTGGATTTTTACTTGGACACAAACAAATTTCTTCACTTGGATTTTATTGTAACATGGAGGGATCAAGATACAAATAGTCACGAGAATTTTAAAATCTAAATACATCTTCTACAACCGGATTCATTTAAAGATATTGGTCATCGAGGGGATCTCCTTATTCATGCTGCGAGTCGATATTGTTTTATAATGTTTACTCCATAGCTGTATGATGAGTTATACCTTTATGATTTTATTGTCTGAATATATGAATGTGAATCCATTATGTTTGAACCTAATATAGATTGAAATCATGATTTTGAGTATGATATGAAAGAGATTTTGTTTGGTTTGATTTTGATGTAAATTCATGTTATATATAAGTTTCAATCTTTAACATTATTTTTATAACAAATATTTAAAAATTTCACTTTTATATTCAATTTTCATTTTCCTCTTATAGGAAATAGTTGGTACTATACAAACAAAGTTTGATATTTTAGAGTCATGTATTATAATTTATTTCTACAATAAAAATGTAAATATCTCAAAGTGCGTTATCTCTCTGTCTTCCTAATGCAGTACATCATTATCTCTCATATTCAGTTGATATTTTTATTTAATTTAATTCAATTGTTTGAATTCATTTTGTCTTCATATAGGTTCACGATTAAAAACATGACCCTGAGAGTAAAATTTTCATGAGTCTCATTGCCTCTATCGCTGACTGTTGGTGGAAGGAAGTGTTGAAGCATATCAAAATCTGTTCCATTATCACACACCTTCTCAGTATGTATAGTCATCAGGACAATAACCCACTGTGTAACTTCATACCCGAATAGTGAAGTTTTACGACTTCTCAAGACATCATCATAGGAAACTTTTACGATTGTTTTTTTTATAAGTGCATATGACGTTGTTAGAACTTTCGATCTCATTTTCAAAGTTCGCCCCAGTGACCCTAGGCAAAATATGGACAAAAAAATGTCATTAAATCATCCCGCTCGACATTTTAAACAATACAGAGCCGCATTAGGCTAGAATATTATTGATATTTGAATATTATTTTTTTTCTCACATTACAGACCATTTAAAAAAAAATTGTGAACCAAGTGTTAACATTAAGTGTTTGTGAACGAGATTTCTTTAAGACAATTCAGTGAACTTTATGAGAACAATATTTTTATTTCAGTTTTTACATGTCGCACACAAACATTGGTCAGGCATCGTGACTTCGTCACTGGGAGGGGAGTGATGTGGTGACACACATTATTAGGTACTCATATCGCGTCATCACATCTTTCGCCGAGATTCCCGCTAGAATCCCTGAATCTCGAGCAACCAGTCCCAAACACATTGAAACACGGGACCCAACATTGCTGTCCGGCCCTCAGTCACAGGCAGTCGCACCATAGAACACATTAACTAAGTCGCACGCACCCGCCGCGCACATTGAGGACACGCACCTTTATCATCAGCATCAACCAATTCGCGAACTACCATCATCCTTCACACCTCATATCCCTACAAATCCAAAATTTAAATCCCAACAGCAATAAACGCTCAAATAAATAGTGTGTTTTTATGATTCATTAACCTACATAGGTTAGGTTAGTTACCTATTCCTTATCTACCATATCAAAATAATTTTGGTAATGTTTTTTTAACAAATGTATTTTCTTGGGTAATGTAATTAATATTATTGGCATGGAAAGAAAGAATAATTAGTTCCAATGGTTAGAACGTTGCCTTGTATGAAGGATAACTTCTTGAGACTTGACTCTGCAGCTAATAACATGGGTCTAAAGATCATATAACATCATATGACAAAATATATGGCAACAAGAAAAGCATCGCTGTAAGAAACGAATCAATATCAGTGGGAACCCATCAGCTAGAAGCCGTTGAATCATTCACATACCTGGGATCTCTTGTTACAGCGGACAACAACACCAGTGCGGAAATAAGGGCAAGACTTGCCGCGGCAAATAGATGCTATTATGGACTGCTAAAGCACTTAAGGTCACGACTCATATCTCGTAAAACAAAAACCCTCATTTACAAAACTCTTCTTAGACCGGTCATGACATATGCATCAAAATGCTGGACATTGACCAAGAAGGACTAAAATGCATTGTTGGTGTTCGAAAGGAAAATACTTGGCAAAATATTTGGTCCTACCTGTGAAGGAGGATCTTGGAGGATCCGGTTTAACCACGAGCTAGAAATAATGTATGGCGAACCAAACGTTGTCCAATACATCAAAATACAACGTCTACGTTGGCTCGGACACGTTTGTAGAATGGAGGATAACCGGGTCCCAAAGAAAGTATTGGACACCTGTCCTGAAGGAAGAAGAAGCAGAGGGAGACCTAGGATGAGATGGCTGGACGACATCGAGGATGATATAAGAGCGATCGGACAGACAAATTGGAGGAGACTTGCTGTCAACAGGGCGGAATGGAGGCAGTTTCTTGAGGAGGCCAAGGCTCACACCGGGCTGTAGCGCCATTGCTGATGAAAATTTGTTCCAAGTACAGATTTGATAAAAAATTCCAGCGAAATGGGGAAATATTTATTTTCTGGCAACATTATTTTTACATTTCACACAACTGAAGACAGAGGTACGTGTACACCTACTGGCCAAACGCTTCTCACACACACTTGTCATACTTTTATTGCGTACGGCGTATATACCTTGTAATTCAATGATTGTAATGTAACAAATAATATTGGCTTCAAATAAACATTTTTATAATCATAATTACATATTAGTTGCATGTTACACATGAGACCCAACTGTCTAATGTGATAGTATGTATAATTGAAGAATACATACCGAACTATAAACCCTTTAATACTAAATATTTAATATTTTTAGATATTTCGTTTTCCAACTGTCGATTTGTTCGTTCGTTTGGTCCAATTTATAGAAAATTAAATTATCTAGTTGGGGCATTTCAAAGTTTAAAAAAAAATGGAAAGAAAGGCACTTAAACACAAATTTGTCTTAAAAAAATGTTTTTCATAATAAAAAATGTTTGAGAAAACCTGGAACCTTTTTCATAAAAACACATTTGAGATTTTGTATTTGTCTATATTTATGCAAATTTTCAGCGTTCAGCGTTTTATGGTTTTTGAGATATGTGAAAAAATAAAATTGAAATATAATGATAACCCTTGACTGGAACCAAATTTCAAAATTCTGAATACAAAAGTTTTGTAGGCCTAATATTTTATATACTTTTTGAAATTTTAGGTTCAGTGAATCAAACGGATCAAAAGTTATAAAGGAGACACACTAAATATTCTACTTCGAATTCTGAGTTAATCCATGTATGGAACATACATATATGCTGTGAAGTCCCTAAGTTTTGTGAAGTCCCTGTGTTTTTTTGACTTCAAAGTTGAAAAACCATGACAAACGTAGACCTGGCCATAAAAAATCTCACGGATCATGACTTGAAACTTTATTGATCTGTTAAGAGAAATAAATTCTCTTGAACAAATCGACAGTTGGATTATTATACAGTGAAGTATGTAAGTTTGTATTTTATATCGCCAATTACAGTATTTCATATATTTTCTACCCATACACATATATCTACATATATAGGTACATTTTTTGTTTTATTTCAGTGTTTACAAAAATAAAGCAGTTGTTCTTCGCTATAATACGCACATTATTACAACAAATTATAAAGTGGCATTTGGTAAAATAAGAATCACCTCAAGGGCGATATAACTAAATGATTCCACAAAACTAACTAGTATTGTGTAATTCACTAATTGAAAGTGTCAAGGGGCAGTTTAATCCACTTTGAAGGCCCATTTACAATAAGCTTATTGGCTCTTTCCAATTTCTTTAAAGAACGGATACTCTGTGATTCAGTTGATATCGACTTAAGATATCTTTCTGATGGCACAATCTTTTGACACACTTCTTTGATTTACCGTCAAGCCAAGGTGAGCCTTCCTGATCAAGCATACCTTATAGTGTAGGTACTCATTCTGGAAATGAGTAAGTAATCAAAAATACAGCAGGCAACAATAACATCTTACATGGTTCAGTAATGAGGTTCACCACACATTACCAATATAGTACCATTTTAAGGGAGATGAGACTAGTATGTGGGGATATGCGTAAGAAGTATCATGGTTCCTTTTATAAGGTCGCTGGTTACCCCACATTGTGAGATATGCCAAAAAATGAATGGATGAAATACTTATGATAAAAATTTATATTTCCATACACACTTTGTAATATTCAAAAGAGCAGTTATACAAGAATAAAATGGGAAATTTGCTATTTTTCAGATATGATAATAAAACTAGAATAAAAGATAAATTAAATACTTACTAGTTTTGAATAGGTTTAAATATGATTCAGCACTTTTTGCACTTGAGATAACATTTCTGGGAGATAAAATCATGGTTATTTGGAAATCTATTAATCTAATTTTATCTTATTGTTTATAATTTTGATAGATAATCAACTGAAATCAACATTACTAGTAATCAAAACAAAGTTGTCATTTTGAGGTTAGAAAATTAACAAAATGTCACATTGACATATCCATCAAAAAATGTTTTCTTGTCATGAATAAAACGAGTGGGTTGTGGCTAACACTAAACTCTCCACACCATAGTAAGTGCTCATTTTTTCTTCTAAAAAGGTTGACAATCTCTAAATGCATGGTAATTATTTACAAGTGGTATAAGTCTTCAATTTTGCTGAATTTTTTTCTGTAGATAGATAAAAATATACAGATTACGGGAAAAATAGTAATTTTCCCGGGAAACGCCTAGAAAAATTAAAAAAAATAAAATTGCAATGTATGAAACCTTGTACGATTTAACGACACCTATCGCAGAGATTGCACGTGACTATTTTCTCATTTGAAGTCAAATAACCAACAATACTTTTATTAAATCACAATGTACACATTATTAACACGCAAATTATCTATAAACATTCGATTTTCACGATAAAAAACCAGAAAAATCATTACTAATTTCTTATTTTTAACGTTTATTAAACACGTGAGCTAATACGACAACTGCGACATAAAACTGAAAACTAAACCACAGATAAATGCATACTACAAAATATATGACAGACAGTATTTGCGAAAAAATATCACATAAAAAATATTAAAACTGGTAGGTACCATACAACTACCTAAATTTGTTATTAAATATAATTTATTTGTAAATTATAAACAAATGCGAATACATCATCAAAATTATAATAATAGGTTGGTTAATACAAACCTAACCAACCTATTTTAAGCAAACTTTTGGTAAAAATTGGTTAGGTTAGGTTTGTATGTATTTATTATTGCGACTCGCGTGAGCGAGTTGCATTACATACTGTCACTCAATGTATAATGCAACTCGCTCACGCGAGTCGCAATAAAAACTAAATACAAACCTAACCAACCTATTCTAAGCAAACTTTTGGTAAAAATTGGTTAGGTTAGGTTCAGTGTTAAAAAAATTCAAGACCTGAAATGTAAGTAGCATTTATATATTTTATAACCTTGTTTTTTTGTAAACTTTATTAATTTTCGATATTTCATAGAATTTTCATTTAGTTCAGATTTTCGCGGCGTGTTTCTATACTAACAATTAGTTTGAATATTCGCCCATAGATGTCAGAAAAGCAACTATTTGCTTGGGAAACTTCATATATTTTTCGTAATGTAATTTTTTTTTTTTAATTTTTCTAGGCGTTTCCCAGGAAAATTACTATTTTTCCCGTAATCTGTATATTTTTATCTATCTATAGAAAAAAATTAGCAAAATTGAAGACTTATACCACTTGTAAATAATTACCAAATGCATTTTTATGAAATACATTTCGATTAGATTCTTAAACACATATAAGATTCCCAGAGGAAAAAAGTTTTCACAATACACCATACACAAAAAACATTGTCACGAAACTCATAGTATGCACTTTCTACATGATACCTGTTGAGAAATTGATGTAAAAAAATTGCATTACTAGCAAGATGAGCATGTATGAGACAGTGTATCAATGTGGATGAGGCAATGAAGTTAATCACTCAATTATCCCATACAAAAGCTATTTTATTAAATACATTTTTCATACAAATATGAAATTTATTTCACATTGATATGGCAAACCATAGATTTTTTTCTTTAAAATTTACTAATAAACGCCGTATAACGACTGGGTAGTTGCAACAGACAACAGAAATTAATCTGACAACGTCCCAATTTTGGGTGACAGGAAAATTATTCGAAAAACAATTATTCGAATGCTCAATTTTACGAAAATCAATTTTACGAATGGCAATTATTCGAATCACATTTTTTCGAAAAACAATTTTCCGAACACACAATTATCAGAATTTACAATTGTTCGAATTTTTATGACGTCATGTTGGTAGTATTGTGAAAGGAATAAACCATAGATTTTTATTATAATATACTAGAGTTAGCAAATTTTGTATGAATCGAAGCGAGGCATTTTTCCGGTGGATTTTTGACGTTTCAGTTTTTACGTAATTATTTTCGGATTTATTTGTTGTAAAAAACACTTTGTTAATTTAGATTTAGAGAAAAGTTATTTAGGATGTGTTGAAATGTAAGGAAAACTGAAATATGTTGTCAACAAAACGTCAAACGCGCGATATTCCATGACTTACTTTTTGCACGGAGTACTACATCTACATAGTATAATATTATGTATAATAAAAATCTATGGAATAAACAACATGGCGACGCACCGCGCTGTCAGATATCTGAGGATGTACACCGATTTTTTAAACCTAAACCTACAAAACTTTGGTAAAAATAGGTTGTTTAGGTTTGTTTGTAGTTATAATTGCGACTGGCGTGAGCCAGTTGCATTATATATTAAAAAAAGTAACTATAATATTAAAATAAAATATTTAAATTGGTGTGAATACTAGATAAACTGTCTGTACATGATGTGTCAAAATCAAAAACTGGTGTACAAACTAGGCTATCCCGCGCTGTCAAACATCAGTTATTAAAAATGTGCATACATACGTACCCAACAATAATACAAGTAATAATAGTCTTCATCGAATATATTTTACTGGCAACAAATATGTCAAAGGAGGCAACATAATGACACAAAAATATATTAAATTCGGTCAATTGGTTTTCCGACAAATGTTAGTTCGAATAATTTGCTTTCGGACAATTGTCATTCTGATAACTGATTTTCGAAAAATTGTTATTCGTACAATTGCGCATTCGAACAATTGTGTTTAGAAGAATTTTCATGTAATCCCAATTTTGCACCCGCACATGAATTCAATTAAAGGTAGATTAAAAATTAACCTTGAGTGAATATAATATAGATCAGAGGTTGCCAACCCCGTGCCCGCGGGCGCCATGGTGCCGTATGTGAACGATCGTATGTGTCCGCCACTATTCGACATAAGACAGAATTTTTTCATAATCATTAATTAAAAATGTGAATTATTTTCATTTATTTGTTAATTTTAATTTTTTTAGTGCCTAGGTTTATTATGTATACGTTGGTATGTTTGCGATATTGTATGTATGAGTGGTTCATTTGCTGACAGTAGGTACTTGTCGTTTATGATTGTTTGCTAACAGGATTATCGTCATAATCTCCTAATTATGAGGCACTGGCCAACGATATGCAATGCCAACGATGACATTGACATATTCATATTATATTTTTTTATAAAATGTTTTAACTGTAATTGTATTTTTTGTTTACGTTTTGTAAATATATTACTCTGTGTGTATGCAATTTGAATATTAATTTTACTATTTTGGAACATTTTTGTTTATTATTTATTAATAAATTATGAATATGAGAAAATAAATTATGGAAAAATGACAAGGTATGGAAGGATTTTGTGATTAAAAATAGGTGGTGCCCGCCACCCTACCGATATTTTATAATGTGCTCTAGAGTACAAAAAGGTTGGGAACCCCTGATATAGATAAACCCTTACCTCATCTCGAATTTTGAACCACTTACTGTTCTTGAATTTCAATTTTTTAAACAAGGCAGTAAAATCTACTGTACAAGCAACTTTAATTTTTTTTTAAGTTTGAAACTGTCTTCATGATAGAGCTCCAAAATCACATGAAATATGAAAATAATAAATTAAACAACATTAAACAATAACAACATAATAGGATATAATTTTTTCAATATAATAATTCTCTTACCGTACGAGTGATCCGTATTTTTAACCAATTTCTTTATATATTGCGGGATTTTAATTTCCAGAACATTTTGAACGACGGGACTCAGTGGAGTGATGTCTTCATTTTTAGGAGTGTTACCTGGAAGATGAAGACAGATTTACAGAAAACACATTATTGATGACAAATAATGCAGAGACCTGAAATATTTGCATTAATTTTTTGGATAGGGACTTTCAGGGAATTTGAAGTCGTTTTTGGCTTCCAATTTTAAGGATATATACGTGTTAATCGTTAGATTTAAATACAATAAATTAATAAAGATTTAAAATATATACTTTTCATAATTTACACACATAAAACAATTAATTAAATCAGTTATGTTTTTGGCAAAAGCCCATAGAAGGAAATAAAATGTTTGGAACAGTTACACAAATTAGCATCAGCTCTCAAACAGCTGGATATTCAATTGTGCTCTTCACTATCCTTATAAATGCACAACAGTAGAATATTTAACATAGCAGGTATGCACATACATTGAATTACAGGTATGCACATACTTTGGAACAGTTACACAAATTAGCATCAGCTCTCAAACAGCTGGATATTCAATTGTGCTCTTCACTATCCTTATAAATGCACAACAGTAGAATATTTAACATAGCAGGTATGCACATACATTGAATTACAGGTATGCACATACTTTGGAACAGTTACACAAATTAGCATCAGCTCTCAAACAGCTGGATATTCAATTGTGCTCTTCACTATCCTTATAAATGCACAACAGTAGAATATTTAACATAGCAGGTATGCACATACATTGAATTACAGGTATGCACATACTTTGGAACAGTTACACAAATTAGCATCAGCTCTCAACAGTAGAATATTTAACATAGCAGGTATGCACATACATTGTGCAGTGATGGCAACATTATTATCTTGCACTCGGTAAATGTTATTTTTATGTAGACATTATTATTGTAATCTCTCTCCTTATTTAAAGGCTTTTGTTTTATCACCGTTACCAGTGTTATTTTACTGCAAATCTTATGCAAATACGTTATAAGCGATGATTGTTTTTGTTTATTTAAATTAATATTTAGTAGTATGTGACAGACGCCTGTCATTGGAGCATTGGAGACCTTATGTGTTTGTATCATGTGTTAACTTGTGTCTGTATATTTCAATGTTCTGTTGGTGTCTTTAATAAATAAATAAATAAATAAATACCAAGAATGGTAAACCTCAGCCTCTGTCATATTAATACAAACTCTTATATTCTTCATGTTCACAATAATATGTCTGTCTTTCAGAATCAGTTTGCAGGTGCACATAATATATGAGTCATATAGTTGGAAATCCTTGTATAACGGTTTTCTTAAAAAATACAGAAAACGTAAAAAACGTTTCAATAGTTGCTTAGCGATAAATAATGACATTTTATATTTTTAAAATGATAAAGCAAAAAACTGAATTATAAAATTCATTATAGAGGGATTTGCAAGTGACTTTGTGCTATAGAGGGATTTTCACCCCAACAAGTGAGTTATAGAGTCTTCACACCATTTTTGTAAACCTAACCTACAAAAGTTTGGTAAAAATAGGTTGGTTAGGTTTGTTTGTAGTTATAATTGCGACTCACATGAGCCAGTTGCATTATATATTAAAAAAAAAGTAATTAAAATATTAAAATAAATGACTAAATTGGTATTTTTACCAAACTTTTGTAGGTTATGTTTAAAAAAAGAATGGTGTGAAGACTAGGCTATCCGTTTAAGAGGAGTTTGCAACCAAACTATTGCAAAATCATACTAAAAATTAGATCACGTGATCAAAATGCTTTTCTGTTATTGGCCGAATTCATTATAGAGCAATTTACAAACAAACCCTTGTATTATAGAGGATTTTGAAACTCACTGTATTTTCATTTCGACTTTTTTAGTATGATATAGATGGATTTATCGCGCAATAATGGAATTAATAGATAGAGAAATTTCTCTACAAATATACATTTACACCTCATTTTTGTCAAAATTCAATTATACAGGGTTTTGCAACTATATGACTCATATCTTATTTGTTATTCTTATTACTCATTATTTAAACAAATTCAAACTGCCAAAGTTTGTTCACATTCACTGTAGTCAATACATCTCCTTTCATTCTAGACTTTTCCATCCATATTATTATGGCATAAACTACAAGTAGGGTAGCCAGTGGACCGTTAGTCTTGCCTCAGAGCACCCTGATGCCTGCCACTTTTCTCGTTTCAATATCATTTTCAAACTATTCCATCTCTCATAAACTCAGCTACCCAGGTACAATCATTTGAACAAGTAGATGAATATGTATAACATTCATCTACTGTTCGAGTACACCTACTTTACAGTATATAATAAAATGTAAATACCAACCTTCTGGTGGTAACCAACTCGCCACATGAAAAGGAAAATCTTTGAGTTGCTCATCAGTCAGTGGCAATGAAGATAATTTTAATGTGGGGATGGCAGTTTTCTTGAGACGATTCTTTTTTCGGTTGAAACATCTCTTTTCAAAGTGGATACCACACACATATCGAATATGGCATAATTTTTCTATCGGCACATATACTAACTCTGGATTGCCTACGATTTTAACCCATTGTTTGCATCTGAAATCAAAATATTATTTATGCATTAATAATAATAATTTATAAAGTGCCATTTTGTGATACAAGATCACTCCAAAGGTGCTATATCTTATTAGTTACCTCTACGAAACGAGGCAGTCTTAAGTGGTGTCTTTGGCCGAAGCAGAATGTTTGGCTCTAAGAAATTTTATAATGAATCTGTTTATAAACCATAAAAATACATATATAAATTATGGAGGTTTACGTCATGCATGCAAAAATGTCCTCCGCTAAGTGTTCGATCCTTTCCAGGAGTTTGTATGCTGTGTTCAACAATGAAATGCCCCTATGATTCTCACACTTCAGCTTATCGCCTTTCTTATGGTTCGGGCAAATTATACTCAGCTGCCATTCCTCAGGAATTTCTTCTAAATCCCATACCTTCAGAACTATTCCGTGCATCAGCTTATGGAGGTGCTCGTTTCCATATTTTAGTAATTCAGATGGCATATTATCTGCTCCTGGCGCTTTATTATTTTTCAATTTCTTGGTTGCCAGTCTTATCTCTATAAGTGTGGGGGGGCTGACTTCCTGATCGTTCTCGGTAGGTATATCTGTGATCGATCAATTTTTCATTTTATAATAGGTATAATATTAAAAAAAAAAAAATTCAAAATGTTTATTCTGTGATATATAATTCAAGCATAGATTTTTATTATAATAAATTAGATGTAGTACTCCGTGCAAAATGTGAGTCATGGAATATCGCGCGTTTGACGTTTTGGTTGGCAACATATTTCAGTTTTCCTTACATTTCGACACATCCTAGATAAGTGTTCTCTAAACTTTAATAATCAAAATGTTTTTTTAGACAAATCCGAAAAAAATTCACATTAGTCGTTATTCTCTATAGAAAAACGATGTGGTCTAAACCAAAACGTCAAAAATCCCCCGGAAAAATGACTCACTTCGATTCATACAAAATTTGCTAACTACGACATCTTCTCTTCTTCTGGGTCACAATCCTAGTATTGGTCTGCACCAAACACTCGATCTTTCCACTTAACTATATTGTCCGCCAGTCTCTTCATCTCCTTGTAGCTGCTACAGCGCATGTCACCGATAATCTGGTCTATAAAATTGTTTCTGGGGTGACCTCTACAGTTACCCCCATCAATCATTCTTTCGACGATGGTAAAAAGAAGGCCTGGGTGCCGGATGTTGTGGCCTATCCAAGTTGTTCTCTGTTGGGCAATTCTTTTCATAATTTGCCTTGTCCCTCCAACCCTACTTAGTACCTCGTCGTTACTGATGTGTGACCAGTGAACTTTAGCCATGCGTCTGTAGCACCACATCTCAAACGCAGACAGACGTCCCGTTTCGCGTTGGCTGATGGTCCATGTTTCACAGCCATATAGCAGTACACTCCAGACAAGAGTCTTGATCAAGTTTTTCCTAATTTTGATGGAAATGTTAGGGGATTCAAAAGTTGTTGATCTTTTGTTGAAGGCGACTCTCGCTTGGTGGATTCTGCTTTTGATGTCTGTTGTTGAACGCCCGTCTTGAGATATTCTGCTTCCCAATATATTATACATACAGACATCTAGTATATTATAATAAAAACCTATGAATTCAAGTAATTTTCTGCTTCCTCAGAACAGGCTCAGCCTAGAGAAATGATTTATACAAAAAAAAAATATTTCTTATATTTATTATTTGTATTATGTTTTATGAACTTTGGATTTCAATGCCATGTCTCTAACGGGGTAGGCAGAGAGAACCGAGTGCCATTTGCCTCTATTTTTGCACATATTTATGGCTTCCTTTGCATTGAACATAGTTTTATTAATGCTCGTGATTGTCAAAGCTTCCTATGTTTCCTTTTTACAAAATATCATTCACATGGTCATGCCATCCCTGTCTGGGACGGCTTCTCCTATTCACTCCATCTCTTACACTCATATATATTTTTTTGGTCAGTGTTTCGTTGTTCATTCTTTCAATATGCCCAAACTGCCTCATTAAAAATCTCAATTATGAAATTTTACAAAATGGATAGATAAATGAAATGGAAAAAATAAAAGATGGGTGATGGCAGAGTGGTTAGTCAAGCTAATTAATATACAAAATTAAAAGAATGGGCCCCAAAACTGTCCCCTGTGGCACCCGATATTTAATTAAGGGGCCCCTTTATGACTCGATTCACGCTCACCCACCAACCTATGAATGATCCAATGGGACGCGGACAATGCTGCTTTTACCACCCTATCCTATGGGGTATTGGGGTATATTTGGCTTGAGATGGGGTATATTCTTCTACAGATGGGGTACAGTAGATTTTCACCTGAGATCTCATGAAGATATTATTTTTGTAGCAGTTCGTTGTGCGACAGAGATAGGAGACCGAGTGTAACTTGACTACTGCTTGACTATTGCTTTCTCGTGTGGCAGTCTCCTGTCTGATCCGCAGCGAACCTTAATCCTTAACTCTGGTCTTTTATATATACAATATTTCTTTTATATATACCTACATGAATGAGAAATACTCACCGAATTTCCTCTCTTGGAAACTTTGAGAAAAAAGTATTTTCACTACTGTTTGTCTCCCGCTTGCCACAAATAACGCATTTTCTACATTTCTGAGACATGATACTCAATAAATTATGTAGGTGTGGATATCGTTTAAAGCATAAACCTACGGAAAAAAGCTGAAATGGCGAAATTAATTTATATTCTCGTGTGGTCCTCAAGAACATTAAACAAAATCACAAATAAAAAAAAATATTTATTAATGTGTAAAAACCATAAAGTACTTTACTTATTTTTGTTTCATGTATATGTCTATATTGAATAAACAAAATTATTCTTACGTGGTCTGGAATTTTCTTCAAAAATAATGAAAAGCTATCACCAAAACAAAATATTATGTTTCACGGAAAAACGCTACTCTAATATCAGCCTCAGCTGTCACAAAATTGAAAATAACCCGAAATTCAAATATGACCAAAGAGAATACTGTATGTCATAGACAATTAGGCACAGATTTTTATTATAATATACAATAATCATTGAGCTATACACATTGGAGTGCTATATGTCAATACCAAAAGTGTGTCACATTGTTAGAGTGAGACAGCTACTACTGGGGGGGGCTTGCTCTCTCTTTCTAACTAGTTGTACATATTTGTTTCAAAGAAATTATAAGGAGTTATTTGGATGAAAATCAAATAATACTAAAGTAAAATTATGTTTTCATTAAAAATTATAAAACCAACAACTACCACACACTTATTTCATAAAAAATATTTATTGATATAATATAATAACAAAGAATACATAATATTGAAATGTTTTAAAACAAGAGATAAACAATAATAATTTATGTACAAACAAGAGATATGCGTAATGGTCGATCAGGTGAAAATGCGTAGGTATTGATTATGATAAATAATTAATTTGATTATTATATAGAGAGAAAATTTACTTAAATATTATAAATAAAATACTTGTGGTAGTAAAAACATGTATCCTTACAGATACAAACAAGTAATTGTCTTGAAAATTTACACTTAAAGAAATATTGGGCTCGAAGAAAAAAATATAATACATTTACATGGAAATAACTGACCTATACGATAAAGAAATTTTTCATCTTGTATACTTACCTCTTAAAAATTCTTGATGTAAAACATGTAATTGCTAGAATTTTTATTAATCTTGTATATTTACTGCTTTATGATTCTTATTTGGTACAAAAAGGTTTAATTGCAATTATTTTTAGTTGATGTAAAACTTTTTATTGCAATAATATTTGTATATCTTGTATACTTCATAATATTTCTTATTTTATGTTTATTTGATGTAAAACGTTTTAATTGCACGATTTTTTTGTTTTTCTGTTATACTTGCTGCTATTGGATTTTTTTTTATTACAATGTACCTACCTATTATGATTATTATATATCGAGTTCATTTGAATGTAGTAGTAGTGATATAAAATTTTCTGAACTTGTGTTGTGCAATCAGAAATTATTTACTGGAGAATTAGCGCTTTGAATCGGTAAGTTATTTCCATGTAAATGTATTATATTTTTTTTCCTCGAGCCCGATATTTCTTTAAATGTAAATTTTCAAGACAATAAAGGTAGGCGCGCATGGAAGCTAATTTCATCGGCCGATTAATTATCGGTGAGTTACAACATACGAATTACATGTAAGAGCGCGCATGAAAGCTAACAGAATCGGCCGATTTTAAAATCTGTGACGAGACACAAAAAAATCGGCCGATCTCGATCGGCCGATTTTTTGTAACCAATCTTGTTGTATGAGAGGGCGCGCATGGCGCATGTTCACCGATAATTTAATCGTCCGAGCGCAGTAGATCGAGGAGTACGTTGTCAGTGCTGCCAAACGAAATGTCAGATGAAATAAATTTTGATTCGGAAAAATTAATTATATTAGTTGAAGCACGTCCTTCATTATATGATAAAAAATTATAGTAACCGCCAAATTAAGCAAAAATTATTGTTGGAGATAAGCGAAATATTAATAACTGGCTGGGAACAGCTAAATCATAATAAAAGAACTGAATTGGGTAAGTTATTACTTAATTGATTAATAGTAACATAGGTAATTTAATAAATATTCCACTTAATGAATAAAAACTTAACTGTGTTTCAAGTGTTTTATTTTACAATTTATAATTATGAACTTCAACTGTGTCAACGAAAAAACCTTAAAAAAAAGTTTTATATTATATATACTTGGTTCACTATTGCGTCTGTACATTTGCTCTGTCACTTTTCTGTTTCCCGCGCAATGTTTGTATTTTCCCGCTTGTACGCGCGCGGAGCCCAACAAAATGATTTCTAGGTTATGTTTGGTAAATTATGATCTGTCAATTTATTTATCTTTTCCCGTGCAATACATACCTTTTACCACGCAATACAAAGGTATTGCAGTTTTCTGTTTCCCGCGCAATGTTTTTCTTTTTCCCGCTTGTTGTACAGGCGCATGGAGCCCAAGTTAATGATTTTTTTATTAAGTTCGGTAAATTATGATCTGTCAATTATTTCTAATCATATGAATGTTGACCGCCGTGTTATTTCCAATCGTACGATTCTAGAAGCTTCCATGCGCGTTAGAACCGATCGGCCGATAAATTAATCGGCCGATAATAATCGGCCGATTAATTTAAGCTTCCATGCGCGCCTTACCTTACTTGTTTGTATCTGTAAGGATACATGTTTTACTACCACAAGTATTTTATTTATAATATTTAAGTAAATTATCTCTCTATATAATAATCAAATTAATTATTTATCATAATCAATACGCATTTTCACCTGATCGACCATTAAGCATATCTCTTGTTTGTACATAAATTATTATTGTTTATCTCTTGTTTTAAAACATTTCAATTTTATGTATTCTTTGTTATTATATTAAGTATATCAATAAATATTTTTTTTTATGAAATAAGTGTGTGGTAGTTGTTGGTTTTATAATTTTTAATCAAAACATAATTTTACTTTATTATTATTTGATTTTCATCCAAATAACTCCCTATAATTCCTTTGAAACAAATATGTACAACTAGTTAGAAAGAGAGAGCAAGCCCCCCCAGTTGTAGCTGTACTACTCGCACAATGCGACACAGATTCTTACCTGCAAATTTAATGTTCTGTATATAGCGCTCCAATGTGTATAGCTCAATGACAATAATATACGATCGGTGCCTACAGGATTTGACCAATACCTATCTACATACGTATGTAGATAGGTATTGATTTGACGGGTCAAATCCCGTAGGCAATTATACGATATTAAGTCTATGGATAGATTTTTATTATAATATTCTAGATGTCGTACTCCGTGCAAAAAGTATGATGAGACCTCTCGTCTACCACGAGGAAACATCAAAGCCAATGTGAGGAAGAAAAGGAGACAAATGATGATGACACTATGAAATTGTAGTAGTACGGCGCATTTATTAAAAAATCATTATAGTTGGTCCATGGCAATTAAATAATAAAAAAAAACACAAACACAACAACAACAGAGTACAAATAACAAAACAAAACGAAGAATAACAGTCCAACTCTTAAACACAACCGAGCACGAAGAGACGCCGACCAGAAGGTGCAGCCCCAGGGTACAGCGACATCCTTTCTCCAGGCATGTCACTGTCTTCCACGTGGTGGCTGAAGTTCCGGCGGGGCCCAGCCTCTGCGTCAGGCTGGCAGGTCCTTGTCGTACTCGGCGTAGTTTCCTCTTCTCTGCAAGGCAGTCACCCATGACTGGCTCCGTGCCACACGGAAACGCTATGAAGGCGCATCTCGACAGAGGTGGCAGGCCAGCTGGGAGCCTCACCGGAGGCGAACCGACGCCCCAGACGACACGGAAAGCCCCTCGTGGTCCAATCTGCTAGCCGCCGCGTTCCCTGCTGCGGTGGCCCAACACTGCGCCCTGCCTCCACGCCTCTGCCCTGTTGATGCCCTCATCTTGGCTCCGTAGCACCGGCAGCGTCCATGCGCGTGACGTGTCCTGTCAAGCAGACCTCCTGCGCCGTCGAAAATATGGCCGCCATCGGGAGCACGTGTCGACCGATGACGGCGTCACACCAAACCGTCCGTCGCCCACCAGAGTTGAACGCCAAGAGAGCGCGTCACTGACGCGTTGGCTATAAGCTTCCTTGTCGTTCTCTCACGCCGTCAGAGGCGCTAGTAGTCTTCCGCCAAAAATGTTGCCGCGGAAAAAATTAAAAATTATCGTTTTTCGGCAACACTGTTTTTCGGCTATAACAATTAAGTAGTGGAATATCGCGCGTTTGATGTTTTGGCTGGCAACATATTATTTTAGTTTTCCTTACATCTCAATAAATCCTAGAAAACTGTTCTCTAAATCTCAATGAACAAATTGTTTTTTTCGACAGCAAAACAATTCGCATTAGTCGTTATTCTCTATAGAATAACAATGTGGTCTGCCAACCAAAACGTCAAACGTCCATTATAATAAAAATCTATGATTGTCTATGCATAGATTTTTATTATAATACTTGTTTTATACCCGGCGTTGCTCTAGAAGGTAAAGCAATATGCTAATGTATCAAGATCGTTTTCGTAATTTTGAACTGTTTATTTGTTATGATAAATTCCGAATAAGTAGAAAATATCCAATACAATAAATAAAAATTAAAAAAAAGTTTTTATTTAAAAACAGTCCCATCCGTCCCTTCAGTCCCTCCATCCGTCCCTTCCCTTCAGTTCTTAATGTCCCTTCCGTCTCAAATAATGTAAAGGGAACTGGTTTGAAATTTCAATAGGATTAGACTGGGAAAGAAATTTCGGCAAGATTGGAGTTGAAAAGTGGTTTTAAATTTGAATGAATTAAAGCATTATGAAGAGTTTAGTGTTGGCCACAACCCCTCTGTTATTCTATTTTATTGTTATTTAGTGTAAAATGAGTATTTAATGATTCCGCTTGTCCCATCACCTTGGATCGTTGAATGAATTCCAACTACTAACATACTTTTTTATTATTTCGTGTATGAGATAAATATATAAACAAAAAAATATTTAGATAATAATTATTAAATAAATAATTAAAAATCAGACACTTATATTACATAATACCAACATTTACACTCTAAAATATTAGTATGAGTATTTGATTCTAACAGTGGAAACGACCTTCGTCCTTCGTGGCTCAGTTGGTTGGGTATCAGACTGCTGATCCAAGGGTCCCGGGTTCGATTTTTGGTGGAGGCACAGTTTTTAATTGTGTTTTCAGTCGGGATCTGTGAGACGATAAATATCGTAAGTCTCCAGAATGTGGCAACTTATTATTGGGTGCGTGTTAAATAATTATTTGACATAGCACTGGTTAGTTGTTCGAGAAGCTACATAATATAAAAATAAAATAAATGAAAAAAATGAAAAATGAACATAATCAGATATTTGTAATAAGTATGGAATAAATATGGAACATTAGGTAGGTACCTACCTATACCAAAGTTCTATAAATTTTAATTTGATTCATAACAAATTCCCCTATGAGTAGGTTGGTTTCTTTGAAAATTGTATTCAATGTAACCATGGAAACGAAATATAATAAAAGGTACGTCGAATATTTGAGTACTTTTTGCTCCCGGTAGATTCTGTTAGTTGTTCTGCTAGTTCGATCTATTTCTTCATATTATGACAAATTTCCAACCATAGAATTTTTCCAACATTAAAATGAAATAAAATAATTTCAATGTTATTCTCTCAAACGCTAAGCTATACTTGCAAAATATATGTTATTCGTATAAAAACGCACTTCTGAAATTGTAATAAACAAATATTTGCTTACGAAAAAGTATATATTTTGACGTTTAATGACAAATTTTGTAGGAAAAGTAAAGAAAAAATGAAAAATAATATAATAAAACAATTAAAAAGTCTATTTTTAATCTGCCTAGGTTACTCACTGGTCGCAAAGGAAGCGATATGCAGAATATTTAACCTTGAAAGTTTTCTTGTTTTTGATTGAACAGCACAAAAAAATACCCACATATATTATAATCAAAATTTATTTATTAATATATTAAATTTACTTTCTGTACATATAATTAGTACACTGGCGCGGGCTTATTGCCTAATGGCAATTTCTTCCAGATAACCAGAGTTAATGTTAAATATACAAAACAGTGTGTACTATGGCAATAAGTTAATCACATAACAAAAATAAACAAAGATAGCAGACGAAAAGTAAAAAAACAAAGAAGATAGCACATAAGAACAATTCATAGCAATAATAGGAAAACCAAGAGGAAAACAAAAGGATAAGGAAAATAAGACGAGAGGAAGATATAATCAGGTGTTGTCAGATAAATATTTCTGCTTTAGCCTTTTCTTGAAGATGTTTAGTGAGAGAGACGACGTGATATCAGGACTTCTATTCCATAGTCTAGCTGAATGTACTTCAATTGAACTATGAATGTAATCAGAACTATGAATAGTAATATATGGTATGTTCCTACCAAAGACAATAATACAAGCATATGTAGATAACAACGTTGCAAAATATCTCTCGAACAAATTAATGTCCGATTGGATTGATTTGGAAACCGGAGTTCCCCAAGGCGGACTTCTCTCTCCTCTACTCTTCTCAATATTCATCAATCCAATTGTGAGAGCTCTTCAGTGCTCCTATCATATCTGTGCTGATGATTTTCAACTTTACATAGATTTTTTAGCTAATGACATAAATAATGCCATATTAACTGTGAATTCTGATCTCGGCTACATAAGCAAATGGGCCAATGAAAATGGTATTCTTCTTTACCCTATCAAATCTCATGCCATTATCATAGGGAGTACAAAACTTCAGGCTAAACTTACTTCAAACACTATTCCCCTTCCTGTATTCAATGGCACAGCAATAAATTAATCCAAAAGAGCGAAAAATCTAGGAGTTCTTTTCAATCAACATCTTTCCTGGACTGAACAAGTCAATAAAGTTAGCAGAAAACTTTTCTATAGTAATTCACTCAGTCAAAAAACTTCACAAATTTCTCCCAACCAACATCAAAATAAAGCTCGCAAAAACTCTCCTTATCCCCATTCTCGATTATGCAGATTTTTTCTATTTGGATCTTACTCAGGAACTTCTAAACAAATTAGATCGATTACAAAATGTCTGCATACGATTCATATACGATCCTTCGCAAATACGATCACATAATATCATATTTTCGCAAGCAACTCAAATGGCTACCTATCGTCTGCGCCGGGATCAACACACTCTTTGTCTTCTGTTTAATATATTGAACAACCCTAACCAGCCGTTCAAAAACCAACATTTTTATGCACCTGTCATGTAAATTTTGTGTATAACCAATAGTCTCAGTCTTGTAGATTACACTGGCCGACAAAAAAAAAATTTTTGGCTGTAACATTAAGCTGAATAGCATATTATGGTAGAATGGACGTATCCAAATACGAAAAAGAAGAAAAAAACTTGTAACACGTTACATTTATAGAAGGTTTTCTTGTTACATTTATAGAACCACATTTATTTTTTACATTTATAGACCCACATTCAATTTTACAATATCTGATGTGTATTGAAAAAAAAATGATTACATTGAAGTAAAATCCAAAGATTAAAAATATTGACTTATAATACCTACTAATTAAATTCTATTTTCTCCTTTTATGAAGGGTCATATCTTCTCTCTTCAAAAACCAGCAGTAATCACCCACCATGGCTGCAACTAAGAAGTTCTGACTGATGCTTTGATTACCCCAAATCACGTACTAAATCATTTAACTCACTTTGAGCAATTAAATGTGGCTCGCCGGAACTGGGACCTGTAATAAAAGTAGGGTCTGTGCACTGTTCTTCGGAGCTGCCTGATGATTCGATGTCTCCAATATCTTCCAAAACAACATTTTGCGGATCTAAAGGTACGATCAGCACTGGTAAATCTGAGGAACAGGTCGTATTTCAGACTGCAAATTTGAATAGTTGATCTAGTGCTTTTCCTTTTTGGAATAACATTCAGTTTTTGTCAGGCAAAATTAGCAATCGTCTAAATGATATTTTCAATCAAAGGTATGCTTTTTCTCTTTCCATTCACCCACTGCACAAATGATACGCTACAACTAACACAGCACACATGGTGAGCCCACTGCTTGTCTTGATCTCCAATTAAAACAACAAAATATTGGAAGTAGGCTTTTTTAACACTTTCAGAAAATGGCCTGGCTTGTGATTTCGCCTTAAATTCTCCACAAATATAAATAAATTTGTCAGGAGAGATTTTTCAACTGCGGCGCGTCTGTCTCGACATTTTCGTCCTTAAAACATTTTCTTATCTACACACAGAGAACCAATCACTTCGAAACTCAACAGAAGACTGATTTTTAATCTTAATTTTATGTCTTAAATTATAAAGAACAAAGTTTAGGTACTTTTCCTGTTATAAAATGCATCCATATTAACCGTCCCCTCTTAAAATTGACTACCTGGTAATGTAAAATGGTCTTCTAGAGCTATTGAAAAGTGGTACGTGTTAGGACTTTAGGTATTTTTTTTTCCTATTCTTAAAATGGTATTTCCATTTTAAAAATCTGCTTTGTGTTACAAAAATCTTGTCAACCAGTGTTATTATTCTGACGATGTGACTTGGACGAAACGCGTCGATAATCAAATAAATTTCAATAGAAATAATAACAAGTATTTTTTTATATTTGTAATATATACAACGGAGATCTATCAAGAATATTGTCGATCGACAAACTAAACGTTGAATTTTAACATTAAACAAACGAATATTTTTCAATTGATTAAATGTTTTGCATGATCCATGAACCGTCATTTCTTTGCAAAGGTAATCGAACCATCTTTATATTTTATAGAATTTCAACAGATATCCCATTGAGTAAATATTTTTTTACTCCTCACTAACACAAGGTGATATAGTGGGGAGTTATGATTTCGCAATTTTTAAAGGTATTTTTTTTTTGCAGATTATCTACTAGTATCATGCTGAGATTGTATTCTGAAAGTTCATCACAATGTATCTGTGTGTGTGTGTGCTATGTACGGCGTGTTCATTTTACTTTATCGATTATAAACAAATGTACTCATTCGATTATATTCAAATTTTGTAAATATGTATATCTAATACTCGATTAGATCCCATTAGATTTTGAACGATATCTGAATAGTGCTTCTCATTTTTTAACTGTCAAATATTTCAAAGTGACCGCAAGCTCAGGAAACTTAAAATTTGAGATTTATATTTTCAAATTCATAAAGAGGCACATCACTTTCATAAAATGGCATTGAAGAGTTATCAAGTTTTCGTAATAAAATATTTAAATAAAAAATAATTTAACAAACTCATTTCATGAAAATGTTGGAAATTTTCCATACAAAATTTGAATACTTTATAGAATGACTTGTTAGTGAGGAGTTTAGCGTTGGCCACAACCCACTCGTTTACAATACATACTATAATTTTTTTACAATGCGTACATACACATAGTAAAATTTAGCTTATCACATGTCTGATCGAAAAATTTCAATGCAATCTCATTACTCATAATACCCTCAAAATGAACCCTAAAAATATTAGGCTCCTAAAAAACCCCACTCCATATTTTCCTCCTAACTTTAGGGGGGAAATCAATCAAAAACAAAAATGTTTTAAATATTTGGAAATCGTTACGTGACGGGTTGCGAAAAATAAAAAACCAACTTTTTGATGATTTTTATATTATTTAAAAAATTTTCGACAGTTTCGTACAAATATTTTCAACGAATGACATGTACAACAATGTACTTTTTCGCGATAACATTTGTTTATTTAAATCTTAGAAGTACATATTTACACGAATACCATATATTAACTTTGAGTGAAAAACATAATAATATTGTGTACTTTACCTATTTTTAAAGCAAGCGTTTTGTACATACAACGCCGCCTTTTTGGAAGTATTTCATAAAATGTTTGGAATAAATTCCAAACTAAAGAAAATTTCTTTTTGAAAAAAATGGATCATGCAATAATAAAAGGACACAAGAAACACGTAAGCCAGTTTTGCATTCGATTTTTATGACATGTTCTATTGGTTATCGTTTCCATGGTTACACACAGAATATATTATTCTAATTAACTACCAACTGACCATCTATTATCACTACACTCTTATTTTTTTTTTTTATTTCATAAAAGTATTACATCATAATAATTATTGGGATCTCATTAGCCTATAGGCTATCAGTGAGTTTCCCACACAAAAAGAGTACATCAAGTACATATTTCATTCCTTAAGTAACAGCATTAAAATTATAATATTGGATACATGTTTTTTAATTTAATTACTACTTATAAATTAGTCAAATGTTTCTAAATTTACTTTCTACAATTAATTTTTTAAATACGGTTTTAACTGAGGATATTTGACTTACTTTCAGTGTTCTTTCACCGTTATAGTTTGTCCATCTGGGAATTATCAATTTATTTTACACAACTTTGCATAACTATACTGTCTTATATTCAATATAATTTCACACCACTTCCTAAAGTCCATTACCTATATGAGAATGAAGGGACAGGAGGAACTGAAGGAAGGGACGGGGGAGGGACGAGGGGAGATTTATTTGAAAAAAGTTGTTTCAGTAATTTTTGAACTTTTTATTAGTTATGATAATTTCAAAATGAGTAAAAAATATCCAATAGAATAAATAAAAATTGACAAACATTAGTTCGTTATTAAAAATATCCAATAGAATAAATAAAAATAACAACAAAAGTTCGTTATTAAAAATATCCAATAGAATAAATAAAAATTGACATACATAAGTTCGTTAATAAAAATATCCAATAGAATAAATAAAAATTGACAAACATTAGTTCGTTATTAAAAATATCCAATAGAATAAATAAAAATAACAACAAAAGTTCGTTATTAAAAATATCCAATAGAATAAATAAAAATTGATATACATAAGTTCGTTAATAAAAATATCCAATAGAATAAATAAAAATTAACATACCTACATTAAGTTCGTTATTAAAAAAATATTCAGATTCAAATAATTAACTTTGGGAAGTACTTTGAATTACATGAATAATATTTGAATTACATAAGCGCGGTTGGATGGTTAGATATCTTAAACTTGAGCCAAAGGTCCCGGATTCCATTCCCGGTGAAGACATAATTTTTTATTGTGTTTTCAGTTTGGATCTGTGAGACAATGTTTCAATAATGTGAAAACTTATTAGTGGGTGCGTATACCTGTTAGTTGCCTGAGAAGAAATTATAAATAAACAAATAAATAATACCCAAAATTGTCACCAAGGACGTTCCAGAGGGTCATAGAGCAAGGGAGAGACCAGCAAAAAAAATGGAGTGAAAACTGGACATCCAGATCACAAGAAGCAGTCTCCTACCGAAACCAGAGGAAGAAGAAGAAGCAAATAATCTACAGATCTCGACATCCAACAGCCACAAAATTTAACTAAAAAAAAAACAAAAACGAGTGGGCTGTGGCCAACGCTATACATCTCACTACCAAGACACTCCACAAAGTATTCATATGTTGTATGGAAATTTTCCAACATTTACAAGAAATGAGTTTGTTAAATTATTTTTTGATTTAAATATTTAATTATGAAAACTTATTCAATGCCCTTTTATGAAATTGTCGTGCCGTTTTAGCAATTTGAAAATAAGCATATACCTACAACAGTTTTAAGTTTCCTGAGCTTGGGGTCACTTTGAAATATTTGACGGTTAAAAAAATCAAGAAGCACTGATCAGATATCCATCCTAATCTAATGGGGTCTAAGTAAGCATTATATATGGGTACAAATTTGCAAAATTTGAAAAGAATCAGATCTATATTCGGCAAAAGAGAATAAACACGCCGTACATAGCATATATCGCAAAGTACAAAGTACACACACACCCACATATAGATTGTGATGAAATTTACAGAATACACGATACTACATATTGCAATAAAATTGATATTCTGCAATAAAAAATAACCTTAAAAATAACGAATTCATAATTTCCCACTTCACCCCTTGAGGTAGTGAGGAGAAATAATACCGTTGATATACTACCCCCTATTCAGTATAACTATTATAACTAAAATAGAAACATACTAAAATTGTATATTTTTGATTTACGGTCATATTTCAGCGTTATAAAATATAAGGCTACGACTATTTACCTACACGACTCAACCATAGACGAAAACCAAAAATAACCACAGAAAACGTAGATAAATCAAGTTATAAAAATATTTACCTTTGTTTATACTTTGTTATAATTGTAGATCTCGATGAAAAATGATTTATAAAATTAAGTAAATGTTATAAGATGCCAATATTATTTTTTTTTCTTCAAGTTGGTTTCCATGATGCATTTATGACCATTGAAAAAATGACAAAGGTAAATATTTTTGTATTTTGATTTATCTGCGCTTTCTATGGTTATAAATGACCTAAAAACATAGACGACGTCAGAAAATTTGTCGTGTAAATAGACACTTTTTGGCGGGAAAACGCTTTTCCCGCCAATTCCGGTCGTAAAAATAGTGGCACCGAAAATATAAACTTGGACTGAATGGAATAGGAACGTACTTATATTGGCCGGAACGTTCTTAAAAAGTTACTGAATCAGACGTATTTTGAATAATTGTGAAAATTACATATTTTTCATAATAATTATTCATAATACGTCTGATTCAGTAACTTTTTAAGAACGTTCCGGCCAAAATAGATACGTTCCTATTCCATTTATTCCAAGTTTATATTTCATAACGATGAAATAAGACCGTAAATCTAAAATCTACAATTTTAGAACGTTCCTACTTTAGTTCCGATAGTTACTGAATAGGGGGAAATGTGTACATAAAATAAATATATTATGATTGCGATGTACGTGTTTGTAATATTAAAATATTTATATTAATAATAATGTCCCATTGGGTAGGGTACAAAGAAATCAGCGGGATATATATCGGACATAGAAAACATTTCCAACAAAGAACCTTTTAGAGGCTGACTGGGAAGAGATCGATCGATTGAACATTATTAAGTGTTTTTCAGCATTAATATTATATTTTTTATGCACACAACATAATGTAGTTACACGCAATAAATCTCTACTCACAACAAGTATGTTGGTACTTCAACATCTTGATATGTACCTACTATAATAATTACATGCTGCTACCATAGAGTGAAGAGTATACAGAGCTTACGTTAGCTAAGCCAGGAGATTGGTACACAAAGTGAGGTGGAATGGGATTATCCCATACACATTCAATGCTTACATCGAATATTAATGACAATCTATAAAGCAGTAGAAGTATTTGATTTTGAAATTGAAACAATTTTCAATTGTTTCCATTTTTACTCCTCACTAACCAAAGGGGATATAGTGTGGAGCTATGGATTCGCAAGATTATTTTTTATTGCAGATTATTTTATTTTTATTTTAAAAAAATCGATTCTTTTCAATTTTTGCAAATTACCCAATACTCGCTTAGACCTCATTATATTTTGAAGGATATCTGAATAGTGCTTCTCATTTTTTTAACTTTAATATTTTTCAAAATGACCAGGAAACGAAAACTCGAAATTTGTTTTTTTTTTATTTAAAATTGGTAAAAAAGCACATCACTTTCATAAAATGGCATTGAAGGATTACCAATTCTTCAAAATAAAATATTAAATAAAAAATAATTAAACAAACTCATTTCATGAAAATGCTGAAAATTTTCCATACAAAATTTGAATACTTGTTAGTGAAATTGAGTGACTTGTTGTTTTTTTTTACTAATATTTTGTACAAATGTATTTTTTGTTTTTTTTTTAATTTCTATTTTGTATAAATTATGTTTACTCTTCATTTACAACCTCTGAAAATATGAAAATCACAGCTGAATAAAAAACTGTGTAAAAATACCCAACTGTGTAAAAATAACAGTCCCAGAATAGGCTTTTGCCTAGTGCGGCGTTAAATTAGTCAGCTTATATGTGTCATTTTTATTTCGTGTAATAAATAAATGTACTTTTTGATATAAGGGTTGAGTACCACTTAAATTTTCATTCCGAACCATTCGGAAAATATTCAAATACCTACGTTATATTGATTGGCAAATTATTATTGGTTTGTGGCTGCTCACTGTTTTATTATTATTAAAACTTCATGTTGATAGAGTAAGTGCACATAGGCGGATTTATTGCTATGAGGCAATCTCTTCCGACCAACTCAAGGAACGCTGTGAAGTTTTAAGAGTCAAAATTTATTTGTTTATTTATTAACCTTTTATCACACCATATTTATAATGGCAGCAATAAGTAGATTACTGCTGCCCAACTAGGAAATCCTGTTCAAGGGCTAGCAGTTTACAATTTTTATTGACAATTATATGCAATTATGAACCAGGTGATTTTTCCCGTTCCACACTAAATATGTACACAATCTCAACTTTCTGCAATCACAATCATTACCTCAACAAACATATGGGCTCACACAAAACAGATCAACCAGATCCCAATGTCCGCCATAATACCTGTCATAAATCCAATCTCTGACGCGATTTTTATTTCAGAACCATAGAAAGAGACTAGTTAACTATAATTCGGTATAAGAGTATTGTAAAGCGTATCCGACATACATTATCATGCTATAAATTTTGGGGTTATAAAATGCATAAATATTAATCATGAAACTCTTGTTTCGCATTTTATTGTACATCTCAAGAGTTATACTGTTTGCATAACACCAGGCGTATTTTTTTAAACATATTTTTTATAAATGCTGTCTAGGTATAATTATTTAATGTAAAATATTTTTTTGATTCTACATGAATTTTATTACGTGTGATAGGCCTTTTTCGCCTTGTTAGGGCATTAACTAGCTTATGACTATTTTGACAAATTTTACTTATATTTATAGATTAATTATGTAGGAGGAGCTTACAGGTTCTTGTGATTGGTCATTTAAAACTATTGATATTACGAAAAGCAATACAAATAAATAAATCAATTTATACAATAAGGTTCATCACCCATTCTAAGCGCATGTATCGTGCTTCATTGGATAAGGTACTGCGCCCGCACAACTGTCGCCGGTTACCCCACGTCGTGAGATATGCCGTAATGATATGTATGTAGTATGAAAGTATGTATGGAATAAAAAATTCAGACCATGATTTTTCTTTAGAAAAAACTCTTCATTTATCTAAACCTACATAATAATTATATAGGTCAAACATCAAGTATGTAAACCATGACTTGGGGTTAGTTTTTACGTGGTGTTTTACAAAAAGTAGGTATGTACATATAATAGAAATTACAAAAATTATATTTTAAAAACAATGAACAGTTTATCACGTATATAAAATTACTTAAAAATAAGTAAAAAAAAACACAATTTTTTAACTATTTCCACTAAATTTAAAATAATTAGCATTCAAAAAATTAGAAATAATTGAACAGTATGTGGCTGAAGTTTCGAACTTTCTAACGGAATGTACTAACGGATCCAATGGTCAGGATACAATAGAGATAACTTAAGGAAAAAATATTTATTTATTTATTGAATATATTTTATTTTTGAACAGTTTATATTCTAATGTCAAGTTTAGGAACACAACCTGCGCAAGTGATGAGTTTATTGCCATATGGTAATTTCTTCCAATTAACCAGTGTTTCTAGCCCAGAGAAACAAGAATTGCGTGAGATGTGAATTTAATTAAATTTCTCCTCGGCTGGGGATCGAACCCAGTACTCTTGCACAAAAGCCAAACGGCTCTCCAACTGTGCCACGGTGGTCGGCTGTCCTTAATTTTTTTATGATTTTTAACCGTAGCTCGAGAACGTAAAAACCATTCTAAATAAGTTCCTGCGATGAAATAATATTTTCCTTGTTAGGTAATACACAAATTAAACTGGTACTTACCTGAGTACCTGATATGTTGAATATTAAAAATAAACACATTTTTTAATACTAATTAACAATAGTATCAATTATAAAATAATTTATCCTATGTAAAACAAAAACTTGAATCGTACTTGTATGATTAAATAAACTTCATATCAATTTTATATACAAAAAACCTATTTGAAAATCCGTGCATACATCCCTTATAAAAGGTTTGTAAGCCTCCATCGGCCCACACTATTATATCACAATTTGAACTATCAACAACTTATTTTATAATTTACATAACTTTAAAACAATAGTTTATTTAAACAAATTAAGTTTGTGCAAAATAATCTAGTCGACATGATAATGGAAAATAATTATTTAGAATTAATAATTTGTTTATGCGTTGTGTTGAGTTTTTCTGTGAATGTATACGGAGATGAAAACTGTGAAACTATACCTTCTGAAATACATTTGACAAAAGGTCAGTATAATTACAAAAAAATTTTTTGTTTTTTTTTTTCATGGCGTAGGCCGATTTATTTTTTTATTAAATATTTACAATAAACATACAAACAATAAATATAAGAATATAGCACAAGCATTTATGCTTAATTTAGGGAATGTATTAGGATGCATATATACTTTTCACAAGACACATTCATTCTTTAAAAAAAAAACAATTAAAAATTGTTTAAAATATTATATAATTTTTTTTGTTCGGGGTGGCAGAAAATTACTTGCTTTATCAAAACACAACAGAAAAAAAATTGTGAACTTGTTACATTTTTTTAAAATATAAACCATTAGAAAATAAAAATAAAAATTTAAGCTATTGTTACTTGATCATGTTTCCGCAGTATATTATGCCCTTGTTTTTAATCCCTGTATCTGTGGGTTTCTTAAAATTCAAATGGCCTTTATCAACTGTATGGCCTTTATTTCTTTTTTATTACATATTTTTTTTGAGTTAGAAACAAACACTTCCTTGCACCTTGCGCAAGAGGCGAGTTTATTGCCATATGGCAATTTATTCAAATTAACCAGTGTTTCCAGCTCAGAGAAGCAATCACTGCGTGAGAAATGAATTTAAATTAATTTTTCCTCTGCTGAAGATCGAACCCATTAATAATAATAATTGCCATTGTGGTCGTATTTAAATGATATTAATAATAATAATTGAGTACCTACTATAAATAATAAAAATAATGATAACTTTTGATCCGCTTAATTTACAGAGCCCAAAATTTCAGAATATATAGATGGTAATATACAACTAAAACTTTTATACTAGGAATTTTGAATTTTTGTTTCAGTCAGGGGTTATCAACTTTTGAATTTTTACTTTATTTTTCCATATATTTCAAAAACCATATAAGCTAGAACGCTGAAAATTGGTATAGATATAGACAAATACAATATTTCAAATTTGTTTTTTCAAAAAAAAAAAAAAAAACAGAGTTTTTCAAACATGTTTTATTGAGAAAAACATTTTTTATGATAAATTTATGTGTTTAATTTATGTGTTTAACTTCCTATATTTCTAAAATTTCTAAAAATATGGAAAAAGCCGAAACACCCCCAACTATATAATTTTATTTTCTATAAAAAATATAAACATTGTAGTAAGTAGTGCGTTTCAAAGTACAATTTTTATAAAAATTGAATTTAGTGACGACATCGTTCCATATAATTTGTATGGCAGTGGCCTATACACAATATCTTAGGAGACTGAATAGTTCGATACTTAATTTCCAAACATACATAACATCATGCTGTTTTCATATTCTAGGTAGGAAAAACAAACTGACCTCCATACTATCCTATTCTGACATACATACCTGCATGTGTTGTATAGAAAACAAAATTTTTTTAAATTATTCAATAATTTGGATGAATTCAATAATTTGGATTTATGGGTATATAAGTTTGGTACCTATTTTTCAACTATACATACTATCGCTATCGACAGTTGGATCTCATGTGTAACATGCAAGTAGTAATATGTATACCAATCATAAATTCACAGGAAATGTGATTTACTGCGACTAATTTTTGCATTCTTCTTCATCTTCGTCAGTCTTCCTTCGTCCAGTAATGGTCCTTCCCCTTACCCTGAGACCTCCACAGCTTCATATGCAGGATTACTTATAAATATGATTATGTAAAATAAGATTAAGATCAGCTTCAGACTTAAGCAATCTTTAGGGTTTAAATTAATTTCATACTAAACTTTGATCTAAATAAGTTTTTATGATAAAATGTAGAAACAGATTAATGTGAGATTATGATCGATAACTGATTTATTCATTTTTTAAGATTAAGGCAAGATACGAACGTATTGACAGTGTTTATTGTTTGACATGACACGCTGTCAATATTTTTTTTTCTTTTCTTAATCTTAAAAACGCATAAATCAGTAGGTTCTCGAATATAATCTATTCTTAATCTTAATCTACATTCAATCATAAAAAAAGTTACGATTAAATTTTAATATTATATTTTCATTAATTGATTTTGATCTTAAACTCTAATATTAATCTACAATAAATTATAATTTTTTGTTAAGATTAAATTTTGGTATGAAATTTAATTTTTTTTGTATAAATTTATGCCGACCGCCGTGGCATAGTTGTTTATCCGTGTGGCTTCTTTTCGGGCGTCCTGGGTTCGATCCCCAGTAAAGGAGAAATTTATTTATATTCATTTCTAAGCAAATATTGCTTTATTGTTAATATTGTTTATTGTTTTTTTTTATTTATAAATTAATATTCTTCTTCTGTGGTCTCTATCCTGGAGATTGGTTTGCAGCAACAAATGACATTTCCTCCGCCATTACGGTCTATCCCGCGCCACTCTCTTAATTTTTATATATTTATTAAGCTTCGTGTACAATAATGTGTACAATGGCGGGTTTATTGCCACAAGGCAATTTCTTCCAACCAACCAAAGAAACGTGAGGCCATAGATAGTATAGTGGTAGGTACCTACATTAAATTTATAACAAACGGAAAGAAACATGTAACATTATTATGAGTAAATTGACAGCAACAAAGGAAGGAAGGAAATAGAGGTTGAGGGAGGGGAATGAGGATGGATATGGGGTATCAGTTAAGAATTATTAGACAGGTAAAACAGCTTTAGTTTCTTTTTAAAAAGTTGAATAGACTGAGATTTAGTAGTAGGTACCTATCATTAAGTCTCTTCATACAAATCAATTTTAATCTAAAAGATTTCTAAAGTCTGATTCTTACACGAGTATCCCTATTTGTCTTATCTTCTTCTCGTTCTTGTTCCAGAGGAATATGACGAACTTGGAAGACTCCAAAGAACATGCACTGGAGAAGTGGCGGTGAACAAATGCGAAGGAGCCTGCAGCAGCCAGGTACAGCCGTCAGTCATCACACCAACTGGTTTCCTCAAGGTAAATAAGTTATTAATTTGATCAATTAAAATCTTCATTTTTTATTTTCGATGGCATCATTTTTTAACTTAATTTTTTTTCGATTTATACCTAATCTCAAGAACTCTTCCCAGGATGAAGGATGACTTTCGCTGTCTTGAAAACTCCGCGAAAAATATGACTAGAGCTTGGAAAACGCACTTATAATTTTACCAATGTCAAATGAGCTGTCAAAGTTGACATTAAACATAAAAATAACAAATAGTGTTCAAAATCATAAAAGTATATAAAAATATGTTGACATATATAATTTATTTGAAAAATGTGATCAAATGGCTTGACATATACGAATACTTACATAATAAACTTATTCCTAACCTCAAATGGGAAAGGTGGTAATAAAATTTTCCGGCAACCAATTTATTCAATTTATAAAGCAACCCCCTCTACTCACCTCCCCGTACATCTGACACATCCAAAAACTAAACATCAACACTCAGTCTCAACTAGCCGGTCGATGGCAGGACAGCACTGCCGAAACATGTCGCATAGTGACTCAAAATATAGTGGTTTAGAGCAAAATTCACATGCCAAAACGGTTATTTTCAATCACTTAATATTGACAAGTAATGTATAAATATAGAACTTTCGAAAATTGGATTGATAAAGAAACTCAATAAAAGGGATAATTGATGATCACGTAAATCAGGCGATGACAGGTCGTAAGCCCTTTAGGTGCCGTGATTTTCCAGGTTTCATATAGATAATATTCAAACTTTGTCTCTATTGAGATATAAAATTGTCAATAAATATAATCTGTGTCCTTTTTGTTTCCAGGAGTGCTACTGTTGCCGCGAGAGTTTCCTCAGGGAGAGGATCATAACCCTGTCCCACTGCTACGATCCTGACGGCATGAGACTCTCGTCTCCGGAGATGGCTTCATTGGACATCAAGATCAAGGAGCCTATTGACTGCAAGTGCTTCAAATGTGGAGATTTCAGTAGATAAACTTGTCGTCGTCTAACCATCATTTTTTATCTTTATTTGTCAAATGCCATATTAATATTTATAAAAGGTGCATAGTACCTACCTACATTATAATAATATTGTTCTGTTTACTATATACCTACTGGGTTTAATTTAAAAGTGCACTTCGTGGTTAAGTTGGTATGATTGCATTTAGTGTTGCTATACGTTAATAACAGGATATTACCTATAATTAAATATTTTTTTCTTGAATATCATTTAATGATTCGGCGGATATTTTGTGGTAGTTAATATAAACCATATTTGAATTATAAATTAGCTATAAACCACTTGTTTTTTGAGTCACTTCGCGACATGTTTCGGAAGCGCTGTCCTTCCATCGACCGGCGTGTCTAGACTAACATGTTGAATTTGTGTGTGAAGCGTGGGGGGTGGCGGTTGAGGGTTGGTTGGGTTAGTGGGGTTAGTGGGGGGAGGGGAGTATTGTTTCCGAAACATGTCGCGAAGTGACTCAAAAAACAAGTGGTTTATAGCAAATTTATAATTTTTTTCTTGTTTTGTTATACCTATTTATAAAGGTTATTTCTGATAAATCTACATAAATCGTTAAAAAATAAGTTTGTTTTGTCATTAATCTTTGAAAAATAAGTTGCATGAAAGCAGAAGAAATGCAGTTGAAATGAGATCGCATATACGAATTTGCAACAGAATGATGTATGACAGGGTACGAAATTAAGACACAAGGAAAGAATGTAAGATGAAGAAAGACGTAATTAACAGAATGAAACCTAAGAGTACATTTTTAATTTGTTTCGTTTTTTGCTTTGAAGCATTTTTGTAATTACATTGTAAAATATAAGCAATAGGATCATGCTGAAAATCAGCTGCAGGGGTGGCTTGTCTTCCTGCAACATAGCTGAGCATGGTCCTTTTGAGTTGGAAAAGTTGTTTTTCTTTTTCATTTGTAGATATATTTTTCTTGTATTTGTATGTAAACTTCTTTTCGTCTCAATAAATGTTTTATTATTATTATAAAATATGACAGGAACGGGATAAGAGTTCGGGGGTGCCCAAGAAAAGGTCAACACGACCGTGTGAACAATATTCTGAAAGATGAAAATGTAAGAAGCGTGAACAACAGACAAACATGTATGACTGCCTACGAGGCGATGGATGTGTGTCTACATAAAATAATGTGGCGTTCGGTTTTATCTGCCTATCCCATGAATGACATGGCGTGATGTTATGTATTTAAGTATGTTTTGTTTAAAATAATAATAAAACATATGTATCATTCAATCATAATAAACTCAGATATTTTTCTTCAAAAAGTCATTATTATTAAGTATATTAAGTTTTAAATATGAGATTAGAGGAAATTAATTTGAAGATATGGCAACATTATTCATTTTATTTGAATGACTGACAGTGGTACCAACTTTAACACAAGGTGCACTTTTAAGTAAGATGCAAAATACTGTAATTTAAATCAACAAATGCTTATTTTTATAATATGTTAATCAAAAAGATGCGCAGACGACATAATCCTTGTCACGAGAAAACAATATATACAGCAGGCTACTCACGAAATATAATTAGATTAGATTCAGACATGAGAGATCATTTAGATTTAAACTTATTAATTATGTTATTTAATGACAATTTCATAATAAACATTGATCTTAACGATTTTAATGATTGAATGTAGATAATTTAGATTAGTTTATTGTGATCGAGTTCTGATTTAGGTATACATTTTTAAGATTAAGACAAGATAAAAAAGTATTGAGAGCGTGTCATGAGTAGTCCTACAGAGAGGACAAGATAGGGACATATTATAGAGAAACCAGGAAGAGGACAGCAGTGGGAGATGGCTAAAGAAAAGAAAAAAAAGAAAAAGATGTGGAATATGATCTGAAAAAAAAGGTCTTACACAATATTTTAACACCGAGATAAAATAATATATCACTTATTTTAAAACAAATCTGGTCCAACCGGCGAAATCAAACCCTCACGATTATATGGATACAATTATCATATGGAGTTCTATGACATCTAAAGGTATTATAGAACTCCATATAATAATTATATCCATGATATGGGGTTTTGATTTCGCCTGTTGGACCAGATTTGCCCCCCAGAACTCCGTTTAAATAATCGAAAAAATAAATTCTTATTGTTTTTCGAAATCTTACTTGTTCATTTTTTATTTTATTTTTTTATCTTACTTGTTATACATAATATAAACATAGATAAATAATACAAAAATCAAAATTATTACAGTATTTCTCAAATAAGTACCTACTGTCCCAATAAAGTTTAAAAAAACAATTAAAATTTAATATAAAAAAAATGAAATTACCGTCATCAAAGTTTTCGTCACATATTAAATTTGTAATAGATTTTTCACTACCATACATTAAATTACTCAATTAATAATGTTTAAAAATGTACAGTACCTATATTACTACGATTTCAAATGTTTTTTTTTCTACGTTAGTATTGTTGTTGCATCTAACTGAATAAAATTCAAATTTTGTTAAAGCTCAGCCGGAAACGCATATCTTTGTTTACTTTGTATGAAATACAAAATCGTTCAATTTTATCAAAATTGTTCAAGCTGGAATCAGTTTTGATATGCATTGTCATCGGTAACACACGAATTCTGAAATTTTCAGAGCTCTTACTTGCAAAATTTCATTACAGGCAAGCGAAATTATAGAAAAGGATGTTGAAAGACCCTTACCAGGAAAAGATTGCCTGTGAAAAAATATTAAATTATGTTCAATTAAATCGAAGTAGTTCTTAAAAAACAATAAAAGGACATAATAATGCTAAATTTAGTGTCTGAAAACCTGATATATTAAAACCGCTTAATGCACTATGAAGTTACGTATTAGTAAGGGTAACTATCGCGTGCGTTAAAAGGGTTTATACGTGATTTAAATTATCGGAAACCCAAAATTTGTTGATTTTTTTGCATTTTAAGAACAAAACTTACTTGAGATATACCTAAAGCTGGATTACTGTAATAATCTGGCTTTAAGATGACTGTAAACTATGTACCTACATAATATATAATCTTATACTATTGACGCTTATCCTGCATTCTATACACACCAGTATCCACTTCTTGTACAGGGTTAATCTAAATTATTGAGGGCTTAAACTTTTCACGGTTAAAGACAGGATATTAAAGACATTTCAGTACCAAAGGCTTCCGTGTGGCTCTCCGTTCAATATAAGACAAATAAGAGAAAAGACGTACATACATATCTACAATCTCTTTCCTTGAAAGCAAAGGTTCACATCCGGTTTATCGTTCCATTTCCGGATCAATAAAATATAGAAACAGGAATAAAACACTTCAGGCTATATTGAATTATATAATTTTATTTCTCTTGACCTTTGTGGCTCATCTAGTAAAATACTAGACTCCCGAGGTGAAGATCCCCTATTTAATTCGAAGCAATTTTAAATGCTTTCATAATAGATCTGTGAGACGATAAACATCATGTCTCCAGAATGTGGCAACTTGTTACTGTGAACGATTTAGTTGACTATTAATCAGCCAAAGTCATAGTGATGTATCATAGTAAAATGTAATACGCTTAAAAGTAGGTACATAATTACCTGAAAAACATTACGTTAAGATACGTTATGTTGGATAAGATACGTCAAAAACATTACGTTAAGATACGTTATGTTGGATAAGATACGTCAAAAACATTACGTTAAGATACGTTATGTTGGATCAGATACGTCAAAAACATTACGTTAAGATACGTTATGTTGGATAAGATACGTCAAAAACATTACGTTAAGATACGTTATGTTGGATAAGATACGTCAAAAACATTACGTTAAGATACGTTATGTTGGATCAGATACGTCAAAAACATTACGTTAAGATACGTTATGTTGGATAAGATACGTCAAAAACATTACGTTAAGATACGTTATGTTGGATAAGATACGTCAAAAACATTACGTTAAGATTACGTTACGTTAACACATTGTTATATATATATTTGAGAAATTTGATTTCGTTTTTATGTAGGTACTTTAAAAGCATATAAAATATTTATTTCTCCACGACACATAGTTATGGAGTAAATTTAAAAAAAAATGCTGTAAAAAAGGATATTTATAATATTTTTTTAGACGAATTTATGCTGAATTTTAAAATTGTGTATCGAACCTTCACTGGAGAAATTATGAAAATACTTATAATATTTTTTTAGAGGCACACTCACTGTTTAACATAATTGAGAAAATTGACTTTAAATTGGGGTGTTTAGGTTTATATACCCTCTTAATAAATATTTTTTTAATTCTATTGACACATATTTTTCACTACTAAACTAGGCTTAGTATATCCAGTATAGCTTTTTTTGTTTATTGCGTATAATATACTTTGGACCATACTTTTTGTCAAGTTTCACTCATTTGAAAAGACTCATTGTTTATACAATGAAAATGTAACTCTTTATATTCAAAATTATTAAGTCTAATAATGTATTACTCTATAAATAACAAACCTTATTGTAATGTACGAGCATCAATTTTCAATCATTAATAAAATATCTCTCTCAAAGTCTTTTATCTGAAAACCCATCAACCCTCTCGAATTAAATCCTTCTTCTGGAATTTCTTTGATGTTTGTGTGAATCTCTCTCCTTTGATTTGCGCATAGTTATCTGGTAGGTACTTGTACATCATTGTAAGAATGTCATCGAAGGAAATAATACAATTTGTTTACGAGATTCGAGCTTTCAAGTCAAGGCGATATGACACCCCAATATTTTTAGGAAAGGCAAGATTATTTTTGCATTATATAATTTCGATCATTGTCTTTCTCTAAAATATGCAACTTTTATACTTGGATTTGGAATAAAATATATTTATTTGTATTATTTGTGGATGAAAATATTTCATTTGAACTACTTGATTGTATTAAAGTTGTATTGTTTCAAACTATGAGGCGTTTGAAAAAGAACAGTGGTGCGCTCTGAATGAACGCCAAGTGCACTTAGCGACGCTCTAGTTTCTAAGCCGTTCAGAATGACCGGAAACAAACGCTCTAAATACACTCTATCGCATTTACATTGGAGGTCGAGTGTACGCTCCAAACGCTCTGTAAAATCGTCAGGTGAAAAACGTTCTGACAGGTACAATATATGTGGACTTCTATTTTATCTGTGGCAAGATTACTTCTAGTCTAAATGTTATAAAAATAAAAATATCATTCAATAGTTGCCAATATAAGGTTGTTATTTACCTCACTGCCAAATTGTTGTCCTTCGACGAAAATGTAACATAAAACGGCACGTGTATGACATTTGACATTTAAAACGCCCCAGGCTGCGTTCTGATTGAAACGCCGCTCGAAAGGGTTCAGTGAGATTGATGTAAAAACGCCATATTATAATCTAAAACTTCGGGTACATTCGACACTACTTGACGTCGAGTGTTCTACCTGAACGCAGCCCAGGGCTGAATTATATGGTAGGTATATATACGCACTTAGAATTTACTCAATGTTTAGCAAGACGAAATCTTTATTGACTTTTGATACTCAAATTATTCATGTTAAACTATATTGATGTTTACTTCGTGGGCGCATCACGCTTTTGTTTACTGGCATGTCATGATTTAAATTTACATAATATATTTCATTTTTCTATCTATTCCGACACTAATAAATAACAGAACAAATTTTGACTAATTTTTAAAAATTTGTAAATACTATTTATAAGCATTTGGCTGGATTCAGTATTTTATAGAGAACCAGCAAAAGACTCATCTTTTTTTAGTCGGGCATCTATTTTAGTATTACAAGCATATTATATTTCTACAACATTTCTTATTACTCTGAAGACCGTTTCGGCTTATTGATGATACACACCACTTGACACGGTTTAAATTTTTTTTATTTCTTGTAGAACTGGTGTTAATAATACTATTTTTGAACACCAGCGCCATATAAAATTAATTATTTATATAATTTCAAAGAAAGATTGATAGTTTTAGGGTTAGGTTAGTTTTTAAATAAATAGAAGTAGTATTTTTGAACATAGAGGTATACTTTTTTCAATTTATTCATTTTGACAACAATAATTTCTAACATCACTAGGTACACATTTTTCATTTTATTGAGTAACTTGTAATCATTTCCAATTGCGTGGATGTCGCAAAATACCATCATTCAAATTTAGAATGCAATATAAAAGTCAAAAGAAACTTCCAATCTTGTGAAGTCGGCACTCTAAACTTACAAAATGAGACAGATAATTAATTTGACAAGGACAGATATTTAATTTTACAAAATTAGATAATTATTTTGACAGACATATTCATTTGAAAAGAACAAATAGTTACTTTGACAAGGACAGAAAATCAATTTGATATGGACAGATGTTAAATTTTACAAGTTAAGATAATTATTTTGACAGACATATTCATTTGAAAAGAACAAATAGTAACTTTGACAAGGAAAGAAAATCAATTTGATATGGACAGATGTTTAATTTTACAAGTTAAGATAATTATTTTGACAGACATATTCATTTGAAAAGAACGAATAGTTACTTTGACAAGGACAGAAAATCAATTTGATATGGACAGATGTTTAATTTTACAAGTTAAGATAATTATTTTGACAGACATATTCATTTGAAAAGAACAAATAGTAACTTTGACAAGGAAAGAAAATCAATTTGATATGGACAGATGTTTAATTTTACAAGTTAAGATAATTATTTTGACAGACATATTCATTTAAAAAGAACGAATAGTTACTTTGACAAGGACAGAAAATCAATTTGATATGGACAGATGTTTAATTTTACAAGTTAAGATAATTATTTTGACAGACATATTCATTTGAAAAGAACAAATAGTAACTTTGACAAGGAAAGAAAATCAATTTGATATGGACAGATGTTTAATTTTACAAGTTAAGATAATTATTTTGACAGACATATTCATTTGAAAAGAACGAATAGTTACTTTGACAAGGACAGAAAATCAATTTGATATGGACAGATGTTTAATTTTACAAGTTAAGATAATTATTTTGACAGACATATTCATTTGAAAAGAACAAATAGTAACTTTGACAAGGAAAGAAAATCAATTTGATATGGACAGATGTTTAATTTTACAAGTTAAGATAATTATTTTGACAGACATATTCATTTGAAAAGAACGAATAGTTACTTTGACAAGGACAGAAAATCAATTTGATATGGACAGATGTTTAATTTTACAAGTTAAGATAATTATTTTGACAGACATATTCATTTGAAAAGAACGAATAGTTACTTTGACAAGGACAGAAAATCAATTTGATATGGACAGATGTTTAATTTTACAAGTTAAGATAATTATTTTGACAGACATATTCATTTGAAAAGAACGAATAGTTACTTTGACAAGGACAGAAAATCAATTTGATATGGACAGATGTTTAATTTTACAAGTTAAGATAATTATTTTGACAGACATATTCATTTGAAAAGAACAAATAGTAACTTTGACAAGGACAGAAAATCAATTTGATATGGACAGATGTTTAATTTTACAAGTTAAGATAATTATTTTGACAGACATATTCATTTGAAAAGAACGAATAGTTACTTTGACAAGGACAGAAAATCAATTTGATATGGACAGATGTTTAATTTTACAAGTTAAGATAATTATTTTGACAGACATATTCATTTGAAAAGAACAAATAGTAACTTTGACAAGGACAGAAAATCAATTTGATATGGACAGATGTTTAATTTTACAAGTTAAGATAATTATTTTGACAGACATATTCATTTGAAAAGAACGAATAGTTACTTTGACAAGGACAGAAAATCAATTTGATATGGACAGATGTTTAATTTTACAAGTTAAGATAATTATTTTGACAGACATATTCATTTGAAAAGAACAAATAGTAACTTTGACAAGGACAGAAAATCAATTTGATATGGACAGATGTTTAATTTTACAAGTTAAGATAATTATTTTGACAGACATATTCATTTGAAAAGAACAAATAGTAACTTTGACAAGGACAGAAAATCAATTTGATATGGACAGATGTTTAATTTTACAAGTTAAGATAATTATTTTGACAGACATATTCATTTGAAAAGAACGAATAGTTACTTTGACAAGGACAGAAAATCAATTTGATATGGACAGATGTTTAATTTTACAAGTTAAGATAATTATTTTGACAGACATATTCATTTGAAAAGAACAAATAGTAACTTTGACAAGGACAGAAAATCAATTTGATATGGACAGATGTTTAATTTTACAAGTTAAGATAATTATTTTGACAGACATATTCATTTGAAAAGAACGAATAGTTACTTTGACAAGGACAGAAAATCAATTTGATATGGACAGATGTTTAATTTTACAAGTTAAGATAATTATTTTGACAGACATATTCATTTGAAAAGAACAAATAGTAACTTTGACAAGGACAGAAAATCAATTTGATATGGACAGATGTTTAATTTTACAAGTTAAGATAATTATTTTGACAGACATATTCATTTGAAAAGAACAAATAGTAACTTTGACAAGGACAGAAAATCAATTTGATATGGACAGATGTTTAATTTTACAAGTTAAGATAATTATTTTGACAGACATATTCATTTGAAAAGAACAAATAGTAACTTTGACAAGGACAGAAAATCAATTTGATATGGACAGATGTTTAATTTTACAAGTTAAGATAATTATTTTGACAGACATATTCATTTGAAAAGAACGAATAGTTACTTTGACAAGGACAGAAAATCAATTTGATATGGACAGATGTTTAATTTTACAAGTTAAGATAATTATTTTGACAGACATATTCATTTGAAAAGAACAAATAGTAACTTTGACAAGGACAGAAAATCAATTTGATATGGACAGATGTTTAATTTTACAAGTTAAGATAATTATTTTGACAGACATATTCATTTGAAAAGAACAAATAGTAACTTTGACAAGGACAGAAAATCAATTTGATATGGACAGATGTTTAATTTTACAAGTTAAGATAATTATTTTGACAGACATATTCATTTGAAAAGAACAAATAGTAACTTTGACAAGGACAGAAAATCAATTTGATATGGACAGATGTTTAATTTTACAAGTTAAGATAATTATTTTGACAGACATATTCATTTGAAAAGAACAAATAGTAACTTTGACAAGGACAGAAAATCAATTTGATATGGACAGATGTTTAATTTTACAAGTTAAGATAATTATTTTGACAGACATATTCATTTGAAAAGAACAAATAGTAACTTTGACAAGGACAGAAAATCAATTTGATATGGACAGATGTTTAATTTTACAAGTTAAGATAATTATTTTGACAGACATATTCATTTGAAAAGAACAAATAGTAACTTTGACAAGGACAGAAAATCAATTTGATATGGACAGATGTTTAATTTTACAAGTTAAGATAATTATTTTGAAAGACATATTCATTTGAAAAGAACAAAGAGTTACTTTGACAAGGACAGAAAATCAATTTTACATCGACAAATGATTAATTTTACAAAATTAGATAATTATTTTGACAAACAGATTCATTTGAAAATAACAGATAGTTTGACAAGGACAGATATGTCATGTTTTTTTCCCTTTTTGCTGATGTATTTGTGATATTCTGATAATTTCTCGTGATATAATGTATTTTGATATATGCTGATAATATATATTTTTTGATAATGTAATTGACGAGAACAGGCGCTTATCTCAGGCCTATGTTCTATAATATAAAAATAAACAATATTATTTAATTTTACAAGAACAGATAATTCTTTTGACAGACAGATTCATTTGAAAAGATCATATAATTACATTGACAAGGACAGAAAATCAATTCGACAAAAACAGATATTTAATTTAAACAAGAATAGATATTTATTTTAACAGACAAGATTAATTTGAAAAGGACAAATATGTATTTCATTTCAAAATGATAAAACACTTTTATCAGTTCTTAAAAAATATGCCTATAAATTTATATTGTTTTCACTAGCCTCTCTGATACATCTATAACAAAACAAGTCAAAATCACATTTTTTAATCTTCTGGAAATGGTTTAACGCGATATACAATAACCCTTACATAAATTATAATTAAATATATACAGAAATATATGGATATGCTACAGCTTAAAGAGTTAAATTTGTGTCAAAACGACACAAAAGTAACATTTCACCGAGTCAAACGACGCTGAGATTATTATATTTCTTTCAGTGATTCTATCCAAGCGGAGAAATAACTATTTTAGGTAAATTCCTCCCCTTCTGTGGAAATCGAATCCAGGACACCAGAACAAAAATCAATCGGCTGACACAGGACCATAAGTATACATTACCTGGGAGAGTTTAACGTTGTCATATAATCGGCACTCTTGGAGGCACTTTTAAATGACTCAACATCAAATAATGGCCATGAACACATTGTATGTGTGAATTATACTTTTAATATCCACATATATCTGAATAAATTTATTAATTATATATACTTAAATAACTTATAAACATTCAATAAACATTCATAACATGGAATTTTGAAAAAACTGAAGCGCAGCATTCCCCATCAGTTTAATTTAAGATGGCATATAGATCTAGTGACTGATATTATAAAACCGCCTACTGCACTATGAAGAATAATGTTAGTGAAAAGGAAATATTCCAGGGGCGAGACTGGAACCTTCGGACTAGGCAAACTCTGGAAGAAAATCGGAAAATGTCGAAAATTTTATTTTTAAAGCATTGTTGATCATTTCAGTGTCCATGAAAAATATTTTTAAAATCACATTATAAAATAATATGTGTAGCCCTAAAAGCATCGTATTGTTTAATTAAACAAACGGTTTAATTTTTAATCTTTTAATATGGTTGTAAGAAAATATATAAACAAATATTATTTCTTGAATTTCTTGACATAGGCAAGCCAGGATTTTCGGCTTCTATAAGCACTTCCGCTACTGATTAATATTCGTGATGGGTATATATCGGAAGCCCAAAATTTACATGAAATAAAAAAACTATCAGTCCTTCACTTTGATTTTATGCAATTATTAAGCACACAAAGTATGTATTTCTCAAAGACCTATCTTATAAATTATACGGGAATTTGTGAAGTATTTTAAATTTATGTGACGACCATTCACCAGAGAAATATTGAAAATACATACATATGTGTGTGTGTATGTTTTGCTGTGATGCACCGGCTTAGAATAGTGCTTCCACTCTTTTCTATTATTGTTTTCGAGTGTCCCGTATGAGCCGGGTAATCGAAAATACATCAGGCCACAATGACATCTGACATAGTTCAGCAATGAGGTTCACCGCCCATTCTGAATGAAGTGCCTTTTTAGGTGAGACGAGACTGGTGTGTGGGCATACACAGATGTGTTGTGCTCCCTTTTATAAGGCAATGCACACCCGCACACCTTTCGCTGGTTACCCCACATTGTGGGATATGCCGTGATGGTATGTATGTATGTATGTGTGTGTATGTTATATGGTTCAGTATATTACGTGTGTATGGAGAGTGCCTGTGCATGTATGTTAGGAAGTGTATGATCAATTGTGCTAAATCCACTTTAAAATAATGTTGTTTAACTTACAAAACCAAAGACTGCATCCAATATAACACAGGGATTATCCCTAGCATATTGGAGAGCAAAATCGCTAATTGACAGCAAAGCGCAAGAGAGTGTCAATGGTCTGGATGTGTATGTGTACCTTTCCATTGTCTCTGTCTGAAATATGTACCTGTAGCATTTAATCTTTTTTTTTATATACCTTTATTATTGTTGTCAAACCTCTTAATGTAGTCCTCATTGTCATGTTTAGCTCGACATCAAGATTGATGTCGAGCTAAACAAGACAATGACATCAAGATTGATGTCGAGCTAAACATGACAATGAGGACTATAAAGGTTGCCGGTACTGTCTAAAGGTAGGCGCGCATGGAAGCTAATTTCATCTGCCGATTAATTATCGGTGAGCTACAACATACGAATTACATGTAAGAGCGCGCATGAAAGCTAACAGAATCGGCCGATTTAAAATCTGTGACGAGACAAAAAAAAATCGACCGATCTAGATCGGCCGATTTTTTGTAACCGATACTGTTGTATGAGAGGGCGCGCATGGCGCATGCTCACCGATAATTTAATCGTCCGAGCGCAGTAGATCGAGAAGTACGTTGTCAGTGCTGCCAAACGAAATGTAGAAAACATGGATGAAATAAATATTGATTCCGAACAATTAATTATATATGTTGAAGCACGTCCTTCATTGTATGATAAAAAATTAAGCGAAATATTAATAACTGGTTGAGAACAGCTAAATCATAATAAAAGAACTGAATTGGGTAAGTTATTACTTAATTGATTAGTAGTTACATAGGTAATTTAATAAATATTCCATTTAATGAATAAAAAAATCCATGTTTCTAATCATATGTAGGTATATTAAAACTTGTGAATATACATATTGTATTTTAAATATGTGAATGTTGACCGCCGTGTTATTTCCAATCGTACGATTCTATAAGCTTCCATGCGGCCGATGAATTTTAGCTTCCATGCGCGCCTTACCTAATATTGCTCCACCAGATCTCCGTAGAGCTCATTCCACAGTCAGAGAAATAAAAAACATCAGGAAAAAATCCCAACTGCCAGTATTTAATGATATTTTTCACCCACCCGAGAAAAGATTAAAATCCCGAAAACCCATATGGACAGTGGAGGAAGATGGTTTTAATTTAGAGGGTATCTGGAGAAAATACTGAAAATAAACATTTAATAGTAGACCCTGCAACTCGAGTACCTGGTTTCGACCTGCCACGGAGGGTTTGGGTACAGCAAAACAGAGTGAGGACAGAACAAGATCTGCTGTAATTACTTACTCTGGAGGTGGGGAAAAAGAGATAATCCTGACTGTGAGTGTGGAGCTGAGCAGTCTGTGAAACACGTGGTCCAAGAGTGCCAACTAAAGAAATTTAACGGAAGCCTCCAAGATATACATGAGGCGAAACCAGAGGCGGTGGACTGGCTCTCAGCACTGGAACCAAGACTATAATCTGATACACCACACGAAAAGTAAAGTAAGTCTTAATGTAAAATGCCATGTTTATTATAAATAAATAAACATATGGTATTTTTTTTTTATAAATAGGTACACTGTTTAACATTGTGGCAGACCACTTCTAGAAATTTCTGTCGCGCGCGCGCCTAGCGACATCAAGTATATTTGAGAAATTTGATTTTATATTGGGGTGTTTAGGTCTATAAGCCCTCTTAAATTGCACCATTTAAAAAAAATGTTTATACTAAACCTATTTATTTCCTACATAAATCAAAGACATAAAATGCATATTAATACTAGGTACCTACTTAATTATATTTTTCTTATATCAAACATCAATGTTTTGTAATTAATTTGACTTATTACAATTTGATAAATAAATAAACACAACCATTAATTTCACTCCATTTAAATAAAAATACATCCTATTAAACATTTTATCACATACCTACTTGTTGTTCGGATAAATCATGGACAACATTAATACTAACGATTTTAAATTCGTAATTCAACATAGACTAGGTTAATAGGTCAATAGATTAATCTTCCTAATTTAAACACACAATTTGAATTCAGAATCTAATCATGGAATATATACATAAATATTACCAATTTCAAATTGAGAATTCGATATGGGCTGCATGAATATTGAATTTGCATGGAGTACCTACTCAAATTCATAGATTTTCATTTATTATACTAGATGTAGTACTCCGTGCAAAAAGTGAGTCATGGAATATCGCGCGTTTGACTTTTTAATTGGCAACATATTTCAGTTTTCCTTACATTTCAACACATCCTTGATAACTGTTCTCTAAACCTTTATAAAAAAAATGTTTTTTTTTGACAAATAAATCCAAGAACAATTCACATTAGTCGTTATTCTCTATAGAAAAACGGTGTGGTCTGCCAACGAAAACGTCAAAAATCCCCCGGAAAAATGCCTCACTTCGATTTTTGACGTTTTGGTTCCAGGCCACATCGTTTTTCTATAGAGAATAACGACTTATGTGAATTGTTTTCGGATTTATTTGTCTAAAAACATTTTAACTATTAAGGTATAGAGTACAGTTATCTAGGATGTGTTGAAATGAAAGGAAAACTGAAATATGCTGAAATATTCCATGACTCACTTTTTGCACAGAGTATTGCGTCATCTAGTATATTATAATAAAAATCTATGCAGAAAACAGATGAAAAATTTGAATTCAGAATCTATCAGCGTTTTATATCAAGAATTTAACATGTACCCTTTGAATATCAAATTTGATTTAGTAATTAAATGATGGACTGCTTAGATACTAGATTTGAACTTAGAACAATTCATAAAATACTTTAAAAACCAATTAAAATTAACAGTGGACTGCTTTAATACTAAATTTAATTATGTTAAAACAAAAGACAAATTAGAATTCAGAATCAATAATGGACATTTATTAATACTAGTATTCATGAAATACTACAAAATCAAATTAAGATTCTAATAGTTGATTGCTAAATTTAAATCAATCGCGTACTAATACGAAATATTTACAGTTTCACTTGATACAACACACCACTTATTATGACGAATTATGAATAACTTTATTTAACGAATTCTGTATTACCTACTTTAATTCGTCATTTGAGAAAACAGATAGAAAATAAAAATAAATTAATTCGTAATATTTTTTTGAAATTTATTTCGCACGAAATTTTTTCACAAATATAGATTGAAAACGCAATAAAAACTGTATCCAGTGAGGATTGAACTCGAAACCTTTGATTCAGGAATCAATTACCTAGATGACTGAGTTACAAAGGCCGAAAACGTGTAAAAATTCACCATTTTCCTCACTGACCTTTAATTTCACGAGGTACGAAACCATTGGTTTTAAAATGAAAAAAAATAACTACCAAATTCCGTTTTTTTCTTATAACAAGTATATTTTATAATATGTTTTATTTATAGATTACTTAAGTTTTATATTTTCTTAATTATTTATTTTTATTTTGTTTAATTCTTATTGATATTTTAAGTATAGCTAGGTATGTCATTTATAGTTATATTTAGGTAGTAGATATTATTGTCTCAGTAATACTACAATAGCCAATACATGTCGTTACCTTATTTGGCATTGCAGTCGTAATTTAAACTAACACATTTTGTATATTTGCATAAATTAATAAATATCACTGTTCAAAGTAAACTTTTAACTTGCCCGGCCCTAATTTTGATTTTATTTCGAACTGTAGTCGCTAGGAGATGTACAAAATGTCATAATATGTTCTTTTTTTCAAACAATCTCCCGCCTTTTTAAATTTCTTTTTATCGGAATCAAAATATTCCACAGAAAAAAATATTTGTTCGAAATTCAAACGTGGATAATAGAACCAGATACAATCTTCAAGTTTCGCATGAATTATTATTTTTTAAAAATACTTATATTTTTCGTTTATTAGCCAAATGAGGAGGTAGTTCTAAAGATTCTCCACAGCTATATAATTCTTTGTTACTGGTGTTCCTCTGTGCCGTATCCTGGCGGCAGCTTCCCTGAAAAATGCAAAAATTATATTAACTTTCATATAATATGTGGATAATATATAAACTCTTCACTGGACCATAATATATTAGGTCCTTACATATGAAATTGGTGTTTTGCCGTACTGGCAATTTTGATCTCAAAAATCTTCTCTTTGGTTAGGAATTCCAAATTCAAACTTATACAACTATTTACTCATGTATTTGTGTTTCGAAAATTATAATTCATTTGATTTTTCCTCAATTGATTTTTCTCATTGCGTCCCGTCCGAATGTTGTTTTTAGTAAAGGGATCAATGAACTACCTATGAGATGACAAAAGTGCATAGATAGCAACGGTACATACTTTGATTAAATAAATACATTATATTAAAAAAAATCGACATTATGTTCCTCCCATACAAAACGCCAATTTCATATCTAAGGACCTAATATTATGCTGGTAATACATTTGTGCATATATTCATAGATTTGTCGGTTTTTATACTAAAAACAAAACATTCATTATAATAATAATTTATTTTCTCTTGATGTATTGTATTTTTTTTCAATCGTGTTTTTTTATTAAATAAAAAATCCTATTTAAACGAGTAGGTACATAAACATCTTCCTAAATTCCCTAAATTAAGCATATGAATTGTGCAATAGGTGAACCTATTTTTGCTAAAATTTTGTAGGTTAGGTTTAAAAAATCGGTGTACTTCCTAGGCTATCCTGGCTGGCCAAGGAGGCAGTACCATTATATGGATATCCTAGTCTTCATACCATTTTTTTTAACATAACCTACAAAAGTTTGGTAAAAATACCAATTTAGTCATTTATTTTAATATTTTGGTTATTTTTTTTAATATATAATGCAACTGGCTCACGCCAGTCGTAATTATAACTACAAACAAACCTAACCAACCTATTTTTACCAAACTTTTGTAGGTTAGGTTTACAAAAATGGTGTGAAGACTAGGTTATCCCCATTATATTAAAGATGCTCCGGAACTACAAACAGGCAAACGGTACCTTTTTACTATACAAATATGTACTCGCACACTTTCACGTTATTCTTCGCCAATGGCACGGCTTTACTATCTGAGGAACAATTATTCTAGCCTAGGCGATATATATTACTTGTCATTGGCAAACTATTAAGTCATTTTGCATCAACATTTAAATGTGCAAAATGACACTTTTATTCGTGAGATATAATTTTTATTTTATCGCTTCTATAAATAAACATCATGGTTTTTGTATGGGACTTCTTTTATTTCTTTCTTTTTTTTGTTATTGGGATTTATATTTTCTTTTTTTTCTATTTGAAAAAAATTATATTAAGTCGATTATTGTTATTAGTTTTTTTTGTTTCATTCGTTGTATTCATGTATTATTTTTACTTCTTTTTTGTAGGATTTATCATGTTAAATACTGTTTATTGTATATGCATGCATGGTCTTGCAGCGACATATGCGGTCTTGGACTTGCGAGACTGCAAGATTTGTTCATCACTACATAAACTTGATGGCATTCCATTTTAATTATTATTATTGGGATATAAAAAAATTTAACTTTACTGTCGCAATCGAGAGTTTATTGTTCATTTAATGGCTCATCTCAAACTTAAATTTCTTCTTGGAATTAATTCCTTGATCTCTTTGTGCAAAATAAAATCTGAGTAAAATATCCTATTTTAAAATATTTGTATTCGCAAAATATAATTGAATCAAAAAGTAATAATTAATTTAGTGTTAGTGAAAAATTTTATAACTAAAATATATTTTTTTACTACACAATCCAAGAATGACATGTGTGTAATATAAGTTTTCCAGAACTTTTTTTAAATAAGAAAAATCTTTATGTACTATGCTGAAAATTGTGAACTTACATACAACGATGTATTTAATAATTTGAAAAATTCAATCTTATGAAAATAATTACCTATATTATATGTAGAAAAATAAGGAACGACAGATTCGATCAAACTTTTTAGAATTATTCGTCAAAAAGTTTTGCTCCATCATTATATATATCTCAAATTAGATTTAAGTTTATTTATTTATATATCTTTGATTTAATTAAAAATATGCTTCTCGGGCAACTAACAGGTACTATGTTAAGTATTAATTTAACACGCACCCAATAAGTTGTCGTCTCACAGATCCAGACTGAAAACACAATTAACAACTGTGTCTCCGCCGGGAATCGAACCCGGGACCTTTGGATCAGCAGTCAGATATTTAACCATCATGTACACAAGTGCACTGTGCAAGGTAATTTCTTCCAACCAACCCGAATAACGTGAAGTCTCTTAAGTTAAATTGGTACATTAGTAGGTATTTAGTTATAAAAATAAATACTAAGAGCAAAAAAAATAATAACACCATTTCTTATCTACATACCTATAATTCCTTTATCCTTCATCCCTTCACATCCCATCCTTTTCCTATTTTTGGACATTATCATTAATATTTTAATGTTTTTTTGTATTTTCGTATTATTATTATTATTTTTTTCGTGGTGATATTTATTAGTTTAAATAAATACATTTTTTTAATTTAACACAATACATTTACTTTGTATATTTCCACTTGATTATTTTTACTTAAACACAATCAGTGTTATTTATAAAAATAAATTTGGTTCAATTGAACCCGGTTCAAAGTCTTATTCTGAAATTCAAATATTCTCATATAAGAATAAATAATTCTTGTATGAGAATATTTGAATTTCAGAATAAGACTTTGAACCGGGTTCAATTGAACCAAATTTATTTTTATAAATAACAATGAACATGTTTTGGGAACGTCCGTTCCCTTCCTCAGTTGGATGTAAACAGTTTAAATATAAACAAACAAAGTAAATGTATTGTGTTTAATTTAAATAATTTATAAAATATAAATTTCCACAAAGTTGAAGCCTCCACGTTTGATTATTAATTATTTTTTCAATGTTTGAAACTGTCATGTCATGATAGAACTCCATAATCAACTAAAATTATGAAAAAAACTATATATATAATTTTAAGTTCAACCATTCTGACGATGCTCAGCATAGAGCGTTACCGGTGAATGGGAGTCACGTTTGCGAGAAAAAAAATAAAAAAATAAGTAGAAATTAAAATTAAAAATATATATTTTTTTCATAATTCTAGTTGATAATTAATTAGTTTTTATTTGTAATAGGTTTATATTTTTTATGGATTTACTAGTGTGGTTGAATTTTATTATCATTAATAAAGTTGTCGGCAAATATATTGAGCCATTTCGTCGAGAAGGGGGGCGATTTGCATGTAGGTATATAAACGAAGCAAAAAATACACAAATTTGCGCTCTACGCACCTGGAAGGCTGGTTCAAGTATTTGGCGATATTTATATTAAGCAATGAGGAAAATAAGACTAGAGTCTACAATCCGAATCTACCCGTTTGCATTCTGTTTCCGGTTGGCTCTCTGATTGGTTGAGATCTCGTAGTATTAAGTCAAATGAGCTGTGAAATTTTATATTAAATGCGAAAAATTAAAAGAATATTATATATTTAATCTAAAGTAATAAAGCAATCAATATGTTAGTGTGTGTGTGTGTTTGTCTCACGCCTTTTGAAAAACCAAGAGCATCTAAAAATCTAATTTATGTGCGAACGTGTACCAGTATACCTGATGCAGTGTCACGCTAAAAATAATGCGATTAAAATGCTGAATTTTAAAGATATTTCAATAATAATTTTTTTCATACAAAATTTTCCAAGTCATATCTGTCAAAAAAGTGTACATTTTGCACGCAAATATCTGTTAGTTTAAAAGTTAGAAGTACGTATTTACACGAAAAAAATATATATTTTCAAGTATAACTTAGCTTTTAAGTGAAAAACATGGTGAATATTTTGTCTAATTATAATGTTTAACTTATTTTTAAAGTAAGCGTTTTGTACAAGTGTACATATAACCCCGCCATTTTAATATATTTTCATACGATATTTAATTTTCCTACCGAATGAATATGTTCTTTAAAATAATATACCTTTGAAATAAATGTGATTATGAAATAATAAAATGAAACACAAGACATTACAGCAAGTTTTAAGACATATATTGTAAAAGTCTGTTAATTATTAGTAAAGATATAGGCGTAATAAAATTGCAAAATTTGCTAAAAATATTTGATTTTTCTGACAATTTTCATTTTTATGGCATCGAACAAACCAATGTAGGTACCTACATATTCAAAAAATGTCTCCATAACATTTGATATTTTTCACATGTTGGAACATGGTTACTATGGTAACGGACACATTCTGATATTCAAATAAAATTTGTTATAAATCGAATTCGAATTAATTTAGAACATCATTGTAGGTAGGTACCTACATACCTAATACTACTTAAAAACCAAGAATATACTGATTTTGTATAGGAAAATTATTAAACTATTTTAGGTTAACTACAATACACATTCAATATACCTACAAACTATTTCCTATAGTGAAATTCTTCTTTTTTCTATGTAGACCTTTGGGTGATTTTTTCTACAAACTATTTCTTGGGGTTTAAATCTTCTTCCTCTTCTTTTGTGAAGTCATTTGGGACAGTTCATAAATAAACTATTTCCTATAGTCTAATTTTTCTTTTTCTTAATTTATGTAGACCTTGGGTGAGTTTTTATACAAACTATTTCCTATAGTCTAATTCGTCTTCTTCTTCCTTTATGTAGACCTTTTGGTTAGTTTTTAAACAAACTATTTTTAAACAAACTATCCTTTAGTCAAATTCTTCGTTTTCTTATTTTATGTAGATGTTGGGTGAATTTTATATAAAATATTTCCTATAGTTCAATTCATCTTCTTCTTCTTTTATGAAGAACTTTTGGTCAGTTTTTTATATAATACATTTCCTAATGTGTAATTCTTCTATTTCATCTTCTATGTAGACCATTGGGTCAGTTTTTATTACAAACTATTTGTTATAGTTTTATACTTTTACTTCTTTTTTTATTTAGTCTTTTGGATTAGTTTTATGTCTAATAGTCTATTGTAACGAAATATTATAAACAACATGCATACTTGATGAAAATACAAAAAAACAAATGGGATGTGACCAACACTAGAATCTTCTCATTACTTTTGTTCAATCAAATTTACACCATTTATTATATCATCATATATTGCTTAATTTTCAATAACTACACATTTCATTTTGATGACAATATATAAAAAATCGGGGTTGTGGCCATTGCTGGATCTTCACAACGTTTATATTCATATTAAAAACTATTTAACATAGCTTAAGTCTTCTTCTTCTGTAATGTAGACTTATGTGTCAGTTTTAAGTCTATCAGTTTTATTGTGCAAAACTATAATAAACTATATGCACACTTGACGAAAAATATAAAAACGAATGGGATGGGACCAACACTAGAATATTTTCAGTACTTTTGTTTAATCAATTTTTAAACCATTTCCCATCATCCAAAATTACTAAATATTTAAAACACATTATTTGCGTTCGATGACAATATATAAAAATAGGGGTTGTGGCCAATCCAAACTCTTTACGACGTTGTCTTTTTTTTTTTTTTTTCGCTACTCCCACCACCACCCGCTCTGCCTATGGGGACTGTAATCGGCCCCTTCACAGAACGCTAAGTGAACGACAAAAAAAAATGCATAGCACGAAAAGTAGCTCATGGAGCCCTCTAGATTAGCAATCTCGGCACCATAGTGCAAAAATAAACAATCAACGAGTGCGAACAGAAAATTCACACCCGTGGACTGTCTATGACCTCAGATCCCCCTACATGCAGACCATCAGAGAAGTGACCAAGATCTCTGGAAATAATTAATTTAACGGGAATCTTCTAAAAGTAAGGCACCATATCTATGACAGAAAACCTTAAAAGCTTTATAATTTTTCTTCGAGATCACAAAATCCGCATGACCAATGGGACCTTGAAGAGGCCCACGGACAGCAACGAGGAGCTCCGATCTATATGAGGACACCATTGGGTGGCAACATTCCCAAAGGATATGTTCCGAAGTTTGGTCCGGGTATTGACAGAAATGACATGAGGCAGAGGAGGCAATGTTAAATCGGTGAAGATAACTTTTAAAGTTTCCGTGTCCTGTGAAAAATTGGGAAGTCCAAAAGTCTGGAACAACCCAGGGAGATTTAAGACGATACCTCACGTCGGGAAAAAATAAGTAGGTAATTCTTCCCACTGAGCAGGCCGTCCAGCGAGTCTGCCAGATGTTCTGCAAATTTTCATTTACAGTCCTTTCAACAAAGCCGCGTGACACTCGACCCTCTGGAGGGAAGAGAGGAATATTTCCGATCATAGAAGAACAGCCCCGCGTAAGGTTGAAAACAGCCCCTCTACGCTGAAGTTCCAGATCAAGGGGAGTCATGCCTGTCAAAATTGGCAGTGCTTCAGTGGGACTCGTTCCATATGCTTTGGATATCCATATGCTTATATGTTGAAGCTCACAGGCGTGAGACCAACATCCTGCTGCATAGCAAGGAATGCCGAGGTAAACTGCCTTATAGAAAAGACAGGATACTTGAAACTGTAAACCCCAGTGTGCCTTGGCGATGTGTGAGATCTTTAAAAAAGCTGACTTAGCTTTGTCGACGTTGTCTTTTTATAATAAGTCATATTTAAAATCATTTCCCATAGTCCATGCGTGCAGAAATTGTATGTGCTTATATATAAAAGCAAATGGATTGTGGCCATCACTTTAAGATTTTACACCGCTTAAACTCAATTAAATTTCAAACTACTTTTCATACTACGGTTAAAAAAAATTATGTGTGACAATATTATGTAGGTATATAAACGATTGCTTATTCCTTCACTAATTTACATTCTTGGCCAACGGCGGGACATAAAAGCTAGTTTATAATAATTTATAATTCAATTTATAAAGCAACTCGCTCACGCGAGTCGCTATTATTATTATACACAAACTTAAACCTAACCTAAGAATGCAGAAAAGAAACTCAGGGGCTAGACGCTACTGAAAATAAGGAGACTACGAAAAGGTGCAGAATTTATTTGATAATTATTTGTTTTTGTTGTTTATCTTGAAATATTTGTTTGGGTTGAGATGACGTGACTTAACTGATTTTTGAAAAAACGTGACAACTTCTGTATTGTGAATGGGGATAGTAGGTAAGTGTGGTACGTTCAGCAGATCGAAGAGGTTGATTGTGGTTTGACAGGAAAACGACGTTATTTTTAAAATGTTGTGTTGAATGGAGGTTATAAATAATCGATCTCGTATCTTTGGCCAACGAAGTATATTTCTACAAGTCGAAACACGTTCATATTTTTTGAGATTGTATATGAACCGTATACAGATATTCTGTAATATTAAATAATTCTTCATTAGAATCCAATAATACGTAACACGTATTTTATGTAAATAATAATAATTAAGATTTCTATAGCGCCGAATACAAAAATACAAGATCATTACAAGGCGCTCTTGCTTAATTGATGGCCTGCAAAAGAAGCAATTTATTGATTTTGCGTTCCACATAATATATGTGCATATAGTAATATGCCTATATTAATATCGGCATATTAATATGCCTATTTTAATATGAGTTTGTCTCTTGTGGCAGAGGTATGAAATATGACATAATCTATGATGACTTTATGTTTTCAGAATATGATGATTATATTTTAAAATTTGCATTTTACCAGAAGCGGAATTGCTTATAGAAGCCGAAAATATTGCCTATGGATATATTTTAAATTCAAGAACTAATATGTTTTTATTGCAACCATACTAAAAGATTAAAATTGAACCGTATTTAGATACGGTGCTTTACTGGGCCATAAAAGTATATATTATTTTGGTATGCATTTAAAAATTATTTATTTATTATTTTTTTTTATTGTCCTGGAAAAAGCTGTTAGAGACTCAGGAATAGAGACAACAGGAACAATTTTCAGAAAGTCGAGTCAATTACTTGCATATGCAGACGATATCGATATTATAGCTAGAACGTTGCCTTGCATGAAGGATAACTTCTTGAGACTTGAGTCTGCAGCCAATAACATGGGTCTAAAGATCAACGCTTCAAAGACAAAATACATGGCAACAAGAAAAGCATCACTGAATAGCATCACCGTAAGAAACGAATCAATATCAGCGGGAACCCATCAGCTAGAAGCCGTTGAATCATTCACATACCTGGGATCTCTTGTTACAGCGGACAACAACACCAGTGCGGAAATAAGAGCAAGACTTGCCGCGGCAAATATATGCTATTATGGACTGCTAAAGCACTTAAGGTCACGACTCATCTCTCGTAAAACAAAAACCCTCATTTACAAAACTCTTCTTAGACCGGTCATGACATATGCATCAGAATGCTGGACATTGACCAAGAAGGACGAAAATGCATTGTTGGTGTTCGAAAGGAAAATACTTCGCAAAATATTTGGTCCTACCTGTGAAGGAGGATCTTGGAGTATCCGGTTTAACCACGAGCTAGAAAAAATGTATGGCGAACCAAACGTTGTCCAATACATCAAAATACAACGTCTACGTTGGCTCGGACACGTTTGTAGAATGGAGGATAACCGGGTCCCAAAGAAAGTATTGGACACCTGTCCTGAAGGAAGAAGAAGCAGAGGGAGACCTAGGATGAGATGGCTGGACGACATCGAGGGAGATATAAGAGCGATCGGATAGACAAATTGGAGGAGACTTGCTGTCGACAGGGCGGGATGGAGGCTGTTTCTTGAGGAGGCCAAGGCTCGCACCGGGCTGTAGCGCCATTGCTGATGATGATGCATTTAAAAATATTTATTTTTGTTTTTCTCATTATTTGTATTGTATGTAAAACCTTAACAATCACTTGATATGATGAATCCTGTTATTATGTACCGCAGTCTATCATTTACTGTTGTTTCCATTGTTCTTAATATCATACAATGTTATTATATTCTACTGTACTGTTGGATATCCAAAATAAATAAAATAAAATAAAATAAAATAAAATAAAATAAAATAAAATAAAATAAAATAAAATAAAATAAAATAAAATAAAATAAAATAAAATAAAATAAAATAAAATAAAATAAAATAAAATAAAATAAAATAAAATAAAATAAAATAAAATAAAATAAAATAAAATAAAATAAAATAAAATAAAATAAAATAAAATAAAATAAAATAAAATAAAATAAAATAAAATAAAATAAAATAAAATAAAATAAAATAAAATAAAATAAAATAAAATAAAATAAAATAAAATAAAATAAAATAAAATAAAATAAAATAAAATAAAATAAAATAAAATAAAATAAAATAAAATAAAATAAAATAAAATAAAATAAAATAAAATAAAATAAAATAAAATAAAATAAAATAAAATAAAATAAAATAAAATAAAATAAAATAAAATAAAATAAAATAAAATAAAATAAAATAAAATAAAATAAAATAAAATAAAATAAAATAAAATAAAATAAAATAAAATAAAATAAAATAAAATAAAATAAAATAAAATAAAATAAAATAAAATAAAATAAAATAAAATAAAATAAAATAAAATAAAATAAAATAAAAATAAAAATATTTTTTATGGCCACTGGAATGAACAATGATGCTAAAAAACCAAAGACCTTATATACTAAATAAACACGACATTTCTTAATTTTATTTCGGGGTTTGCCTAGTCCGAAGGTTCTAGGCACGCCCCTGCATTTTACATATACCTATATTTACTATCTTGATTGGGCTGAAAAAAGAAACGGGAAAGATGGAAATAAAAAGAAACGATAAATAAATAAATACAAAAACAAATTTATTTTTAAATAATAAACAAAATAACACAACGGAACGAAAAATCTCTAATAAACATAAACTTAGTAAATAAAAGTAAATAACTCCTGAACAGCAAAAACCAAAAATAATCCAAAATATTATCGATGTAGACTGCGCGTTTTTTTTTTAAATATACATGTATTTAAGATAATTAGTAAAAAAATAAAAAAAGTATGTATTAAAATATTTATGATAATATTTTTTTTACATGGGCTGTGATTTCAAACAATAAATGAAGATCCATACCATCCCTGGAGTGTCAACCGTTGGCTTTAGATCTATTAAATTGTTCAATTAATGCATTTTGAAAAGTGTTGCCAATAAGAAAAATAACCACCCTGATATGAACAGTTAAAAATATTTTGTTACAATAAAATGAGCCCCAGTATTATTCAGTTATATTATCACCAGTGATTGACATGTATGAAAAAATTTCCCGTCATTTCATTTTTGTATTTAAATTTGTTTTTTTACTACCCTACATAATTATAGTTAGCTATTAAATAAAAAATCTCGTAAAAAAATATTTAAATAATTAAATTATAATCTGTTTTTAATTTACACATTATAAATATTTACAAAAGTTATAAATAAGATCACAGCAAACAATCAGACGTAAAAAATAACATTCAATTATGAACCCTTGAGGTGAGTTTTCACGAAAACTGCGCTATATAAATTGTCCAACCATATATATATTCAACAGCTATTCCTTTTAATTACACCCTTTTCGTTAACTTCACATGTCTGTCCGTACTGGAATTTCGAAATCGATTTTTAGCTTACTTCTCGACCAGTCAAAACACTGAAATTCTCAGAATGTGTGTATTATCGATGAAAATGCATATTTAAACCGTTTCCAGTCTGATTTTATGATAATTAGATAAAATTGTATAATTTTGTGTTTCATACAAACTAAGTGTAATTGTTAAAAAAAACATGAAAATCGTTTCACAATTAATTAATTATGTTTTGTATTTGAATTTATTTTCTGTAGAAAACAACTGCGTTGGACATTATGTGTTTGACATTGGAAGTATGAATGTAAACAATCTTTGGACTGAGGTCCACAGGTTTTCACAAAAAACTGTGAAAAGTTTTCTGTGAAAGTGAACAGTGTCCTCATTTTTTTTTAATTTACTCGTCAGAAAAACTTTATAACAATTCGGAAACTTTTTACATGGAAATTATATTAAGAGGGCATATAAAGATTTAAATTCACCTAAAAATAAGACATTATTGCTAGTGCCATCTATGAAGTGACGAAGAAACCTTTTTGTAACGCCATCTATAGAGAAATTGGTTTATTTGTAATAAACCAATTTCTCACTTATTTAAATTATATATTTTAAGAACAAACCTGACATAGAATATTAAACTTTATCAGTTTGATTTTATGCCCTCTTTAAGCACATAAACATGCTTATTTCTCTACGCCATAGTCTGAAGAGTAATTTTAAAAAATGCTGTAAAAAGTTATATTTTTAATGTATTTTATCGGATTTGTACTAAATGAAATTTTTTTTTTATTTTTTTTTTCAATTTGCGGTTTTATAACCTTTTACACATACAAGTATACATAAAAAAACAGAATTAAAAATGAGAAAAAATAAATAACAACAAATGAATATAAAACATGTAAAAAATATTTAAAATACATGTAAAAAATAATGAAAAACATGCAAAAATATGTAAAAAAATAAACAAAAAACATGTAAAAAAATAAACAAAAATCATGTAAAAGATATGTGAAAAACATGTAAAAAATAATGAAAAAGAATGTATAAAACATGTAAAAAATAAACAAAAAACATGTAAAAAATATGTAAGTAAAAAAAAATGAAAAACATGTAAAAAAAGTAAACAAAAATCATGTAAAAAAAAGTAAACAAAAATCATGTAAAAAAGAATATAAGAAAAAAGAAATGTGAAAAGTATTTAAAAAGCGACAAAATAATCTAATGCTTGGTCTCATTGACAAGTGCAATGTAAAAGGGTTTTTTTATAGATAATGTCGCGTGTTGAAAATCACACGACAAAGGTTCTGAGCAAAGCCAGGTATTTTTGCTAAGGAATGAATAAGTTTAGTACATGTCTCATGTCAAAAAGAACACCACAATTTGTTTTGAACAAATCCGCGTATTTCTACTAAGAACTAGGTAAGTTTTCATACAAATTGGCATGATGATGATGATTAGTTTGTGACGTCACGATCGAAGTCGAGTGGGGATATGCTATACTTTTTTTTCACTTCTCTAAAAGTTTATACTTGATACTCCCTCTAGTAAATAACCAGTGTTGCTATCTCTTTCCCTCAGTATAATCGCGTATGTTGTCATCCTTCTCTGTTTACATATAGCCGAATACGTGTCAACTACATAAGACAATTATCTATTATGTATGACGTCTTTTTAGGGTGTCCACACTATTACTCAATCTTCGCCTAGTGGAACGTATAGTTGAAAAAATTCCTTTTTAAAGAAAAAGTTTTGTAAGTATAGATTATTATTTCAGTGTTATATATTTCCAAATGGTTGGATTCACATTGTTAAGTTTTGTTAAAGTGTGAGGAGATACATAGCAGAAGTAAAAATAAAATTGAATATAGTTTTGGAAAAAGATCTTGTATGAGGAAAGAATTACGGTTGATTTTGAAATACACTATTATTAATTACTGGTTTTTCCTAGCATCATTGATTTTGGGTAAAGTATTAGTTGGTTAAGTATAAAGAAAAGGTAGAATTGAGGATAAGTTCATTTTATTGACTCACGTTTTTATATAACTTTTTTAATAAACTTCCCTATCCTAATGAAAAGTTATAATAATATCATTGAAAGACTTGTGAGTTGAGTATGAAGTTTTCCGAAATCTTAGTAAGTTAGGAGAGTTAGGAAATGTTTTTATTCCTTTCTATTTTTATGTGTATAGGCAACGAATTCATCATTGAACAATCTTAGGTTTTCATTTTTGTTAAATAATGGTCACCAAAATTCGCTTTCGTAAAAATAATTATTAAAAATCCTAAAAAGATGATCTGAATACACCCTTATGTACTAGTACATAACGCAGTCAACGCGGCTTATGTACCTACAATTAGCGAGCGAACTCCAAGTTGAAAAATTCAGGCGGGTTGGCAGTAATTGTGCCGCCTAAACTTATAACATCTATCTTTGAAAATTCGTAGCGTCTCTAATTTAGGCGTTAGAACAGTTTCGTTTTCAATCTCAGAATCGTGTAGGGATTGTGGATGTTTTGTGATTAAAGGAAAAAATAATATTTTTTTTTCATACGATTCCATTGATTTAGCGCTCCGAAAATCCGCGAGTTAACCTTCTCTAGGAGCGTATTCAGAGGGACTGAAAGCCTCTCTGACTTACGCACACACTCACAGATTGCTAATACCGAACGTATAAATATGACTACTCACGAAGCAGTAAGTCAGTTTTGATTTTATTTCTCAAAGTAAATTCTTTTAAAGAAACTTGTCTTTGCGAACGAATTGTCGCGTGAGTCTCGCATATAGAACATTTTCACCGGCTTCGGACGCCGGATTTTATTTATTTTTTTTATAAGAAAAAATAATATTTTTTTTTTTAAGGCGATTAGATATTTTTTTTTTAAGAAGAAAAATGTGCAAATTTAAATAAGGATGTATCGGATCTCTGCATTGTATTTAATAATATTCTTTTATTATTTTTTTTAAAAATTAAAATTCGTCTTCATAAATTTAAATCTCGGAAGAAACATTGAAAATTCGTTTTCATTAAAATTGTCGAACTATCATTTCGGTATTTAGAAGCGTTGATTTTGGCTAAAAGAAAGGGAATAGAAGGAATTAAGTCTTTAACGTTGCGAAGTATAAAACAAAAAGACAAGTAAGCGGAAGCCGCTTGAAGGAGCAAATTATTCAATTATATACACTGGCTTGAGTTCCAGACAGTTTTAAGCATCGTCAAGAAATATTTATTAAACTTCGCGCCAAAAAGAACAAGTAAGCGGAAGTCGCTTAAAAGAGCTAATTATTCAATTATCTACACTGGCTTGAGTTCCAGACAGTTTTAAGCATCGTCAAGAAATATTTATTAAACTTCGCGCCAAAAAGAACAAGTAAGCGGAAGTCGCTTAAAAGAGCTAATTATTCAATTATCTACACTGGCTTGAGTTCCAGACAGTTTTAAGCATCGTCAAGAAATATTTATTAAACTTCGCGCCAAAAAGAACAAGTAAGCGGAAGTCGCTTAAAAGAGCTAATTATTCAATTATCTACACTGGCTTGAGTCCCAGACAGTTTAAGCATCGTCAAGATATATATATTAAATTTCGCGCCAAAAAGAACAAGTAAGCGGGAGCCGCTTAAAAAAGCAAATTATTCAATTATATACACTGATTTGAGTTCCAGACAGTTTAAGCATCGTCAAGATATATATATATATATATATATATATATTAAATTTCGCGCCAAAAAGAACAAGTAAGCGGAAGCCGTTTGAAAGAGCAAATTATTCAATTATATACACTGGCTTGAGTTCCAGACAGTTTTAAGCATCGTCAAGAAATATTTATTAAACTTCGCGCCAAAAAGAACAAGTAAGCGGGAGCCGCTTAAAAAAGCAAATTATTCAATTATATACACTGATTTGAGTTCCAGACAGTTTTAAGCATCGTCAAGGAAATATAAATGGGATTTCGCGCCAAAAAGAACAAGTAAGCGGAAGCCGCTTGAAAGAGCTGATTATTCAAGTTATATACTCTGGTTTGAGTTCTAGACAAGCTAACATCGTCAAAAGAAATATATAAATATAACCTTCGCGCCGAGAGGCAGGTGAGCTGAAGCTGCTTGAGAAAGAAAGACCGGCTGTTCGGCGATGTATATGTGCGAGCTTGATTTCCAAACCAAATAAAGTACACATGGAAACATTTCATAATATTTTCCCGCGTAAATGTTGAACGATCACCTTATAGATTAAGGTATATATATATATATTTTGCCGCCAAGTGGATTTTAAAGCTAACTAAGACCGCATCCTTTGATTGATCAGGAACGTTTAAAGACTAAAGACTGTGATTATCAAAGATTTCGTTGTATAATTAAAAAATAAATCGGAGTAAGGAATTTATGCTATTTTCTGATATGGAGACATTGTTCGATAATACTGGTGTTGTGAGATTGTATGGCCTTTGATAAAAGTTTTTTTAAATAAATACATACAAGTTAATAGTAATTTCGCGCCTTGTGAATCTGGACGTTTTAGAAAGATCCCACGTAGGTCGAGTGTAAAAAGTTAATTGTGATAAGTGGTCTAAAATAAAAGCTGTGTATTGGTGAAATCGAATTAAAGGATTATCTTCAAATTGTGTGATAGTCAGAGATAGGTCGTAAGCACCGTTTCTCTGATTAATTCACATGACAGGTCCAGTCTGACAATTTGCTAAGGTAAAAAGACAGAATCTATATTGTTTACATATAACGACGTTTACTTTTTCGTGAGGAGAGTCCCGTTCTTGAAGAAGCTAGATGATTTTGCAGCCATGAGTGAAACTTTGTCGGTTAATTGCCCCTTTTGAGATTTAAATTGATTTTATTTTTTTTTGTATTTTTCAAAGACTACTTCGTCTCACTTATATATATATTTTGTTTCTGAACGAACCACAGATATAAATCAATCTTTTTGTTGTTCCTTAAGGTTGAAACGAAGCCAAGCCAAAACACCTTAAAATTCCAAATTTGAGAATCTATTTATTGTTCCTTCTGATAGTATTTGTGTACCTTGTTCAATATTTTGATTTCATGATGTATATGCATGTATATGGAGTTTGTATATATGTATAGATGATTACAATTATAATATATTTTTTGTTTACCTGTCGAGAGAGTATGTAATTGCTCCACAGGCATTAAAAAATAGAAAGGCGATTCAATTTTCTTATATGAATATGTTTATACATATATGTGTATAGGTTCCTTAAACCGCCTTGTACATAAGTAATTTTTTTCAAATATTATAAACCAGAAGTGAATGGTTACCTCCATACCTTAAGTAACAGGGTCATTCAAGTTGATATGATTTGAATTGTTTCATACAACAAATTATCTAAATTGTGGGAAGGTTTATACCTTTACTGGATAAATTAAATTCTTTTATTCAATTGAGACCTATAGTTGTTAAACTTTGGGGAATCAATATATAATTATTTTATAGTTAATGATTGGTTTATTTTTGTTAAATCAATTCCGTTCTGTTCTTTTCCTTCTCATACATATTAGTACCTTTTTTCAAATATATACATATAGTTTTTTTTTTATTTATAACTTAATTTTTTTTTACCATACTGATGATTTGCTAATTGTTGTTGAACCATTTACCGAAGGGAAGGGGTTTATTTTGAATAAGATAACTCTATCTTGGCCTTAAATTTTAAAACTAATCGATTTTACTTTCTTGCAACCTTTTCTTATTATAATTAAAGATAATTTTATACCTAACTCACAAAGTAAATTTTGATTGTTGTTTTCTTTTTATTTCAAAGGAGGGGTTTTTATTCGAATAAGATACTTCTATCTTGGTTTTTTTTTTTATTTTAATTTGTTCAAATTTCCTTTTTTCTTGCAACCTCTTCTTCTTTTAATTAAATATAAATTTCATATTTAAATCTTATAGTAAATTTGATTGTTGTTTTTTTTTGTTTTTTAATTCAAAAATTCTCTTATCTACATATCATCAGGATCTCGGTCATCTTGATCTGGTGTACCTTCTTTGAAGTAAAAAATACATATATGTGTCTAGTTTTTAAATTATAATTATAATTCTATTTTGAATAATTTTTCCTTGAATTATTTTATTTTGTTGTTGTTCCCTTGTTGTTTTCTTGTTTTCTTTCTTGTTTTATTGTCTGAATAAATGCAGAGATCTATACAAAGCATTTGAGTTTCTTTTATATTTTTTTTAATAATTAATTCACAAATGATTTTTACTCCATTTTCAAATATGGACCTATTCAAAAGGTAATAAGTTTTTTTTTAAATATATACATATAATAATTATTTGACTAATAACTACACAGTCACCTTACGTATGTAAGGCTCATTCATCCGAATCCTGGACTGTAAATGAGAGACGGCGTATGGTAAGTTTGGACATCTACGCAGGGGAGAGTTCTCATCAGTCATCAAATTTAATATACTTTATTATTTAATTAATTTTTTTACTTTATTTTTAAAACCTTTAACTTGTGACATCCGCCCCGGGCAAATTTAAAACAAAGCAAGATTTATCTTAGCTTAAAAATTAGGGTGTGACAATACCGATCGAATCATTAAATATATCTGTGTATTGTGCAATTGTGCATACTGATTCCCCAAACTATGCAGTCTTTGCAAAGTTGAATTAGCCCGGTATACGCTAATTATATAAATTGTGTGGATAAATGTTGAAAATACTTTTTTTTAAAACTCACTGTTTAACATATTGAGAAGTTTGATTTCAAAATCCGATGTTTAGTTTTATATGCCCTTAAGGAATCATCATTCGTTTTTTTTTATATTAAAAATCTTTACTTTCGAAATGGAGTCCTGGTTTTTAAATGTTTATTTTTTACTTTTTTTTCTTCAAATTATTAATTTATATTTATTTCTGTTTTGTAGTTAAAAAATATATATTATTCTATATATACGTATGTTTCATCATTAACTATCAACAGGCATTCTAGATTATTCTATTAAAATCAATGTTCCACTTTCGAGAAACCTTATGTTTTGAAACTACCAATTTTGAACTTATTTTACAATTAACTAACGATTATGGCCTTATAAGCCGAAACGGTCATCGGGAGAAAAATAAAATAAATTGTGGAATTATATATGTGTTCATATTAATCATTGTCACAATTAACTAACATATAAATTTATTAATTACTCAAATTCTCGATTAAATAATAACATCTATTAAACGTTATTGTCAAGCATTTTCCAATAATTTCACGTGGAATCTACAATAATCAAAACTCACTCACCAATAACAAATAACCTGGGTTACATTTTATACAATAACATTACTGGCCATGGCCTATAACTTAATTGCCGTTAATTCTGCTGGTACTTTAATAATAAATGTAGGTACTAAATAGTTTTTCGCTAGTAACATATTATGTACCTACTACCTACTTAAATAACTAATGTGGGCTCTAAATCCATTACCAAACCATAAAGGTAGTCTAAATTGTCGTTTTCTAATAACTCACGTGGCCTGTAAGTCAATATCTGATTACCGTGTATGCCGTTAAATTAACTGTACGTAGAGTCGTTCTCTAATAACTTATCTGGCCTAAAATTAACTACTTATAACCATGCAGTCCGTTTAAAGCTATTTTCGAAAACGTGTCGTTCTCTAATAACTCACATGGCCTATAAATCAATATCTAATAACCATGTAGACCGTTTATGGCTATTTTCGAAAACGTGTCGTTCTCTAATAACTCACATGGTCTATAAATCAATATCTAATAACCGCGTTGACCGTTAAATTTACTTACGTAGATTCGTTCTTAAGACCATATGAATGAACTAGAGTCGTTCTCCAATAACCTATGTATCATATGAATCAATTTCGCTATTACCAGCACCATCCGCTCTATGAGGACTGTGATCGGTTCCTTCACAGAACACAAAGTGAGCGTAAACCTATAGTACACAATACGAAGGGTAAGTAGCTCATGGATTCCTTTTAATTACCAATCTCGGCACCAAAAAATCGACTAACATTGACATTAGATCTTTTTACATGTAGAACATGGATTTGGAAATTATTAACTTAATGAGAATCTTCCAATGGTAAGGCACCGTAGATATCTATGACATAAGTTCTTAAAGGCATTATAATTGTTCTTCAAGATCACAAATCAAATATTGATAAGAAACTGTTTAGGTCGTTTAAATGAACTGTGGAGTCGTTAGCTGATAATCGTAAGCATGCTGGATGGTTATTCACAGTCAAGAGTCGTTCGCCAATAACCTATGTGGCACAAATCAATAGTTGATAACCGCGCTGGCCGGTCAGTTATAGTCAAGAGTCATTGGACAACAACATCTCCGACTGGCCAGCGGCTGGTAACCGTCATTCGACTGCCCTCAGCGATATCGAGAGGGAGGTTATTCTGGAGTCGCTCGGTGTTGGCCTTTGGGGTCTAGGCGCGCGTGCCCCGTTTACCTGAGCACGAGCGCGCACGTTGAACGCGCCATACACCAGAGGGTTCATGCAAGAGTTGGTGCTGGCGAAGAGGAACAGTCCTCGCTGCACGCGGGCGTCGACCTGCTTAGCTGACTCGCGATCCAACCAGTACCTGAGAAAAAAAAGATACAGAACAAATGAAAAATCACAGCAAAGAATAGACATGATGTACATACACAAAATTATTCACAACCGTGAAGACTCACATTACTACTTTAGAAATTGAGTTCGTATTGCATATCACGCAATTTCCGATCTCAGTTTTTGTTCTATGCAATGGCGGCCGCTCCTTGGGTGCGCTGGAGCGCTGAACCGGTGAAATAAAATGAAAGCCAAAACCAATTTATTTATCAACAAACATGATTAAAAAAATACCGAATTACTTGCAACGTCAGTACAAGAAAGAAGACAGAAATTTTGAGTATCGCGTTATTTTAATAAACGCCTGAAATTATGTAACTATGTTGACTCTCGGTGCGTAATTGCAAGCGCGCCACTAATGCTATTAAAAATGTATGGAATATAGGGACAACAGTAAAGTCTGATTTTTTTTAAAGTGCCAATTCTATACATAAACAAAAAAATGCATAGTATTTACGCATGTAAATGTATTAGTAGACTCGTGGTTGCTGATTGGTTTACACCATTTGGTGTCCTTAACAACAAACATCAACAAACCCGACAGTACGTATCTATCTCTCGAAGTGAGCGCACGTTTGATTTTTTATGGTGACCATGTGTTCTAAATTAAGAATTTCATTTTTTATTTCTAACTTAAGTATGTATTTTATTTTTTGTTTAATATCGATATATAATTATTATTATAAACATGTGTTATCACCGTCTTAGTATAGAATAAGTGTCCATTATTTATTTGTATTAGTTACATAGATATATTATTTATGTATGTGTGTTTGCCTCAATGAACTATTATGTAAATATTTTGTATAATATAATTTATTATTTTGTAAAATAACATGTAACTGTTTATTATTATAAGGATTAATTACTTCATAATGTATTCTTTTATTTTCCTAATAAAAAGTATCAAATAAATATTTTGTTTAAATATTACTTTCCCAGGAAATGCCCATTAACATTTGCAGAAAATACCTAATAATATAGACCCATTAAAGCCGCATGGTACCGGGAGTAAGAATAGGTATGAAAAGATTTGAAGGTTTTGAAGATATATGCATGTGAAAGTTACAACCGTTTTATATCATGAAATGATAAAAAAAATCCCATTGTATTTTTTTCTTTTACACCATGGTCACCCTATGAGCTTTGGCACTCTTAAAAAAATCAGACTTTACTGGCCCGTGAGATGGAAGATATCTCATACAAATACTTACAAATATATGATGAATTCGGTGCGGCGCTCCGTCTTGTTTGTACCTACCTTAGGCACATAATTTAAGTTTGCCGATTCTATGATAGGCGGCGCTCGAATCGTTTTGTTTTACCGTTTTCAGTCACACGGCGATATCCGTCGCCGCCTTTTGGAGTGGCAAGGTCTAAGGTCCGGACCCGTAAAGTAAGTAGCAAGTAAGTTGTCAAATTTGTGTTATTGTCATTGAGTTTGTTTAATTATAAATTGCAACTCATTGGTTTTTGTATAATTATTCTACGTGATTGTATGATTGTGTTCAGTGTGGATTTTCGTGTTATTTAGCCTTAGGGCCATATTTATAAACCATTCTCAGTGCTTAAGTCAATACTCAGCACATCAAAATATATGGAATTTTTCATGCTAAGCATTGAGAAAAATCTGAGTACGTTTTATAAATTCGGGCCATATAGTAATTATTCTACTAGTTAATTATTTATAGAATTCCAAAAACTTTATACTGTTTGCTGTGTAGGTTGAACAAATTCTAAATTTGCAACGATATGTTCATTGATTTATATATACTACGTACATGTCATTCTTGTATTTACAGCGTTGTTTTTATCCAACGAACCGCCAAACTTATTAGTTAGCGGCCGCCACTGGTTCTATGTCGACCGACGTTACATAAACTACTCACAAAACAATTACATTAGACGAAGTTGCTCCAACTACATTTCGATATATTACATAGATCACAAGAAGATTTCATACATACATACATATTACAACAATACGATAAATAGGTATTACATACCATAATCACATTCATCCATACATACAGGATAACACATTTACATAATATATATAATTCAGATGGGTCGATGGCAGAGCGGTTAACGTACTGGGTTAGTAATCCAGTGATCGCGAGTTCGAATCATGCCTCGACCGATTTCGTTCACCTATAGCACAAGCATTTATGCTTATTTTGGGAATGTACGAAGATGTATATGTACTTGTTTAACAAGAACATATTATTTTTTTTATAAAAAAAAATATGCTACAATATGCTTTGTCACTTTTATATGAAATTTATATTTGTTACTCTTATGTGAAAACTAATCATACTTTTTATAATATATTATATTCTTTACTTATATCATTGTATCCTGTTAGAATAATTCTGAGGCACCGGCTTAGAATAATGATTCCACTATTTTCTGTTACGATAGTTTTGTTACCGTTGTGGCCAATATTCAATCTAAGCTACGATCTAAAATAAAAAGTTTGACAATGTTGAAGTAGACAAAAAAACTGATATTAAATCTATATATATAAAAATGGATGTACGTATATTTGTTTGTTTGTATGTTCGCGATGAACTCCTAAACCAACCATCCGATTGAGATGAAACTTTGTGAATTTGTTCAGCTGATTCAGGAGAAGGTTTATGCATTATAATTTATTTATTCGATATCTCACAAAAAAAATAAAAATAAAAAGTTTTGTATCGAAGTGAAACTTAGTGGGTTTGTTCAGCGCGCACAAGAGAAGTTTTATGAATTAAATTTATTTATTTATTTAATATCTAACACAAGAATTTAAAAAAATATATATTTGGGATTGTCATATTAGGATATTAGGGATTGAAAAATTAATAAATAAATCAATGATCGAACAAGTAAATAAATGAATAAAGAAATAAATATACTAATCAAAAATAGCAAGAAAAAAATCCTACATACCCTATATAAAATGGTACCTATATCTATATATATAAACATGGATGTACGTATATTTGTTTGTTTGTATGTTTGCGATGAACTCCTAAACCAACCATCCGATTGAGATGGAACTTTGTGAATTTGTTCACCTAATTCAGGAGAAGGTTTAAACCTTATAATTTATTTATTTATTTATTCGATATCTCACAAAAAAAATTGAAAAAAAAGTTATCTATATACCTATATACAAAAATGGATGTACGTATATTTTGTATGTGTCCGATGAACTCCCAAACCAACCATCCGATTGCGATGAAACTTTGGGAATTTGTTCAGCTCATTCCGGAGAAGGTTTAAACATTATAATTTATTTATTTATTTATTCGATATCTCACAAAAAATGGTATTGAATTGATACTTAGTGGGTTTGTTCAGCAAAAATCCTATATACCCATACATAAAATGGTATATTATATAAAACTGGAATAATACTAAAGGTTCAAGTACCTTTATTTGTTTGAATAATTAAATAAAATTTAAATAAATGAGTGAATGAATAGAGACGGAAGGTACTGTAGGGATGGAAGGGAAAAAATACGGAATTATAATTAGCGAATCTAGATAAGAATGTAAAGTGATAAAAAGGAAACATACCGAACAACCATTTTTATATATTTGGATGTAAATAATTAAACAGACAGGACAACGTCTGCCGGGTTTTACTAGTACAATATAAAAATTAATATACAATATAAAATTTTAAACCATTTCCAAAAGTCTATTATTGTGTCTAAGAGAAGGGATAGAGGAGAGGACTGAAGGGACGAAGGAAGGATATATTTTATGCTTTCTTGGTTTATTTGTCATAACAAATAAACAGTTCAAAAATTACAAAAACGAATTTCTTCACGAGTTAGCTTATTGTTAACATTTTCCCTCCCACGCAGCGCCAAGTAACTATTATGAAATCTGAATAAAAAAATATTAGGCATTTTTAATGGCCTCGTACTTTGAATAGTCAAACTCAAGCTGAGTATGATTTGAAACACACAATAATTTTCAGTTTTTTTTTTCAAAATATTTGATTTCGAGAGTTGTTGACGCTCCTTGTTATTTGCGAAATCATAATAATTCATATGAAATATTGTTGAATATGAAAAACACTTTTATGTTAGAGCTAAACCAATGGCGAAATAAGTTAAGCTTCTGAAAGGCGAAGGAAAAATCTTTGTTTATTTTTCTCGTCCAAACAAAAAATTGATTACATTTAAATCCTCCGGTTTGATTTCTGTACGCATTTCCAACAACGTTATAATATTTTCGTTCTTTTTTTATTCAAAATCAAGGTCAGGAGTCAGAGAATGTTATTTGACATTGTTTGCCAACTTTAATCTGACATTCGATTGTAATCATTTGACAGGAGCGTAGTTCGCCCATTTGACGACAGAGCGCTCGTTAAAATGAAGTATAACGAGACAGCTCGAGAGATAAATATCTCGGTAATGGCAAGGAATGTTGAAATAATATGCAGTAAACTTGACATTCGTCGTTTGATGTGACATATTATATAGTTGACATAGGGAGGATTTTCAATGACACGGGAGGTATAGTGCAAAGAAAATTCATTACAACACAGTACACATACCTATGTACAATGGAGCCGCCCTTAGACAATTTACATACAATATTTGACCATGAGCCAAAGTAAACCGCCAGACTTACGTCATAGTGTAAAGGCTGATTTTTTTCTTTGTAAAAATATCACAGCAGGTAGCAACGATTGAAAACTATGAAAGTAGGTGGTTGCTTTTAGATAATACAGCCATCAAAGTGTGAAAAAATGCAATTAACACATCATATTCATTCTAACTTAAAATCATTTTTGTCTCCTTACATAGGAAAAAATCAGCTTTATATATACTATGACGTTTCTGGCACTCGCTGGTACTTGCTCTATGCAATTATACCACACTATGATATGTATCATGTATGTTATGATTGCCACTACAATACACATAAATATTTTAATGTTGCCCACCTATTTTTAATCCCCGCCAAAATTTAAGCTTAAGAAAAATCTGCTACTACATTGAGCATAAACATTTCAATATTGCCTACCCATATTTAATCCCTCTCAAAATTTAAGCTTTAGTAAAATCTGATAGGATTGC